>OZ014525.1:263085843-264365076 GCA_963966055.1 Lathyrus aphaca | reverse complement strand
GGGAAGAGAATCATAATCTCAGAAGACCACATTGCTAGGCTCATTGAATCTGATGGCAATGGGATCAAGTGTAGTGAAATGGACAAACTGTCAGATACCAAACTGATAGCTAAAGAAATCTTCACTAATGGCCAACCTTCTAACAAGATCAACGATCTGAAGATTCATCTTAGAATTTGGGCCAAGATCATTCTTGGAAGCATCTACCACAGGAAAGCAACAAACTCTCCTGATTATATTAACATGGATCAGCAGTTCTTGTTGTACTTCATTGCTAAGCAGAAGAAGGTTAACCTAGCACACTCGTTATTTAATCATCTGAAAAACAGTGTGAAGGAAAAAAGAGAAGGAGAGAAAACAAAGAGGGACTGGATACCTCTAGGGCGTTTAATCTCTGATATTCTCAATGAGAATAAATTGGTGGATTATCTGGTTGAAGCCAAGCAGATAGAGCTTCTGGAACCAGATGTTGGCAAGCCTCTCAATGCTAAAAATCTGAAGAAGATGAAGTTCATAACTTCTATCAAGAAAGACCCCATCCTCTACTCCAGAGAGGTTATAACCACCAGGAAGATTCCTCTGCAGAACTTCCCACTCTTTTCTTCTGACACACCTCCAGAGGTTGTGGTCAGATACTTGGATTCCTGCAAGCAAGATGGTGTGGATCCAATGTTCAAGGCAACATAACTTACTCAACAAACACCAAATGTTGCATCAGCAAGGGGAAAGAAGAGGAAAGCTGGAGAAGGAACTTCTCAGAAGGCTCTTAAAACTACCAGAAAAACAGGTAATACTTCTGCCTCTACCTCTGAATTCATTTCTGTAGTAGAAATAGTAACAGTAGAAATGTCTGAAGCACCTTCTGACCCAACTCCTTCTAATCTAACTCCCTCTGAACCAACCCCATCATCTGAACCAAACCCATCTTCTGAATCTATACCACCTTCTAACCATATTCCCTCTGTCATACCTACAACTTCTGCTGTCTCCTCCATATTATCTTCAATATATCCACCAGAAAATGAACCCCATCAACCACAAACCCTATCAGACTTTGACATCCCCATTGACACAACACCTCTATCTGATATAGACCGTTCCCCATCCGCTGAAACACACACTGCCCTTCAACATGTTCTTTCTGACATTGATGATTTCCAACCCCTTGAATCTCATCAAATCCCATCTTCTCAAACTTTTGAAACATATCAACCTAGTAGTTTCCAACCACTAAATACTGATGGCCTAGTTTTTAACCTTTCACCAATAAGAGAAAGCTCCCTGTCTTCCTATGAATCTACCCCACATAACTCACCAACTTTCATCACCATCCCTGACATACCACCAGAAGACGCTGAACCAGAAAATCCCCTTAAAACTTCTATCAATATAGAAGCTCTCCATAAATTATCCTCTGTCTCAAATAAAACTGTCATACCAGCACCAAAACCAAAACCCACGAAAACAGACATTTTTGCACTGCTGATTGCTTTTGAAACAGAAATGAAAATCAGAATAGAGGATCTGAAGGCTGCTTGCTCAGAGCTTCCTGATCCAGCAGCTTCTAACTTTCTTTGGGCCACATTCAGAAAATGGTTCAATCTTGAAACCAAAAAGCTAAAGGACATCTGCTATGACATTGCTCATCAGAACTTCTGTGAGTATCTCAAAGCAGTTGTTTCAAACATTGAAAGGAATAAACCATTTATTCTGGACAACAAACCCTGGACAGAGTCAGAACCTCTGGAATCAAACTCTGGACTTCAAATGGTTTTAGTTCCTTTTGATGAAGGTCAGGATGTTGAATCTGCTCAACCACCAGCAACTGAAGAATATTCTTAAAATCAAGCTGCTCCAGAAGCTGAAGAACCTCTGCCAACCACTCTTGTTCTGAAGACCTTAGAAGAATTGAAGAAGGAAAATGAGATGGTTAAGCAAAGGTTGGATAAGCAGGATGAAACTAATGCGGAATTGAAGACTATGATTGGAAAGCAAGTGGAATCATCCTTTGAAATCAAGTCTCTTCTGAAAGCATTAGTTACTAAGATGCATCCCTGATTTTTTGTTTATCTTCTGCTTATTATTTTCTGTTTATCTTCTGTTTATCATGACTATTTAAGTTCTACTGGTTGTTTGATTGTTGGCTTTGATTCTGTTTAATGAAAGACTTATTTTTCTTCTTCACTCTTGCATTTAAACTTTTTGATTATGACAAAAAGGGGGAGAAACGTAGAAGATCTTGATCTATAGCAGTTATCAAGATTTGCCTCTAACATATATATTCTAATAAAACTGTTTGAGTTGTGATTCTAAAATAGAAACAGGTCAAGTAATCAACTCAGGGGGAGCTAAGGCTAATGAAACTTCTGAAGGATAAAACTTCTGAAGGAACCTCTAATAGAATTATCTGATTTAATTTAATCAAAGGGAGTTCTTCTAATCCTATTAAACTCTATTCTTAAAATCTAAATAAATGTTTTTGTCATCATCAAAAAGGGGGAGATTGTTAGAACAATTATGGTTCTAAACCTCTAAGAGTTTTGATGATAACAAATATTATTATGCAAGAATAGAAGTTCTAATGACTCTCTTTATTATATGTGTAGAAGAGGAAGTTATTTTAAGAAGATGTGCTTTATTAGAAGATACATTGAGCCGTATATAGAAGATACACTTAATGAAGAATCCATCATTTAAAGACATGGTTTAATAGTTGCGTATCAAGAATTTATTTTCTCTGATTTATGTCTAGAAGATGATGATTCTCATAATAAAGACATTAATTAAAGAATATATTAATTAATGATTAAGACAAGTATCTCTTGTTATGGAAGGATTTTATGGTATTAACTAATATCCTAAATTAACTCAAGATGTCTCCAACGGCTACAATATTCAAAAACTATATAAAGGAATCAAATTGAAGATTTGAGACACCACACTCACGAGAAAAAGACTTATTAATTTGTGCTAAACTCTTGTAACTTTCACTAAGTGATCATAGCTTTATTAGAAGAAAAATAGTTACTTTATTATTATTATTGTAAAAGTTAAGTAAAATCCTTTGAGTGACGAGTTTCATTCAGAAGACTCAAGAGGACATTGACTGTAGGTCAGTGTGTGTATTCAGTTATTGAATAGTGGATTAAGACCTCAGTGATAGAGGTAAAATCACCTTGGCGGGTGGACTGGACGTAGTTTGAGTTCAAACGAACTAGGATAAATAAACTTGTCATAGAAGTTAATTTTAAGTTGTTAAGAAAACCCAATTCCAACCCCCCTTCCTTGTGTTTTACGCACCTTCAGAACCCCCACACAGAATAGTCCCAAGACGGTCGCAATCTGGGTGTGGAACACATCGCCACCCATCATGTAACCATGAGAGTACAACATGTCCACGCTAATCCTATAGTGCACTCAAGTCGGGTATTTGGATTATCTCACAGTAACTCCCATCCCGCAGAAAAAATGACAACCAACACAGCCAGACAGTCCAGTATAATATGATGCATGGAAAATAAATACTGAAAGTAGTAAATAAATGCGGTAAAGTAAAGCTGTAAAGTAAAACTGTAAATAAAAACAGTAAAGCTTAACTAAAGCACATAGCTGCAAACAAATAAACATCCAAAGAAACAAAACTAAACAAGCGCTAGGATTGACTCTACGAGGGAAACCAGATATTCTGGGTTCGTTCCCCAGCAGAGTCACCAGCTGTCGCTCCCGGGATTTTCATCCTAGTACAAACGCGAAAGTGGCGCGGAAAAGGTAGAGTCGCCATCCATGAATTTTTATCCCGAAGTAATTGGAAAGGTAATGCTGCACAAACCTAAGAAAGAAGGAAAGGACAAAGTCATGCGAACCAAAGATCTGGGTTCGGGAGTCGGTTACGAACTGGGAAGGTATTAGCACCCCAAATCGTTCGCCGTACCCGACGGGATCCACACTTGTTTACTTGCTTCAGAGGGTAAGAAAATAAAGTGCTGCTGAATAAAACTGCTACTGGAACTGGAATGGGAATGGAAAAGGAGAAAGGGAATTGGAATGGAAAGAAAGGGGGAAATGTAGGGAAAATAAAGAATGTGCTCGAACGGGCCCTACCCCGCTGCCTACGTACCTCATCAGGATAATGAGGATCATTGTCGGCGTAGTTCGCCTAACTAGGCGGGAACTATTTATTTGTGTTTTTTATGGCTTGAACTGCGTATGTCTATGCCCAGGTGTTGCAGGCTCGTCTGGTACGAGTGCGTTTACCGTCTTGCATGCGAGACAAGCCGTCGCAAGTTCACGTTATGAGTGAATGAGATGAGAAGAGAAGTTCCCGCAGGATAGTCGCTTATTGTTTATTTTTGTCTTTTATGAGAAATGTTTTGAATTTGTTTGTGAACATTCTCATACTAAGACATATCCATCGTGGTAAATACTTACACCTCGCCCCGAAACAGGACGCATATAAGTACTCCGCAACAAAGTCTTGTGTCGTACAAGAACGTTCGGTTTTTATTAAGTGTTTTATTGTTTTTCTTTATGAGATGAGAAAGAAGGACTCAAGTTACAAAAGGTAAAAACTAAGGGACTAAGACTCAATCCTAATTTCAGTTATTTATTCAAAAGTGGTCCTAATGGTTTATGTGGTTTTCTAAGCCTAATGAAAAAAAGGAACTAGAAACTACTAGAATTCAACTTACTTCCTAAGGAAGTTAAGTTGATTCTACAAACAATGGGGAAGCCTATACAAGTAATAAATTCAAATAATAAGGCAAAATATTAATATTGAAATAAGAAATAAATTCTAAAAAATACATATTAAGGCATGAAACCAAAAAAGTAAGCCTAAACTTATTTAATAGAAATTCTAAGCCTAAGTCCTAAAACTAAGGGAATTATCTAATATCATCATCCTAAAATCAGTAATTAAACTATACTAAGTCATTTTAATACCCTAATACTAAGCCTAATTAAACTAGTCCTTAATGAACCATAATATCCTAAGCTAAACTAAATGGATTTATCATGTAAAAATAGCCTACAGATTAATGCACTAAAAATAGTAAAAGTCCTGGAAAAAATATGAAATTAATTCTCTAGGGTCCTAAATCTGACTATAGCATTGTGCTAAAAAATATCCTAAAAATTCAGAAGCTAACTATACTTAAAAGTCACTTAAATCTACCTAAGGATTAACTACAATTTTACATGAATTAAGCTACCAAAACAGTGGATAAAATGGCCTAAAAATATACCAAAAAATATCCTAAGTCCTACTATTAGTCCTATAAACATAGCAAAACGAATGGGCTAAAAATCCTACAGGAAATGGAAAAAATAAAATGAACAAAAATCATGTGCAATTAAAGAAATTCAATAAAATGTTAATTACATGAAAAATCGAAATTAAACCAAAAATAGCCAAAATTCAGAAAATAAAATTGTCACAAATTTCTAAAATGAATTATTAACCTACTGAAATTTTTGTAGAATTTTAAGATGATTTTTATTATTTTTTAAGGATCTTATTCTAATCATATTAAAACTAAAATAAAAAAGAAAGAAATAGAGGAAAGGGGTGCAGGAAGTGATTCTTTTCTATTTAATATGCTAAATGGGCTTATCTTAGGGGTGCGAAAAGCAGAAATACAAGGCCCAAACGCAGGAAAATGGAGGAGCATGGTATGGATGTTCAGTCAACATAATTGACTTGATCTGGGACGTACGATCTAGGTATTCGCATCAAACGGATTACAAACGCAAGCTTATGAAAATTTACGGTGTGCCACACACGTGGGATTAGCCGCACAAAAAGCCTACCGGACAGTGACAAGTGTCACCGTCGGTATGGCTAGGGAATCTCCCAAAATCTGATCTTATCCTCTTTTATTTTGAATTCAAAACGCGAATTAAGTGGATTAAAGGCCTATTAATGTGAATTAACTTCTCTTAATTCTTTTTAATTTCTAATAACTTATACTAATTGTTAATTAATCTTACCAAATGCTCTTACAACAACAGCATCAAAATACAAGGTCACCCAAAATTAAAACCCTAAACTCTTCTTCTTCCTTGCCGCAGCTTCATCATCCCTTTCAACTTCGCTCACGCCGCCACCGTTCTCAACCATCTCCGCCTATCCTCTTTTCCTCCACCACCAAGACCATCTAACCTAAACCCTAACTCTCTTCTTCTTCCTCCTTGCCGCACCCGTCACCACCTACCTCAACTCCTTCCTTTTTCTGACACCACCACCGTCAACCTAACCTTTCCCGCCATTTCAACATCCTTTTCTAACATTTTCCTCTGTCAAAACTTAATTTCCTAATCTAACCCTCTCCGATCCGAACAAAATCTAAACTCCAAAAATCACCAAGTTGAAGCTCACATAAATCACGATTGGACAATCGTCACACCAGAGCAACAAGCAACAGGGTTAAAGGCTTGTACCTTGCGATTTCGCCGGCGATGAATATGAAGATAACTTGTATATGGCAAGGCTTCCAATCATTGTGAAGTCCCATTCAGGTACGACTCGAGTTCAATTCTTCTCCATCTGTTCTTGTTCGCGAATCTTAATCATATTTGAATCTGAAATCGCGATGTGCCTTGAGTTCTTCGCAGGTTGTTGTTTGCAGATTCGTTGAAGATGCGATGAAGAATGTCGATATAATTTCGGAATGATGAGGATGCTGATCGAAACTCCCTTGATAATGATGAATACGTGGAACTATGGAGAAATTCAGGTCCAATTATGGTTATTGTTGAAGTTGAATATTGATTCAGTAGAGTCGAAGGAGAGTGTTGAAGTCGATGCAGATGCGAAAATGGACTGGGAGGGTGAAAATCAGTGAGAATCAGAAGCAAAAATCCGAGAATGAGGAAGAAGATTAGAGAGAAGGAATGGTGAGAAAGGATGGTGAGGGAGAATGAGAAGAACTGTGTAGGAAATCGTGAAGGTTGAAGATTGAAGATGGATGATTGGGAGTTTGTGAAGAAGAAGTGGTGAAGAAGAATTGGGATTATGGTTATGTGCAATTCAGAACGAGGATGGAGAAAAAGAAGAATCTGGAGGATGCAGAATCATTGAAGAATGGTGAAGAAAAAGCTCTGAAGGGTGATTTTCGGATTTATAGAGAATGGATCTTCTTTGTGAAGAATTTTTCAGGTAAACCTTCTAGAAGTAATTTGTTATGAAAGTTAGTTAATTTTCAGTTATGGATTTTTGAAATAACTTTGGTTCTGTTATGAGTTTCTAAAATTCTGCTTAGATAGCTTTGCTTGGAGTTTGTGCAGTTATTGACTTTTTTATTTCTTTGCAGTTTTGTGTTGCCTATCGAAATTGTTGCGGTAGAGGTGTGAATCGAAGAAGGTAATTTGTGAGGAATCAGAATTCTTGCATTTTTGCGAATTGTTGGATTAGTTGAAGATCCTTGAAAGTTAATCCGGATGCGTTTCTTATGGTTTCACCGAGTCACCGTTGATCATTTTTTTTATTTTATTCTCTTCTTGTTCTTCTGCTTCATTCTGAATTTGTGTTATTGATTTTCGATTGCGTATCTGTTAGTGACAATTTTGAATTGTTTAAGAAGGATTGGTGATGAATGCGTTGAATCTAAGTCGCTATCTTGTGATGTGGTTCTATACAGTGACGTTATGAATCTTGTTGCAGGTATTGGCAAGGTGAGGCTAGGGGAGGAGTTCTTGATGCATAATTGTGCGAGATTTGCAGTTTGTGGGTGTTTGTTACTTCTTCGATGCGATATGATTCAAGATGTGTTGAAGTGATTGATTACGGGTTTGTATGTTGTATTGTGTTTTTTGTGAAATTTGTTGCAGTTTTTGCCCGTGAAAATTGAAGGTGTTATGTGATGTGGATGATATGAAGATGAATTGCAGGATCTGGTCTAGAGGGTGGAATCCCTTCTCAGGATGTATAAGTTATGTGTATGAGACCTAGCTTGGTCCCGTCCTTTATTTGTTTGACTTCGAACCTTCACCATAACGAATGGTACAACAAAATACAAGGCCTGCTCTAAACATCAACTAAAGGCAATACATAGTGTAATACAATTTTTTGACTCATGGTGTAATAGGACCTTGGTATTTGGTTCATGAAGACATTTTGTAGTTTCAAATTCTGTTTTGGATTTTATGAATCTTTATGTATGCCTTGTTTTAAAATAAATACTCACATGTAAACTTAGTCCCTTTGGTGTAGGCACTCCATATTTCTATTTGATATACTTGAATCAATGCCATGTACTCTTAGAATCAATGTAGGGCTTGCACAATGTTTGGCTTGATAATTAAATTGGTCCAAGTTTTTTTTTGAAGTAATACTTGATTTTGAATCTTCATGACTAGTAATGATGGATAAACGAATGAAATATAACCGAATTGAACCGTGTCCGAATAATATCTCAATTCTAATAGCACCTGAAATCGGTCCATGACCAAATCCTTTGGAATCTTGAACCATAAAAATGAATCGAATCCAAAAAGAGTCGCTCTTGAAACCAAAATGAATCAATCCTTGAGGACTAAAACTAATCATGAATCAAACTTGGACCAAAACCATAAATCACACTAAAACCAACTCCACCAAATATATGGTTAAAATTTATGAAACACATTCCTGACCATAAATAACTTACTGAATTGACCACCCTCTTAACTTCTGACTAATTAAACCATGAATACTTTGAACATGTTTGAATCACTCTCCGGGGGAATAAATTGTCCGAGAAATAACCACTGATGCAAATGACTTGCAATTTAAAACAATCCCTCAATAGTTTGACCATGATCAGGTCAAACGTCCATCTGAATTGAATCGCAAACTGAACAACCACACTTGAATTAGAACACTGCCCGCTTATGCTATGCATCATCCCATGAATGACATGTTCCACTTATGCATAGATGCAATGTTACATATGCGAGATGATATGCTAAGATGCTATGAAAATGAGAGGGAAAATTTTGGGGTGTTACACATAGTGGGGTACCTTTTGTTATAAAGTAATGCCATTTGGTTTAAAGAACACTAGGGCAACATATCAGCGTGTTATGGTAGCTTTGTTCCATGATATGATCCACCATGAGATAGAGGTATATGTTGATGATATGATAGCCAGATCTCAGACAGAAGAAGAACATCTTGATCATCTGCATAAGTTGTTTGAGAGTTTGAAGAAATACAAGCTGAGATTAAATCCAAACAAATGTATCTTTGGAGTTAGATCTGGTAAACTGCTGGGTTTCATTGTCAATGGTAAAGGTATTGAAGTTGACCCTGCAAAGGTAAAAGCTATACAAGATATGCCTGTTCCCCGTACTGAGAAGGAAGTCAGAGGTTTCTTGGGATGCCTAAACTACATTGCAAGATTTATTTTCCAATTAACCGCTACTTGTGAGCCAGTCTTCAAATTGTTGAAGAAAGATCAAGTAATGGAATGGAACGACAAATGCCAGATAGCTTTTGATAAGATCAAGAAATACCTCCAGGAACCTCCAATATTGATGCCACTAGTTGATGGAAGACCCTTGATTATGTAATTAACGGTGCTAGACAATTAAATAGGGTGTGTGTTGGGGCAACATGACAAGTCTGGACGAAAATAGCAAGCAATATACTACCTTAGCAAAACGTTTACCAACTGTGAAACAAGATACTCACTGCTCGAGAAAATTTGTTGCACTTTGGCATGGGCTACTCACCAAATAAGACAATATATGTTGACTCATATACTTCATCAAAAATTTCCCATGTAAAGCTCATTTTAAAGTAAATTCAATTCTATACAACTTTGTGTCTCACAAGCTAAGTCCAAAAATGCTTCATTTGAGCGGTATGGACCAAAACATTACAGGTACTTTTGAAAGTCAACTTTTTCCAAAGCTCATAATTTGAAAATTAAAAAGGATATGGACATGGGACCAAAATGGTTGATTAGAGTACACTTTAAGCTTTCTAAAAAGTCCTAGAACACCTTCATGAGATCAAAATTGAGGAAGTTATGCATTGTTGAAGTTGGGAAAGTTTCAAGAGGTGTATGAAGCAAAAAGGGTCTAAACTCAAGATTTCCTCAAATGGGCCCATAATATTTCAACCCAAACTTGAAGATGAGGTCATGCACGACCCAATGATCAATTGTTATGATTTTTATTATTTATTTTATATTATTTTGGATTTTTATCATTAAAATTCAATTTTAATTGAAATAAATTATGAAAAATCAAATATTTGATCTAAAACTTATTTTTGGATCAAATATTTTGTGATTAAGATGATTGAACTCTTCCAAATTCGTGCAAAATCAATATAGCATGTTTACATTTGATTTTTGGACAAATTTGGCAAGGTGATTTCTTCATCTTCAAGTAACACAAATCCATTGCAAAAAGCCCAAAAATTGAAACCTAATTCACTCTAGAATCTATATCCAACAAGGCCATAAATATTGAGGACGAATTCAGGAGGAGGAGGAGGACTTTCATATTCAAAAAATTTAAGGGAAAATTAATTTTCGGTTTTGAAATTCTAAGAGGTTTCAAAATATTTGAAAGGTCTCATGGTGTTCCTTGATACTTCCTGAATCTATTCCAATCATTCTCATCATCCAACTCATGCCATAATGCTCAAACCGAATTCATATTCATCATATATTTTCAATTTTCGATTCTAATAATTATGTTTGTTTTAATTGATTTTGATTATCTAATAATGTTTGTTATGTTGTAAGGAAACTTTCTGGGCACTTTGATTGGAGGTTCAATGCGGAATCAACCATACACCAATATTAGGGTTTCGGCAATGAGTTTGGGATTTCATGATTTAGACTATTTAAAAGCTTTTGGATAACATATTTGGACTGTATAATATGTGGGGAATCATTTGATATAATTAATTTGTGCAAATCATACATGGTTCGAGGGTTTTGAGTTTTTCATGTCAAATAGCTACGAAGATTCTCGTAGCCAATTCATAGGTGTCGCTCCACGGATTTCCATCCTGGTACAAACGCGAAAGTGGCGCGGAAAGAGGTAGAGTCGCCAGCCAGGCATTTTTATCCCGAAGGAACGAGAATGGTAATGCTGCACAAACCAGAAGAAACGAAAAGGAAGGACACAGGTCCTGCGAACCAAAGAGACTGGGTTCGGGAGTCGGTTACGACCTAAGAAGGTATTAGCACCCCAGATCGTCCTCCATACCCGACGGTATCCATGCTTGCAAAGAAATCGGATTCAAAGGATGAAAGAATGAAGCTGCTGCAAAAGAACTGAAAATTGGATCTGGAAAAGAAAAGAAAAAAGGGGGAAAATGTAGGGAAAATAAAAGAGTGTGCTCGAACGGGCCCTACCCCGCTACCTACGTACCTCATCTGAATATGAGGATCAGAGACGCTGTAGTTCCCCTAACTAGGGGTGGAAAATATTGCTTGTGTCTTAAGGCTTGAACTGCCTATGTCAATGCTCAGGTGTTGCAGGCTCGGGCGACGAGTGCGTAACCATCTTGCAAAATGACAAGTAGTGACAAGTTCGCGTACAGAGCGAAGGTGATGAGAAAAGAAGTCCCGAAGGAGACGCTTATTGTTTGTTTGTGTTTTTTATGAGATTTTGTTTGGGTGTGGCACAAGAGAATGAACTCAAGCTCTTTTCCATGGAATGTATATTTGTTACTACATTCCAAGATGGAATAATAGAACAAGCACACCAAGTAAGGAGAATTTATCCAAGACTTGTTTCCAAGGGCAAGGGCCTAAATTCATTGACTTGTTGAATTTATTAGGTGCTTTAGTGATTGAAAATGAAGAAGTATTTTTTAGGGTTTTTCTTGATGAAGATGACTTCATGATCCGACTTGTGCATCATGCTAGACAAATGCATTATTCCAAGATGGAATGAATACATATGCCCCATGGAATAAAGATATAACACAAGAAGTCACTTCTTTCTTTATTAATGTTTTTTATGCTTTGTTTTGAGATGAGAAGAGAAAGAACCAAAAGAGCAAAAGGCAAAAGTCTAAAGGGGAAAGACTAATCCTAATATTAGCATGCAAAAAGTGGTCCTAAGGTTAGTGAGGTTTCAACTATCCTAAAAGAAAAGAAGAACCAAAGAGGAGCAAAGAGCGGAGAAGAAAGCTAGCAAGCAACTTACTCCTCTAAAGGAGATAAGTTGCTCCTAAAGGGGGGAAAAAGAGTTGCATCACATGATGGCATAAGGCACATCAAAAAGCACAAAGTAGAAAGCAACTTAAAAAGAAAAGAAGAAGAGTTGAAATATGGATAAACATCCACACTTCTCTTACCATAGGCCCCTGCAATGTTAGCAAAACTCCAGTATATGTTCATCAACACAATCATGGAATTAGCATGCTCAAAGTTCTAGAAAACCAAGTTAAAAAAACATGCCAAGCTTTGCACATACAAGCATTTACGTGTCGAGAACATGAATGCATGCATCAACCAGCAAGCAAATCACCCTAAACTAGCATATTCAATGATCATATAATGATCCATGGCAATTAAAACAAGTAAGGGGATCAAACAAGCTCAAAACAGCTCAAATATGACATTCTGCATCAGTGTTAACCGGTTAACCAAAGCGTTAACCGGTTAACCAGTCCAAACCTGCAGCAAAACAACACAGAAAGAGGTGCGTTAACCGGTTAACCAAAGCGTTAACCGGTTAACACTGTAAAAATAGCAGCAATTTCCTGCAGAAAAAACAGCTCAAACCAGCTTATCCAATTAATTCCACACCAGACCAGCAAGCAATTAAGCATGAAATAAATGGATCAACTCACATTAATTAACATCATTAGGCTCATGAACATTAGCACACGGATCCGGTTACAAATCAACCAATCAATTCAAGCAATACAAGCAAATACACAAGCACATGGTGGATCTAAAGCACAAGCATGCAAATAAGCTAAAACAGAGCTAGATCTGAATTTAACCAACCTACAAAGCTGAGGTATGCTTTGGTAGTTGTTGTTTGAGCTGGAGATGAGAGATTTCACGGAGAAATTTGAAGATCCGGTGCTAAGCTTCACACTCCATGCAAAATAAATGCAAGCAAAGGGTCTTGATGCAGAATTTTGGCTCCAAAAGCACTTCTAATCTCCAAACCAGATCTGAACCACCAAGTAAACCAGCAAAATGATGCAAAGAAGCTATGGATGGAGGTCTAGTTCCAAGATCTACACACTTTAAGGAAAAGTTATGTGATCTTAAAAGAGGAACTTTGAGTGAATTGGAAAATTGGGAGAGAAAAGTGAGAGAGATCCAAAAATCAGAAAAATGAAGAGGAGTGAATTATGAGGGAGAGCCTCCTTGGTTTGGAGGGAAATGGAATAAATATGATTTAGGTTTGGGGCCCAAAATTTAGGCTTGGGATACAAAAAATATGGTTTGGAATTGGCTTTTGAAAGTGATTAGGACCTAGCATTGGAATTAGGCTTGGATAAATGCTCTAGATCCTTCTCCTTAATTCAAAATGAATAAAAATCAGAAAATTGGAAATTGGAGCCAAAAACACATGCTGAATTTGCTGCTGGAATTCAAAATTTGCAGCCGTTAACCAGTTAACCAAAGCGTTAACCGGTTAACGCTAGTGAATTTTGAATTTTCCCTCCTTTTGGTGGGAAACCTCAAGAATAACCTGGCGCCAACCGTTCTGATCAGATTTTGATCCTCAATAATTTTTAGGGCCTTGACCATGATACCAAGCTTGTATAACATGCCTTGTGAGCTTCTTGCCAGGTCACCATGCTCTTGATTTTTCCTTGTAGCGCTTCAAATTTCCCGGATGACTGATCATATGCCTTATGTTAGAACATGCAAATGCTATGCTTCATTTTTCTATGCAAAATGCTATGGACATGACATGCTCATGATGATTATGATATGATGATGATGCTAAACAGAAGAGGGCAAATTTGGGGTGTTACAGCTTCCCCTATTCAAGCAATTGTTAATCTGAAGAGGACGATAGCACGGCTATCGACCGTTCAAGATAAAATATGGTTGAATACCAAGATGACCTGGAATTTGCGCTCTGCTGGAGAATACAAGCAATGGGAAATAAACCCAACCAAATGACGCTTTGGCGACTGAAGTGAATACGAAGCAGACGAGCTCCTGAATTGTTACTTCGGATAGAAAAACTTAGACAGATGAGTCTTCCTCCGAACAATCCTGTTACGCCAGGAACTGGACATACGAGCCATCTTCATGCAACCCTGTTACGCCAGGGACTGGACATACGAGCCCTCATACATTTTGCAATATATGATCTGAGACAGACGAACCTCCTTCGGATAAACCTGTTACGCCAGGACTGGTGATGCACTTAAGTCTGTGGGATAGACATGCATAATCAGGATAGACAAACCCTCTTCATATATTATGCATAGATATATGGTCTAAGACAGATGAGTCTTCTGTGAGCAAACCTGTTACGCCAGGTGCGACATTAGGATTTGACGAACCCTCTTCACGAATCTTGCGTAGATAAGTGGTGCTTAAGACAGACGAACCTCATTTGGATATACCTGTTACGTTAGGACCGATAACCATATTTGACGTTTAATCCCATCGTCAGGACTTCAAACCTATTCAATACAGATGAGCATTGGATGATCATCAAGAGAACTCATACGAGTGCCATAAGTCAATGATACAAACGAATATCAAACGATGATCTAAGAAACACAAACGAGCGCTTCATGTGATGATATAGACGAATACCAGCCACTGATACAGACAAATACCAGCCACTGATACAGACGAATACCAGATATCCAACACAGACGAGCATTTGGGGTAGTAATACAGACGAGCATTTGGAGTAGCAAAACAGACGAGCATTTGGATGATACAGACGAGCATCCAACAATGCAAACAAGCTTCAAACAGATATCAAACACATATGAGTGTTGGAGAATGCATACAAGCATTACATAAATTCAAACACAGACGAGCGTTGGGACGTGCATACGAGCAACAAACAGATGTCGAACACAGATGAGTGTTGGGGGATGCATATGAGCATCACACAGGCGACTGCTGGGGAAAGCATACGAGCAACAAACAGATGTCGAACATAGACGAGTGCTGGGGGGATGCATACGAGCATCAACATCTACCACACACAGGCGACTGATGGGGAAAGCATACGAGCAACAAATGCCTAGTAAGAAACACAACTCTGCCGAGGAGAATCGAAGAATATTTCACAAACAAGCGAGTGCTGGGAATGCAGACGAACATCCAGCAGATATCAAACATCAAACACAGATGAGTGTTGGGGGGATGCAGACGAGCATCAACAAAGTTCCTTGATTGGAAACAACAATCACGACTCTGCAGGGGAGCCTGGTCAAGAGGCTTTGACGATGCTTAACTCTGACTGGGGAGATGGATGACGGTTTGTATCATCACATGGCCAAAATAGATTTGCAACCTCTCTGGGGGATATTTCAATAATGGGAGTGAATCTCGATCATGAACTCTGCGGGGATAACCATCTTCATACTTGGCTGAGGAAGAGGCTTGATCAAGACTCCGACTGGGGAGATGAATAATGAAAGTTCTGCCTCTGTGGGGAAATAGGCATTCAGTTGCTCGCTGGGGATAGCCCATTCTGACACAAAGACTCCGATTGGGGACAACCCTCTTCGATTGAGTTTGAAGCTCCACTGGGGATACCACCCTACTCTGACTCAGCTGGGGAAGGTTCCATCTGAACTCTACTGGAAATACCCATGTCTTTCTTGCGAAGAACAACCACTCCTTGGGTAGGACACCTCTTTGATTGGGTTTGAAATTTCGCCGAGGATTCCACTTGCTCTAGCTCAGCTGGGGAGTATTCTCTGCTTAGGGAAATACAACATCGCCCTGCAAAACCTGCAATAACAGTATACACACATGTGCCTCAGGGATTTATATGGTATGATATGTTCATCCATTGTCACCCGACACTCAAAGATGATTTTAAATGTTTCCCTGCCATGTCAATTTTTTTTATAGAAAAATCAACATGTTTCGTATGCAATATTCGTTTTTGCCAAAATATTTAGGACATCTTTGCAAACAAAGTAAACACAACACAACACGGCTTTTGACTGAATACTCATTCATTGAATGGCCTCTGAATAGGCAAAGTTTTACATCAGGAAGCTACTACCTGGAAATAGGTAGCTACCATAAAATTGAGAAAAGAAACTATCGTAATGGAAATGTACACGGTATTCCAATGAGTTTCCTTCCTGCTATGACCAGCATGTCTTCAAGACATTCTGTTCTTGCCTTTGCTTTCTGAAGAAGACGAGGGGACTGATTCTTATCCTTCTGATATTGTCAGACTGCGTGAAACGGTGATTTGGTTCAGATTACCTGGATCGCAGTTGTTCGCTTATTCCCTTGTTTTGCGTGGATCGCCCTTTTGGGTTTTCAATCCACCGGGATACCCTTTTATGCCTGAGCTATCCAATGTGGCTTTTCAACTCAGCGGGTGTACATCTTTTCATTTATTTTCCCTAAATTTTGCCTGACCTTTTTATTCTGTTTTTAGCTCGTCGGGATGCCCTTTTCTTTCCTGGACTTTAATTCTGTTTTTGTGTCCAGTGGGTCTTTTATGCGAAGTATTTCTTAACTGCGTCCGAGTTAACAGGAGACTGGAAATCTTCTCCATCCATAGTAGTGAGCATCAGTGCCCCACCTGAGAAAACTTTCTTCACTATGAATGAGCCTTCGTAGTTCAGAGTCCACTTGCCCTTGTGATCTGAACCTGGAGGGATGATCCTCTTGAGTACAAGCTCGCCTACTCGATACTCTCGAGTACGTACTCATTGGTCGAATGCTCGCTTCATTCTCCTCTGATAAAGCTGACCATGATAGATAGCCGCTAATCTCTTTTCCTCAATTAGGCACAACTGATTATATCGGGCACGTACCCACTCAACCTCATCAAGCTTCACGTCCATCATCACACGCAATGAAGGAATTTCTACCTCAACAGGCAAGACTGCCTCCATGCCATACACCAAGGAGAAAGGAGTTGCCCCGGTTGACGTCCTGACTGACGTTTGATACCCATGTAGCGCGAATGGTAACATCTCATGCCAATCTTTGTAAGTGACAATCATCTTCTGCATAATCTTCTTAATGTTTTTGTTAGCCGCCTCTACCGCGCCATTCATCTTTGGCCGGTAAGGAGAAGAATTGTGATGTTGAATCTTGAAGTCCTGGCACAGTTCTTCCATCTTGTTGTTTAAGTTGGAACCATTATCAGTAATGATTCGCTCGGGCACTACGTATCTACAAATGATGTGTCTTTTCAGAAACCTGGCTACCACTTGACGAGTGACATTGGCATAAGATGTTGCTTAACCCATTTAGTGAAGTAATCAATCGCAACCAAGATGAAACGATGACCGTTTGAAGCAGTAGGCTCTATCTTCCCAATCATGTCAATGCCCCACATAGAAAAGGGCCAAGGAGATGACATGACGTTGAGCGGGCTAGGAGGAACGTGCACTTTGTCTACATATATTTGGCACTTGTGGCACTTACAGGCATACGAACAACAATCTGCATCCATTGTTAGCCAATAGTACCCTGATCTCAACAACATTTTAGCCATAGCATGTCCTCCTGCATGAGTACCGAAAGATCCCTCGTGGACTTCCTGCATTAACAAGTCTGCTTCGTGTCTATTCACGCATATGAGCAAGACCATGTCAAAGTTCCTTTTGTACAAAACCCCGTCTGCATTCAAGAAGAAACTAGCAGCAAGTCATCTCAAGGTCTTCTTGTCATTGGATGATGCCCCAGCTGGGTATTCTTGTTTTCCCAGGAAAAGCTTAATATCAAAGTACCAAGGTTTCTCATCAGACACTGTGTCTACAAAGAAAGCATAAGCTGGTGTGTCAAGCCTGGAAATGTCAATCCTGGGCACATAGTTCCAACACAAGACTTTGATGGACGAAGAAAGAGTAGCCAATGCATCGGCAAATTGATTCTCATCTTGTGGTATGTACTGAAGCTTAATCGTTGTGAAGAACGTCAACAGTCTTCTGGCATAATCCCTATAAGGAATTAAGTGTTCTTGATGTGTATACCACTTGCCGGTAACCTGGTTAATAACGAGGGATGAATCTCTGAATATATCGATGGTCTTAATCCGAAGATTAATAGCCTCCTCTATTCCCATTATGCACGCCTCGTATTCTGCTTCATTGTTGGTGCAGCCAAAAGTAATTCTGGCAGCGAAGGGAAAATGAACACCTTCAGGAGTGATGAGAACAACACCAACTCCACGTCCGTTGATATTGACTGCCCCATCAAACATCAACTTCCATTTGGATTCAGGGTCTGGCCCCTCCTCCGGAAGAGGTTCCTTGCAATCTCTTGCATTGAGGTACACGATGTCCTCATCAGGGAAATCAAACTTCATCGGCTGATAGTCGTCTTCAAGCGGTTGTTGTGCAAGATAATCTGACAATACACTTCCTTTGATGGCTTTCTGGGAAGTATATTGTATGTCATACTCTGTTAAGATCATTTTCCATCTTGCAACCCTTTTGGTCAATGCTGGTTTCTCGAAAATATACTTGACGGGGTCCATTTTTTAGATTAGCAATGTGGTATGGGTCAACATGTACTGTCTCAGTCACCGAGCAGCCCATACCAAAGCGCAACAAGTTTTCGCGAGCAGTGAGTAACGAGATTCACAGTCGGTAAACTTTTTGCTAAGGTAGTAAATAGCTTGCTTTTTCGACCAAACTCGTCATATTGGCCTAGAACACACCCCATTGACCCTTCTAACACAGTCAAGTACATGATAAGTGGCCGTCCTGGAACTGGAGGCATTAGGATCGGAGGCTCCTGCAAATATTCATTTATCCTTTCAAAGGCTCTTTGAAAGTCCTCATTCCATCTGACCGTTTGTTCTTTTCTTAACAATTTGAATATTGGCTCGCATGTGGCAGTTAGATGAGATATAAACCGTGAAATGTAGTTCAATCTCCCTAAAAACCCACGCACTTATTTTTCTGTTTTCGGTGCAGGCATGTCTTGTATTGCTTTTACTTTTGCAGGATCTACCTCGATCCTTCTCTGGATAACAATGAAACCCATCAATTTACCGGAACGCACTCCGAATGTACACTTGTTTAGATTCAACCTTAATCTGTACTTTATTGACCTATCAAACAACTTTTTGAGATTGACCAGATGCTCTTCTTCGTCCCGGGACTTGGCAATCATATCATCCACATAGCATTCAATTTCTTTGTGTATCATATCGTGGAACAAGGTTACCATAGCCCGCTGATATGTTGCCCCGACATTCTTCAATCCGAAGGGCATAACCTTATAACAGAATGTACCCCGCGAGGTAATGAACGTCGTTTTCTCCATGTCTTCCGGTGCCATCTTGATCTGATTATACCCGGAGAAGCCATCCATGAAAGAAAATACCGAGAACTGAGCGGTGTTATCTATCAGCACATCAATGTGAGGTAATAGAAAGTCATCCTTTGGACTTGCTCTGTTCAGATCCCGATAATCGACGCACATTTGGACTTTGCCATCTTTCTTTGGTACAGGCACAATGTTAGCTACCCAAGGTGGGTAACTAGTCACAGCAAGGAACCCGACATCCCACTGCTTTTGAACTTCCTCCTTAATCTTCATAGCCATATCGGGGCTAGTTCTTCTCAGCTTTTTCTTTACAGGAGGACAGTCTTCCTTTAGTGGCAGTTTATGTACAACAATGTCAGTATCCAACCCTGGCATATCTTGATACGACCAGGCAAATATATCCACATATTCACGTAGCATACCAACTAATTCCTTATTTACCTCGGCCTGCAGACTAGCCCCAATCTTTATCTCTTTCCTTACATCCTCAGACCCGATGTTGATGATCTCTATTTCTTCCTGATGAGGTTGAATGACCCTTTCCTCTTGTTTCAACAACCTAACCAATTCTTTCGGGAGTTCACAGTCTTCCTCAACCCCTTCATCAACTTGGTAGATAGGATTGTCGAAGTCATGTATAGTCATGGCAGGAACATTATCACAAGAATCCGAATGATGAACACTGCACAAATGATGTGCTTATTTCAGAATCTATTCTTACAAAGGAGACGCAAACACACAAAAACACTGGAAAGAAAACATTGCCATTTTGTTTTTGTGAAAAATTTTAAAACGAAAGAAAGAGAACACAATTTGCTTGAAAAATGTCCTTTATTTCATGGAAAAAAGAAAAATGCATTAAAACATGGGGGCCCTACATATGGATCCATGCACCTTGGGCAGAGTGCAGGATTTGACATGCAGTGTGATAAAAATGGAAACAAAGAAAATTAATTTGACTGCCAAGTAACTTAAACAAAATCTTCAGCTGACTAGTTATGGAGCTCCTCCCCAGGTACGCATGGGTGGATCCAGTTATCCAAGTCGCAGTCACTATCCCCATATGCATTTGTTGCACAAACGTTGTTGTAGTCCAGTATTCCAGCACTTGTGAATGCTATGGGCTTACTTCCATGAGACCAGCTGGACTGACCAGGTTGATATCCGAGACCGAACTTGTCATCTTTCCTTTCCATTTCCAGCAAATTGTCCCAGCCCTGGGTGCTTCCAGATTGGACTACTTCCTTAGCTTGCTTGTAGGAGTAGATATGAGTCACTTCCTTTTCATTTCTCTGAACTGCAGCAACCGGAGACAAGGTACTGACATTAACCGTCTCAAAATCTTGGAAAAGTGTCTCATGGATCTCCCCATCCATTTCCACGTACTTGAAGGTTGAAAGATGGCTTACGAAAATATCCTCTTCTTCGCACACAGTAACAACTTGGTTGTCTACCACATACTTCAACTTTTGATGCAACATGGATGTCACTGCGCCAGCAGCATGAATCCAAGGACGTCCCAGCAAACAGCTATAAGCGGGTTGAATATCCATAACATAGAATGTACTCTTGAATCCCTGAGACCCAATCTTCACCGGTAGCTCCACCTCCCCAAACACAGATCGTTGTGACCCATCAAAGGCTTTCACAATCAAATCACCGGGACGTAAAACAATGCCATCAACATTCAGCTTCATTAAGGCCTTCTTAGGGAGCACATTGAGAGAAAAGCTTGTATCTACCAAGACGTGTGATAGAATAGCCCCCTTACACTCCATGGTGATGTGTAAGGCTTTGTTGTGATTACGTCCCTCAGAAATGAGATCTCTATCTGTGAATCCCAACCCATGGTTGGTGTTCACACTGCCTACCACGGCCTCTAACTAGTTAACAGTTATCTCCTGTGGTACATATGCCATTTGCAAAACTTTTAGCATAGCCTCTCGGTGAGCTTGAGAACACATCAACAACGACAAAATGGATATCTTGGACGGGGTCTGATTCAACTATTCAACCACCTTATAGTCACTTTTCTTAATTATTCTCATGAACTCCTCGACTTCCTTTTCAAAAGTGCCCTGACCGGCAGTAGGAGTTGTCACCTCTTTAGTCACTATCTGTTTACCCTTAGTCTTTGCAGCAGCCTCAGCTTCGGGATCACCTCTAAGAACTTGAGGAGCAAAGAGACGCCCACTCCGAGTAAATCCCCAAACTCCTCCGACATTCACAACAGTCGGGTCAATTGTTACTACTTTACTTTTCACCTTCTGGCCTTCTACGTACACGTCTGAGCCATAGTGACAAGGGATGGCTTTGTCATCAGCATAGGGAACTGGTCCCGGAACAATAATGGTAACGAGACTCACCTCTGGAACATAGATAGTCACAGGCTCTCTTTGGAAAGGAACTTCAGCAGGATCAAAATAAATTGTCACTGTAGACACACTGTCGCTCCCGACAAATGACACCGGGTCATATGAAGGTACAGACGCGAACGGTCGGCGAAGGGAACAGTGAGAACACACAGCCGTGAACTTACTGGAGATGAAAAGAGTCGCCAGCTAGGCATTTTTATCCCGGAGGAAAGGTAATGCTGCATAGACCTAGAAAGAAATGGATAAGACGGTCGCGAACCAGAGATACTGAGAAAGGGGGTTGGTTACAACCTGGGAAGGTATTAGCACCCAGATTGTCCGTCGTACTCGACGGGATCCACGCTTGAAAGATTTGTGTTTTAAAGGGGGAGTGTCAGTGTAATTTGTGTGTAAAAGAACTGGAAAGCAAAATGTACAGGTGTCAGTGTAAAGGAAGTGTAAAGTGTAATGTATATACAGTGTCAGTGCAAGAACTGGAATAAGATGCTCAAGATCATGAGGCTAAAAGAATGAGGCTAGAAAGAGGGGGAATGTACAGAGACTTTTGTTCGATAACCGTTAAGTTATGCCTACGTATCCTCTCGTGCAATGAGGAAGTCAGAACACCGTAGTTCGACCCAAAGAGACTGAAAGATGAATTGACTTGTGAACTGCTTGCTTGCCTATGCTCAAGTGTATGACCTGTCTGGCTCAGGTGCTAACTGTCTTGCATTAGACGGAAGAAGCAAGTTCTCGTTTGTGAGTGAAGGTGATGAGAAAAGAATCCCGGAGGAGACGATTATTGTTTGTTTTTTTGTTTTCAGTCTTTTATTGTTTTTGGAGTTTGTCATAAGATAATGAGCTTAAGCCTAAACCAATGGGTTAGTAAACTCATCACATCTTCCCTCTGATCAGGGGTAATGAGAATACCTTAAGTGTGAAGTCAGATTCTCACACTTAATCACCTTTTGATGTAGAGTTAAGATCATTAACCTACTTGTGATTATTTAGATGTTTTTGGTGTTTTTGTTTAGTGTTGAGTAATGAGGTTAAGCCATAATCAGGGATTAAACAGACTCATTACACCATCCTAAAAGAAGGATAATAGATGAGAATGTTTAAGCTGAGGAAAGCTCCTCAACTTAATCCATGATTAGGGATTAAACTCATGACAAAACAAGCCTTTGATTAAGTGGATTTTATTTAATGATATGATGATGAAGTGAATTTTATGATTTGTAAGACAACTTGAGGGGGACTTGTCCATTAACACTAGGGTTAGTCCTTCTTAACCACTTAAGGAAGAATTAGAACCCTAATGCAAGGCCCAAGTTACAAGTGTGATGTCTTGATACTTTTTAAATGAATTGATTAAGAGATTTAAACACATAAAGGGTTCAAGACTTAGGATTAAAGTTATACACTCCATCCTAAGAGAAGGATGCAGGCATAAGCTTAATCACAAAGTCTTAAAGCCTTTAGGGTTTAGTTCCTGATTATGAGATGAGAAGAGAAGACTCAAAGAGAGACACAAAGGTAAAACTATGGGGGACTAATCAAAGCCCTAATTCATTATCATGCTTGGTTGGTCCTAAGGTTTGTGAGGTTTTCAAGAACAATCTTCAGAGGAACCACCAGGAAGCAGATGAACAAAATCCAGAGAAGCAAAGTGACTTGCTTCATTCAAGAAGTCAAGTCACTTGAAGAAAGAAAATGGGAAGAAGAAGAATGAGCAAGCTCCAACTCAAACACAAATAAGAATGCAGCAATGGATGCAAGAGAGATGAAAAGAAAAGTTATGAGAAGTGAAGGCAAATCCACTTCTCAAGTTTACTTACCACCTGAAATGTTAGAAACAAATGCAATGCAATGCTAAATGAAATGAAATGACATGATGCTAGGCCAAACCAGAAGCATGCACATGATGATTATGATGTTATGAAGTACTGCAAACATGAGACAAGGCATAGGGATGTTCATACAAAGTCATGGATGCAAGTGATGCAAGTTAAGGAACATGAATAAACATGAAATGTCATGAAGCATACAAGACAAATGGCATGGCAAAGATGTAATGCAATGATCAATGATGCTTCATACATGTCTTAAGATGTCAAATGAATCATAAGAATGCACAAAATGCAATGGCAATTCATGTTATGCAAGGAAATGCAAGAAGGATGCAAGAGAAAGCCCAAATTAGGGTTTATGGATCAAACATCAAACACAAACCAAAAACAGAAGCAAACCCTAAGATAAAAAATGGAAAATGATACCCAAGGGAACCCTAGACCTATAATAAACCACTGCCCAAAGGGGAGCTCTCAACTCTCAATCAAACTCAAGATATGATTTTTACAAGTTATTAGGGTTTTTTAGGGTTCTTATCAAAACAAATGCCAATCAAATAGAAAATGCAAGATCAAATCATGGCCTTTTTATCCTTGAAAATACATGTCAAATGGAAAGCAATGCACAAAGAATCAATGTCTCAACCTTCACCAATAGGCAGAAATGAATTTTCAAACATATGATCCAAATAATGCACAAAATATGATTTAATTCCATGAAAAATTCTTAAAATGCATCAAGATCAAAAAAGAAATTTGGTTTGAAGGTTGGACAATGTTTCTAAATGTCTTAGAACATTTCATGAATTTTTTTTGTAATTTTTAAATACCTAAAAGTATTTTTAATTAATTAATTCTCATTAATCAATTAAAAATAAACTTTTAAATATTTAAAAATACCTTTTTTAATGATAAAAAATAAAATAAAAATGTTTTTGTGTCACAAAAATTAATAAAACCTTAAAGAAAAAGTTTCATAATTTTTATGAATTTTCTGCTATTTTAAATAAATTGTACAAATTAATTGAAATAAAAATGAAATAAAACAAATAAAATGAGAAGTAATCAGAATGGACGCATGAGATTGATTCTGAGTTTAAAAGTGTTGACTGCGCGCGTGATCGTGTGGCTCACATTCAAACTTCTAAAACTTAATTAATTAATTTAATTAATCCTGATTAGGGTTTAATGGAGAATCTGGGCCATCAAAAAGGGTGGGAAGTCAACCAGTCAACGCAATCCTACGCTCCTCATTCAAACTGGAATTAATTACCCAATTAGGGCACAAATGACTTTCAGGTGGCCGGAGAAGACTTCCGGTCGTCTTCTCCGGCCAGAAGCTCACCTGAAAATTCCAAACTTCCTAAAAACGTAACATAAATGAAATCTAAGACCAGGGAAATGATCCTCTCACTCTCACGAATCAAACCCCTAACCTAAAACAAATTTATCTTTCCTGAATCAACTGAATCGAAGCAAACAATTTCTAGGGTTCGTGAGCTTCAGACACAAATTAAATGCTTGAAACAAAACCATTTCAAAAACTAAGGGTACCAGAATGATCAGTGCATCATGAAGAACAAGTTTGTAACAATAAAAGTCATTTCTGGAAAAATTAATTTCGAGCTACCTGAGATTTGGAGCTTTCAGTTTTGGGACTTTCTGGCTGTTTCCTTTGATGCAAGCTGCTCCACTTGATCCCCCAAGTGTGTTTGAATGCTCAAAATGAGTTTGTGTTGGCTGGAGAAGAAGATTCGAAAGGAACTGCTTCAGCTCAGCCAACAATGGCAGATGAGATTCTGGCACTTTCAGGCTGTGAAAAGGGGTTGTTTGTGATCTATGAAGTGTGTTGAGAAGGTTTGTGGTGTTGGTTGGTGTGTTTGTGAGCTAGGATAAGAGTTTCGAATGAAACTGCAGCTTGAGGTGAATGATGGCAATGGAGTTTTCAGGCTTGTTTCAGGCTTATGCTTGGGGTGTTTCTTGTCTATGGGGTGTGGTGAGTTGAGTGATGATGAGAGTTTTAGTGTTTGAAGACTGTGGAGAGTATTTCGAAGGAACTTGCAATGAGGTGAGTTTTTGTGAATGTGATGAATGGTGTTGTTTCAGCCTTGGTTCCTATGTGTTATGGCCAGCAAATTGATTCAATAAACAATTGCAAGTGGCTGGGGGATGTGACCTGGCCTGCAGAGATAGGTGTGGCTACTTTTGCTCAAAGTCCACTTTTGTGTAAGATAGGGCATGGCTCAAGTTTAGGCAAGTACAAGTTGGGTTCTGGTGCAGCATGGTGAGTGTGAGAGGCTGGCTTGACTCAAGGATCAATGCAGCAAGTTGGTGAAAAGGTCATGAGTGTTTTGCAACTTGGTTAGCTTTATGGATTTTCATGAGAAAAGTCAAGTTACATGAACCAAACCATGAGCAAACTTGATCCAAATCTGATTTTTGTGACTTAGAGGATGCTTACATGCTGGTTTGAAGTGGATTAGAGGTTGCAATTTGACTTGGTACATGATTTTGCAAAATTCTCATTTGGTGCATAACTTGAAAAACAATGATTTTTGCCAACTTTGCATTGCCATAACTTTTGATTCAAGAAGAGTTTGATCATGTTCTTGTACTTTTTGAAAAGGGAAAGATGAGATCTACAACTTTCATGGCCAAAGTTTTTCCATTTGAAGCATTTTTGGATCAATAATCAAGGCTTGAGAAATGACCTAAAATGATGCATTCTTGAAAAGTCAACTATGCCCAAAAAGTCAACTTTTGCAAAAACCCTAAATTCTTGATTTTTATGAACTTCAACCTTCTTCCATGATCAAATAAAGATCATATACACTCAAAATGATGAAGATCACCCATTGGTTGGGTCATTGGGGGCCTCAGATGCCCTGATTTTGCACTGACTTGTCTGAAAAGTCAACTCTTGATCAGATGACTTCCCCATGGAATTTCTTCATGAAAATTGATATGCATACTCCCTATACCATATAGAGATCAATGGAAACAAGAATGACCAAAAAATTTGGAGTTATGGCCTCTGAAACCAAAACCCTAATTTTCAGTCAACTGTGCAGTTCATCCTGGCTCTGCATCCACTCAAACCCTAGTCCTTGTGATTCCTCTGCAATTTTGACTTTGAGGAGATGGAATATGGTATAAGAACACACATGGGCCCCTTTGAGTTGATTGGTTGCCTTTGGAATGGCTCAAGATGCTTTGGGATTGCTCAGATCACAAACCCTAGGTGCAAATGACTTAGAAACTATCCAGTGAATCAAATGTGAGATGATATGATTGTGCTTATGTATATGAAAATGATCACAAGCCATGGTGTGAATGGGTGAGGGCAAATTTGGGGTGTTTACAGCTGCCCCTATTCAAACATGAGTTAGCTGTGCAGGATGTAAGCGACGGCTTAACAGGCCAAACAAGATAACTTGTGGTTGAATATCAAAGACAGTCCAAAATTTGCACTCACAGAATGAAGAAGAAAAGGGATATAGATTGTAAAAGGAAAGTAAAGTATATTGTAAAGTGTGGGCGACGGAGGACGACCGTCGAGCAGAGGACGACTGCTGGGTAAGGCGGTATGTGAAGCAAAGCGATGACGGGGACGGCCGACATGCTGGTAAAGTGTATAAAGCAATGACGGGGACGGCCGACGTGCTGGGGATAAAAGGTAAAGCTAAGACGGGGACGGCCGACTAGCTGGGGAAAAATAAAATATCATGATGGGGACGGCCATCAAGATAAAACTGCAAAATTCTGAGGATTAATGAAACATGACGGGGACGGCCATCAAGTTCATAAAGGTAAAGTAACCAACGATGGGGACGGCCATCGGGCTAAAAAAGGAAAAGGGACCACGACGGGGACGGCCATCGGGTTAAAGAACGAATGAAATAAACAGATGATGGGGTACGGCCATCAAAGGTGAAGGACGATCACCTAGCAGGGGACGGCTGCTCTGTTGGGGATAAAAGAAATATGATGGGGACGGCCATCAAAGGTGGAGGACGACCACCTGGCAGGGTACGGCTGCCGAAAATATCAACGATGGGGACGGCCATCGGATAGAAAAGGTCAACGATGGGGACGGCCATCGGACGAGCAAGATGGAGGACGACCATCAAGAAGTGGAGGACGACCACTCAGCAGGGGACGGCTGCTCTCAAGGTTTATCATAACACAGGACGAGTGTTAGATAACCAAAATCAACAATGGGGACGGCCATTGGATAAAGTGATGAAGGACGATCATCAAAAGGTGGAGGACGACCACCTAGCAGGGGACGGCTGCTAAAAACAACGATGGGGACGGCCATCGGATGAGCATGATGGAGGACGACCATCAAGAAGTGGAGGACGACCACTCAGCATGGTACGGCTGCTCTCAAAGGTATCATAACACAGGACGAGTGTTAGATAAAAAAGAAAATTTGTTGGCAATCTACTGGGGAGAGTAAACACGGACGAGCGTTTACATCCAAGAAACAAAAGGTATAAGTGTTTGGTATTGTGTATAGATTAAAGATGCGGACGAGCATCCTTAAGACTATGATACGGACGAGTATCATGTAGAAACAAACTGACACATGTTCAAAGATGATGATACGGACGAGTACCAACTGGTTAACAGAGAACACGGACGAGTGTTGCATCTGAAGGGACTCTTCTGGGGAATAATAGACACGGACGAGTATCTATATTCAGGAAGACAAAGGTGTTTGACACAGTGTATGGATTAAAGATGCGGACGAGCATCCTTAAGACTATGATACGGACGAGTATCATGTAGAAACAAACACTAGACGCAATGTTCTGAGATGATGGTACGGACGAGTACCAACTGGTCAACAAAGAACAAGGACTACTGTCGAATCTGTGGGGATATGAGTGATAATGTATACAAGATACGGACGAGTATCTGCATAAGTGTATCGTGAGTAGTGAGTATGTATAGATGAGTATTTCAACTGCTGGGGATAATGACACGGACGGGTGCCAAGAGAGAAAAGTGTAATATGAACAAGTATCTGCTATACAAAGTCTAGGCGACTGCGCTGGGGATATGACACGGACGGGTGTCAGGAAAGTGTATATAAGTATATGTGAGTGCAAAGAGGGTGTCTTTGGCTTTCTGCTGGTGATTTGACACGGACGGGTGTCATAAAGTATCTGTAATACAGGTGATCTTGTTTGTAGAGTGTACCCAGGCGACCTGTGGGGAAAGGTGACACGGACGGGTGCCAAAAAGTGTATACACTGGTGTTTGTGATTGGGAGGCAACTGCTTTTGCTGGGGCTCTGATGGGGACTCTGGGGAAAGTAATCTGTATTCTGATGAATGGTTACTAATCACAAGCGTTCAATTCACAACATGACTTATGATTATGCTATGTATTTGATTTTTGCCGTAATGCTCCGTATTAGACGGAATGCTACGCTCTGGGGGGTGACTATGATGCGGATGCCATGATTATGCAAAGGGGGACAGATACGGGATTCGGATCCCGTCGCTGCGAAGATCTCGGGTTGATCTGCTTGAAGTGAACATCCCAGCTGGGGATGAGATCACTGGTAAACCTAATGATGTATCTGTTTGGGGATATAGGTCACTGGTTGACATATCCTTGTAATACGGGACCCAGCTGGGGTTTGTAGAAGCTTTCTTCACTCTGTTGTGCTCTCTTCATGCGTTGCTCTTCTGGATAGAGGCTGAAGCTCTGTGGGGAGATGATTCCCTGATTTCTGCACTCTGCTGAGGAAGGATAGCAACTCGGCTGGGGAAATGAGAGGCAACTCAGCTGGGGAGGTGAGAGGCAACTCAGCTGGGGATATAGCATCCTGTTTGTTGATTTGGCAACTTTGCTGGGGAAGGCAATGGGGAGCTACTCAGCTGGGGAAAAAGCATTTCAGATGCTGAGATTGAGTGCATGCTGATTCGGCAGCTCCGCTGGGGAAATGGGCACCTTCTAGTGCCATGTGGAAGATAGACCAAGTTGATAATGATTCGCCTACTTGCTGAGACGTAACCTGCATGCCCCAGGTTGCACTCTGGATGCCTGCAATCCTGCAAAGACAAAGGAACGTACAAAAGGTCCCGAGGTATCCCTTACTGGATTCCGTCATAGGAGATAAGTACTTTCGAGAGTAAGTATATTCCCTGTAAGCATGTGTTTTTTTATTTTTAGAGAAAGGCATCTGTACTTATGCAATTGTATTTTTAGAGATATCAGACGACTCTTTGCAAAACATAAATGTAAAAACGAGACATGACTGAAGATCTGATTTTATTAATTCATGTGCCCTGAATTGGCAAAGATACAGTCAAAGAAACGTATCTCCTGAAATGAGGAGATTGCTACAAATTGAGAAATAAAGTGTTGGCGATGCTGACGACGCTTTGAAGAGCTTCTTCTCCTGCTACGACTCGTATGACAATGACGTTCTTCTCGTCTTGCTTTCTGGAGAGAGTCGATTCTGATTGAAGCTTGATCCTTTGGAAGCTTACCGAGTTGTAGGTGATACAGACGAATTCAGAATGCAGTTGTTCGCTTATTCCCTTATTTTGCATGGATCGCCCTTTCAGGTTTTCAATCCATCGGGATACCCATTTTTGCCTGAGCTGTCCAATGCGGCTTTTCAACTCAGCGGGTGTACATTTTTATTTATTTCCCTTACTTTTGCCCGAGTCTTTTATTCTGTTTTTGACTCGCCGGGATGCCCTATTTTTGCCTGGACTTACATTCTGTTTTTATGTCCAGCGGGTCATTTTATGCGAAGTATTTTTTAACTGCATCTGAATTCACAGGGGATGGGAAATCTTCACCATCCATGGTGCTGAGCATCAGTGCTCCACCAGAGAAAACTTTCTTTACAACAAATGGTCCTTCATAATTCGGAGTCCATTTGCCCCTGTGGTCTGTATGAGGAGGGAGGATTCTTTTCAGCACAAGATCTCCCACTTGGTACTCTCGGTGCCTGACTTTCTGATCGAAGGCCTTCTTCATTCTCTTCTGATATAGCTGTCCATGGCAGATCGCAGCCAGTCTCTTCTCTTCGATCAAACTCAGTTGTTCGAATCGGGACCGAACCCATTCTGCCTCACTCAGTTTAACATCCATCAAAACTCGTAGAGAGGGTAATTCAACTTCAACAGGTAGGACTGCTTCCATACCATACACAAGCTGATACGGTGTTGCCCCAGTGGATGTTCTGATTGATGTGCGGTACCCATGCAAGGCAAACGGTAGCATCTCATGCCAGTCTTTGTAAGTGACTACCATCTTTTGCACAATCTTCTTGATATTCTTGTTAGCTGCCTCAACAGCGCCATTCATCTTTGGCCTGTAAGGAGAAGAATTGTGATGTTGGATCTTGAAGTCCCGGCACAGCTCTGCCATCATTTTGTTGTTTAAGTTGGAACCATTATCAGTAATGATTCGCTCGGGCACTCCATACCGACAGATGATGTCTCTCTTCAGGAACCGGGCTACCACTTGTCTTGTAACATTTGCATAAGAGGCTGCTTCAACCCACTTGGTGAAATAGTCAATGGCAACCAGGATGAATCGGTGACCATTTGAAGCAGTCGGCTCGATTTTGCCAATCATATCAATGCCCCACATAGCAAAGGGCCATGGTGAAGACATGATGTTCAAAGGATTGGGAGGCACATGCACCTTATCCGCGTAGATCTGGCATTTATGGCATTTCCTGGCGTAGGCACAACAGTCTGCATCCATTGCGATCCAGTAATAGCCAGATCTTAACAACTTTTTAGCCATGGCATGCCCTCCTGCATGGGTACCAAAAGATCCTTCGTGCACCTCATGCATCAACAAATCTGCTTCCGTCTTGTCAACACATCTGAGGAGTACCATGTCAAAGTTCCTCTTGTATAAAGACCCATCGGCATTCAGAAAGAAACTACCAGCAAGCCTTCTCAAAGTCTTCTTATCATTGGAAGATGCCCCAGGCGGGTATGTTTGATCCTCCAAGAAGCACTTAATGTCATGGAACCAAGGCTTATCATCTTTAACAACATCTGCTGCGAACACATATGTTGGTCTGTCAAGTCTGGACACTGAAATCTGAGGTACAAAGTTGGCAGCTTGAACTTTGATCATGGATGAAATGGTAGCAAGAGCATCTGCGAACTGATTCTCGTCCCGAGGGATATACTCAAGCTTGACTGTTGTGAAGAAAGTCAATAACCTTCTCGTATAATCCCTGTAAGGTATCAGATGATCCTGGTGGGTGTACCATTTCCCGTTGGTTTGATTGACTACCAAAGCTGAATCTCCGAATACGGTCAATGTCTTGATCCTGAGGTCAATGGCTTCCTCAAGACCCATAATGCAAGCTTCGTATTCAGCTTCGTTGTTAGTGCAGTTGAAAGTGAGTTTTGCCGAGAAAGGCATATGGACTCCTTTAGGTGTAATGAGTACTGCACCAACACCACGACCATTCATGTTAACAGCCCCATCAAACATCATAGTCCATTCTTCCTCCGGGTCAGGCCCTTCAGTGTGAACAGGCTCTTCGCGATCTTTTGCTTTAATGAACATGATGTCTTCATCAGGGAAGTCAAACCTCATTGGCTGGTGATCATCAATGGGTTGCTCAGCAAGATATTCAGATAGTACACTGCCCTTGATGGCTTTCTGAGATGTGTACTGTATGTCATATTCTGTGAGAATCATCTGCCATCTTGCAACCCGTCCGGTAAGAGCTGGCTTCTCGAAAATGTACTTGACTGGATCCATCTTTGAGATTAATAAGGTAGTGTGGGTCAACATATACTGTCTCAGTCGGCGAGCAGCCCACGCTAAAGCACAGCAAGTTTTCTCGAGCAGTGAATAACGCTGTTCACAGTCGGTAAACTTTTTGCTTAGGTAGTATATTGCATACTCTTTTCGACCAGACTCGTCATGCTGACCTAGTACACACCCCATTGACTCTTCTAATACTGTCAAGTACATAATCAGAGGTCTTCCTTCAACTGGCGGCATGAGGATTGGAGGTTCTTGCAGATATTCCTTGACCTTGTCAAAAGCCTTCTGGCAATCTTCGTTCCACCTGACCGTTTGTTCCTTTCTTAACAGCTTGAACAAGGGTTCACAGGTTGCTGTGAGGTGAGATATGAACCGTGAGATGTAGTTCAACCGACCTAAGAACCCTCGAACTTCTTTCTCAGTTTTCGGTGCAGGCATCTCTTGGATGGCTTTGACTTTATCAGGGTCAACTTCAATCCCCTTCTCACTTACAATGAATCCCAGCAACTTACCGGATCGCACCCCGAATGTGCATTTGTTGGGGTTCAACTTCAGTTGGTACTTCCTCAGACGCTTGAATAACTTGAGCAGATTCACCAGATGGTCTTCCTCTGTAAGGGACTTGGCAATCATGTCATCCACATAACACTCGATTTCCTTATGGATCATATCGTGGAATAATGTCACCATAGCCCGTTGATATGTGGCACCAGCATTCTTCAGTCCAAATGGCATCACTTTATAACAGAATGTGCCCCAAGGTGTAATGAATGTTGTCTTCTCCATGTCTTCAGGTGACATCTTGATCTGATTATATCCTGAAAATCCGTCCATAAAGGAGAATATCGAGAACTGAGCCGTGTTATCCACCAATACATCAATGTGAGGTAATGGGAAGTCATCTTTCGGGCTAGCTCTGTTCAGATCTCGGTAATCAACACACATTCTTACTTTGCCATCCTTCTTAGGCACAGGTACTATGTTAGCAACCCACGGCGGATAGCTAGTTACAGCAAGGAACCCGGCGTCCCATTGCTTTTGTACCTCTTCCTTGATTTTCATAGCCATGTCTGGACGAGTTCGGCGCAGCTTCTGTTTGACTGGTGGGCATTCTTCCCTCAAAGGCAGCTTGTGCACAACAATGTCGGTATCTAACCCTGGCATATCTTGATACGACCAAGCAAACACATCGACATACTCTTGAAGCAGATCTGTCAACTGTCTCTTCACTGAGTCTTGTAGGCAGGCCCCAATTTTAACTTCTTTCACATTTTCTTCCGTACCAAGATTGATCACTTCAATCTCCTCCTGGTGAGGAGTAATAACCTTTTCCTCCTGTCTCAACAACCTGGCTAGCTCTTCGGGAAGCTCAAATTCTTCATCAACCCCTTCATCGGCTTGACTGATTGGATTGTCAAAGTCATACGATGTCATAGCCGTGCTGTTGTCGGTGCTGTCAGGAAGGCACTCTCTGCAAGGGTTAAGTTGGTTCATTTTAGTGATTGATTTTAATCTTGCTTTCAGAAAAAAGTGAAATGAAGTTATCATTTTGAAAACAACGCCATTTATTTTTGTACAAAAAGAAAAATGGAAAAACAGTGAGCATAAAAGAAAAAGACTCGTTTGCAAAAAGATGTCTGATACTTCATTAATTTAATCTTGTTTGCACAAAAGTACAGATGGCCCTGGTTACAAAATGAGTCTTGTCATCTTGGGCAAGATGCAAGACTTGGATGCATGCTATATAAAAAATACAGGAAATAATAATTACTCTGCTCGAGTAACACTTATAATTTCCTAGGAAGACCAGTTCGAGACACTGCTCCCCGGGATCTTTGGACGAATCCAATTCTCCAGATTGCGCTCCTCTTCCAGCTCGTCTTCCAGACAGTTGATAGCATCAGGGGTGAGCATCCCCCCACTGACAAAACCAGGCTCTGCAGCAGCCTTTGCTTGATGTTGAGTTGGTCTGTAACCCAACCCAAACTTGTCCTTCTTCTCCTCCACAGCTAAAACCTTGCCCCAGCCTAGGGCAGTTCCTTCTTCAACAACCTTCCGGGCTTGTTGGTAAGATGACATTGGAGTACCAGATACAGCAGATGCTTCATTGACATTCAAGGCCTCAAAACCTTGGCTCATTGTTTCATGGATCTCTCCATCCATCTCAATGTATTTATAAGTAGCCAGATGGCTAACAAAGATATCCTCTTCCCCACAGATTGTGACAACTTGGCCTTCCCACTCAAATTTTAACTTTTGGTGAAGGGTAGACGTTATTGCGCCGGCGGCGTGAATCCAGGGTCTACCCAACAAACAGCTGTAGGCGGGCTGAATGTCCATCACATAAAAGATAGTTTTAAAAGTCTGTGGGCCAATTGTCACAGGCAGCTCAATCTCTCCCAGAACCGATCTCTTAGAACCATCAAAGGCTCTTACTACCAGGTTGCTGGGTCTCAATGCCAATCCATCATATTCAAGCTTCACCAGAGCCTTCTTTGGTAAGACATTCAGGGAAGAACCTGTGTCCACCAGCACATGAGAAAGGACAGCTCCTTTGCATTCCATGGTTATGTGCAAGGCTTTGTTGTGATTGCGGCCATCCGCTGTCAAGTCAGAATTGGTAAACCCTAGCCCATTGCTAGCAGTAACATTTCCAACCACGGTTTCCAATTGGTTGACAGTAATCTCCTCAGGCACGTAAGCTGCGTGCAGGACTTTAAGTAGTGCATTCCGATGGGCTTCGGAGCACATAAGCAGTGAGAGGATAGAGATTTTGGATGGCGTCTGGTGAAGCTGATCCACAATTTTATAATCACTCTTTTTGATGATTCGCATAAACTCATCAACTTCCTGATCAAATGGAGTTTTCAAGGCTTCTTTGACAGTTGGATCTTCCTGCACCGGGCTCTTTCCTTTTGCCTTGGCAGCAGCTTCTGCTTCGGCAGTAGGTCTTTGGACTTGTGAAGCAAAGAGACGTCCGCTTCGAGTGAAGCCTCCGCCTCCTCCCACATTGTCTACCTGTGGTGCATGTGTTGATGTTTCAAGAGTGATTCTTTTTCCTTCGCAGTATACGTCAGAGCCATAGTGCCAAGGGATGGCCCTATTGCTTTCATATGGTACTGGTCCAGGCACCGTGACAGTGACTGGACTGATTGCTGCTGCCGAAGGGACTGTAATTGTTTGTGGATCATAAAAGATTGTAACTGGTGCTCTGGCGGGAGCAGCACCTTCTGAATGGTAGGCGGAATTATTTTCAGGATCGTAGAATATGGTAACAGTAGAGACATCTTCATGATTGATTGCTGGTGTTGTAGGAGGTTCTGTTGGAAGGACTGTTGTTGTTGTTGATGGAGAGTCGAAATGGGATGAAGCTGAAGTTGTAGCAGGAGAAACTGTTGAAAACTGATCATTCGGAAGGACAGGTGAAGTACTTGTTGATGGTGCTGATGGATTGTTAGGAGCATTAGTTGCTGCAGTTGTAGGAGGGTCTGAAACCGTTGCTGATGAAGTTGTCGGATTTGCAGGAAACGATGTAGTGATCCGAAGTAGGCCACTCTGAATAAGGCTGTCAATGCCATTCCTCAAGTCCTCACACCCATTCCATGAAATATTGCAGTAGGGACATCCCAGTTCACACCCCGGAAATATATTGTTTTCACGGAGCTGAGCTTTGATTTCCACCAATGGTGTCCTGATCTGATCCACACTGGTTATGAAATAAGACGGTGTGTCTTCTTCAATTGCGTTAATTCGAGGACCACCATGGTTTGGCATTGGGTTTTTATTGACATTGGGCGGAGGTGCAAAATTCAGAGCCTTGGAGTCTACCAAGTCTTGTACCTTCATATGCAGAGCTCTGCATTTTTCTGTACTGTGACCAGGTGCGTTGGAATGAAAAGCACACCTAGCATTGGAGTCATAGTTTCTTGGTAGACTATTGGGATCCGGAGGTGCCAACGTTCTTAGCTCAACCAAGTTGAGTTTCAGAAGTTGTGGCAGCAAGGCAGCATACGGCATTGGGATCGGGTCGATCACTCTGTTAGCTTGGGAGGGCCTTTGTTGGAATGGCCTCTGTTGATTGTTGTTGCTATTGTTGTTGTTGTAGTTGTTTCTTGGAGGATATTGATTCTGATGATACTGAGGTTGTTGTTGGAAATTTTGTTGAGGAGGTTGATAGACCGGCTGAGGATGAGCTGGAGCAGGGATTGTGACTGCTGCTATTGTCCTTGGAACATATTGGGGTCTACCCCTGTTGGTGTGAATGGCATTGGTCTCGCCAGTTCTTCTCGGGCCTGCAAAAGGCTTTCTTGTACTGCTGGACGAACTTGCACCATTATCAGATATTTTGCCCATTTTCAACAGGCTTTCAATTCTCTCCCCAGCTATGACAACATCTGCGAAGCTGGTGGAAGAGAAAGCGGCCAACCTGTCAATATACGTTCCCTGGAGAGTGTTCATAAACATGTCTGCCATTTCTCTCTCAGACATAGGGGGTTGAACAGCAGCAGCCAATTGCCTCCATCTCTGGGCATATTCTCTGAAGCTCTCCCTCGAAGACTGTGACATTCCCATCAGGAGAGTCCTGTTGGGTGCCATGTCTAGATTATACTGATACTGTCTGATGAAGGCTTCTGCCAGGTCCTTCCAGCATCTTACAGTTGCTCTTGTCAAGTGGGAATACCATTCCCTCGATGCTCCAGTCAAGCTGTCTTCAAAGTAGAACATCCAAAGTTTCTCATCCATTGTATAGGCCTTCAGCCTTCCCAGAAATGATTGCAGATGAGTCCGGGGGCATGAAGTCCCATTATACTTCTCGAAACATGGAGGCCTGAACTTGTGGGGAATCCTAACCCCGTCTACCAGCCCCATGTCCATGACGTCGAAGCCCAAAGAGTTCTGAGATTCTAGGGACCTTAACTTCTCAGCTATTTCATCCAATCTCCTATCATAAGCATCCTCTCCAGCGCCCATTACTGTAAATTGGTCCTCCTGAGGATCCTCTTGAAGTACTCTGGCTGCGGTGGCTGTTCCTTGAACGTTTGCAGGGATATTAATCTCAGGATGTAGGTGTGGACCAAACACAGGGGGATTCACATGTGGTTGCACCCTTTCATTATTACTGGTGCCTGCAGTTCCTACATGAGGCTCCTCTTGATTTTGCCTCTCCACCATGGCCCTCAGTCTCTCCTGACTCTGAGCCATGTTGTTCATAACCTCCATGAACTGCGTCATCTGTGTTCTCATCTCCAATCTTTCATTGGCTAGCTGATTTCTGACATCAGCAAGATCTTGTTGAACTTGATCCATCTGAATTCCCGGAAGGTTGTTTCTAGTTGGATACCTGTGTGGCCTGTTGAGAGGAAATACCCGGCGACGAGCAATAATGCCTGAGATTCACAACAGAGGTTAGTAACAATAAAACAAAAACCTACAAAACAAACAAAAGGGTTAGCATGCAATGTAGTTATGCTTATTTACTATCAAGGTATCCGGTTTGGCCTTCGGTTTTGACCCTTCCAGACCCTTGAAGATGATGCTGTTGAAGTTGCTTTTGATGTGAACCCCAACACAAATATATTACAAAGGTGAAATAATTTTGTTCATTTTACAACACAAACCCTCAAAGGGGCCAAAATACATCACAAAAAGCAAAAGTACATGGAAAAGGAATAACAATAAGCAAATGATCAAGCTCCAAGGCCAAACTCATCCTCACGAACTTCCTTGAGAAGTGCTTCGGTCACAGGATCAACCGGGCGCTCCGTGAGACTTCTAATGAGAAGGTTTCTTGTTGCAACAGCTGCAGTCAATTTCTTGCTCTGACTTTGGTCCTTAGACCTCTTCAATCCTGCTTTGATTTTCAGCTCTGATATTTCTTCCTGGGCTGCTGCCAGGGCCTTTTCCATCTGCTCCATCTTGTCTTGAGCTCTCTTGTCTTCTAGAGTACGGGCCTCAGTGATCCGGACCCACCTGGCCTGACTCTCTTTCAAATATAGGTCTGCTCTCGCTCTTTGGAACTGGGCTTCTTTACAAGCATTCTTCAGAATCTGCTCACCAGCTTTAGACTTGTTGATATACTCACCAGACTTCTCTATCTTGGTCAAGTGTTCCACCCTCAATTTCTCCAATCTCTCAATCTCCCTCACACCTTCACTCCTCTCCCTGAGGGTCTTCTGCAAGGCTTGAGTTAACTTCTCATTCCTTTCCTTCAGGCTTTCAAACTCCTCCAGACTGATAGTGGCAGGGGGTGGTGTTGAAGATGACTCAAGCGTGTCTTCTATGGTAAAGGGCATTCCAGAGAATTGGGCCCTAGCATGGGACCACTCATAATATTGGACTGATGCCACATTATTGCACTTCCCCAAAATGGTGATTCCCTTAGTCTGAGCATGATCCCAGGCCCAGGCAGCCTGCCTAACAACAGCCAAACTAATCTTGTTCTCACAGTAGAGGGTCTCAACCAAATCCTGCACCCTAGGAGCATGGACCAGTGCATAGCCTAACTGCCTCTTGAACAGCAGAGGGTTGTAATTGATACTTCCCTTAACTCCTACCAAAGGCACATTGGGAAAGTGTCCACAGCTTGTGATAATATCTCTGCCCTTGGTGCTCTGAGTGCACCATCTGATGTCTGCTGAAGTGAGAGTAGTGAGCCTCTTAGCCCAGTTGCTTTGCTGATGAGGATTTAGGAATGTATCTGTCCTGGGCAGATGCCTGAGAAGCCAAGCATGGAATAATGGAGCACAAATCCTCACTAACCTTCCCCTCTGCTTCTCATTTCTCTGATGGACTGAGTAATAGAGATCACCCAGTAAAGTTGGCACAGGGTTCTTCAGGATGAACAAATGGATTGCATTCTTGCTGATGAATCGCGGCTCATCTGCAAACAACACAATTCCATACACACTTAAGGCCAGCAGAGCACAAACAGCTTTCCACTCCCCCAGGGAGGCCTTCAAACTAGCTTGAGAAATCAGGAAGTCAAGATGAAAACCAGGGATCCCAGCTTTAGATGTCATATGCTGTTCTATCAAAGCAGGCTCCAGGTGTAAAGCTTTTGCTATCTCTCCATTGCTAGGAAAGACCATTTCAGGGTTGAATGGGATTTCTCTTTTGATAGGCAAACCAACCAAAGATGAGTATTCTTCCAAAAGAGGACCCAACTGAAAGTCTTGAAAGGTGAAACATCTCAATGGGGGATCATAAAACTGAATGCAGGTGTGGATGAGGCTCCTCTGTGAAGGGTCCAGATCCATAACCATGTCCAGTATATCTCCATAACTCTCCCTGAACAAGGGTATGTGATCTGGAGTGATCAGGGTTTGGATCCTCCTGATGTCTGATAAGTCTGGTTGGAAGAAATGGTAAGTGATGTTGCTTTTCTTTGGAGCCATGAGTGCTGAGTAGAATAAGTGCTGATGAAGATGCTGAGGAGTGGGCCACAGGCTGGCTAGTGCAAGTAACTGAAGTATGGCTGACAAACTGAAGCAAGTGCTGGTGGAGATAGGTCAAAACTGCAGATGGGGTCAAAACCAAAACCAGATGGAGGTGGATACCCTGAAACACAAATAAGCAAATGTTAATATGATGCAATGAGTATGTATGCAAATGAAATGCAAGGGTTTGTGACTGAGCTGGATCTGATTAACTGCCTTGATATAGATCCATGTGTGTTCAAGAATTCCAGATGGAGGTCTAAAAATCCAGTAACCAGGGTGGGGGACTCAAATAAAGAGCCACATGTCCAGGGTTTTAGAACCACAAGAACTATCCAAAATGGAGCATTCTTAACAAAGTCAAAGTAACAGGGTATTCTGAGGTCAAGGTACCTGCAAACCTGTAAACAGCCCAACCCCCCTCACAGGTGATGATCTAGAACAAGGATCCTCAGACTTGGATCAGTTATGAGAAGTGTAAACACTTCTAACCCGGAGGTACAGTGTTTACAATAACCATAACAATTCCTCCTCTAATTCACCTCAATTTCTGAAGGTCAATACTAAAAAGGTCATCCAGACTTAGCAGGCTTCCCAGATAGCCCTAGCATTGCAGGAAATCTGCAACACAGAGTTCTCAAGAAGAAACCCATATCTGAACCGTGTTTCATATTCCCGCACCAGACCGAAATGGAATGGGAAAGAATATGATTCACTCTAGCCTAGGTGTCACTCAGGTCCCAGGTATAGGACCTTAACTCTCAATGAAACACCCACCCACCAAAGAAAAAAACAGATCCAGCCAGCAACAATGACAGTATGATATATAAATGCAGTAAAGAAAGCAGTAAATCAACTGTACATAAAGCAATAAACAAAACAGATATACAAACACAAATAAGCACATAACACCCCGGTAAACACAAATCAAACAAGCGCTAGGAGGAACCCACAAAAAGAACCAGAAGCCCTGGTTGCAATATAAGTCCCCAGCAGAGTCGCCAAGCTGTCGCTCCCGACAAATGACACCGGGTCATATGAAGGTACAGACGCGAACGGTCGGCGAAGGGAACAGTGAGAACACACAGCCGTGAACTCACTGGAGATGAAAAGAGTCGCCAGCTAGGCATTTTTATCCCGGAGGAAAGGTAATGCTGCATAGACCTAGAAAGAAATGGATAAGACGGTCGCGAACCAGAGATACTGAGAAAGGGGGTTGGTTACAACCTGGGAAGGTATTAGCACCCAGATTGTCCGTCGTACTCGACGGGATCCACGCTTGAAAGATTTGTGTTTTAAAGGGGGAGTGTCAGTGTAATTTGTGTGTAAAAGAACTGGAAAGCAAAATGTACAGGTGTCAGTGTAAAGGAAGTGTAAAGTGTAATGTATATACAGTGTCAGTGCAAGAACTGGAATAAGATGCTCAAGATCATGAGGCTAAAAGAATGAGGCTAGAAAGAGGGGGAATGTACAGAGACTTTTGTTCGATAACCGTTAAGTTATGCCTACGTATCCTCTCGTGCAATGAGGAAGTCAGAACACCGTAGTTCGACCCAAAGAGACTGAAAGATGAATTGACTTGTGAACTGCTTGCTTGCCTATGCTCAAGTGTATGACCTGTCTGGCTCAGGTGCTAACTGTCTTGCATTAGACGGAAGAAGCAAGTTCTCGTTTGTGAGTGAAGGTGATGAGAAAAGAATCCCGGAGGAGACGATTATTGTTTGTTTTTTTGTTTTCAGTCTTTTATTGTTTTTGGAGTTTGTCATAAGATAATGAGCTTAAGCCTAAACCAATGGGTTAGTAAACTCATCACATCTTCCCTCTGATCAGGGGTAATGAGAATACCTTAAGTGTGAAGTCAGATTCTCACACTTAATCACCTTTTGATGTAGAGTTAAGATCATTAACCTACTTGTGATTATTTAGATGTTTTTGGTGTTTTTGTTTAGTGTTGAGTAATGAGGTTAAGCCATAATCAGGGATTAAACAGACTCATTACACCATCCTAAAAGAAGGATAATAGATGAGAATGTTTAAGCTGAGGAAAGCTCCTCAACTTAATCCATGATTAGGGATTAAACTCATGACAAAACAAGCCTTTGATTAAGTGGATTTTATTTAATGATATGATGATGAAGTGAATTTTATGATTTGTAAGACAACTTGAGGGGGACTTGTCCATTAACACTAGGGTTAGTCCTTCTTAACCACTTAAGGAAGAATTAGAACCCTAATGCAAGGCCCAAGTTACAAGTGTGATGTCTTGATACTTTTTAAATGAATTGATTAAGAGATTTAAACACATAAAGGGTTCAAGACTTAGGATTAAAGTTATACACTCCATCCTAAGAGAAGGATGCAGGCATAAGCTTAATCACAAAGTCTTAAAGCCTTTAGGGTTTAGTTCCTGATTATGAGATGAGAAGAGAAGACTCAAAGAGAGACACAAAGGTAAAACTATGGGGGACTAATCAAAGCCCTAATTCATTATCATGCTTGGTTGGTCCTAAGGTTTGTGAGGTTTTCAAGAACAATCTTCAGAGGAACCACCAGGAAGCAGATGAACAAAATCCAGAGAAGCAAAGTGACTTGCTTCATTCAAGAAGTCAAGTCACTTGAAGAAAGAAAATGGGAAGAAGAAGAATGAGCAAGCTCCAACTCAAACACAAATAAGAATGCAGCAATGGATGCAAGAGAGATGAAAAGAAAAGTTATGAGAAGTGAAGGCAAATCCACTTCTCAAGTTTACTTACCACCTGAAATGTTAGAAACAAATGCAATGCAATGCTAAATGAAATGAAATGACATGATGCTAGGCCAAACCAGAAGCATGCACATGATGATTATGATGTTATGAAGTACTGCAAACATGAGACAAGGCATAGGGATGTTCATACAAAGTCATGGATGCAAGTGATGCAAGTTAAGGAACATGAATAAACATGAAATGTCATGAAGCATACAAGACAAATGGCATGGCAAAGATGTAATGCAATGATCAATGATGCTTCATACATGTCTTAAGATGTCAAATGAATCATAAGAATGCACAAAATGCAATGGCAATTCATGTTATGCAAGGAAATGCAAGAAGGATGCAAGAGAAAGCCCAAATTAGGGTTTATGGATCAAACATCAAACACAAACCAAAAACAGAAGCAAACCCTAAGATAAAAAATGGAAAATGATACCCAAGGGAACCCTAGACCTATAATAAACCACTGCCCAAAGGGGAGCTCTCAACTCTCAATCAAACTCAAGATATGATTTTTACAAGTTATTAGGGTTTTTTAGGGTTCTTATCAAAACAAATGCCAATCAAATAGAAAATGCAAGATCAAATCATGGCCTTTTTATCCTTGAAAATACATGTCAAATGGAAAGCAATGCACAAAGAATCAATGTCTCAACCTTCACCAATAGGCAGAAATGAATTTTCAAACATATGATCCAAATAATGCACAAAATATGATTTAATTCCATGAAAAATTCTTAAAATGCATCAAGATCAAAAAAGAAATTTGGTTTGAAGGTTGGACAATGTTTCTAAATGTCTTAGAACATTTCATGAATTTTTTTTGTAATTTTTAAATACCTAAAAGTATTTTTAATTAATTAATTCTCATTAATCAATTAAAAATAAACTTTTAAATATTTAAAAATACCTTTTTTAATGATAAAAAATAAAATAAAAATGTTTTTGTGTCACAAAAATTAATAAAACCTTAAAGAAAAAGTTTCATAATTTTTATGAATTTTCTGCTATTTTAAATAAATTGTACAAATTAATTGAAATAAAAATGAAATAAAACAAATAAAATGAGAAGTAATCAGAATGGACGCATGAGATTGATTCTGAGTTTAAAAGTGTTGACTGCGCGCGTGATCGTGTGGCTCACATTCAAACTTCTAAAACTTAATTAATTAATTTAATTAATCCTGATTAGGGTTTAATGGAGAATCTGGGCCATCAAAAAGGGTGGGAAGTCAACCAGTCAACGCAATCCTACGCTCCTCATTCAAACTGGAATTAATTACCCAATTAGGGCACAAATGACTTTCAGGTGGCCGGAGAAGACTTCCGGTCGTCTTCTCCGGCCAGAAGCTCACCTGAAAATTCCAAACTTCCTAAAAACGTAACATAAATGAAATCTAAGACCAGGGAAATGATCCTCTCACTCTCACGAATCAAACCCCTAACCTAAAACAAATTTATCTTTCCTGAATCAACTGAATCGAAGCAAACAATTTCTAGGGTTCGTGAGCTTCAGACACAAATTAAATGCTTGAAACAAAACCATTTCAAAAACTAAGGGTACCAGAATGATCAGTGCATCATGAAGAACAAGTTTGTAACAATAAAAGTCATTTCTGGAAAAATTAATTTCGAGCTACCTGAGATTTGGAGCTTTCAGTTTTGGGACTTTCTGGCTGTTTCCTTTGATGCAAGCTGCTCCACTTGATCCCCCAAGTGTGTTTGAATGCTCAAAATGAGTTTGTGTTGGCTGGAGAAGAAGATTCGAAAGGAACTGCTTCAGCTCAACCAACAATGGCAGATGAGATTCTGGCACTTTCAGGCTGTGAAAAGGGGTTGTTTGTGATCTATGAAGTGTGTTGAGAAGGTTTGTGGTGTTGGTTGGTGTGTTTGTGAGCTAGGATAAGAGTTTCGAATGAAACTGCAGCTTGAGGTGAATGATGGCAATGGAGTTTTCAGGCTTGTTTCAGGCTTATGCTTGGGGTGTTTCTTGTCTATGGGGTGTGGTGAGTTGAGTGATGATGAGAGTTTTAGTGTTTGAAGACTGTGGAGAGTATTTCGAAGGAACTTGCAATGAGGTGAGTTTTTGTGAATGTGATGAATGGTGTTGTTTCAGCCTTGGTTCCTATGTGTTATGGCCAGCAAATTGATTCAATAAACAATTGCAAGTGGCTGGGGGATGTGACCTGGCCTGCAGAGATAGGTGTGGCTACTTTTGCTCAAAGTCCACTTTTGTGTAAGATAGGGCATGGCTCAAGTTTAGGCAAGTACAAGTTGGGTTCTGGTGCAGCATGGTGAGTGTGAGAGGCTGGCTTGACTCAAGGATCAATGCAGCAAGTTGGTGAAAAGGTCATGAGTGTTTTGCAACTTGGTTAGCTTTATGGATTTTCATGAGAAAAGTCAAGTTACATGAACCAAACCATGAGCAAACTTGATCCAAATCTGATTTTTGTGACTTAGAGGATGCTTACATGCTGGTTTGAAGTGGATTAGAGGTTGCAATTTGACTTGGTACATGATTTTGCAAAATTCTCATTTGGTGCATAACTTGAAAAACAATGATTTTTGCCAACTTTGCATTGCCATAACTTTTGATTCAAGAAGAGTTTGATCATGTTCTTGTACTTTTTGAAAAGGGAAAGATGAGATCTACAACTTTCATGGCCAAAGTTTTTCCATTTGAAGCATTTTTGGATCAATAATCAAGGCTTGAGAAATGACCTAAAATGATGCATTCTTGAAAAGTCAACTATGCCCAAAAAGTCAACTTTTGCAAAAACCCTAAATTCTTGATTTTTATGAACTTCAACCTTCTTCCATGATCAAATAAAGATCATATACACTCAAAATGATGAAGATCACCCATTGGTTGGGTCATTGGGGGCCTCAGATGCCCTGATTTTGCACTGACTTGTCTGAAAAGTCAACTCTTGATCAGATGACTTCCCCATGGAATTTCTTCATGAAAATTGATATGCATACTCCCTATACCATATAGAGATCAATGGAAACAAGAATGACCAAAAAATTTGGAGTTATGGCCTCTGAAACCAAAACCCTAATTTTCAGTCAACTGTGCAGTTCATCCTGGCTCTGCATCCACTCAAACCCTAGTCCTTGTGATTCCTCTGCAATTTTGACTTTGAGGAGATGGAATATGGTATAAGAACACACATGGGCCCCTTTGAGTTGATTGGTTGCCTTTGGAATGGCTCAAGATGCTTTGGGATTGCTCAGATCACAAACCCTAGGTGCAAATGACTTAGAAACTATCCAGTGAATCAAATGTGAGATGATATGATTGTGCTTATGTATATGAAAATGATCACAAGCCATGGTGTGAATGGGTGAGGGCAAATTTGGGGTGTTTACACACACAATCACTTCTATGGTCAACCCTATCAAACTGTAGAGACTCCTCATCGATCAAACACTGCAACCCCGCTTTCAAATCTCCACAACCGTTAGCTGAATTTGAACAACTCTCACAGCCAAAATCACAACCTGGAAAAACCTGCCCTTTCAACAATCTGTCTTTTACCACTAACAACAAAGTCTTCACTTCATCGAAATTCAGAATCAGGTTCAACCTCTCGCCACTGTCGATAGCCTTTATCCTGGCCCCTCCATGATTTGGAATGGGGTTTGATGTAACATTTGGAGGCGGTGGAAAATTAATTTCTTTTGAATCAATCAATTATTGGACTTTATGCTGTAATGCCCTGCACTTCTCCATTGAGTGCCCGGGAGCTCCTGAATGAAATGCGCATCTTGCATTAGCATCATACTCCACTGGAAGCTCTCCAGGTGGAGGTGGTGCTAATGTCCTCAACTGAACCAAGTTCAAGTCTAACAATCTCTGGAGTAGATCTATGTACGTCATTGGGATTGCCTCGAGCACCTTGTTAGTTGGAAGAGCTTGTCTCTGTTGATAAGGTCTTTGCTGATAGTTATTGTGATGCGGCTGTTGTTGTTGCTGCTGTTGTTGTAGCACAGGACCGATGGGGATGGTGACAGCTGCCACCTACTCGTAAGATCCTCTATATCCGCGGCCCCGACCTCGACCGTACACAGCGTTAGTTTCTCCCTCCCTTCTTCTTGGAGGTCCACTGAAAGCCTTTCTCACACCACTTGAGCTACCTGCACCATTGTCGTGGATCTTCCTCATTTTCAAAAGAGTTTCAACCCTTTCTCCAGCTATCACAATGTCGTTGAACTTTGTCGCTGAACAAGATGTCAGTCTCTCAATAAACACCCCCTGCAGCGTTCCCATGAACATATCTGCCATTTCATTCTCTAACAAGGGAGGTTTCACTTGAGCAGCAAGCTGACGCCACCTCTGGGCGTACTCTTTGAACCCTTCTTTAGCACTCTGGGACATTGTCTGCAACTGGGTACGATTTGGAGCCATATCCAAATTATACTGATATTGCCACACAAATGCCTCAGCTAAATCCTTCTAGCTTCGAATATTGACTCAGCTCAGCTTCATGTACCACTCCAAGGAAGCTCCTACAAGACTATCCTGGAAGTAATACATCCACAACTTTTCATCATCTATATGCGCAGCAATCCTTCCCACAAACAACTGAAGGTGAGTCGGGCAAGTTGTTCCGTTGTACTTATCAAAAGTAGGGACATTGAACATGTAGGGAATTCTCACCCCTGGCACTAAGCCCATATCAGTGATATCAAACCCTAGAGAACTCTGAGACTGAATGACACGAATTTGCTCAGCCATTTCTTCAAACCTCCTATTCATGTCAACCCCTTGGCCTTCCACCTCATCCAGCAAAGTAAACTGCTCGTCCTGCCCATCCATCTGCATGTTATTCACTCCATCATTGATAATAGTGACCCCCGGTTGCACCACAGGGATTTCAACGCGACGGGCGCCAACCCCATTGCGATTACCTCCATCTGCTGTCCCATTGTTCCTGGCCTGATTGTTCTCTACCATTTTGCGCAAACGCTCTTGAGTTTGACCCATCCCAGCCATGAGGTTCATAAAATTGTCCATTCTTGTCCTTAAGTCAGCCAGATCCGCTTGCATCTGCTCCATTGCTCTTTCTCTGTTCACCTTCGTAGGGTATTTGTGCATCGTTGACTATCTCTGAACCTTCTTGGGAGCTATAGTGCCTGAAAGTGACACGAGCATTAGAACACTGAAGGAATACCTGCAAAACAATAAACACGTTATATGCATGCAATTTAACTATTCATGTTTCTGCGCCCAAGCATCAATATGCCCCAGTTCTGGTATTTTGACAAGAAATACTCCAGATGTGCTTTCGGAAACTAGCTTTTCAAACTCTTTTGAGGAGTATTCAGACCCTGGTGTCTTAGGACTAACAACTTTGCTCATTCAGAAATGGTAACTGGAAAATATCATTTCATTATGTGAACAAACCACCAACGGACAGAGTCATAGACATAAATAGAATTCAATACAAAAGATAGAAAGATAAAGCAAGACGCCTACAACAAGCCTGTAGGTAGTTTGGATACAATCAACAATAAACTAAAACCCTAGGCTAAAAGGAAGATCCAGGCTCCTCTTCTGAATTCATCACCTCCGTCTGGTTCTTCTTAACACTTGCTCTCAGGTTAAGATCTGCAATCTCCTTCATTGCTTCCTTCAAGGCTAGCTGGCTCTGTTCCAATTGCTGAGTCTTTTCCCTTCGTATCTTGTGAACTTGTTCGACCTATTCTTTCTTGAATGCCATCTACGCTTCAAAGAACTCTTCCTTTTCTTTGTACTTCTTTTGCTCATGTTCTCTTTGGCCCTGTAACCAAGTAATGGATTGATGAGCTTCTCTAAGAGTCCTCACAATCTTCTTATGCGCTGCTTCTCTCTTTGACTCTGTTAAACCCAATCTCTGAAAATGAGCTTCTCTCCCAGCAAACTCCTTTTCTTTAGCTTCTAAGGTAGCCTGCATCTTCTTTAGCTTTTCTTCTGCTTCTTTCTTAGCATGATTGGCACGGTAATACAAACTGGCCATTTCAGAATTCTCTACCCGAACCTCGTGCAACTGAGCTTCCAACTTCTTGTAATCTTCAAGAGAAACAGTGGTTTGTACAGGTACCTCTTTTGGATATAGTGGAGCCTCAACTGAAAATGGAAGGAAGAAGGTATCAACCCTCTCTTGTATCCAAGCAGCAAAAGAGGGATAAGTCCTAGGGTCTACCTTTCCTAATTCTTTCTTACCCTCTCTAACCATTGTTTCCCAAGCTTGAGATACTTGAATAAACAACTGCTCATTATCTTCAGCCGGAAAATACAGAGTCTTAGCTATTTCTTCATCTGACGGAGGATCCTTCAGTGGATAACCAAATTGCTTTCTAGCCAGCACAGGGTTATGACTTATCACTCCCTTCCCACTTAACAAAGGCACATAGGGAAACTCACCACACCTTGTAATAAATTCCTTCCCCACTACGCTCTGCTACATCCCCAAGCTATGTCATCAGATGTTAAACCCATCAATCTTCTAGCCCACTTCCATTATGGCTTAAGATCTTTGAACGGTCCTGACTTTGAAAGCTTCTTAGCAAACCACTTGGCGAACAATGGAGCACAACAATTTACATACCCCTTTCTCTTCTCATTTCTGTGATGAACACTGAAGTAAAAGTCTCCCAACAACGTAGGCACCAGGTTTCCTTTAATGAAAAGGGTGATAGCATCCAAGCTTACCCATCCTTTCTCTCATGGGAACAGACTTGTCTCGTAGACCATTAATGCTAACAACGCACTGAATTCTAACCACTTCCCTCCCAAAGCAAACACATGGGCTTTTGTGATAAGAAAATCCAGATTAAATCCCTTCCCCTTACTGGCTTCCAACTCCATCTTCACTCTAAGCATACCTAAATGACAAGCACATGCGATGTCCTTGTACGGGGGACACTTCTCCGCAGCATAATAGGGAACACCATTCTTGATAGAAATCTTCAGGATGTCAGAAATCTCTTCGTAGTGGGAGCCAAGGCATAATCTGCAAACACAAAAATTCTCAACTGAGGGTCATAAAACTGCAACAAAGAATGAAGACTATCTCTCTGATCGACAATAGGCTTGTTCATGTAACCCAAGATCTTACCATACCGGCTTCTGAAATCATCTGAAACCTTGTCACTCATCAAGCCCACCAATTTCTGAATCTCCTCAATTTCTGGTTGCGGGAAAGTGTAATGAGCATTCCTTTTTCTGGGTATCTCTTGGGCTTCTATCATCTGGATGACCAATGAATACCAGAACTGGGAACAATGAATAAATGATAACCTGTAATGGAACCACAAACAATTAATGCAAGTATGATGCGATGAAAATGCAATGCAAGCATATGATCAACAACCGGGACTGTCTGGATACGGAACACTGGACCCAAGTGACCAATAACCAAGATCCTCTGAATAAATCCCCATGAACAAGAAATCGGTCTCAAAAGCCCCAAAAATCATATATCAGACGACTTAAGAACTCCAAAATCCATGTAGCCTTATCAAATCCTAGAACTGTACTAGTAACGAGGTATGATGAGGTCAAGGGTTCTTGCAAACCTGTAAACCCCTCCAAATCTCACTGGTGTGCTTCGGGTCAAACATCACAGACTCTCAAAGTTGAATAGCAATAATACGTTCACCATTTCCGAGAAATGGCTCATGACCAAATCAGGGAATCGGTTTAGCATTATGTACTACTTAGGGAGGTCTTAGCGTGAGTACGGGAAAAACAAGCATCCTTTATAAGTTCCCAGCTTCAAGCGCTGGAATCGAGAAACAATAGTACATTAATCCCGAAGGGTACAATACTATCATCATACGACTAGATGCTTTACCTGAGTTCCTATAAAAGAACCTGGTCATCCTATGCGAGTTCCAAGTGGGCCCCTGTAACGCCTCAATTTTAATATTTATTTTTATGAAATAAATATAAATAAAGATAATGGAATATTTGGATTATAATTGGAGAGAAATGTTTTATGAGAATAATAATAATATAATAATGTGTACTATTATAATATTGTTATTATTTAAATAAAAGAAAAGAAAAGAGTTAGTTAGAGGTTTAAGGGGCAAAGGTAGAATTGTTTGTTTTATGTGAGTGGGAATAGGGATACAAACCTCATTCATCGTATTTTGAAGAAGAAAAGGGGGCTCTGGAGAAAAGGGAAAGGAGAAGAGCAATCAAGGATCGTAAAGCTTCAAGATCAAGGCTTTGCAAAGAATTCGTCAAATTCAAGGTAAGGGGGGAGAAAAGGTTTTATATGGGTGACCTAACATAGGTGGGTAATTGGGAGGTCCTTACTCCCTTAGGTTTATGATTGAATTTAATGAAATTATGATATGTTGGTGATTGATTGATGAATTGATGAAATAGTATTGAATTGTTGCAGAATATGATCTTATGTTGAGTGGTGATATTATATTTGATGTTGTATGTATGGTATTGAGAGATTTGGCATATGAATGTTAGGAAGTTAGAGTGAGTGAGGAAGAGGATTAAACCTCATAATTTCCCTAATTCAATCTAGGAAAGTTTAATAATAAAACTAGTTGATGTTATAGGCATAAATGGATAATAAACATGTGATTTGGTTTGTTTTGAGTGTTAAATTCGATTTAGAATGATTGGGGTTCGTGCAGGTGAGAAAGAAGGAAGAAATTGGGACTTTTGGAAAAATTGGATTTTTGGGGTACAGGTGCCCTGACACAGGTCATGTCAGGCTACAGGCAATATATTAAAAAGTGGAATTTCGGGAAGTTGGCTTCAGGAGGCCTGACACGGGCCGTGTCAGCCCCCTATAGGATTGGGATTTTGGGATTTTGGGGGCGTGTCCCCAGGCCACCTGACACGGGCCGTGTCAGGGGACACGGGAGGCCGTGTCAGGCCACTGTATTTTTTTTTATATTTTGTTAGTTCTAAGTCGGATTCGAGTTATTCTTTTGGTTTAGACTCATATAAGTAAGCTAAGACATTGAGAGTAATGTTAGCAGCGATTATAGAACCCGACGACTAATAATAATGAGGGTGCGTGTTAGGTGATTGTTGTGGATAATATGACTTTATTAATGTGTTTAGAAGTAGGGATGATGGAAAGGTCTATTATAAGTTTGGTATAAATTATATGAAGGAATGGTTGATAACCGATGAGGATCGTGTTGATTGGTAATATTATTGATTATGTAATTTTGCTTAGACCCCATGATGTAAGACTTGGTAGCAGTGAGGATCGGAATGATTATGTTGTATTAGAAAATGTGTATAGGAAATGACTGAGAGAGGAATTAATAAGTAGTTCACTGGATATTATAATTAATAATTAGTGTGTATGAGTATACGTGCTTATGTTGTTTTGCATGACTCTTAATGGTGAACCATATTAATAGTGTTGACATTGTGTATGAATATTGTTTGACTATCTATATGACCCACGTGATGGGATATGTGTTAGATCATGAGGATTGTGTTGACATGATTGTATTCATGTGTAATTATGTTGATGTGTACTATGTGTTTAGTATTATTAATATGATGAAATGATATATATGTTTTGATGAGAATCATGAGGATCGTAAAGAATGATGTGTTCATGTATGTTATGATATGGTATGCGTTGTTGTGTCTGCATGCGCATACATTTGATGGAATAATCATGTCGTGGATGTGATTATTCGGGATTCGTTGAGAATCGTGGTTGCAGGGATGATCGTGTCTTGTTGGAGACGTTAACGATGCATTCGGGGTTCTATTTGATGAACCGTTATTGTGAGTCGGTACCGCATTTGCATTGTGCATTTGAGTCACACTGCATCATGATAATTGTTTTGTTGTGGATTATGTGTTAATAGGTGTAAATTACTTCTTCATATATGTTATTTGCACCGCTATTATATGAAACTGTTTCTCACCCCCTTTGTTGCGTGTGGTTGCAACTGTGCTTCTTTGGAAGTACAGGTGTTTCAGGTACTTGAGTAAGCTCGGAGTACAAGTCGTTTGGTCGAGTCGTAGGAGTCGCTCTGATACGTAACGGGAATGGGGATAATTATTGATTTAGTGTTTTTGGTTATAATGGTTACGTATCTCATTTTCCTGAAAATTGTAAATTGAGGATATTGATGAATAATGTGGGTTTGCGGCTAGTATGCCATTCATTGAAATAAGAAATATTTTCCGCTGAAGTATTAATCAATTATGATTTTGGTTGAGTTTTGAAAATGTAGCCACTCACTTATATAATAAACTCTGATTTATCTGAAAACCTCTATTATTTTTGAAAATGGGATAAGTGGGTGTTACAATTGGTATCAGAGCAGGTCGGTCCGTCCAGCCAGGTTGTCTTGTGTCGTTTGTCCCGAAGTATGTGATATGTGTGTAGAGCACTATCGATAATTGTTTGCTTGCTAGCTGTGTGTTTGCAGGTATTTATTGAGAATAAGTGGGGGGGCTATTACTTCTCCGAAGAGTTGGCTTGTGATGTGTTGGAGTTGCGTTGTGGCAGAGGTTGTTAAGGTTGGCGTTAACTAAGGATTCGCTGGTGAAGCAACTTAGTTCACAAAATGCAAGTAGCGCTATTAAAGTTGGGAAATATAGTTTATGACCATCATGATTTTCGGCTATTTATTAACAAATTGAGGAACTGATCACCCTTAATCCCTTGTTGATAACAGACGGAATTGTGTTGGATACAAAGGACATATTTTTCATCCAAGATAGTATGTTGGGTAGACCGAGTGGAATGGAATGGGAGTTATTAGTAGTTTAAAAAGGGAAGATGTGAATTCCGGTACTCGAAAAAGAGATGAAATTAAGAATTGATAATGTGGAATAAATATTACTAATTGTTACTCCTTAGTGAGTAGGAAGTGAATTCGAGATGGATGATTGTGAAAAGGTTGAACTTTATACCTACGGAGTGCGTGGAGAAACTATTGAGAGTAAGATGACAGCGATGGACCGTCTGTGGAGTACGAATTTTATTTGAGTTTTGAAGAGTATATTAGGGGTGTTGTTATAAAGATGACACTATTTCTTGGTTGACTCTGGTGCTAAGAGTAATGGTTGGAAAATTCATTGACAAAATGGATAGTGAGAACAAAGGTGCCTTGTTGGAGAAACTTCGGTGTTATTGATATAGGAAATAAGGACGTGAAGTTACATGTCGATTAATTAATATTATGAGAATTCACAATTATGATAAGAATTAATTGGACTCGATTGATGGAGAGTCATGAGTGAGCTGGAATTCATCTGTAGTATTGATGTTGTTGTGAGTTGGATTATAGTGTTTACCAAGACCTGGAATTAGCGAGAACTTTGTAAACATGTTATAAAGAGAAAGTGGTACTTGGAACCAAATGTTAACAGGTCATGTTGGATGAACTTACTTCGTCGAAATTTGTAGAAGAGAGATTGAGGAGGTAAGTATTGAACTACGTTGGCATAGAATGATGGAAGTGGATGAGTTTGTGCAAGTATGAGAGTATATTTTTTGTGGAAATTAATTATAACCAAGTATATGCACAATGTGGTGATGATTGAGTTACTGCCTTTAGTGGTATAGTGTATGTTGATACGGCAGAGCGTGTATGGTTTCATAAATGTTTTGAGACGATGAACCATGAGTTATGAAAGCGATCAAGAATTAATTGTCGTGGTTATTATAGGACTAAGCAAGAGAAAAATAAGTATCATTGTATGTGTTGAACTATTAAGACAAAGGTAATATAATAAGTGTGCAATATTTATCATTCTGGGATGTATGAATTGAAGGCCTAATTAATGTGAAATTGGAACATTAAAAGAATAATCCAACAAGAGAGTAGGAATAATGTGGAACTACGAAATGATCAGGGATGTGACGTAGAAGATGGTGGTGACTAGTATGTATTAAGGTGAGTATGGAGTATGAATTGTTCATTCTAAGGTGTTTTGGATAATTTTGAGATGGTAACTTTTGGATGTTCTTATCTATAATGGAAGTAGGGAAAAAGGATTTGGAGAATATTGGAAATTGAAATATGAGAATTAGAAGAAGTACAATTATATACTAAGTTATCGATGACGATTTTTATGAACATGTGTATAAGTGTTTAATTGTGTGGTTCAGAGGAAAGTATGGGTATGAGTTCGTCCGATATGAGTACGGATCTACAATGACGGAAATTAGTAAGATATAAGAGGTTGAATGTGATTGGATTTACTTAGTGATCACTACGGGTTATAAAAAGATTTTCCAAGTTCCTATTTTATAGTTTTGGATAAATTGTGGAAGGTAAGTTGTTCGTTGAGAAGGATGTTGTGAAGGAGAGTGTTGGAGAGCCGATATAAGAATTAACTACGGTTATAGTCTGATTTGTTTGATTCTAACAAGTTGTGGATAGAATGTTAAAGAATGATGGTGATAAGTTGATAAATTATTGGTACCTGATCGTAAAATAATAGTTGGTGGTATACGAGGAGAAAAGAATTATAGAAATAATTATCTTACCCATGGATTGGGAGTGGATGAGAATGAAGTCACGGGGCACATCCGATGGGATTGCTGTTGAGATTGGAGATTGAAGTTTTTGGTAATCTTATAAGTTTACAATTTCGATTTGATCGGAAAGAGTGGAGTATGAGAAGACTAAGATGGTCAGAAAGTCAGAAGGAGAGAGTTGGAAACTCTTCCTAAGTTGGCATTGATGGTTAAAGAACTGAAATTGAGTTAGTAGTTGAGAGACTTGCGTTCGGATTTTAGAGTATGCTAAGTGAATTATTATGAGAATTGTGATGATGGATGGAAATGAGTAAAGTTGAAATGCGAACTTCATGGAATAGACAGTTGCGGGTAATCAGAGTGCGCAGCGAAAAAGTGAGGTGGTGTAATTGATTACACGCAAATGATTAGTAAAGGCTCAAGGTATTGAGTGGTAAGATCGGTTGAGGTATTGAGACTTTTGGACGTTCCGAAATGAATAATGGTAAGCAAGTGTCTACATAGCGCGGATGGCAGGAGATGTAGAGATATTAATATAAGTGATGTATGTGCTTCCTTAATGAGTTACAATTATGTTGTTTCGGTAGAGGGAAACTAAAAGGTTAGTATGTTATCAGTATTGTTATATCTAGAGGATGTATAGTGTGAAATTTTGAGTTTTTCCTGGTTGTCGCCTCGTTACCTACGGTGATAGTACGAGTACAGGTGACTAATTCCTATGATGGGAATTAGGAGAGTGTTACCCATGGTGATGGTAGCGACTTTCATTGTGTCATTTCCAGGTGTATACCTGCATGTTGAGGATTGATGTTGGTGATGTTTGTTGTCGTGGAGGTTGTCCTGACACTAGTGTTGTTGTTTTGAGTGTTTGCAGAATTGCCGGCTTTGGAAGGAGAGTGATTAGATAAGTGCAATAGTACATCTAAGTGATGCTAATGTGTACTATTTTCGAGGACGAAAATAAAATAAGTGGGGGACAGTTGTAACGCCTCAATTTTAGTATTTATTTTAATGAAATAAATATAAATAAAGATAATGGAATATTTGGATTATAATTGGAGAGAAATGTTTTATGAGAATAATAATAATATAATAATGTGTACTATTATAATATTGTTATTATTTAAATAAAATAAAAGAAAAGAGTTAGTTAGAGGTTTAAGGGGCAAAGGTGGAATTGTTTGTTTTATGTGAGTGGGAATCGGGATACAAACCTCATTCATCGTATTTTGACGAAGAAAAGGGGGCTTTGGAGAAAAGGGAAAGGAGAAGAGAAATCAAGGATCGTAAAGCTTCAAGATCAAGGCTTTGCAAAGAATTCGTCAAATTCAAGGTAAGGGAAGAGAAAAGGTTTTATATGGGTGACCTAACATAGGTGGGTAATTGGGAGGTCCTTACTCCCTTAGGTTTATGATTGAATTTAATGAAATTATGATATGTTGGTGATTGATTGATGAATTGATGAAATAATATTGAATTGTTGCAGAATATGATCTTATGTTGAGTGGTGATAATATATTTGATGTTGTATGTAATGTATTGAGAGATTTGGCATATGAATGTTAGGAAGTTAGAGTGAGTGAAGAAGAGGATTAAACCTCATAATTTCTCTAATTCAATCTAGGAAAGTTTAATAATAAAACTAGTTGATGTTATAGGCATAAATGGATAATAAACATGTGATTTGGTTTGTGTTGAGTGTTAAATTCGATTTAGAATGATTGGGGTTCGTGCAGGTGAGAAAGAAGGAAGAAATTGGGACTTGTGGAAAAATTATATTTTTGGGTAACAGGTGCCCTGACACGGGCCGTGTCCCATGACACGGGCCGTGTCCCATGACACGGACGGCCGTGTCAGGCTACGGGCAATATATTAAAAATTGGAATTTCGGGAAGTTGGCTTCAGGAGGCCTGACACGGGCCGTGTCAGGCGACACGGGTGGCCGTGTCAGCCCCCTGTAGGATTGGGATTTTGGGATTTTGGGGGCGTGTCCCAAGGCCACCTGACACGGGCCGTGTCAGGGGACATGGGAGGCCGTGTCATGCCACTGTACTTTTTTATATTTTGTTTGTTCTAAGTCGGATTCGAGTTATTCTTTTGGTTTAGACTCATATAAGTAAGCTAAGACATTGAGAGTAATGTTAGCAGCGATTGTAAAACCCGACGACTAATAATAATGAGGGTGCGTGTTAGGTGATTGTTGTGGATAATATGACTTTATTAATGTGTCGATTAGAAGTAGGGATGATGGAAAGGTGTATTATAAGTTTGGTATAAATTATAGGAAGGAATGGTTGATAACCGATGAGGATCGTGTTGATTGGTAATATTATTGATTATGTAATTTTGCTTAGACCCTATGATGTAAGACGTGGTAGAAGTGAGGATCAGAATGATTATGTTGTATTAGAAAATGTTTATAGGAAATGACTGAGAGAGGAATTAATAAGTAGTTCATTGGATATTATAATTAATAATTAGTGTGTATGAGTATACGTGCTTATGTTGTTTTGCATGACTCTTAATGGTGAACCATATTAATGGTGTTGACATTGTGTATGAATATTGTTTGACTATCTATATGACCCACGTGATGGGATATGTGTTAGATCATGAGGATTGTGTTGACATGATTGTATTCATGTGAAATTATGTTGATTTGTACTATGTGCTTAGTGTTATTTATATGATGAAATGATATATATGTTTTGATGAGAATCATGAGGATCGTAAAGCATGATGTGTTCATGTATGTTATGATATGGTATGTGTTGTTGTGTCTGCATGCGCATACATTTGATGGAATAATCATGTCGTGGATGTGATTATTCAAGATTCGTTGAGAATCGTGGTTGCAGGGATGATCGTGTCTTGTTGGAGACGTTAACGATGCATTCGGGGTTCTATTTGATGAACCGTTATTGTGAGTCGGTACCGCATTTGCATTGTGCATTTGAGTCACACTGCATCATGATAATTGTTTTGTTGTGGATTGTGTGTTAATATGTGTGAATTACTTCTTCATATATGTTATTTGCACCGCTATTATATGAAATTGTTTCTCACCCCCTTTGTTGCGTGTGGTTGCAACTGTGCTTCTTTGGAAGTACAGGTGTTTCAGGTACTTGAGTAAGCTCGGAGTACAAGTCGTTTGGTCGAGTCGTAGGAGTCGCTCTGATACGTAACGGGAATGGGGATAATTATTGATTTAGTGTTTTTGGTTATAATGGTTACGTATCTTATTTTCCTGAAAATTGTAAATTGAGGATTTTGATGAATAATGTGGGTTTGCGGCTAGTATGCCATTCATTGAAATAAGAAATATTTTCTGCTGAAGTATTAATCAATTATGATTTTGGTTGATTTTTGAAAATGTAGCCACTCACTTATATAATAAACTCTGATTTATCTGAAAACCTCTATTATTTTTGAAAATGGGATAAGTGGGTGTTACAGGCCCTCGGGTGCGAATGGGTTTGCCACAAAATGTGGTCTGCCACTGTCACCATTGGAGATGGATGTTTCCACAAAGGTCCTCAATGATCGGTCCCCAGATGCACATAACTATCGAGGTTGTGTATGACCCCATAAAGATTCCGGCATCAATACATTTCCAAGACGGTCGCAAGTCTGGGTGTGGAACTCACTACTACCAACATAGCAAGATACCATGATGCCAAAGTGACTGTCCACTCTAAGTCCTATGGTGCACTCGAGCCCCAGTTATGAGCTCATCTCTCAGTAACAGTTCCCAATCCCACAGAAAAAAAGAAACCAGCATAGCCAGACAGTCCAGTATAATATATGATGCATGAGAATAAGTACTGAAAACTGTAAATAAAGCTTTAAATAAACAACAGTAAAAATAAACACGCAATAACAAACAATCAACACCCAACGAAACAGAAACACGCAAGCGCTAGGATTGACTCTCAAGGGGAACTAGAGAAACTCTGGGTAGAGCCTTGTCCCCAACAGAGTCGCCAGATGTCGCTCCCCGGATTTCCATCCTGGTACAAACGTGAAAGTGGCGCGGAAAGAGGTAGAGTCGCCAGCCATGCATTTTTATCCCGAAGGAACGGGAATGGTAATGTTGCACAAACCAGAAGAAAAGAAAAGGAAGGACACATGTCCTGCGAACCAAAGAGACTGGGTTCGGGAGTCGGTTACGACCTGGGAAGGTATTAGCACCCCAGATCGTCTGTCGTACCCGAAAGGATCCACGCTTGCAAAGAAATCTGATTCAAAGGGTGAAAGAATGAAGTTGCTGCAAAAGAACTGAAAATTGGATCTGGAAAAGAAAAGAAAAAAGGGGGAAAATGTAGGGAAAATAAAAGAGTGTGCTCGAACGGGCCCTACCCCGCTGCCTACGTACCTCATCTGAATATGAGGATCAGAGACGTCGTAGTTCCCCTAACTAGGGGTGGAAAAGATTGCTTGTGTCTTAAGGCTTGAACTTCTTATGTAAATGCTCAGGTGTTGTAGGCTCGGACGACGAGTGCGTAACCGTCTTGCAAAATGAAAACTAGTGACAAGTTCGTGTACGGAGCGAAGGTGATGAGAAAAGAAGTCCCGAAGGAAACACTTATTGTTTGTTTGTCTTTTTTATGAGCTTTTGTTTGGGTGTGGCACAAGAGAATGAACTCAAGCTCCTTTCCATAGAATGTATACTTGTTACTACATTCCAAGATGGAATAATAGAACAAGCACACACAGTAAGGAGAATTTATCCAAGACTTGTTTCCAAGGGCAAGGGCCTAAATTCATTGATTTGTTGAATTTATTAGGCGCTTTAGTGATTGAAAATGAAGAAGTATTTTTTAGGGTTTTTCTTGATGAAGATGACTTCATGATCCGACTTGTGCATCATGCTAGACAAATGCACTATTCCAAGATGGAATGAATACATATGCCCCATGGAATAAGGCTATAACACAAGAAGTCACTTCTTTCTTTATTAATGTGTTTTATGCTTTGTTTTGAGATGAGAAGAGAATGAACCAAAAGAGCAAAAGGCAAAAGTCTAAAGGGGAAAGACTAATCCTAATATTAGCATACAAAAAGTGGTCCTAATGTTAGTGAGGTTTCAACTATCCTAAAAGAAAAGAAGAACCAAAGAGGAGCAAAGAGAGGAGAAGAAATCTAGAAAGCAACTTACTCCTCTAAAGGAGATAAGTTGCTCCTAAAGGGGGAAAAAAGAGTTGCATCACATGATGGCATAAGGCACATCAAAAAGCACAAAGTAAAAAGCAACTTAAAAAGAAAAGAAGAAGAGTTGAAATGTGGATAAACATCCACACTTCTCTTACCATAAGCCCCTGCAATGTTAGCAAAAATCCAGCATATGTTCATCAACACAATCATGGAATTAACATGCTCAAAGTTCTAGAAAACCAAGTTAAACAAACATGCCAAGCTTTTCACATACAAGCATTTATGTGTCGAGAACATGAAGACATGCATCAACCAGCAAGCAAAACACCCTAAACTAGCATATTCAATGATCATATAATGATCCATGGCAATTAAAACAAGTAAGGGGATCAAACAAGCTCAAAACAGCTCAAATATGACATTCTGCATCAGTGTTAACCGGTTAACCGGTTAACCAGTCCAAACCTGCAGCAAAACAGCACAGAAACAGGTGTGTTAACCGGTTAACCGGTTAACACTGTAAAAACAGCAGCAATTTCCTGCAGAAAAAACAGCTCAAACCAGCTTATCCAATTAATTCCACACCAAACCAGCAATCAATTATGAATGAAATAATGGATCGACTCACATTAATTAACATCATTAGGCTCATGAACATTAGCACACAGATTCGGTTACAAATCAACCAATCAATTCAAGCAACATAAGCAAATACACAAGCACATGGTGGATCTAATGCACAAGCATGCAAATAAGCTAAAACTGAGCTAGATCTGAATTTAACCAACCTACAAAGCTGAGGTATGCTTTGGTAGTTGTTGTTTGAGCTGGAGATGAGAGATTTCATGGAGAACTTTGAAGATCCGGTGCTAAGCTTCACACTCCATGCAAAAAAAATGCAAGCAAAGGGTCTTGATGCAGAATTTTGGCTCCAAAAGCACTTCTAATCTCCAAACCAGATCTGAACCACCAAGTAAACTAGAAAAATGGTGCAAAGAAGCTATAGATGGAGGTCTAGTTCCAAGATCTACACACTTTAAGGCAAAGTTATGTGATCTTCAAAGAGGAACTTTGAGTGAATTGGAAAATTGGGAGAGAAAAGTGAGAGAAAAGTGAGAGAATGGTGAGAGAGATCCAAAAATCAGAAAAATGAAGAGGAGTGAATTATGAGGGAGAGCCTCCTTGGTTTGGAGGGAAATGGAATAAATATGGTTTAGGTTTGGGGCCCAAAATTTAGGCTTGGGATCCAAAAAATATGGTTTGGAATTGGCTTTTGAAAGTGATTAGGACCTAGCATTGGAATTAGGCTTGGATAAATGCTCTAGATCTTTCTCCTTAATTCAAAATGAATAAAAATCAGAAAATTGGAAATTGGAGCCAAAAACATATGCTGAATTTGCTGCTGGAATTCAAAATTTGCAGCTGTTAACCGGTTAACCAAAGCGTTAACCGGTTAACGCCAGTGAATGTTGAATTTTCCCTCCTTTTGGTGGGAAACCTCAAGAATAACCCGGCGCCAGCCGTTATGATCAGATTTTGATCCTCAATATTTTTAGGGTCTTGACCATGATACCAAGCTTGTATAACATGCCTCGTGAGCTTCTTGCCAGGTCACCATGCTCTTGATTTTGCCTTGTAGCGCTTCAAATTTCCCGGATGACTGATCATATGCCTTATGTTAGAACATGCAAATGATATGCTTCATTTTTCTATGCAAAATGCTAAGGATATGACATGCTCATGATGATTATGATATGATGATGATGCTAAACAGAAGAGGGCAAATTTGGGGTGTTATATTAAGGAAACCGTAGCTAATTTCATGAGCCAAAGGTTGAAGACGATGGAGTTTGGTGCGATTTCTGAATTTCAAAAACTGACATATTTTATATTTTGTTTGTGATGGGTTATTGACACCAACACGCGTTTGGTCTGATGGCTAGAGGTTTGGCCTATGAGGTGGAGGGCGTGGATTTGAACCCAGTCTTCAGCACTTTTTTTATAACTTATTTGTTCAAATAGTTTTATTTTATATATTACTTTGTTCAGGTCATTATCATGAAGTGCACATGGCCTGGTTGATGGAAGGCTGGTATTTGAGGCATAGGGCGTCGGTTCAACACCCACCCCCAACATTTTTGCAAAAATTGGTTTTTTTTTTATTTTTTTATTTTTCTTAATTTCTTTAATTTGTTTAGTTAATTATTTATTCTTGTAAACATGGTTAACCCTAATCCTTAACATATTTTTATTTTATTTTAATCTTTTTCTTAAAACTAAAACATTTTCATAAATAACATTTAGTTTTTTTTTATTTATAATTTTATTTTATATCAAAAATTGATTAATTAATTTAAATTTTCTCTAAAACCCTAAATTTTTTCTAAAACCCTAAACTTTTTCATAAACCCTGAGTTTCTTGCCTCAAACCTTAAATTTCGAACCTAAAAATTTAGCCCTAATTTTTACCCTAAAATTTTTCGAAAATGTAATTGTTTTGCACTTGTAGTAATTTAGCTTTATTTTCCGCCTAATTGTTATGTAATTGCCCCGAAGCCATGTAATAGTGTAGGAATCATTTAATTTTTTCCTTTATATTCACTGTGTGGTTAAATAATCTAGGGCGTGAAAAGAATTAAATAAACAATATGGATTTAGAAAACTAATATCAAGAAAATTATTTGAAAATAAGATCCACACACACGTAAGTCGATCGTTCTACGATCTCCATCTGCATTTCCTAGGTTTCCTATCTTAGTTGCCTTAATAAATGGTCAAGTCCCTCGAAAATGGGGGTGTCTTAAGCAAATGTCCCTATAGATAAATCATCAAGTCCCTTCAAAATTAAAAAGATCATAGTCCATTCGAAGTTTCCTACAGAATAAATGATCTCGTCCCTCGATGACCCTACGAAATAAATGATGATAGTCCCTAAGAATTGCTAAAGACACCCCTACAAGTTGCTTTCTCTGACCATACGATGACCCTACGCCCGTCCCTTAATAAATCCAAGGTAATGACTACTTACTCCTTAATAGTAAGGACAATCTTACCCTTGAAAGGAAATAAAGAAACATGAAAGACCAACTTAGGGTAGGTAGCGCTTAATTACTTGCTCACACTTTCAAAAACTCTTTTCACACCCCACTTTTGAAAATCTTTTCAAACTCAAGACTTTGTATACATCCATACGAGGATCATTACAAAAGCTACATACCAAAATCGTTCACTCTGGTGAACTTTTCAATCTCATACTTTGTTGAAATCATCTTCTCCATGCTCACCGCACCAATTTATTATGAATTAGATACCTTAGAAACAAAGTATAATTGGTTCCTTGATCAGTTAGGAAACCCATAAGGGTTGGGGTTTAGGGTAACCAAAGATAACAACAAGGATTGATTATAAACTGTTATTCTTTCCTTTCTCTTTCAACAAGATTACAAGTATACAAGAATAACAAATAACCTCTCTCACTTTTAAATTGGGGTTTTATCTTCCTATTTTCCATTATTCAAAATATGTGAGACTAGCATGTTATTTATAAGATGTTAATTCTATTATTTTATGATTGGCATTATGTTTGGTAAAACTAATATGGCTGGAAAATGTTGAATAAGAAGTTCCATATGTTAAATTAACATGGTATAGATTCTGGATGAACATGTCAAACATGATGTCCTGACATGGTGGCACAGATAAATATGGTTATAATAATTGGCAGATACTGAAGAAGATGTTGAAACATCTGCAAATGTCATGACAGAATTACTGTCATATGTTACAGACAGATGTCAAAGAAGATGTCGAAACATCTGCAAAGGTCATGACAGAATTACTGTCATATGTTACAGACAGATGTCAAAAAAGATGTTGAAACATCTGCAAATGTCATGACAGAATTACTGTCATATGTTACAGACAGATGTCAAAGAAAATGTTGAAACATCTGCAACTGTCATGACAACACTACTGTCATATGTTACAGACAGATGTCAAAGAAAATGTTGAAACATCTGCAACTGTCATGACAACATTACTGTCATGTGTTACAGATAGATATCAAACAAGAAGTGTTGAACTTAGTTCAGGATGTCACACCAGATGTTGTGACATTGTCAAACAGAGTAACAGTTAATGAACTTAAGTCAAGATATCAGGATGTCACACCAGATGTTGTGACATTGTCAAAAAGAGTAACACTTAAGTCAATACATCAGGATGTCACACCAGATGTTGGGACATCGTAAACCTGCTACCAGACTTAAATGATGTGCAACAGAACTGAGTAAATTCAGGGGAATTTATCTGGAATTAATTGGAAAGAGATAAGCAATACAAGGCGCATCTTTAGGAAGATTAGTTATCTGAATTCAGTATAACAGAATAACTAACTCACATTGAATCAAGGAGGTAACAAACTAACTAACCCTAATTCAAGGTGATGACAGTGGGATTTATCAGATCTGAATTATGCAGAATATTCTACAAAATATTCTGATATCACAGGTGGAATTATTTTTTAAAGATGCAAAATATTCTGGAGATATTATGCAATCATATGTGGCGCTGATTTAAAGGGTGCTGATTTAGAAGATCTTAAAGACTCAATTTAAATTGAAGACAAATATTGAAAAATATAGAGTTTCTATGAGTTTTTAGATTTGAAGATCTTTTGGTATATTTGTAGCAGATTTTTTCTGCATATTTGTAGCAGTTATTGCTGTGATTGTTTAGGCCCAAATCTAGTTGGGAATAGGTTATAAAAGAAACCCTGTAACCTAGTTTAGAATTAACCCAATCAACCGAAAATGTAAACATTATTAGGGTTGTGTTCTTGTGGCAGCCGTGCGTAACAAGGAACCCTATTGTGGTTGTTTCACCTGTGATTCTCGAAGCTTGTAAGCAAGAGAAGTATTGTACTTAATTGAAGCTGCTAAGCAAGGTTAAGTTGTTGTCATGGAAGCATGGATTCTATTTGTGAATTGTTGTGTATGTATGAAGTCGTCAATATCAGCAACTGAGAGTTGAGAACTGTGAGACATCACTGAGGTGATTGGAAGTGAGGATGAGTTTCTCATATTTAGGAGTTCCTAAGTAGAAGTTGCATTGTTAGTGATTAAGTGAGAAGACTGTAAATTGTAGGTGTTTGTTGAGAAGTCTTTGAATTGATACTACATAGTGGATTTCCTTCCTGGCTTGGTAGCCCCCAGAGTAGATTGATTTGATCGAACTGGGTTAACAATTCTGCTGTGTTCTTTATATCTTTTCTGTTTTATGTTTTATGCAGTACCTGAACTGAATGTCCTATCAGATGTCACAACATCCTGAAGTATGTTTGACTTTGATATATCAGAATTATTTAAGTACTGATATGTATGCCTTACCATGTTTATAAGTAACAGATAAGATGTCTCAACATCATATTCGACATCTGAGTCTGTCATACCAGAATTTCAATTGGTATCAGAGCAGGCATCCTGGTCTGTTTCTGGATGAGATCTAAGGGGGATACTTTTTGGTTCATGGTAAAGGAAGAAGGATGATATAATGAAAAGCTGTTGGAACTTGAGAGGTTCATATTGGCGTTTGAATGGTCCCTAGAAGTGGAGGATGGACTATTCATCATATGGTATAATGGTGTTTTATTCATATAGGTTTGCCGATGTCAGATAAGATGTCTTGACATCGTGTTTCAATATCTTTTGGAGGATCTTACTGTGGAGGAGTTTATTTATCTCCAAGGAATTGCTCTATTATTTATGATGTGTTATGTCTGATTGTTGTTGTGTTTGATAGTGGTTCCCCAGTACTTCATACAAAGGCTGTTGTAAAGCTTCAGTTCATAATGTCAAGTTTGATGTTCTATCATGTGATTACAGAACTGGAGAACACTTAGTTCAGAATATTGTGTTTCTTGATGAGAGATTCCTGGTGAAAGAAGAGGTTGGAGCCAAAGCAAAAGAGTATAATTATCAAATATTTCATGCGGGAGTGAAGATCTTGATAAGTTATCTCTTAAGCTTATTTATGGTGACCTAATTAGGATATTCTTCCTGGTTATGGTGTCCAATGTAGTTTAGGTATAGCTGAAGATAATTTCTCTTGTGAAGATACATGTTTCTGATTGTCTAAATCATGAACTGAAGGAAGTTTCATCAAGAAAGAAGCTGAGTTGATATGTCAATCCTAATGGCTTGACACCACACTACACATCAGCAGTTTATGGTAAATGTTGAGTCAAAGACCTAAAAGATTGTGGCTTTTTTTTAAGGATCTCTGAAGCTATGAAGTTGAATACTCTTTGAGATGCTACTGACGATTGTATTTGTGCAAAGTATCTTTCATAATGTTATAGCACTTCAGTTGGAGCTGATTGAAGAAAAGATAGTAATATTGAAAGCAGTAATGTTTCAGAACCAAGCTTAGTTTTGTGTTCCAGAAGAAGGAAACTGGTGTGATATCCTGCTAACATGATGGATGCTTTGGGTGCTAGACAAATGTGTGATGATCACATATGTTTGGAACCTACTCCTAACCTGGAAGAGGAGGCATCTATGTTATGTGTTGAAGGTCTCAAGTTTAAGAAAGTGGGAGTGTGTTGCTAATAACCATAGTTATTGGTGTATGATCAAGGGAATTCTCCATCAAGCTTAGGCCCAATTATGTGATGTCCTCGTATGAAGATTATAATATGCAGACATGTTAATGGTATGTATCATGCAAGTCACTGCATGTATTTGGGTCTGATAGAAAAGGATGATTAACTTCTGCTGAACTCTCGTACCCTCTGCAAAGAGTTGTACATGGATTACTACTGTTGTTACCCCCAAAACCGTAGTAAGTGTCAAATCAATTTGTTTGAGATTGTTGTCAGATCTGATGTTGGAACATCATCTCAAAAATGTTGAGTCTTCAACCAAGGAAGTTAGTTGTGCTCATGGTGGAATATCAGGTCAAGCCACTTACCTAATTTGAAGTGATAGGTGGTGTGGATTAATAAAATAGGGATTAGCAAGTGCCACAGGTGTGCAGGAAATGAATGTCAAACCAAATCTCCTACCTTGTGTGAGAAGGTTACCTTATCACATATGATAAAAACCTTGACAGGAGTTGAGTATTTGTCTGCTATTGATAAGGATATACATCTAACCGATAATGAATACTCTGACAGGAGCTAAATGCTTATCTTTCTTTGAAAGATGTTGTGCTTTCAACCAATGAGAAAATACATTAACGGAGGATTATGTATATGTCTGATATAAAAGTGCAGAACTACAGTCTAAACATCATAATTCAAGAAGTGTTGAGAAATTACTTTTCTCTTTGTGGCTGTATATTTCTCTTCATGGTGTTTTAGTCTGTGATGACCTGAACTAGCTACTGAAGGTGTGATCCTTAGAGATTGTCTTTGGAGCTCTGTGTTGAAGTCCTAAATGATATTGAAACAATCATGTCTATTGGTAGATAAAAGAAGCTTCTAAATGTATCTACAAATGTGTGTGATAAATGCATGACTTTGGTCATGATTAAAGCTAGTAATGTGGCCAACAATTGCTAGAAGCAAGGGAAGAATGTCAGATTGGGAGGTCTGATCAGAATGGTTGTTGAACTGGTAGTTTCTTCTACTACTAGTCATGGATAGTGGCAGTATGAACCCTTTGTAGCAAGCAAACTAAGAGCATCTGTTTTGGAATATAAAATCAAGTGTGTCTTGTATGGATATATAAGGATATTTATCAGTTGTGCTCTTTGTGGTATTCTCAGAGAACTAGTGTATATGAATTTGTAAAACTCATGATTGTTTTTCGGTTTGAGAGTATGTTCATCAGGGGTGTGAAGTTGAGAATTAGTGGAGTTTATGCTCAGCCAGAGTATTGTTTATCCATGACATGAGGAGATCTTGCTAATCTTATTTGGAGCTAACCTTAAAATCCTTCAAAATTAAAAGATTAGATTGTGTAGAACTATCTGATAGGGTATTATACAAGGATTTAAGATCAATTGTTGTTTGTGGAGTTCACAAATATTTGATTGATTATCCTTGTGATTCAAGATTGGTGATGTTCAAAAAGATGTTGGAACATCTTATCATCAGAGTTTGTGCAGAATCATGGGAGAGGTATTGCATAAGCTGTAGCATTGGCTTCAGTCTTGTGTGACAGGAGTTGTGTATTTCTGGAAAGTTTCTTGGCAAGAACTGGTCTGGATATTGTTGATTCTGAAGATGGAGATGAAAGACCATGAACACATCATAATCTTGATGACTACTTGGATTGGTTTATTTCTGATCTAGGTGCAGTCCAGAATGCTCATCATGGAGTTAAGATAGGTGGCGATATCATAAATTTGTTAAGACTGCCTTACTCAAGGAAAGGTGGCATCCTTGGTATAGTTATGAGGTGTAGTTCTTAACTATTCCTTCTGAATGATCAGACAGTGGCAGGTTTGAAGACTTTGGAGAAACATTGGAAGTTTCTCATCAATATGTGTTATCGGTAGGAATTTCTACAAAACCAATAGAATGGAGGTTGTTTACTCAAACTTGATAGGTAAATCAAGTCTATGAGAGCATGGAACTCTTGTTCTATAAAGGAAGGAGGTTCTTTCAAGTGGCAGAAGAAGGACCTGAATTCAACAGATGGATGTGGGCTAATAATGTTCAAACATTTAGTTCAACATCAGAGTCTAATTGGTAAAGTGACACATAAATTAAGATAGAATGATCTATAGGGATTGAATGCTTCATAAGGCCTATTATCTTGACAGCTTGGTGAAGATCAACTTTATTGATCAGGATATCTTTGGAAGATTTATTATAAACGTGAAGAAGACAAATGTGGCAATTGGCTTTTTCATATGAGGATTCATAAAGGAGGTGATCAAAATGTGGTAATTGGTTGATCTTTAAAGTGGATTCGAAGAATCAAGATAATCAGAGTGTGGCAGCTGGTTGTTCTTGAGGATTGTCTTGGAACAAATTGCTCTTGGGCAGAGGAGTGATGAGTTGAAGACTCAAGGGGATTTATTCTTCTTGAAGGTAGATGAGAGTTTATCACTTTTTCTGGATTTCTGATTCTAACTGGTGGTACAGTGTAGTTGAAGATTTTCAGTTCTTGGATTACTATGCTATAGTAAGTCCAGTTGGTGGAGCACATCTAGGATCATGGTGATAAGGTCTTGGTGTATGATAAATGTTCTAACTAAGTGTTAGTACATTATCTGGGGTGTTTATCTACATGGTTTCTATTATTAGACTACCTAATCATATGGGAGAATGATGAAGTAGATGATCTATATTGGAAGAAACATGTAGAAGAGACTGAAGTATATCAGGTATTGATTGCTTGGAAGTTTGTTTGTGGACATTCATTCTAATGTCATAATTAGTTTGAATGTGTTTTATCTGGATTGTATGGCCTGTGGTGTGTAAAGGCTTAGTGTCAAGAACCTGTGTACTAGAAGATGTTCATCTTGTGTAGTCTGTGGTAACTACAAACCAAGAAAGGAATCAGGTATGCTTTGGTACAAGAAGTGAATGTGTTCAATTGGGAATTGAACAGAGGGTAAGCTCTTGAAGACATGAAGATGCGTCTTATGTTTTCCTTTCATCAATGTACAGAGAAGCATGGAGTATCCTAGACTGGGGGAGTGTGTTACATGTATGTGAAATTGATTTTGTGGAGTTAAGGGGGAGTAATACCTTAACCAGATAAGGAGTATCCTAGGAGTCTAGAAGGCTATATTGTATAAAGCTGCTCTCTGTAGTTTATGTTTGATTCTTGAGGAATTGTGAAGCTTGTGTGTATTTCAAGCTTATGGAGATTATATACCTCTATGGTTATTATCGTACCTTTGTCTTTTTATGGCTAAAAAGGGGGAGAATTAATAGTATTTACTATTGAGGTCTGATATGAAGATGTGATGTTAAGGAACTTCTACATAAGATACTACTACACCTGTATGTAAATTAGTTTTAGCCAAAATAAGCTAAAGGGGGAGATTGTTAATTCTATTATTTTATGATTGGCATTATGTTTGGTAAAACTAATATGGCTGGAAAATGTTGAATAAGAAGTTCCATATGTTAAATTAACATGGTATAGATTCTGGAAGAACATGTCAAACATGATGTCCTGACATGGTGGCACAGATAAATGTGGTTATAATAATTGGCAGATACTGAAGAAGATGTTGAAACATCTGCAAATGTCATGACATAATTACTGTCATATGTTACAGACAGATGTCAAAGAAGATGTTGAAACATATGCAAAGGTCATGATAGAATTATTGTCATATGTTACAGACAGATGTCAAAGAAGATGTTGAAACATCTGCAAATGTCATGACAGAATTACTGTCATATGTTACAGACAGATGTCAAAGAAAATGTTGAAACATCTGCAACTGTCATGACAACATTACTGTCATATGTTACAGACAGATGTCAAAGAAAATGTTGAAACATTTGCAACTGTCATGACAACATTACTGTCATGTGTTACAGATAGATATCAAACAAGAAGTAATGAACTTAGTTCAGGATGTCACACCAGATGTTGTGACATTGTCAAACAGAGTAACAGTTAATGAACTTAAGTCAAGATATCAGGATGTCACACCAGATGTTGTGACATTGTCAAACAGAGTAACACTTAAGTCAAGACATCAGGATGTCACACCAGATGTTGGGACATCGTAAACCTGCTACCAGACTTAAATGATGCGCAACAGAACTGAGTAAATTCAGGGGAATTTATCTGGAATTAATTGGAAAGAGATAAGCAATACAAGGCGCATCTTTAGGGAGATTAGTTATCTGAATTCAGTATAACAGAATAACTAACTCACCTTGAATCAAGGAGGTAACAAACTAACTAACCCTAATTCAAGGTGATGACAGTGGGATTTATCAGATCTGAATTATGCAGAATATTCTACAAAATATTCTGATATCACAGGTGGAATTATTTTTTAAAGATGCAGAATATTCTGGATATATTATGCAATCATATGTGGCGCTGATTTAAAGGGTGCTGATTTAGAAGATCTTAAAGACTCAATTTAAATTGAAGACAAATATTGAAAAATATAGAGTTTCTATATTTAGAGATATTTTAGGAGTTTTTAGATTTGAAGATCTTTTGGTATATTTGTAGCAGATTTTTTCTGCATATTTGTAGCAGCTATTGCTGTGATTGTTTAGGCCCAAATCTAGTTGGGAATATGTTATAAAAGAAACCCTGTAACCTAGTTTAGACTTAACCCAATCAACCGAAAATGTAAACATTATTAGGGTTGTGTTCTTGTGGCAGCCGTGCGTAACAAGGAACCCTATTGTGGCTGTTTCACCTGTAATTCTCGAAGCTTGTAAGCAAGAGAAGTATTGTACTTAATTGAAGCTGCTAAGCAAGGTTAAGTTGTTGTCATGGAAGCATGGATTCTATTTGTGAATTGTTGTATAGGTATGAAGTCGTCAATATCAGCAACTGAGAGTTGAGAACTGTGAGACATCACTGAGGTGATTGGAAGTGAGGATGAGTTTCTCATATTTAGGAGTTCCTAAGTAGAAGTTGCATTGTTAGTGATTAAGTGAGAAGACTGTAAACTGTAGGTGTTTGCTGAGAAGTCTTTGAATTGATACTACTAGTGGATTTCCTTCCTGGCTTGGTAGCCACCAGAATAGATTGATTTGATCGAACTGGGTTAACAATTTTGCTGTGTTCTTTAAATCTTTTCTGTTTTATGTTTTATGCAGTACCTGAACTGAATGTCCTATCAGATGTCACAACATCCTGAAGTATGTTTGACTTTGATATATCAGAATTATTTAAGTATTGATATGTATGTCTTACCATGTTTATAAGTAACAGATAAGATATCTCAACATCATATTCGACATCTGAGTCTGTCATACCAGAATTTCATAAGAAAACTAACACACTAACCTAATGGGATTTTTTAACAATTACCCATTACAAGTTAACTTAGGGTACAAGCTAACTTAAACAATTTGATCCATAACACAAGGCCCAATTAAACAGCATCATGTGAGCGGACTTCGACGACATGCTAAACCTAGAGTTCATTCCAATATCTCACAGTGCTAGTGTAACACCTCAAAATTTTCCCTCTTATTTATTACCATCAAACTGGCTTACGCTTCATATTCATCTGCATTTCTATTAGGTCATAATACTCACGATCATGCATTTCATTGAGCTCCTCAAACATGGTATCTAAGTATTTTCTTATGATTTGAATCCACATACTCAGAGGTCTCAGGTTGCTCTATTTATTAGTGGTCATTTCAATCGTTAGGGTTTCATCAAGGTTACAACTGGGTTTCACTATGAACTGTGTCTTAAGCCATCTTTTTCATTCTAATCATGAGTTAGGGTTTATTTCCTTGATTATGTGATACTCGAGAAAATTTCCTTGCAATGTTTATCCAACGATGAATCTTATCATTCAAGGAACTTAGGCATGATAGGAAGAACAAGTTATTGAAGATTCTAGTGTATACATGTCCGATTAGGGTGTCATATCAAAGATTATGGATCAGCAAGACAAGGTCCTAGGTGATTAAAATTGCAAGATGTGAAGGTGTGGGTTCTTATGGAGTTAATTTGGTCATTTTTCGTCCAACTTGGATATGTTTGCTTCAATTTGCAAGTTAACTCGGATTTATGGATTTAAGGATCATTGTTATGATCCACCTTTCTCATTTTGATTTCAAAGGCCCACATTGGGATGCCCATTTTAAATATCCAACCAACCGATTAACCAAATGTTATTTGTTTAATATCTACAAGTTTTTTTAATCTAAGTTCTAAGCATTATTTATTGTCAAAATTATTGACCAATTCATGTTTAATCCATCTAACTAAATCAATATTAAACCATGAATATAAAAACCTATAAAAAGGAGTCAGTGTTTCACTAACCCATAACCTTGCTTTTTTACAACATGTGTCCACCGAAGTTACACACACACACCAAGGGAGCAAAACATAGGGCATGTATTCTTAGGCAACGAGAAGAAAATGAATATACTTAGCAGAATGAGCTGATAACATAAAAAAGAAAGGGGGCTAACAATAAAAATTACATACAAAAAAATCACAATTACAGAAACTCCTCACATAATTCCACAAAAACTAATATTAGTAAAAAATGCTCTAACTGATAAGAGAGGATTCTAACAGAAAACCATTAAAAATTCAGTTACATGTTACATATCAGAAAAGAAAAATCAGTTATGATAAACTGATATACACCAGAAAAATCAAAAGAAAAAGAAGTCAGTGACATCTCTAAGAAACTATAACAAAAACTCTACAACAAACTCCTTCATCTTCACTCTCTGAATCCTCAATAATTTATCAGTTAAATTCAGTTTCAAAAAGCAGTTGCAACAAACTGATCTAACAGAAAATGGAGAGAGGGATCATAAAATCAATACAAGAGAAATTAGTTACAAGAGAATTAACAAAAACCTTCTCCTTCATCAAGCTCTAAAAACTCATAATTTTCGATCAACCAAAAACTTCTTGAATCCTTTCATCATCATCACAGAGCATAACAAACTCTGGAATCTACCTTCAACAATCTCTCTAATCTCTCTTGGAATCGCTTCTCCGCCATCTTCAATCAGATTCAACACTGCAACATCAACCCTGCATCAATCATTCACCTTCAATCAACATCAATCACCAATCAGAATAAAAAAATAACCTCTCTCTAATTATCTTCATCATCCTTCATAACGAAATCTTCTCCACATCATCTTCACAACACCTTCATCATCGTCTCCATAAACTTCAATCAATCGGCATCATCCTGCGATCTTCCTCACATTATCAATAACACAATGATTCATAACTCCTTCATTGTATCAATTCGTGATGAATCGCAATAACTTCCATCAATTTGCAAGAATCAACTACAACATACAATCTCAGTTGAGACGAACAAAGGAAAAGAAGAGAAGGTAGTTGTGGATCGGCACAAATAAGAATTGATGGACTTCCGTACCTGAATTTGCATGCAATTTCACGGGGAGATACGAAAGCAAGTCAAGACGAGAATGAGAGCGGTGTTAAAACAAGATGATAGCTATCAAGCTTAATTTATTGAACATAAATGAATGGCTTTATATATAGCCAATACAGTAACTGAAATGGAGTAAAATAAGGACCACGATTTACATGACTAGATCATGGCTATTTCTAAGGAGGAATCAAACAAAGAATCTTATTCCTAAAGAATAGGCTTATTCATAACAAACAAATAACTCTAACCTTGAATAAGTCAAAACTAACTAACAGTACTACTCTAACAAACCCTCCCATAAACTGAACTGTATTCAAGAAATACATTCAGTTTATATCTTCAATGCTGCACATTCCAAGTCTTTCTCTCAATTTCACGAATACTTCGCGGTTCAAGGCTTTGGTCATGATGTCGGCTAACTGATCCTTAGTACCACAGTGCACTAGTTCAACTTCTCCTTGGTTTGCTAACTCACGAAGAAAGTGAAATCGAACGTGAATATGCTTACTCTTACCATGCATAACAGGATTCTTCGAAAGTTTAATCGTTGAACTATTATCACAGAAGATAATGCACTTACGTTGTTTAATCCCCAACCTCTCAAGTACACGCATCATCCAAATACTTTGTGCAGCACAGGCTGCTGCAGAAATAAATTCGGCTTCAGTGGTGGACAGCGACACCACAGGCTGCTTCTTAGAACTCCAAGCAACTAATCCATTTGACATCTTAAAAACATACCCTGAGGTGCTCTTTCGGTCTTCAAGATCTCCGGCATAGTCACTATCACAGAAAGCTACCAAATTTTCTTCTCTTTCTCTTTTATAAAACAGTCCCAATTCAGTGGTCCCTCTTACATAGCGCAGTACCCTTTTCACAGCTTGTTGATGCATAGTCGTTGGAGCTTCCATGAAACGAGCCACCAGACTCACAACATACATCAAATCTGGCCTAGTGGCAGTTAGGTACATAAGACTTCCCACCATTTGCTTATACACGGTAGCATCAACCTTTAATCCTCCAACATCCTTTGTGAGTTTGCACCCTGGAACAATTGGGTTATTGACAGATGAACAATTTTGTAAACCAAACCTTTCCAATACTTCATTAGCATACTTCCTTTGACAAATAAAAATGCCATTTGAAGTTTGTGTGACTTCTACACCAAGAAAGTATCTCATGCATCCCATATCAGTCCTCTCAAATTCCCTTTTCATTGAGCTCTTGAATTCTTTGAACATGTTGTCACTATTTCCTGTAAATATGAGGTCATCTACATACAAACTTACAATAAGAACGTCTCCTCCTTCCTCCTTCTTTGTAAACAAAGTGTGATCGCTCATGCTTCGCTCAAAGCCTTCCTTGACAAAGTATGACTCTATCTTGTTGAACCATGCTCGAGGGTCCTGTTTAAGCCCATAGAGAGCTTTCTTTAGTTTATACACTTTGTCTTCTTCACCTGTCACCTCATATCCCTTCGGCTGTTCCACGTATACTTCCTCCGTTATCTCTCCATGTAGGAATTCACTCTTGACATCGAGTTGATAAACTTTCCATCCTCGACTAGCGGCAACAGACAAAGTTAGTCGAATTGTATCCCATCTTGCCACGGGCGCAAATACCTCAGTGTAATCGATTCCAGCTTTTTGAACATATCCTTTCGCAACAAGACGCGCTTTGCATTTGTCTACTTCTCCTTTTTCATTCATTTTGGTCTTAAATACACACTTAACACCAATCTTTCTTGCTCCTGTTGGCAAATTTGTTAATTCCCACGTTCCATTCTTCTCAATTGCTGCAATCTCATACTTCATTGCATCCCTCCATACCTGACTTTTGACTGCTTCCTCAAAGGTGACGGGATCATTTGAAACAAACATGGCAAGCTGCTGCATTTCCTGGGTAAGCTGCTCCACTCCTTTGTTTTCCTCTTCGGACAATCCAGCTCCAGATTCATAGTCTATCATCCATATCGGCTGCCTTCTTACTCTCTTTTCAGGAGGATTGATTCTTTCATCTTCTGAATCTTTATTCTCCTGATTCTCTTCATTTTCATCTTCTGAATCTTTATTTTCCTGATTCTCTTCATTTTCTTCGCACATAGGATCAAGAGAGTTAGTTTCTCCTGACTTCTTCCAATCCCACTTTTCCATTTCATCAAATACTACATCTCGGCTAATAATGATCTTCTTTGTTTCTGGATCATACATTCGAAAAGCTTTAGACTCCTCACTAACTCCCATGTAGACGCACTTTATGCTCTTCTCATCCAGCTTCTTCCTTGTGACATCAGGAATATGAACATATCCTATGCATCCAAACACCTTGAGGTGAACCACTGATGGTTTCTTTTCTTTCCAAGCTTCTTCGGGTGTCATGTTTTGCAAGGCTGAGGTTGGACATCTATTCAAAACATGAGTGGCCAGGTTTGCTGCTTCCGGCCAATACTCCTTTGGAACTTCTCGTGCTGCAAGCATACATCGCACCATATTCATTAGTATTCGGTTTCTTCTTTCCGCAACTCCGTTCTGCTGTGGTGAGTAGGCCGCAGTGAGCTGTCTTGTGATTCCATTGCTGCTGCAATAGTCATTAAACTCTGATGAAGTGAACTCTCCAACTCTGTCGGTGCGTAAACAAATTATGTTGTATCCTGTTGCCTTCTCAACTGATGACTTGAACCTTTTGAATGTATCAAAAGCTTCCGACTTGGCATGTAGAAAGTAGGACCACATTTTTCGGCTATAATCATCTATAAAAGTAATTATATACCTTTTATGACTGTGAGATTCAGGACTGATTGCACCACATATATCTGAGTGAATTAGTTGTAGAGGTCTGGACGCTCTCCAAGTGCTTTTTTTTGGAAAAGAATCACGTTGTTGCTTTCCTTTCATACATATGGTGCACACCTTGGATTGATTCTTCAATATTGGCAGGCCTTTAACCATCTTTCTATAAGCAAGAGTCCGCAGTCCTTTCATGTTAAGATGTCCAAATCTTTGATGCCACAAGCTTGTGACATTTTCAGAGGTTACATTGAAACATGTTTCCTTTGATACATTATTAGGAACAGCGGGAATCGATGCTAGAAGCACAAACATACGATTTGCATATATTATAGTTCGTATGATCAGACCTCTAACATCATGATAAATGCTACAACAACCATTCTTAATTAATATGGATAGATTTCGTTCTTGAAGTTGACCAATGCTAAGGAGATTTGATTTAAGATCAGGAATGTAAAATACCTCTGTGACGACCATAACCTGTCCATCTATTTTCATTCGAATGTTGCCTTTTCCCATGACAGCCAATTTGGAGTCATTTCCCAGCTTCACACTGTGTCTGAACGATTTATCAATTTCAGTGAACCATTTCATGTCTCCACTCATGTGATTACTGCATCCGGAGTCCAGAAACCATAATTCATCTCGTGTGGCTCCTTGCATTTCCACATATGACATAAGAAGCATCTCTTCTCCATCATCCAGCTCTGCATTTTCTACATAATTGGCATAGGCGGTACATTCGTATTGGAAATGTCCCAGCTTGTGACATCGATAACACTCAACTATGGATTTATTGAATGCTCTGCCTCTGCCTCTACCTCTGTATCCTCCACGCCATCTACCTCTTTGACTGAATCGTTCCTCAACTCGTAAATTAGAACCGTCTCCTGTAACCTTCAATGCTTGTTCAGTCACATCCTTTCGTATAATCTTGTATTCATGTACAAGCAATGAACTGTGCAGTTCATCTACTGTCATCTTATTGATATCCTTGGATTCTTCGATTGAGCATACAATATAATTGTACTTGTCAGTTAGTGTGCGCAGAATCTTTTCAACAATATGTCTATCCTCCATGGTCTCTCCTGCTCCTCTCATGTCATTTGCAGTTAACATGACTCTAGAAATATAATCATTCACACACTCACCATTTTTCATTTCTAGAATTTCGAAATCCCGGCGTAGCCTTTGAAGTTGAGCTCGCTGAACTCGAGCATTCCCCTAATATTTTTGCTTCATTGAATCCCACAGTGCTTTTGAGGTGGATTTGTTGGTGATTGTTTTCAAAATATTCTTGTCAATAGATTGAAACAGATAATTCTTTGCCTTCAAATCCTTTAGCTTTTTCTCCTCAAAAGTTCGACGTTCAGCTGCTGTGAGTGACTTCGGCGTTTTAGGCTCTTCATAGCCTTGCTCCACTAAGCTCCAATACTCCTTTGATCTCAGTAAGTTTTCCATTAACATGGACCAGTGATCATAGTCTCCATCGAATCTCGGAATACTGAGAAGATTATTGCCTTCGGACATGACTTGTTGTTTCCTCTCTTTTTGTGTTTCACTCAACTTCTCTCTCTCCCACCTTTTTTTTACTATCGATCAGGCCCTTGTGTGAGCTCTGATACCACTATTAAAACAAGATGATAGCTATCAAGCTTAATTTATTGAACGTAAATGAATGGCTTTATATATAGCCAATACAGTAACTGAAAGGGAGTAAAATAAGGACCACGATTTACATGACTAGATCATGGCTATTTCTAAGGAGGAATCAAACAAAGAATCCTATTCCTAAAGAATAGGCTTATTCATAACAAACAAATAACTCTAACCTTGAATAAGTCAAAACTAACTAACAGTACTACTCTAACAAGCGGAACGCACTGGACCAACGATAAGTTGATCAAGATTAGAGAATGGATATGAGGTGAAGATATGGGTCATGGTGTTTCCGACGAATTCACGTGTTGATGGAAGATGATGATGCAGCAGTGAGAAGAAGAGCGACATTTGGAGAAGAAGAAGTAGACCTGTTTCTTCTTGATTATGTGTGTGTATTAGGGTTTTTTCATGAAATATTTGGATCGGGCTTCTGGAACCATGAACTTCATTTTTACACCACCTGTTTACTACATACACCCAGCACGTAGTGAGAGTTGGTTTTGGGCCCAAGGCCATGGTTTCAATATTCACACCCGCAATTTTGCTCGTGCACCTCCTCCGGTGCCATCCATGAAGATTGGGCCTATTAGGCCTTTAAAATTGCTATCTGCGCCATTGGTATTGCTCAAGCACCCCCTTCCCGCGGATTTGTCTATGTGAAATGGGCTTGGGGCCATTTTTTCCTTATACACCATGTATCTACTTATTGCACCCCCTGATTCTTTATTTTTTAGAGATTTTATTAATTGATTTTTCTTGTAAAAAAATTAATTAACTTTCTTGTTAAATCATTTTCGTGGATCAATATCCTAATCCATTTCTTAATTTCTAGTTAGAATTTTGTTGATAATTTTAATTATTTGTTGTGAACTAATTTTGGATGTAAGTGTTCACGTTTTTGATCGATATGGATCGATTTCGGATATGGTGGAGCATCATGAAGTGATTATGGAAGATAAGCATTTATTTTTTCTTATGGGAGATTACAAGACCTTGCATGAAGTTTTTGGGTTTCTTTAATATGAAGAATCGTCACTTCAATCAAGTAAGAAATCTCAACTTTCTCAACTTTAATGCATCATTCTAGATTTATGCGGCTTAGGATCATATAATGTAAGCTACATATTGAGTCCTCCCACCTGAGGCACTGGATTTATTTGTGATTTATGATGATGTATAACGATATCGGAGCTTAGGGATTAGGTTACAAATGATAGAATTCGCTTTCCTCGCACTTTCCATTAATCATAATTTTTTGCTCGTTTCATCGCAATTATTAAAAATATTTTCGGGTGTGATAAAATTCTGTAAATATTCATGATTGATCCTTATCCTCTTAATTAATTTTGTATAATTTTTTATTTCAGTTTTGGATAGTTTTAGTAATTAATTTGGATTTTTGATTACAAGCTGTCCCAAAAGACGTTATTTTGGTTTAAGGGACCAAAAGTATTTTTTTCCAATAGGTATGAGATCTATTTTTTGTGTGTAGGATTAACCACTACAATTTATGACATTTTGATGCTCCTTTTTTTCATAATTTTTGGTGCCATTTTGGATCTACTTTGTGGAGTTGTTTTTCGGTGATCATGCCTTGTTATCTTGTCCATTAAGTGAATTGTTTTGACACTTTGGTGCATAATTTTGTGAATTACTTTTAAATAATGTAATCTACTGACTTCACCATGCTAGATATTTAATTTTATAATTTTTCAAGCCTCTTTGCTATTTTTCATGTCACCTAGATTATATGTCCATTTATGTGCTTACTTGTTTCATACCGTAGATGTTAGGAAAGCATTCATGCCACTTGTTTGAGTTACTTTATGGTAACCTTATAGGAGTTAATTATATGTCACTTTTAGGTCCTCAATCCCAATTATTATAGGTCACCTTTTGAACCATCTTCATTTGGTTTATTTTTGTGTTTCAAAGGGCATCATTATTTGAACTAGTTTAACCCAAACTTGTCTCTTCTCTCCTAATTGTTAACATGACTTATGTGTGAATCATAAATGTCTATTAATTCATTCCAGTTGTATCTTATACCTTGTATGATACTGACCCATGATCATATCATGCATATTCACATGTCATTCATCCTTAACTTGCATCATTTGTGATCTTATGTGATACTTCTTCTCACATCTTCTTCTCTTTGCTCCATATGCTTAAACCATTGAATCCATGATGGTATGTTCATTCATCCATATTCATATGCATTCACTACTGACTTTGGATGATTCTTCGTGCATTAATTCATCTTTGTATACCATATGCACTCATACTTCATCCATGAATCCTAACTTGCATTTATGTGACCTTATGTGAACTTTTTGTACATAGTTTGACATAGTTTGATCTTATGAAGTATCCTAGAACCCTTAGAGAACTTTAGATGTATGCTACTGACTTTAGAAGTCATATAACCTTTAGTTACCTTCACTTTTAGACATAGGTCTTATCTTGAACCCTAGTTCCATTTTAGGGTGTGTGTAAGGTTCAATTGTCTTTAATCCTTTGTATTTGTTTCATTATGCAAATTGTTTATCACTAACCTTTTGCGTAGGGGTTATGGTAAGTAAGTGAGTATGTGGATGCTTATCCATACTCATACCTCTTCTCCATTCTCTTTTAAAAGCTTTCTTCTTTGTGATTGTGATAAGCAACATTATGCTTCTTTGACATTTCACTTTCCTTTCATCCATTTGAGTTCTAATCTCATCTTCAATCCTTGAAGTGAGTTAGAACTTATTCTTCTTCTCTCTTATTAGGATTAGAATACATCATTAACCATAGGACGTCCATTGAATACAATAACTTAGGGTGAGTCTTAGTTTCCCTTAGTGTTTTCCCTTTTTCAACTTGAGTCTTCTTCTCTCATCTCAAAACAAAATCAAAACACCTAATAAGGGTTAAGCTTTCTCATGTGTCAAGGGACTTTGTCATGGGATATTTGCACACATTCCATATGTGGATGAGGTGTAGGGTATTTACCATGATGACTAAGTCTTAGCATAAGGATGCTTCACGAACAACACCTAAAAAACATTTCTTCATCAAAAATACAAAAACATTTACTTAACAAATTAGGGTAATGTGTTTAGGCCTTAATCTTTGGAACTAAGTTTGGAAATTTCCTCCATACCTAGGTGTGTTTCTTATCCATTTCATTTCGGGATGATATAAGAAATACACATCCCATTGAAAGAGACTTGGATACATTCTCCTATACCAAATTCAATAAAAGCTTCTAAAAGCTACAAACCAATAACAAGTGTTTTTTCTTCGAGAATTCTCTTCTCACCTCCTTCACTCATAACGAAATAACTCGCTTCGACTTGTCTCTTTGCAAGACGGTAAACGCACTCATACCAGACGAGCATGCAACACCTGAGCATAGGCATAAGCAATTCAATCATAAAAAACAGAAACAATGTTTCATCCCTAGTTAAGGGAACTACGTTGACTCTGATTCTCATTTCCCATGAGATACATAGGCAGTGGGGTAAGGCTCATCCGAGCACACTCTTTATTTTCCCTACATTTTTCTCTTTTCCATTTCCAGTAGCAGTTTCAGTTCAGCAGCAGATTATTCTTACCCTTTGAAATAGTTCAAGCAAGTGTGGATCCCGTCGAGTACGACAGACGATATGGGGTACTAATACCTTCCCAGTTCGTAACCGACTCCCGAGCCCAGTCTCTTTGGTTCGTAAGACCTTGTTCTTTTCTTCTCTTCGGTTTGTGCAGCATTACCTTTCCCATTCGTTTGGGATAAAAATGTATGGCTGACGAATCTACTTTTTCCGCGCCACTTTCGCATTTGTACTAGGATGAAAATCCCGGGAGCGACAACTAGTAATTTATTTTAATGTATTTTTTAATTAATTATTTATGTGATGTATTGTATTTTCTTAATATATATTTATTTTGTTTTGTTTTATTTTAAATGTATATTTTTTTTAATGTATTTTTCTATATTTGAATTAAATTATTTAAATTATTTTTTATATAATATAAAAACTGGGTATATTGTAAGATTTGGTGGGACCCATTTTAGAATATTTGAAGAGTTGTATGAATATTTGGAAAATGTAATTGAGTTGTTTAGAAAATATAGAAGTGTAATATAATAGAAAAAATTGTGTGCGTCTCATTTAAAGAACCAAAGTGTGATTGATGAGTGTGGATGCTCTTAGTGTGTTGTGTATTATCATCTCATGTGTGGTTCCATGCACTTTTGAAAGAAAGTCATTTCATTGCTCCCTCTCCAAAATATCATTTCTGTCTAATTCTCACAAACGTTGTTTATGTGTGCATCTGTGACATCCGACATGACATATATTCATACCAAAGTCATCAAAATTCCAAACAAAATTTTAAAATTTGGCCTCAACCAAGAATCATATTAGGAACTTTAACCAAGACAAAACATGCCTCCACCAATTGAGCTATTGTTCACTTGTGAATTAAAAACACCATTTTATTGAATTAAACTATCCTTATAAGTAAAAACTCATAATAGTTGCAACAATTCCTTTCTCTTTCACTCTTTTCAAAATGTTGTTGAATCCATTACAAAACAATTTTGATTTCAACAATTTTGCAGATATAAACTAGGGTATTTCAATGTTGCATGAATCCATTACAAATTTCATCCTCCAAATTCCAAACCCTAGATTCAGAAATTTTTCTATCAGCTTGAAGAATATTGTTGTGAAAAGCTTCAACAAGTGGTGCATAAGTTCCATTTTCCTCAAGATCAATGTTCAACATTGGTAGAATTGAAATATCAATGAAATCAATCTCAATGCCTTCGATAGATCTCTTACTCAACTCAATTGATGCATTAAAACAACAAATAAGCTATGGAAGAAATCTCTCCCTCTCAACTACTTCAAAGTCCCGAAAACGGAGGAGGAACGTTTCAGTGGAGGGTTGTGAGATTGTAGGTGGTGTGATTGTTGTGATTCCACGGTGGATAACTGTATGATATTGGTTAGATAACAAAAGGTTTTTTGGGTTTGATATTGGTTAGGTTAAATTAAGATTACAATAATTATATTTAATGTGTAAATTATATTAGAAAATGCAATGTATAATTGGTAAGGTAATGTGCTTTGCAACCCCTGCGTACGAAGTTCAAGTCTTTGTGAAAGCAAATTCCTTGAATTTTATTGGGAATGAATACATGACACGTCAAATTCCAAATACATCGGCATATAGCCACATAAGCCATCAACTAAGCCACATTGACAATCTATCATGTGCTCCTCTTTTTAAGAATAATTAAGAGATCGATTTGAACATTTTTAAAATGGATCCTGAAATAAAATTGGAATGAAAAAGGATATTTTACTTTTAAAATTTGTCTCTTCCATCCATTTTGCTCTATCTCTTTGATGAGCCATGCATTTTCCCATTCCAACATGCAGGAATTCTATGAATATCTAACAGACCATAATTTCTCTCCAAACATTATGAGTAGTTTTGCAATAAAAAAACAAATTCTTATTGATCACATAAACTACACTTATATCGGTAACTATACCAAATTGGCTTGTCTTAATGTAAACTTAATATAATGATTATAATAATATTTTAATAAATATAAATAATATTTTAATTAAATGATTGAACTTAAATGATTAATAAATGTTAATTAAATATGAATGTTATGAAGAAATCAAATTTCAATTTTTTGTTTTGTTTATGTAATAAATCATATAATTGGCACGTAATTACAAATATAAATCAATGGAGCCTAAAGTTATGTTTGGATTGGTAATACTATAAGATATACTATAATGAAATTGTAATTAATGTAATTCTATTGTTTGGATTTGCAAATAATAAATAGAATGAAATGAAGAATGATAGAATTTATTATATCTTATACTATCTAATTCTCTATTTTTTTTATCATTCAATTTAGGATGTATGTGATAAAATAAAATATTTTTAATAAAATAAATAATAAAGTAAGATCTATATTACCTTGTTTCACTTCACTCCTCCATATATTTCTTCAATCCAAACATAATTTAAGAGAAAACTTTAAATTCTAAATAAAATATTTTTTGTTTTTATATGAATATGAAGATAAAAAATAACCCCAAATAATTTAAAAAAAAAAACAGACAATGATAATGGGGAAGTGAACCGGTTCCTCGTCAAGTAGTGGCCAAATGTCTGATAGTGAGAGTGCGAACATCACGGACATTATGTTATCATTGTCCTCCTCGTCCGTGATGGACCGCACAGGGACCCACTAATCCGACCCATTAAAACCCTCTCCCTATACGTGTCTCTCTCGCCGCGTCTCTCTGAATGCTGAATCCTTCACTTCAACCAACGAAACATCGCAATACATTTGTATTACTCTTTGTGGTTCTATTATCTTCCAACACTCTCTTCTTCTGTTTCTCTTTCTTTTGCTTTTTTCTCATCACATTCTGTAACGTGTCGTCGACTCACTGATTCATTCACTCGCTGCTTTTTTTTTGAGACTGAAGCTCCATGGATCCAACACGAGCTTTTGTCAAAAGTGTTAAACGTGTTGTTGTTAAGGTTCGTGACAACAACAACGTGATGCTTTCTCTTTTGTTTATTGATCCAAATGTATAATGTTCTTTAGATCGATATATGGATGGAAATGGAAGTTGATCGAGTGATTTTTACGTTTTGTTCTTTAGCATGATTTTTATAGTAAACACGTAAACGAGATCTCAATAAAATTTTCAGTTTTCATGTTTATGATCTATCAACAAAATGGTTTTCTTATGTACTATTCATCCATGATAATATACTATTGATTTTTTTATATGGTTTGTGATATGCATGAAGGTTGGAACAGCTGTTGTTACTCGAAGTGATGGTAGATTAGCATTGGGAAGACTTGGAGGTCTCTGTGAGCAGGTGATAATATATAATCTAACATTTTGTACATATATACATCAAGGTTTTAAATAACTGTCGCAGTCACGTTGCTGTTGTGTAAAGGCTTCGTGATATATGTGTTGTGATAAAAACAGTGAATAACGGTATCTGCGACGTTATGCAGATCCAAATCTAGTAAAATAATTAAATATTTTATTACTATAGTGCTTTTGAAGATGAAATGTTATATAATAAGTATATGATATTCTTCATTGGTTATGTGTTTTTTTTTAAACTAGAGGCTACTGTTTATGCAGCTTAAAGAGCTAAATACAAGAGGATATGAGGTTATATTGGTGACTTCAGGTGCAGTTGGTCTTGGTCGGCAAAGACTAAGATATCGCAGATTGGCCAATAGCAGGTTTTATTTTTTAAATCTATCTTATGCATGGTGGAATTTGGAAAGAACAATATTTTTCCATGTTACGCTATTTATTATAAAATGTTGTCAAATAGCGGATATAGTAGCACTATGACACTATTGAGTGGCAAATTTTGAACAAACGCTATCTTTCATGATCCATTGACAACATTGAATCCGCATAATATTGTAAGATCTTGTGCGATCTTTTTCATGATTCTGTCTCGAATCGATGAAGCTGATATAAATTTACTTTTATGTACTTATGTAGCTTTTCTGATCTTCAAAATCCACAATATGAACTTGATGGCAAAGCATGTGCAGCTGTTGGACAGAGTAGTCTTATGGCTCTCTATGATATCATGTTTAGTCAGGTGCATGCTAAATTAAGTTTTTAATTCAATATGCAGCGAATCTTATATAATGATTCCTTCCATATTGCTCTAACATAAGAACTGTAGTTTAATTAATCTAACGGATTCATTCTTATGGATGTGGTTTTCCCTGATGCAGCTTGATGTGACTTCATCCCAACTTCTCGTGAATGATGGATTTTTTCGGGATACAGATTTCAGAAAACAACTAACTGATACCGTTCACTCGTTGCTGAATCTAAGGGTCATTCCTATTTTCAATGAAAATGATGCTGTGAGTACTAGAAAGGCACCGTATGAGGTATGCTTCTTTTCCTTAAAATATTTCACTTCAATTAGCGTTGTCTATTTCTAATTTGCTTTTGAAAAACCTTAAACCTTGTTAGGTTTGTGTTCTCGTTTTTTTTGACGAAGTTACTTTTAAATGCAAGCTTCTGCAGGACTCATCTGGTATCTTCTGGGACAATGATAGTTTGGCTGGTTTATTGGCTTTGGAACTCAAAGCTGACCTTCTTGTTTTGTTGAGTGATGTTGAGGGCCTTTATAGTGGTCCTCCATCTGATCCAAAATCGAAGCTGATTCACACTTATGTAAGAGAAAAACATCAAGCGGAAATTACTTTTGGAGATAAGTCGAGATTGGGAAGAGGGGGTATGACTGCTAAAGTTAATGCTGCTGTTTGTGCCGCTTATTCTGGCACACCTGTGATTATTACCAGGTACCATTTAGTTCTTGAAGTTTTTTTTTTTTTTTTTGCTAAGCTTTGACCAATGTTTAAAATTTTGCAATTATCTGACATTGAGTAACACTTCTACCTCCTTTAGTGGCTATACTAATGACAACATCATGCGAGTGCTTCAAGGAGAAAGAATTGGTACGGTCTTTCATAAGGATGCTCACTTGTGGACTAGCATAAAGGAAGTAACTGCACATGAAATGGCTGTTGCAGCACGTGAAAGTTCGAGGAAACTTCAGGTAGTAACCAATTCAGAATCTGAAAAAACAATGTTTACTTTCATAAATTTCTTCTAGTGTTGATTTAACTTGTCCTTTTTTTTTTGGTTTAAGATTCTAAATTCTGAAGAAAGGAGGAAGATATTGCTGGATGTAGCTGATGCAATAGAGAAAAATGAAAGTATGATAAGGATTGAGAATGGAGCTGATGTTGCTGATGCAGAGGAGGCTGGATATGAGAGATCACTTATATCGCGATTAACACTGAGACCTGAGAAGGTAAGAACTTTACTTGTTAGTAATGAAAGTACATGTGTTAAACTCGCGCCGGATAGTAATATTTCTTCGATATTTAAGTGTCTCAAAAGTATCCCAATTTTTAGCTGACCTTGATTTGTGTATTTTCAGATTACTAGTCTTGCAAAGTCTGTTCGTAAGCTGGCAGACATGGAAGAACCTATCGGTCAGATTTTAAAGAGAACTGAGGTCATAATCCCTATAAAATCATCTCAATATCAGTTAATTACTAACACTTGAAATTGGTTATGTGATAATGTACTAATATTAAACAGTTCCTACTTCTTACATGCTTAAACAATGCAACATCAATTTTTTTTCAAAATTTGACTTATTTTGCAATTATTCAATAACAAATCCTAGGAACTGAATGATGTTACTGAATTTTAATGTCCGGCATTCAATTTTGTCAATTCTGATTACTGCTCTTTGTATCCAGCTAGCAGATAAACTCATTTTGGAGAAAATATCATGTCCCCTGGGTGTACTTCTAGTTATATTTGAGTCTCGACCCGATGCTCTTGTTCAGGTTATGACATACCTATTCTTTCTCAATTTGTATCTATCGTACCTCTTCAATACGAATATCAAAGACATCAGCGTGACAAAAACTATATATAGTTCTGATATTATGTCTATGACTGTTTTGCTTAATATGTTGAGGTTGAACATTGATTCTTACGATGATTCTTGAAATGGATCAATAGATAGCTGCATTGGCAATTCGAAGTGGAAATGGTCTAGTGCTCAAAGGAGGAAAGGAAGCCAAACGATCTAACGCGGTCTTACACAAGGTTTGTTGATTTTATTTAGGATTAAACATGTTTGTAGTCATCAAACCAATTCATCGAAACGATGAATAAGCAAGAGAGTTAACTTTCATACTTATTTTCTTCATTGTTGCAGGTCATTACTTCGGCTATTCCAAATACAGTTGGTGAAACACTTATTGGGCTAGTGACTTCAAGAGAGGCGATTCCTGATCTGCTTAAGCTCGATGACGTGATAGATCTTGTGGTCCCCAGGGGGAGTAATAAGCTTGTTTCTCAGATTAAGGATACTACGAAGATTCCTGTTCTTGGTCATGCTGGTAATTTATATAGTACATTTTAAGTTTCATATTTGTAATCAAACTTCAAAGCGAGCAATTATATTTAAGTACAAAGTTAGTATTAAATTGAGATGTTTGTTATACAGATGGAATATGTCATGTATATGTTGACAAAGCTGCTAATATCGAAGTGGCAAAGCAGATTGTTAGGGATGCGAAGACTGATTATCCTGCTGCCTGCAATGCAATGGTTATTACAGTTTAAATCCCACGAATGCTCATTACTCATTTGCAATAGATGATGTATATAAATTGAATTTATATATTGTATCACGGTGCTCGTAGGAAACTCTTCTTGTACACAAAGATCTGTCGGGAAATAATGGACTTGATGAACTTGTTGCTGAACTCCAACGAGAAGGTTTGGTTTTACTGCTCATTTTTCTTTCCAATGTGTATGAATCCGTGTCTGTGTTTGTGTCTATGCCACTGCTTCATAGTTATAGGATAATAACACGGCTGTTGTATATTGATCTATATGCAGGTGTTCAACTATATGGTGGACCAAGAGCTAGTGCCTTGTTAAATATTGCTGAAACAAAATCTTTCCATACGGAGTACAGTTCACTGGCTTGTACAATTGAAATCGTAGATGATGTGTTTGCGGCAATTGAACATATACATGAAAATGGAAGGCAAGTTTTGGTTCCCTTGCAAGGCTTGTTTATTGTTCACTCTATTATTAACATCATTAAGTATCTTATATCAATCTTAACTATCTTTTGTTTCCTGTTTCTGCAGTTCTCATACTGATTGCATTGTTACAGAAGACAGAGAAGTTGCTGAAACTTTCTTACGTCAAGTGGACAGGTATGCGTAGAATGCTTTGTACGAAACTTGACAGGTATGCGTAGAATGCTTTGTACGAAACAATAAAAAAATTGAACGCTTATTTGAGTTGTCCGACACATCTTACGGAAGTCGAACGCGGAAACACACCTAATCTCATAGATGTTTGTGTTTCACAAGTTTGGAATGAACTTCTAGAAAATCTTCGGTTTTTCTACTAAAATGCATTGAGAACCCTCATCATGTTTCATTTCGACATAATTCCTTTAACATAAACAGTATGTTTTTATACAAAATATCTATGATTAAGTCAAGAGATTTAGTAGATGCTGCTCTGATATGACACTTGAAAATCAATTCTTACCTGATAGTGCTGCTGTATTCCACAATGCAAGTACGAGGTTCTGTGACGGGGCACGTTTCGGGCTTGGTGCCGAGGTATTTTTCTTTCAAGAAACATGTTGTAATAGTAATAATAATAGCAGCTAACTTATTTATATTTCTCAACTGTTCTTAGTTTTGTTATTTGATTATCAGGTTGGAATAAGCACAAGTAGAATTCACGCCAGAGGTCCTGTAGGAGTTGAGGGCTTGCTAACAAATAGATGGTATGAAATTTCGCAATGTCTCTTTTTATCAAATGAATACAATGGACTTAATAAATGATCAACAAACATTTATGCGTTGTCTACTTTGCTAAAATGCAGGTTATTGAGAGGGAACGGGCAGGTGGTAGACGGTGATCGAAATGTGACTTACACGCACAAGGAACTTCCGGTACAAGCATAATAATAGCTATGCAATGAGTTGAACCAGGGATTTGTTTCACATTTTATGGAACATGTTCAGGGATAAGAAAATTAGTCTTTGAATGAGTGTTATTTGGCAGTGTACTAAGTTTTTCTTTGATAAGTTCCTGCTTAGGAGTGTGAACATCAAATGCAGTGACATATAGACTTATATAGATACAGCACAAGCCCTCTGAAACAGAACTTCCTTGTGTAGTTGAATAATCATACATTTATTATTATTCTATTGTTAGAGTTCTATCGTTTGATTCTGAAAATCACAAGATTAAATTATCAATGAAAACTACAAATATGTTAGTCAAAATAAAAGAGAGATAAAGAGATTATGAAGGAGAAACAAGAAAAAATAATAGTAAAAAGAAACAACAATGGTTATGAGAACTTTAAGGAGACGTTAAATAATAACCATTCACATTTCTTGTTTTATTGGCTATAAAAGTCTTGTATCTTTCATTTGTAATCATCAGAACATAATTTTCAATAAATTCTTTTAGTGTAATTGAGTTGTGAAATTTTCATGAGAAGGGAGGTTAATGAATTTATAGATTTCATTTTCATTAAGTTTGTGTGCTTCCGCATTATTTTGTTCTTCCACAAATCTGATAATATGGGGAAATTTTGCGTAGTTTCCTAACAACTGGTATCAGAGCCAGTTGGTTGATTTTTTCTAATTTTTCTAGTAAAGAAATTTTTAGAGACGATCCAGAGGAAGTCAGATTTAAGTGGGAGTGATGGCTGCAGACGAAGGAAAAATAAAAATTGAAAAGTTCGATGGTGTGGACTTTAGCTTTTGGAAGATGCAGATTGAAGATTATCTATATCAGAAAAAGCTACATCAACCTCTCATGGAAACAAAGCCAGATTCGATGAAGGAAGATGAGTGGAACATTCTCGATAGGCAAGCACTTGGTGTTATCCGATTATCGTTATCTCGAAATGTTGCTTTTAACATTGCGAAGGAGAAGACAACCGTTGGTCTTTTGAAGGCTCTTTCAAGCATGTATGAAAAGCCTTCAGCATCAAATAAAGTTCATTTGATGAGACGGTTATTTACACTTCGGATGACAGAAGACACTTCAATTGCACAACATATCAATGAACTCAATATTGTAACAACCCAATTAAGTTCAGTTGGAATTGAGTTTGATGATGAAGTACGAGCATTGATACTTTTGTCTTCCTTACCAGATAGTTGGAGTGCTACTGTCACGGCAGTGAGTAGCTCGTCAGGAAGTACAAAGATGAAATTTGATGATGTTCGTGATCTGGTTCTCAGTGAAGAGATCAGGCGAAGAGAGTTGGGTGAATCATCATCCTCTTCAGTATTACATACAGAGGAAAGAGGAAGAAATTCAACCAGGGGATATGGACGTGGTAAATCAAAGGACCGACGATCCAAATCCAGAAACCATCGTAGTTTCAATCATTCGAAGACTATCGAATGTTGGAATTGTGGAAAGAAAGGGCATTACAAAAATCAATGTAGACTCCCACCAAAGAATCAAGAGGTAAAGGATGAAGCAAATGTTGCTTCCACTTTAAGAGGAGAAGACGCGTTGATATGCTCTTTGGAGAATAAGGAGGAGTCTTGGGTGTTAGACTCTGGAGCATCCTTCCATGCCACTTCCCAGAAAGAATTCCTTAATAATTATGTCTCTGGAAACCTCGGTAAAGTTTACCTCGGTAATGAGCAATCATGTGAGATTACAGGTAAAGGTGTAGTAAAGATTAAGTTAGGTGGGTCTGAATGGGAATTGAAAAATGTAAGACATATTCCCGACCTAACAAAGAACTTAATCTCAGTAGGCCAGTTGGCTAGTGAAGGCTACACAACAGTCTTTCATGGTGATCAATGGAAGATTTCAAAGGGTGCAATGACAGTTGCTCGCGGTAAAAAGAATGGTACTCTTTACAAGACAGCGGGAGCATGTCATTTGATTGCAGTTGCGGCAAATGAAAGTCCCAATCTATGGCACCAGAGGTTAGGCCATATGAGTGAGAAAGGGATGAAGATTATGCACTCAAACGGAAAACTACCAGGTCTTAAGTCAATAGAAATTGACATGTGTGAAGATTGTATACTTGGAAAGCAGAAGAGAGTCAGCTTTCAGACAAATGGGAGAACCCCAAAGAAGGAAAGGCTTGAGCTTATTCACTCTGATGTTTGGGGTCCAACTACCATCCCATCTATTGGTGGAAAGAAATACTTTGTGACTTTTATTGATGATCATTCCAGAAAGGTATGGGTATACTTTCTGAAATATAAGTCTGATGTATTTGAGGTTTTCAAGGTGTGGAAAGCGATGGTAGAAAATGAGACCGGATTGAAGATCAAAAAGCTTCGAACTGACAATGGTGGTGAATATGTAGACACCAAGTTCAAGAAGTTATGTTATGAGCACAGAATAAGAATGGAGAGGACTGTGCCATGTACGCCTCAACAGAATGGTGTAGCTGAGCGTATGAATCGAACGTTGACTGAAAGAGCCAGAAGCTTACGTGTGCAGTCAGGATTACCGAAGCAGTTCTGGGCAGAGGCAGTCAACACATCAGCTTATTTAATCAACCGAGGTCCATCGATACCATTGGAGCATAGAATACCAGAAGAGGTATGGAGCGAAAAAGAGGTAAAACTTTCCCATCTTAAAGTTTTCGGCTGTGTAGCATATGTGCACATTAGTGATCATGGCAGGAATAAGCTTGACCCCAAATCAAAGAAATGCACTTTCCTCGGTTATGGTGAGGATGAGTTTGGGTATCGCTTATGGGATGATAAAAACAAGAAGATGATCCGCAGTAGAGATGTGGTCTTTAATGAAAGAGTTATGTACAAAGATAGGCATAACACAAGCACCAATGAATCAAAATTATATGACCCAGTTTATGCAGAGGTGGATGATATCCCAGAAAGTCCTCAATTAGAGGAATCAAATGAACAAATCAGTGAGCAACAGTATGACGCATCAGAGACTTGTACTCCAACTCCTATATTGAGAAGGTCTTCTCGACCTCATGTTCCCAATAGGAGATACATGGATTACATGTTGCTAACTGATGGAGGTGAGCCTGAAGACTATGCAGAAGCATGTCAGACCACAGATGCTAGTAAGTGGGAGCTTGCAATGAAAGATGAGATGAAGTCTTTAATCTCCAACCAGACATGGGAACTAGGTGAGTTACCTAGTGGAAAGAAGGCACTTCATAACAAATGGGTGTATCGAGTAAAAGAGGATCATGATGGTTCTAAGCGATACAAAGCCCGACTAGTTGTCAAAGGATTTCAGCAAAAAGAAGGAGTTGATTACACTGAAATATTTGCTCCAGTTGTGAAGCTCAATACTATCAGGTCTGTTTTAAGTATTGTGGCCAGAAAAGAGCTCTACCTTGAGCAATTGGACGTGAAGACTGCGTTTCTCCACGGAGACTTAGATGAAGAGATCTACATGCACCAACCTGAAGGTTTCTTAGAGGAAGGGAAACAGAATATGGTGTGCAGATTAAAGAAGAGCTTGTATGGCCTGAAACAGGCTCCAAGACAGTGGTATATGAAGTTTGAAAGCTTTATGCACAAGGAAGGTTTCCAGAAGTGCAATGCCGATCACTGTTGTTTCTTCAAGAGATATAAATCCAATTACATCATTTTGCTACTCTATGTCGATGATATGTTAGTAGCAGGTCCAGATATGGATGAAATCAGAAACTTGAAGATGCAGTTATCAAAGGAGTTTGACATGAAGGATTTGGGTCCAACAAAGAAGATTCTTGGAATGCAAATCATGATAGATAAGAAAAGAGGAATTTTGCAGTTATCTCAAGCAGAGTACATCAATCGTATTTTGCAAAGATTCAACATGGGCAATGCCAAACCAGTTAGCACACCTTTGGCAAGTCATTTTCGCCTATCCAAGGACCAGTCTCCTCAGACGGAGGAAGAAAGAGAATTCATGGCTAAGATTCCATATGCTTCAGCCATAGGAAGTTTGATGTACGCAATGGTATGTACTAGGCCAGACATTGGCCATGCAGTGGGAGTTGTAAGCAGGTTTATGGCAAATCCTGGAAAAGCTCACTGGGAAGCAGTCAAGTGGATTTTGCGGTATCTACGAGGCACTAAAGAGAAATGTCTATACTTTGGCAAAGGAGAAATAAAAGTACAAGGATACGTTGATGCAGACTTTGCTGGTGAAGTTGATCACCGAAGAAGTACGACTGGCTATATATTTATTGTTGGTACAGGAGCAGTTAGTTGGATATCTCGAATACAAAAGATTGTTGCTTTATCTACAACTGAGGCTGAGTATGTAGCAGTCACAGAAGCTAGTAAGGAATTAATATGGCTTCAAGGATTGTTAACAGAGTTGGGTTTCTGTACACCCATAATTTTGACAAGATTGAAATTAAGGGTTTTGAAATTATCTTTGTCGAAAGATAGTAAAAGGAAGAAATCTCAAGGTTTGTTGACAGGGTTTAAAACCCCATTACTTCGACAGAGAGGTAAATGTTGTTCTGGCAGAATAAAGTTGGGAAGGTATTTGTGACCAAGTATTTGGCAGAAGAAAGTTCTCTTTCGACGGTTCGACAGAAGATAGTCTTTCAATGATTTCGACAGAAGGGGACATCTGACAAAAGAATATTTGGCAAGTGCTGAAGAGTTTCTCTTCTTTAAAAGGGTTTCGACAGTTTTGAAGAGTTACAAGGTTTTCGCCACCAAGGAAGAGATTCAAATTCAAAAGGTTGTAACCTTTGGCAGTTGGACACATGGAGGTTTCAGAGAAGAAATTTACATGCAGGCTGACACTTGTCGTTTAGTTATAGTTTTTCCGTTCTAAGCAGTTATTTTGTTTATGTATAAATAGGATAGTTTGTGGTTAGAATGTGTGTGTGAAAATTGATACAAAATTCCTGTTTAAAAACTCTAAGTACCCAGTGTGAGAGAAAATGAGTCTAAGATTTGGAACAATGTACGTTTGAACACCAGTTATATTTCAAAGTCATTTAAATTACTTGTTCATTTATCAAGTTTAATGTCATTTTCAAGCTTTATTTATTTTTATGCAAGTTTACAGCCTTCGACATGTCTTTTGTTCTTGTTTAAACTTTTAACTTTATTTCATCTTTAAGTTCAAACTTTACTTTACTTGCAAAAATCAAAGTTCTTAGTACTTTGACAATATTGATAAAACAAACCACAAATTTATCACAAATTCTAAGAATAGTTCGACAGAATCAAATGCACATGTATCCCAGGACTTGTTTGGTTGGTCCTGCACGTAACCCAGTTTTCTGAAGAGATTGGTTAACCAGAGGTTGTTCGCCAGAAACCAGTGCGAACAAATTGGCACGCCCAGTGGGACTAGTGCATTAAGACAATTATCTAATAAAGAACTTCTTAGACATTTTGTTCCTTGCTACGTTGTATGATTCTTAGAAGCGGTAAACTAGCCGTAACCGACGTAGAAAGACCAAAGAGAACAAAAAGAAGAAACATGGCTAACTTGCCAAATACTTCAAACATTCCTGACGAAACAATACCAGTTTCCAACCCTATCCCTTCGTCAGGAGCAATACCAATGTCTGGCCCTGTTTTAGAACAAATTAGGCCTCCTTTGGGAGATTCCATACCAACGGGTTCAGGATCCCAAAATATGCCTAGTTCTTCCACCATGGGACAAGCCAGACCCCTTGGAACCCCTCCCCCTGGAGGAAATACATTCAGGCCATATCTGAATTATTCTCAGCCTTTGACTGGGAGGGAACAACCGTATGGAATGCCAACTTCAATGATGGCAAGCCTACATAATTCGTCACCATTATTCTCTGATGCTATGGTTCAAGTGTCATCACCATTGCAGGGATCAGGATATGGTGGAAATGGAAATAGAATGAATCAAATTCCACCAGGTTTCCATATGCCCGCTTTGACAAACCATTCTGCACAAGTAATTCGTCAACAGATGGATGAAAGCAATCATGATATGGTGCAGGCTTTGACACAACAAATGGGAGACGTGTTCAATCCTTTAATACAAAACACTACCCAAACAAACCAAATATTGGCAGAACAGATGGCACGCATTGCTGATTTTTTTGGAGTCCCGCAAGCATAACAAAGGATGCAATTAAACCAGAATCCTGCCAATAGGGTTGTCGAAGAGGAACTCACTATAAACCAAAGGCCCTTAGGGAACCCTCAGGAAAATCCCAGGGGGCAAGAGGTGATAGTCGAACAGCCTAATGTAGAAGAGCCTATTCGACAGGAACCAAGAAGGATAATAGTCCAGAGAAACCAAAATGCTGACGAAGTATTACAGCAGAGAATGCGTTACAATAACATGCCTGTCGAAAATAACATTGCCACCATGGTTGAGAGAATAATGGCACAAAATGGAGTAAACGTAGGATTACAAAGGCCTAGTTATACTTCCCCTTTGTCTGAATTTGTCTTACAACAAGAGTTACCACCAAGGTGGAAAGTCCCCAAATTTACAAAATTTTCAGGGGATACTAGTGAATCCACCATAGAACACGTGGCACGTTATTTGATAGAGGCGGGAGAGATTGCCAATAATGAGAACTTAAGGATGAAATATTTCCCAAGTTCTTTGACAAAAAACGCTTTCACTTGGTTTACATCACTTCCTCCAACTTCAATTTTTACTTGGACCCAATTAGAGAGATTGTTCCATGAACAATTTTATATGGGACAAACCAAGATAAGTTTGAAAGAGTTGGCAAGTGTCAAAAGAAAATTTTCTGAACCTATAGATGACTATTTGAATAGGTTTAGATTATTAAAAGCCAGATGCTTTACGCAAGTGCCGGAACAAGAACTAGTTGAAATGGCTGCAGGGGGTCTAGATTATTCCATAAGGAAAAAACTGGATACCCAATATTTGAGAGACATGGCACAATTGGCAGACAGAGTGAGGCAAATAGAAAGACTAAAAAATGAAAAATTTAGATCAAATAAAAACAAGAAGGAAAGAGTGGCCTATGTAGGAATAGTTCAAGAAGATGATTATGACGAAAACGAACCAGTCATTTTCGACCAGCAAGAAATTGATCTTGCAGAATTAAAACAAGGCCCTCCTTATTCTTGTAAGGTTCTGGCCCCGTCGAATGGAAAAAATCCAGTCGAAGTGGAAAAGAATGACAGGTTCCCTAAAAGAACCTATACATTCGACATCACCAAGTGTGATGAGATATTTGATTTATTAGTCAAAGATGGTCAGTTAATAAAACCAGCAGGCACTAAAGAGCCTCCTGTAGACCAACAGAAAAAGAGAGGTTTTTGTAAATACCATAATTTCTTGGGTCATAAAACTTCTCAGTGTTACCTTTTCAGGGATCTTGTCCAGAATGCAATCCAAAATGGAAGGCTAAAGTTTGGAGACAAAGGCAAGCAGCAGATGAAGATTGACTCCAATCCCATGCAGGTTGTGGAGGCCAATTATGCTGAACCAGAAATGGTAAACGTGGTCGAAATGGAGATCATGGCAGAAGAAAATTTTGAAATGGTAGAAGTTACTGAAAGCTTCGACACCAACTTCACCATGATAGAAGCTGCTGAAGGTTTCGACACCCATATCAATGTGGTGGAAGAAGGTGATAATTCTGCTGACCAGGCTGAGGCAAAAGAAGTCAAAGTTTCTGAAGACTTCGACAGTGAGAATGCCACTGAAACTACTGAAGGTTTCGACGGAAGAAATGCAGTCAAAGTGGGAAGAAGCTTCGACAAGAAAAACTGTGAAAGAGATGCTGAGCAAGGGGTGATCTGGGACACTTTGGGAGAGTCAAATGGGAAGTTCGACTTCATGGTGAAATATTCAGCACCACCAAGCTCCAAAACAGATATCAACAAAATCAAACCCACAGGATGGGGAGATTCTTTCAAAAGGGATGACGAAGAGGAGGATAGCAAAACCCTCACTGTCCAAACAGAGGCCACTGAAGGCCCTGACCAAGAGGAGATCAAAACAGCAGGGGCTGATGACAATCCCCTCACTGTCGAACCAATAAACAGTGGTACCACCAGAACTGAAGGACATCCTGTCGAAAGGGTTGCACATTGCTGCAAATATATCTACAAGGGCTTACACCCAAAAGGCAATGTAAGTCAGTCAAAGGAGGACACCCCAGAGGAAATCAGGCTAGTCGAAAAAATGAACAAATTGAAAATTACAACTGAACAGAGTGCTGGGATTCATATGGTGGAAATCACTCAAAAGGGAGGACCAGACACCAACAAGGGAAAGAAACATCAAGAAAAGCATCAGAAGTTGGTTTACCCAAAAGAGAACGAGAGTCTTGTCGAATTCATCCAGAGGTGTCAAAGAAAAAATGCAGAAGTTATGCTTTGCCCAAGATGCAGTGCTGTGTTCGACAAGAAAGCAGCTGATGATTTAGAAGCAGTAGAAAAGACCCAGAGAAAGAGAAACTGGGGAACAGTCCCACCAACCAGAAATGAAAGATTCGACCCAAGAAGAGGGAAGCATCACAGTCAAGGGGTGGGAGAAAGACGTTTCAACACTTACAAACCATCCAACAGGCCAAATGATGACAAATGGGTTCAGCCTATAAGGGATGCCCAAGGTCAGAAGAGATGGAAGAGTTTTGAAGTGAACAGGGGTCCCTCATTGGAAGTTAAAAAGGTGGCAAAGCCAAAATACGTCTCTGAAAACTACAAAGGGAAGAATCCTATGTCCAGATCCCAATGGAGAAGATTCCAAAGGCAGAAGAAAATTGGAAAGGAAAGTGTGGAACACAAAAAGGTTGGGCAGAAGGAAGCTGAATCAAGCAAATGTGTGCAGATCACACACAAGGGGATACCTCTGGCAGAAAAAGAAACCCCTGAGAAGAATGGATCTAGTGACACCACAGAAGTGCTGAAAACAAACAACAGAATGCCAGTGGACGAAGAAGTCACAGATGAATTTAGTTCAGAATCAGATGCCTCTTTCGACGTAACTTGCAATGTGGTTTCTGTGCTGCCCAGAGACTATGACAGGATAATGGAAGTCGAAGACGAGGAGGATGACATGGTAGACGATAGCATAGGTTTGAAGCCTGTATGCTACTACATAATGAACAATGGCTGTGTCGAAGAGCAAAATGCTTTCTTCGAAAAGCCAGATGATGCAATGAAGGCTCACTTGAAGCCTCTTTTCATAAAAGGAAAGGTAGAAAACGTGGGGGTCAACAAAATTCTGATAGATGGTGGAGCAGCGGTAAACTTAATTCCTCATTACATGATAAAGAGGATTGGAAAAGATGACTCTGACACTAAGCCTCACAATATGGTTTTGTCCAACTATGAAGGTAAAGTAGGGACAACACTGGGGGTAATACAACTAAACTTGACTGTAGGATCCATCACCAGGCCTACCATGTTTGTGGTGATAGCATCAAAGGCAAATTACAACTTGCTGTTGGGAAGAGAATGGATCCATGGGATTGGAGCTGTGCCATCCTCCATGCATCAAAGGATAGCAATCTGGAGGCCAAATGGGATTGTCGAAAACATTGAAGCAGATCAGAGTTACTTCACAGCTGATGTGAACAATGTTACTAGTCGTAACTTCGACAAGAACCTAGCCCATATAGCACCATGCAATCCTGCTGCTTTCGACCTGACAGCTTCCGACAACGCTTACTGTTCCATGTACCTCCATCCTACACATGGTTTCCAGTGGGATAAAGAAATAATTGGGGAAACAAATTACACTTGGGGAACTGCCCATGTTAACCCAACTGGATGGGGGAGTGAATTCAGTGAAAATGACTGAAGTCTCAGCAATGGAAAGGATTTCGGCTTATATAGCCGAAAAACAACTCAGAACGGCCCTTGAGGCTGAAGTTAGAAATATGGCTGTCGAAGCCAGCACTCAGGTTGTCGAAGGGCAACATCCTCAAGAAAATATTGAGGAGAAGCATCCAAATCAGAGTTTTGAAGAAGACTCAATTGGCGAATGGCAGAGTCAAAGACTTGATGCCATTTATGATGACGAACCTTTGGGGTTCGAAAAGGATCCAACCTCAACCAATATGAAAATGGTGGCACAGGACCCTTTAGAGGAGATTAATCTGGGACTGGGGGCAGAGAAAAGGCCCACTTACATCAGTGCCAAGTTGAATCCTCAACTCAGAGTCGAAATAATCCAACTGCTGAATGAGTTTAAAGACTGCTTCGCCTGGGATTATGACGAAATGCCTGGTTTAGACAGAAGTTTGGTGGAATTGAAGTTGCCAATACTGGAAGGGAAGAAGCCAATAAAGCAGACCCCCAGACGCTTTGCACCTGAGATTCTGTCGAAAATCAAGGAAGAAGTCGAAAGGCTTCTAAAATGCAAATTCATCCGTACAACAAGGTATGTCGAATGGATTGCTAATATTGTTCCTGTGATTAAGAAAAATGGCACATTAAGGGTGTGTATTGATTTTAGAGATCTGAACTCAGCCACCCCTAAGGATGAGTATCCTATGCCAGTAGCAGAAATGCTAGTAGATTCTGCAGCAGGCCATGAGTATTTAAGTATGCTTGATGGCTATTCTGGTTACAACCAGATTTTCATTGCTGAAGAAGACGTTCCAAAAACAGCTTTTCGTTGTCCAGGAGCAATAGGAACATATGAATGGGTGGTCATGCCCTTCGGTTTGAAAAATGCCGGAGCTACTTACCAAAGGGCTATGAATTCTATTTTTCATGATTTCATCGAAACATTTATGCAAATTTATATAGATGACATTGTGATTAAATCTGCTTCAGGCTTGCACCATATTAACCATCTTCGACAGTCCTTTGAAAGGATGAGGAAGTTTGGTTTAAAAATGAATCCTCTTAAATGTGCTTTTGGTGTGCAGGCTGGGGACTTTTTAGGCTTTGTGGTCCCCAAGAAAGGGATTGAAATTAATGAGAACAAAGCTAAAGCAATAATGGAAGCAAAAGCGCCATCGACAAAGAAGGAATTGCAGTCTCTACTAGGGAAAATCAACTTTCTCAGAAGGTTCATCTCCAACCTTAGTGGAAAGACTCAGGCCTTCTCACCTCTGCTTCGACTGAAGAAGGAAGGTTTCACTTGGGGGCAAGAGCAGCAAGATGCCTTCGACAAGATCAAGGGTTATCTGGCAAACCCTCCAGTTTTAATATCTCCTTGTCGAAAAAGAAGCATGAGGCTCTATATATCAGCATCTGACAGAACATTAGGAAGTATGCTTTGTCAAGAAGATGAACATGGCGTCGAAAGAGCCATTTATTATCTCAGCAGAGTCTTGAATGATGCTGAAACTAGATATAGTGTAATAGAGAAATTATGTTTATGTGTATATTTCTCTTGTATAAAATTGAAGCATTATATAAAACCCGTTGATGTACATATATCTTCTCATTTCGACGTAATAAAACATATGTTGTCCAAGTCTATTTTACATAGTCGAATTGGAAAATGGGCTTTAGCCTTGACTGAGTATTCTTTAAAATATATGCCTCTAAAAGCTGTTAAAGGGCAAGTAGTTGCTGACTTCATAGCTGACCACTCCATACTTGAAAATGAGACAAATTATGTCGAAAAAGAGCCTTGGAGGTTATATTTTGATGGTTCCAGTCATAAAAATGGAACAGGTGTTGGGGTATTAATTATTTCTCCCAATAGAATTCCAACAAAGTTCAAGTATAAAATAGAAGGATTCTGTTCAAATAATGAGGCAGAATATGAAGCTTTAATTGTTGGACTTGAAATTTTGTTGGAACTGGGGGCAACAGAGGTCGAAATAATGGGTGACTCTGAGCTGGTGATAAAACAATTGACGAAAGAGTATAAATGTGTCAAAGTGTTCGCACTGGTTTCTGGCGAACAACCTCTGGTTAACCAATCTCTTCAGAAAACTGGGTTACGTGCAGGACCAACCAAACAAGTCCTGGGATACATGTGCATTTGATTCTGTCGAACTATTCTTAGAATTTGTGATAAATTTGTGGTTTGTTTTATCAATATTGTCAAAGTACTAAGAACTTTGATTTTTGCAAGTAAAGTAAAGTTTGAACTTAAAGATGAAATAAAGTTAAAAGTTTAAACAAGAACAAAAGACATGTCGAAGGCTGTAAACTTGCATAAAAATAAATAAAGCTTGAAAATGACATTAAACTTGATAAATGAACAAGTAATTTAAATGACTTTGAAATATAACTGGTGTTCAAACGTACATTGTTCCAAATCTTAGACTCATTTTCTCTCACACTGGGTACTTAGAGTTTTTAAACAGGAATTTTGTATCAATTTTCACACACACATTCTAACCACAAACTATCCTATTTATACATAAACAAAATAACTGCTTAGAACGGAAAAACTATAACTAAACGACAAGTGTCAGCCTGCATGTAAATTTCTTCTCTGAAACCTCCATGTGTCCAACTGCCAAAGGTTACAACCTTTTGAATTTGAATCTCTTCCTTGGTGGCGAAAACCTTGTAACTCTTCAAAACTGTCGAAACCCTTTTAAAGAAGAGAAACTCTTCAGCACTTGCCAAATATTCTTTTGTCAGATGTCCCCTTCTGTCGAAATCATTGAAAGACTATCTTCTGTCGAACCGTCGAAAGAGAACTTTCTTCTGCCAAATACTTGGTCACAAATACCTTCCCAACTTTATTCTGCCAGAACAACATTTACCTCTCTGTCGAAGTAATGGGGTTTTAAACCCTGTCAGCAAACCTTGAGATTTCTTCCTTTTACTATCTTTCGACAAAGATAATTTCAAAACCCTTAATTTCAATCTTGTCAAAATTATGGGTGTACAAATTGCCCCCCAGCAAAGATGTTTTCGACTATCCTTGGAGAAATATCTTTTGCTGTCGAAATGACCTTTGACTTCCTGTCAGTTGCATTTATTGTAAAGTGATTTTGTTGAGTCCCAAGAAAACATCATGATTTCCACTTTACCAAAACGTCATGTCTAGCCCACGTTTTTACACAATCTCCCATAACCCTAGATTATAGGTAAATCATGGCCTCCCACCAACTGCCATTTTCTAACTTCCACTAAAGGCTCAAAAACACACGTTTCCACTTCCCAATTAAAAGAAATCTTTTCATTTTCCCTCTATTTAATATTAATCATTTATTTCAAACTCTATAAATACCACTTTCAATAACATTTCACACTTTCCACCTTCTCAACTCTTCTCTTCCAAACGCAAGACTCCATTTTAGGACCTCTCAAGCTTCTGTTTCTTCAAACTCTTCATCAACTCAATGGCTCCTCCAAAGACTACCACTGGACAAAGTGCAAAGAAGACAAAGAAGACCATGAATCTTCCTCCTGCTCACGTGTTATCTGGGCCTACACAAACACAGCACCAACAATACTTCCCAGAACCCCCAAATGAAAGGGAAAAGGCAAGCATTTACAGGTCACAGGTAATGATCCCCATTTCTGTTTCTGGAATTCATCATGCTATGTTAGGTCCTATTTTTGATCCCACTGTGGACCCTAACCGTTTAAAAGAATTTTACCCATGTTATTCTGCTTCCAAACCCATAGTTGCTAACAAAAACCCTAAACCTGTCGAAGCCTCATCAAAAGAACCTGAAGTCCTTATGGCTTCGATAGAAATAGATCTGTCTTATCTAAATCAAAATAGGATTTTTAGGAGTCCCCCTTTGACAAAAGATCCCTCTGAGTACCAAACATGGCTTACTAGGGTCGAAAAAGCCAAAGAAAAATTTTGGAAGAAAAATGGCATTTATGACTTAATCCAATTGTCGAAGGAAGGTCCCCGTTATTGCCAAAACATGTTGTTAGCCTCCTTGTACTTTTGGGATAGTACTTACAATACTTTCCACCTACCCTGTGGAATGATGACTCCCACCCTATTCGACATAGCAGCCATAACTGGCCTTAGTCCTTTGGGGGAGATATTTAACCCTGAACACTTGAACAAGGATCCCATAGGCTTCGACACAAAACATGCTGGGTATTCTGTTTTCATAGCCCATCACCAAGGTGAAAGCAATGAAGAAGTCTTTGATAGAGAGCACATTGCCTTCCTCAGCCTGTGGTTGTCTAAATTTGTCTTCTGTACAAGGTCCCTTCAGGTGGCCAGAAGTTTCATCATTATGGCTAATCAACTTCATAATGGAGTTGCATTCTGCCTGAGTGAGCTACTTCTAGCAAACCTTTATGAATCCTTAAGTGAGAGTGTAAGCAACCTCAAAACCCTTAAGGATAAAGGTAACATTAGCCTTACAGGCCCTTTTTGGCTCCTACAACTATGGCTGAATGCCACTTTCGAACACTTCATCCCCAACAAAATGCCAATTGTCGAAGAAGCAGTAAAGGAAAGGCGTGTCGAATGGCCTAGGCTAGTTCAACTGACCCCTACAGATGATAACACAAGTCTTCAACAAGCATTTACTGGCTACATCATGATGTTCTCCAAACGTTACAAATTTTCCCCTTCAATGGCCCCATTCGCCAAAAGACAAGTAGGTCCAAGATGGTTTACCAGAAGACTCCCAGTAGAGAATCAGAAAGATGAGGACTCCTACATTTCCATTTGGGAAGCTTTTCTTATGCCCAGACACTTCTTTTCTCATCATAGCCTCAACAACACAAAGGTATCTCTTATTGTCTACCAACCCAATCTGGTAGCTAGGCAGTTTGGATTAATCCAGACGAAGACGAAGCCTATCTACCACAAGAAAGGTGCTATTATTTTCTACAACTCATTTCACCATTTCGACAGAAGCTTAGAGCTGTACAACAAGTTTTTCGACCCAACTCTGGAAGTTTATCCCACCATCTTTATACCAAACTTCCTCTGTACTGAAGAGTTCGACGTCTGGTGGAAAGAATATTACATCAACAGATTTTTCGACGTAGCAACTTTCACTACTCTTCTGACAAATGCTTTTACCTTTGTGCAGGATAAGAAGAAAAAAGGTACAGACCAACATATCAAAGAAGTTCAAAAGTTTCAAAAGTACTTTGAAACTATTTACAGGCCTGATGATCTTCGTCGAACCATAGCTGAAGCAGCAGTATCTTTAAAATTCAAATTCACAGAGAAATTAAATAAGTTGTGGTTTCCTTCATCCCTTCCACCACATGCACATTACGACTTTGCATTCACAACCTTTCCTCCAAAATTCCCTCCACTCCCTTCTGCAGAATTTGGAGTGGCCTTGTGTCCTCCATTTCCAGATTGGTTTGTATGTGGGTCAGACTTAAAATTGCTCCGTGAAAGAAACAAAAAACCTGCCGAACGCGTGGTTGCGACGAAGTATCATCTGCACAACTTCACTGGGCACCTTCATATTGGGATTGAACATGTTACTGTAGACGAACCCATTCTTGAAGGTGTCGAAGAGACTACATTTTTTCTTTTTGCTTCTAACTCCTTTTATTATTATATCAATGTTCATGCAACTTTTCTTTTTCAGCTGTTAGAATTGTCAGGAAGACTGCTGGTGAAGGAACTTCTTCCAAGACAGTCGAAAAGTCTCCTACAACTGCCAAGAAGGTTTCGACAAACAAAAAAAAAACATCCCTCCTTATTTGTGCACTTCATGTTTTCTTATACTGAACATTTCTCTTCTTTCTCTTGTAGGTAACTCGTACCCCAGCAAAGAAAAGGAAAACAGAAGAAAAGGAGGCAAGCGTCGAAAAGTCTGAAGACGAATCCCCTGAACCCCAGCCTTTGAAAAGAAACAAAGGTCTAAGGATCAAAACAGTAGCATCTCAAAGATCAATAGTCCAAAGACGAACTCCACCTGCCAGCCCAGTTAAACAAATTCCTACAAGGAGTGAAAGAAGTGGAGACTCAAGTGCACACACTGAAATCCCTCAGGTAAATACTTCGACAAACAATCTTCTCAACCTTGACTTTATGTACTTATCTCATAACTTTCTTTCATGTTTTCTGCAGGTTGTTATTGATGTCGAAGAGACTTCTACAATCCAAGAAGAGCATGCTCCCTCTAATTCTGAAAGGACTTTGGCTGAAAGACTCCAAGATGATGCCACTCCAGATGCAGGTGTCCATGGACCTCAAACCTTGGATGAATTCGACCTCAGTGATTCTGAGTCTTCTGACAACAACTCTCCTTTTCGACCAGACCCCACTGCGGAAAAAATAATTCCAAATCAAGATGCACCACTTCCACCACCAGCTGCTATACCAGAAATTAATGAAGATGTCCCTGCTCAAAATGTACCAACTCCAGACCCAACTGACACCACACCAGCTGACCAAGAAAATGTCGAAGAAGAGGTCACTCTGTCGAATCAACCAGAAGTCAACCTGAGCATTGGAGGAACTTCTCAAAACATTCCTTCTTCATCAAAGGTTCCTGTCGAAACCTCTCTGGGTACTGATTCGACAAGTTTATCACATGAAGAGATTGAGAGCTTGAAGGTCAGAAAACCCTTTGAATACTTGAAAGCTTTGCTCGACACCAGGTATAACTTCCAAGATTCCTCTCCCAGTGGTTCGACAGCTTCAGGGGCTACTTCTGACCTTCAACCAATCAGTGTCATTATGGATGAGATCAAGACAAGGATCCTTGGAGTTGACCTGTTTGAAGTCTTGGCTGAGAATGCTTCTGCTCAACATGATCTGAAGAAGCTCCTGAAAAGTGCCAACTTGCTGGAGGCTTCGACTAAGGAAAGCCGTTTGGTGATGGATCTGATATCTTTGATTGATTCTGTTAGCGCTGATCTGGTTCGACAGAAAGACTTCTCCCACAAAATCACAGCCAAGTATGAAGAGCAAGTTTCAGCATGGAACACAGTGGCTTCTTCGACAGAAAGGATTTCAGAGCTGAATAAGCTTTCTGACGAATACACTAAAGCTACTACTGAGTGTGAAAGCAATATTCAAGCCTACCAAGCCCAGATTGCTGATCTCCAAAGAAAAATTCTTCAGGAAAAAGAACGCCAGACCTCTCTCCAAAAACCAAATCAGGAAGCAATAGACAGTGAACTCCAGAAGGGGCTACAACACGCAGAAACAGCCCAGCAACTTCGCAAGGAGCTTGACGAAATGACTGTCAGCAAGAGCCTTTGTGAGCGTCGAATTCAACTCCAAAAGAAAAAATTCGACGAGCTCAAAGCCACATTCTTTCGACAGTGATTTTGTAATAGGACTTAGGAATTTTATTTGTTTTGGGATATTTCCTTTTAGCACTTTTATATGTAATGTTATTTTACGCCATTTGTTTGGCGAAGACAAGTTTCGTTTGCAATTTTAATTTGTTCTTATTTTTATTTCGTGCAATGTTGGTTTATACTTCTTTAAGTACTTCCCATTTATTTTCATCACTCTTCTATCTTTTTCTATTTCTTCGACTTCGTACGCACCATTGGAAAAAACTCTTAGAATTTTAAAAGGTCCTTCCCACTTAGGGGACCATTTTCCCATCACTCTGTCTTTCCTCTCCATGGGCAAGATCACTTTCCAAACTAAATCATTCACTAAAAAGGCTTTAAATTTTACTTTTTTGTTATAAAACTTTTCAACTCTTTCTTTCTGCCTTCTTATTAGTTCTAAAGCACACAACCTTTCTTCGTCTAAATCAACCAGCTCATCCATCATCATATTCCAATAAATTTCAGATGGAATCTCATGATGTCTTTGAACTCGTATTGACTGTAGACAAATTTCGACAGGCAATACTGCATCATGTCCATAGGTTAATTTAAATGGGGTGGAATTAGTTGCTTCCTTAGGAGATGTTCGACAAGCCCAAAGGATTTGATCCAGGGTCTTATGCCAATTTCTGGGTTTTTTACCCACATGTTTCTTTATCAGGTTTATTACTACTTTGTTGGCTGCTTCGACCTGGCCATTTGCTTGGGCATAATAGGGTGTCGAAGTCAACAACTTAAAACCTGTCTCTTTTGCAAATGCTTGCATATGTCTGCCAGTGAACACAGATCCTTGATCAGTGGTTATAGTCTCTGGTATTCCAAATCTATACATTATGTGTTTCTGGATGAAATCTATGACTGCCTCCTGATCTACATTTGTCAAAGGTATGGCTTCAATCCATTTAGTGAAATAGTCTACTCCTACTAAAATGTACTTCTGCCCTTTTGAAGAGGCTGGTCGAATTTCACCAATCAAATCTAAAGCCCAACCTCTGAATGGCCAAGGCTTTACAATAGAATGTAACTCACTTGCTGGCACATGAGGTATGCCTGCATGGATTTGACATTCCTGACAGCCTTTTGCAAATTCGACACAGTCCCTTAGCATGGTTGGCCAGTACATCCCTTGTCGAAATAATAACCATTTCATTTTATGTCCTGCTTGGTGGGCACCACATGCACCACTGTGTATATTCGACAAAGCTATATAAGCTTCAGTCTCTCCAAGGCATTTTAGTAGAACTCCTTCTGCAGTCTTTTTAAACAATTCATTTCCAAAGAGTACATAACTTATAGCTCTGTACCTTATCTTTCTTTCGACTGTTTGGTTTGGATTTTGTAAATAATCTTTGATGGGTTTTCTCCAATCTCCAACTTCTAGATCACCTACATTGAAAATTTCAAAGTTCTCTTCATCACCATATCCCAATCTCATTGTCTCCAAATCAGATGGGGACAGTTTGGTGGATAAGACTTTGCCTCTCACTTCGACAACCTTCATCAGATTTTCCTTCGACACTTTATACCCTGAAGCCAACTGAGCCAAGTCATTTGCTTCTTGATTTTCTAATCTGGGAATGTGTCTAAAGACTACACTGTCGAATCTCTTGAGGAGTCTGTTAGCTATCACAAAATACATGATCAAATTTTCTTTGACACATTTATACTCTTTCATCAATTGTTTTATCACCAGCTCAGAGTCACCCATTATTTCGACCTCTGTTGCCCCCAGTTCCAACAAAATTTCAAGTCCAGCAATTAAAGCTTCATATTCTGCCTCATTATTTGAACAGAATCCTTCTATTTTATACTTGAACTTTGTTGGAATTCTATTGGGAGAAATAATTAATACCCCAACACCTGTTCCATTTTTATGACTGGAACCATCAAAATATAACCTCCAAGGCTCTTTTTCGACATAATTTGTCTCATTTTCAAGTATGGAGTGGTCAGCTATGAAGTCAGCAACTACTTGCCCTTTAACAGCTTTTAGAGGCATATATTTTAAAGAATACTCAGTCAAGGCTAAAGCCCATTTTCCAATTCGACTATGTAAAATAGACTTGGACAACATATGTTTTATTACGTCGAAATGAGAAGATATATGTACATCAACGGGTTTTATATAATGCTTCAATTTTATACAAGAGAAATATACACATAAACATAATTTCTCTATTACACTATATCTAGTTTCAGCATCATTCAAGACTCTGCTGAGATAATAAATGGCTCTTTCGACGCCATGTTCATCTTCTTGACAAAGCATACTTCCTAATGTTCTGTCAGATGCTGATATATAGAGCCTCATGCTTCTTTTTCGACAAGGAGATATTAAAACTGGAGGGTTTGCCAGATAACCCTTGATCTTGTCGAAGGCATCTTGCTGCTCTTGCCCCTAAGTGAAACCTTCATTCTTCAGTCGAAGCAGAGGTGAGAAGGCCTGAGTCTTTCCACTAAGGTTGGAGATGAACCTTCTGAGAAAGTTGATTTTCCCTAGTAGAGACTGCAATTCCTTCTTTGTCGATGGCGCTTTTGCTTCCATTATTGCTTTAGCTTTGTTCTCATTAATTTCAATCCCTTTCTTGTGGACCACAAAGCCTAAAAAGTCCCCAGCCTGCACACCAAAAGCACATTTAAGAGGATTCATTTTTAAACCAAACTTCCTCATCCTTTCAAAGGACTGTCGAAGATGGTTAATATGGTGCAAACCTGAAGCAGATTTAATCACAATGTCATCTATATAAATTTGCATAAATGTTTCGATGAAATCATGAAAAATAGAATTCATAGCCCTTTGGTAAGTAGCTCCGGCATTTTTCAAACCGAAGGGCATGACCACCCATTCATATGTTCCTATTGCTCCTGGACAACGAAAAGCTGTTTTTGGAACGTCTTCTTCAGCAATGAAAATCTGGTTGTAACCAGAATAGCCATCAAGCATACTTAAATACTCATGGCCTGCTGCAGAATCTACTAGCATTTCTGCTACTGGCATAGGATACTCATCCTTAGGGGTGGCTGAGTTCAGATCTCTAAAATCAATACACACCCTTAATGTGCCATTTTTCTTAATCACAGGAACAATATTAGCAATCCATTCGACATACCTTGTTGTACGGATGAATTTGTATTTTAGAAGCCTTTCGACTTCTTCCTTGATTTTCGACAGAATCTCAGGTGCAAAGCGTCTGGGGGTCTGCTTTATTGGCTTCTTCCCTTCCAGTATTGGCAACTTCAATTCCACCAAACTTCTGTCTAAACCAGGCATTTCGTCATAATCCCAGGCGAAGCAGTCTTTAAACTCATTCAACAGTTGGATTATTTCGACTCTGAGTTGAGGATTCAACTTGGCACTGATGTAAGTGGGCCTTTTCTCTGCCCCCAGTCCCAGATTAATCTCCTCTAAAGGGTCCTGTGCCACCATTTTCATATTGGTTGAGGTTGGATCCTTTTCGAACCCCAAAGGTTCGTCATCATAAATGGCATCAAGTCTTTGACTCTGCCATTCGCCAATTGAGTCTTCTTCAAAACTCTGATTTGGATGCTGCTCCTCAATATTTTCTTGAGGATGTTGCCCTTCGACAACCTGAGTGCTGGCTTCGACAGCCATATTTCTAACTTCAGCCTCAAGGGCCGTTCTGAGTTGTTTTTCGGCTATATAAGCCGAAATCCTTTCCATTGCTGAGACTTCAGTCATTTTCACTGAATTCACTCCCCCATCCAGTTGGGTTAACATGGGCAGTTCCCCAAGTGTAATTTGTTTCCCCAATTATTTCTTTATCCCACTGGAAACCATGTGTAGGATGGAGGTACATGGAACAGTAAGCGTTGTCGGAAGCTGTCAGGTCGAAAGCAGCAGGATTGCATGGTGCTATATGGGCTAGGTTCTTGTCGAAGTTACGACTAGTGACATTGTCCACATCAGCTGTGAAGTAACTCTGATCTGCTTCAATGTTTTCGACAATCCCATTTGGCCTCCAGATTGCTATCCTTTGATGCATGGAGGATGGCACAGCTCCAATCCCATGGATCCATTCTCTTCCCAACAGCAAGTTGTAATTTGCCTTTGATGCTATCACCACAAACATGGTAGGCCTGGTGATGGATCCTACAGTCAAGTTTAGTTGTATTACCCCCAGTGTTGTCCCTACTTTACCTTCATAGTTGGACAAAACCATATTGTGAGGCTTAGTGTCAGAGTCATCTTTTCCAATCCTCTTTATCATGTAATGAGGAATTAAGTTTACCGCTGCTCCACCATCTATCAGAATTTTGTTGACCCCCACGTTTTCTACCTTTCCTTTTATGAAAAGAGGCTTCAAGTGAGCCTTCATTGCATCATCTGGCTTTTCGAAGAAAGCATTTTGCTCTTCGACACAGCCATTGTTCATTATGTAGTAGCATACAGGCTTCAAACCTATGCTATCGTCTACCATGTCATCCTCCTCGTCTTCGACTTCCATTATCCTGTCATAGTCTCTGGGCAGCACAGAAACCACATTGCAGGTTACGTCGAAAGAGGCATCTGATTCTGAACTAAATTCATCTGTGACTTCTTCGTCCACTGGCATTCTGTTGTTTGTTTTCAGCACTTCTGTGGTGTCACTAGATCCATTCTTCTCAGGGGTTTCTTTTTCTGCCAGAGGTATCCCCTTGTGTGTGATCTGCACACATTTGCTTGATTCAGCTTCCTTCTGCCCAACCTTTTTGTGTTCCACACTTTCCTTTCCAATTTTCTTCTGCCTTTGGAATCTTCTCCATTGGGATCTGGACATAGGATTCTTCCCTTTGTAGTTTTCAGAGACGTATTTTAGCTTTGCCACCTTTTTAACTTCCAATGAGGGACCCCTGTTCACTTCAAAACTCTTCCATCTCTTCTGACCTTGGGCATCCCTTATAGGCTGAACCCATTTGTCATCATTTGGCCTGTTGGATGGTTTGTAAGTGTTGAAACGTCTTTCTCCCACCCCTTGACTGTGATGCTTCCCTCTTCTTGGGTCGAATCTTTCATTTCTGGTTGGTGGGACTGTAACCCAGTTTCTCTTTCTCTGGGTCTTTTCTGCTGCTTCTAAATCATCAGCTGCTTTCTTGTCGAACACAGCACTGCATCTTGGGCAAAGCATAACTTCTGCATTTTTTCTTTGACACCTCTGGATGAATTCGACAAGACTCTCGTTCTCTTCTGGGTAAACCAACTTCTGATGCTTTTCTTGATGTTTCTTTCCCTTGTTGGTGTCTGGTCCTCCCTTTTGAGTGATTTCCACCATATGAATCCCAACACTCTGTTCAGTTGTAATTTTCAATTTGTTCATTTTTTCGACTAGCCTGATTTCCTCTGGGGTGTCCTCCTTTGACTGACTTACATTGCCTTTTGGGTGTAAGCCCTTGTAGATATATTTGCAGCAATGTGCAACCCTTTCGACAGGATGTCCTTCAGTTCTGGTGGTACCACTGTTTATTGGTTCGACAGTGAGGGGATTGTCATCAGCCCCTGCTGTTTTGATCTCCTCTTGGTCAGGGCCTTCAGTGGCCTCTGTTTGGACAGTGAGGGTTTTGCTATCCTCCTCTTCGTCATCCCTTTTGAAAGAATCTCCCCATCCTGTGGGTTTGATTTTGTTGATATCTGTTTTGGAGCTTGGTGGTGCTGAATATTTCACCATGAAGTCGAACTTCCCATTTGACTCTCCCAAAGTGTCCCAGATCACCCCTTGCTCAGCATCTCTTTCACAGTTTTTCTTGTCGAAGCTTCTTCCCACTTTGACTGCATTTCTTCCGTCGAAACCTTCAGTAGTTTCAGTGGCATTCTCACTGTCGAAGTCTTCAGAAACTTTGACTTCTTTTGCCTCAGCCTGGTCAGCAGAATTATCACCTTCTTCCACCACATTGATATGGGTGTCGAAACCTTCAGCAGCTTCTATCATGGTGAAGTTGGTGTCGAAGCTTTCAGTAACTTCTACCATTTCAAAATTTTCTTCTGCCATGATCTCCATTTCGACCACGTTTACCATTTCTGGTTCAGCATAATTGGCCTCCACAACCTGCATGGGATTGGAGTCAATCTTCATCTGCTGCTTGCCTTTGTCTCCAAACTTTAGCCTTCCATTTTGGATTGCATTCTGGACAAGATCCCTGAAAAGGTAACACTGAGAAGTTTTATGACCCAAGAAATTATGGTATTTACAAAAACCTCTCTTTTTCTGTTGGTCTACAGGAGGCTCTTTAGTGCCTGCTGGTTTTATTAACTGACCATCTTTGACTAATAAATCAAATATCTCATCACACTTGGTGATGTCGAATGTATAGGTTCTTTTAGGGAACCTGTCATTCTTTTCCACTTCGACTGGATTTTTTCCATTCGACGGGGCCAGAACCTTACAAGAATAAGGAGGGCCTTGTTTTAATTCTGCAAGATCAATTTCTTGCTGGTCGAAAATGACTGGTTCGTTTTCGTCATAATCATCTTCTTGAACTTCCTACATAGGCCACTCTTTCCTTCTTGTTTTTATTTGATCTAAATTTTTCATTTTTTAGTCTTTCTACTTTGCCTCACTCTGTCTGCCAATTGTGCCATGTCTCTCAAATATTGGGTATCCAGTTTTTTCCTTATGGAATAATCTAGACCCCCTGCAGCCATTTCAACTAGTTCTTGTTCCGGCACTTGCGTAAAGCATCTGGCTTTTAATAATCTAAACCTATTCAAATAGTCATCTATAGGTTCAGAAAATTTTCTTTTGACACTTGCCAACTCTTTCAAACTTATCTTGGTTTGTCCCATATAAAATTGTTCATGGAACAATCTCTCTAATTGGGTCCAAGTAAAAATTGAAGTTGGAGGAAGTGATGTAAACCAAGTGAAAGCGTTTTTTGTCAAAGAACTTGGGAAATATTTCATCCTTAAGTTCTCATTATTGGCAATCTCTCCCGCCTCTATCAAATAACGTGCCACGTGTTCTATGGTGGATTCACTAGTATCCCCTGAAAATTTTGTAAATTTGGGGACTTTCCACCTTGGTGGTAACTCTTGTTGTAAGACAAATTCAGACAAAGGGGAAGTATAACTAGGCCTTTGTAATCCTACGTTTACTCCATTTTGTGCCATTATTCTCTCAACCATGGTGGCAATGTTATTTTCGACAGGCATGTTATTGTAACGCATTCTCTGCTGTAATACTTCGTCAGCATTTTGGTTTCTCTGGACTATTATCCTTCTTGGTTCCTGTCGAATAGGCTCTTCTACATTAGGCTGTTCGACTATCACCTCTTGCCCCCTGGGATTTTCCTGAGGGTTCCCTAAGGGCCTTTGGTTTATAGTGAGTTCCTCTTCGACAGCCCTATTGGCAGGATTCTGGTTTAATTGCATCCTTTGTTGTGCTTGCGGGACTCCAAAAAAATCAGCAATGCGTGCCATCTGTTCTGCCAATATTTGGTTTGTTTGGGTAGTGTTTTGTAATAAAGGATTGAACACGTCTCCCATTTGTTGTGTCAAAGCCTGCACCATATCATGATTGCTTTCATCCATCTGTTGACGAATTACTTGTGCAGAATGGTTTGTCAAAGCGGGCATATGGAAACCTGGTGGAATTTGATTCATTCTATTTCCATTTTCACCATATCCTGATCTCTGCAATGGTGATGACACTTGAACCATAGCATCAGAGAATAATGGTGACGAATTATGTAGGCTTGCCATCATTGAAGTTGGCATTCCATACGGTTGTTCCCTCCCAGTCAAAGGCTGAGAATAATTCAGATATGGCCTGAATGTATTTCCTCCAGGGGGAGGGGTTCCAAGGGGTCTGGCTTGTCCCATGGTGGAAGAACTAGGCATATTTTGGGATCCTGAACCCGTTGGTATGGAATCTCCCAAAGGAGGCCTAATTTGTTCTAAAACAGGGCCAGACATTGGTATTGCTCCTGACGAAGGGATAGGGTTGGAAACTGGTATTGTTTCGTCAGGAATGTTTGAAGTATTTGGCAAGTTAGCCATGTTTCTTCTTTTTGTTCTCTTTGGTCTTTCTACGTCGGTTTCGGCTAGTTTACCGCTTCTAAGAATCATACAACGTAGCAAGGAACAAAATGTCTAAGAAGTTCTTTATTAGATAATTGTCTTAATGCACTAGTCCCACTGGGCGTGCCAATTTGTTCGCACTGGTTTCTGGCGAACAACCTCTGGTTAACCAATCTCTTCAGAAAACTGGGTTACGTGCAGGACCAACCAAACAAGTCCTGGGATACATGTGCATTTGATTCTGTCGAACTATTCTTAGAATTTGTGATAAATTTGTGGTTTGTTTTATCAATATTGTCAAAGTACTAAGAACTTTGATTTTTGCAAGTAAAGTAAAGTTTGAACTTAAAGATGAAATAAAGTTAAAAGTTTAAACAAGAACAAAAGACATGTCGAAGGCTGTAAACTTGCATAAAAATAAATAAAGCTTGAAAATGACATTAAACTTTATAAATGAACAAGTAATTTAAATGACTTTGAAATATAACTGGTGTTCAAACGTACATTGTTCCAAATATTAGACTCATTTTCTCTCACACTGGGTACTTAGAGTTTTTAAACAGGAATTTTGTATCAATTTTCACACACACATTCTAACCACAAACTATCCTATTTATACATAAACAAAATAACTGCTTAGAACGGAAAAACTATAACTAAACGACAAGTGTCAGCCTGCATGTAAATTTCTTCTCTGAAACCTCCATGTGTCCAACTGCCAAAGGTTACAACCTTTTGAATTTGAATCTCTTCCTTGGTGGCGAAAACCTTGTAACTCTTCAAAACTGTCGAAACCCTTTTAAAGAAGAGAAACTCTTCAACACTTGCCAAATATTCTTTTGTCAGATGTCCCCTTCTGTCGAAATCATTGAAAGACTATCTTCTGTCGAACCGTCGAAAGAGAACTTTCTTCTGCCAAATACTTGGTCACAAATACCTTCCCAACTTTATTCTGCCAGAACAACATTTACCTCTCTGTCGAAGTAATGGGGTTTTAAACCCTGTCAGCAAACCTTGAGATTTCTTCCTTTTACTATCTTTCGACAAAGATAATTTCAAAACCCTTAATTTCAATCTTGTCAAAATTATGGGTGTACACAAAGAAAATTTGATCATGTATTTTGTGATAGCTAACAGACTCCTCAAGAGATTCGACAGTGTAGTCTTTAGACACATTCCCAGATTAGAAAATCAAGAAGCAAATGACTTGGCTCAGTTGGCTTCAGGGTATAAAGTGTCGAAGGAAAATCTGATGAAGGTTGTCGAAGTGAGAGGCAAAGTCTTATCCACCAAACTGTCCCCATCTGATTTGGAGACAATGAGATTGGGATATGGTGATGAAGAGAACTTTGAAATTTTCAATGTAGGTGATCTAGAAGTTGGAGATTGGAGAAAACCCATCAAAGATTATTTACAAAATCCAAACCAAACAGTCGAAAGAAAGATAAGGTACAGAGCTATAAGTTATGTACTCTTTGGAAATGAATTGTTTAAAAAGACTGCAGAAGGAGTTCTACTAAAATGCCTTGGAGAGACTGAAGCTTATATAGCTTTGTCGAATATACACAGTGGTGCATGTGGTGCCCACCAAGCAGGACATAAAATGAAATGGTTATTATTTCGACAAGGGATGTACTGGCCAACCATGCTAAGGGACTGTGTCGAATTTGCAAAAGGCTGTCAGGAATGTCAAATCCATGCAGGCATACCTCATGTGCCAGCAAGTGAGTTACATTCTATTGTAAAGCCTTGGCCATTCAGAGGTTGGGCTTTAGATTTGATTGGTGAAATTCGACCAGCCTCTTCAAAAGGGCAGAAGTACATTTTAGTAGGAGTAGACTATTTCACTAAATGGATTGAAGCCATACCTTTGACAAATGTAGATCAGGAGGCAGTCATAGATTTCATCCAGAAACACATAATGTATAGATTTGGAATACCAGAGACTATAACCACTGATCAAGGATCTGTGTTCACTGGCAGACATATGCAAGCATTTGCAAAAGAGACAGGTTTTAAGTTGTTGACTTCGACACCCTATTATGCCCAAGCAAATGGCCAGGTCGAAGCAGCCAACAAAGTAGTAATAAACCTGATAAAGAAACATGTGGGTAAAAAACCCAGAAATTGGCATAAGACCCTGGATCAAATCCTTTGGGCTTGTCGAACATCTCCTAAGGAAGCAACTAATTCCACCCCATTTAAATTAACCTATGGACATGATGCAGTATTGCCTGTCGAAATTTGTCTACAGTCAATACGAGTTCAAAGACATCATGAGATTCCATCTGAAATTTATTGGAATATGATGATGGATGAGCTGGTTGATTTAGACGAAGAAAGGTTGTGTGCTTTAGAACTAATAAGAAGGCAGAAAGAAAGAGTTGAAAAGTTTTATAACAAAAAAGTAAAATTTAAAGCCTTTTTAGTGAATGATTTAGTTTGGAAAGTGATCTTGCCCATGGAGAGGAAAGACAGAGTGATGGGAAAATGGTCCCCTAAGTGGGAAGGACCTTTTAAAATTCTAAGAGTTTTTTCCAATGGTGCGTACGAAGTCGAAGAAATAGAAAAAGATAGAAGAGTGATGAAAATAAATGGGAAGTACTTAAAGAAGTATAAACCAACATTGCACGAAATAAAAATAAGAACAAATTAAAATTGCAAACGAAACTTGTCTTCGCCAAACAAATGGCGTAAAATAACATTACATATAAAAGTGCTAAAAGGAAATATCCCAAAACAAATAAAATTCCTAAGTCCTATTACAAAATCACTGTCGAAAGAATGTGGCTTTGAGCTCGTCGAATTTTTTCTTTTGGAGTTGAATTCGACGCTCACAAAGGCTCTTGCTGACAGTCATTTCGTCAAGCTCCTTGCGAAGTTGCTGGGCTGTTTCTGCGTGTTGTAGCCCCTTCTGGAGTTCACTGTCTATTGCTTCCTGATTTGGTTTTTGGAGAGAGGTCTGGCGTTCTTTTTCCTGAAGAATTTTTCTTTGGAGATCAGCAATCTGGGCTTGGTAGGCTTGAATATTGCTTTCACACTCAGTAGTAGCTTTAGTGTATTCGTCAGAAAGCTTATTCAGCTCTGAAATCCTTTCTGTCGAAGAAGCCACTGTGTTCCATGATGAAACTTGCTCTTCAGACTTGGCTGTGATTTTGTGGGAGAAGTCTTTCTGTCGAACCAGATCAGCGCTAACAGAATCAATCAAAGATATCAGATCCATCACCAAACGGCTTTCCTTAGTCGAAGCCTCCAGCAAGTTGGCACTTTTCAGGAGCTTCTTCAGATCATGTTGAGCAGAAGCATTCTCAGCCAAGACTTCAAACAGGTCAACTCCAAGGATCCTTGTCTTGATCTCATCCATAATGACACTGATTGGTTGAAGGTCAGAAGTAGCCCCTGAAGCTGTCGAACCACTAGGAGAGGAATCTTGGAAGTTATACCTGGTGTCGAGCAAAGCTTTCAAGTATTCAAAGGGTTTTCTGACCTTCAAGCTCTCAATCTCTTCATGTGATAAACTTGTCGAATCAGTACCCAGAGAGGTTTCGACAGGAACCTTTGATGAAGAAGGAATGTTTTGAGAAGTTCCTCCAATGCTCAGGTTGACTTCTGGTTGATTCGACAGAGTGACCTCTTCTTCGACATTTTCTTGGTCAGCTGGTGTGGTGTCAGTTGGGTCTGGAGTTGGTACATTTTGAGCAGGGACATCTTCATTAATTTCTGGTATAGCAGCTGGTGGTGGAAGTGGTGCATCTTGATTTGGAATTATTTTTTCCGCAGTGGGGTCTGGTCGAAAAGGAGAGTTGTTGTCAGAAGACTCAGAATCACTGAGGTCGAATTCATCCAAGGTTTGAGGTCCATGGACACCTGCATCTGGAGTGGCATCATCTTGGAGTCTTTCAGCCAAAGTCCTTTCAGAATTAGAGGGAGCATGCTCTTCTTGGATTGTAGAAGTCTCTTCGACATCAATAACAACCTGCAGAAAACATGAAAGAAAGTTATGAGATAAGTACATAAAGTCAAGGTTGAGAAGATTGTTTGTCGAAGTATTTACCTGAGGGATTTCAGTGTGTGCACTTGAGTCTCCACTTCTTTCACTCCTTGTAGGAATTTGGTTAACTGGGCTGGCAGGTGGAGTTCGTCTTTGGACTATTGATCTTTGAGATGCTACTGTTTTGATCCTTAGACCTTTGTTTCTTTTCAAAGGCTGGGGTTCAGGGGATTCGTCTTCAGACTCTTCGACGCTTGCCTCCTTTTCTTCTGTTTTCCTTTTCTTTGCTGGGGTACGAGTTACCTACAAGAGAAAGAAGAGAAATGTTCAGTATAAGAAAACATGAAGTGCACAAATAAGGAGGGATGTTTTTTTTTGTTTGTCGAAACCTTCTTGGCAGTTGTAGGAGACTTTTTGACTGTCTTGGAAGAAGTTCCTTCACCAGCAGTCTTCCTGACAATTCTAACAGCTGAAAAAGAAAAGTTGCATGAACATTGATATAATAATAAAAGGAGTTAGAAGCAAAAAGAAAAAATGTAGTCTCTTCGACACCTTCAAGAATGGGTTCGTCTACAGTAACATGTTCAATCCCAATATGAAGGTGCCCAGTGAAGTTGTGCAGATGATACTTCGTCGCAACCACGCGTTCGGCAGGTTTTTTGTTTCTTTCACGGAGCAATTTTAAGTCTGACCCACATACAAACCAATCTGGAAATGGAGGACACAAGGCCACTCCAAATTCTGCAGAAGGGAGTGGAGGGAATTTTGGAGGAAAGGTTGTGAATGCAAAGTCGTAATGTGCATGTGGTGGAAGGGATGAAGGAAACCACAACTTATTTAATTTCTCTGTGAATTTGAATTTTAAAGATACTGCTGCTTCAGCTATGGTTCGACGAAGATCATCAGGCCTGTAAATAGTTTCAAAGTACTTTTGAAACTTTTGAACTTCTTTGATATGTTGGTCTGTACCTTTTTTCTTCTTATCCTGCACAAAGGTAAAAGCATTTGTCAGAAGAGTAGTGAAAGTTGCTACGTCGAAAAATCTGTTGATGTAATATTCTTTCCACCAGACGTCGAACTCTTCAGTACAGAGGAAGTTTGGTATAAAGATGGTGGGATAAACTTCCAGAGTTGGGTCGAAAAACTTGTTGTACAGCTCTAAGCTTCTGTCGAAATGGTGAAATGAGTTGTAGAAAATAATAGCACCTTTCTTGTGGTAGATAGGCTTCGTCTTCGTCTGGATTAATCCAAACTGCCTAGCTACCAGATTGGGTTGGTAGACAATAAGAGATACCTTTGTGTTGTTGAGGCTATGATGAGAAAAGAAGTGTCTGGGCATAAGAAAAGCTTCCCAAATGGAAATGTAGGAGTCCTCATCTTTCTGATTCTCTACTGGGAGTCTTCTGGTAAACCATCTTGGACCTACTTGTCTTTTGGCGAATGGGGCCATTGAAGGGGAAAATTTGTAACGTTTGGCGAACATCATGATGTAGCCAGTAAATGCTTGTTGAAGACTTGTGTTATCATCTGTAGGGGTCAGTTGAACTAGCCTAGGCCATTCGACACGCCTTTCCTTTACTGCTTCTTCGACAATTGGCATTTTGTTGGGGATGAAGTGTTCGAAAGTGGCATTCAGCCATAGTTGTAGGAGCCAAAAAGGGCCTGTAAGGCTAATGTTACCTTTATCCTTAAGGGTTTTGAGGTTGCTTACACTCTCACTTAAGGATTCATAAAGGTTTGCTAGAAGTAGCTCACTCAGGCAGAATGCAACTCCATTATGAAGTTGATTAGCCATAATGATGAAACTTCTGGCCACCTGAAGGGACCTTGTACAGAAGACAAATTTAGACAACCACAGGCTGAGGAAGGCAATGTGCTCTCTATCAGAGACTTCTTCATTGCTTTCACCTTGGTGATGGGCTATGAAAACAGAATACCCAGCATGTTTTGTGTCGAAGCCTATGGGATCCTTGTTCAAGTGTTCAGGGTTAAATATCTCCCCTAAAGGACTAAGGCCAGTTATGGCTGCTATGTCGAATAGGGTGGGAGTCATCATTCCACAGGGTAGGTGGAAAGTATTGTAAGTACTATCCCAAAAGTACAAGGAGGCTAACAACATGTTTTGGCAATAACGGGGACCTTCCTTCGACAATTGGATTAAGTCATAAATGCCATTTTTCTTCCAAAAATTTTCTTTGGCTTTTTCGACCCTAGTAAGCCATGTTTGGTACTCAGAGGGATCTTTTGTCAAAGGGGGACTCCTAAAAATCCTATTTTGATTTAGATAAGACAGATCTATTTCTGTCGAAGCCATAAGGACTTCAGGTTCTTTTGATGAGGCTTCGACAGGTTTAGGGTTTTTGTTAGCAGCTATGGGTTTGGAAGCAGAATAACATGGGTAAAATTCTTTTAAACGGTTAGGGTCCACAGTGGGATCAAAAATAGGACCTAACATAGCATGATGAATTCCAGAAACAGAAATGGGGATCATTACCTGTGACCTGTAAATGCTTGCCTTTTCCCTTTCATTTGGGGGTTCTGGGAAGTATTGTTGGTGCTGTGTTTGTGTAGGCCCAGATAACACGTGAGCAGGAGGAAGATTCATGGTCTTCTTTGTCTTCTTTGCACTTTGTCCAGTGGTAGTCTTTGGAGGAGCCATTGAGTTGATGAAGAGTTTGAAGAAACAGAAGCTTGAGAGGTCCTAAAATGGAGTCTTGCGTTTGGAAGAGAAGAGTTGAGAAGGTGGAAAGTGTGAAATGTTATTGAAAGTGGTATTTATAGAGTTTGAAATAAATGATTAATATTAAATAGAGGGAAAATGAAAAGATTTCTTTTAATTGGGAAGTGGAAACGTGTGTTTTTGAGCCTTTAGTGGAAGTTAGAAAATGGCAGTTGGTGGGAGGCCATGATTTACCTATAATCTAGGGTTATGGGAGATTGTGTAAAAACGTGGGCTAGACATGACGTTTTGGTAAAGTGGAAATCATGATGTTTTCTTGGGACTCAACAAAATCACTTTACAATAAATGCAACTGACAGGAAGTCAAAGGTCATTTCGACAGCAAAAGATATTTCTCCAAGGATAGTCGAAAACATCTTTGCTGGGGGGCAATTTGTACACCCATAATTTTGACAAGATTGAAATTAAGGGTTTTGAAATTATCTTTGTCGAAAGATAGTAAAAGGAAGAAATCTCAAGGTTTGCTGACAGGGTTTAAAACCCCATTACTTCGACAGAGAGGTAAATGTTGTTCTGGCAGAATAAAGTTGGGAAGGTATTTGTGACCAAGTATTTGGCAGAAGAAAGTTCTCTTTCGACGGTTCGACAGAAGATAGTCTTTCAATGATTTCGACAGAAGGGGACATCTGACAAAAGAATATTTGGCAAGTGCTGAAGAGTTTCTCTTCTTTAAAAGGGTTTCGACAGTTTTGAAGAGTTACAAGGTTTTCGCCACCAAGGAAGAGATTCAAATTCAAAAGGTTGTAACCTTTGGCAGTTGGACACATGGAGGTTTCAGAGAAGAAATTTACATGCAGGCTGACACTTGTCGTTTAGTTATAGTTTTTCCGTTCTAAGCAGTTATTTTGTTTATGTATAAATAGGATAGTTTGTGGTTAGAATGTGTGTGTGAAAATTGATACAAAATTCCTGTTTAAAAACTCTAAGTACCCAGTGTGAGAGAAAATGAGTCTAAGATTTGGAACAATGTACGTTTGAACACCAGTTATATTTCAAAGTCATTTAAATTACTTGTTCATTTATCAAGTTTAATGTCATTTTCAAGCTTTATTTATTTTTATGCAAGTTTACAGCCTTCGACATGTCTTTTGTTCTTGTTTAAACTTTTAACTTTATTTCATCTTTAAGTTCAAACTTTACTTTACTTGCAAAAATCAAAGTTCTTAGTACTTTGACAATATTGATAAAACAAACCACAAATTTATCACAAATTCTAAGAATAGTTCGACAGAATCAAATGCACATGTATCCCAGGACTTGTTTGGTTGGTCCTGCACGTAACCCAGTTTTCTGAAGAGATTGGTTAACCAGAGGTTGTTCGCCAGAAACCAGTGCGAACAGTTTCATGCAGGAGAATAGTGTTTTGTATAGTGACAGTCAAAGTGCAATACATCTAGCAAAGAATTCTGCATTTCATTCAAGAACAAAACACATTGGTCTTCGTTATCACTTCATTAGATCTCTTCTTGAGGATGAGGTACTAACATTGAGCAAGATACAAGGAAGTGAGAATCCAGCTGACATGTTAACAAAGGTGGTAACAAGTGATAAACTGAAGTTGTGCTCTTCTTCAGTTGGCCTGCTAGAATAATAGATTGATTAACGTTGTTGTTTGACCAAGGTGTGAAGACTGATTGAAATCACTCTTCAAGTGGGAGATTGTTGGTCAAAATAAAAGAGAGATAAAGAGATTATGAAGGAGAAACAAGAAAAAATAATAGTAAAAAGAAACAACAATGGTTATGAGAACTTTAAGGAGACGTTAAATAATAACCATTCACATTTCTTGTTTTATTGGCTATAAAAGCCTTGTATCTTTCATTTGTAATCATCAGAACATAATTTTCAATAAATTCTTTTAGTGTAATTGAGTTGTGAAATTTTCATGAGAAGGGAGGTTAATGAATTTATAGATTTCATTTTCATTAAGTTTGTGTGCTTCCGCATTATTTTGTTCTTCCACAAATCTGATAATATGGGGAAATTTTGCGTAGTTTCCTAACAAAATAAACAGCTCATTCTCTGTATTTCTACATCAGTTTTAAGAGCATCTGTATTTAGACAACATTTATCTATTTTTGTACTACCTTGTTAATAAGGTGAGTTTTAATCTACACATTTCTAAATACTATCTAAAAAACATTAAAAAAATATTTTTCAAATATCATATTGGCAAGTTCTTTAAGTTATTTTATGTTTACCACTTAGTTTTTTAAGATTTTTTTGTAACAATTGAGTTCTTAACGTTTTAAAAAGCTTACACCGTGACCCTTTTTTGAAATTTTCATTAAAAAAATACATATATGACAAAAATGAAGTTTATGTGACATTTTATTGTATTTTATTAGTAAATATTAAATAAAAGAGAAATGAATAATAAGTATATAAAAAAAATTATTTAAAAAAAAATTAAAAAAAATTAAAAAAAAATTAAAAAAAAATTAAATTAAAATCCACATGAAATTATTAAATAAACAAAAAATAAAATAAAATGCCTCATAAGCTTCATTTTTGCACATATGCATTTTTTTTTAATGAAAATTCCAAAAAATGAACACGGTGTAAGCTTTTTAAAACATTAAGGACCCAACTATTACAAAACAAATCTTAAAGACCTAAGTGGTAACATAAAATAACTTAAAGGGTCTCTGGTACTATTTTGCCTATCATATTCTATTCACTACTATAAAATATGGTATTCTAAAAATTAGTATTCACTGTCTTGGAGATAGAACTGATGGGAATGAAAATTCTGGTTATTGAGTATTAGGACAGTTTGATACTGTACAGTGCCAAATTCATGTTTAGTTGGTTGAGAATGCAGATAGATAGGTATGTAGTCCTTGAAGTGTAAGTCACGTGTTTCATGACTCTCAAACTACCTAATCCATGCTTTCAATTATGTTCTTGGTCATAGAAACATTGAGTAGCTGAAATTATTCTCTTTGTGCTGTCAATATTTTATCTTTTATTTGACAAATTCTTACAATCAAGAATATGTATTAAAAAAACAGCTAAATATCATTGAAATAAGAACAACCCCACTACAATAGGAACAATGTCATTTAAATCTTTACTTTGATATTATTTGTCAATTATTTGACTGTGATATATGCCAAAAAAATTACAACCAGACGAAATATAATAAATATAAAATTAAGCGCAATTGAATATATCCTAAACCAAACCGATTCGCCATCCAATACGAATCGTCTTCCTTGTCAGCTTGCGTTAAAAGGTGGCTGAGACCATTTGTTAGAGCTGAAGTTGATGTCAAAGCTGCTTTCAATATGCTAAGACCCTCCACTGCACCAATGCAACATTTTAAAATGAGCAATATCTACATAACTTACAACCACGTCGATTTACGATTATGGCATCAAGGTTTGAAAAAAAAGGTCTACATCATGATTTACTAGGACGGGTTTCTAACCGATTGAGTAGTGAAGAATGCTATGAAGCACGGACACGCCGAAAACAATTGACACTAACACGGTGATATCTTTAATAATTTTAAAAAATAAATAAATTAAATGTAATTACAATTTACAAATATCGGTGCGGATGTCCGACACAGACACAGACACGGATACGCCTTTTTTCAGAGATATCGATACTAAGAAATAATGTCCTCCTAACATACCTACTCCTCCTCCCAAAGGAAAAGTTAGAAAACTAACAAAAAAAGTCCGCAAAATCTTCTTCTCCTTGCTTGAGAAACAATATCTCACCATCTTTTTTCTGAAAAATAATTTCAGAAAAACCTGTCCCCTCAAGAAATAGTTTCTTTCTTAAGAACAAATTACTCAAAGATGACTTGGATAGCAAGGAATACTTTAATAGATCCAAAATCTGTTTAAAATACAAAACAATGAAAAATGAATGACTTAAGGTCAAAAAGTGGAATGAAAGTTTTATTTTTTTAAATATAAGTTAAATTAATTTGTTTAGCAAAAGAAAAAGAAAAATCTTGAAATAAACAATTCTATTGCATTTCAAAAAACAGAAAAAATGGCAAAAGAACTATTTTTATTATTTTATAAAATGCAACATTTCTAACTATTATCTTATCTTCTCTCTATCACAATACTTCACTTTAAAACAAAAATCTATCTTCTTCATGCTAACAAATAAAACTAATATAAATATTAGGAAAAAAAAAACCTACAAAATAAACAGAAGCTAAATTATAGGGGGAACAATTGTTGCCAATAACCTTGTCATAAATCTTGTAAGAATTCAACCTAAACTCAAATAATAGATATGTTTAGAAGACATTCCTTCAATTCACATTTAGAAAATAATATTTCAGTGTCAGATTACATCCTGAGCTTCTTCAATTGGAGAAAATGAGAAATCATATCACCATTTCATATTTCTCCATCCCACAAATCTTCAAGACTTTTGTATGGACTACAAGTTTCATGAACTGCAAAGTCCCCTCTTAGTAGCCTTTGCTGTATTAGACAACAAACAAACGAATAAAAGAATGTTCGATGCATGCATGTCCGTGCCCAAGATTGATTAATTTTTATGTTTTCAAAGGCACTGATCAAACCTGGTGAATCTGTGAGAATTTTGCGAAAAGTTCCGGAGGGATACACCAATCAAGTAAGCTAAGATTCTCTTTGATCCTTGATTCATTTACACTCTTTGGAAGAACACTGTGACCACTTTGAAGTCCCCATCTTAGAGCCACTTGTGCTGGAGACTTGTTAAGTTTTTCGGCAATTTCAATCAAAATTGGTTCCTTCAAGATTTCTCCTTTTACCCATGATCCCGGAGAACCTAGAGGAGAATATGCCTGTAAATAAAGCATTTGTTCTTAACAGAACGAAAGCAAAACAGAATCTCAAATACATAAATGCCGGACCCAAATAAAAGCATCTACATTAATCGGAGTATTACTGTGAGATGAACACCAGTAGACATGCAAAAATTATGAAGAGCAGGTTGTTGCCAAACAGGATGGCATTCAACTTGGTTAACTGCTGGTGGAATCTTAGCATATCTGAGCAAGTCCTGTAGCTTCTTAGTTGAAAAGTTGCTGACACCAATTGCGCGAGCCTGACCTGAGGCAAATAAACCTTCCATCGCATTCCATGTCTCAGAAAGACATAAAGGAGCCATCACCTCAGGGTCCCAACCCTTTGATCCTGACTTTGTTCTAAAAGGCCAGTGTATCTGTGACAATAATTTACTATCAAAAGCATCAATTTTTCATACAATCATTTTCAATTTCAGCATCGCATTATAAGACGAGTTTAAAATCAAGAGCTGTACAAGATATAAATCAATGTAGTTAAGCTGCAGGTCCTCTAGAGTCTTTGTCAGTGCCTTTGAGACATCTTCAGGTGCACAGTCACTAATCCTGTATTGAGATAATTCACCACTCTTCAGGACAATGTAAAACACCAAATTCAAATTTAGTTTTATTTTCAATTCTCGAGTAAACCCCTAGTCCTCCAAATATCATAGTGTAAATTGCATTAGTCCTTTGGAGTTTTGTAGCAAAGATAGTCCCTCATATTAATTGTCTTCTTAATAATCTGTTTCACTAAATTGACCCCATAGTCTTTCGATATACAAACTTTTCAACAAATTAGTCCTTTTGTGTCATCAATTTGTTCCTTTTCGGGTATGAATTTAGTGACAATTGTATACTTTTGAGAAACTAATTTGATGACAGAAGTCTAAATATGACGACAGCGACACAATAATATTCAGAGGAGTAGAATCCACTTTTCATTTTCTTCTGAATGCTCATATTTTATAATCAACTAATAAAAGAAATACATATTAAACACTCTCAAATACATCAAAAGCTTGATTTGGAAAAAACAAGATCAATAATCTTTGAGTATAATAATTAGTACAAACAAATACCATAGCTTTGATGTGATGAACATTTCACTACGCCCTACTACCCCAGTAGAAAACAGTGTTTTCAATGCCTCCCCTACCTGCATCAAATACAAATTCCCTAGCATAAGAAAAAAAAAAACCAACACAATTTTCCAAACATTAAGTATAAACTTTTAAAATTTCGGTTACCTCTTTTTCATTATCATATACCCGAGCACAATCTATATGTCTATAACCAGCCTGAACAAAAGCATTGAGGCAATTCATTCAAATAAAAAATTAGCACCGAAGAATCACTGTCGAAAGTGTGTTTGGTGTCCAAATTGTGGTAATGTCTAATACCAACACATGTGATTGTATTCAAAGCAAAAATTAGCACCGAAGAACCACTGACAAACAATTCAAATCGAAAGAGTGTCCAGTGTCCAAAACGTGTTAATGTATAATACCGAAATGTGTGATTGCATTCAATCACTTTGATATAATATGAAAGTACGAAAACATTATGGCACAAAAATGCAGAGAAACTACCTTGACTGCAGAAACAACAGCATCACCAACAACACCAGGAGAAGCTTTCCATGTTCCAAGACCAATTGCTGGTATCTTTGCACCAGTATTCAGATCAAAATGTTGAGGACCATGTATATCCATCTTCTCCTGCATAAAACCCAAATCAAGATATAATTATCAAATTGCTATAGTTTTTATATAACCCTAAATGCTGTATTGAAAAATTGTTGAAGAAAATGTGACATGAAACAAAGGGTTGGGCATAAAAGATGGATCATTGCAGGATTGTTTTGATAAAAATTTGGGAGGTACCAACGCCTTGAAGACAATGGGAGAGAAAGAAAATAAATGCTTACCAAATACAGTTATGGATTGGAAGTAGTTGCAGCAGTCTATATCAAAATGAAAATGTAACCAACACGGCTCCTGCCTAAGATTCGAGGAAGAATTTCATTCATGTATTTAGAGAAATGTTATAGTCTCAAATGTGTTTGATAAATATTTTATATTTTTAAAAAAATTGTTTAGTTTATGAATACAAAATAAAAATAAAAAAATGCTAATTATTGGTAGTATTGTGTTCTTTTTCTATTAATAGCAACAAAAAAAATTATATCATAATAACAATTTAAAAGGGTAATAGATTGTATTTTGGATTAGGTCTTGTACTAGTCTAGCGTCGAGCACAACTCAGTTCATTGTTGTCATGGAAGGCCAATAAGCGGTCCAATCCTGCATAGTTTTTGGGACATTTCTCCCACGTGATCCTCCATGGACACGTGGTCAACCCCCCTTCGTAAAGAGTTGGTCTTCCACTACTCCGAAGACCACAGGGCAGTTGGACAAGAATGAAGACCACGTGATAGGTCTTCCCTGCTTTCACGCAGATCCTGTGACTCTTCCATTGTGGGTCTGAGAATCCAACTCACAATGAGGACACTGGCCCATCGATGGGGTTCCTCTATAAATACCCTCTTTCATTAAAGGTTCAGGTATTCTAAGCATTCTCTTTCTTACTATCGTACCTCGAAAAAATACGATCCTCGCGATGGGACGCGGAAAGAAACAGCAGAGTCGCCACCTAATTCTATTTATTCTACGAGAGAAAAGGGAGATATAGATACAACCTAAAGGAAGGATAAGAAATGGTTTACGAAACCAAATTCTAAGTTCGGGAGTCGGTTACGTAAGGGGAAGGTATTAGCACCCCTCACGTCCGTTGTACTCAACGGGAACCTCTTAGCTAACTATGTGATTAATGTTGATCTAAGTCTTTGTCTTCTAAATATTATTAATATGTTTGTTTTAAAGAAATTAAAGTTATTATTTGTTATTTATTATGGAGGAAAGATTAATTTTTTTTATTATTGTGATTTATGACAGAGAAATGATTAAGTTTTTTATTATTGTGCTCGCGAAAGATTAAAATCCTCGTGCCTACGTATTCCCTTGTGCAATGGGAAAGTCAGAGCTTCGTAGTTCGTGCAACTACGATTTGTGGTTTTTAATTGAATGATTGTTTAAAACGTATTCTACTAATAAGCGTTGGCTTATACTCGCGGTGGAGGTTGAAGCGCTAGCTTATTTGCGAGATATAATGATTTAAACAATGTTCGTTTAAAGAAAAGGGTTTGACCTTTGTTAAGTGTTTTAAAACGAAAGACGAATGGACCATAACTCGAGGGCTAGCCTCAAGAGTGATTGCATTCAAGGACCCATGGAGTGCTGGACTCCAGAGTTCAGTTATTTGTCGATTAATTGTAAAAAGATTTGCGTTTTGTTGGTAAGTTTTAAGTTGTATTCTTTCGTTGTGAAAGGGCGAATGAATTACAAATCGGGGGCTAGCCCCAACAGTAATTTAATTCAAAAACCCGAGGAATGCTAGATTCCTGAGTTTAGTTCTTCCACGACTTTTAATTAGAGATTTACGTTTTGAAAAACGAAAGAGCGAATGAATTACAAATCGAGGGCTAGCCCCAACAGTAATTCAATTCAAAAACCCGAGGAATGCTAGATTCCTGAGTTTAGTTCTTACGTTAATTAATTATGTGAATTGAGAGTTGATTGTTTGCGAATTTGTTGGATGGATTAGGGTTTAGTATTTTTATAACGCAGGAGTAAATGAATCACAACTCGGAGGCTGGCCCCAAGAGTGGTTTATTAAAGAACCCGCGGAATGCTAGATTCCGAAGTTTAGTTCCTCATTAAATAATTTTCAGACGCAATAAAGATTGTGCAGATGGAGATCACTTAGTGACCGACTTACGTGTGCGTGAAGTGTAGGCATACGAATTTCTTACTTGGCGTTGGGCCAAGAGATTATATTCTCATTCGATTAGAATTAAAGTGACCGTGTTCAATATTTAACAATTTAAGGTTAAAATGTGAAAATAAAATAGAAATAAAAAATACGAGCATAGCATATTACGAACGTACAACAAAATTATAAGCAAAGATTGACAAGCACACACTAATATTTATTATGCGAGTGAAACCGAACCAAACTTAAGTAACTGATTAAACATAACTATTTAGCAAAATTACTAACAAATCCATCCATGTAAAAATATTTAGAATAAATAATTATTATCAAATATAATTTGATATTATTTTTTCATAATATTTAAAATAATAATGGATTGGTGAAAACAAAAAAAAAAAGATAATAAAAAAATGAATAAATAAGACAAAACAAAAATGAATGAAAGAAATAAAAAAGGAAAATAGTTGGACAGAAAGTAAAATGGGGGGTGCACTAGTAGAAAGGCCATCTGGGAGGCCCAAGGGGGGTTGGATTTTGGAGGACCGGCCGGGTCATGGATCGACCCGGTTCGGTTCACTTATGGGGACAAAATTAGGGGTTGTGTACCCAGCCGTTTCCTTTCCATCTTCATAAAACACATCAATGAAAAAAAAGAAGAAAGAAGCCGAACGGAAACGGTACCCTCACACCGCGATTCTCTCACCTAGTCTCCTCTCAACATCACTCCCTCATGTCGAAACTCTCTCAAAAACTCTCTTCTTCCCCATTATCTCTCTCTCTCTCTCAGAATATCTCTCTCACGATCCAGACCTTCATCTTCTCACTCAGAAACTCTCGGTCTCTCAACTTACGCTTCAACTCTCAAATCGCTCATGCTTTTTTTTCAATCAGTTAACAAAAACAACAACAACATTAATCAAGATGGTAAGCAAACAAGTTTGGCTTCAGAAAAAAAGAGAAAACGAAAGAGTTACCCGCTGTGAGGGGATGAATTCGAAAAAGGTTTTAGATCCGACGATTTCTGTAGTTTGCTCGGCATTCACTCACGGCGACTCTCCAGACTCTCGGCGCGCAATCTCGTCTCAGTTCGTCGAATTTTATCCTCGATGGGTTTTCGCGAATCGACCTCTCAACGGCGGATCTGCGCTTATGAAGCTCGAGTTCGTGGTGGCGTCGTTTTGGTTTGTGAGCGGTGAATGGCGCGATACGAGATTGTGTTTTTCCGATTTGGAACGGTTTCAGTGATTTGGTGGTTCCGGTTCGTGTTTGGATGGGTGGTGTCGCGGCGCTTGTAATAGACGGTGGTGGGTTTGGAGGTGATGGCAGAAAGGGTGTTTTTGAAGATCTGTTCTGAAAACAAGGTTATTCTTATTTTCTGTTTCAGCTTTTTTTTTCAAAGTTTTTTTTCAATCGACCCCCTTCTGTTCATAAATTCGCTTCTCTTAAATAGGGTCCAGTTAGGGTTTTTTCATTTGAAATGAAACTTGTCAATTAAGCTTGTGATAACTGATTTTTTGTTTTGATACTCAAGGGTCGTCTCTTTCGATTTCAGGTCTTTGCTCATGGAATAGAGCAATATCACGTTCTGGTATAAGGAGAGGCAAGTGCCTTTTGTTGTTGACCTGCCAAGTTTCCAAATCTATGCTTGCTGTGAAGTGGTGAAGAGAAATGGCAGTCTGCAACCCTGCTTTGCAGCAGGTCTGCACTCTTTTCTTTTCTTTTTCCAATTTTTTTTAAAAAAAAAGTTAACTCTTATTGATGTTTGGTCCTTATCAAAGTTATCTCTTTTTTGCAGGTGCTTGTATATTGCTTGTTGTTGTGGATTTGTGTATGGTCTCACTGAAAGTTCTTGGTTGTATACTTGTATTGGACTTAGAAATCCCTTTTTTACACTTAATGATATTATGCTAAAACAAATTAAGTCTACTTAATTTTAAACAATAAACTAATTAAAAGTGAACTACTAAAATAAAAATAAAAATAAAAATTAATTAAATTAAATCAAACTATGATAGAAAAGATTAAATTAAAAATGTTAAGGAACATGTCAATATTTACAAAGCCAAAATTGACGAGAAAGTCTCTCTTTTGAATTCTGCTAAGTGGATCTCCCTTTTTTACACAAACAAGCCATATATTTTTTTGTTTAAAGAAAACCAATAACTGAATTTAAAAGATATTGATAGTAATGATAATAATGATTAATTAATTAATTAGTAAAAAAATAATAATAATAAATAATAAATAAATAAATAAAATTATCTAAGTTACCTTAAATTAGAACTAACTTAAAAAAAACTAAAATCACGTTGCTACTAACAATATAAGAGAGAAAAAAAATAAAGAAAATTACACTCTTACTAATTACTTAAACATTTAGAAAGACAATAAACAATAATCAAATATATTTTATCACTTTTTCGAATTATATTGAGGTGAAACAAATAAAATGCATATTTTGGTATTTAGTATATATATATATATATATATATATATATATATATATATATATATATATATATATATATATATATATATATATATATATATATATATATATATATATATATATATATATATATATATATATATATATAATCTTACCTGATCAGGAGGGCCTTCCAAGGATTTGAAGACTGGGCCAGGGAATGAGATGAGAGAGGGGGTGTACCTGCAAAGTACTCTGATGCTTAAGTCAGAAAAGGTACAGAGTTAAGGTTATTTCAGAGTGAGTTAGAATACCTGACCCTTTGCCATGAAAGGGTATTTATATTGAGCCCCAGCGCTGGGCCAAGGCTCCTAATGGGCTTGATCTAGCTAGGCCCAAGGAGGAGCTGCCAAGGAACGCGTAAGAAGCGTGAAGACCTAAACCAAAGGTCTGCTCCCTGGTCCAACTGCCCCTATTCCTTAGGAGATAATGCAGGGCAATTGGGTGACGTGGCAGATGAGCTGGCAGACATGGTTTCTGCCCGACATAGCGCGTATGCCCGTAGTATGGGCAGGTGACGTGTGAAGGAGGGTCGGCTGGTGGTATGCGCGTGTCTCTGCCCGACACGTAGTGGGATGTCGAGGTGGAGTGTCATCAACTCGGATGTCTGGGCTTTTACCCGACACATTCATCAGCCCGGACGCATAGGCCTATGTCCGACGCGTATTGGGCCGTGACGTGCATGTCGTCATGGTCCAATCCAGAACAATATATATATATATATATATATATATATATATATATATATATATATATATATATATATATATATATATATATATATATATATATATATATATATATATATATATATACGCATATTAGCAATTTTGGGACATTAGTTATATCAGTATTAATATAAAACATAGAAGATATGCATGAAAATACATTTAAATCCATATACTTAGAAAGATTTAATATAATATAGAAAAAGAAAATTTTAAATTTATTTAAGATTTAATTTCTTTTTTCATAGAAATTAAAAAACAAATTAAATTTATTTTTTATCTTTTAATTAATAAAAAATTATAATCAAATGGTTGTAAAAGTACATGTTGTGTTTGTGTCTATCTAACCGTTTTTCAAAACATACGTCTTAAAATTAAAATTGCATAAATGACGGCTCATATGATAGAATTTCAAAATGTTAAGAGGCAAAAATATTTCAAGTGAAAAATCCTTTTTCTTAAACAAAATAACCACTTTTAAATTTTCTTAGTCTGTTTATTACATGTGAAAAAACATATAAAAGTTGTTTCAAATGAGATTAATTAGATACTATCCTTATCTCAAGCAATCTCAGTGGAAGTTTGATATTCCAATAATTTGGTAGTGTCATATTTGGTTTTTATACACATGAAGAAAGAATGAATGTGGACATGTTCGTATCTCTCTATTCAGTCTCTATCACAGAGTTCATAACGAAAGACGCTTGCTTTTTGAGATTTATTACAAACTTTACAATTATGTTTATTATGATACTACACTTGGAATCACTTTTGTATGAATTCCTTTATCTGTTTTTATATTATTTTTTCTAGCATGAGGTTAGGAGAGAGTTTGTTATAGTATCCGAAAATAGAAGTCAGAACTGTATCTTGAATGTCCTCGGAGAGCCAATTGATTTTAACAAAGTCAATTGGTATTTTTTTAAAAAGGGCAAATATATTAACAATGCACAAGATGTGCTACCAAATAAAAGCTACAGATACAATACACAAACATCCCTTAACAAAAAAAAAGAATTGACAGACCCCCAAAAGTGTGCAATAATTCCAACAATCACCCTTAAAAAGAAAGACACCTTTCCACAGCCCCAAATTCACTATGATGAGAGAAAAAACACACAACCAAAGACGAACTACTGGAAAATTAAGAACTGTAGAACATACTACCGGCACACAACCGAACTAAGCACTAAACAACCCGAAGCACCTGCTGCTAACACGCCTCAATAGACTGCAAAAAAAGCCACTGAAAACCTCCAAATTGTCCTGATAGGGGCACCCAAAAAAGATGGCGAGATAACAACACCATAAACCGATCAAAGTCGAGAAAAGTGATATGCCAGACAACCTCTGAAAACCTGGAAATAAACTGTGTATCTTGGCTCAAATCGAAACCTTCAACTTGGACAAAACAGACTAAGGGAAGCTTACCATAATCCAAAACTTGAGAATACTGAATCAGGATGAAATTCATAAGGGATCATGCCCATGTGAATTCCACCGATGATACTAATAGCCAACCAAAATCCTGACCAAGAAAAGATTCGAAACACACCGATTGCGAGACAGCCGAAAATCCAACACAACGTAGCCAAAATATCAATTGCCAAAATACTTGAAACAGGAAAAAATATTATGCCGCCGAACCAGTAGCTGAACCCAATTGACAGGTAATGATTTATCACCTCCAATACAACAACACTGCATACCATATTAGAGCATACCCTCCTCAACTATGCTGAATCCACCTTCAAAACACCAACACTGCCATACCAGGTTAGAGCACTCCCTCCCCCCAACAAAATTGATTGCCTCCTGCTGCCAGCCGCGAGACCACCCAATAATTAATCAGGACCCAAACTTAAACTTCTGCAACTCCTAGAACTGACCTTGGATTTATACACCACCGAGATATATTGAGATTCGATTCCTTTGACTTTACATTCAACCACCACCAAAACGAAGTCTCCAATCCAGATAATCTACGCCAAGTACTCGGACCTGCGATAATAAAAACAAACAGAGCAAAATCTAAACTGATGCAGTCTACCATTCTTTAACTCACAAGAGAGAAACCATAGCATTTATAAAAGGAGAATAGAATATGATAATTCTAACAAAGCATTTCTTCAGGTGGAAATTCTAAAGTATCCCACATTGATGCATTGCTCAAAGCAACCTTCCTAGCACGTATGAACTGCATCAGACATAATTTGAACATAGAGTTCATCTATGCACATTTTCTGATAAATATTCAAAATTAATATACTCCTGTACTCACTTAACCACTTCTCAGCTTCACTCATTTGATGGCCAAGACTGACTCACAGTTGGTGGCGGGACAAATGAGAGGCGAATATCAGACAAATGAGGGGTTGCCATCATTAGGGAACTCTAGGGTCTGGTTCCATTAAGGGGTTAGGGTTTGTATATAACCTGTCAAACAATGTCACAGCTAGTATTAAGTTAAGTTATCTAACTCGAGAGTCTAAATAAACTTGGGGAACATCAGTAGTATAAGCATAGAACCTTTAAAGCTTTTGGAAGAGCCAGTGGTGATTGTTGCAAGAGAACCTTATCATGGTTCAATTTTGAGTACAGAGCATAACAACATGAAGTTAGATCAGCCCATATGAGGTTGCTGCTCTCTTCTCCTGTTTGATGTTTACCGTTTTCACTCTTGGCAGTAGACACGAAATCAAGTTTATTAGTCGCAAGAAATGCCACGTCTACGCTTACTTCCGTATACTCTTTGATTTCAATTCCATTCTCCTCTAAATGAGTTTTTACCTGGCACAAGACATAATTTTCAATAAGTTGTATTTCCAAATTAGCATCTTCCAATCTAAAGATACTAAGATCATAAATGAGAGTACTCGAACTGATTTCAACACAAGTAATTTTAATAGAAAAGTTATGAACTTTTCAGTTTTCATGTTTAAAGTACAAAAATATGCAGAGTGTCTCCAGTAGTCAAACTGCATATGAGAGGACATCGATAACACCAGTAGTAGGTAAAGTTAGATGCCAAAAGCAATCAGCAAGTAATAAAATCATACATGTAAAGCCAGCTGATTAATGCTTGTTGACATCTCAACAGCAGCTCGCCAGGCAACACATCTGCTTCTCTTAGCAAAGTCTGAATTTTCAGGATATAAAATATCTGGTATCTTTGTAAAGCTGTAGAATTTCAATCGTCCAAATAAATTTAAAATGATTATTAAGATGAATAACACAACCACCACCAGTGATATACTAAAGAGAACAATTTTCAAACCTTGTCTAGCAGCCTTGGTAACAAAGGAGTGAGGTAGGACCTTGAAATTAAACAACTTTCGAGAAAGCCCGCCACCTCTCCACCAATACATTCCCAAACCACCGGTAGTATTTGAAGATGAACTGGATTCGATATCTGAATGTTTGGCCCTTTTCTTTCCAATACCATGCTTTGAGGAATGTACGTGATGAACCCACCATAATACGAGTAGTTGATCCCATAGTAACTACAGAATTCACATGCTTTAACAATCGGCTGAAAGTGCTTGATGTATCAAATTGGATTCCAACTGCATAATTCAAAATTACTAAGTTGGACACTAAAATAAGATTAGGTCATGTTTAATTGACCTGATAGAATGGATATGATAAGAGTTGAATAAGTTGTTTACACATTAATAACAAACCACTACCAACTTGTTTGTAGAGTTGATTGTTCTAATAGTAGAAAAAGTTATACTCTCTAATGGACTCATAGGCACTGGTGAATGCTGCATAATCCTTTTAGTGATAATGAATAAGACAACTTATTTCAACACTAACCGTTGGGACAAGTTATCATATAGTATCATAAACTAATATTTGTTGAATCAACCAATAGGCTATGTAGCTTTTTGGCGTATTTTATTATATTATATTCTTTAGTATTTAAGAACTGTGAGTCCATCATAGAGTATATCTCTATGTAGTTTTTTGGCGTATTTTATTATAATATCTCTAGGTAGCTTTTTGGCGTATTTTATTATTAAAAAAATGTCGAAGTTTATTTTTGTTTTTATTGGAAAAGAAATCATTCAAGTTTATCAGTTTTAAAACCATAATAATCAAATTATTTGTTTTTTCTAAAAAGCATCATAAAAATAAAAGAGATTACATTGGTTAAAGTAAAATGGTCAAATAATACTTTCAAATTAAACTTATAACATTAAAATAGAAAGATAAATGTTTCGTATTCTTTCTGAAATATAATTCTATAATTGTAGATACATGTACAAAAATAAACTTCGAATATAAATTTAAACAATTAATTTTTAAGCCATTAGATATAAATGTCCTATGATATATTAGTAAATTATACAATCTTGCCTAATGTGTAAATTATACAATCTTGCATAATGTCCTATGATATATTAGTAATTTTGCATAATGTGTAAATTATACAATCTTGCATAATGTCCTATCATATATTAGTAATTTCTTTATTTTATTTTTCATATACTAATCATTAATTTTATTTATCGGATGTTTATTAACTTTTTTTTCGAACTAAAATACATAATATTGGTGTTTTACTCCTCAAAACTATAAAAAAGTAAAAAAGATATTACATTATTTAAAATAAAATGATTAAATAATACTTTCAAATGTAATTTATAACTTTCTAATAAACAAACAAATGCCTCACCTTTTCTAGAAATATAATTCTCAATCATAATTATATTTATATGTTAAAACATTAAAATTCAAATATAAAATTAAACAATCATTTTTAGCCTTTTATATAATAAACTGCAATATATTAGTAAAATTATAAATAATTATATAAAAATAAATTACATATAAATGTAATAAAATATATTAGTAATTCATAAATAACTAACCTAAAATAAAATTTAATTGAATTAAATCAATTGTATACATTAAAATTATCGGTATAACGATAACAACTCTGAGTAATAAAAAACGATAGACAACTAGACAAAAACAATATTTTTGTATTTAATTTAATATATGATTCATCATCAAACTTATAGACACGTACATTCAACTAACATACTTATTTCATTCTCAAACTACCAAGACATCACAAATCGGAGGAAAATGAAAAAAGTTATTCTCGAAGATGATGATAAAATAAAACCTGAAAAAATAGAAATGTCATATATTCGAATATGCAATCTATTTAATACACAAAATGATATTACAACAGTTAATTTTATCTCAATCTCGTACATCATGTTGGTCTTAATCTAGTTGTATCATTAATTTGTATTCAAGATTTTATATAAAATACTTTCAAACTAAATTACTAAAATGTAATAGTCATACTTAAACAATAATTATTTTGAATATGTAAAAGTTGTTTGAGGAAGAATTGTGGTACAAGAGTTCTCCGAACGTCTGAGATGTATATATTTATAATCAAAATATTGTTTTTAAAAAAAAATATTTATCTATTTTAGAACTATTCATTTCTATGTAATCTCAAGTCATATTTTCAAATATGTTATTCTTTGTCCATATTTTATTTTATTTTGGATTTTATGAAATTATTTTTGGTCTTTCATCTATTTATTTTAGATATATTTAGTGGTGATGGTGATAATCTATAAAAATTACTTTTTTTTAATACTTTTTAATATTTTAATTAAATTTGTGATTAACATGGCCTATCATAATAAATTAAAACATGATCCAAAATATTGTGAAAAATCTCATTTCATCTTAAAATTAATATAATTTTATAACTCTAATATTTTTTTTACAAGTGATGTTAAAGTTACAAATACGGAGAATGAATAATACACCAGATCCTGAAGAAAAGCAGAAGAAAAATTAAATTTTTTTCAAATCACTTTACAATCAAAAGGATCGTGCCACAATTTCAAATACAAATGAAGGAGAACATTCTAAAAATATTGCGATTCAAATACAAATGAAGGAGCAACATTCTAAAAATATTGCATCGCAATTAAAGAAGATTGTGTGATGTGAGAATCACTCATCTATGCCACAAAAACTCCATTATAAATGTTAAACTTAGGAAGAAAAAAAAAAAAGTGAGAATCACTAGTCTATGCCAGCAAAATAACCTTGTACCCTTGGATAAGTGTAGTTTGATACTTTACTAGCATATAGTATCCCTTATTCTCTAGTTTTTCTTATTCTATTCGGTGTCAGTTTAAGGGATAGGCAAATTAGACAATGCTCTATGGCCTCCAATTTTTTTTTTTCAATTAGTTAATTCTTAATAATAACATCATATTAAAACAATATTCATTAGCATTTAAATATTGTAATCACTATTATCATCTTATTTTTTTTCATAAAATGGTAATAAATAAGATTAATTAGAAATTATACTATAAAAAATATGAAATTATTCACATAAGTGTATTTATCTTTCTAATTAACAGATGAGAGAGTATACGAGACTAAATATTTTTCTAATTAAATATTAATCAATTGTGTTAGAATGTGTCCTCTCAATTATAACAAAAAGATTACAATATATTTTATTCATATAGTAACTTTTTTTATCTTGTTTTAATTTAAAATATTTATATTTGTTTAATTGTTTTATTTTGAAATCTTTTTCTTCTTATTTGTCTTTATTAGGAATTTTATTTTATTTCATTTAAAGTATTGTCAACTAAATATTTAAATTCAATATTCAATTTTAAAAAAAAATTAATTGAATGACAAAAACAAAATTTAACATTAAACTTGATTTGAATAAACAAACAATGCAACACCTAACATAGAAAAAAGTAAAAATCTATTAGTAAAAAATACTCAAAAATATTAGATGATAAACAAAGTTAAAATTATAAATAATTATATAAATTCAAATAATAATTTGTGAATTAAAAATAATGATTTATTAATTAAAAATTTAGATAGAGAGTAAATTTCTATTCTTAATAACTCAAACTATTTTATTATAAAATTTGCCTTAGGTTTCGGTTCATCTCGGACAGACCCTGATTCTATTGAAACCCTAAATCAAAAGGTCATTTTCCTTTTTTAGATTTCTATGTATTCACAATCGTTAACATGGTATCAAATCGTTAATATGGTATCAGAGTTTGGTTTAATTTCGAAAACCAATGGTCCATATATTTTCAATAGTTGAATGGTCATTGATTTGTTGGATTATTGGCTTTAAGGTGTGTTCTAATTGGAATATGAGGTACCGATCGGCTAAATCCGGTGTTCTAATTGGAATATGAGGTACCGATCGGCTAAATCCGGTTTGTTAATTTGTGTTGGTGGCTAATTGGATTTCTTTGCATCACGTTACTGCGGCTTTAGTGACATCATGTTACTGCTACTTACCTTCCAAACTTTTCTTTCTAAGGTATTTTTTGGTGACATCGTTACTATTTTTATTTGGAGTATTGCTTTAGTAATAAAACAATAGTCTTTTAATAATAACAAATACTATTTGTTATTTTGTTTACATGTGGTAATTTGATTATCTTATAGTTGATTACAATGAGTAATGATAAAGATGATTCTCTTTAGTTTGTTAGTGTCCAACTTAAGGGAGAAAATTATCCTTATTGGAGTTATGTAATAAAAAAAAATTGAAAGGAAAAAAGATGTGGAATTATGTTGATGGAACATCTGTTAAACCTACTGATAAAAAAGATGAAGCAAAATATGCAAAAGAGTTGGAAACATGGGATGTTAGTAACTCGAAGATTCTTACTTGGATCAATAATTCTGTTTCTCAGTCAATAGGTGTGCAACTAGCAAAATATGATACTGCTAAGGAGATTTGGGACCATTTGAAACGTATGTATGCTCAATCTAACTTTGCCAAACGATATCAGTTGGAGAGTGATATTAGAGCTCTCAAACAGAATAATATGACCATTCAGGAATTCTACTCAGCAATGACTAATTTATGGGATCAATTGGCTCTTATGGAATCTATTGAATTGAAAGTTGTCAAAGCATACATTGATCAAAGAGAAGAGCAACGATTGGTTCAATTTCTGATGGCACTTAGGGTTGATTTTTAGGGTCTTCGTGGGGGTATTTTACATCGTAATCCTCTTCCAAATGTCAATTCAGTTTTCACTGAATTGTTGACAGAAGAAATCAGACTTAAGTCCCACTCTAATTTGATTCTAGATAAAGGAGTTCTCTCCACTCCTCAATCTGTTATTGCTGCTCCATTTCAAAAAGGAAAACCTCAAGGAAGGGTTGGGCTTGGTATTGATTAATGTGCTTTTTGTAAGGAAAAAGGTCATTGGAAAACACAATGTCCCAGGTTGAGTGCAAGTAAGAAAAATTTCAAAAGTACATCATCTAATATTTTTGTTGTTGTTCCTACTACCACTGGCTCTAGTTCTGATCATTTATAACCATCTGAGACTACTTCTCAAATATCTGATATTGTGGAGCAGCTTCAAAAGCTTCTTGCCACTCAGTCACATGCCATGTCTGCCTCCTCTATTAAAGGTTTGAAATCTTCTTGTTTGTCAGGTATATCCCCTTCCATGTAGATTCTAGACTCAGGAGCATCTCACCATATGTCATATGATGTTAAATCATTTGTGTCTCTGAATAATGCATCATCTATGTCAGTTATGACTGTTGATGGCACTCATATGCCATTAGCAGGCATCGGTTTTGTCTCCACATCAAATTTGTCATTTTCTGATGTTTATTAAATTTCTAATCTCACTTTGAGTCTTGCTTCTGTTAGTCAATTGTGTGATTCTGTTTACTCAATTATGTTTTCTTCTACTTCTTATTATGTGCAGGATCCTCATTTCGGGAGGCTAATTGGGACATGCCCTAGACAAGGGAGGCTTTATGTTTTGGATGAGTTGAGAGTTCCCGATATTGCAGCCACAACCTCCAGTTTGACAACTAATTTATTATCCTTTTTTCGTTTAAATTCTTCATCTTCAAGTTTTTATTTATAGCATTACCGTCTTGGACATGTCTTTGCTTCTAGGTTAAAGTGTTTGGTTTCTACTGGAGCTTTAGAAAAGTTACAAACCAGTGATATTTCAGATTATTATGGTAGTAAACTTTCTAAATTTTAAGCTTTACCATTTAGTAAAAGTGTTTCCATTTCATATGCACCATTTGACTTAGTTCACTCTGATGTATGGGGTTCATCACTGTTTCATACTAAGGGTGGATCTAGATATTATGTTTCATTTATTGATGAATATACTCGTTATTGTTAGGTTTATCTTATGAAAAATCGTTCTAAATTTTTTGACGTTTACTGTATGTTTCGTGCTATGGTTAAGACTCAACATAATGTTGTTATAAAGTGCTTTTGTTGTGATTTAGGTGGTGACACGTCTAATAAATTCTATGAATTGGTTTCTTTTGATGGTACAAATCATCAAACATCTTGTACTAATACTCCTCAACTGAATAGAGTTGCTAAAAGGAAACATTGTCACATTATTGAGACTGTCTATTCCTTTTTGTTGTTTGCTTCGGTTCCTAGTGAATTTTAGGTGAAGCAATTCTTACTGTTGTTCATGTTATTAATAGAATCCCGTCGTCTGTCACATCAGCTTTATATCCCTTTGAAAAATTGTATAATTCTATCCTTGATTATTCCTCTTTGAAAGTATTTGGTTCTACTTGTTTTGTTCTTCGCCCACAAGTAGAACGTGGTAAGTTATCTTCTCGTTCTACTATATGTGTTTTTCTTGGTTATGGGGATGGTCAAAAGGGTTAACGTTGTTATGATCCTAATGCAAAGAAATTGTATGTTTCTCGTCATATTGTTTTCCTTGAACACACACCTTTTTTACTCTCTTTCTTATGATTCTCATATTACTAGCAGTCCAAAACTCACCCATATTGATCCTTTTGATCATAATTATAATGTTTCTAGTGATTATAATTTTGAGAATTGCATGACTAATACTACTGCTACTCCAGATACTGACATCCCTCTTGTCCCCACGGCTACCCAAGAACCTCTTGCGATTATTGATCCTCCGCCTCCCCGTTATCCCTCTTGTGACCATAAGTGTAACGCTAATATAATATATATCTAGAATAATATCATACAAGTGTTATTTTGGTACTGACACCATCATAAGTGCCTAATAGCATAATTCACATTCTTGACCAATTCTAAAACAATACAAACTATGGTGCAAGACATGGAAATTATACTAAAACAAAATACTAAGATCGATACAATATCCATTATCCTACAAAGATAAAATACACAACGGAAACTAGATCTATGCTTCTCTTGAAACATCCCAAGCATAGCTCCACTTGTAAATCAAACCTGCAAAAGAAACCTGAAAAGCAACAACAATAGTGGGGTGAGATAACAACATCTCAGTGGGTTCCCTATCTTAGAGTTCTCTCGACTCTAAGGGTTTCAACTAATCACTACTCAAGTCGGGGGGAAAACCTAGACTTCGAGTTCACATAACAACTAGAGACATCAAGTGAGATAAACGAAGCACAACGTGCTTTAAGGCATCTTTCCCCGGCCAACCACAAGGGCAATACGACACGGGTCACTCGATCCTTAACATATAGATAACTTTCCCCGCCCAGCCACACAAGGGCATTATAGCACGAGTCACTCATTATCTATCTAAGGTACTTTCCTCGCCCAACCACACAAGGGAACTACAGTACGGGTTACGGTACCTTACCACAAAGTAACTTTCCCCGGCCATCCCACACACGGAGATCTCGACACGGGTCACTCGTTACTTATCCTAATGGATAATTTCCCCACCCAGCCACACCAGGGCACTTCATCATGGGTCACGCCTCCCCGATTGTCCTGTCTCATGGGACCTCGACACGAGCTAAACATAATTAAATTAAGATTTAACGCGGTGGGAATATATCCTCCATCCGTTCACAACTACTTAGCACGAGGATACTATTCGAGTATCGATGTCTAAGCATTATTATGTCTCTAAAACAATTTTATATCAACCTAGGGTAATCTTAAGCATCTCACAAATCATACCATCTAACCATTTCTAGTTACATTACTAGGCCATACTATTGGTTCATGGTAAAGTTTCCTCTCTTTTTTTTCCATTCTTGATGCTTTTAATTATATAACTCTCAATTATATAATCTAACATTTTAATTAAACAATCACAATTAAACTAATCCCATAAAATCTCTTTTTCTCTACTCTCATTTAATCCTCATGATTAAATCGCATATTCCACAAATCGATTTATACCATAATTCTCTAACTAACATAATTACGGATAATTAGGAAAGTCAGGTAAAAGTAGGCTCAAAATAATATTTCTCGGTCTCAAAAGATAGAATATATTACTAGCTTTGAATCGATATAAAGAACACATAAATCGGATGAACGAGGAAAAAGTTAAGAAGCTTTAAAAGAGGAATCGAAATTAATAATTTTAATCGGCATAAAATAAATATATTTTTCACTTCAAAAGTAATATTTTCCTCTACCATTGGATAGTACGTTGTCTTAGCTTTCCAACGCTTCGAACGGGGACCAAAACCGACTTACGGTTCAAAAGTTACGGTTAAAACAAGAGGCGAAATATTTTTCCCTGCGCAGGGGACTTCGCTATGTGAACTTAGTTTCACTATGCGAAGTAAGACAGTAGCAAAATCCCCAGTTTTCGCTGCGGGAACTGTAGCGAACAGTAGTGAACAATAGCAGTTCCAAGACGCGTTTTTATGAAGAAAAACACCAAAATTCACCATAAAACTCAATGGAACACTATGGATCATCCAAACAATCATAATAGATTTAACGTACATGTAACCCGACTATTCTACCCGATTATTTCAGCATTTTATCCGTTAGATTTCATTGATTAACAATTTTATCATCTCTAGCCTAAACTCTAAACATAAAAAACTCTTAAAAGAAAAGCTTCTAACTAGAACCCACCTCTAACCATGAAGAGGAGTTTGATGAAGATGGGGATTGGTGAAGAAATGGTGATGATTCTAAGCTCCCATGAACTTCTAGGTTTTCTTCTTCTCCCTTTCCTTTCTTTCTCTATTCTCTTTCTTTCCTTTTTTCTCCTTTCTCATACTAACTTTCTTCATTTTCTCTTTTTATAACAAAACAAATTATATATACTGATATACCATAGTTAATAACCTAGCGGATCCAAATTGGGAGTATCCAAAAATATCTCTGAGTCAAATATTTAATAAAACCTCTAAGTCAGATAATACTAATTAATTAATTAATTTAAGTTCGTCGGTTGCTCTAATTATTTTAATTGAAAACTCTCAGAGCACATTGAAACCTCATTAAATTCAATTAATATTATCCAGAGCATTTTATTAAAATACGGGGTATTATAGTAAGTCTACTCAATTGCCTGAATTTGTCTATTCCATTTATTTTTCCTATTTTGCTTCTTTTCTAACCTCTATCCACAGTTTGTCTGAGCCACCTTTCTATAACGAGGTTATTCTTAACCCTTTTTGGCAGCAGGTTATGACAGAAGAACTTTCTGCTATGGATAAAACAAATACTTGGGAATTAGTATTGCTTCCTCTTGGAAAACGTGTTATTGGGTCTCGTTGGATATACAAGACCAAAACTAAGTCTGATGGGTCAGTTGAGCGCTACAAAGCACGTCTTGTTGCTAAGGGATTCTCTCAACAATATGATATGGATTATGAAGAAACTTTTACTCTTGTTTCTAAGATGACTACTATATGCACTCTTATTGCAGTTACATCTGTTCGTCAATGGAATATTTCTCAAATGGATGTTAAAAATATATTTCTAAATGGTTATCTTAAAGATGAAGTTTATATGATACCCCCACAAGGTGTTTCTCATAATCAAGGGGAAGTGTGTAAGTTGAAGAAAGCTCTATATGGTTTGAAACAAGTTCCACGAGCTTGGTTTGAGAAGTTTACTACTGTGATTACATCTATTGGCTTTCGCTCTAGTGATCATGATTATGCCTTGTTTGTCAAGACCACTAACCATGGTCGTATTCTACTCTTATTATATGTTGATGATATGATTATTATAAGTGATGATATGGATGGAATTAATGATTTGAAATTACAGTTAGCCAAACAGTTTGAGATGAAAGATTTAGGCACTCTTCGGTACTTCTTGGGCATTGAAGTTGCTTACTCTCATATAGGCTATCTTCTATCTCAATCCAAGTATATTGCCAACATTCTTGAAAAGGCTCACCTTTCTGATACTAGAGTAACAGATAGTCCTCTTGAGTTGAATGTTAAATATGCTCCATTTGATGGTGTTTCTCTGTCAGATCCTACCTTATATCGTACTTTGGTTGGCAGTCTGGTGTACCTTAAAATTACTAGACCAGATATTGCTTAGGTTGTCCATGTTGTTAGTCAATTTGTTGTCTCTCCTACTACATTGCATTGGGTAGTTGTTCTTCGCATATGTCGTTATCTTCAAGGAACCTAGTTTCAGAGCCTTCTTTTTCCTTCATCATCCTCATTGGAACTTCGTGCTTATTCTGATGTTGATTAGGTTGGCGACCCCAAAGATCGTAAGTCGACCACGGGGTTTTGTATCTTTCTTGGAGACTCTCTTATTTCTTGGAAGAGTAAGAAACAAGATATTGTATCATGATCTTCTATAGAAGCCGAGTATCGTGTTATGGCATCCACCACTACTGAAATAGTTTGGTCGCGTTGGTTACTTTCTGATATGGGTGTCATTCTTTCTAAATTAACTCTCATGTATTGTGATAACAAAAGTGCTATTCGAATTGCCCATGACTTGGTCTTTCATGAATGTACCAAAGAAATTGAGATTGATTGTCACTTCACTCGTCATCATGTTCACCATGGGATAATTACTCTAACGTTTGCCTCCTCTGCTTTACAAGTTGCTGATTTATTTACGAAGACACATTCCATAAAACGTTTTCATTTTTTTATTGACAAACTCTCGATACTTCCTACTAATGCATCTTGAGTTTGAGGGGAGATGTTAGATATTATTATTATTATATTGGTTTATTGTATCTTTGTAAGGGCAGTATGGTATTTTACTAGCATATAGTATATATACTCTAGTGTAATCCTTATTCTCCCATTTTTCTTATTCTATTGAAATCCTAAACCAAAGGTCTTTTTCCTTCACTATGTTTCTATGTATTCACTAATGTTAACAAAGTGAACTTAATAAACATTTTTGATCTGACTTGATCAGAAGGAACCTTCCAGTGATGAGCAGCTTTGATGGGAGACTGGAGAGTGTACCTGCAAGACGCCCTGATGCCAAAGTAAGAATACAAGTACAGAAAGGTAGAAGAGATAAAGATTCAGAATACATGACTCTCTGATGGAGGAGAGTATTTATAGTGTGCCCCCAGCATTAGGCCAATGCTTTTCCATGAACTGGATTAGCTAGGCCCAAGGAAGAACTGCCAAGAAATGCGTAAGAGCAAGTAAGACCTAGCACGTGCTCTTGCCCTTGGTCCAACTGCCCATACATATCAGGAGATGAGTGGGTAGTTAGGTGACGTGAATCACGTGGAGAGACGCTCTCCCACGTCTTTGTATTGGGCCATAAGTTGTGCCTGACGGACTGGGCATCTACCCGACGCAGATTGTGTTGGCCCAGTCCAAAACAATTTCTAATTAGGTATTTTAGCCTACCACCACCTAAGATAAGGGGTGAATCCTTAAAACTCATAAAATTCCTGTTAAAATCTAAATGCTTAACTGTATAACCAGTTTAGGGATTAAGGAGTTTGTTTAAGTTGTTAAAAGTTTAATTACTAAGAGATTAAAATTAAATAATCTTAAGAATGACACATAGAATAATAATTTTAAATGGCATGGTCAAACAATTAGGACAAGGGATAATTCAAGTCAACCTCACCCATGACATATTTATATCATAATTTATTAAACCCCAGTTTTTAACATCATATCTCTCAAACCAACAAAGAAACTGTTTTATTCAATCATTCAGTGTTATATTCAATACTAATTGCAATCCTTGTGTTTGATACTTAGTGACTCTCACCATAATATTATTTGCAAGGATGTAATATATAGTATATGTTCTTGATGTCATCAAATTTTTGGTATCATTGTTGGGGGATTATCAAATTTTATTGAATTTAACTTTTTTACTAGTAGAAAAAATATCAACCGAGATGAATGATTATCAAAAGTTACTCCACCAAAAAAAACAATTAGGAAACTATGGTGGACGTACGCTAAATGGTAATAGGTTGATCATTGTGAATCAACATGTAACCGTAGAAAAGTTTGAGTTTAACGTAACTCTACTATGCAAGTTAAAACAAAAGAAGCTTGCAGGAAGGTTAATTGAAGATGCCAAAAAGCATTTAAAGGGATTCTTCACTATGTACACAAATATCAAAATAGAAGGACATATTGATGAAGATAAGCGATTAAAATTATTTTCTTTTACTCTAACCGATAATGTAGAAGAATGGTGTCGGCAACTGATGCCCGATAATATCTCTACATAATATCTCTACATGGGAGGTCATGGAGTCAAAATTCTTGGAAGAATGTTTTTCAACATCCTCTATGTTCAACACATAACTTAGACACCACTCATCAAATACATATATTCTAGAATGACATAAAGCTCAAAGCGAAACAAAAACTTGATACAATAGTTGGCGGTTCCTTAAACTTCAAAACTTCCACCCAAATTATAAATAGTGTTAATGAACATTTTTTTAGTTGTATGATTGGTGTCCCTCAAAGACAAAGGAGATTCCAAATAGGTCAACCAAATCAACATGTCACTTAAGAAAAGAAGCAGAAGGGGAGGGTGCACTTGAAAAGTTGGTTGCCCAAACTGTTAAACAAGCAGAAGGGGAGGTGCACTTGAAAAGTTGGTTGCCCAAACTATCCAATTTTTGGAAAAGAAGCAGAAGAGATACAACTTTTTTCAAAAATTATGATTTTAAAAATGTATATTTATGTTTTACGATGTCAAAATTAGTCTTCCAATTTAGAAAAAGTAATTATTGAAAAATTTGTAATATTTTAAAAAATGATTTTACAAAATCTATTTTCGAAAATATAAAAAAAAAATTCATTTTTCTTAAAGTTAAAATAAACTGGCCCTATTTCTCTACTTACTCACATTTGCTATATTATTCCAATAGAGTTTTTGAGCATAATGAAAAAATAGAAAAAAAAGTTGAATACTAGTCAATCATATCAGAGAAAGAAAAGTTGGCAAAACCCGAGATAAGACTCTCCCATCCTTGGAGATTCAAAAAATCGAAAGGATAAGAAATTTTTTGACGAACTTCTTGAATTGTTCAAAAATTGCAAATCAATATTACATTTTCGAGGCACTAGAACATATGCCCACTTGTACAAAATTCATGAAGGATGTTATCTCTAAATCGAGAACCACATATGATGAAATTGTGAAACTGTCTACGCAATGAAGTTATATTCTACAAAGTAAGATACCAATAAAGTGCAAAGATTCTAGAAGAGTCACCGTATGGTGGACAAATTTATCTTTCTTGTGAACTTTGTTGTGTTAGATATTCTTAAAGATAATGACATCACATTGATTATTGAAAGGCAATTCTTCTTAATAGATAGGTGTGTGATTGACCTGGAAAATGGTAAACTAACTTTTGAGGGGTGTAGGATTAGCCTAAAGAAGACGAGGAAGAATGTTATCTAATCACCATGATCAACTTTATCGGTAAGACAATGAAGAATGTTACCTAGTCAACATGATCAACTCTATCATTGAGGATACATTTAAAATCCAGATTCTATAGTTTCCCTTAAAGAAGTTCTAAGCATGCCATCAGAGGTTGAAGTCATAGCCATGATATCTAACAATGAAAACAAAAAACATGAGAAAGCCTACCAGAATTGAATCTGGTACATACTAATGATTAAACAGGCTTGGTGTTTTATCAATCATACAGTTAATTTCTTGTATGAAAGTATGTAGTTTGTGTAGTAAATGTTCCTACTTCACAAGACTTCTAACCGAGCAAATATAATATGCTTTTTGCTCATCTACAAAATTATGAATATGTGACAACCAGAAGTAAATAAAGGTGAACACATTTAACTTGCATCTCAAGATTGAAAGGTAAACAAACACAAATGAGAACCACCCATACTCTTATATTGATTGAAGGGCGAAGTATAACTATGAATATCAATCTAAAACAATCCAAGTTTTTCAAAAATTATTAGCATCCTTAAGTAACTCTCGTATCATGATAGGTAACATAACATGCTTTGACACCAAATATCAATCTCAAAAGTATTACAGATCATTTCATTTTTACTCGACAAAGCTCTTCACTTTCTTCAGCCACAATAAGTATTCCTTGCTGTCTTTGTTAAACATGTATTCCTGCAAAAAGTTGGTTGTGCCGGCTGTTATCCCCCGGATCTCGAGATACTTGAGAAAAGCCTTTTGCAGATTTTCATCCAAATCACTGTAAAAAAAAACAGAAACATTCAGAAACTGTAATAAATGCATGCTATGATAAAGTCAAATAACATATATTTTTAAATGCTTACGTGAACTCAGGTCCCTCATATACCAGCTCATCTTCAGAATCGTCGGGCTTCTTAATTGACAAGCTATCAATCGAAACCTCGTCAGGGAAAGCAGTCAAGCCAAACTCTAGGGACACTCCATTTCCTTTGAAAACGGTCACAACCAAAGGAATGCTAGATTCAGTATCATTCTTCTCATTGTCATCTGCATCGTCACCCTCGTTTTCTTCAGGTGTTATGGTAGGGATGTCAACTTGAACTGTGATAACTTCATCCTCATATTGTCTTTTTAGTTGAATAGTTCTTACTCCAGGATTGTCCTCAATCTCAAAAGGAAATCCAATAGGAATTTCAACCTGAAAAATTTACACAATGTGACAAATGACAGTGAATATCAAAAGCAATTGTGATCCACATACACTTCCTTTGATAATCACTGTTATTCCTGACCCCTGACAAGAACCGCAGGTGGTAAAATCTAAAAGGGAAAAACTTTCTATCTTAAGTTTTGCTGCTAGAATACATAATTTTATGTGCCAGGAAAACTCATCAGTATAAAATAACACTCAAAGCTGATAATGCTTGTCATGCATTTTCATATACCAAAGATAATCCACAAACAAATAATATGGTATTTTCTCAAACTCAAATAATATTTCAACTTTCAGACAAGAAAAAAGGATGAAAACTTGTTTTGCTCATTGGAAAGCAGCAATTTAAGAGTTATATTTAAACCTACTAACAACATATACTTCATAGAGACAAATTAAAGATTATTAGGAAAACTCATCGGTATATGACACTCAAAACTGATAATGATTGTCATGCATTTTCATACATCAAAGATAATACACAAACAATTATGTGATATTTTCTCAAATTCATACAACATTTCAACTTTCAGACGAGAAAAAGGGTTGAAAACTTGTTTTGCTCATTGGAAAGCCTTCAAAATAGGAACTATTTTTACAAGATGTAATACTATGGAGGGCTAAGTTTATAGTTAAAATTTAATAGGGAATAAACTTGAAAGCTTGTGATTGTGATTGTGTAGGACTAACAACACATTTAAGCCAAAGTATTATTAGCAAACTGATTTCGCAGCATATCTTAAAATACAAGACTAATAACAGACTGATCTTGAAACTAAATTTCACATGACCCAAGTGAGCAATAAGAAATATATGAATGAGAAATTTACAGCTAAGGGATAAAGCTTTTCAATCAAACAAAGATATATCATATCTTGGCAACTGTTAAGTAAATTTCATTACATTAAATATTTTACACAAATAACAAAAACAGACAAACAAAGAATCCAAGATATACAAGCTAACTGGTACGACCCAGTTAAACATACTTTTATTTAACCACTAAAAGATAAATATCACTTAAACGCATATTCGCACGAAGACAGCAGTTTTGAATACCCACATAGTTATCTCAGACTATGATACCGATCTTAAACATTAAGTTAGCTTCTTAATGAAATGAGTAGCATATGAAAACAACAAACAAAAATTGCAAAAAACAACTCTTACACGGTCAATGTATAACACAAATAAGAAGAAAAAAAGTTACCCACAAACACAACAAAATTGAACTCTCTAAATATTTTACTCATTCACATCAACTATATCCAAACTTCTATCTACATTGCTACAAGACATAATCATTCCTCATATCCAAACTTCTATCTACATTGCTACAAGACATCATCATTCCTCATAGTAATGAATGCAAATATTACTTTTTTGGTGGAATTTGGCATCAGCAGTGTTTGTTAGTGAGGCCAGAACAATCATCCATTTATCGCGAACCACATTTGACAACACTGGTAACAAACATTCTAAAATTTCTACACCTTACAAAGAAATGGAACACAGGGAAATTCACCACAAACCATAACAACCAATATCAACAACAAACATGTATCATGTCAAAGATTATGTGTCGATAAATGCATAGGAACAAAGCTCAAGAAAGGGAAAAACAATTTACGAGCATACAGAACTTCAATCTAATATACTTACTAACCAAGCATACAAAAAACGCAACATTAATCGAAAATACACAAAACTGTAGGAAAAGAAACAAATTTCGAAGAAATTTACAATTATAATACACCAGAGGGAAACAAAGGGGTTAAAGGTAATAGTTGAAAAATTACTTGTTCATTAGCTTCATTATCCTCGATGGCGCAATTGATTTCAGATTGAAGTACTTGAATAAGATTAGAATCTGGGAACGACTTCTTTGCGACGGCGTTAGCGAAGCTACGAGAGGGTACAAAAGGAGTCATCTCTTGGTGAGGAAGGAGTTTGACGGAGAGTGCACTGTGGAAGGTTCTGGAAGAAGAAGAAGCCACCGTGCGGCGAGCAGCCAGAGGAATTACGGCGGCGGTGGCACGACGGAGGACAGCGTACATAGCCATTTGAGAGTTGAGTAGAGAGTGGTGCAGGGTTTAGTGTTAGGGTTTTGGGAATTTGGAACACGCGGTTCTGTTTATTTATAGGTGGTCAATTAATTAAAAGATTGTTTAATTAATTTGGCCTCAAGTGTTGTAATTTTGGTCTTGATGGTAGGATTCTTCAAATCTAAACTTGTCACTCCTCTAAATTTCATGTTACCTGAAAATATATTTTTATAACTAAGTTAGACCGTGGGTTTTTCTTTATAAGTAAAGAACATAATTATCAGAACAAATGCATAATGGGGAGGAATTATAACTTATAAGACGAAAAAAGGGGAGTGGTTTGGGGATTTCAAGAAGAATATTGGTGTTTGTGATGTGTATAGAGTAGAACTTTGGAGAGTTTACGAAGGTTTGTAGCTTAGATTGGGATTCAATAGAATTGATATTTGTTTTGAAGTGGTTATGTATAATCACTAGTAATTCTAATAATATATGATAAGGATATTCAAATCATGCATTTATCGCGAAATTAATCTTGAACATAATATAAGTGGAATTCAACTCAAATACACAAGAAAACGTCAATCAATCACAAAGCAATCTAGAAAAGAAAATGGGTTGGGTTTGCTAACCAAAGAGATTTATGAGATACATCAAATCTGGCATTAATTATAGATATAATCAATCATAAAGTCTCTTATCTTAATTTAATGTTTCGCTTTAGTCTCTTAACTAAACAATGTTATAAAGTAGTCTCTTAAAACCATTTTGTACCTGAAATGGTCTTTGCTGGTAGTTTTCTTAAGAAACGTTAAGTACTGACTATGTGGCCTGACAACTAGGCAAATGATAAAATATTGACTCACCACTTCTAGGGTTGAATCATCAGCTTTCCCCTTTTGTTTTCTGTGTTTTCTGAAATCAGCGACATTTGTGTTCTTTCTTTTGTATTGTTTAATCATCACTTTCCTTCTTTCGTTTTCCTCTGTATTTAATCATCATCTTTTCATTACTGCGTATTTGTGTCCTCAATCTCAATGAATGCAAGTAGTACATCAATGTCAAACAACCAAAGCTTTGAGCCAACTTGTTATGTGCTTCGTAGAAAAAAAATGATGAAGTGTTTTTGCCAAAATGAGAGTTGTTTTGGTATTGTCAGTGATATGAACAATATGAACTATGAGAGAAATTTTTTGGGTTGTAGAAATTATAGAAATCACATGAATAAGGGTTGTAATTTCTTTAAGTGGTTAGGTGATGAAATTGTTGATGAAAGGGATTTGAAGATTGAAATGCAAAAGAAGAAAATTTCAAAATTGAAGAATGAAGTTCTCTAGACTAGAGGATGGTTAAAAATGTCCATTGTGGTTGTGATTTTGAGTTTAGGTTTCTTGTGTTTGTAACACTATATTTCAAATAGGATTAGGGTAAAGCATTGTGTTTGTTGAATTTTGAGTTTATCAATGTACTTTAGTTTTTGAACATGTTGTAACACCCCAAAACTACCCGGCGGAAAATCATAAATCAGAGTTATCAAAATTTTAACAATAGGGTGCCACATTTTCAACTCAATAAAGAAAACAACATTTAATTGCATAATCATCATGGACACATAACACATTTAGATCGGGATACAACAACAACTTCATTTATTTTTATAAACCAAAACAGCTTTATTATTAAACAACATGTTCATAGTTTTCAACTTCATTGTCATGACTTCACAGCTTTGTTCAACTAGAAAACTACTTATAGCAACTTATTCTTTTACTCAACTTCAACTTTTAAATACAACAACAACAAAGAAAATTACAATGATATAACAAGCGTCAACCCCCCGAGTGTTACGTATCAGAGCGACGACTGACTCGAACTATTGAAGATAACAATCTTGCTTCAAGCTAACCTGCACGTTACCAACCAATGGTAACATTCAACACAGAAAGGGGTGAGATATCGAACCATATAAACAAGAGTATGATAATTAATACGCTAGATAGAATCATACAATTTTCATACTATCCCACAACAACATCTTACCAATCACCCCAAACCATCAACATGTTTTATCAACTTAATTAGTATATCAACATAACCAATTTCAACTACAAAATCAACATAGACACCGTCATCAACTTCAACGAACATATACATCATATATACCTTCTTCAATATCATCATAATCGACATTATGAACATAAATATATAAACAACTCAGGCAACATAATCCTATAATCAACTCACCCAACATAATAATATAATCAACTTAGCAACATAATCAACTTATCCAACATAATAATATAATCAACATAGCTACATAATCAACTTATCCAACATAATAATATAATCAAATTAGCAACATAATCAACTCATTCAACATGAACTACTTACTCAACATAATCGACTTAAACCACTTAATCCACTTAAATCTACATAAACCACTTATTCAACTAGAGCAACATAAACAACGCAAACAACATAATCAATGTGACACAGGATGCGACTCGACTGTGCATATGCATGTGGTACCATTGGAGTAAAACTCCCAACTTAAAATATACCAGGTTATCGAGGTATCTGCAAGGCATAAGCCTTCAACTTAATAAATTTGCCAATCCAGGACAACGTGGTGAGCATCCGCTCCAACTTAGAAATGAAATGTATGTCATGAGACCAACCAAACAACATATAAACAACAAATAACTCAAAACAACATACAACAAACAATGTAGCAACTTAAATTCAACATGATTCAACTTTGGCCATAGGCCTACAACTTTCAACGTTGGTCATACGACCTACAACTTAAAAATGCCCATGAACCGAGACAAAACACATACTCAACGTAAGAGAAAACCACACATTCAACACGAATTCAACAAAATAAACCGACTAAAATCACCTACTAATTATTCCTAACTACCTCGACAATTTTCGTTAAAGTCCGGACAACTAGTTTTTCCGCTTAAATTGGCTAAATCGGCTAAAACTATACCATTTCAATATTTTTGCGATTATTACGATTTTATTGTGAAATTTTGTCGATTTTATGTTTGCTGATAAAATACTACTACTATAGTTAACCTTCTGTCAGGATACTCAAACAAAATTTTTTTTTCCTGTCAAACTCAAAACTCTGTTTTTGTCAAAAGACCAGTTATGTCATTACTAACCTGCAACTTGCGGATATGCACTTCACTTCCTACTAAGTTTTATTATTATTAGTTCATGTAGTCACTAACATCAATTCGTTTATATATAACAGACCAAAATGAATATACAAGCAAAAATGTTCCTACTATTTCACAAAGGACAAAACCTAAGTAATTAAACTAATCTTTCTATCAGTATTTATCATGGCACATGCATGTTACTAAATACATGGTGTATAATTTTCTAAACATGACACACAATTCTCTTTTTTTTTTTTATATATATAGTATATAAGTTCATGGTTTAATCATTTATTGATATATAATTACTTACACTTTAATATATTATACTAAATATAACATTTTTTTGTACAATACATATTTCTAAGTGGCCAACACCACTAACATGAAAAATATGGGGTGGCTGGCGCCATAGCCCCATGGCCCACGCCATGAATCTTCTTTTATATTAGGTGGTCTGCGCCACCCCTATGTGTGTAGTGGGTGGCTTGCGCCACCCCTAAAATACAGAAATTAAGTTTTCATCCCCAAATTAATTTTTTTTTCAGAATCGACAAATTCACAGCGACATGCATCAAATTAATTTAACAATAAAACTCAACAACATCAGTTAATCAATTCCACAGACAACATTATTCCATCAATTTCACAACCACAAGATCGACCAAATCAACTACGTACAATACAATATTATACGATCTCAAACCCGCATACTAATCATCATAATCCCAATTATAAAGTTCGAACCCCACCCTTACCTTAATAGGTGGCCGCTTCAAATCTCATATCGACTTTCCAATTTGGCTTCCGACGGCGACTTCTCGTAACCGTTTTCTCCACTTTTCCTCGTTCTCCAATTTCACGTTCCACTTTTTCTCAACTTCCACTGATACTACTTCTCATCTTGACTAATTCTCCTTTTATTTTCTCTTTATTAAAATAATAATAATAATAATCCAATTATAAGTAATGGGCCTAACTGCAACACCCCCTTAATTTGCTATTTTGAACACGGTTTCAAGCCCACTAATTAATCTACTACAACAACTATAATATTTACTCTGATAATATTTCTACGGCTTCCGACTTATTTTCCCGACTTAACGACTTAAATTCACCACAACACCAAACTTTAATTTAATAATTCACTACTAATTATTTTCTCCAGACTTAATTAGATTATCTTCCGATTATTAACCAAATGGTCCAAACAACCCAATCGACATATCCAACAATAAACGAAAATAATTCATATCTTCTTCCATAACTTATATCAACTTAATTAATTAAATTCGACCTAAACCAACTTATAATTATCAACACAATATTCCGATATTTTGGAAATCAACTTAAATACGCAAATCACCGCAAATCAACACAACACAATACATTTATATTTAATTAAATAATTAATTAAATAAACGGGCGTTACAACTCTCCCCCACTTAGAATATTTTCGTCCTCGAAAATTTATCCGATTCAACTACTCCAACTACTTATTTATTCCGACTAATCAACTCTCATCCTCGAAAGGCAACCCCACTTATAATACAGACAACAATTCATGACACCAACGTTAACAACAACACAAACAACAATGAAGCAATGCCCTTGACAACCATCAACACAACACAAAGAGTAACCAACTTACAACTTAGAACACATCAACTCAAGAACATACAACTTAATCACAACGTTAATACAACCAAAATACCAACATCGTTGTCATCCGCGTACGAATGACGACACCACGCGTTAGCTGCGCACTCTGATTACTTGCAAAATACCAAGTTTACCGAGTGTAAATCCAACTTACAATCACCAAAATCGACATATCAACAAAGCCTCCGACTCACTCCTCGGGATTTTCATTCCAACAGGTATTCTAACTCTTCATAGTTACTGGACACTTCCAACTTAGGTCCATAAGACAACAACTTTGAACGTTCGGCGTAATTACAACAGCGACGACTTCCCAATCTTGAATAAGATGTACTTGCTCTTCCCAATTATCCTCAATACAATTACAACTTTACTATATTTTAGCAACACGTCTTCGACAATCATCTTAACCACACAACATCATTACACCAACATAAGGTACAAGGGTCCAACGAATCTCCACAAGCTAACTCATACCATTTGCCTCCAACTAATTCAACTTTCCGAATACTCGATCCTTACTCATACCGACACAACCTTTTATAGATTCTTAGCTGAATCAACACAACCAAACAACTCCTCTTATTCCAACCAAAACCTCTCTTTAATAAACCAACTTATAATTTCACTTATAATACTTGCAACTCAATTATATCTGACATTCTTATCAAATCATCATTTCACATTTCCACCTACTTTCCTTTCTAATCATCTCAATAGAACTTTAAGTCTCAAGCTACTTAATTCTTCATTAAACAACATTCCAATTATTCTGAGTCCAACTATGAATTTTCTTATTACAATTCAATCCAAGCGCAACTTCATACTTCCCTCTTAAATTCCAACTAATACTCTCATATAATAACTTGCATTTGACAAAACAAACAATACTCAAGCACTCTACTTGACTTCAACCAATTCGACGTACATACTATACTAGTTGGCATGACACATCTATCCATCAATTATGATTACGTCTGCTATCAACAATAGATTAAGGGTGATCAGTTCCTCAATTTATTGATAGACATCCGACAACCATAACATAGGCATCAATCATCATTACCCAACGCCATAATGTACTTTAACTTGTGCCCAGAGTCCGTAAGCATAATGCTCCGCCAACTCTTTACGGCTTATCAACTCCTTCTTAGTCTCCTTAATTCCAACTTCATCAATGATACAAATCATCCAAAAATCCAGTACACATTCTCTTATGTACACACATAGTGCCACACGACTTTCAATATCCACCTAACACCAGAGTCGTTACAACAAGTACCATCCAAAATGGTCTGTTCCAATTACAACTTTCATCCAAGTTAAAATATTTAACAACACTAATCAACTTCCATCTTCTTCCCAACCTCACCATCATCTAACATAGGCATTTAATTGTCCATATTTGACATAAATCTCATCTCTATGTGTTCTCCGATACTTTCGCATTTCCTCTAATACTAACATCTTATTCCTATCAACATTTCACACTCGTCTTCATCCTTTCAAAATTTCAGCAATAAATGCTCAACTTCGAACACAAATATCTCTTCCAATACAGACCTCTAAGTCACAAAATTATATTCCAAAATGAAGATAATTTCGTGCAGATTCCAGAACTTCAAGAATCGCTTAAATCCGACTCACGAGTAAAACGTTATCCTCCTTGCAATGGGACTGGTCAACAATTCTCGTATGCAGAATTTTCCAAAATTTCGCAGCAGACCCAACTATTAAAGCGCACTTATCTCCCTCATCATAAACCTCCTAAATTCAAATCTTATATGTAAACTGTATGGAATTTTGTAATCTTTTCAAAAAGTCAAGAACCGCTTCAATCCGAATCACAGTTAAAAAGTTATGCCACTTCTTGTGACAACTGCTCCAAGATTGCAAAAACCAGAATTTTTGAGATTGATGAATACACCTCTCTCCATCTTACTTCCAAGTTCTACCAAAATATTGCTCTACATCCAACTTCGAAAATTAATTGAATTTAATCCAACTACACTCAAGGCATAGCAATTTACCGACTTGATCCTTCAACTTGATCCATCAACGTTTCTTTGTATTTGGAATAAATCATTCTTCCTTAAACAATCTCCATCCAAAATCCATGCCCTGCTCAACCCGACCGATACGAATTCATGAATCCATGCTCTCGCCAGTCTGCAATAACGTCTCTTCAACAACCTTGTACTCCTACAATCAACATCAACTTTGAACCAACTTCGACATTCCAACAACAGTCCGGGGGTCAAGCTTCTCCCACACTTAATTCCAACCAACACCTGCAGACAACGACTAAAAAATAACAACAAATACCGACAGTGTTTCACACGCATGTCGCATACTAAGAGATTAACAACACTAGACAACACTGGCCGGACGGACCGACCTGCTCTAATACCACTAATGTAACACCCCAAAACTACCCGGCGGAAAATCATAAATCAGAGTTATCAAAATTTTAACAACAATAGGGTGCCACATTTTCAACTCAATAAACAAAACAATATTTAATCGCATAATCATCATGGACACATAACACATTTAGATCGGGATACAACAACAACTTCATTTATTTTTATAAACCAAAACAACTTTATTATTAAACAACATGTTCATAGTTTTCAACTTCATTGTCATGACTTCACAACTTTGTTCAACTAGAAAACTACTTATAGCAACTTATTATTTTACTCAACTTCAACTTTTAAATACAACAACAACAACAACAACAACAACAAAGAAAACTACAATGATATAACAAGCGTCAACCCCCCGAGTGTTACGTATCAGAGCGACGACTGACTCGAACTATTAAAGATAACAATCTTGCTTCAAGCTAACCTGTACGTTACCAACCAAGGGTAATATTCAACACAAAAAGGGGTGAGATATCGAACCATATAAACAAGAGTATGATAATTAATACGCTAGATAGAATCATACAATTTTCATACTATCCCACAACAACATCTTACCAATCACCCCAAACCATCAACATGTTTTATCAACATAACCAATTTCAACTACAAAATCAACATAGACACCGTCATCAACTTCAACGAACATATACAACATATATACCTTCTTCAATATCAGCATAATCGACATTATGAACATAAATATATAAACAACTCAGGCAACATAATTCTATAATCAACTCACCCAACATAATAATATAATCAACTTAGCAACATAATCAACTTATCCAACATAATAATATAATCAACATAGCTACATAATCAACTTATCCAACATAATAATATAATCAACTCATTCAACATGAACTACTTACTCAACATAATCGAATTAAACCACTTAATCCACTTAAATCTACATAAACCACTTATTCAACTAGAGCAACATAAACAACGCAAACAACATAATCAATGCGACACGGGATGCGACTCGACTGTGCATATGCATGTGGTACCATTGGAGTAAAACTCCCAACTTAAAATATACCAGGTTATCGAGGTATCTGCAAGGCATAAGCATTCAACGTAATAAATTTGTCAATCCAGGCCAACGTGGTGAGTATCCGCTCCAACTTAGAAATGAAATGTATGTCATGAGACCAACCAAACAACATATAAGCAACAAATAACTCAAAACAACATACAACAAACAATGTAGCAACTTAAATTCAACATGATTCAACTTTGGTCATATGCCTACAACTTTTAACGTTGGTCATACGACCTACAACTTAAAAATGCCCATGAAACGAGACAAAACACATACTCGACGTAAGAGAAAACCACACATTCAACACGAATTCAACAAAATAAACCGACTAAAATCACCTATTAATTATTCCTAACTACCTCGACAATTTTCGTTAAAGTCCGAACAACTAGTTTTTCCGCTTAAATTGGCTAAATCGGCTAAAACTATACCATTTCAACATTTTTGCGATTATTACGATTTTATTGTGAAATTTTGTCGATTTTTTGTTTGCTGATAATATACTACTACTATAGTTAACCTTCTGTCAGGACACTCAAACAATTTTTTTTTCCTGTCAAACTTCAAAACTCTGTTTTTGTCAAAAGACCAGTTATGTCATTACTAACCTGCAACTTGCGGATATGCACTTCACATCCTACTAAGTTTTATTATTATTAGTTCATGTAGTCACTAACATAAATTCGTTTATATATAACAGACCAAAATGAATATACAAGCAAAAATGTTCCTACTATTTCACAAAGGACAAAACCTAAGTAATTAAACTAATCTTTCTATCAGTATTTATCATGGCACATGCATATTACTAAATACATGGTGTATAATTTTCTCTACATGACACACAATTCTCTTTTTTGTTTTGTTTTATATATATAATATATAAGTTCATGGTTTAATGATTTATTGATATATAATTACTTACACTTTAATTATCATACTACATATAACATTTTTTTATACAATGCGTATTTCTAAGTGGCTGGCACCACTAACATGAAAAATATGGGGTGGCTGGCGCCATAGCCCCCCATGGCCCACGCCATGAATCTTCTTCTTTTATATTGGGTGGCCTGCGCCACCCCTATGTGTGTAGTGGGTGGCCTGTGCCACCCCTAAAATAAAGAAATTAGGTTTTCATCCCCAAATTAATTTTTTTTCAGAATCGACAAATTCACAACGACATGCATCAAATTAATTTAACAATAAAACTCAACAACATCAGTTAATCAAATTCCACAGACAACATTATTCCATCAATTTCACAACCACAAGATCGACCAAATCAACTACGGACAATACAATATTATACGATCTCAAACCCGCATACTAATCATCATAATCTCAATTATAAAGTTCGAACCCCACCCTTACCTTAATAGGTGGTCGCTTCGAATCTCCGATCGACTTTCCAATTTAGCTTCCGAAGGCGACTTCTCGTAACCGTTTTCTCCACTTTTCCTCGTTCTCCAATTTCACGTTCCACTTTTTCTCAACTTCCACTGATACTACTTCTCATCTTGACTAATTCTCCTTTTATTTTCTCTTTATTATAATAATAATAATAATAATCCAATTATAACTAATGGGCCTAACTGCAACACCCCCTTAATTTGCTATTTCGAACACGGTTTCAAGCCCACTAATTAATCTACTACAACAACTATAATATTTACTCCGATAATATTTCTACGGCTTCCGACTTATATTTCCGACTTAATGACTTAAATTCACCACAACAGCAAACTTTAATTTAATAATTCACTACTAATTATTTTCTCCAGACTTAATTAGATTATCTTCCGATTATTAACCAAATGGTCCAAACAACCCGATCGACATATCCAACAATAAACGAAAATACTTCATATCTTCTTCCATAACTTATATCAACTTAATTAATTAAATTCGACCTAAACCAACTTATAATTATCAACACAATATTCCAATATTTTGGAAATCAACTTAAATACGCAAATCACCGCAAATCAACACAACACAATACACTTATATTTAATTAAATAATTAATTAAATAAACGGGCGTTACACATGTCACGAGAATTTTGTAACATTTTTTTTGGTTTAATGATTATTGTTATGAAAAATAATGTGTTCAGTATATTGTACGATTATAGCTTAAACAAAATATGAAGTAACTAGATATATCACGAGAAGGGAGAGTTGAATTGTGTCCCTTTTAAAATATAGCTTTAACTTAATAAAAAACACAATCTCTCAAGAAATCCTTGGAGAAGAAAGGTTAGAGTAAATCTCATATAATATTTAGTGTTGTGTGTGTAAGAATGTGATTAAGAGTATAATAAACAAATAAATAGAGTAGGTTTTAAGAGAGATCACACAGGAGATTTATCATGGTTCACCAATGTTATTAGTCCAGTCCTCACAACATATGAGAATTGTTTACTAATGCTTGACAAATTTTCTTCTTGTGTGCATCTTTACAACTATGTGTTTTCTTAGCCTCATCAGACTTACAATAATGATTAATATAACTTCATAAGTTGATAAAGTAGAATAATATTTTATATTTCTTGAGGATATATGATTTTGAGAGAGTTTGTTGAGATCAGAGAAAGACTAAAACTTCACGATATGGTAGTGAGAGGTTTGTTGAGATATCTTTGATAAGGTTAGATGGTGATTCTGATTTGTGATGGTTTTGATGTGTTTGTATGTTTTTCTCTTTGTAAATAAAAAGTCACTCTTGCAAATAAATGAAGTGTTCTTATTTATAAACTTTAATGTCTTATCTTTAAGTCTTCACTTGAAAATAGTCATGAAACAACATGATAATTATGAGTGTATCATTAATGTGAGAGAGAATGATTTTGATCCTCGCGTCTTGAGGATGAACAACTATTTTCTATTATCATGCTTGTACTCCGAGTTTGTTCCAAAAACTTTATGTCACTTCATATAAAGTAGTAATGCTAACTTGTGGCTTGGTTGAAGGGAAATCGCGATCTAAAAATGCATCGGAAAATAAAATTTCCCTTTAGTGATCCTTAAGAATGATCATGATCAGTAATATAATGGTTACCTCTTGTGGCGATGAAACCTTTGATTCTGAATCAAATGAGTGATCACGAGCGATGAACAATGAACAACGTATCTACTCATTCCACAGGAACAGATTCCTTCAGTTTCATGCTAGCTGCTACAATTGAAGGATTTGAGAGAGAGAGAGAGAGAGAGAGACAGAGAGAGAGAAGGAAGGAAATACGGCTAGGGTTTCACAACCAAATTTCCATCAAGTGTAAATACTTCTACACAAGGGTTCTATTTATAAAACCACTTGTGTGGACTGCAAGCTAAAAAACCCAACTTAAGTGCACCATATAATAATAATATTATTATTATTATTATTATTATAACTATTATTATAATAAATATATTTTACTATTATTATATTTTATAACTATAATAATAATAGTAACAATAATAATAATATTTTTAACTATTATTATATTATACTATATGATGTTCCATATTTCACTTAAGTGCACCATACCTTATAGTGTTCCATAATTCTCTGAAGTACATTGTACTTTACCGTGTTCCTTATTTATTGTATCTCTCTCGTCAATCTGTCATTATGTGTGTGACCATATAGTTTCTCGCGACGTTGGAAATTATATTAAATCACACATTTAACATAATAAACAGTGAGCAATATCTAGCAACACATCATTGTTTATACAAGTCACAAAAATGTTATGTGTTCTGACAAAACCTTTTATGATAATACTTGTGTGTATAATTATCCTTTTGCCCTTATGTTTATATTGAACACAAGACATATATCGTGTCAACCTTGTCCAGTTCAATATTGGGCCCTTAGACATTTATCTTGTTATGCAGGATGAGCAAATTCCATCTAGGTCACTCATGTCCCTCAACATGCTTTGTGAAATACTCATCAACTGTCTTTATAGTCATCCAGTTACGGAAAATGTTTGATCAACAATAAAGTACTTGACTCTACATCTAGGGTCCATAGTGGTTTCAGGCTGAAGGGTGGTATACACCATTATCACCATGAGAGTAACTTATGATACTTTGCATAACATTTTATGTAGTACTCTCATAGCGGGTCAATCCATTATAAATATTACTCCTAATATTCATACATATGTTAAGACTTGATAACTCTTTATCCATGATCCATATGATGTGATCATCAGTCTATCTACATAATCGTCTTAATGCTTTAAGGTTATCCCACTTCACAGTAAAGCTCGACTACAGATACTTTAAGAATAATATCATTATGTTTAATGAAATCTGTAACGCCTTAATTTTTATATTTATTTTTGTTAAATAAATATTAATATTTTAATGGCATAATTGAATTAATTGGTGAAGAGAGTATTTTATGAGAATAATAATAATAATATAACGTGTATTATTATAATGTTGTTATTATTTAAATAAAATAAAATAAAAGGGTTAGTTAGAGGTTTAAGGGGCAAATGTGGAATTGTTGTTTCATAAAAAGAGGAATTAGGGAAACAAACCTCATTCATCGTATTTTGACGAAGAACAGAGAGGTCTGGAAAAAGAGGAGAAGAAAGGCAAGGTCAAGGATCGTAGATCACGAAGACCAAAAGTTGTGAAGGAAAGCTTCGATTTTAAGGTAAGGGGGGAGAAAATGGTTTATGATTGGTGATAGGACATAGAAGGGTAATTGGGAGTTCCTTCCTCCCTTAGATATATTTAGAGATTATGATAATAATGATTGAATTGATGCAATATTGTGAAATTGTTGATGAATATGATTATACGATGTATTTTGAAAATATATTTGGTGTTGTGTGTTTGGTATTGGGAGGAATGGCATATGAAGGTTATGAGAGATATGATGAACAGAGAAGAGGGTTAAACCTCATAGATTCCTTAATTTGATCTAAGAAAGTTTATTAATAAAACTAGTGGATGTTATATGTATAAATGGATAATAAACATGTGAATTGGCTGGTTTTGAGTGCTAAATTCGACTTAGAATGGTTGGGGTTCGTACAGGTGAGAAAGGAGGAAGAAAATTGGAAGAACACAAAAATCAGAATTTTGGGGTCAGGTGCCCTGACACGGGCCGTGTCCCATGACACGGGTGGCCGTGTCAGGCTTCGGGAAATTTGTTTTTGATGATTTAGGGGGCCGTGTCCCAGGCCACCTGACACGGGCCGTGTCAGGGGACACGGGAGGCCGTGTCAGGCCCCTGTAAATGCAATTTTTCGTCCGTTTTAAGGTGGATTTGATTCATTCTTCTAATGTAGGATTATATTAGTGAAATAAGACTTTGAGGATGTTCTAATAGTGAATATATGACTTGATGATTAGTCGCATAAGAAATCCTAAGTGCTTAATTGAAATATATGAATATGTAGATTGTTATAATTGTGAATAACATGAGATATGTGTATGCTTTGTGTGTGAATAAGATGCACTGATGGTTGGTTGATGAGATCATGATGATCATAAAGCATGATGTGTTCATGTGTATTGTGATATGGTATGCGTTGTTGTGTCTGCATGCGCATACATTTGATGGAATAATCATGTAGTGGATGTGATTATTCGGGATTCATTGAGAATCGTGGTTGCAGGTGTAACACCCCAAAATTTACCCTCTGATTTTTATATTCCGGTTGGTTTATGCTTCACCTTCATTTGCAGTTACCATTCGACCATTAATACATCTCGCATTCAGGCATAGGATTAAGGTGGCGATTAAGAGTAATGAAAAAAAAACTTTCCTTCAAAATTCGTGATATTCAAGGGTTTTCGGGAGTGTCAAGTATTATGACTCTTCATCACTGTTGCTTATGCTCCGTGGGGGGTTATATGTGGTTCAAATCATATTTTTAGTTTTCACGGAAAAAAGTTTGTTTGGCCATTACGAGTAATGCTTCATTAATGTTCATACCATCACTTTAAAGACACCTTTAAAACATCTCATGTTGGATATGAGTGGGATTTCAAGATAGCATTAGACTTCGGGTCGCTATATTTTAAAACTAATTTGGACTGCAATTTATGGTTTCTCGTTTTGGTTGTAACGTATGTGATTAAAACTTATGTCAAGACATTCACCGGTCGCCAAGCCATGTGGATGAAATTTATGTCGAGATATTCACAATTTATTTTCAAAATCAGTTTCATGATTGATTTTAAAGAGTTGTTTTAAAGATATTCTCATGGCAATGTCAGTTTGATTTTAAGAAGGGAGAAAACAACAAGCCAGTTGTTCTGAGTTATTCTTGAAACAGACTGTGGAAAATGCAACATGTTATGGGCTGCCTGGTGTTGTTAGTGGGCCATCTTATGAATTTGTTCCCAATGCATACATGACAATGGGATCCGCAGAAAGAAAATTGGAACTACAATTTACTCAAGAAAGCCACCAATAATGTGCTAAGTATAACAAGTTCATGATAGATGAAATAATGGAATTTTATACAAAAAAAAAGAGAAAGAAAAAACTGTAATTATATTCAATTAATTCAGTCATTTGAAAATGATAATATAGAGAGATCTGTTACAATTAAGGTACATGCCAAAAATACAAGAAGTTAACTCATAAACAAAAAAAAAAGAGAAGGAAAAACACGGGCCGAGATATTCCGCATCAATTGCTACCGAAGCTTGATTACTCAATTCCGTAACTGGTTGATACTGCATATGATCCGAAACTCACACTCACCTGCATATACATAAGAACTCAGCATATATCACAGAAGGGGGATTTCATATTAGAAAGTCAAAAAACAGAATGGTAAGAATCAATACATGAAAACAGTTACAAATCCTAACTGTCATAACAAATTCAATAACAGAAATAATCACCAGAAACTTCCAGAATCTACCGAGTTATCTACATATACCTTGATTCATTCTTCAGGAGAACTTCTACACACTGCATCATTTTCCTCTGCCATTGATTCTTTCATCTTCTTCATCTCTCTCATTCAATACTCAGCTTCAAACCTACATCATCATTCATCAACAACCACCATAAATTCTCTTTCAATCTTCAACAAGAGGAAACCAGCTACATTCACAGCAAACCTCCAACAGAATCACAACAAACTCAGATGAAGGCTTCTAATTGATTTTTACCTGAGTTATTGAAATCTCGAAGAGATCCATCACCATGGCAACGATTCTTCAATCTTGAAGCAGTACTTCACATCATCATCATCCTACATCATCTTCTTCTACCTATCCGCATAAACTCCATTGCACCTTCATCGATCCCAATCATCAACTTTCAACCCTCACACCTGCACATTGAAAGAGTAACAACAACAATTCAGAACGCTCTCGTATGTACAAAAAGAATCAAAGTCAGTAAGGGTTTTTGAAAGCGTAACGGAAAAGAGAAGGCATAAGGGAGATACCAAAGAAGCATGTTATCAAACTAATAGAAATCAGAGACTTTCTTCAAGCTTCAATCTCCTGATGAGTCGTTTCCAGCTTCATCGATAAATCCGAAGCTTCATCACCTTCGGCCTTTCTTTTTTTTCGTCCATCTCCACTACGCTACCGGATTTTTCCCTTCAATCATCTTCGTAAAAGATTTCACAGCATCTCAAAATCTTCATCAATCTCATTGAGCTACCATCAATCCACTAGAACCGTAAATCGCATCACAAAAACATGGCTGCAACCTGATCAAGATTCCAACGTCTTCGTGTATCAAAATCCTGCAAAAATTCGTATTCCAAATACAAAATTCAGTCATGGATGCGCAAGGTTACAACGGGATTTTGCAAGAATGATTCAACAGTAATAGCATTGAAATCGTGACAATAACACAGGGAAGGTGAACAAGAAAAGCAACAGGTGAAATCGTACGCATACCTGAACAGAGTTCCGCAACTTTTTTCGTCGGGCCACTGACGTCTTCGTCGCCGCATACTCATCGTTCGACGATCGGAATCATCAACAAGCTCACCACGCCATCGGAAGATTGACGCAACCTCAAGGTACGATTCGACTTCCGGTTAAAAATTGTTGTTGTGCTTTGTCTTATCATTCTCGAATGCAATTTTGGTCTCGGATTAGGAGGGAGGCGAGTTTCGATTAGGGTTCAAATAAAGTTCTATTAGGTTTAGCGAAGGAAATGATGCAGATAGGTTTCCCCGTAGCTTTTGTTCCGGCGAAGTCACGTCGTCATGCGATGAAGACGGCGGCGACTTAGTTTGGCCAAAGGAGGTAGCGCCGTGGGGGGAAAGAGGATTTGATATAGGGTTAAGTTGTGTTTAAGAGGATGAACATGGATAAAGGAGAAGGTGTGTGAGTGAGGGAGAACGAGAATGAGGTTGGCGGCGACGGCATTAAGGGCTAGAAGATGATGGTGAGGCCGGCGGCGGCCATTAGAGTTTCAGGAGGGAAGAAGAAGGTGATTTAGGTTTTACGTTTGATTAAGTTTTGTTTCTCCCAGTTTTGTTTTTTTTTAGTTTTATATTATGTTATTGATGGATTAAGTTGATTTAATAAATTAAATTAATGGGAATAATGAAGAATGTAGAGTAATTAGGATTTATCTTAATAAATTAAGAGTAATAAAAGTCAGTTAATGGGAATTAATAATGCTGTTATATCTCTATAAAGATAGGTTAATGGATAAGCTCCTATGCTAATGGGCCCTAATAAACTGCTATTCACACCCCCAATATGAGCCCATTGTCTTGATTAGCTAAAACAAAATCGTTTTCTCACCCCCCCTGGTTTCTGCGCTATTGGGTTCAGTAAATTACTATCCCCACCCCCGTTTTCGGCCCAGTTGGATTTCTAACTTAAAAGAAATTTCTATTCCAACCCCCTCCAATTCTTTTTCTTTTTAATTTCTATTTTTATATCATTTTAAATTAATCCCATAAAAAATATTAAAACATTTAATAAAATTCCACAAAATTACAGTAGAATATTAAGTCAATTTAGAAACATTCCCAATTTTTACTTTCTGAATTTAATCATTTTTCAATTTAATTTCGATTTTTTCATTTTTATTGATTCATATTAAATTCCTTCATAAACACATAAATTTGTACAATTTATTTATGCCACTTCCCATAACATTTTTTACCCGTTCTTTTTGCCATGATTAAAGGACAAATAGAAGTACCTAGAATATTTTTAGAATATTTTTTAGGACTTTTTTTCTATTGTTTTGGTAGTGCAATTTGTGTAAATTTGTGATGGAGCTTTAGATAGGTTTAAGTGGTCATTTACCCTAGTTAGAATGAGAATTTTTTAGAGATTTTTTTTAATATGGTGTTATAATCAGGTTAGAGACCTTAGGAATTTAATTTCACATTTTTTCCATGACTTTTAATATTTTTTGTCATTTTATTTCATTCCATCACATTATGCATATTCATGATTCATATCATTCACTAACTATTTGTTTTTTTGTGCAAGGTATTTTGCAAGGTTTGGCTTATGGACTTGGATATTTTTGTGCCTCAATTGTGTTTTATACTTTGTGTACTTTGTGATGTAATAGCTTAGAACTTGTATGCTTGTATAGTTTCTATAACTAGGTTAGAAAAGATAAAACAAATCATTAGAAAACGAAAATCTCAAAAATAAGTAAAGGGCTCGATCCAACGTCGAGTATATTTTCAAATAAATAAATAAAGTTGCATGTAACTATAGGGTTCCTCGATCACCATCGTTCCATTCCATCCAACCAAAGGCAAGCCTTGTATGTTTCACACCATAAGTCGTGCGTCTTAGCACCACGCAACCGACCCACCCGATCCATTGTTTCATCCCATTTACATTTCATACCGTGTTTACCCACCATGACTTAGGAGGACCCTATTGCTCATTATTAACTTCTTTTACTTGCATGTCTATTCTTATATCTCTTAGGTAGATTTAATTGCAAACCTCACTAACCATAGGTTATCCATGAATTCAACTAATTTAGGGTAAGTCTAGTTTCCCTTAGAATTTTTCCTTTTTATAACTTGAGTCTCACTTCTCATCTTGAAATAAAATTAAAAACACTTAATAAAGGAAAGGTGTACAATGCGTCACGAGCCTTAAGCTATACGGGAAATGATTAGTGGAGGTCTCCTTCACTCTTCTAGGATGCTTTACAAACGTTCCATTGGGGGCGATCTTGGAAAGTATTCGCTCCTGTGTCATAGTCTTTAGTGTTGTACATTCAATAAATACAATCTCAAAACACTTCTTATAAAAGACAACAAACCAAGAAGTCACGTCTTCTCATTTCATCTCATACTCTTTGCGGACGAACATGACTTGTCTCGACAGTTCAAACAACGATACGGTAAACACCCTCGAGTCAGAGCCGGTAACACCTGAGCTAGAGCTATGGCAACGTCATCCTAAAAATCACAAATGAGTGTAAGCCTTAGTTAGACGAACTACGACGTCTCTGATCCTCATTTATCCCGATGAGGTACGTAGGCAGTGGGGTAGGGCCCATTCGAGCACAATCTTTCTTTTTCCCTACATTTTTTCCCTTTATTTCCATTTATCAATTCCATTTCTTTTTCTCATTTCCATTTCATTCCAGATAGCTATTCTTTCATTCGAACAGCATATCATTTCTCACCCTTTGAAAACAGACTTATAAGCGTGGATCCCGTCGGGTACGGCGGACGGATTGGGGTGCTAATACCTTCTCAATTCGTAACCGACTCCCGTATCCAGATCTTTGGTTCGCAAGGCCTCGTCCTTCTCCTTCTTCCTTAGGTTTGTGCAACATTACCTTTCCCATTCCTTTGGGATAAAAATGTCTGGTTGGCGACTCTAACCTTTCCGCGCCACTTTCGCGTTTGTACTAGGATGAAAATCCCGGGAGCGACAGCTGGCGACTCTGCTGGGGACTTTTAGAAATTCTAAATTCCCCTTTGAGAGTCAATCCTAGCGCTTGTCTGTTTCTGTTTTCTTTGGGTGCTTATTCATTCGTTGTTATGCTTTAGTTTAGCTTTACTGTTATATTTACAGTTTATCGATTTCCTTTACAAGCTTTATTTACAGCTTTCTGCACTTTACTTTACTGTCGCATATACTGGCATATACTGTACTGGCTGTTCTGGTTTTCCTTGGCGGGATGGGAGTTACTGTGAGATAAGCCAAATACCCGGCTTGAGTATACACATAGGATTTAGAGTGGGCAGTCGTGTGGCTTGCGTGGTCTTGAGCACGTGTAGTTTTCACGAGTCCCACACCCATATCAGGCTCTCTTGGGATATGTTCTATACTGCCTAGGCAGACCATAGAATGTTCCCACCTGAGCTGCTAACACTGGGAACCGATCATCGAGGACCTTAGTGGAAACAACCCTCTCTAGTGGTGACAGTGGCAGACCACATTTTGTGGCAAACCCATTCGCACCCGAGGGCCCACTAGGAAATCGCATAGGATGACCTTGTTCTCTCATAGGAACCCCGTTAAAGCAACTGGTCGTATGACGGTAGTATTGTACCCTTCGGGATGAATGTACTATTGTTTCTCGACTTCAGTGCTTGAAGCCGGGAACTTATGAGGGATGCTTGTTTTTCCGGAATTCAGCTGAGGCCTCCCTGAGTAGTACATAATGCCAAACCAATTCCCTGATTTGGTCATGAGCCATTTCTCGGAAATGGTGAACATATTATTGCTATTCGGCTTTGAGAGTCCGTGATGTTGACCCGTAGTAGCATACCCGTGAGATTGGGAGGGGTTTACAGGTTTGCAGGAAAACTAAACCTTCAACCTACCTTGTTCTTGATACTTGGGTTTTCTTTCGACGCATACTTATGATATGGTATTCTTGACAATCGGTATTCAGGAAAAATCAGAAGACAGTACAACAGTGCCCAGTATATGCAACAGTGATCACATGCCATTGCATTGCATCACATCATCCGCATACTTGCATTCCTAACGCATGTTTATTCATTTGCAGGGCTGCATATTACATCCTTGATTCCGGTTGTGGGTATTGATCTATGAGCATGGAACCCAAGAAGAAGACCAAGTGTATTATCTCCTACAAGGTTTATCAGCCTTTTGTGAAAGAAATTCTCAAAGTGAAGGCCTTAGCTCCTCCAGAAGTTCTGAATGTCTTCAAGCAGGATTACAGGTGGATTTTGTATTTCATAGAGCCCATCAGTGACTATGCTTTCAGAGGGATGCACACCTTGCTGCAGTTTTATGATCCACAACTTAGATGTTTCGTACTTTCTAATTTCGTGTTGGCACCTACATTAGAGGAGTATTCGAGCATCCTGAGAGTTTCCGTGAAAGACTGTGCACCATTCTTTGGGACCAAGATTGATCCCGACTTCAAAGATGTAGCAACTGCTCTTTATTTGAGCAAGTCATTATTGGAAGACCGGATTGATAGCAAAGGAGGCTTCCGAGGATATCATTTGAGTTTCTTGTTAGATGAGGCTACCAAAGCAGCTGAGGCAAAAAGTTGGAGTACCTTCAATGCGATCCTAGCTTTGTGTATCTATGGAATCACTTTGTTCCCGAATATGCCGAACTTCGTGGATGTTGATGCTATTCGCATTTTCATAGCAAAGAATCCTATTCCTACTCTCCTAGGTGATCTCTACCACTCTGTGCATTATAAGAATGAGAAGCGAAGGGGTGGAATGTTGAATTGTTGCGCGACTGTATTCTACAAGTGGTTCACACGCTTTCTTCCACAATCAGGAGCTTTTGAGAAGACGAAGAACACTCTTGAATGGTCTGAACGATTGATGGGTTTACAAGCAAAGGACATTGTCTGGGTTAATCAGGGTTTGCGGTGCATTGACATTCTTCATAGTTGCGGAGGATTCCCTAATGTTCCATTGATCGGGAGGAAAGGGGGAATTAATTACAACCCTTCTCTCACGATTCGACAGTTTGGGTATGCCTTAAAGGAACCACCAGCTGTTGTGGACATCACAGAGTCCTTGTACTTCCAATCAACGGATGGATTCGAGATTGCTCAGAAAGCTTCTAATGCTTGGCATAGTCGAAAGATAAGAGGGAAGAAGACTTTGGGAGTAGGGAATTGTCGAATGTATCCACCGTTTGCAGAATGGTTAAGAGAACGGGTTGAAGTGTTACTATTACCATTTGGGCCTGCGCCTCTTCTATATCCCACAGTCATTGAACAACCTACCACAGTTAGCATTGAAGAGTTCAACAAGATGAAGACGGAAAGAGACGGTTTGTTAATAGAGAATGCACAATTGGGTCAGGAGCTTGCTAAAGCTAATCACGCTAGACTTGAGAGTGAGTGGAAAGCTCAAGAAGACGCTGAGAGGCATGCTATTGAAAGGAAACAGTGTGAAGTTGAGTTGGCTCGGTATGAGAGGTTCGAGTTTGCTACTAGAAGTTCTTCCAAAGAACACATTGACACTAGAAGACAACTGGATCAGAAGACCTTGATGTTTGAAAACATGAAAAAGATACATTCTGCTTACAGGATCAAAAGAGAGGAACAAGACAAAGTTCAAGCTGAAGAGATCGCAAGTAAGCTAAAGGAGAAAGACGAAGAGATGGCCGATAAGTTGAGAGAAAAAGATGAAGAACTTGCTAAAGCCCGAGAAGAAGCTGCCTACTACAAGCGGATGATGATTTGCTATCAGAAGAAGCTGAAGAGGTTTGAAGACAACCAGGTGCAGACAAAGGAGTTGGTAGAAGTTCCAAAGGCAGGACCGATCATTGACCCAGATCTAGATGGAGGATCGCATTGACAAAGACATCTTTCTGTTTGCTTGTATGTTGTAGGATTACCATCAGGACTGTTGATGGAATCTTTTTATCATTGTACTTCTGTTTGAATCCATACTTTTGGTGTTTTGACCATATCAACAAAGTTCTTATCATAAAAAGGTCTCTTTACTATCATTATGTGTTCTCTCACTTTGTGATCACCGACACATCTGACACATTTGCAAAAACACGTCGGTCTTCGTATTCTTGGAATTGTTTGGCACGTCTGCTACACACACGCATCTTATATTATCAACACCGCTTGTTATTTACAGCAAAAAGAGCTTCTGTTTTCATCAAACCCACAAAACTGGAATCAGGAGATGGGACGCCCTAAAAATGAATCGACATGCCATAGCATTCATTTCCTGCATATCATATTCTTGTGTTTTTGCAGGTTACCCAGGGTTTCTAACTTATTTGATTGCAGGCAATATAGCTGGTCAACGCGTTCACCGATATCCGACTAAAAGAAACCGAGTAAGGATGGCTGATCGAATGCAGACTGATCTCAATGAACTCCGACAGAGGATGGATCAGTTCATGGAAATGATGACTGGCATGGCCCAGAACCAGGAGCGTCTCCGGTTGATGGTTGAGCAACCTCATGGGAATGTTAATACGGGAATACCGGCCGAGAATGTGGATTCTAATGCTGCCCGTAACGGAGAACCTAATCCAAATAGGACCACAACACGTAATGCAGGTTTAGAAGACAATCAAGAAGACCAGTTCACTCTACTGGATGCTGATATGGGTAACATGAATGAGATCAACAATCGCAGGTATGAAGAGCTATCAGAGAAGATCAAGGCCATGGAATGTCAGAATTCCTTGGGCATCGATGTAACCAGTCTCGGGTTAGTACCAGGAGTCAGAATCCCTCCAAAGTTCAAGGCACCATCGTTTGACAAGTACAACGGCAGCACGTGTCCTAGGACTCACATTCATGCGTACTTCAGAAGAATCTCGGCTCATACTGATGACGAGAAACTTTGGATGCATTTCTTCCAAGACAGTTTATCTGGAGCTTCGTTGAGCTGGTACATGAAGCTGAGTCGGGTCTCTATTCGAAGTTGGAAAGATCTAGCTGAGGCATTCCTCAAGCAGTATCAATACAATATTGATATGGCTCCGAATCGCACCCAGCTACAGAACTTGTCTCAAGGACCTAAAGAGAGTTTTAAGCAGTACGCCCAGAGGTGGCGTGAGCTGGCCGCACAGGTTCAACCTCCATTGCTGGATTGGGAAATGGCCGACATGTTTATGGGCACCTTGCAAGGTGTTTACTTGGATCGACTGGCCGCTTGCCCGTCCATTGGCTTTTCTGATATCGTCATTGCTGGAGAAAGAATAGAGAATTTTCTGAAAATGGGAAAGATCCAGGATGCAAGCAGTGCTAGTTCTTCCGGTGTGAGAAAGCCTTTTGGCAACGGCCAAAGAAGAAGAGAAGGCGAGACAAATGCTGTGTATAGAGGCCGAGACAGAGGTTATTCTCAAGGTTACCACCAAACAGCTGCGGTGACTATTACTCCACAGGTTCAACAACAACGACCACATGTTCAACAACAACGACCACAGGGTCAGCAACAACAGGTACAGAGACCGTTTCAAGAAAGAACAAGAGCGAGAAACCGCAGACTCGACCCCGTCCCATGCCCATATGTTGTATTGCTCCCGGAGCTGCTAAAGTTGAACCTGGTCGAGCTTCGTACCATGAGACCTCCCGCTCCTGACAATCTACCTCCGAATTTTGATGCCAATGCCAGGTGCGAATTCCATTCAGGTGCCCAGGGGCACAGTATTGAGAAATGTTGGGCTTTTCAGAACAAGGTACAAGACTTAGTTGACTCCAAGGCGATCAATTTTGCTCCTCTCCCAAATGTACTCCATAATCCGATGCCCAGTCATAATGGAACCGGTGTCACGGTTATTCTACCAGATGGTTCACGTTAAGCTGAAGTCTTCAAGTTAATCACCCAGGACGCCAGGGTATTCATGAAGCAAATAGAGCCAGCAGTATTCAAATACTCTCAGTGATGGCATTTTTGTGTTTGCCTTTATTCATTGTTCATTTTCATCCCTATTGAGGGGAACTACGTCGCTCTGATTCTTCATTGGTCATCAGTCAATGAAGATACGTAGGCAGAAGATCGTCAGGTCTTTCCGAGCAACCTTATGGGGCAACTTTACTCCCCAGCTTCACTTTTTCCTTCAGATGTCTCGTGTCAGAGTCAGAATAGCTAGAAGAGGAAGTATGGCTGCCATGGTTAGGTATACAACTGCGAATTGAAAATTACAAGTCCGTGAAAGAGCTATTGATCACTGAAAGTATCCAAGACTGACAGGTCCAGACGGAGCCAAGCCTCCTCGACTATGGCAATATTCTGTTTCTTTACTGCATTTCCATTTGTAGTTTCTTTTATATGCTAAACATTTGTCTACATGTATGAAATTTGTTTGCTTTTGAATGTTAGCAATAATAAAACTCACATGTTTTTCTTGAAGTAATTCATTTGCATTCACTTATAATTTTTGCATGTGTACATCGCAATACCAATTGTCATGCTTAAATTCTATGAAAGGAGAATGACGAAACAAAAACGCAAAATCTCTAATTGTGTGCTCCCAAGTAAGACCCTGTTGACGATGTACAGGCATTGTTTCAAATCCTAAACACTGGAGATATAAGGAAGATAGACCCTCGCTAACCCCTTTGAGCCTTGAAGTAGGAGTTTATCTTCAAATGAAAAAAAAACCTCACATGTAACCCAGGGGCAGGGTAGACGTCAGCTAGTCAGACCCAGCGTTCAGACTTTCATAAAGAAGTGTATTTGAAGATCCGTTGTATTCTACTATGCTAATCAAGAGGTCCAAAGACCCGAGACCACAATGGTTATCCAAGTCAAAAGGTCCAAAGATTGAAAACCACAATGGTTATCCTTCGTCGACCAAAGAATGAGGCAGTCACAACCCTCGCGAAGCAATCAAGACAAACAATGTCACGCGACTTGTTCAAGATGCAAAGAAGAAAAAGAAAAGAAAAGGCCCGCTAAGTCGAAACTTGAAAACAAGCGACTTAGGCAAAAGTTAGGGCATCCCGCTGGACTCCACAATCAAAGATTCACAAGAATCAGTCCAGGCAAAAGTTAGGGATAAGCAAAATAACGCAAAAACGAATGACAAAAAAGGATTACACAAGAAAGATCCTCAAATGAGAACAAAGTCGTGTGACACAGACACGAAAGATAGAGGAGTGACTGATTCTCAACAATAACTTGATTGGTGCTTGAACTAATAGCAGCAACGGTTCTTCAATCAACACGAAACCCTTATGAAAGGTGAATGCTTGTGAAAACTAGCTGAACATAGGAATGGAGAACATCACGAAGAGCGGGTGGGCACAAATAAACTTCGAGCCTATATCCTTTGTTTCTATAACCGTGAACCAGGCCACGATACAACCCTTGAAAGTCCTAACTGAAACAGGGTTAATTTGAGAGCATACTACCACGAGACCGCGTTCCTGACTCCTATGAGTTGTGCTAAAAGACATTTGTTGGTATTGCATGTACATACTCTCATTCAAAATAAGGTCGTATCTTAACCAGTGATTCTCTCACGAAGGTTAAACGATCCATTTTCAAAACTTCAAGTTTAACTTGTGTGTTGCATTAGAATTTTCATTCTAAGAATAAACATTTTTTGCTTGCATACATTTGTTTAGCATCATAAATGGTTCGCATACGGAAATTCAATCCAGAAGCTTAAGCTTGCCAAGTTGAGAAGTTTAAAACTTCTGAAAGACTGTCACGTCGAGGAGCACTTTTCTGAGAAAGCTTCACTGAGCAAGGACTTTCCAAATTAGTCACAGTAAGAGCTAGCCAATCTGGGGCAGTTACGTCGAGCAATCTCTTCAAATTTCAGTCAAACTGGGGCAATCACCTCGAGATTCAGATCTCTCCAAGAGCGAAGATTAATCGGTCAAGTGCAAAGCTATTCAAATACTCGTACTGGGGCAGGCCACCCCAATAGTACGAGAGTTCATTCTTTCCCGAAGACAGACGATCAGAAGCATTTACCCGGAGTTTAGAATACCGTGGTCACTTGTCAAGCCAACTACCTCGTTCAGCACTTCTGACAGATACAAACTCATCCGCATTGGCAATGGTTACCTCCCCAGCAAGGTTATTACACTGATTCATGCAGTCGTTACGATACCTAAGAGTTTAAAGACACCAAGTCTTTTTGTAAAATCCTCTTGAGGTAAAATCCATACGAAAATCACTGATCCCCAGCGCGAGACAACCTGAAATCTTCCCTCCTCAGTAGGACGTGTCTCGGTGTTGTCTTCCCCAACAGGCAAATGGAAGTTATCTTCACTAAAGTCAGAAGTTTTTCCTTCAGTTGTTTTCCTTGATCTTGAGTCCTCATCAGATCTAAGGCGATTCCTATTCCCCTAGAAGATTTCAGATAAATCATTCTCTTCCCCAGCAGATCCATAAAAGTGGATAATCCCCAATAGTCGAGGTATCCTCAGGCACGGCCTTCAAATCTAAAAGTCCAATTTATTTTTGGCAAAGGTGGTAATTCGGGACAAATGAATTATTCACGCTCTTCTCCGACAGAGATGTTATCTCCACAGGACTTCTTGGGATCGAATACGCGATCATTGTGTTTCCCCACAGAGTTAGCAGGGACTTATTACTTCCGCGTCAGGAATTTCTTTCACATTCACACCAGTTCATTAACAATACTCAAGACATAATATCCCCAGTGTCATGGGGCAACATACCATGCAATTCAACATATGCAAAGTCCAGCCGCAGACTGGCCAAAGTCCATCTTCGGGTGGCAAATTTCAAAGTCCAGCCGCAGACTGGCCAAAGTCCATCTTCGGGTGGCAGATTTCAAAGTCCAGCCGCAGACTGGCCAAAGTCCATCTTCGGGTGGCAAGTTTCAAAAGCCTCCCGTAGTGAGCAAAAGTCTCCCGTAGTGAGCAAAAGTCTCCCGTAGTGAGCAAAAGTCCAGCCGCAGACTGGCCAAAGTCCATCTTTCGGGTGGCAAGTTCCAAAAGTCCACCCGCAGTGTGGCAAATCTCCAAAGTCCCCCGCAGTGGGCAAAAGCCTCCCGTAGTGAGAAAAAGTCTCCCGTAGTGAGCAAAAGTCTCCCGTAGTGAGCAAAAGTCCAGCCGCAGACTGGCCAAAGTCCATCTTCGGGTGGCAAGTTCCAAAAGTCCACCCGCAGTGTGGCAAATCTCCAAAGTCCCCCGCAGTGGGCAAAAGCCTCCCGTAGTGAGCAAAAGTCTCCCGTAGTGAGCAAAAGTCTCCCGTAGTGAGCAAAAGTCCAGCCGCAGACTGGCCAAAGTCCATCTTCGGGTGGCAAGTTCCAAAAGTCCACCCGCAGTGTGGCAAATCTCTAAAGTCCCCCGCAGTGGGCAAAAGCCTCCCGTAGTGAGCAAAAGCCTCCCGTAGTGAGCAAAAGTCTCCCGTAGTGAGCAAAAGTCCACCCGCAGTGTGGCAAGTTTCAAAAGTCTCCCACAGTGAGCAAAAGTCCAGCCGCAGACTGGCCAAAGTCCATCTTCGGGTGGCAAGTTTCAAAAATCTCCCGAAGTGAGCAGAAGTCCACCCGCAGTGTGGCAAACCCTTAAAATCCACCCGCAGTGTGGTAAAATATATGAAGCCCAACCGCAGATTGGCAAAAGTCCACCCTCAGGGTGGCAAAGTATCTTAAAATTCTACCACAAGTTGATCAAAGTCCACCCACAGCGTGGCAAGTCGTTACTCGTCTAACTTCATCCAACGATACTTCACTAAGACATTGTTGCAGCCTATCAAAGTCCACCCATAGCGTGGCAATTTCCAAAGTCCACCCGCAGTGTGGCAAAAGTATTTTGAAGTCCAACCGCAGATTGGCGAAAGTCCATCCTCAGGGTGGCAGTATATCACAAGTCCACCCACAGCGTGGCAATTTCCAAAGTCCACCCGCAGTGTGGCAATGTATTTTGAAGTCCAACCGCAGATTGGCGAAAGTCCATCCTCAGGGTGGCATCATATCACAAGTCCACCCACAGTGTGGCAAGCCAGTAGCCTTCTGGCATTACTCAAGAGGCATCCCTCATTTACTTTTCTTCACATCATAATTATATCTAGACAGAGGACATTCGGTTGAGTTTATTTCCCTGATTCTCTGCCACAGAGTGCAAATTTTCTGGTTGTTTCTGGTATTCAATCCCTGCATACTTCAAACGTCTGAAAGCAACTGCTATCATCCATTCAAGTCTACAGTGATTGAATAGGGGCAGCTGTAACACCCCAAAATTTACCCTCTGATTTTTATATTCCGGTTGGTTTATGCTTCACCTTCATTTGCAGTTACCATTCGACCATTAATACATCTCGCATTCAGGCATAGGATTAAGGTGGCGATTAAGAGTAATGAAAAAAAAACTTTCCTTCAAAATTCGTGATATTCAAGGGTTTTCGGGAGTGTCAAGTATTATGACTCTTCATCACTGTTGCTTATGCTCCGTGGGGGGTTATATGTGGTTCAAATCATATTTTTAGTTTTCACGGAAAAAAGTTTGTTTGGCCATTACGAGTAATGCTTCATTAATGTTCATACCATCACTTTAAAGACACCTTTAAAACATCTCATGTTGGATATGAGTGGGATTTCAAGATAGCATTAGACTTCGGGTCGCTATATTTTAAAACTAATTTGGACTGCAATTTATGGTTTCTCGTTTTGGTTGTAACGTATGTGATTAAAACTTATGTCAAGACATTCACCGGTCGCCAAGCCATGTGGATGAAATTTATGTCGAGATATTCACAATTTATTTTCAAAATCAGTTTCATGATTGATTTTAAAGAGTTGTTTTAAAGATATTCTCATGGCAATGTCAGTTTGATTTTAAGAAGGGAGAAAACAACAAGCCAATTGTTCTGAGTTATTCTTGAAACAGACTGTGGAAAATGCAACATGTTATGGGCTGCCTGGTGTTGTTAGTGGGCCATCTTATGAATTTGTTCCCAATGCATACATGACAATGGGATCCGCAGAAAGAAAATTGGAACTACAATTTACTCAAGAAAGCCACCAATAATGTGCTAAGTATAACAAGTTCATGATAGATGAAATAATGGAATTTTATACAAAAAAAAAAGAGAAAGAAAAAACTGTAATTATATTCAATTAATTCAGTCATTTGAAAATGATAATATAGAGAGATCTGTTACAATTAAGGTACATGCCAAAAATACAAGAAGTTAACTCATAAACAAAAAAAAAAAGAGAAGGAAAAACACGGGCCGAGATATTCCGCATCAATTGCTACCGAAGCTTGATTACTCAATTCCGTAACTGGTTGATACTGCATATGATCCGAAACTCACACTCACCTGCATATACATAAGAACTCAGCATATATCACAGAAGGGGGATTTCATATTAGAAAGTCAAAAAACAGAATGGTAAGAATCAATACATGAAAACAGTTACAAATCCTAACTGTCATAACAAATTCAATAACAGAAATAATCACCAGAAACTTCCAGAATCTACCGAGTTATCTACATATACCTTGATTCATTCTTCAGGAGAACTTCTACACACTGCATCATTTTCCTCTGCCATTGATTCTTTCATCTTCTTCATCTCTCTCATTCAATACTCAGCTTCAAACCTACATCATCATTCATCAACAACCACCATAAATTCTCTTTCAATCTTCAACAAGAGGAAACCAGCTACATTCACAGCAAACCTCCAACAGAATCACAACAAACTCAGATGAAGGCTTCTAATTGATTTTTACCTGAGTTATTGAAATCTCGAAGAGATCCATCACCATGGCAACGATTCTTCAATCTTGAAGCAGTACTTCACATCATCATCATCCTCCATCATCTTCTTCTACCTATCCGCATAAACTCCATTGCACCTTCATCGATCCCAATCATCAACTTTCAACCCTCACACCTGCACATTGAAAGAGTAACAACAACAATTCAGAACGCTCTCGTATGTACAAAAAGAATCAAAGTCAGTAAGGGTTTTTGAAAGCGTAACGGAAAAGAGAAGGCATAAGGGAGATACCAAAAAAGCATGTTATCAAACTAATAGAAATCAGAGACTTTCTTCAAGCTTCAATCTCCTGATGAGTCGTTTCCAGCTTCATCGATAAATCCGAAGCTTCATCACCTTCGGCCTTTCTTTTTTTTCGTCCATCTCCACTACGCTACCGGATTTTTCCCTTCAATCATCTTCGTAAAAGATTTCACAGCATCTCAAAATCTTCATCAATCTCATTGAGCTACCATCAATCCACTAGAACCGTAAATCGCATCACAAAAACATGGCTGCAACCTGATCAAGATTCCAACGTCTTCGTGTATCAAAATCCTGCAAAAATTCGTATTCCAAATACAAAATTCAGTCATGGATGCGCAAGGTTACAACGGGATTTTGCAAGAATGATTCAACAGTAATAGCATTGAAATCGTGACAATAACACAGGGAAGGTGAACAAGAAAAGCAACAGGTGAAATCGTACGCATACCTGAACAGAGTTCCGCAACTTTTTTCGTCGGGCCACTGACGTCTTCGTCGCCGCATACTCATCGTTCGACGATCGGAATCATCAACAAGCTCACCACGCCATCGGAAGATTGACGCAACCTCAAGGTACGATTCGACTTCCGGTTAAAAATTGTTGTTGTGCTTTGTCTTATCATTCTCGAATGCAATTTTGGTCTCGAATTAGGAGGGAGGCGAGTTTCGATTAGGGTTCAAATAAAGTTCTATTAGGTTTAGCGAAGGAAATGATGCAGATAGGTTTCCCCGTAGCTTTTGTTCCGGCGAAGTCACGTCGTCATGCGATGAAGACGGCGGCGGCTTAGTTTGGCCAAAGGAGGTAGCGCCGTGGGGGGAAAGAGGATTTGATATAGGGTTAAGTTGTGTTTAAGAGGATGAACATGGATAAAGGAGAAGGTGTGTGAGTGAGGGAGAACGAGAATGAGGTTGGCGGCGACGACATTAAGGGCTAGAAGATGATGGTGAGGCCGGCGGCGGCCATTAGGGTTTCAGGAGGGAAGAAGAAGGTGATTTAGGTTTTACGTTTGATTAAGTTTTGTTTCTCCCAGTTTTGTTTTTTTTTAGTTTTATATTATGTTATTGATGGATTAAGTTGATTTAATAAATTAAATTAATGGGAATAATGAAGAATGTAGAGTAATTAGGATTTATCTTAATAAATTAAGAGTAATAAAAGTCAGTTAATGGGAATTAATAATGCTGTTATATCTCTATAAAGATAGGTTAATGGATAAGCTCCTATGCTAATGGGCCCTAATAAACTGCTATTCACACCCCCAATATGAGCCCATTGTCTTGATTAGCTAAAACAAAATCGTTTTCTCACCCCCCCTGGTTTCTGCGCTATTGGGTTCAGTAAATTACTATCCCCACCCCCGTTTTCGGCCCAGTTGGATTTCTAACTTAAAAGAAATTTCTATTCCAACCCCCTCCAATTCTTTTTCTTTTTAATTTCTATTTTTATATCATTTTAAATTAATCCCATAAAAAATATTAAAACATTTAATAAAATTCCACAAAATTACAGTAGAATATTAAGTCAATTTAGAAACATTCCCAATTTTTACTTTCTGAATTTAATCATTTTTCAATTTAATTTCGATTTTTTCATTTTTATTGATTCATATTAAATTCCTTCATAAACACATAAATTTGTACAATTTATTTATGCCACTTCCCATAACATTTTTTACCCGTTCTTTTTGCCATGATTAAAGGACAAATAGAAGTACCTAGAATATTTTTAGAATATTTTTTAGGACTTTTTTTCTATTGTTTTGGTAGTGCAATTTGTGTAAATTTGTGATGGAGCTTTAGATAGGTTTAAGTGGTCATTTACCCTAGTTAGAATGAGAATTTTTTAGAGATTTTTTTTAATATGGTGTTATAATCAGGTTAGAGACCTTAGGAATTTAATTTCACATTTTTTCCATGACTTTTAATATTTTTTGTCATTTTATTTCATTCCATCACATTATGCATATTCATGATTCATATCATTCACTAACTATTTGTTTTTTGTGCAAGGTATTTTGCAAGGTTTGGCTTATGGACTTGGATATTTTTGTGCCTCAATTGTGTTTTATACTTTGTGTACTTTGTGATGTAATAGCTTAGAACTTGTATGCTTGTATAGTTTCTATAACTAGGTTAGAAAAGATAAAACAAATCATTAGAAAACGAAAATCTCAAAAATAAGTAAAGGGCTCGATCCAACGTCGAGTATATTTTCAAATAAATAAATAAAGTTGCATGTAACTATAGGGTTCCTCGATCACCATCGTTCCATTCCATCCAACCAAAGGCAAGCCTTGTATGTTTCACACCATAAGTCGTGCGTCTTAGCACCACGCAACCGACCCACCCGATCCATTGTTTCATCCCATTTACATTTCATACCGTGTTTACCCACCATGACTTAGGAGGACCCTATTGCTCATTATTAACTTCTTTTACTTGCATGTCTATTCTTATATCTCTTAGGTAGATTTAATTGCAAACCTCACTAACCATAGGTTATCCATGAATTCAACTAATTTAGGGTAAGTCTAGTTTCCCTTAGAATTTTTCCTTTTTATAACTTGAGTCTCACTTCTCATCTTGAAATAAAATTAAAAACACTTAATAAAGGAAAGGTGTACAATGCGTCACGAGCCTTAAGCTATACGGGAAATGATTAGTGGAGGTCTCCTTCACTCTTCTAGGATGCTTTACAAACGTTCCATTGGGGGCGATCTTGGAAAGTATTCGCTCCTGTGTCATAGTCTTTAGTGTTGTATATTCAATAAATACAATCTCAAAACACTTCTTATAAAAGACAACAAACCAAGAAGTCACGTCTTCTCATTTCATCTCATACTCTTTGCGGACGAACATGACTTGTCTCGACAGTTCAAACAGCGATACGGTAAACACCCTCGAGTCAGAGCCGGTAACACCTGAGCTAGAGCTATGGCAACGTCATCCTAAAAATCACAAACGAGTGTAAGCCTTAGTTAGACGAACTACGGCATCTCTGATCCTCATTTATCCCGATGAGGTACGTAGGCAGTGGGGTAGGGCCCATTCGAGCACAATCTTTATTTTTCCCTACATTTTTTCCCTTTATTTCCATTTATCAATTCCATTTCTGTAAATGCTATTATTTTATGATTGGCATTATGTTTGGTAAAACTAATATGGCTGGAAAATGTTGAATAAGAAGTTCCATATTAACATGGTATAGAATCTGGAAGAACATGTCAAACTTGATGTCCTGACATGGTGGCACAGATAAATGTGGAAGTTGTCAAAGAAGATGTTGAATTCAGTTCAGAATGTCCTATCAGATGTTGGGACATTATCAAACAGAGTAGAAGAACTTAATTCAGGATGTCCCAACAGATGTTGTCATATGTTACATTCAGATGTCAAAGAAGATGTTGAAACATATGCAAATATCATGACAGAATTACTATCATATGTTACAGACAGATGTCAAAGAAGATGTTGAAACATCTGCAAATGTCATGACAGAATTACTGTCATATGCTACAGACAGATGTCAAAGAAGATGTTGAAACATCTGCAAATGTCATGACAGAATTACTGTCATATGCTACAGACAGATGTCAAAGAAGATGTTGAAACATCTGCAAATGTCATGACAGATATCAAAGAGAATGTTGAAACATCTGCAACTGTCATGACAACATTACTGTCATGTGTTACATATAGATATCAAACAAGAAGTGTGGAACTTAGTTCAGGATGTCACACCAGATGTTGTGACACTATCAAACAGAGTAACAGTTAATGAACTTAAGTCAAGATATCAGGATGTCACACCAGATGTTAGGACATTGTATCAGTTAATGGAATAAGTTCAGTGTACAGGATGTCACATCAGATGTTAGGACATTGTATCAGTAAATGAAGTAAGTTCAGTTTTTCAGGATGTCCCAACAGATGTTGAGACATCTCAGACCTGCTACCAGAATTAATTAATGACTAACTGATTTGAGATATTTAAGGAGAGTTATCTGGAATTAATTATGGATGGATAAAAACAGAACAAGGCGCATCTGTAGGGAGTTTTGTTATGAAGATTCAGATTAATCAGAAGAACAAAATCACCTAGAATCTAGGAAGTAACAAACCCTAATTCAAGGTGATAACATTGGATTTATCAGATCTGAATTATGCAGAATATTCTGGAGATATTATGCAATCATATGTGGTGCTGATTTAGAAGATCTTAAAGACTCAATTTAAATTGAAGACAAATATTGAAAAATATAGGTTTCTATATTTAGAGATATTTTAGGAGTTGAAGATCTTTTGGAATATTTGTAGCAGATATTTCTGCATATTTGTAGCAGCTATTGTTGTGATTGTTTAGGCCCAAATCCAGTTGGGAATAGGTTATAAAAGAAACCTTGTAACCTAGTTTAGAGATAACCCAATCAACCGAAAATGTAAACATTATTAGGGTTGTGTTCTTGTGGCAGCCGTGAGTAACAAGGAACTCTATTGTGGCTGTTTCACTTGTGATTCTCGAAGCTTGTAAGCAAGAGAAGTATTGTGTCTTGATTGAAACTTCTAAGTAAGATCAAGCTGTTGTGTTTGAAGTGTGACTTCAATTTTATTAATCATTGTAAAAGATCACTGTGTGATTGAGGGGGAGTGAGTAGGGTACTCTTATCTAAGTGAGTCTTAGGTAGAAATTGCATTGGGTAAGTATTAAGTGATAGATTAAACAGGGTGGTTTAAGTCTAGAATTAATATTACTAATAGTGGATTTCCTCCTGGCTTGGTAGCCTCCAGATGTAGGTGTGGTTATACACTGAACTGGGTTAACAAACTTCTGCTGTGTTCTTTATATTTTTTATGTTTTATGCAGTACCTGAACTTAATGTCCTATCAGATGTCCCAACATCCTGAAGCATGTTTGACTCTGATATAACAGAATTATTTAAGTACTGATATGTATACCTTACCATGTTTATAAGTAACAGATAAGATGTCTCAACATCGTATTAGACATCTGAGTCTGTCATACCAGAATTTCAATTGGTATCAGAGCAGGCATCCTGGTCTGTTTCTGGATGAGATCTAAGGGGGATACTTTCTGGTTCATGGTAAAGGAAGAAGGAGGATATTATGAAAAGCTGTTTGAACTTGAGAGGTTCATATTGGTGTTTGAATGGTCCCTAGAAGTGGAGGATGGACTATTCATCATATGGTGTATATTGGACCAGTCTGGTGTTATCAGGGCTGGAAATTTGCTGGTGAATTGCTGTGAAGCTATGATGTCAAACAGAATGTCCTGACATCTTGGTTCAGAGAATTCTATATTTGAAGGAGGCTTGTATTTTGTTCTCTGTGAGAACTGGAGAACACTTAGTTCAGAATGTTGTGGTTCTTGATGAAAGAAGAGGTTGGAGCCAAAACAAAAGAGTATAATTATCAAATCTTTCATGCGGGAGTGAAAATCTTGATAAGTTATCTCTTAAGCTTATGGTGACCTAATGAGAATATACTTCCTGGTTATGGTGTCCTATGTTGTTTAGGTATAGTGGAGAAAATCTCTCCTGTGAAGATACATGTTTATGATTGTCTAAATCAAGAACTGAAGGAAGTTTCATCAAGAAAGAAGCTGAATTGATATGTCAATCCTAATGGCTTGACACCACACTACACATCAACAGTTTATGAACCAAGCTTAGTTTTGTGTTCCAGAAGAAGGAAACTGGTGTGATGATGGATGCTTTGGGTGCTAGACAAATGTGTGATGATCACATATGTTTGGAACCTACTCCTAACCTGGAAGAGGAGGCATCTATGCTACATTTTGAAGACTTAGATAATGACTCTGACACAGAGAACATTGCTTCTGTGGATCCTAGCATAGCCAAAAGGCTTAGGGCTAGAAAGGAAAAGAAGACTGCAGGATATTCAACTCCTGAAAAGAAGCAGCCTACTCCAAAGAAAAACAAGGTCAAAGTGATACTTGGTCCTACTAAACAATGAAGCAAGGTGAATACCCAAAAGAGGAAAGTTGTAACTCCACCAGATTCAGATGTTGAAGAGGATGTCCCAACATCCCAACCAAAGAAGAAACCAGCACCCTCAAGGTCCATCTCTGCTGTTCCAGAAGCTCCTCTGGACAATGTGTCAAGTGTGAGCAGATGGAAATTTGTATACCAAAGAAGGGTAGCACTTGAAAGAGAGCTGGGCAGAAATGCACTTGAGTGCACTGAGGTAATTGACCTAATTTCTTCTGCTGGTTTATTCAAGACAATATCAAACTTTTCACCTTGCTATGAGCTGCTAGTCAAGAAATTCATTGTCAACCTACAAGAGGACTGTGATGATGGTAAATCAGATGACTTCAGAAAGGTGTATGTAAGAGGGAGATGTGTGGAATTCTCTTCTAGGGTTATCAACCACTATCTAGGAAGAGAATCTGATGGATCTAATGAGCTGGGAAAGATAAATAACCATGTGTGCAAGGTCATCACTGCTAATCAATTCAAATCTTGGCCAGTCAAGGAGAAATTTTCTGAAGTATGCAATGCTGCATAGGATTGGCACTTCAAATTGGGTCCCTACCAACCATACCTCCTCAATAGCAACTGAATTGAGCAGGTTCATATATGCTGTGGACACCCAAGCAAAGCTGGACTTTGGGGCTTATATTTTTTCAGACATTGAAGCATGTTGGAACATCTGCAACAAAGCTTCCCATTGCTTTTCCCTCTCTGCTATGTGGAATCATACTAAGCCAGTATCCAGGTATCCTCACTGAGAAGGATTCAGTATGCAATAGAAAAAGTTCTCTAGCCTTCCATTACAAACTTTTCTTGAGCCATCATGCTGCTGATGTTGAAGCTTCCACTAGGACATTTGCTGGACCTTCAAAAGCAAAGACTCCCATATCCAAAGCTGCCTTGTTTGCAGATCTGAAGAACACTTGCAAAAATCTGGATGCCAGGAAGAAAAAGCTTGAGGAAGTATTTCAAAGGCTGGAGCTGGAAGAGGTTGCTCAGAATACTGATGAATCTGATGGTGAATCTGAAGATGAAGAAGCTTCTAAATGTATTTACAAATGTGGGTGATAAATGCATGACTTTGGTCATGATTAAAGCTAGCAATGTGACCAACAATTGCTAGAAGCAAGGGAAGAATGTCAGATTGGGAAGTCTGATCAGAATGGTTGTTGAACTGGTAGTCTCTTCCACTACTAGTCATGGATAGTGGCAGTATAAACCCTTTGTAGCAAGCAAACTAAGAGCATCTGTTTTGGAATATAAAATCAAGTATGGATATTTATCAGTTGTGCTCTTTGTATGTTCATCAGGGGTGTGAAATTGAGAATTAGTGGAGTACATGCTCAGCTGGAGTATTGTTTATCCATGACATGAGGAGATCTTGCTAATCTTATCTGGAGCTAACCTTAAAATCCTTCAAAAGTAAAAGATCAGATTATGTAGAAATATCTGATAAGGTATTATACAAGGATTTAAGATCAATTGTTGTTTGTGGAATTCACAAATATTTGATTGATCATCCTTGTGATTCAAGATTGGTGATGTTCAAACAGATGTTGGAACATCTTATCATCAGAGTTGGTGCAGAATCATGGGAGAGGTATTGCATGAGCTGTAGCATTGGCTTCAGTCTTGTGTGACAGGAGTTATGTATTTCTGGAAAGTTTCTTGGCAAGAACTTGTCTGGATATTGTTGATTCTGAAGATGGAGATGAAAGACCATGAACATATCATAATCTTGGTGACTACTTGGATTGGTTTATTTCTGATCTAGGTGTAGTCCAGAATGCTCATCATGGAGTTAAGATAGGTGGAGATATCATAAATTTGTTTAGACTGCCTTACTCAAGGAAAGGTGGCATCCTTGGTATAGTTTTGAGGTGTAGTTCTTAACTATTCCTTCTGAATAATCAGACAGTGGCAGGTTTGAAGACTTTGGAGAAACATTGGAAGTTTCTCATCAATATGTGTTATTGGTAAGAACTTCTGCAAAACCAATAGAATGGAGGTTGTCTACTCAAACTTGATGGATAAATCAAGTCTATGAGAGCATGTAACTCTTGTTATATAAAGGAAGGAGGTTCTTTCAAGTGGCAGAAGAAGGAACTGAATTTAACAGATGGATGTGGGCTAATAATGTTTAAACATCCAGTTCAACATCAGAGTCTAATTGGTGAAGATCAATTTTTTTCCAGGATATCTTTGGAAGATTTATTATAAACGTGAAGAAGACAAAAGTGGCAATTGGATTTTTCATATGAGGATTCATAAAGAAGGTTATCAAAATGTGGTAATTGGTTGATCTTTAAAGTGGATTCGAAGAATCAAGATAATCAGAGTGTGGCAGCTGGTTGTTCTTGAGGATTGTCTTGGAACAAATTGCTCTTGGGCAGAGGAGTGATGAGTTGAAGACTCAAGAGGATTTATTCTTCTTGAAGGTGGATGAGAGTTTATCACTCTCTCTGGATTTCTGATTCTAACTGGTGGCACAGTGTAGTTGAAGATTTTCAGTTCTTGGATTACTATGCTATAGTAAGTCCAGTTGGTGGAGTACATCTAGGATCATGGTGATAAGGTCTTGGTGTATGAAAAAAATGTTCTAACTAAGTGTTAGTACATTATCTGGGGTGTTTATCTACATGGGTTCTATTATTAGACTACCTAATCATATGGGAGAATGATGAAGTAGATGATCTATATTGGAAGAAACATGAAGAAGAGACTGGAAGTGTTCCTCATGCTAAAAAGCCAAGAACTCCAAAAAGATCAAGTTTTCAGCAAGACCAAAGGCATATCTTCACCATTGTACAACACTCCAAAAGCTTCTGAATGTGTGGATAATTTCATAAAGGAGTTGGTAACCAAGATCCTATCTGAGCAAAGAATGGTAAGTGGCATATCTTTCCCTCTGAACACTATGCCAGCCCCACAAGAAGATCAACAAACTCAGGTTGCAAAGGACACTCCTGCTCAACAGGATGTCCCAATAGATGTTGAAACATCTGAGGACCAGAAAAAGGCCTTCACTAATTGTGATGAAGAAGCATCTGAGGATCAGCACAAGGCCTCAACTGAATAGCACATCTTTGTTGATCCACCAGAAGTATATCAGGTATTGATTGCTCGGAAGTTTGTTCTAATTTCATAATTAGTTTGGATGTGTTTTATCTGGATTGTATGGCCTTTGGTGTGTAAAGGCTTAGTGTCAAGAACCTGTGTGCTAGAAGATGTTCATCTTGTGTAGTCTGTGGTAACTACAAACCCAGAAAGGAATCAGGTATGCTTTGGTACAAGAAGTGAATGTGTTCGATTGGGAATTGAACAGAGAGTGAGCTCTTGAAGACATGAAGATGCGTCTTATGTTTTCCTTTCATCAATGTACAGAGAAGCATGGAGTATCCTAGACAGGGGGAGTGTGTTACAAGTATGTGCACTTGATTTTGTGGTGTTAAGGGGGAGTAATACCTTAACCAGCTGCTCTCTGCAGTTTATGTTTGATTCTTGAGGAATTGTGAAGCTTGTGTTTGTTTCAAGCTTATGGAGATTATACACCTTTGTCTTTTTATGGCTAAAAAGGGGGAGAAGTAATAGTGTGAGGTCTGATATGAAGATGTGATGTTAAGGAAATTCTACATAAGGTACTACTACATCTGTATGTAAATTAGTTTTAGCCAAAATAAGCCAAAGGGGGAGATTGTAAATGCTATTATTTTATGATTGGCATTATGTTTGGTAAAACTAATATGGCTGGAAAATGTTGAATAAGAAGTTCCATATTAACATGGTATAGAATCTGGAAGAACATGTCAAACATGATGTCCTGACATGGTGGCACAGATAAATGTGGAAGTTGTCAAAGAAGATGTTGAATTCAGTTCAGAATGTCCTATCAGATGTTGGGACATTATCAAACAGAGTAGAAGAACTTAATTCAGGATGTCCCAACAGATGTTGTCATATGTTACATTCAGATGTCAAAGAAGATGTTGAAACATATGCAAATATCATGACAGAATTACTATCATATGTTACAGACAGATGTCAAAGAAGATGTTGAAACATCTGCAAATGTCATGACAGAATTACTGTCATATGCTACAAACAGATGTCAAAGAAGATGTTGAAACATCTGCAAATGTCATGACAGAATTACTGTCATATGCTACAGACAGATGTCAAAGAAGATGTTGAAACATCTGCAAATGTCATGACAGATATCAAAGAGAATGTTGAAACATCTGCAACTGTCATGACAACATTACTGTCATGTGTTACATATAGATATCAAACAAGAAGTGTGGAACTTAGTTCAGGATGTCACACCAGATGTTGTGACACTATCAAACAGAGTAACAGTTAATGAACTTAAGTCAAGATATCAGGATGTCACACCAGATGTTAGGACATTGTATCAGTTAATGGAATAAGTTCAGTGTACAGGATGTCACATCAGATGTTAGGACATTGTATCAGTAAATGAAGTAAGTTCAGTTTTTCAGGATGTCCCAACAGATGTTGAGACATCTCAGACCTGCTACCAGAATTAATTAATGACTAACTGATTTGAGATATTTAAGGAGAGTTATCTGGAATTAATTATGGATGGATAAAAACAGAACAAGGCGCATCTGTAGGGAGTTTTGTTATGAAGATTCAGATTAATCAGAAGAACAAAATCACCTAGAATCTAGGAAGTAACAAACCCTAATTCAAGGTGATAACATTGGATTTATCAGATCTGAATTATGCAGAATATTCTGGAGATATTATGCAATCATATGTGGTGCTGATTTAGAAGATCTTAAAGACTCAATTTAAATTGAAGACAAATATTGAAAAATATAGGTTTCTATATTTAGAGATATTTTAGGAGTTGAAGATCTTTTGGAATATTTGTAGCAGATATTTCTGCATATTTGTAGCAGCTATTGTTGTGATTGTTTAGGCCCAAATCCAGTTGGGAATAGGTTATAAAAGAAACCTTGTAACCTAGTTTAGAGATAACCCAATCAACCGAAAATGTAAACATTATTAGGGTTGTGTTCTTGTGGCAGCCGTGAGTAACAAGGAACTCTATTGTGGCTGTTTCACTTGTGATTCTCGAAGCTTGTAAGCAAGAGAAGTATTGTGTCTTGATTGAAACTTCTAAGTAAGATCAAGCTGTTGTGTTTGAAGTGTGACTTCAATTTTATTAATCATTGTAAAAGATCACTGTGTGATTGAGGGGGAGTGAGTAGGGTACTCTTATCTAAGTGAGTCTTAGGTAGAAATTGCATTGGGTAAGTATTAAGTGATAGATTAAACAGGGTGGTTTAAGTCTAGAATTAATATTACTAATAGTGGATTTCCTCCTGGCTTGGTAGCCTCCAGATGTAGGTGTGGTTATACACTGAACTGGGTTAACAAACTTCTGCTGTGTTCTTTATATTTTTTATGTTTTATGCAGTACCTGAACTTAATGTCCTATCAGATGTCCCAACATCCTGAAGCATGTTTGACTCTGATATAACAGAATTATTTAAGTACTGATATGTATACCTTACCATGTTTATAAGTAACAGATAAGATGTCTCAACATCGTATTAGACATCTGAGTCTGTCATACCAGAATTGTCCTATCAGATGTTGGGACATTATCAAACAGAGTAGAAGAACTTAATTCAGGATGTCCCAACAGATGTTGTCATATGTTACATTCAGATGTCAAAGAAGATGTTGAAACATATGCAAATATCATGACAGAATTACTATCATATGTTACAGACAGATGTCAAAGAAGATGTTGAAACATCTGCAAATGTCATGACAGAATTTCAATTTCTTTTTCTCATTTCCATTTCATTCCAGATAGCTATTCTTTCATTCGAACATCATATCATTTCTCACCCTTTGAAAACAGACTTATAAGCGTGGATCCCGTCGGGTACGGCGGACGGATTGGGGTGCTAATACCTTCTCAATTCGTAACCGACTCCCGTATCCAGATCTTTGGTTCGCAAGGCCTCGTCCTTCTCCTTCTTCCTTAGGTTTGTGCAACATTACCTTTCCCATTCCTTTGGGATAAAAATGTCTGGCTGGCGACTCTAACCTTTCCGCGCCACTTTCGCGTTTGTACTAGGATGAAAATCCCGGGAGCGACAGCAGGGATGATCGTGTCTTGTTGGAGACGTTAACGATGCATTCGGGGTTCTATTGATGAACCGTTATTGTGAGTCGGTACTGCATTTACATTGTGCATTGGAGTCACATTGCATTATGATTGATTGAATATTATGATTGATTGAATAATATGATTGATTGAATATTATGATTGATTGAATAATATGATTGATTGAATAATATGATTTATTGAATAATATGATTGATAATTCGGTGTGATTTGGGGTGAATTACTTCTATATATATATGTTGTATGCACCGTTATATTATGAATCTATTTCTCACCCCTCTGTTTGTTTTGTTGCGTCTGTGCTTCTTCAGAAGTGCAGACAATTCAGGTACTTGAGAAGTACGTTGGTGTGATGTCCGTGTCCTAGGAACTCTTATATGTAACGGGAACGGGGATCTTTTCCACATTTACTTATAATGTTTAGAAAAACTTATTTTTATAATTAAACTTGAATTGAAGAACTTTATTATGTATGATTTGTTAAGCCTTCGAGCTATTGACGTTAAAGATTTGGATTCCGCTGTTTTCTTTTATTAACGATTTTGATGAATGATGATGATGTAACATCTCACTTTGGACAAGTAACTCTGATTTTATTAAAGTTTTATATAAATAATTATGTGGGAAAAGTGGGTGTTACAATTGGTATCAGAGCAGGTCGGTCCAACCGGCCAGATTGAGTCAGTCCTTAGAATAAGAGTCGTGTGTTTCCTAACCTGAGTTATTTGTTGTATCAGTATGGCAGGAAGGAATGATGCTGCTCTTGCTGCGGCTATGCAAGCCATGGCACAGACGGTTGAGAATGTTGTTCAGGTTGTTCAGGGTGGAGGAAATGCTCAGTCTCGTGCATTGAAGCAGTTCCGGAATAACAAGCCGCCGACGTATGAAGGTGGAATTCTGGATCCAGAGGCTGCACAGAAGTGGTTGAAAGCTGTTGAGAATATCTTCAAAACCATGGGATGCTCTGATGATCAAAAGGTAATATTTGGTACTCACATGCTGGAGGGCGAAGCTGAAGTCTGGTGGGACAACAATCGCCAAAGGATGGAGGACGCGGGTACGACTATCACTTGGGCGGTATTTCGCAGAGAATTCTTGGAAACGTATTTCCCGGAAGACATCCGTAGTGCTAAGGAGGTTGAGTTCTTGGAACTCAAGAAAGATAATATGACAGTGGCGGAGTATGCTGCCAAGTTTGAAGAACTAGTGCAATACTGTATGCACTACAATACTGAAGAGGAAATGACTTCCAAATGTCTGAAGTATGAGAATGGACTGCGTCCTGAGATTAAGTTGGGTATTGCTTGCCAGAAGATTAGGAATTATCCAGAGCTGGTAAGTAGAAGCAGGATTTGTGATAATGACAACAGGGCGCGGATTGCACACTACAAAGCTGTGAATGATAAGAAAGGGAAGTAGAGATTTGGTGGTACTCCTTACAGTGCTCCAGCTGACAAAGGGAAGCAAAAAGCTGGTAATGAGAAGAAACCAAGTGGGGGAGGAAGTACTCCTGGTGTGCTCAAATGCTACAGATGTCACGGCACAAGACATCGTGCCAATAATTGTCATACTGAAGAAAATAAGTGTTTTAAGTGTGGAAAGGCGGGTCATGTGATGGCCAATTGCAGAGGGAATGCGCCTATTTGCTATAATTGTGGAGAACAGGGCCACATTATCACTAATTGCCAGAAACCAAAGAAGCATAAATCCGATGGGAAAGTATTTGCATTAGTGGGAGCTCAGCCTACTAGTGAAGATCGATTGGTCAAAGATACTTGCTTTATCAATAATATTCCTTTATTTATGATTATTGATACGGGTGCAACACACTCGTTTATTTCTTTGGAATGTGTGAAAAAGTTAGGATTGGAACCTTCTCAGCTAAGTCGAGGAATGGTTATTGATACACCATCTATAGGGTCTGTGACTACTACCTTGATATGTCGTGATTGTGTTTTGGCTATTTCTGATAAAGAGTTTAGAGTGGATCTTATATGTCTACCACTCAATAATCTTGATATAATCTTGGGTATGAACTGGTTGGAATCCAACCGAGTTTATATTGATTGCTTTAGGAAGAGATTGTTATTCCTAACTCCAGAAGAGGAAATTTTGGCCAGTTCAGTTTCTACTAAAGAACTGAGGACCTTATTGGAAGACGAAGCGAAAATGTTTGTTATGTTTGCTTCATTATCTATGGAGGAAAAGGTCGTTGTTGAAGAGTTACCAGTGGTGAATGAATTTCTTGAAGTATTTCCCAATGATATTACAGAGTTACCTCTGACGCGTGAAGTGTAGTTTACTATTGACTTGGTTCCTGGTACCAGGCCTATTTCTATGGCACCGTACAGGATGTCTGCTACTGAGTTAGCTGAATTGAAATTACAGATTGGTGACTTACTTGATAAGAAGTTCATTCGACCAAGTGTATCGCCATGGGGTGCTCCAGTGTTATTGGTTAAGAAGAAAGATGGTAGTATGCACTTGTGCATTGACTACCGACAGCTGAATAAGGTTACTATTAAGAACAAGTATCCACTTCCAAGGATCGATGACATGATGGACCAACTGGTGGGAGCTTGTGTTTTTAGCAAGATTGATTTGAGGTCAGAATATCATCAAATCAGAGTGAAAGAGGAAGATATCCAGAAGACGGCATTTAGAACTCGATATGGTCATTACGAATATGCAGTGATGCCTTTCGGAGTGTCTAATGCGTCGAGCGTGTTTATGGAATATATGAACCGGATATTCCATTCTTACTTGGATCAATTCGTCGTAGTATTTATTGATGATATATTAATATACTCGAAGTCTGAAGAATATCATGAGAAACATTTGAGAATTGCGCTGCAAGTGTTAAAAGATAACAAATTGTTTGCTAAATTTTCCAAGTGTGAATTTTGGTTGAAGACAGTGAGCTTTTTGGGACATGTAATATCTGGTGAAGGTATAGCAGTAGACCCTTCAAAGGTCAGTGATGTGCTTGATTGGTGTAAACACCCCAAATTTTCCCTCACTCATTTCACCATGGCTTGTGATTCTTTTCATTTGCATAAGTTCAATCATATCATCTCATAGTGCATTTTTGCTTCACTGCATTGGTTCTACATCTAGGGTTTGTGATCTGAGCCATCCCAGAGCTATCTAAGTCACTCCAAGAGTCTTCAATCATATCAAGAGGGTCCATGTATGTTCAAATGTCATATTATATCCTCCCAAGATCAAGAGAGTCAGAAAATCACAAGAACTGAGGAAGGCATGGAAGCAGAGCCAAGCTTAACTGCACAGATGACCTAAAATTAGGGTTTTGGTTTTAGAGGCCATAACTCCAATTTTTTTGGTTATTCTTGTTTCTATTGGTCTCTATATGATGTGAGTATTATGCATACCAATTTTCATGAAGAAATTCAATGGGGAAGGCATCTGATCAATAGGTGACTTCTTGAGCAAGTCAGTGCAAAATCAGGGCATCTGAGGCCCCCAATCATCCAACCAAAGGGTCTTCTCCATCATTTTGGATGTATATGTGTCAGACCCTAATTTTTGACCCTAAGATTTTTCGCATCTCATCTGCATTTCGCATACAAGCAAGATCACGCAATGTTCGTTTATCCTTTTTCAGGTGCAGGTCCATGCCTTGCAGAGGATCACCATGTTTAATTTCTGTTATTTGTGTATATTTACTAACTTCTAACCAAAATACCAAAAATATGGTGCAGTCTGCTTCTTCTTCTTCTCTGTGTTGCAGGATTTAAAAGATAGGGCTGTGATTTCAATTCAGAGGCGTTTGTTCAGTCACAATTCGATTCAGATGGACGTTTGACCTAAACCTGGTCAAACTATCAGAAGATTGTTCAACTGCAAGTTATGTGTGCCAGTGGTCTATTCCTCAGACAATGCGTTTTCAAAGTTCAAGTTGTTGTGTGTTAGAAATCATCAGTTTATCAGGCAGTGTTCTGTGTGAAGTTTGGTTTAAATCTTCTAGTCTATGCAGTGTCCATCAGTTCACCCGATTTCAAGTGATTGTGGTATAAGTGGCAAGTTGTGCAGTGGTTCAGAAGTGTTTGTGATCATTTTATCAGTGGCTTGTGAAGAAAAATCAGGATTTGTTGTGGGCTTAAAAATCAATTTCATATCCATCATCCATTTTCCGATTAAACCATTTCTTTTTTTTATCCATTTCTATTCATTTCCTAATTCTTACCGATTATTCACTTTCCATTTCCATATTGAATTCACCTTTTCAAGAGTCCTATTCTTTTCGATTTCTATTCATTTCACAAAAATATTCATTATTTCATCTTTTTTTTTTACCAATTTCCTATATCCAATTTTATATTCATTCCCATTTTTTATTTTTATCCATTCCAAATATTTTTTCCTAATCAATATACATTTTTTTTTTATAAATTCCATAAAGCCCAATTCTTTTATTAAGTTTTTTTCTTAAAGCCCATCTCATTTGTTAAAAAAAATTGATTGAAAAAAATAAATAAAGCAAACAATTTCCAATTTTTCCAAGCTGGTGATGATATTACAAGTTGAAGCCACAACCACACGTGACTTTTTCCAACTTTCCGCAAGTCAAGTACAACTCACATCACGTGCAAGCACTCCTCTCCAGCTAGCTGCTTATCCAAACGCACGTCACAACAATTTCAGCCATCACACCCAGCTCAGCAGCAATCACGCACGCCGCACACCAACTTTCCCAAGCCTTCCTCATGTATTCATCCCCAAGCCGTCCCGTACGCATCCAACAACTTCATAAGCCAATACTTCCGCAACCTCTGCACACCTATCAACAAGCTTCCGCAGGCCCACCACATCAGCTTCACAAGCCACATACCCAAGCTGCATATTGTCACGCATCACACATCAACTGCCTATCACTCCAAGCCGTCAAACATTCAAGCCCAGCTACAACCAAAATGCAACTTGCCGTAACACCGAAACGCAAGCCTTCCGCAGCCTCTGCACACGAACGACACAAGCAAATAAAATGCAGGTTGGATAATTTTCCAAAACGCACGAAAAAATACACTAAACGCAGTGAAAAAGATCAACCTGAACACGCAAATTTCGTGAGACTCCAAACGCAGCAAAAACTTCAAAAACGGCAGCAACGAAATTCATTCTTCCCCCTATAAATTGAGCATTCTCCTCTTCGATTCGATAAGCTTTGAGAGCCTTAGTAAACCCCTGCCAAATCAAAAAATTCATAGCTTCAAGATTTCAATCTTCTTCAAATCCATAACCTTCATTTTCAACTTCCAGATTAAAAGAAAAAAACCAGAACTATTGAACCTTCCACCTTTATTCTTCTTCATCCTTCGAATTTATCATAACATATTTCAAAATACCTGAACAATAACCAAATCGGTGAATCTTGGAGAAAGAAAGAGTAGCGATCCGTGGTTGAGTTCCTCTTCGGCTCGGATTTGATGTTGCTTTGGTGAAGAAGCCTTTGATTTTTGTTCTTGAAGGAGAAGCCGTTGATTTTTGTTCTTGAAGGAGAAGCCGTCGGTTTGTTTCTTGAAGGTGACCTGAATTTTTGTGACCTGGTTTTTCTCATATCACACATGAAGAAGAAGAAGTTCAATGGCTTCTTTTATTTTTTAATTATATTTTTCATTTTTGTAAAATGAATTATGTTTGGGCCTTTTGAGGCTGTTTTCGGTTGGAGTCCAATTGCTAACCACACCTCAATCTGCATGCGCCACCTCCCTCTGCGGCCTCTCTCTCTCTCTCTCTCTCTCTCTCTCTCTCTCTCTCTCTCTTTGCAACTTTAGTTTCTTTTTAATTTTAACTTTTATTCTCTTTTTTTTGATAGAAAATGAGTTTGTGTTTTTAATATAATTTTCTAACATTTTTTTTGCTATTGTATTCAAATTTCTTTTTTTTAAAAAAAAAAGAGGACATTATGTGGAAAAGTCATCATAAATTTTTTATTAAGTTTTTTAATAGTTGATTTTTATCCTTTTATAGCAATTGGTAATTTTATTTTGATTGGTTGATTTTTTTTTATGGATTCTATTATTAGATCCATTTCTTTTAGATCCATTTTTCTCCATCTTTTATTTTTGGTCGATGACAATCTCCGATTCGTGATTGTTGAATTTCGAATAGGCTTAATCTTCATTATTTCAAATCTATGGATGAATGATCATTTGGATCATTCTCCATACTTTGAGATCGTGATAGGTTGCTTTCGATAAATTCAACGAAAATCTCGATTAAGATTAGACCATTCTTTTTCTTTTAGTGCGGCATGTTTTCGGAGAACGATCCATAATATCGTTTCTCTAACATGTATTAGCATGAATATTTTCCACTTTAATTAGTGGTGGCCGGCCTCATTTGTAGGGTAATTACTCCATAAATTACTCGGCGATTGCTTAACATAGACCTAAAGTTGTCCCGATTCGGAATAAGATCCACTTGGATCCGGTTGCTTCGATTTTGTTATTTTTTTTCGTGGTTGTGCTTGATTAAGTTCATCATACCACTTATATGTAAATATTATTATAATATTAATATACTAACATTTTAATTCAATCTCTCGCACCTTATCCTCTTTATTTCAATTTCTCATTCCTTATCTCTTTTATTATGCTTATTATACTATATCATTCATCATATTGCTTGTTGTTTATATTGTTATGCTTGTGATTTTCTTTTGTCCATTTGGACATAAAAACATTAATAAAGGATTAAACATCTAAAAAATTGGTGACTTTAATTTCGGACTATGGTTACTATCCTTAGCATGAGACTTGGAGTTGGACTTAGATTCCAGGATCGTTCCTTTGCTTGAGTTGTTATGGATTGAAGACTTTGGCTCCGATTAAGTTCACTTGATTATGAAGATGGAAATCCGATTGTTTCAAAGAATGCTTGCCATATGGTTTTATCTTTCTTCCTTTAGCTTTTATTTTCAAGTTTTAGGATAGTCCCTTCATCTCTTCCCATCTTCTTCAATTTTCAAATCTTCTTCCTATTTTCCAAAACTTTCTTTGTTCTCAAACTTCAAACATTTTTCGCAATCAAACCTTGACTTCGGTCATGTGCTTTTACCTTTTCATTTCATTTCCTTAAATAAATGCTAAACCACATAAGCATATCGAAACTTTCTTTCTCAAAAACTTTAAAACTTTCAAAACTCATTCAATTGTTTTTGTGCCCTCGTGCACGTCTCTTTTAACCTTTTTTATGTTTAGATATGATTCATTCTTTCTAGCGGAATTATTCTCTAAAGAATGACGACTTATCTTTACATTTTAAAATCAATTCAACTCATTTGCCTTTTTACAATTTGTACCACGAACTACGGGGTTTTGATCTCGCATTGCACTTTGTGGGTACGTAGGCATGAGACGTTCGTCTCTTCAAACACCAAAATCTTAAAAAACATTCTTCTTCTCATCTCTTTAATCTTTTTTTTAAGCAAACTATTTCAAACCAAAAAATGCAGTAAATATTTCAAAGGGTTCCCGTGGAGTACCACGGACAAGTCGGGTGCGTAAAACCTTCCCGATTTGTAACCTATCCCCTTACCCATTCTCTGTTTGTTTCTTTTAGCTTTTGCTTTTAGTTTCATTAGGCTTTCTTCGTTATTTTTGCCTTTTTCCTTTTTGGAAATAAATAAAAGCGTGGTGGCGACTCTGTGTACCTTGAGTTAAGTTAATCAATATCTTACACTCATGATTTTACCGCTACAGAAAAGTGGCGACTCTGCTGGGGAGTCAATCTCTAAGTGGATTCGGCCTACTTTGATTTGTTTATTGCTTTAGTTTGATTTGCTTGTTACTTGGTTGTTCTGTTCCGGTTTTGGTGATCCTCTGTGAGATAGGTCCTAACCCGGATCTGAGTGGAACTTATGATAGGACGGCGATATTTGAAGCGATATGCGATGGAGTAGTCCAAAGCAATATCAATTTGATAATCTCCACTCGGTTAGGCTCTCTTGGACTATCAATGTCATGACGAGTAATCGTACGTGGCATTATTTTCCAACCTTGAGCTGATCATACTGAGGACCGTAGAACCCTTAACCAATCTAAGCCAATTTAGGAACGTAGTGCGGAAACTATATGGGTGTAAACCTAAGGTGGTTGTCACGCGATACTACACTCGGACGAGGTCTATTTTAAGAATGTTATCGGTTGGGGAGTAATCCAACGTACCGATGATATTCTAAAGATGGTTGTTAACTCCGGGAACCTCTGTTAGCACCCTTTTGGTTTTTTGCAGGTATAATGAAGACAAACCTTAGTACATGCCTGTGTGGGTTGGTGTTCTGTTACCTTGACTCCATGCTCGTGATCCGAACCTTTGAACCTGTGTGCTTTGCGTGATCTTGTTTGTGTTTGTTGCATCTACATATTCATCATGATCATCTTCACAACCATTTTTCGAGGAAAACAATTCCGATTATTGCAAATATTGGAAAGAATAAATATTCCTTTTTGTCAAGATATTTCATGACCGCATTCTCGATGTTGACCATGTTTGCAATAATCGAGTTGTTTTTCTGAAAATGGAAGTGAACATTGCATATCATTGCATCCTCGCATATTCTTGCGTTCATTCGAGTTGTGTGGGAACTCATCCCGGTTGTTTCTTTCCTCAGTTATCTGTTGATCCGTCAAGCTGACTCCTCACCACAGATACGGTACTAGAGCTGCTAACAGATTGAGAGCTATCAGATTGAGAGTGGAACACCAAGAACAACATAACATGGAAGTCCGAATGGAGATTGATGAGTTGAAGGCCGGTATGACCAGGCTCACTGAAATGATGCAAGTTTTGATTGCTCGAGGTGAACCACCTCAAAGGACTGTTATCTCTGAAGTTTTTACTGCTGTTGTTGACCCTCCTGTTGTTCAGCAACCGGTTTCTTCTTGGCCAAAATATGGGTTACCTCCGGATTATGTGCCAGTTTCTGCTAATGCTCAAGTGGGTGGTCCATCTGTTGTGCCAGTCTTTTCAGCTCCGACTTTTGTCGAACCTCAACCTGTTGTGCACACTACTGCTCAGACTACTTATCAGAATTCTCCTTTCTTGTACCAAGCTGCTGGTCCACAAGCTGAAAGACAGGGTGAACCTGGATATATGGACGAAGTTAGAGAGCAATGTTTGACTCTTGAAAAGAGGGTAAGAGGTTTAGAAGGAAAAGATGTCTTTGGTTCTGCTGCGATAGACATGTGTTTGGTTTCCGACTTAGTTCTTCCTGATAAGTTCAAGGTTCCTATATTCGAGAAATACAATGGTCATACTTGTCCAAAGATTCATCTGCTGATGTATTGTCGCAAGATGGCTGCACATGCCAAGGATGACAAATTGCTTATTCACTGTTTTCAAGATAGTCTTGCTTCTATGAAATGGTATGTTGGACTTGAGAAGAGTCACATCCGAAGCTGGAAGGACTTGTCTGATGCTTTTGTAAGGCAGTATAAGTACAATCTGGACATGGCGCCTGATCTTCGTCAACTTCAAAACATGTCACAGAAAGAGAAAGAATCGTTCAAAGAGTATGCTCAGCGTTGGAGAGAGCTAGCTGCTCAAGTGGAGCCACCTTTGCCCGAAAAGGAATTAACTGGTTTGTTCATGGACACTCTTCAACCGTTCTTTTGGGAGAAAATGGTAGGAAGTGTTTCATCTGGTTTTTCTGATCTAGTCACTATTGGAGAAAGACTAGAGGAAGGTATCAAGAAAGGTAAGATTACACTACGCCAAAATGGTTATTTAATAGCACTTTTTTTATACTTTAATAGCGCTTTTAAGCGCTATTAAAGCTGCCGCTATTATAAGTTAGCCACTTTTAATAGCGCTTTTAAAGCGCTATTGTAAGTTGGTCACCTATAATAGTGCTTTTAAAGTGCTATTAAAGTCCATTTTTTAATAGCATTACTTTTATAAGCGCTATGATATGCCTGATTTATTTCCCTGCTTTTAAGTTATACAATTTTAAGATCAAGGACAATTTTGTGAATTTAGTACATCCGTCATACAACGGTTGCTTTACATCACTAACTAACTTCTCAAACATTTCTGGACAGTCACGAAGATCTTCTTCAATTGAATTAACAAAATCTTCGACTCGATCAAACTCTTGTTCATCATTTTCAAAAAGAGTTGATGTGTCTCTCATATTAGTGGACTTTGTTTTTTCTTCCCCATGCATTGTCCAACATGTATAACTTTTATCAATCCCATTACATATTAAGTGATCCATCAAATCATCTGCACTAACAACATCATAACAACATTCTAAGCAAGGGCATGTGATTTTACTTGTGTCTTCTGCATGAGCAACAGCAAATCTAACAAACTCTTTCACTCCATCTTCGTATTCTTTTGAGGTTTGATTGGCAAACATCCATTTCCAATCCATAACTTCTAAGAGAAATAAAAATATTATCTTGATTTTAGTGATTTTTTTGTGTGTAACAGAGTTTGAAATGAAAAGGAATAACTTGGCTTTATATTATAGTTTTTTCTTCAAATATAGCTAACTCAATAGTTTTATCACCGTTCAACAATCCAAATGGACAACTATTTCCCTCCCCAAAATTTGCATTTTTAAAGTACCAAAATATAAGACAAAGAAAAACAATGTACGCTTGATAAATCACCTGAAGTTTGATTTTGTTGTGAAAGAAATTTCTGCTCAAATGTAAACTTCGAATTTGTAGCAGCACTCGATTTGGATGATAGTCACCTGTACAATTTTTTTCATAAAACAATTGCTTCAGACTAAATGAATTAAATAATTATAAATTTTTGCATTCAATATATACTACTAATACTAGCATAACATGGCATTTTTTTACTTGGTGGTGTGTGAAGTTGGTCCAAAAAAAAGTTTATTTGAAGTTTTTATTGAAAACTTATGTATAAATTTTTTTCTACTTAAAATTATATTACATTATTAAATTATTTAAAAAAAATCCAAGACCGGTACCTTATTCCTTAATATATCTTAAAATCATATAATCTTTTTTAAGAAAAAATTGTTATACTTTTATTTTAAGTGACACCAACTTTAAGTGACACCAACTTTAAATTAATCCCTCTTGTGGCTATTAATTGTTATAATCTTTTTATCTATAGCCGACATATATCCCTCCTGGCTATTAATTGACACCAACTTTAAATTAATCACTTTAACTAGGCCACTTGTAAGGATTTAGATGATATTAGTTTCAAATTAATCTCATTACTTCAAAATTTACACGTGCCATTGACTAATTAAGATTTTTTCTTAAACTCATTATTATCATTACTAATTTGATTAATCAATTACATTTTCAAACTTTTATATTCAAATTTCTAACTACTATCAATCAGTCAAACCTACATACACTAATCTCTTAATTCATTTTATCTCTTGTCAACATATTCCCCAAACCAAATTACTTTTGCATTCCATTACATGTCCATTAATTTAAGCGTTAATATCCCATAATTATAAAACAAATTAATAGGTCCTAGTAGATAATAAAAAAATTAACATAGATAAAGAAGCTTATGATAAAGACACTTCTCATTTATAAATAATGGTACATCTATATGGAGTTAACTATATATACTACTAATACTAGCATAACATGACCTTTTTTTACTTGGTGGTGTGTGAAAATGGTCCAGTTTGTGGTTTATGGCATGCTGATGTGAAAAGTATAGCATAAATACTTTGTAAGCTTAGTGTTTAAGAATGCAAAAAAAGACAAAACATATATCAGTCTTATATTCCTCCATATCCTCATAAGACAAAGATAGAAAATGAAACAAGAGAGCAAAGATTCATGAAGGTGTTTTGTAACGGTTGAAAAGAAGGTTTGTGTATATCTTCACACACAGTTTGGAAAAAAACACTTCTAATGAATTGTAAAGGTTTCACAGTTATTGATTCGTATGGTAACCTTGTCTACCGTGTTGATAATTACTTTTTTCACCCTAAGAGTTTGTTATGGATGCTTCTGGAATTTTAAATTGATAGCAGCTAGTTCATTATTCCATTGATAACAAACAGTTCAGCATCATCCAATTCAAAATAGCCTGCCTCATTTTCTGAACTGTTCCATTTTCACAAACTAACAAAAAAATACTAATCAATTCCAGCAGTTCACAATCTCATAACATACATACGGTTACCACACAAACAGCTAGCATATATGTCGTTAACAAAACTTTCATCCTCATTTCAAACTACAATGCACCTTAACATCAACTTTTCATAACAATTCAATACTAACTTCAATAGGTCTTACTAATTCTAACATTTAAACCTAATTAACTCTAACTGTCAAGCTCCACTCTTAATTTTGATTTTAACTAATAATCCTAACTCACTAGCATTTGATAGTGTTAGTATTCCTAACTTCCTATCCTTCAATTGATCTTACTAACCAAATATAAACTCATTTCAGTTTAACTATAACTAACACTAACCGGATCAACACATTATAACAAAAACTAACAAACTGAACTCACCTCTAACTAACCAACTTCATACCATAATTGAATCTAACAGTCCCTTACAACTAACATAACCGAATCATAACAGAGTAGACCAATAACTGAGTATTCAATAACAGAGTCCCTTACAAGTAAAGTGAATATATTAATGGCACACATCAGGTTAAGTATTCAATATAAACTATCCTCATAATTTTCCTCTAATCAACCTAAGTATTTTTCCCTTTTTTTTATCATTTTTTTAACTTTCAACAAATTACAATCCTTAGCTTGAAATTAAGCATGATTATCCATCCAATATTCTTTAGATACACACTTGTAGGCAAGTAGGCAGAGAGAGGACTTTTTTATATCAAACAAGAACAATAATACATGAACAATAATACATTGTATTCCAATTATTCTATCAAACAATGTGACTTTTTCTAGTAAGAAAATAAAAATCTAACCTTGCAAGCAAATTAGATATGGAAGCACAAGCAGCCACCCTCACTAAATGTGAATCTTTCGGCGACTGTTTTCATGTAAAGATCCTGGAATAAATCATGATTGCATACAAGTTAAGATTTTATTTCAGAAATAAGGTAATACTACTTTCTATCTTTAAGTTTCTCTACGGCATAAACTGACAGCACAAAACAAATCACAATCATTTTGAATAAGTAACTTCTGGTTTCTATGAGACATTTAATCAAACAATATACATGCATATCAATTATAAGAACAAAAATATCAATTCTTAGTATGATTCAGATTTAAAGAAATACCTGTGTTTATATTTGAAAAAATGATTTCGAAGCTTTGAAGAGAAACAAAGAGATGGGAAGTGAAGGATTCAGATTTCGTTGAATCTAAACTGTAAATTTTGGAATGTTGAATCCATAGGGGAACCTCGTCACGCAAAAGGAGCTAGCAGGGAGTTATGTTTTGTGTTTAAGGGTTTGAATGAGATGAGTTTTTAGGGTTCGAAGGAGGTGAAATACAACACAACCAATTAGGGTTTTGGAGGGAGTAAGTTTTACACTAAAAGAAAAAGACCAAAATTTTCCCTATCTTTCGTGAAAAGAAGAAAAAGCGCGGGATGTTATGATGGATGAAAAGTTTATTCGTTCAATTTTTTTCATGATAGAATTATTGTTATAATATATTTATTTGTTTCTAGATTATATCAAAACTTACAAAGTAGCCCAGCGGATTTGTTATCTTTTTATAATCAAAGAGTCTTGTGTTCAAATCCGGCTGGCATATATTAAGCTTTAAATTTTTACTAATTAAATCTAAGATAGCACTTTAGCTAAAGTGCTATTATAAGTGAAAAACAAAATTTCAGCGCCATGTACCCGGTTCAATACTTGTTGGAAGCAAATATTTTACTTTTTTTTCTTCTATTAATCTATATCTAAGATAGCGCTTTAGATAAAGCGCTATTAAAGACCGCTACCTATAATGGCGTTTTTAACATAGCGCTATCATAGGCTCAAACAATTTTTTATTTTTATTTTTTTTTCTTCCTATGACAGTGCTTTTTGAGAAAGTGCTATTATATGTCCAAATAAATTTTATTCAATTACACCTTATAATAGCGCTCGTAATCAAAACGCTATTATATATCTTTGTGTAATATATTTAATAGCATTTTACATATAAATGCTATTAAATGAGTGCTATTGTATGTCAAATTTGTAGTAGTGTTACCAATTCTGAAGCTCCTAATGCTGCAAGAAAGTCTTTTGGGAATCCTCACAAGAGAAGAGATGGTGATGCTTATGCTGTTTCAACCGAGAGGAGGCCTTATCGCCCGCAACAACGATATGTTCAACCATACGTAGCTGCAGTACGTTGCTCCTGTTGTTAAAACTCAACTTGCTCAAACTCAAGCTCAAGGTCAAGTTCGACCAGCTCAAGCTCAAGTTCAGATTCGAGCTCAAGCTCAGGCTCTTCCTCCTGCTGCTGGACAAAATCAGTATCGCAATAGGCCAAACTTTGACCCTATTCCGATGCATTACACTGAGTTGTTTCCTTCCTTGATTAAGAGTGGTTTAATTACTACTAGGCATCCGCCTCCTGTTCCAAATCCTCTTCCGATTGGTTATAGATCGGATCTTCGCTGTGAGTTTCATCAAGGTGGAACTGGTCATGACTTGGAACATTGCTTTGCACTGAAGGCTAAGGTGCAAGAACTTATCAGGAACAACATCCTTTACTTTAATGACCTTAATCCCAATGTTATCAACAATCCTTTGCCGAAGCTTGGGAAGTGAATCTTCTAGAAGACTTCAATTGTCAAATTTTCTTCAAAACCAGAATATCAGACGGGACAGCTCATCCTTGTTGTTGATGGATCACTAGGCCATTGTTTCTTTATGTTTGCAATTTTTCTTCAATCATATTAAGTTGTTTGCTTTTAAGCTTGTTTGTACTTTCATGTTGGTTTTAATGAAATGAGCATCGCTTTGTGTTGATTCAATTTCATTTACTATTTGCATCTTTATGCTTTACATTTCAAATTCATTTATCTTTTCTCAAGTTTACAATGATTGGAGGGAGGATGATGAAAACGAGATACCCATAACTGTTGTTGGTATGCTTTCAATTGAGACTTGGCTGATGATATACAGGCATTGTTTCAAATATCAAACACTGGAGAAATAAGGAAGTTAATCCTTTGTTAACCCATTTGAGCCTTGAAGTTGGAGTTTCTTTCTATTAAAAAAAACCCGTAATTTTAACCCGGGGATGGGTAGTTCTCAATTAATTCAAATGAGCATTCAAGTGCAAGAGAATCATTCAATACACCTTTAAATAAAGGTTGCAATCTCAAGTTTTCCTTCACACACATCAAAGAAGTGTTGAAGATATTTCTCAATTCAAAAGTCAATGATGGTTCGTCGTAATCATTAAGCCATGCAGTCATTATCTTTCAAAAAAAAAAATGGTGATATAAAAAAAAATTTATTGAGAAAAAAAATCAAAGCCCGCTAAGTCAAAACCTATGAAGGAGACTTAGGCAAAAAACTGGGGCATCCCGCTGGCTGTAAGGTCAAATGACACAGTCCAGGCAAAAGTTAGGGATAATAAAAAGAAATACTTGTCAAGAGGTCATCAAATCCTCAACAAAAATAAGTTGAGTTGACCAAAGTTCTCACTAGAAATAACAAAAGGAAGAGGTGACTGCTATCTCAAAACCCTTTGGCTTATGAACCATCTTCATCTGTGCAATCCCAAAAGTCTTAGAACTTGAATGCATAGGCTGAATTAATTGAATGTAGGACTGGAGTTCATCACGAAGTTGGGTTGGGTACAAATAAAATTTGAGCCTATATCCTTTGTTTCATAAACCGTGAACCAGGCCACATTACAACCTTCAAAAGTCCTAATTGAATCCAGGTTTCTTTTGAAAAGCATACTACAACAAGGTTGCGTAAACTGACTCTCAAGTTCTTTACCAATCATTTGTTTTCTTACCTTTGCTTTATCTTTAATGTTGTCTCAACCGCTGTGTTTTGACATTGTTTTCATTTACTTTACATCAATAAATTTCATTCCAAAAATGATTCTTGATTTCAAACTTTGCATTGAACTTTGCATTAAAATTACCAGGTTTGTACAAACACTTTTTATTTGCAAATAAACTTTCCTCATCAAGGAATTTTCAAACAATCGAGAAACTTGGTTAGTGATCTTATCAGGGGCAAGTTCTTCCTAGGTCCTATGGTTCAAGAGTTGTTGATCAGTGCAAGATATTCTCAGATGGGGTTAGTCAGAGGATTCTCTGCAAGATTCAAACTGGGTTATTTTCTCAGCATTCATCTCAAGAACTGAAGCCATGAGCAGTTTATTTTCTCAACAGTTATCTCAAAGATCTGATTATTTTTCTCCGACAGTAGTCAAGAACTGAATTCATTATCAGTTTACCTTCATCAGTCAGTGAACTTGGGGCAACTTTCTTCAAGAATCCCCGAGTAGCTTTACATGACTTCTCTCAGAAGATTTTCAACTTGGTACAGCTTACTGGTGTGATAGAGATTTGTTCAGCAGTAGTATCTCTAATTTCCGAGCAGAATGGCAGTGATCTCTGTGTTGAGGAATCAGTCTTCTATCCTTTTTCACTCCTCTAAGAGTCTAAACTGGTTGTCATCATTTTCTCTTATATTATCTCCTTGGGTGTGTTATTCCCCAGTTTTGTTTACCTTTGCATATTTGAGTGTTTTAGTCCTCATTATGCATTTTCTCGGGTGTGTTATTCCCCACTTTTGTTAACCTTTGCATAGTTGAGTGTTTTAGTCCTCATTATGCGTGTTCTTGGGTGGTTTAGTCCCCATTTTCGTAAATGTCCGCATACTGAGTGTTTTAGTCCTCATATGCATTTCTCGAGGTCTTGTTGTTTTCAACTTCTTACTTTTTGGTCAAAGTCCAACTTACTTGGCATCTGTCCGTCTCTCCAGAACTTTTTCTTCATATACTTGTTGTGTCTTCTCAGATATTACACCCTCTTATCCGATTTCCATTCTCGGATGTCCATGTTGGAGTCATCATTGAATTGATGTACTGTCCCGGACCATTTTCCCATCTCATTCAGTGCTGTTCCCGAATGCTGTGATTTACACTTCATCTGATTGCTATTCTTGGATGTTGTGATCACTTCCCTTCCGATTGCCATTCTCGGATTTTCATGTTGGAGTCATCATTGAATTGATGTACTGTCCCGGACTTTTTCCCATCTCATTCAGTGTTGTTCCTGAATGTTGTGCTTCACATTTTATCTGATTGCCATTCTCATATGTTGTGATCACTTCCCTTCCGATTGCCATTCTCGGATTTTCATGTTGGAGTCATCATTGAGTTGATGTGCTTTCCCGAAATTTTCTCATTTCATTCAGTTCTGTTCCTGGATGTTGTGATTCACTTTTTATCTGATTGCTATTCTCAGATGTTGTGATTACCTTTTATTCGATTGCCATTCTCAGATATCCCTATTAAAGTCAGTAATGTCATCCTTGGATGCTTCTGGTGTACTTTGTCGGGACTTTTCTCACTTCATTCAGTGCCATTCCTGGATGTTGTGATCCTTTCTGTTCAATTGCCATTCTTGGACATTTTCACCTCAGTTGAGCCATGTGATGGTCTCTAGCATGTTGATTTTCCCTGTCGGAGTCTTATGCTCCTTATCCCCAGCGTTTATTCTTTTTCATGTGTCGTCTTATCCCTCACGGATTTCTCTGCATCTCATTTGGTTCCAGATACATTTCATATAATCTCATAAATTTTCTCATAATATTTCATATGCTTTCACATATTTTTCTCTGCATTTCACATTATTTTCTCTGCATTTCATATACATTTCATATCATCTCATATTTTTTCTCATACTTCCTCTGCATTTCATATATATCTCATATGCTTCATATCATTTCCATATCATCTTCATATTGTTCATATGTTTCATTCCATTCCAGTTTTTGGCATCTTAGGATCAAAAATTGGGTTTTTTGATATTTAAGTATCTTCCATCTTGTCGAAACGAAGATTCCAATCTTCATTATCTTTGGATTGAAGAAACTTAAATAGGGGCATCTGTCAGACCCTAATTTTTGACCCTAAGATTTTTCGCATCTCATCTGCATTTCGCATACAAGCAAGATCACGCAATGTTCGTTTATCCTTTTTCAGGTGCAGGTCCATGCCTTGCAGAGGATCACCATGTTTAATTTCTGTTATTTGTGTATATTTACTAACTTCTAACCAAAATACCAAAAATATGGTGCAGTCTGTTTCTTCTTCTTCTCTGTGTTGCAGGATTTAAAAGATAGGGTTGTGATTTCAATTCAGAGGCGTTTGTTCAGTCACAATTCGATTCAGATGGACGTTTGACCTAAACCTGGTCAAACTATCAGAAGATTGTTCAACTGCAAGTTATGCGTGCCAGTGGTCTATTCCTCAGACAATGCGTTTTCATAGTTCAAGTTGTTGTGTGTTGGAAATCATCAGTTTATCAGGCAGTGTTCTGTGTGAAGTTTGGTTTAAATCTTCTAGTCTATGCAGTGTCCATCAGTTCACCCGATTTCAAGTGATTGTGGTATAAGTGGCAAGTTGTGCAGTGGTTCAGAAGTGTTTGTGATCATTTTATCAGTGGCTTGTGAAGAAAAATCAGGATTTGTTGTGGGCTTAAAAATCAATTTCATATCCATCATCCATTTTCCGATTAAACCATTTTTTTATCCATTTCTATTCATTTCCTAATTCTTACCGATTATTCACTTTCCATTTCCATATTGAATTCACCTTTTCAAGAGTCCTATTCTTTTCGATTTCTATTCATTTCACAAAAATATTCATTATTTCATCTTTCTTTTTTTACCAATTTCCTATATCCAATTTTATATTCATTCCCATTTTTTATTTTTATCCATTCCAAATATTTTTTCCTAATCAATATACATTTTTTTTTATAAATTCCATAAAGCCCAATTCTTTTATTAAGTTTTTTTCTTAAAGCCCATCTCATTTGTTAAAAAAAATTGATTGAAAAAAAATAAAGAAAGCAAACAATTTCCAATTTTTCCAAGCTGGTGATGATATTACAAGTTGAAGCCACAGCCACACGTGACTTTTTCCAACTTTCCGCAAGTCAAGTACAACTCACATCACGCGCAAGCACTCCTCTCCAGCTAGCTGCTTATCCAAACACACGTCACAACAATTTCAGCCATCACACCCAGCTCACCAGCAATCACGCACGCCGCACACCAACTTTCCCAAGCCTTCCTCATGTATTCATCCCCAAGCCGTCCCGTACGCATCCAACAGCTTCATAAGCCAATACTTCCGCAGCCTCTGCACGCCAAACAACAAGCTTCCGTAGGCCCACCACATCAGCTTCACAAGCCACATACCCAAGCTTCATATTGTCACGCATCACACATCAGCTGCCTATCACTCCAAGCCGTCAAACATTCAAGCCCAACTACAACCAAAACGCAACTTGCCGCAACACCGAAACGCAAGCCTTCCGCAACCTCTGCACACGAACGACACAAGCAAATAAAATGCAGGTTGGATAATTTTCCAAAACGCACGAAAAAATACACTAAACGCAGTGAAAAAGATCAGCCTAAACACGCAAATTTTGTGAGACTCCAAACGCAGCAAAAACTTCAAAAACGGCAGCAACGAAATTCATTCTCCCCCTATAAATTGAGCATTCTCCTCTTCGATTCGATAAACTTTGAGAGCCTTAGTAAACCCCTGCCAAATCAAAAAACTCATAGCTTCAAGATTTCAATCTTCTTCAAATCCATAACCTTCATTTTCAACTTCCAGATTAAAAGAAAAAAACTAGAACTATTGAACCTTCCACCTTTATTCTTCTTCATCCTTCGAATTTATCATAACATATTTCAAAATACCTGAACAATAACCAAATCGGTGAATCTTGGAGAAAGAAAGAGTAGCGATCCGTGGTTGAGTTCCTCTTCGGCTCGGATTTGATGTTGCTTTGGTGAAGAAGCCTTTGATTTTTGTTCTTGAAGGAGAAGCCGTTGATTTTTGTTCTTGAAGGAGAAGCCGTCGGTTTGTTTCTTGAAGGTGACCTGAATTTTTGTGACCTGGTTTTTCTCATATCACACATGAAGAAGAAGAAGTTCAATGGCTTCTTTTATTTTTTAATTATATTTTTCATTTTTGTAAAATGAATTCTGTTTGGGCCTTTTGAGGCTGTTTTCGATTGGAGTCCAATTGCTAACCACACTTCAATCTGCCTGCGCCACCTCCCTCTACGGCCTCTCTCTCTCTCTCTCTTTGCAACTTTAGTTTCTTTTTAATTTTAACTTTTATTCTCTTTTTTTTGATAGAAAATGAGTTTGAGTTTTTAATATAATTTTCTAACATTTTTTTTGCTATTGTATTCAAATTTCTTTTTTTTAAAAAAAAGAGGACATTATATGGAAAAGTCATCATAAAATTTTTGTTAAGTTTTTTAATAGTTGATTTTTATCCTTTTATAGCAATTGGTAATTTTATTTTGATTGGTTGATTTTTTTTTATGGATTCTATTATTAGATCCATTTCTTTTAGATCCATTTTTCTCCATCTTTTATTTTTGGTCGATGACAATCTCCGATTCGTGATTGTTGAATTTCGAATAGGCTTAATCTTCATTATTTCAAATCTATGGATGAATGATCATTTGGATAATTCTCCATACTTTGAGATCGTGATAGGTTGCTTTCGATAAATTCAACGAAAATCTCGATTAAGATTAGACCATTCTTTTTCTTTTAATGCGGCATGTTTTCGGAGAATGATCCATAATATCGTTTTTCTAACATGTATTAGCAGGAATATTTTCCACTTTAATTAGTGGTGGCCGGCCTCATTTGTAGGGTAATTACTCCGTAAATTACTCGGCGATTGCTTAACATAGACCTAAAGTTGTCCCGATTCGGAATAAGATCCACTTGGATCCGGTTGCCTCGATTTTTTTTTTGTGTGTGGTTGTGCTTGATTAAGTTCATCATACCACTTATATGTAAATATTATTATAATATTAATATACTAACATTTTAATTCAATCTCTCGCACCTTATCCTCTTTATTTCAATTTCTCGTTCCTTATCTCTTTTATTATGCTTATTATACTATATCATTCATCATATTGCTTGTTGTTTATATTGTTATGCTTGTGATTTTCTTTTGTCCATTTGGACACAAAAACATTAATAAAGGATTAAACATCTAAAAAATTGGTGACTTTAATTTCGGACTATGGTTACTAACCTTAGCATAAGACTTGGAGTTGGACTTAGATTCTAGGATCGTTCCTTTGCTTGAGTTGTTATGGATTGAAGACTTTGGCTCCGATTAAGTTCACTTGATTATGAAGATGGAAATCCGATTGTTTCAAAGAATGCTTGCCATATGGTTTGATCTTTCTTCCTTTAGCTTTTATTTTCAAGTTTTAGGATAGTCCCTTCATCTCTTCCCATCTTCTTCAATTTTCAAATCTTCTTCCTATTTTCCAAAACTTTCTTTGTTCTCAAACTTCAAACATTTTTCGCAATCAAACCTTGACTTCGGTCATGTGCTTTTACCTTTTCATTTCATTTCCTTAAATAAATGCTAAACCACATAAGCATATCGAAAGTTTCTTTCTCAAAAACTTTAAAACTTTCAAAACTCATTCAATTGTTTTTGTGCCCTCGTGCACGTCTCTTTTAACCTTTTTTATGTTTAGATATGATTCATTCTTTCTAGCGGAATTATTCGCTAAAGAATGACGACTTATCTTTACATTTTAAAATCAATTCAACTCATTTGCCTTTTTACAATTTGTACCACGAACTACGGGGTTTTGATCTCGCATTGCACTTTGTGGGTACGTAGGCATGAGACGTTCGTCTCTTCAAACACCAAAATCTTAAAAAACATTCTTCTTCTCATCTCTTCAATCTGTTTTTTAAGCAAACCATTTCAAACCAAAAAATGCAGTAAATATTTCAAAGGGTTCCCGTGGAGTACCACAGACAAGTCGGGTGCGTAAAACCTTCCCGATTTGTAACCTATCCCCTTACCCGTTCTCTGTTTGTTTCTTTTAGCTTTTGCTTTTAGATTCATTAGGCTTTCTTCGTTCTTTTTGCCTTTTTCCTTTTTGGAAATAAATAAAAGCGCGGTGGCGACTCTGTGTACCTTGAGTTAAGTTAATCAATAGCTTACACTCATGATTTTACCGCTACAATATGATCTTTATTTGATCTTAGAAGAAGTTAGAAGTTCACAAAATTGAAGAATTTCAAGTCATTTACAAAGTTGCCATTTTGGGAAAGTGACTTGTAATGCAAACTTGCCATTTTGGGAAAGTTTTTCAACCTCCTCTTTTTGATTAAAAAATGCTTCAAATGAAAAATTCTTGGTCATGAAAGTTGTAGATTGGATCATTCCATTTTCAAAAAGTACAAGAACTTGATCTAATTCATCATAGAACTCAAGTTATGGCCTTGCAAAGTTGGGAAAAATCACAAAATTTCACTTATGTACCAAAGAGGGAAACTTGAAAAACCACTTGCCAAAGCATTTTGTGACTTCAAACACACTTCTAACCATTACACAAACATAGTACATGACATATAATTCAGAATTGCCCAAAGAAATCTCAAGTTTCATGCCTTGAACATCAAGAAATTACAAAAGGGCCAAAGCCTCACATAATTGCAAAACATCACACAAACTTCATCCCACTTGTTATCTTGCCCCAATCTGATTTCCATGGACCTTCCTAAAGCCAGCTGCGTAGGACACCCCATTGTCCTTGGCCTGCCATGAGCCCATACCTCCAAAGACAACTTTGTGGACTTTATGCAAAATGAGCCATACCAATCACACTGCTCCACAACAACTCTCTGACCTATCAAGGATTGATATGTGGACCTCAAGGAACTCAACACACACAACAAGCCATCCTGAAACCTCAGCATCCTCAAGTTCTCAAAAAATCATCCCTCTTGCAAATTCCTTCGAAACTCACTGAATATTCACTTAATCTTAAAACCAACTTCACCATTGATCTCAAAATCACTCACTGACCACAAACCAACCATTGAAACAGCCAAAAACACCCCACAAACCAAATACGATTTCTGACCAGTTGAGGTGCAATCTCACAAACCAGCCAAAAGTAATTCTTTCCAAGCATCAAAGCTTCATCAGGAGGTCAAGGGGAGTCATTTTGCACAAGAGAAGTGACCAGAAAGCTCAAAACTGAGGAAGCTCAAGCTCAGGTAACTTCTTCAAACTTTTTTTCCAGAAGTGTTATTTTAAGTTCTCATAATGATCTTCATGCTTCACTGATCACACTGCACTTCTTACTTTTAAAAATAGTTGAGAAATGAGCTTGTATGCGTGTTCTAAAACTTTTTCAGTTTTTGAGTTTTGATTCGAATCTTGTGTTTGAGCAAGAATAAATTCATTTTGAGTATGGATTCATGTTTAGGAGAGTGAGGGGAGTTAATCTGGAGCTTTAGAGCTCCAGAAATAATCTAGGGAGGAAGTTAGCAATTTTCAGGTGAGGGGGTCACTGGAGAAGACGACCAGAGCTCTTCTCCGATGACCTGAAAGTCATTAATGTTCTAATTAGGTTTAGGGCTAAGTTTAAATAGGAGCCTTTGGATCTTTAGTTCCCGCGTGAGATGGACGCCCAGGATTAGATCATTAATTTAAATTATGGATTAAATATTTAATTAATTGAGATTAGTCAGATTTGAATTCAGGCCATAAGATTGCGCGCGTAGTCAACTAGGGTTTCCCTAGAACCAATGACAGCCCTTGGATATGCATACTTCTGTTTATTTTAATTTTTATTGCATTTTTCTCATTTTATTTTGCAACATTTATTTAAAATAGCTAAAAAACCCTAAAAAATCTTTTCTTCTGCATTTTGCATTCAAACATTTTTATTAACTCAAAAATAATTTTTATTTTATTTTTTGCATAAAATTTGTATTTTTAAAATATTTAAATTTTTTTTTAATTAATTAATGAAAATTAATTAATTAAAATACCATTTAAGTTTCTAAAAATCACCAAAAAAATCACATTGCATCTTGACACATTTAGAGACATTATCAAACCATTCATACAAATTTCTTTTTGGTTCTTGATCCATTTTGACATTTTTCTTTGGATTTAGGGTTCTTAAAAATCAATATTTTAACCCTAACTTAGAAAAATCTTTTCTGCCTAACCATGAAGGGTTTGATAGTGATTCTTTTTGAATTGCATCCCACATATCATGGAGTTTCTAGGATAAAATTGGCATGGATTTATCTTTCATTTTTGATTTGCTTTGCATTTTTCCTTGTGAGGTACCTGAAAACCCTAGCAAACTTAGGAAAATCATAAGTCCTTTAGGGTTTAGCTTCTGACCTCCCCCTTTGGGAAGTGAACTTGTATAGGTTTAGGGTACCTTTGTTCCCATTTTCAATTTTTTATCTTGTCATTTGCTTCTGATTTTGAATTTTGCATTGCATCTTGTTCATAAACCCTAATTTGTGCCTTCATTTGCATTCATTCTTCATATGCTTGCATACATGAACTTGCCATGACATTTTGTGCATCCACATGACATATAAGACATCTTAGGACACATTTAAATCATGTTTGATCATTGCATCATCCATTTTCCATGCTTTTTTTTTTGTTTTCATTTCATGTCATATGCATTCATGAACTTTCATGCCTCCTTTCATGTCTCATCTGCATCCCCCTCCTTTGTATGATCATACACATATCTTGGTATGCTTTTTCACCATATCATAGCATCATTTGCATCATGATTATGATTCTGACTTTGGTTTTCATTTTTGCATTTCATCTCATTTTCATTTCATTTCATTTCTTGTTGCTAACTTTTCAGGTGGTAAGTGTTTGAGAAGTGAATTTGCCTTCACTTCTCATAATCTATTCTCATCTCTTTTATGAATCCATTGCTACATTTTTACTTGTGAATTAGAGTGAGCTTGCTCATTCATGCTCTTTCTCCTCTTTCTTTCTTCAAGCAACTTATCTTCTTAAGTGAAGTAAGTTGTCTTGCTTCTTGCTGCTTCTTTTCCTTCATCCTACTTCTTCCTTGGTGGCTCTCCTGAAGATCTTCTTGCAAGCCTCATAAACCATAGGAACACCCAAGCATGATAATAATTAGGGTTTGATTAGTCCCTCTTTAGTTTTTACCTTTGTGTCTTCTTTTGTGTCTCTCTTCTCATCTCATAATCAGAGTAAACCTTTAAGGTTTTAAGGCTTTGTGATTAAGGTTATGCCTGCATCCTTCTCTTAGTCAGAAGATTCTCTTCTTTTGTTCGATAACTGTTAAGTTATGCCTACGTATCCTCTCGTGCAATGAGGAAGTCAGAACACCGTAGTTCGACCCAAAGAGACTGAAAGATGAATTGACTTGTGAACTGCTTACTTGTCTATGCTCAAGTGTATTACCTGTCTGGCTCAGGTGCAAACTGTCTTGCATTAGACGGAAGAAGCAAGTTCACGTTTGTGAGTGAATGAGATGAGAAAGGAATCCCGGAGGAGACGATTATTGTTTGTTTTTGTGTTTTCAATCTTTTATTGCTTTTGAAAGTTTGTCATAAGTTAATGAGCTTAAGCCTAAACCAAAGGGTTAGTAAACTCATCACATCCTCCCTCTGATTAGGGGCAATGAGAATACCTTAAGTGTGAAGTCAGCATCTCACACTTAATCACCATGGTGTAGGATTAAGATCATTAACCTACTTGTGATTATTTAGATGTTTTTGTTGCTTTTGTTTAGTGTTAAGTAATGAGATTAAGCCATAATCAAGGATTTAATGGGCTCATTACACCATCCTAAGAGAAGGATAATAGATGAGAACATTTAAGCTGAGGAAGATACCTCAACTTAATCCATGATTAGGGATTAACCTCATGACAAAACAAAGCCTTTATTAAAGTGGATTTTAATTAATGGTAAGGTTAAGAAATGGATTTTATGGTTTGTAAGACAACTTGAGGGGGACTTGTCCATTAACACTAGGGTTAGTCCTTCTTAACCAATTAAGGGAGAATTAGAACCCTAATGCAAGGCCCAAGTTACAAGCTTGATGTATTGATGATTATTAGATGGATTGATTAAAGGATTTAAACACATTAAGGGTTTAACACTTAGGATTAAAGTTATACACTCCATCCTAATAGGAGGATGCAGGCATAAGCTTAATCACAAAGCCTTAAAGCCTTTAGGGTTTAGTCCCTGATTATGAGATGAGGAGAGAAGACTCAAAGATGACACAAAGGCAAGACTAAATGGGGGACTAATTAAACCCTAATTTGTTATCATGCTTGGAGATCCTAAGGTTCATGAGGCTTTGCAAAAGATCTTCAGAGAAACCACCAGGAAGGAAGCAGATGAAAGGAGCAAAGAGAAGCAAAACAACTTGCTTCACTTAAGAAGACAAGTTGCTTGAAGGAAGAAAGTAAGATGAACAAGAATGAGCAAGCTCAATCCAATACACAAGATAAAATGCAGCACAGATGCAAGAGAGATGAGAAGAGATTGTGAGAAGTGAAGGCAAATTCACTTCTCAAAACAACTTACCACCTGAAAAGTTAGCACAAGAAATGAAATGCAATGCAAGTGAGATGCAATGCCATGATGCAAACCAAAACCAGAAGCATAACTATGATGTTAATGATGCTAAGAGAAGATACAAACATGAGACAAGGCATGAGAATGATCAAACAAGCATAAGGATGCAAATGAGGCATGCATTGAACCATGAACATACATGAGAAGTTATGGAATGCAATGGACATAAAATCATGGAAAATGAAAGGTGCAATGATCAAACATGATTCTAATATGTCCTAAGATGTCTTATGAATCAAGTGGATGCACAAAATGTCATGGCAAGTCATTGAATGCAAGCAAATGAAAGATGGATGCAAGAGAAGACACAAATTAGGGTTTATGATCAACACACAAAGCAAAATTCAAAACCAGAAGCAAATGATGTGATAAAAATTTGAAAATGCAATCAAAGATACCCTAAACCTATACAAACTCACTTCCCAAAGGAGAGGATCCAACTCCTAACCTAATGTAAGCTATGAATTTCCTAAGATTGCTAGGGTTTTAAGATACCTTGTCAAGAAAAATGCTAAACAAATTGAAAATGCAAGATCAATTCAAATCAAATTTATCCTATAAACTACATGCTATGCAAGATGCAATGCCAAAAGAGTCATCATCCAACTCTCAATGGTTAGGTAGAAAGGAATTTTTGAAGATTGAAACAAAATATTGCCTTGAAATGAAATTAAATCCAATGAAAATGATCAAAAGGCATCAAGAACAAAAAATAAATTTGGTTTGAGAGTTGGACAATGTTCCTAAATGTTTCTAAATGCAATGTGAATTTTTTTGCGATTTTTAAATACATAAATGTATTTTTAATTAATTAATTTCCATTAATTAATTAAAAATAAACATTTAAATGATTTAAAAATAATTTTCAGTACAAAAAAATAAAAATAAAAATATTTTTGGGTCTTAAAAATTAATGAAAACTTTGAAAAATTTTTTCATAATTTTTAAATGATTTTTGCTATTTTTAATAATTCGTATAAATAAAATGAAAAGAAAATGAATTAAAAATGAAAATAATGGAAAGTATGCAAATCTGAAGGCTGACATTCAAATGGAAAAGGAGGGAATAGACTGGCGCGTCATCCAACGGCTGTCATTCAAACTGACCAGATTAATATATAAACTTAATTAATTAGATTAATGACGTGGATTAGGGCTTAAGTGATGAATCTGGACCACTTGTTTGCGCGCGGGTCAATGCCAGTCAACTGGATCTACGGCCTATATTCAAACTGAACCCTAAACCTAATTAAGACACTTAATCACCTTCAGGTCACCGGAGAAGAGCTCCAGCCGTCTTCTCCGGTGACACCCTCCCTGAGAAATCTCAAACTCACGCTCCTGGTCATTTTAAAAGCTGTAAAGCTCCAGATCAAACCTCTCAACCTCTCTAAACATGAATCTATCCTCAAAATCCATTTCTTTTTACTCAAAACCAAGATTCGAATCAAAAACATAAAAAATGGCCAAACTTTCAGAGATGCAATACATGCTCAATACTCAATCATTTTCAAAAATACAAAGTGCAAAGCAATCAGGGGAACATGTAGATCATTTTAGTAACTTAAAGCAAGGTTTCTGGAAAAAATAATTTTTGAAGCTACCTGAAGTGAAGCTTTCAGTTTGGAGCTTTCAGGCTGCTTCCTTGCTTCCAATCAACTCTAATGACCTCCCTCAGATGTTTGCAAAGCTTGTTTGGAGTTTATTTGGGCTGGTTTGTGAGATTGATGGAGTTTTGTTCAAAGAGGGGAGGAAATCGTGTTTTGATTCCAGGGGTTTTAGGGCAAGGTGAAGGGTCAGGGATGATCAGTGGAACATGCTAAGATGTTCTATGAAGTTTGTTTTTGTGTTTGTGACTTGTGTTGTGTGATTCGAAGCAAAATACATAAGGGGAGGTTTTTGAGAATGCTGGCTTGTGTGTGTGTTCAGGCTCCAAGATCATATGAAATGGCTTGCTTGAGGTGTGTTTGTAAAGTCTTGATTGGTCAGAATAGTTGTTGTGGCACAGGCTGATTGGTATGGGTGTTTTTGCTAAAAGTCAAGTCTAGGTGTAAGAGAGGTATGGGTCATTGGTAGGCCAAGGACAAAGGGGTGTCCTGCGCAACAAGGAATGAGGAGAGCCATGGGATCAGTCTTGAAGCCAATTAGTAAGTGGGTTAGGGTTTGTATGATGTTTTGCAACTTTGTCCAATTTTGGCCCTTTTGAAGTTTCTTGATCCATAAGTCATGAAAATGGGCAAACTTTTGATGCATTCTGACTTTTAGGCATTGGTTTATGTTTGTGCAAGGATTAGAAGTCACTTTGAGGTCTCATTTTGCCTTGGCAAGGGATTTTGCAACTTTGCCTCTTTGGTGCATAACTTGAAATTATGTGATTTTTCCCAACTTTGACAAGTCATAACTTTTGATCCAAAATGAATTAGAATGAGTTCTTGTACTTTTTGAAAAAGGAATGATCCATTCTACAACTTTCATGACCAAAGTTTTCCCATTTGAAGCATTTTTGAATAAAAAAGAAAGGGTTGAAAAAGTTTCCCAAAATGGCAAGTTTCCATTACAAGTCATTTTCCCAAAAAGGCAACTTTGCAAATGGCTTGAAATTCTTCAATCTTGTGAACTTCTAACATCTTCTATGATCAAATAAAGATCATACACATTCAAAATGATGAAGAACACCCTTTGGTTGGGTCATTGGGGGCCTCAGATGCCCTGATTTTGCACTGACTTGCTCAGGAAGTCAACTCTTGATTAGATGCCTTCCCCATGGAATTTCTTCATGACAATTGATATGCATTATCCTTATGAGATATAGAGACCAATAGAAACAAGAATGACCAAAAAATTTGGAGTTATGGCCTTTGAAACCAAAACCCTAATTCTAGGTCATCTGTGCAGTTCAACCTGACTCTGCTTCCATGCCATTCTCAGTTCTTGTGATTCTTTGACTTTCTTAAATTTATGGGGATACAATATGATGCTTGAACATACATGAACCCCTTTGAAGTGATTGATGACCTTTGGAGTGGCTCAAATGGCTCAGGATGGCTCAGATCACAAACCCTAGATGCAGATGACTTAGGATCAATGCAGTGAATAAAAAATGTGGTATGAGATACTATGATTGAACTTATGCATATGAAAAGACCACAAGCCATGGTGAAATGAGTGAGGGAAAATTTGGGGTGTTTACAGCTGCCCCTATTCAAACATGAGTTAGCTGTGCAGGATGTAAGCGGCGGCTTAACAGGCAAACAAGATAACTTGTGGTTGAATACCAAAGACAGTCCAAAATTTGCACTCACAGAATGAAGAAGAAAAGGGATATAGATTGTAAAAAGAAATAAAGTATAATTATAAAGTTCGGGCGACGGAGGACGACCGTCGAGCAGAGGACGACTGCTGGGGATAAAGCAATGACGGGGACGACCGACATGCTGGGGAAAATGCGGGAAATAAAGCAATGACGGGGACGGCCGACAAGCTAGGGATATAAGAGATTGTGATGGGGACGGCCATCAGGTTCAGAAATAGGACTCTCTGGGGATATAGGTAAAATATGATGAGGTACGGTCATCAAAGGTGAAGGACGATCACCTAGCAGGGGACGGCTGCTCTGTTGGGGATAAGATGATGGACGGTCATCTAAGATGAAGGATGATCACCTGGCAAGGTACGGTTGCCAAAAGCATCACGACATAGGATAAATATCGGGTAACAAGGTCGACGATGGGGACGACCATCGGATAAGCATGATGAAGGACGATCATCAAGAGGTGAAGGACGATCACCTTGCAGGGTACGGCTGCTCTCGGGGTTAAGATGAGGGACGGTCATCTACGGTGAAGGACGATCACCTAGCAGGAGACGGATGCTGAAAATATCACGACATAGGACGAATGTCGGATAGGAAGGGGTTCTAATGACTAGAGACTCCACTGGGGGTGATGAAGGACGATCATCAAAGAGGTGAAGGACGATCACCTAGCAGGGTACAGCTGCCGAAAAGGTATCATGACATAGGACGAATGTCAGATAGAAAGGAAATAGTTCAACAAGTTTTGTTGGAGACTTTGCTAGGGGAATAGTAAACACGGACGAGTGTTTACATTCAAGAAATGAGAGGTATAAGTGTTTGACACGGTGTATAGATTAAAGATGCGGACGAGCATCCTTAAGACTGTGATACAGAAGGGTATCAGGTAGAAACAAACACTGACACATGTTCAGAGATGATGATATGGACGAGTATCAACTGGTTAACAAAGAACACAGACGAGCGTCGGATCTAGGGGACTCTTCCGAGGAATAATAGACACAGACGAGTGTCTAAATTAAAAATAGGTAAAGGTATCTGACATTGTGTATGGATTAAAGATGCGAACGAGCATCCTTAAGATTGTGATACGGACGAGTATCGGTAGAAACGAACGCTGACGTGTGTTCTGAGATGATGATACGGACGAGTATCAACTGGTTAACAAAGAACACGAACGAGTGTCGAATCTGAGAGGATATAAGTGGTATATACAAGATACGGACGAGTATCTGTATGAGTAAAATAGGAGTATCAAGTATAAGTGGTGTACACGAGTGTTTAACTTGCTGGGGGGAGTGACACGGACGAGTTCCAAAAAAGAGAAAAGTGTAATATAAACAAGTGTATGGTTTACAAAGGAAGTTGTGTATAAGTATCTGTGAGTGCAAAGGGGACTCTTTGGCTTTCTTCTGGGGATATGACACGGACGGGTGTTAGGAAGTATCTGTATCCTTAGGGAAAGTGCCTTGGCTCTCTTCCGGGGAATCTGGGGAGTTTTCTGTATATCGTCGGTGGATTGCCAGTTTTCACAAGTGTTTGATTCAGAACATGGCTTATGATTATGCAATATGTTTGATTTTGCCGTAATGCTCCGTATTAGACGGAATGCTACGCTCTGTGGGGAGAATATGATGCGAATGCTATGATTATGCAAAAGATAACGATCCGGGATTCGGATCCTGCTGCTGCGGAGATCTCTGGCTGATCTACTTGAAGAACATCCCAGTTGGGGATGGGATCATTGGTAGATCTGTCATGTATGACTCTGTATGGGGAAGTAGGTCACTGATAGACCTATCCTGGTAATGAGAGACCCAACTGGGGTTGGTAGAAGCTCTCGTCACTCTGTTGTGAGATCTTCAAGTATTGCCTTGCTGGATTGAGGTTGAGACTCTGTGGGGAGATGACTTCCTGGCTCTTGCACTTGGCTGAGGAGGAAATAACAAATGGCAACTCAGTTGGGGAGAAAGCACCTCCAGTGCTAGGACTGAGTAGATAATGATTTGCCAGCTTGCTGGGAGTGAAGCTTCCATGCCCCATGTTGCGCTTTGAATACCTGCAATCCTGAAAAGACAGAGAAACACACAAGTAATCCTGAGGTATCCTCTACCGGATCCCATCATAGGAGTTTAGACACTCCCAGGAGTAAACACATTTCCTGTAAGCACGTATTTTTTAGAAACATCTGTATTTATGCAATCAATATCTTAAAGACATCGGACATTTTGCAAACGAAAAATGTAAAAGACGAAATATGACTGAAAATCTGATTTTATTAATTTGTGTGCCTTGAATTGGCAAGATACAGTCATAGAAACGAATCCCCTAAAATGAGGAGATTGTTACAAATTGAGAAACAAAAGATGTTGGCAATGTTGATGACGCTTTAAGAAGCTTCCCTTTTGCTATGACTCGTATGACATTTGACGTTCTTCTCGTCTTGCTTTCTGAAGAAGGCTGATTCCGACTGACGCTTGGACCTTTCGAAGCTTGACATGTTGCAGGTGATACAGATGAATTCAGAACGCGGTTGTTCGCTTATTCCCTTGTTTTGCGTGGATCGCCCTTTCGGGTTTTCAATCCACCGGGATACCCATTTTTGCCTGAGTTGTCCAATGCGGCTTTTCAACTCAGCGGGTGTACACATTTTTATTTATTTTCCCTTATTTTTGCCCGAGTCTTTTATTCTGTTTTTGACTCGCCGGGATGCCCTATTTTTGCCTGGACTTACATTCTGTTTTTATGTCCAGCGGGTCATTTTATGCGGAGTATTTTTTAACTGCATCTGAATTCACAGGGGACGGGAAGTCTTCACCATCCATAGTACTGAGCATCAGTGCTCCACCAGAGAAAACTTTCTTTACTACGAATGGCCCTTCATAGTTTGGAGTCCACTTGCCTCTGTGGTCTGTATGAGGAGGGAGGAGTCTTTTCAACACAAGATCTCCTACTTGGTACTCTCGAAGCCTGACTTTCTGATCGAAGGCTTTCTTCATTCTTTTCTGATACAACTGCCCATGACAGATTGCAGCCAATCTATTCTCTTCAATTAGACTCAGTTGTTCGTATCGGGACCGGACCCATTCTGCTTCATTCAACTTAACATCCATCAGTACCCGCATGGAGGGTAATTCAACTTCGACAGGTAAGACCGCTTCCATACCATACACAAGCTGATACGGTGTTGCCCCAGTGGACGTTCTGATCGACGTACGGTACCCATGCAAGGCAAATGGTAGCATTTCATGCCAGTCCTTATAAGTGACTACCATCTTCTGCACAATCTTCTTGATATTCTTATTAGCTGCCTCTACAGCGCCATTCATCTTTGGCCTGTAAGGAGAAGAATTGTGGTGTTGGATCTTGAAGTCCCGGCACAGTTCTGCCATCATTTTGTTGTTTAAGTTGGAACCATTATCAGTAATGATTCGCTCGGGCACTCCATACCGACAGATGATATCTCTCTTCAGGAATCTGGCTACCACTTGCCTGATAACATTTGCATAGGAAGCTGCTTCAACCCACTTGGTAAAATAGTCAATGGCTACCAGGATGAATCTGTGGCCATTTGAAGCAGTCGGTTCAATCTTGCCAATCATATCAATGCCCCACATGGCAAAGTGCCAGGGTGAAGACATCACATTCAGAGGATTCGGAGGCACATGCACTTTATCCGCATAAATCTGGCATTTATGGCATCTCCTGGCATAAGCACAACAGTCTGCATCCATTGTGATCCAGTAATAACCTGATCTTAACAACTTATTAGCCATGGCATGCCCTCCCGCATGGGTACCAAAGGATCCTTCGTGCACTTCGTGCATCAACAAGTCTGCTTTTGTTCTATCAACGCACCGGAGAAGTACGATATCAAAATTTCTCTTGTATAGGGAACCATCAGCATTCAGGAAGAAACTACCGGCTAGCCTTCTTAATGTCTTCTTGTCATTGGAAGATGCCCCAGGTGGGTATGTTTGATCCTACAAGAAGCACTTAATGTCATGGAACCAAGGCTTATCATCTTTAACAACATCTATTGCAAACACATATGCCGGTCTGTCAAGTCTGGACACTGAAATCCGAGGCACAAAGTTGGCAGCTTGAACCTTGATCATGGATGAAATGGTAGCTAGAGCATCTGCAAACTGATTCTCATCTCGAGGGATATACTCAAGCTTGACTGTCGTGAAGAAAGTCAATAACCTCCTTGTATAATCCCGATACGGTATCAGATGATCTTGGTGGGTGTACCATTTGCCGTTGGTTTGATTAATTACTAGAGCTGAATCTCCGAATACAGTCAAAGTCTTGATCCTGAGGTCAATGGCTTCCTCAAGACCCATAATACAAGCTTCGTATTCAGCTTTGTTGTTAGTGTAGTTGAAAGTGAGCTTTGCCGAGAAAGGCATGTGAACTCCCTTAGGTGTAATGAGTACTGCACCAACACCACGACCATTCATGTTAACAGCCCCATCAAACATCATAGTCCACCCTTCTTCCGGGTCAGGCCCTTCAGTGTGAACAGGCTCTTCATGATCTTTTGCTTTTATGAACATGATGTCTTCATCAGGGAAGTCAAATCTCATAGGCTGGTAATCATCAATGGGTTGCTCAGCAAGATAATCAGACAGTACACTGCCTTTGATGGCTTTCTGAGATGTGTACTGGATGTCATATTCTGTGAGGATCATTTGCCATCTTGCAACCCGTCCGGTAAGTGCTGGCTTCTCAAAAATGTACTTAAATGGATCCATCTTTGAGATCAATAAAGTAGTGTGGGTCAACATATACTGCTTCAGTCGGCGAGCAGCCCACGCTAAAGCACAACAAGTTTTCTCGAGCAGTGAATAACGTTGTTCACAGTCGGTAAACTTTTTGCTTAGGTAGTATATTGCATACTCTTATCGACCAGACTTGTCATGTTGGCCCAGCACACACCCCATTGACTCTTCTAATACTGTCAAGTACATTATCAGAGGTCTTCCTTCAACTGGAGGCATAAGGATTGGAGGCTCTTGTAAATATTCCTTGATCTTGTCAAAAGCCCTCTGGCAGTCTTCGTTCCACCTGACCGTCTGTTCTTTTCTCAATAGCTTGAACAAAGGTTCACAAGTTGCTGTAAGGTGAGATATGAACCTTGAAATGTAGTTCAATCTACCTAGAAACCCTCGAACTTCTTTTTCAGACTTCGGTTCAGGCATTTCTTGAATGGCTTTGACTTTATCAGGGTCAACTTCAATCCCTTTCTCACTTACAATAAATCCCAGCAGCTTACCAGATCGCACCCCGAATGTGCACTTGTTGGGGTTTAACTTGAACTGATACTTTCTCAGACGCTTGAATAGCTTCAACAGATTCACCAGGTGGTCTTCTTCTGTGAGGGACTTGGCAATCATGTCATCCACATAACATTCAATTTCTTTATGGATCATGTCATGGAATAATGTTACCATAGCCCGTTGATAAGTGGCACCAGCATTCTTCAGTCCGAATGGCATCACCTTGTAACAGAACGTGCCCCAGGGTGTGATGAAAGTTGTCTTCTCCATGTCTTCAGGTGACATCTTGATCTGATTGTATCATGAAAATCCGTCCATGAAGGAGAACACCGAGAACTGGGCCGTATTGTCAACCAATACATCAATGTGAGTTAAAGGGAAATCATCTTTCGGGCTGGCTCTGTTCAGATCCCGGTAGTCCACACACATTCTCACTTTGCCATCTTTCTTAGGCACAGGTACAATATTAGCAACCCACGGCGGATAGCTAGTCACAGCAAGGAACCCGGCGTCCCATTGCTTTTGCACCTCTTCCTTAATCTTCATTTCCATATCTGGGCGAGTACGGCGCAGTTTCTGTTTTACCGGCGGGCAGTCTTCTTTCAAAGGTAGCTTGTGCATGACAATATCGGTATCCAACCCTGGCATATCCTGATAAGACCAAGCAAAGACATCCACATACTCCCGAAGCATATCAATCAGTTGTTCCTTCACTGAGTCTTGTAGGCAGGCCCCGATCTTAACCTCTTTCACATCTTCTTCTGTACCAAGATTAACCGTTTCAATCTCCTCCTGGTGAGGAGTAATAACCTTCTCCTCTTGCCTTAACAACCTGGCTAGCTCTTCAGGTAGCTCATAATCTTCCTCAACCCCTTCATCAGCTTGATTGATTGGATTGTCAAAGTCATACGAAGTCATAGCTGTGCTGTTGTCGGTGCAGTCTGGAAGGTACTCTCTGCAAGGGTTTAGATTGTTCATTTTAGTGATCGATTTTAATCTTGCTTAGAAAAAGTGAAATGAAGTTGTCATTTTGGAAAACATTGCCATTTTATTTTTGTACAAAAAGAAAAATGAAAAACAGTGAGCGGGAAAGGAAAAGACTCATTTGCAAAAATGTCCGATATTCATTGATTGATCTGTTTGTACAAAATTACAAGATGGCCCGATTACAAAATGAGTCCTGTCATCTTGGGCAAGATGCAAGACTTGATGCATGCTTAAAAATATACAGGAAATAATAATTACTCTGCAGGAGTAACCCTTATAATTTCCTGGGAAGACCAGTTAAGGACTTGGCTCCCCGGGATCCTTGGACGTATCCAGCTCTCCAGGTTGCGGTCGCTTTCATCCCCGTCTTCCAAGTTGTTCACTGCATCTGGGGTAAGCATTCCCCCGCTGATAAAGTTGGGCTTCTTGGAAGCCTCTGATTAATCTTGTTGATTTGGTTTGTAACCCAACCCAAATCTGTCCTCCTTCTTCTCCACGGGCAGCAGCTTGCCCCAGCCTTGGGCAGTACCCTCTTCAACAACCTTCCTGGCTTGCTGATAAGATGTCATGGAGGTTCCCAGTACAGCAGATGCTTCATTAATGTTCAGGGCCTCAAATCCCTGGCTCATGGTTTCATGGATTTTTCCATCCATTTCTATGTATTTGTACGTAGCCAGATGGCTAACAAAGATGTCTTCTTCACCACAGATGGTGATGATCTGGCCTTCCCACTCGAATTTCAGCTTCTGGTGAAGGGTAGACGTAACAGCGCCAACGGCATGGATCCAGGGTCTTCCCAACAAACAACTGTAGGCCGGCTGAATGTCCATCACATAGAAGGTAATTTTAAAAGTCTGCGGGCCAATCATCATAGGCAGATCAATCTCCCCTAGCACTGATCTTTTAGAGCCATCAAATGCTCTTACCACCAAATTACTCGGACGCAATGCCAAGCCATCATACTCCAACTTCACTAAGGCTTTCTTTGGTAGAACATTGAGTGAAGACCCAGTGTCTACCAGTACATGGGATAGAACAACACCCTTGCATTCTAGAGTGATGTGTAAAGCCTTGTTGTGGTTACGTCCCTCAGTTGTTAAGTCAGCATTGGTAAAGCCCAGTCCATGACTGGTGTTGACATTCGCCACCACAGTTTCCAGCTAATTAACAGTGATCTCCTCTGGCACGTATGCTGCGTGCAAGACTTTCAATAATGCATTCCTGTGAGCTTCAGAACACATCAACAGGGATAATATGGAGATTTTTGAGGGAGTTTGGTGAAGCTGATCCACCACCTTGTAATCACTTCTCTTTATAATCCTCATAAACTCGTCTACATCTTGCTCAAAATATGTCTTCTGAGTCTCTTTGATAATTGGTTCTTCAGGTATCACACTCTTTCCCTTTGCTTTTGCAGCAGCTTCTGCTTCGGCATTAGGTCTTTGCAATTGTGAGGCAAAAAGGCATCCGCTTCTGGTGAAGCCTCCACCTCCCCCAACATTATCAATCTGTGGAGAAGAAGTTGAAGAGTCCAAGGTGATTTTCTCCCTGTTGCAGTAGAGGTCAGAGCCATAATGCCAAGGTATGGCGTTACTGCTTTCATATGGAACGGGTCCAGGCACTGTGATGGTAACTGGACTGACTGCTGCAGAGGAGGGTACTGAAATAGTGTGCGGATCGTAGTAAATGGTGACTGGTGACCTGGCAGGAGGTGCCACTGTTTGTTGCTGGAAATTGTTGTTTGGAGGAACATTTGACGGATCATAGTAGATGGTGACTGCTGAGATATCCTCATTAATTTCTGTTGGCGTTGTAGAAGATTCTGCCGAATAAAGGGATGTTGATGTTGTAGAAGAAATGGTTGTTGACATCTGGTTTGCTGAAGTGATGGACGGAGCCATTGTTGATGATATTGATGAATCGGTCGGAATGATTGTTGTTGCAGTTGTAAAAGAATCAGGAATTGTTGTCAAAGGGATTGCTGGATTTGTAGGCACCGTTGTTGAGATCTGAAGTATACCACTTTTGATAAGACCATCTATGCCGCTTCTCAAGTTATCACACCCGTTTACCGAAATGTTGCAATACCCACAACCGAGCTCACACCCGGGGAACATCTGGCATTCTAGAAGCTGAGCTTTAATTTCGACCAGAGGTGTCCGAATCTGTCCAACACTGGTGATTAAGAAAGATGGCTTGTCTTCCTCAATGGCATTAATTCTTGGCCCTCCATGATTGGGCATGGGATTCTTGGTGACACTTGGAGGGGGTGCAAAGTTGAGGGCTTTAGAATCTACCAGATCTTGCACTTTCATTTGTAAAGCCCTGCATTTCTCAGTATTGTGGCCAGGTGCATTGGAGTGGAAAGCACATTTGGCGTTGACATCATAATTTCTTGGAAGATTGGAGGGATCTGGTGGTGCCAATGTCCTTAATTCAACCAGGTTGAGTTTCAGGAGTTGTGGCAACAAAGCGACATAAGGCATATGGATTGGATCAATCACCCTATTTGCCTGTGATGGTCTTTGCTGAAAGGGTCTTTGTTGTTGATTGCTGTTATTGTTGTTGTAGGTCCTCTGTGGCGGATACTGAACTTGCTGTTGGTAATGGGGTTATTGTGGTTGTTGATATGTTGGTTGCTGAGGAATCGGAGTTGGGATAGTGACAGCTGCCACTGATCTATGAACATACTGAGGTCTGCCCCTGTTGGCATGAATGTCATTTGTCTCGCCGGTCCTTCTAGGTCCCACAAAAGGCTTCTTGGGGTTACTGGACGAACTTGCACCATTATCAGAAATTTTAACCATTTTCAAAAGGCTTTCAATCCTTTCTCCAGCTATAACTACGTCAGCGAAACTGGTGGAAGAAAAGGCAGCTAGCCTATCAATATACGTTCCTTGCAGAGTGTTCATAAACATGTCGGCCATTTCTCTTTCCGACATGGGTGGCTGGACAGCAGCAGCAAGCTGTCTCCACCTCTGGGCATATTCCCTGAAGCTTTCTCTGGAGGACTGAGACATTCCCATCAAGAGGGTCCTGTTAGGAGCCATGTCCAGATTGTATTGGTACTGTCTGATGAAGGCTTCAGCTAAGTCCTTCCAGCATCTGATAGTAGCTCTGGTCAAATGTGAATACCACTCTCTGGAAGCCCCAGTCAAACTGTCTTCAAAGTAAAACATCCACAGTTTTTCATCCATGGTGTATGCCTTAAGTCTCCCCATAAAGGATTGTAAGTGGGTTCATGGACAGGAAGTCCCATTGTATTTCTCGAAGCACGGGGGTTTAAACTTGTGGGGAATCCTTACCCCATCCACTAACCCCATATCCATGACATCAAAACCTAATGAATTTTGAGACTCCAGAGATCTCAACTTCTCAGCAATTTCATCAAACCTCCTATCATAAACTTCATCCCCAGCTCCCATTATAGTGAACTGCTCCTCTTGAGGATCTTCTTGCAAGATCCTGCCTGCAGTAGTATTTCCTTGCACATTACCCGGGATGTTGACTTCCGAATGTAGATGAGGCCCATATACTGGTGGATTAACATGAGGCTGACCCCTCTCATTGTTACTCGTTCCTCCAGTTCCCAGATGGGGGTTCTTCCGGGGTTTGTCTTTCTACCAATGCCCTCAACCTTTCTTGACTTTGGGCCAAGCCACTCATTACTTCCATGAATTGGGTCATTTGGTTTCTCATCTCTAGCCTTTCATTAGCCATCTGAGTTCTGACCTCTGTCAGATCTTGCTGTACTTGATCCATTTGGATACCAGGAAGATTGTTGCGAGTAGGATACCGGTGCGGACGGTTGAGAGGGAACACCCGACGGCGAGCAATAATTCCTGAAACACAACAGAGTTAGTAACAAACAAAACAAAAACCTACAAAACAAAACAAGAGTTAGTATGCAATGCAATATGCTTATTTGCTTTCCAAGGTATCCGACTTGGCTCTTGGTTTTGACCTTTCCAGACCCTGAGGAAGATGCTTTGACGTTGCTTGAGAAAAGAAACTCAATGAAACAAACTAACAAATATATTACAAATGGTGGATCATATATAGTTTGTTTTTACAACATATGCCCCTGAAGGGTCAAAATACAACATAAAAGAAAAGTACATAAAATGGAAATAACAACAAGCAAAGAAGTCAAACATCTAATCCAAACTCATCCTCCTTAACCTCCTTCAAAAGTGCTTCAGTTACAGGACCAACCGGATGCTCTGTAATGTTTCTGATAAGAAGGTTTCTGGTGGCAATAGCAGTGGTCAGCTTCTTGTGCCTGTCCTGGTCCTTTGACCTCTTCAAACCAGCCCTAAGCTTCAACTCTGAAATCTCCTTCTGGGCTGCCAGCAAAGCTTCCTGTTGTTTCTTTTCATTGGCCTCTAACTGCTCAATCCTGGCTTGAGTTCTCTTATCTTCTTGAGTACGAGCTTCAGTGATCCTGACCCACCTAGCTTGACTTTCTTGCAGATAGAGATCAATCCTAGCCTTCTGAAGCTGGGCCTCTTTACAGGCATTCTTCAATATTTGCTCTCCAGCTCTTGATTTCTTGATGTAGTCCTCTGCTTTCTCAATCTTGGCCAGATGCTCCACCTTAAGCTTCTCCAACCTCTCAATGTCCAGACGACCATCACTCCTCTCCCAGAGGGTCTTCTTCAGAGCTTGAGACAGGTTCTCATTCCTTTGCTTCAGCTTCTCAAATTCTTCCAGGCTGACAGTGGCTGGAGGTGGTACTGTGGATGGTCCAGGTGCATCCTCAATGGTGAAAGGCATCCCAGAGATCTGAGCCCTAGCATGAGACCAATCATAATACTGAGCTGAAGCCACATTATTGCACCTCCCAAGAATGGCCATCCCTTTGGTCTGGATGTTGTCCCAAGCCCAGGATGCTTGTCTGACAACAGCTAGATTAGGCTTTATCTTACAATACAGGGTTTCAGCTAAATATTGCACTCTAGGAGGGTGGACCAAAGCATAACCCAATTGTCTTTTGAACAACAAAGGATTGTAGTTGATGCAACCCTTCACTCCTACTAGAGGTACATTGGGGTACTGCCCACAGCTAGTTATTATGTCCCTGCCCTTGGTGCTCTGGGTACACCATCTGATGTCATCTGAAGTCAAAGCAATAAGTCTTTTAGCCCAATTCTTCTGTTGGTGAGGATTCAGGAAGGCATCTGTCTTGGGTAAGTGTTTGAGCAGCCAAGTGTGAAATAGAGGAGCACAACATCTCACCAACTTTCCTCTTTGCTTCTCATTTCTTTGGTGAACAGAATAATAGAAATCCCCCAGCAATGTGGGTACTGGGTTCCTCAAAAGGAAGAGTTGAATGGCATTCTTGCTGATAAACTTGGGCTCATCTGCAAATAGTATAACCCCATATATACTGAGGGCTAACAATGCACAGACTTCCCTCCATTCCCCCAAAGAGGCCTTCAGGATGGTCTGAGAAGTCAGAAAGTCTAAGTGCAAACCAGGGATCCCAGCCTTTGTGGTCATGTTCTGCTCAATCAATATAGGCTCTAGGTACAGTGCTTTTGCCACTTTTCCATTGCTGGGAGAAGTCATCTCTGGGTTGAAGGGGACACCACCCCTGACAGGTACTCCAATCAATGATGAGAATTCCTCCAGTAGAGGTCCTAACTGAAAGTTCTGGAAAGTGAAGCATCTCAAAGGAGGGTCATAAAACTGTAGGCAGGTGTGGATCAAACTCCTCTGGGAAGGGTCTAGGTCCAAAACCATATCAAGGATGCCTCCATAATGCTCTCTGAATAAAGGGATGTGGTCTGGAGTGATAAGTGCCTGGACCTGCCTGATGCCAGTCAGCACAGGCTCAAAGAAATGGTATGAAATGTTGCTCTTCTTGGGTGCCATGACTGCTGATGAAGAGCTGAAAACAAATGCTGATGATGAAGACTGATACTGGAGATGAACCACTGATAGGCTGGTGATAAAAGTAGCTGAAGCAGGCAACTGATGAAGATAGCTGAAGCAGATAACTGATGAACAGAAGTCTATGCAGATGAAGGGGTCAAAACCAAGCCAGATACAATGTGGATACCCTGAAAATAAATAAGCAAATGTTAAATGATGCAAATGATGAGTATGCAAATGATATGCAAGGGTTTGTGATCAAGCTGGATCTGATTACTACCTTGATATAAGTCCATGTATGTTTAAGAAGTCCAGATGGAGGTTCAGAAATCCAGTAACCAAGGTAGGGGGACTCAAATAAAGAGTCACATGTCCAAGGTTAAATCACAAGAACTGTCCCAAAATGGAGTATTCTTAATCAAAACAAAGTAACAGGGTATGATGTGGCCAGTGGTACCTGCAAACCTGTAAACAACCCACCCCCCTCACAGGTAGTGTTCTAAAACAAGGATCCTCAGACTTGGATCAGTTATGAGAAGTGTAAACACTTCTAACCCGGAGGTACAGTGTTTACAATAACCATAAAATATCCTCCTCTAATTCACCTCAGTTTCTGAAGGTCATCCAGACTTAGCAGGCTTCCCAGATAGCCCTAGCACTACAGGAAATCTGTAGCACAGAGTTCTCAAGAAGAAACCCACATCTGAACCGTGTTTCATATTCCCGCACCAGACCGAAATGGAATGGGAAAGAACATGAACCACTCTAGCCTAGGTGTCACTCAGGTCCCAGGTATAGGACCTTAACTCTCAGTAGAACCCCACCCATCAAAACAAAAACCAGATCCAGCCAGATGACAATATGATAGTATGATGTATAAAGCTGTAAAGAAAGCAATAGATAACTGTACATAAAGCAATAAATAAAGCAAATATATAAACACAATTAGCACGTAACACCCCAGTAAACACAAATCAAACAAGCGCTAGGAGGAACCCACAAAAAGAACCAGAAGCCCTGGTTACAGTATAAGGTTCCCCAGCAGAGTTGCCAAGCTGTCGCTCCCACCAAAATGAGGCTAAGTCAGAAGGGGTACAGACGCGAACGGTCGGCGAAAGGGAAGGGACGAATAGAGTCGCCAGCTAGGCATTTTTATCCCGAAGGAAAGGTAATGCTGCATAAACCTAGGAAAAGATGGATAAGACGGTTGCGAACCAGAGAGACTGAGAAAGGGGGTTGGTTACAACCTGGGAAGGTATTAGCACCCAGATTGTCCGTCGTACACGACGGGATCCAAGCTTAAAAGATTTGTGTTTTAAAGGGGCAGTGTCAGTGCTATCTGTGTATCAAAGCTGGAAAGAATGCAAGTGTCAGTGTAAAAGAAGTGTGAAGTGTATAAGAGAAGTGTCAGTGTAAGAACAAGAATGGAATGCTCAAGATTTTGAGGCTAAAGAATAATACTGGAAGGAGGGGAATATACAGAGACTTTTGTTCGATAACTGTTAAGTTATGCCTACGTATCCTCTCGTGCAATGAGGAAGTCAGAACACCGTAGTTCGACCCAAAGAGACTGAAAGATGAATTGACTTGTGAACTGCTTACTTGTCTATGCTCAAGTGTATGACCTGTCTGGCTCAGGTGCAAACTGTCTTGCATTAGACGGAAGAAGCAAGTTCTCGTTTGTGAGTGAATGAGATGAGAAAGGAATCCCGGAGGAGACGATTATTGTTTGTTTTTGTGTTTTCAATATTTTATTGCTTTTGAAAGTTTGTCATAAGTTAATGAGCTTAAGCCTAAACCAAAGGTTAGTAAACTCATCACATCCTCCCTCTGATTAGGGGCAATGAGAATACCTTAAGTGTGAAGTCAGCATCTCACACTTAATCACCATGGTGTAGGATTAAGATCATTAACCTACTTGTGATTATTTAGATGTTTTTGTTGCTTTTGTTTAGTGTTAAGTAATGAGATTAATCCATAATCAAGGATTTAATGGGCTCATTACACCATCCTAAGAGAAGGATAATAGATGAGAACATTTAAGCTGAGGAAGATACCTCAACTTAATCCATGATTAGGGATTAACCTCATGACAAAACAAAGCCTTTATTAAAGTGGATTATAATTAATGGTAAGGTTAAGAAATGGATTTTATGGTTTGTAAGACAACTTGAGGGGGACTTGTCCATTAACACTAGGGTTAGTCCTTCTTAACCAATTAAGGGAGAATTAGAACCCTAATGCAAGGCCCAAGTTACAAGCTTGATGTCTTGATGATTATTAGATGGATTGATTAAAGGATTTAAACACATTAAGGGTTTAACACTTAGGATTAAAGTTATACACTCCATCCTAATAGGAGGATGCAGGCATAAGCTTAATCACAAAGCCTTAAAGCCTTTAGGGTTTAGTCCCTGATTATGAGATGAGGAGAGAAGACTCAAAGATGACACAAAGGCAAGACTAAATGGGGGACTAATTAAACCCTAATTTGTTATCATGCTTGGAGATCCTAAGGTTCATGAGGCTTTGCAAAAGATCTTCAGAGAAACCACCAGGAAGGAAGCAGATGAAAGGAGCAAAGAGAAGCAAAACAACTTGCTTCACTTAAGAAGACAAGTTGCTTGAAGGAAGAAAGTAAGATGAACAAGAATGAGCAAGCTCAATCCAATACACAAGATAAAATGCAGCACAGATGCAAGAGAGATGAGAAGAGATTGTGAGAAGTGAAGGCAAATTCACTTCTCAAAACAACTTACCACCTGAAAAGTTAGCACAAGAAATGAAATGCAATGCAAGTGAGATGAAATGCCATGATGCAAACCAAAACCAGAAGCATAAGTATGATGTTAATGATGCTAATAGATGATACAAACATGAGACAAGGCATGAGAATGATCAAACAAGCATAAGGATGCAAATGAGGCATGCATTGAACCATGAACATACATGAGAAGTTATGGAATGCAATGGACATACAATCATGGAAAATGAAAGGTGCAATGATCAAAAATGATTCTAATATGTCCTAAGATGTCTTATGAATCAAGTGGATGCACAAAATGTCATGGCAAGTCATTGAATGCAAGCAAATGAAAGATGGATGCAAGAGAAGGCACAAATTAGGGTTTATGATCAACACACAAAGCAAAATTCAAAACCAGAAGCAAATGATGTGATAAAAATTTGAAAATGCAATCAAAGATACCCTAAACCTATACAAACTCACTGCCCAAAGGAGAGGATCCAACTCCTAACCTAATGTAATTTATGAATTTCCTAAGATTGCTAGGGTTTTAAGATACCTTGTCAAGAAAAATGCTAAACAAATTGAAAATGCAAGATCAATTCAAATCAAATTTATCCTATAAACTACATGCTATGCAAGATGCAATTCCAAAAGAATCATCATCCAACTCTCAATGGTTAGGCAGAAAGGAATTTTTGAAGATTGAAACAAAATATTGCCTTGAAATGAAATTAAATCCAATGAAAATGATCAAAAGGCATCAAGAACAAAAAAGAAATTTGGTTTGAGAGTTGGAAAATGTTCCTAAATGTTTCTAAATGCAATGTGAATTTTTTTGCGATTTTTAAATACCTAAATGTATTTTTAATTAATTAATTTCCATTAATTAATTAAAAATAAACATTTAAATGATTTAAAAATAATTTTCAGTACAAAAAAATAAAAATAAAAATATTTTTGGGTCTTAAAAATTAATGAAAACTTTGACAAAATGTTTTATAATTTTTAAATGATTTTTGCTATTCTTAATAATTCGTATAAATAAAATGAAAAGAAAATGAATTAAAAATGAAAATAATGGTAAGTATGCAAATCTGAAGGCTGACATTCAAATGGAAAAGGAGGGAATTGACTGGTGCGTCATTCAACGACTGTCATTCAAACTGACCAGATTAATTTATAAACTTAATTAATTAGATTAATGACGTGGATTAGGGCTTAAGTGATGAATCTGGACCACTTGTTTGCGCGCGGGTCAATGCCAGTCAACTGGATCTACGACCTATATTCAAACTGAACCCTAAACCTAATTAAGACATTTAATCACCTTCAGGTCACCGGAGAAGAGCTCCGGTCGTCTTCTCCGGTGACACCCTCCCTGAGAAATCTCAAACTCACGCTCCTGGTCATTTTAAAAGCTGTAAAGCTCCAGATCAAACCTCTCAGCCTCTCTAAACATGAATCTATCCTCAAAATCCATTTCTTTTTACTCAAAACCAAGATTCGAATCAAAAACATAAAAAATGGCCAAACTTTCAAAGATGCAATACATGCTCAATACTCAATCATTTTCAAAAATACAAAGTGCAAAGCAATAAGGGGAACATGTAAATCATTTTAGTAACTTAAAGCAAGGTTTCTGGAAAAAATAATTTTTGAAGCTACCTGAAGTGAAGCTTTCAGTTTGGAGCTTTCAGCCTGCTTCCTTGCTTCCAATCAACTCTAATGACCTCCCTCAGATGTTTGCAAAGCTTGTTTGAAGTTTATTTGGGCTGGTTTGTGAGATTGATGGAGTTCTGTTCAAAGAGGGGAGGAAATCGTGTTTTGATTCCAGGGGGTTTTAGGGCAAGGTGAAGGGTCAGGGATGATCAGTGGAACATGCTGAGATGTTCTATGAAGTTTGTTTTTGTGTTTGTGTCTTGTGTTGTGTGATTCGAAGCAAAATGCATAAGGGGAGGTTTTTGAGAATGCTGGCTTGTGTGTGTGTTCAGGCTCCAAGATCATATGAAATGGCTTGCTTGAGGTGTGTTTGTAAAGTCTTGATTGGTCAGAATAGTTGTTGTGGCACAGGCTGATTGGTATGGGTGTTTTTTCAAAAAGTCAAGTCTAGGTGTAAGAGAGGTATGGGTCATTGGTAGGCCAAGGATAAAGGGGTGTCCTGCGCAGCAAGGAATGAGGAGAGCCATGGGATCAGTCTTGAAGCCAATTAGTAAGTGGGTTAGGGTTTGTATGATGTTTTGCAACTTTGTCCAATTTTGGCCCTTTTGAAGTTTCTTGATCCATAAGTCATGAAAATGGGCAAACTTTTGATGCATTCTGACTTTTAGGCATTGGTTTATGTTTGTGCAAGGATTAGAAGTCACTTTGAGGTCTCATTTTGCCTTGGCAAGGGATTTTGCAACTTTGCCTCTTTGGTGCATAACTTGAAATTATGTGATTTTTCCCAACTTTGACAAGCCATAACTTTTGATCCAAAATGAATTAGAATGAGTTCTTGTACTTTTTGAAAAAGGAATGATCCATTCTACAACTTTCATGACCAAAGTTTTCCCATTTGAAGCATTTTTGAATCAAAAAGAAAGGGTTGAAAAAGTTTCCCAAAATGGCAAGTTTCCATTACAAGTCATTTTCCCAAAAAGGCAACTTTGCAAATGGCTTGAAATTCTTCAATCTTGTGAACTTCTAACATCTTCTATGATCAAATAAAGATCATACACATTCAAAATGATGAAGAACACCCTTTGGTTGGGTCATTGGGGGCCTCAGATGCCCTGATTTTGCACTGACTTGCTCAGGAAGTCAACTCTTGATTAGATGCCTTCCCCATGGTATTTCTTCATGACAATTGATATGCATTATCCTTATGACATATAGAGACCAAAAGAAACAAGAATGAACAAAAAATTTGGAGTTATGGCCTTTGAAACCAAAACCCTAATTCTAGGTCATCTGTGCAGTTCAACCTGGCTCTGCTTCCATGCCATTCTCAGTTCTTGTGATTCTTTGACTTTATTGACTTTATGGGGATACAATATGATGCTTGAACATACATGAACCCCTTTTAAGTGATTGATGACCTTTGGAGTGGCTCAAATGGCTCAGGATGGCTCAGATCACAAACCCTAGATGCAGATGACTTAGGATCAATGCAGTGAATCAAAAATGTGGTATGAGATACTATGATTGAACTTATGCATATGAAAAGACCACAAGCCATGGTGAAATGAGTGAGGGCAAATTTGGGGTGTTTACACCCTTCACCAGAAGTTAAAATTTGAGTGGGAGGGCCAAGTCATTACCATTTGTGGGGAAGAGGATATCTTCGTTAGCCAGCTGGCTACTTTCAAATACATTGAAATGGATGGGGAGATCCATGAGACCATGAGTCAAGGGTTTGAAGCCCTTAATATCAATGAAGCATCTGTTGTGTCTGGGACTTCCATCACATCATATCAACAAGCCCGAAAGGTTGTTGAAGAGGGTACCGCCCAAGGCTGGGGCAAGCTGCTGCCAGTTGAAAAGAAAGAAGACCGATTCGGGTTGGGTTACAGACCAACTCGACAAGATCAACCGGAGGCTGCAAAAGAGACCAAGTTTGTCGGCGGGGGAATGCTCACCCCAGATGCTGTGAATAGTTTGGAAGATGAGTCAGAAGACGAGCGCAACCTGGAAAGCTGGATACGTCCAAGGACCCCGGGGAACCATGTCTCAAACTGGTCTTCCCAGGAAATTATAAGAGTTACTCCGGCAGAGTAATTATTATTTCCTATCTTTTAAGCATGCATCATGTCTTGCATCTTGCCCAAGATGTCAGGGCTCATTTTGTAATCGGGCCATCTTGTATTTTGTGCAAACGATCCATTAATGAATATCAGGACATCTTTTGCAAATGAGTCTTTTCCTTTCCGCTCACTATTTTTCATTTTTCATTTTTTGTACAAAAATAAAATGGCAATGTTTTAAAATAATAACTTCATTTTCACTTTTTCTAAACAAGATAAAACTGGTCACTAAAATGAACAAATCTAAACCCTTGCAGAGAGTGCCCTCCAGACTGCACCGATAACAACACTGCTATGACTTCGTATGACTTTGACAATCCGATTAATCAAGCCGATGAAGGGGTCGAAGAAGATTATGAGCTACCTAAAGAACTAGCCAGGTTGTTAAGATATGAGGAGAAGGTTATAACTCCTCATCAGAAGGAGGTTGAGACGGTTAATCTTGGTACAGAAGAAGAGTTGAAAGAAGTTAAGATCGGGGCCTGCCTGCAAGATTCAGTAAAGGAGCAACTTATTGACATGCTTCGGGAATATGTGGATGTTTTTGCTTGGTCTTATCAGGATATGCCAGGGTTGGACACCGACATTGTTATGCACAACCTGCCTCTGAAAGAAGATTGTCCGCCAGTAAAACAGAAGTTGCGCCTTACTCGCCCAGATATGGCCATGAAGATAAAAGAAGAGGTGCAAAAACAGTGGGACGCCGGTTTCCTTGCTGTAACTAGTTACCCGCCGTGGGTCGCTAACATCGTACCTGTGCCTAAGAAGGATGGAAAAGTGAGGATGTGTGTGGATTACCGGGACCTGAACAGAGCCATCCCGAAAGACGACTTCCCATTACCTCACATTGATGTATTGGTCGACAATACGGCTCAGTTCTCGGTGTTCTCCTTCATGGATGGATTTTCAGGATATAATCAGATCAAAATGTCACCTGAAGACATGGAGAAGACAACTTTCATCACACCCTGGGGCACATTCTGTTATAAGGTAATGCCATTCGGACTGAAGAATGCTGGTGCCACTTATCAACGGGCTATGGTAACATTATTCCATGACATGATCCACAAGGAAATTGAATGTTATGTGGATGACATGATTGCCAAGTCCCTCACAGAAGAAGATCACCTGGTGAATCTGTTGAAGTTATTCAAGCGTCTGAGGAAGTACCAACTGAAGCTAAACCCCAACAAATGCACATTTGGGGTGAGATCCGGTAAACTGTTGGGATTTATTGTAAGTGAGAAGGGAATTGAAGTAGACCCTGATAAAGTCAAAGCCATTCAAGAAATGCCTGCACCGAAGACTGAAAAAGAAGTTCGGGGGTTTCTAGGTAGATTGAACTACATTTCACGGTTCATATCTCACCTAACAACAACCTGTGAGCCTTTGTTCAAGTTGTTAAGAAAAGAGCAAACAGTCAGGTGGAATGAAGACTGCCAGAGGGCTTTTGAAAAAATCAAGGAATACTTACAAGAGCCTTCGATCCTTATGCCTCCAGTTGAAGGAAGACCTCTAATCATGTACTTGACAGTATTAGAAGGGTCAATGGGGTGTGTGCTGGGCCAGCATGATGAGTCTGGTCGAAAAGAGTATGCAATATACTACCTAAGCAAAAATTTTACCGACTGTGAACAACGTTATTCACTGCTCGAGAAAACTTGTTGTGCTTTAGAGTGGGCTGCTCGCCTACTAAGGCAGTATATGTTAACCCACACTACCTTGTTGATTTCAAAGATGGACCCAGTTAAGTACATATTTGAGAAGCCAACACTTGCCGGACAGGTTGCAAGATGGCAAATGATTCTCACAGAATATGACATTCAGTACACATCTCAAAAAGCATCAAAGGCAGTGTATTGTCTGATTATCTTGCTGAGCAACCCATTGATGATTACCAGCCTATGAGATTTGACTTCCCTGATGAAGACATCATGTTCATAAAAGAAAAAGATCATGAAGAGCCTATTCACACTGAAGGGCCTGACCCAGAAGAAGAATGGACTATGATGTTTGATGGGGCTGTTAATATGAATGGTCGTGGTGTTGGTGCAGTACTCATTACACCTAAGGGAGTTCACATGCCTTTCTCGACAAAACTCACCTTTAACTACACTAACAACGAAGCTGAATACGAAGCTTGTATTATGGGTCTTGAGGAAGCCATTGACCTCAAGATCAAGACTTTGATGGTATTTGGAGATTTAGCTCTGGTCATTAATCAAACCAACGGCAAATGGTGTACTCACCAGGAGCATCTGATTCCATACCGAGATTATACAAGAAGGTTGCTTACATTCTTCACAACAGTCAAGCTTGAGTATATCCCTCGAGATGAAAATCAGTTTGCAGATGCTCTGGCTACCATTTCATCCATGATCAAGGTGCCAACTTTGTGCCTCGGATTTCAGTATCCAGACTTGACAGACCAGCATATGTATTCTCTGCAGACCTTGCTAAAAATGATAAGCCTTGGTTCTATGACATCAAATGCTTCTTGGAGGATCAAACATACCCACCTGGGGCATCATCAAATGACAAGAAGACATTAAGAAGGCTGCCTGGTAGTTTCTTCCTAAATACTGATGGTTCCTTGTACAAGAGAAACTTTGATATGGTACTCCTCAAATGTGTTGATAAGACAGAGGCGGACTTGTTGATGCACGAGGTGCACGAAGGATCTTTTGGTACCCATGCTGGAGGGCATGCAATGGCTAAAACGTTGTTAAGATCAGGCTATTAATGGATCACAATGGATGCAAATTGTTGTGCTTATGCCAGGAAATGCCATAAATGCCAGATTTATGCAGATAAAGTGCATGTGCCTCCGAATCCTCTGAATGTGATGTCTTCACCTTGGCCATTTGCCATGTGGGGCATAGATATGATTGGCAAGATTGAACCGACTGCTTCGAATGACCACAGATTCATCTTGGTAGCCATTGACTATTTTATAAAGTGGGTTGAAGCAGCTTCATATACAAATGTCACCAGGCACGTGGTAGCCCGATTCCTGAAGAGAGACATCATCTGTCGGTATGGAGTGCCCGAACGAATCATTACTGATAATGGTTCCAACTTAAACAAAAAAATGATGGCAGAGCTGTGCCGGGACTTCAAAATCCAACATCACAATTCTTCTCCTTACAGGCCAAAGATGAACGGCGCTGTAGAGGTAGCTAACAAGAATATCAAGAAAATTATGCAAAAGATGGTGGTCACATACAGAGACTGGCATGAAATGCTACCATTTGCCTTGCATGGGTACCGTACATCAATCAGAACATCCACTGGGGCAACTCCGTATCAACTTATGTATGGTATGGAGGCAGTCCTACTTGTTGAAGTTGAATTACCCTCCTTGCGGGTACTGATGGATGTTAAGCTGAATGAAGCAGAATGGGTCCGATCCCGATACGAACAACTGAGTCTGATCGAAGAAAAGAGATTAGCAGCAATTTGTCATGGGCAGTTGTATCAGAAAAGAATGAAGAAAGCCTTCGATCAGAAAGTCAGGCTTCGAGAATACCAAGTAGGAGATCTTGTGCTGAAAAGACTCCTCCCTCCTCATACAGACCACAGGGGCAAGTGGACTCCAAATTACGACGGTCCATTCATAGTAAAGAAAGTCTTCTCTGGTGGAGCACTGATGCTCAGTACTATGGATGGTGAAGATTTCCTGTCCCCTGTGAATTCAGATGCGGTTAAAAAATACTTCGCATAAATGACCCGCTGGACATAAAAACAGATTGTAAGTCCAGACAAAAATAGGGCATCCCGGCGAGTCAAAAACAAAATAAAATACTCAGGCAAAAATAAGGGAAAATAAATAAAAAGGTGTACACTCGCTGAGTTGAAAAGCCACATTGGACAACTCAGGCAAAAATGGGTATCCCGGTGGATTGAAAACCCGAAATGGCGATCCACGCAAAATAAGGGAATAAGCGAACAACTGCATTCTGAATTCGTCTGTATCACTTACAACATGGCAAGCTTCGAAAGGTTCGAGCGTCGATCAGAATCAGCCTTCTTAAAAAAGCAGGATGAGAAGAACGTCAATGTCATACGAGTCATAACAAAGGGAAGCTCATTGAAGCGTCATCAACATTGCCAACATCTTTTTGTTTCTCAATTTGTAACAATCTCCTCATTTCAGGGGATCTGTTTCTTTGACTGTACTTGCCAATTCAGGGCACACAAATTAATAAAATCAGATCTTCAGTCACATTTTGTCTCGTACATTTTATCTTTATTTACAAAAAATGTCTTATGTCCTTAATATAATGGTTGCATAAATACAGATGCGTCTTTTTTCTAAATTACATGCTTGAAGGAAATATATTTGCTCCCGGGAGTGTCGAAACTCCTATGATGGAATCTAGTAAGGGATACCTCAGGGTACTTGTACGTTTCTTTGTTAATACAGGATTGCAGGTATTCAAAGCACAACATGAGGCATGAAAGCTTCTCCCCAGCAAGCTGCCAAATCATTATTTACCCAACACATCTTCCAAATAGCACCAGAGATGCTTTTTCCCCAGCTGAGTTGTCAAGACATCATCCTCCTCAGCAGAATCCCTACAGATCACTAGGAAGGTCAGTCAGTGATCGTTCCTCCCCAGCCAAGTGCAAAGACAGGGAACCATCTCCCCGCAGAGTTTCATCCTCTATCCAGAAGAGCAGTGTCTGAAGATCTCACAACAAAGTGACGAAAGCTTCCACAGCCCCTAACTGGGCCCCTCATCATCCAAGATAGGTCTATTAGTGACCTATTTCCTCAAGCAGTCATACATCTTATCAGATCTACCAATGATCTTTTCCCCCAGCTGGGATATCCTTTCAAAGCAGATCAGCCAGAGATCTTCACAGCAACGGGATCCGAATCGCGGATCGGTATCTTTGCATAACCATAACATTCGCATCATATTTCCCCCAGAGCGTAGCATTCCGTCTAATACGGAGCATTACGGCAAAAATCAAACATATTGCATAATCATAAGCCATGTTTTGAATCAAACACCTGTAAATACTGACATTCCATCAACAATATACAAAATACCTCTCAAATTCCCCGGCATAATGACAAAGCATCTTCTTTACATTCCCAGAAATACAGATACATGCTCCTTTTGGCACTCGTCCGTGTCATCATTCCCTAGTAAAGTCGCCAGAACATTCTCCACAAACATATATCTATACACTCCTTCGACACCCGTCCGTGTCACCATTTCCCAGCATGGTTACCTAAACACTTGTTTATAACACACTTCTTTCGACACCCGTCCGCGTCATCCTATCCCCACAGAGCGTCAGAATATCTCTTACATTTATAAGTTCATAACTTATACACTCCATTTTATGATACTCGTCTGTATCATACCCTCCCCAGCAAGTTGAACACTCGTCCGTGTCTCACTCATGTTTACTTTATACTCATACAGATACTCGTTTGTATCTTGTATACACCCTTTATTTCCCCTCAGAATCGACACTCGTTCGTGTTCTTGGTTAACCAGTTGGTACTCGTCTGTATCATCATCTCTGAACATGCGTCAGCGTTTGTTTCTACCCATACTCGTCCGTATCGTAGTCTTAAGGATGCTCGTCCGCATCTTTAATCTATACACAGTGTCAAACACTTATACCTTTCCTTTCTTGAATATAAACACTCGTCTGTGTCTACCACTCCCCATAAGAGTTCCCAGCAAATCCCCAGTAAAAAGAAAATTTCTTTTCTATCTGACATTCGTCCTATGTCATGATACTCTCGGTAGCCGTACCCTGCCAGGTGATCGTCTTTCACCTTTTGATGATCGTCCTTCATCATCCCCAGTGGAGTCTCCATTATTGGAACCCTTCCCTATCCGACATTCGTCCTATGTCGTGATATTTTTAGCAGCCGTCCCCTGCTAGGTGATCGTCCTTCACCCTTTTGATGATCGTCCTTCATCATTTTTATCCGATGGCCGTCCCCATCGTCGATCTTGTTATCTGACGTTCGTCCTATGTCATGATAAACCCCGAGAGCAACCGTACCCTGCTAGGTGATCGTCCTTCACCTCTTGATGATCGTCCTTCATCATGCTTATCCGATGGCCGTCCTCATCGTCGACCTTTTCTATCTGAAATTCGTCCTATGTCGTGATACTTTCGGCAACCGTACCTTGCCAGGTGCTCGTCCTTCACCTTAGATGACCGTCCCTCATCTTATCCCCAACAGAGCAGTCGTCCCCTGCTAGGTGATCGTCCTTCACCTCTGATGACCGTCCCTCATCATTTATTTCTTCAACCTGATGGTCGTCCCCATCCTTTACTTTACCTTTAATCCCCAGAGAGTTTTGTTCCTTTACTTGATGACCGTCCCCATCATGATACCTCTATTTCCCCAGCATGTCGGTCGTCCCCGTCATTGCTTTATCCCCAACAATCATCCTCTGCTCGATGTTCGTCCTCCATCGCCCGCACTTTATAATCATACTTTATTACCTTTTACAATCTATATCCCTTTTCTTCTTCATCTAGTGAGTGCAGATCTTGGACTGTCTTTGGTATTCAACCACAAGTTATCTTGTTCGTCTGTTAAGCCCGTCGCTTACATCCTGCACAGCTAACTCATGTTTGAATAGGGGCAGCTGTAAACACCCCAAATTTGCCCTCACTCATTTCACCATGGCTTGTGATTCTTTTCATTTGCATAAGTTCAATCATATCATCTCATAGTGCATTTTTGCTTCACTGCATTGGTTCTAAGTCATCTGCATCTAGGGTTTGTGATCTGAGCCATCCCAGAGCTATCTGAGTCACTCCAAGAGTCTTCAATCATCTCAAGAGGGTCCATGTATGTTCAAATGTCATATTATATCCTCCCAAGATCAAGAGAGTCAGAAAATCACAAGAACTGAGGAAGGCATGGAAGCAGAGCCAAGCTTAACTGCAAAGATGACCTAAAATTAGGGTTTTGGTTTCAGAGGCCATAACTCCAAATTTTTTGGTCATTCTTGTTTCTATTGGTCTCTATATGATGTGAGGATCATGCATACCAATTTTCATGAAGAAATTCAATGGGGAAGGCATCTGATCAATAGGCGACTTCTTGAGCAAGTCAGTGCAAAATCAGGGGATATGAGGCCCCCAATCATCCAACCAAAGGGTCTTCTCCATCATTTTGGGTGTATATGATCTTTATTTGATCTTAGAAGAAGTTAGAAGTTCACAAAATTGAAGAATTTCAAGTCATTTGCAAAGTTGCCATTTTGGGAAAGTGACTTGTAATGCAAACTTGCCATTTTGGGAAAGTTTTTCAACCTCCTCTTTTTGATTCAAAAATGCTTCAAATGAAAAATACTTGATCATGAAAGTTGTAGATTGGATCATTCCCTTTTCAAAAAGTACAAGAACTTGATCTAATTCATCATAGAACTCAAGTTATGGCCTTGCAAAGTTGGGAAAAATCACAAAATTTCACTTATGTACCAAAGAGGGAAACTTGCAAAACCACTTGCCAAAGCATTTTGTGACTTCAAACACACTTCTAACCATTACACAAACATAGTACATGACCTATAATTCAGAATTGCCCAAAGAAATCTCAAGTTTCATGTCTTGAACATCAAGAAATTACAAAAGGGCCAAAGCTTCACATAATTGCAAAACATCACACAAACTTCATCCCACTTGTTATCTTGCCCCAATCTGATTTCCATGGACCTCCCTAAAGCCAGCTGCGCAGGACACCCCATTGTCCTTGGCCTGCCATGAGCCCATACCTCCAAAGACAACTTTGTGGACTTTATGCAAAATGAGCCATATCAATCACACTGCTCCACAATAACTCTCTGACCTATCAAGGATTGATATGTGGACATCAAGGAACTCAACACACACAACAAGCCAACCTGAAACCTCAGCATCCTCAAGTTCTCAAAAAATCATCCCTCTTGCAAATTCCTTCGAAACACACTGAATATTCACACAATCTTAAAACCAACTTCACCATTGATCTCAAAATCGCTCACTGATCACAAACCAACCATTGAAACAGCCAAAAACACCCCACAAACCAAATACGATTTCTGACCAGTTGAGGTGCAATCTCACAAACCAGCCAAAAGAAATTCCTTCCAAGCATCAAAGCTTCATCAGGGGGTCAAGGGGAGTCATTTTGCACAAGAGAAGTGGCCAGAAAGCTCCAAGCTGAGGAAGCTCAAGCTCAGGTAACTTCTTCAAATTTTTTTTCCAGAAGTGTTATTTAAAGTTCTCATAATGATCTTAATGCTTCACTGATCATACTGCACTTCTTACTTTTAAAAATAGTTGAGAAATGAGCTTGTATGCGTGTTCTGAAACTTTTTCAGTTTTTGAGTTTTGATTCGAATCTTGTGTTTGAGCAAGAATAAATTCATTTTGAGTATGGATTCATGTTTAGGAGAGTGAGGGGAGTTAATCTGGAGCTTTAGAGCTCCAGAAATAACCTAGGAAGGAAATTAGCAATTTTCAGGTGAGGGGGTCACCGGAGAAGACGACCAGAGCTCTTCTCCGGTGACCTGAAAGTCATTAATGTTCTAATTAGGGTTAGGGCTAAGTTTAAATAGGAGCCTTTGGATCTTTAGTTCCCGCGTGAGATGGACGCCCAAGATTAGATCATTAATTTAAATTATGGATTAAATATTTAATTAATTGAGATTAGTGAGATTTGAATTCAGGCCATCAAATTGCGCGCGTAGTCAACTAGGATTTCCCCAGAACCAATGACAGCCCTTGGATACGCATACTTCTGTTTATTTTAATTTTTATTGCATTTTTCTCATTTTATTTTGCAACATTTATTTAAAATAGCTAAAAAAAACCTAAAAAATCTTTTCTTCTGCATTTTGCATTCAAACATTTTTCTTAAATCAAAAATAATTTTTATTTTATTTTTTGCATAAAATTTGTATTTTTAAAATATTTAAATGTGTAGATGTTTAGAATTGGCAGAATTTTTGACCAATAAGAAGTGTTAAACTTAGTTCAGGATGTCACATCAGATGTTATGACATTATCAAACAGAGTATAAGTAAATGAACTTAATTCAGGATGTCACACCAGATGTTGTGACATTGTATCAGTTAATGAAATAAGTTCAGTTTTCAGGATGTCACACCAGATGTTGTGACATTGTATCAGTTAATGAAGTAAGTTCAGTTTTCAGGATGTCACACCAGAAGTTGTGACATCTCAAACCTGCTACCAGAATTAATTAATGCTTAACAGAACTGAGTAAATTCAGGGAATTTATCTGGAATTAATTATGGATGGATAAAACAGAAGAAGGCGCATCTGTAGGGAGATTGGTTATATGATTTCAGTATAATCAGAAGAACTGACTCACCTAGAATCAAGGAAGTAACAAACCCTAATTCAAGGTGATGGCAACATGCGTATCAGGATTGGATAATCTACAGAAAGCCCAAAATCCAAGCACCTATTTAAGCAACAGAAACTCTCAGAATAAGGTACAAAATTAAGAAGACTAAATAGGGTGTTTGTGTTTTAATAGCAGGTTGTATATGTGTATCACTTTATGAGCTTTTAAGCAAAAGTGTATTGTGTCTTGATTGAAACTGTGAAGTAAGATCAAGCTGTTTTGTTTGAAGTATGAATTCAATTTTATTAAACTTGTAAACATATCACTGTGTGATTGAGGGGGAGTGAGTTGGTACTCATATCTAAGTTGTGTCTTAGGTAGAAATTGCCTCGGGTAGATATTAAGTGAAAGATTAAACTGAGTGGTTTAAGTCTAGAATTAATATTACTTATATTGGATTTCCTTCCTGGCTTGGTAGCCCCCAGATGTAAGTGTGTTTATACACTGAACTGGGTTAACAATTTCCTGTGTTGTTTAATTTTCCTGCACTTTAAGTTTTGTTCAAGTCTTCAAGTGTTTAAACATCTCATTCGACATCACGTACCTGATCCTAGAATTTCAATTGGCATCAGAGCAGGCACCATGCCTGTTTAACTGGGTGAGATCTAGGGACTGCAAATTCTGGAAACATGGACAGAGATGTAGGATCCGTAAATAGACCACCTATATTGGATGGATCTAAATATGACTACTGGAAGCCAAGAATGATAGCATTCTTAAGATCACTTGACAATAGGGCCTGGAAAGCAGTCAACAAAGGATGGGATACCCTGTCCAAGACAACAAAGATGGAGCAAAAGTGTTGAAACCTGAAGAAGAATGGAGCAAAGAGGAAGAAGATTCAGCACTTGGTAATTCCAAGGCCTTAAATGCTTTATTCAATGGCATTGATAGGAACATATTCAGACTTGTGCATCACTGTGAGCTGGCCAAAGATGTTTGGGACACTCTCAAAACAACTCATGAAGGAACATCAAAGGTGAAGATGTCAAGACTTCAACTTCTCACCACCAAGTTTGAAAACTTGAGAATGAAGGAAGATGAGACAATTCATGAGTTCTACATGAACATCTTGGAAATAGCCAATACTTCTGGTGCTTTGGGAGAAAAGATGACTGATGAAAAGCTGGTAAGAAAGATTCTCAGATCTTTACCAAAAAGATTTGACATGAAGGTCACAGCAATAGAAGAAGCTCAAGACATATGCACAATGAAGGTTGAAGAGCTCATTGGTTCCCTTCAAACATTTGAGATGGGAATGAATGACACAATTGTAAAGAAGAATAAAAGCATAACCTTGGTGTCAAATACTGATAAAGAAGAAGAAAATAATGAAGCAGACCCTGAAGAAAATTTATCAGAAACCATTGCTATGCTTGGAAGACAATTCAACAAGATTCTCAGAAAGATGGATGACAAGTCCAGACCAAGTGGAAGATACTCAAACTCTTCTGAGAATAAAAGACCTTATGATGCTAATAGAAGGTCAAATTATGATGAAAATACCAATCAAGAAAAAGGGATTAAATGTCATGGATGTGAAGGATATGGACACATCAGAAATAAATGCCCTACCTATCTAAAGAAGCAGAAGAAAGGTCTTTCTGTGACCTGGTCTGATGAAGACTCAGGGTGTGATTCAGAAGAAGAATCAGCAAAGCACATCACTGCTCTAGCTGGAGTATGTGATTCTGAAAGTGGATCCAGTGATGAGGAGCTAACTTTTGAAGAGCTAGAAGAATCATACAAGATGCTGGTTAAAAGGAGCACTGAAATATGCATGGAGAGTATAAAGCAGAAGAAGCAGATTGAGGCACTAAAGGCTGAAAAAACAAGTGATCTAGAGATCATTGACACTTTGAAAAGTGAAGTAAGCCTTCTCAACTCCAAGTTGGAGCATATGTCCAAATCTGTTAGAATGCTGAACAGTAGCTCAAACACACTGGATGTTATTCTCAACAACAATAAGCATTCAGGGGATAGAACTGGACTGGGATTTAACAAAGTTCAAAAGGTTGAGGCTAGCACCAGCAAAACTACTTCAAATTCCATAAAGTCAAACAAGATGTCCCAACAGATGCTCCAACATCATGAAAAGAACATGAAGTCAAACATAATATCCCAACAGATGTCTCAACATCATGAAAAGAACATGATGAAAAAGAAGTATCAAAGATGGAGATGTCATCATTGTAGAAGGTTTGGTCATATCAAACCTCATTGCTACAAGTTGCATGGATATCCAAATCAGATGTATCAGCAACCCCCTAAGCAGAAGATATAGGCTACAAAGAAAGTGCTGCATGGACATCAAAATCAAAGATATCAGCAACCTGTAACACGGTAGGAGAACTGACTTTAGTTAAATATTGCGGATAGCAAGAGTCGCCACCGACTTTTATTTTATCCAAAGGAAAGGCATAAAAGAACAGGAAAGACCTTTAAAAGACTTTTGGGTTCGGGGGGTAGGTTATGTAAAGGGAAGGTGTTAGCACCCTTTACATCCATGGTTATCCATGGGCTCTTAGTTACTTAGCTCACTTTAAAATGTTTTTGAAATGTGAAGTGTGTGAATAGAATTTTCTTTAAGTACTTTATAATGATCCATGTACGGATATATATAAAGTCTTTGTTTTGAAAATTTGTTTGAAAATGTGGAGTGTTTGAAATGTTTTTTTTGAAAAGTGAGCAAGTACATAAGAGGAACCTACCCTAAGTTAAGTCTTTTCTGTTCTTAAATATCCTTTAAATGGTAAGACTATCCCTATTATTAAGGAATAGGTAGTCATTACCTTGGATGTATGAGGGACAAGTGAAGGGACAACTGTTATTTAGGCAACTGTAAAGTGTATAAGCAATTCGAAGGGACTTATCATCTTTATTCGAAAGGGACAAGATCATTGCGAAGGCAACCGTGAAGGGACTTGATCTTTTTATCTGTTTAAGGGACTAGATGATATGAGATGAGGGACTTTGCTTTATACACCTTACTTGACCTTTTGTTTAGGCAACTTGAGAGGTAACCCTTAAGAAGTGAGATGGCGATCCAGGATCGACTTACGTGTGTGAGTGTACAAGTTCAAATATTTATCTTGAGATTTAATGATCTAAATTCAATTTTACATACAAACATATGTTACACTCCCTATTTTACAATCCATGACATTTAAAAATAAATAATAAAAAATTATTCTACAACTATTACATAAATGGTACAATTACATAATAATAATAAGTAAATAAATAAATAATTAAATGGGTTAGTAATAATAATAATAAATAATCACATAATAGATAAATAAATAAATAAAAGGGGTTAGTAGTAATAAAATAAATAAGAATAAGATGAAAGAATTAGCATAAATAATAATTTAAAGTTCAATTTTAAATGAATAATTATTTTTAAAGTTTTTAATTAATAATAGAAATAAATGATAAATATTATATATTAACAAAATATGTCTAATAGTCTAATTATTTTAATTTTATATACATATTAAAAATATCTAATTATTATTAACTAAGCATAAAATAATAAATTATATTCATAAAATAAAATTGAATTTAGTTATTTAGAAAAATAGATTAAGGTTAATTAATTAATTAAACTATTTACATTATTTATATAAAACCATGCATAATAATAATAATAATATAAACAAAATATAAAAATAAATGGACATAATTAACATTTATATACAAATATTAATATTTATAAAATAATTAGGGTTTAAGAAGTATTATTAGGGTTAATCAAAATAAATTAGGGTTTATGAGTTTAGAAAGTAGAATTAGGGTTTTAACAATATTAAGATTAAGAATTAATTTAAATATTATATAAAATATAAATACATTTAAATATAAACATAAATACACTAATTTAGTTTTTTTAAGAAAATAACATGAAATTTTTTAAACAAAATAAAGTTTGGTTAGAAAATGTTTTTATATATTTTTTAGAAATTTGTTTTGATTAATTAAAGAATAAAATAAAGCATATCAAAAATAAATGAAAATAAAACCTAAAAAAACAGGACCTGGGATTTGAACCCAGGTCCTTTACCTGGATGAAGACTCTCCAAAACCAGCTAGGCCACCCGCGCACTTGTGTTAGTAAACAACATAACTTTGTTTTATTCCATTCCTACAAAACAAAAGAAATTAAACAAAAAAAATTGGTCCTGACTGGATTCGAACCCTGGACTCTAGCCTCCCACACGCGCGTCCTCACCACCAAGCCATCAGTGTTTCTCACAATATATAATACAAACAATAATATATAATACATATTCAAATTCAAACATTTGAATTTCGCGCCAGGGGTCTTCTTCTTCATCAAGACCTGTAAAAACACCTGCGAAATTACATGCGAAATTTCCTGCGAATTTACAAAACCAGAATCCTACGTTTTTTGAACCATCATGCAAACCATCATAATAACAAAAATTAGTAACCCAGATCAATTGTACAAGGTTCATATGTCATAGCCATGGTCTTAGAATTTGTTTTAAGGCCCTAAATGCTTGGTTCCCGTTTTGAAGCTCCAAACCCTAACAATGGCAAACTTCGATACAGTCCACAATAACTGAATTAATCCATTCAAAAAGCTTCTAAACATCACAACAAACACAAATCTATAATTAGTTTTCAATATCAAGGCATAAATCAATCAAATCGAAAAAACTTAGAATATGAAAGGGATGCATTCGGTTTGTGCGAATTAGGGCATGAATGGACAATGTTATGATCCAGAATCGATCTATGAACTCCAAGGAACAAGTTGCAACCTTTGGTTTGTCTTGAAAGTAGCTCTAGGTATCAAACCGAATTTGTGTTCTTAGGATGAATTTTGAAACTTTGAAACTTACTCTTGAGGCAGCCAAAAATCCTCCTTTGTGTTTGGATAAGTTATGTATATATAGTAGAACATAATTAGGTCAAAACATTGTAAGATTATTTGGACTTTTTGATCATTGAAGATTGAAAAAGATCATGTCTTAAATTTCAAATATTCTTGAATACAACCTTGCTATTTTAAGACAATCACCATGATTTTCATATCAATCTGATCCAATTAACTTTCATGACCTTCTAGAATCAAATATTTTTTAAATCTTCATATTTTATATTTTATTTGAATTTAAAATGATTTTTAATATAAAAAATCATAATAAATAAAATAAAATGAATAAAATTATGAAAATATTAAATAAATTTCGTGCATGATGTCATGGAACACATTGGGTCACAAAAAGTTCAGCCCATTTGAAGAATTATGGTTTTAAGACCCCATTTACTTCATAAACCACTCAAAAATTTCCCAACTTTGCAAGGGCAAATATCCTTCAATTTTAATGTTATGAGGGTGTTCTTGGACATTTTGGAAATATTAAAGAGTCCTGTAACCAACCCCATTGGTTTCATGTCCATATCTTTTACCATTCTCAAGTTATGCCCTTTCGAAGTTGTTGACTTTTTGTTGACTTTCAAAAGGACCTATAATGTCTTAGCTCATATCTTCCAAATGAAGCATTTTTGGGCTTGGCTTGTGAGACACAAAGTTGTAGAGAATTAAATTTCCTTCAAAATGAGCTTTGGATGGGAAAAATTTGATGAAGCATGTGAAAGTTATGGCTGGTCAAAGTTCAGTTGACTTTTCCTAAGGAAACCCTAATTTAGAAACTCCTGATTCTTGATGATCTGGAATCTCCTTGATGAATCATGATCAACCCTTGATAAAATGATTAATTTTACTTCATATACTTGATGTTGGCAAAAAATCATGAAGTTTGACTTTGGTTTGACCACAGTTGACCTCAGTTTGACTTTTTAACTGCTTTGACTGATTTTGACCTATCTGATCATCTGACTGAGCAAACCTTTGAGAAACGTTTTGAAACTTGTCATGGGGATTCTTAAACACATATAAGATGTTATAAAGCTTACTTGAAGTCTTGGAAGTTCATTTAGCCTGATTAAAGTCAAAACCCTAGTTTAGGATGCATTGCTTAGGAGGATGCATTGTCTGAGGGAAATGTCAAATCTTCTGACTAATTGTGAACCTTGTGAACCTCATGAGAGGTTTTGTGAACCTTGTGAACCTTGTGAGCCTCATAAGATGTCTTGAGAACCTTGTGAACCTTGTGAACCACTTAATGCACAAAGTCTTGTCTTGTGAACCTTGTGAACCTCTTAGTACACAAAGTCTTGTCTTGTGAACCTTGTGAACCTCTTAGTACACAAAGTCTTATCTTGTGAGGGCAAATTTTGGGGTGCAACAGCTGCCCCTGTTCAATTTTCTGAAACCTGAGGGGTTAGATTGGTATATGTGCCAGTCGTGACCTGGAAGGTTGAAGGGGATTGAACACAAAAGCCCAAAAATTTGCACTCACCAGTGCATAGAGTAATACTGATGATTAACTATATATGCTCAAGTGGGCTTAAAGATGCCACTTGGAGGAACGGGAGATGGGCTTAGAGATACCATCATAATGAACTGGAGATGGGCTTAGAGATGGCATTTGGAGAAAAGTTCTTCAAATATACTTCTTGGAGAATAAGGTAGTCCAAAGTATGAAGATATAGCTTTTTGGGAAGATAAACAATGTCCCAAGGTATAAATGTAACTTTTGGAAAGATAAACAACGACCCAAAGTCATGATAGCTTTCAGGAGGATAAACAACGTCCCGAGGTATAAGTATAACTTTTGGGAAGATAAACAACGACCCAAAGTCATGATAGCTTTCAGGAGGATAAACAACGTCCTGAGGTATAAATGTAACTTTTGGGAAGATAAACAACGACCCAAAGTCATGATAGCTTTCAGGAGGATAAACAACGTCCTGAGGTATAAGTGTAACTTTTGGGAAGATAAACAACGACCCAAAGTCATGATAGCTTTCAGGAGGATAAACAACGTCCTGAGGTATAAGTGTAACTTTTGGGAAGATAAACAACAACCCAAAGTTTGATAATATGGCTTTTGAGAAGATAAACGACGTCTCAAGATAGACTTCGGGAAGATAAACAACGTCCCAATATAATGAGATAACCTTTGGGAAGATAAACAACGGCCCAAGGTAACAAGTTGTTGATGAAGTTTGTCTGCTGGAGAATTAATCTGAAAAACAAGATTAGTTTGATGTATATAACATTCTGCAAGATAATATTAGTTTATGCATTATGTATGCAGGTATAGTATGATGCGCTGAAGTAATGTATTATGTATTTATGGATCTGTATGTTATGATATGATGTAAATGATGTATGTCTGAATCATGCAGCCTGAAGCGTCTGGATATCTTTGTATAACAACTGCTGGCTAGGGAAAATCCCGATTCGTTACTGAAGAATATGAGAAACTCGTTCCCGTCTTGTTTGATAGTATTGTATTTATAACTTCCCGTCTTCGTTCATCGTACTTCTATTGAAGGAATAAGTTCCTGAGTATCCCGACTGAGGATAAAAGAGATGGATATAAATTCAAGGGGAGATGTAACTCGGAGTATCTATCAAGATAGATTTGCCTTGCTGGGGATTTGTAGTTGTCTTGTGGGGATGAACCGACGAAGCTTCGTTGAATTCCTTCCCTCGTTCGTCCTTAGTAAATACTATTACTGCATTTTATGCATTTCTGGTAAACATCAATCATATTTAAGCATTTTATGCATTTCTGGTAAACATCAATCATATTCAAAAGCATACATACATTCAAACACAACCAATGGACGTTTTCGCTTAGGTAAAAGGGGAAAAGTAATCCTAAATAAAGAGGGAAAAGTAAAGTTGAACTCGAAAACAGAATCGTTTCAACTTTGAGAGTGTATAACCAATTGGATTTAGAGCTCCTGAGATTCTTAACTTTCCTGAATACCTTCCCAGAAATCCTCATAGCTGGATCTGAAGACATGATACTGACACCATCTGATACTACTGGCGTAGATAATTAATTTCCACAATGGCTTCTGCTGAAAATCCAATATCAAGGTAATACAATGAGAGGGACGTGTCTTCAAATTGTGATGGACCATATACGCTCCGGGTATTAGATTTGTAAAGAGAGCATCGCCCTTTGGCTGGGGATGAATTGTCCCATAATGGAAGTATCTGAATGTAGTTACCTCAAGAGAAATAAGCAGAATGCCCCACAATAATATGCCCCTGACATCATGAACTTTGTAATGCTACCCTTGGTAATTCAAATATATGAGGAGAGCTGCCCCTGGCTATTAAGCATTGTTGAATCTGGATCTGATTTCCCCGAATAAATTGAACAGTAAGTTGGTATGCCCCTTGATTGGGAAACGGTGACTATGCCCCTGGCATTATGAACTCTGTAATGTTACCCTTGGTAATTTAGATAGATGAGGAGATCTTCCCTGGCTACTTAAACATAGTTGAATCCTGTCCTGATTGCCCCAAATGAAGTTAGGCAGTATCATGGCCTGCCCCCTTGATTGGGAGATAATGACTATGCCCCTTTGACTTGGAAATAGTGACTATGCCCCTGGCATTATGAACTCTGTAATGTTACCCTTGGTAACTTAGATAGATGAGTAGATCTTCCCTGGCTACTTAAACATAGTTGAATCCTGTCCTGATTGCCCCAAATGAGTTAGGCAGTATCATGGCCTGCCCCCTTGATTGGGAGATAATGACTATGCCCCTTTGTATACATGGACTTTGATCCAGGAAGCAACTTTGTTTATCGGAAGGACTTTGGTTTATTGAACATTCATCCTGTAAGTTTCTCTGTTTATCAAACACTCAGGTATATGCAAACAAATATATTCAAAAATGCAATGCTTATGTCTGTCTTGAAGTTTTGAAAAAGAGTTATTTTAGAAAAACAGTTTTTGTGAAAACTGTGATATTAACTCAAGTTTTATAATAAGCCCTAAAGGAGTCAGGATAGCTTTTTGTAGCAGTATGATTTCGAACTAACCATGCTTCAGTTAGGACTTTTAAAGGGTTGTAACGTGGCATGGTTCACGGTTTAAGAAACAAAGGATAAAGGCTCAAATTTTATTTGTACCCAACTCAATCTCCATGATGTTCTTCAGTCATATGCTCAGTTAACTTATGCATTGAGGCTCAAAGGAGTTTGGAATTGTAACACTGACATTTGTGATGGTTCAGAAACCAAAAATTTATTTGAACATTCAGTCATCTTTCTTTGTTGAGGATTCATAGTGACCTCTTTTTTCTTTTGACTTTGTTATCCCTTCTTTCTGCCTGAACTGTTTGTTTCAAAATTAAAGTCAGCGGAATTTCTCAATTTTTTTCACTAAGTCTCCTTCATAGGTTTTGACTTAGTGGGTTTTTCTTTTGATGGATATTGACTGTCAGGTTTAATGATTACAGAGAACCATCATTAGTTGTGTACAACACATATAATTGGCATATTTGAGTTAACCGAGTAACTACCCTGCCCCGGGTTATGAATAAGGGTTTTAATTTGTGCGAGAATAAAAACCCCTACTTCATAGGCTCAAAAGGGTTGACTAGGGATTAACTTCCTTATATCTCCACTGTTTAGGAATTGAAACAATGCCTGTACATCGTCAGCATAGTCTGTTCAAAAGCATACTGCCTAATATTATGGTATTGTTTTTGTCATCCTCCCTCTATAGGCTTATAGCTTTATCAGGAGTTAAATATCACAAAATAGAAATATGAAGCATAGTTCAAAATATAGTGAAACGAATGGATTAAGACAAACATATGCAATGCATTAATGAAAACAAAAGTTTAACATAATAGTAAGTGTTTAAACAAACAAAAGAAATTACAAATGAAAATTAAAATGTTCTCAAAGCCTCTTCCTCTAAACCCGTCACTCTAGTTATCTGGAAACTTTGATACTTGATGGATGATAGAAGAACTCAACCCGGCCTTCTGGAGTAACCTCGAGTATTCCTTCGTCAATTAGGTCTTGAATCTTATTCTTCAACGCTCAACAGTTATTAGTGTCGTGTCCAGGACAGTCGGAGTGATACATACACCTTTCCTTGGGATTATAGCGAGGAGAAGAGGTATTAAGATTTTTAGGAGAATTTTCCAAGGAAATCAACTTCATCTCCAACAGGAATTGCAAAACTTGTGACATTGGTGTGCTGAACCGGATGAACTGTCTTCTACATTCCTTGTATAGAAGTGGATTAACCTTACAAGGCCTTATTTCTTCCATTGAAGGATGGTCAGTAGTAGCCTGTCTCTTTCCTTCTTTTATCCTTACTTTCCTTTCAGCCAAGTCAGCTTGTTTCAACGGAGGTTGACTGATAATTAGATTCCCAACTCTGTTATGCCGAAGTTTATTGACAAAGCTTCTCAGCTCTTCTTGCCCCTGGGCCAAACTCTGGATAAGAGCCATTTGGCCATTCATCTGGATCCTCATCTCTACCATCTCAACTTGTAGTTGTTCCAACTGATCATCCTTGTTGTCCTCAGGATTCTTCTTCTTCATGTCCTCAGAGAGGAGTGCTTTCAACTCTTCTTGCCCCTTGGACAAATTCAGAATCACTTCTTGAAACTGAGCATTCTGAGCTTGAAGATCTTTGACAGATTGTTCGAGAGCCATTTCTGCTGAAATAAACAGCGAGAAGATGAGAAACATGTTGTGACAACTTGTCATGCAATGATATGGTATATAGATTCCTATGCAATGTTTTCAAGGACCGCAGGATTTAAATTTGTTAAACAAACGGAAATAAAACTTTTATTAGTAAATGTTAAAATTATTTTGCCCCTTGGGCTTATAATGAAGGGAAATAAGTACAAAAATGGGGTTTTAAGTCTCCCATGGACGTTTCCTCTTTGTGTTGAGGTATGAGTTGAGATTCCGCTCCTCGTGAAGTTATTTTGTTAGCTCCAGGATTCTTTCTTGACTTGCTTTGTAATGAGTCTCAAAAGTATCTCTTTGCTCCTTCAACTGGATCCAGGACCTCTGTAACTCTTCCATGTCAGTGGGCATGTCTGGATGAAGAATGATATAAGAAGTATCTACTTCAGCAACAGGCTCCATGGTAACTGGCAGGATAGCAGGATATGACATCATAAGAGTCTGAGCACGAGATCGCACCCATCTGAGATAAGGTTCCATAGGAATGGTGTACTTGGGTTCCAGAGTCTTGCTGTCAACCTTGTTAACTTTACCCCATGCTCGTATAAACCTTTGACGATAACCTTGCATATTGTTGTCATGGTCGAACACAATACCCTGAATAAGCATGTCATGAGGACCATCACTCCGAGCGTAACCAAACTGACGTAGAGCTAAAGAAGGGTTGTAAGTAATGCCCCCTCTTATGCCAAGGAGTGGCACATTATGGAATTCCCCACAACGGTCAATGATAGTAACATTCTCCATAGATCTAGAACACCAATGAATGTCTGAATGAGATAGTGACATGATTCTCTTGGACCACCTGAACCCTTGTTCATTCTTCATCACTGATCGAGGAAGGTGAGAAATAAACCACCTAGATAGCAAAGGTATACAACACATCAAAGTTCCTCGTGCCTTTGTAGTACGAGTATGAAGAGAGTGTAATATGTCTCCAAGCAATGTAGGCACTGATGCGTGTTTTTCGCAAGTGTACAAACACGTCAGAGTAATATAAAAGATTGTCGAATCCACAGAGACCAAGTGTCAATCTATCGTACCTGTTGTTATGGTGTGTATCTAAGGCAACTAAATAAAGGGGTTTTAAGAAGGGTGTAATGGTAAATAAAATGATAATTTTAAATAATAAATAAAAGACAGGCTCGAATGTAATTCACGTAATCAATGATAATCCAGTACTTGTTAATGGAACTACTTATGGGCAATGTTTTCTCCTTTGAAAAGAACTAATTTAACAGGAACTGTCGCTTTCGCGTATTCAGAACCGAGTTGTACTCTCTAATCAACCCCTCCTATTGTCATGGATAAAAAGGTGCGTACTGCGTTAGAGTAGTAAACCTATTTTTACGAAATGTAGTATCTCAACTAAGTTGAAAAGTATTTTAACCTGGGCTTCTTAGCAAAAAGAGGTTCTTACGAACCAGACTTTAAACTTCCTAACGCGTCCGAAAATCGTTTTAAAATCTCTTTTCTTTTTAATCTAAAAACTCCTAATGAACTAGACAAAGCGCTTTTGGCTGTTTTTGAAATAGTTAAAAACAATTAGATTGAAAGATAAAATAGCCTTTAGGTGTTTCCACGAACAATTATACGGATTACTGGTTTAATTACGATCCGTACATCCTAACCTTTATGGAATTAGTTAGACATGATAAAGTAAAGGTTCTTTTTATAGTTTTTCATAAAAGTAATTTAGTGCGAGTGCGGAAAGTAAATGAATTTAGTGTGAGTGCGAGAAATAAAGTAATTTAGTGCGAGTGCGGGAAATAAAGGAATTTAGTGCAAGTGCGGGTAATAAACGAAAGTAAAGCGAGTGCGGGAAATAAACGAAATAAAGTGCGAGTGCGGATAATAAAGAAAGTAAAGCAGTGCGAGAAATAAATAAAAGTAAAGTAATGCGGAAAAGTAAGATACGAACTGGAATTAAAATGGCGGCAGGATTAACTTCCTCCAGAGTGCTCCAAAACTCGATCACACAGACAAATTACAGACTCGATCACTCGATTGCAGAAACACCCCGATGTGGAATGGTAACTGCTTTGAAACTGATATATGCCTAGAGAAATCTAAGTTTGGATGAAGAAAAACGAAAAACTAAAGTCCTATTTATAGGAAAACTAAATGCGGGAAATGACCAGGACGCCCCTCCACTAAAAAGTGGAGGGAACTGAATTTTTTCCTTGTGGCGCCCGCCACAGGCCTATGGCGCCCGCCACAGGCCTATGGCGCCCGCCATAGTACTCATAGGGAATGGAAGAGTGGGGATTGTGGGTCTTGGCAATTGTGGAGTGGTCTTGAGACGTGGCCACGTCATGGCTAACCCCATGGCGCCCGCCACGGTGGGTGTCGTAAGTGCAAAACGCTGAATTTCTAGGTTTTCGTCCGTTTCCACTCCTTTTTCGCTCCTTTTCTCGATTCAAGCCCCGATTACAATAAAAACCTGAAAACAAAAGAAAACAAAGTAATAACATAACAAAATAACAATAAAAGCTAAGAGTGCATGCGAAATCGGAGTCATAAATACGGTGAAGTTTAGTGTGATCAAATTCTCCCACACTTAAACCTTTGCTTGTCTTCAAGCAAACATTAAAGCTCAAGAAAATATGGTGTCAACACGTGTCTTTGGGCTAAAGGGCTTCTAAGTTCAAGTCAGGATGCAGTGACAGGTACTAACTAAGTGAACCAAGGGTACCATAGTAACACAAACACAAACTTCAATCCTATATTAACCACTCCATATCATCCCACAATACCTAGGTCTATCTTCTCATCTTTTTGTGTCCTTTTTATTTAGGCACAATCACATTAAGCCCGTTATCCGTACATGCTTCATAGTAGAGTGACCGGTTAGTGATTCTGATCCATAACATAAGGTTTCTGGCACATAAGCATGTGTAAACCTGTTTTTATTTCGCCTAAATGTAGCTGCGGGGGATCGGATCGTAATCCGCCCTACCAAGTTCAGTGCCAGATACCTCTGAACCAACTAACAATAGGTGACTTGCAATTGTTTTCTTTTTGTGGCAAAAAATTTTTTTTCTTCTCTTTTTTCGGATTAAATGACTTTGTGAGGGTCACCTATACCGGAGTTTGCCTTTTTATTTTTTTTTCTTTTTTATTAGCATTGGATCATTCACTTATGTTCATCGGCCCCCTACGTAGAGCATGCTTAGGCCGGAGCTGACTGCTAAAATAAACTACTTAGAACAATTTTTTAAATGATAATAAAGGCCATGGTGGTGGGGTTTAGGAGTGATTCCTATATTCAAGAAGTCTATGGTGCTAAAATGGTGCTGATATTTCAAAAAGTTGACCTAAGTCACCACATCCTAATCTAAACCTGTCTCAAAGCCCAAAAAACATGTGAAACAACATTATTTTCTTTTTAAAATTTTTCTGGTAAGGCTAAGGAAATGGGAAAAAATGAAGATGAACTAAAAATACACTATACTGGTGACTCGTCAGACTCATGCATTATCTAAGAAAAATAAATTACTGAAAAGGGAAATAACTGAAAGGAAATAATTAACTAAAAAGGGAAATGACAGAAAGCAATAAAATCCCCTCCCACACTTAAATCGAACATTGTCCCTAATGTTTCGAAATAAGATAAGGGGGGTAACCTGAAAAAGACTACTGAGGAGGAGCACTGGTGCCCTCGCCGTCCTGCTGTGATGGTCTAGAACGACGGGATCTACTATGATGCTGGTCCCTCCGGTCGAGTCGTGCTGATAAAGCAGCCTGAGCACTCCGGACCTCTCGAAGGTTACCTAAGATGGAACCCTGAGTGGCCTCTACAAGCTGGTAGTGCCGGCTGTTGAACTCTCTCTGACGGTTCTGCTCTAATGAGATATCGTTCAAGGTACGGCAAACGTTGCTGTAAGCACGATCCAAAACCAATCGCGATTGTTGCATGAAGCTCATGTTGTCCGTCAGCTGTTGTGAAATAGTAGAGAGAAGGCCATCGCGCCTTTCTTCTCTAGCTGTCATATCACGCCACATCTCCTCGGTGACATAGAATCCAGGAGCAGTACCTGCAACAGGGTTAGAGGAAGATGGTGCGGTGTGTGACTGTGAAGGACGATGGGGGGACATGTGAGGGATGGGAGACTGCTCTCTCCGATCATACTCTTCATCAGTGTCATGTGCCTCCCCATCGGGAATATTAGAAGGAAGTGGACCCAAAACACGTGGAGCATTAAGATCATAGGTCCAGTTCCTTTCAATACGTACATCAGTACGTCTACTGCATGGTAAAGCAACAGATGGGATAGCTACCCCATGAACCATCAACTCATAACCACCTTCTCTCCTCGTTCGGCACAATTTCATGTCTTTCAGAAATTTTAAATTAATTGTGCGAGGAGGTAGTGGTTCAAGTGTAGCTATCTCATTGTTCAGGCCAAGAGCCCGAGCAATAGACGTAACAAGCCCTCCAAAAACAATCGGTCCTGTTTTATTAGTAAATAAAGTCATGTGTGCAAGCATAAACGGGACCGGATTGATATGGGTTCTAGTGAGGCATCCTTGAAAAAATAGGAGTTCTCTAGCATTTACCTTATTTGGACTTTCCCGGCCAAAAATAGTACATGCCAAAAGATGTCTAAAAACTCTTATGGCCGGGTTGTGAATGGTCGACGCAAGTATCCCTTCAAAAGAATTAATTGAAGTACTTGAAAGCCTTTGCCAGAACGTAAATACCTCGGCCGACCATTCCGCATCCAAAGGTGCCTCACAAATCGCACCTTACCTATGAGGGATTCCTAACAAGCCTGCTAGCTCGTTGGTACTGAATTCATATTCAATTCCAAACAGTCTAAAAATAACAGTACCGACAGTGCTAGCAGTGTTAGGACTGACAGTGTATATCAAAGAACTCAAAAACTCAATTGTCAGTCTCTCATAGGTAGGTTCCTGATTAACGAAAATATTATGCAAGCCTAGAAATTCTAATAAATTAAAAACACTATGATAAATACCCAAAGCATATAGACAGTTATCGTCGACGTACCTAGTCGAGAGAATTTCTCGACTCTAAAGCCTCTGAATAATTTTCCGTTGCCTATCACCCGGTCTTCCATCACGAAGAAGAAATCCATTGAACTCCATTGTTGATTGCTCCTTAGGAAGTGAAAATGGTAGAAAAATGGTTAATGACAGGAATGATAAAGTTTTGATTTTTATGGTTTGTGGTGGATGAAAATGAAAATGGATTTTGGATATGTTTTATGGATTGAGGGTATTTTGGAAATGGGGGAGCTTTAATGGGGTTCAAGGAGGTTTTTGAAAGTTGCAAAAATGAGTTTTTGGAGAAGAAAGGTATGAAAATGGTGGAAAATGAAGTTCTGCCCCGAAATAGGGGAGAACGCCATGGCGCCCGCCATGGGCTTATGGCGCCCGCCACAAGGCTATTTCCTGGGCCTTGGATTTTTTTAAATCCTCCTTTTGGGCCTTCCTTGCACCTTTGGTCTTCGGGGGGTCTGGATAGCGTTTCCTTCTTCTTTTCAAGGCATGAGGCTTGCATATTTTTTTGTGAAGACAAAAATGAAAATATTTTTGTCTTATATATTTTTTTCTTTGCACGACAAAAAAATAAAATAATTAAAAATAAAAAAAAAGAAAAGAAAAAAACGACATTAGTGCATAATATGTATATATAAGATGAATTCAAAGTACATGAAAATATAATAGATGCAATAATGTATTATATGTCTGGAGATGCGATAAATAAAATAAAGCATATAAAAGGAAATTAAATACTAGGGTAGCATCGTCAGTGTAGAATGAGTCATGTGGTAGGCTTCTTCTCCTGGCTTGATCCACGAATCTCAGCTATCTCCCTCCGAAGCTCTTCAATCTCCTGATATAGAGCATCGGTCTCTGAGGCATGAGTGAGATTAGAAACCTGAATCTGTAATTCCGAGTCCGCCACTTCCTGCTTGAGCAGGGCAGTCTCCTTACGGAGCTCATAAATCTATGTTTGTAGGTCAGGCGGCTGCAGAGACATATTGTTAGACATAACAGTGATTCGGGGAGTAAGAGGTGTAGGAGTGTACTCAGCGGCGGGAGGCGATTTCGGCTCTTCGACAGTCTCTCCATAACCCTCTAGAGCATAACTCCAATTTGCAGGATCATGGACACTGGTCATCAGCGGATCTGGTAATGTAAAGTAGTGTATCACTTCGCCGTCGATCAGTAATCTAAACATGTTGGGCTCAAAAGAAGCCCTCCTCATCAGTCCTCTGTCAAGACAAAAATCAATATCCAGGGTGGTGTAGCAGCAGAAGGTCCTGAGGTGCAATAATTTGCGAGACAAGCCCAATGCAGTAGCTATCTGTGTAACAATCCCACCGACATGTATGATGCCTACGGATGATCTGGCAACACTAGCAAGGCCCTTCAACAGAAATTTGCCACAAGCAACTGAGCGAGACTGAGTCGCACAAAACAGTAGGAAAATCTCCTCTTCACTTAGCAGGGTCTCTGTATCTGGCAAACCTAGGAAAGAATGCGCTAGAATCATCTGGAAGTACCTTAACGCAGGGTTGTGGATTACCTGAGAAAACTGGGTGGAAGGATCTTGGCTTCCTCCACCTGATATTTTAGACCAAAACTTTTCCACTTCTCTGCTCATAAAATACCCCATCGGTGTCTCTGGAATAGTATCAGGAGTAGTCTGGAAACCTAGTAAATCACCAAACTCTTTGTGAGAGAAGGAGTAGTCAATCCCGAACAACCTGAAAACAGCGAGTCCATCGGGTCCAGCCCAAGGGTCATGATGAAACGAGCTGAGGAACTCAAGAGTCAAGTTCCTATAAGTGTTGTTCCTGTCGTCAAACTGGTCCCACTGGAGTTGATGGCATAAGAATCGGACGCTTGGCTCTATCCCCAAGGCATCCATGCAGTCATGGTCAGGGTACCTGGTAGGAGCCATAGGGCGTCTCATGTGGACATAGTAACGCTCTCTCTGTGCGTCGTCTCTAAAGGCCACGTGCATGTCATCAGGGTTCTGCATTCTGCACAAGGTTAGCAAACAAGTCCTGAAAGCACATAAAACATTCAATCGTTAGTCCTGACATAATAATAAAATAAACAAAGTAAAAATACATAAATAAAAAAAGTACGTAAATAAGAAAAACCATGGGTTGCCTCCCATGCAGCGCTTGTTTAACGTCATTAGCTCGATGACCGATTTTTAAACATCATTGGAAGGATATGGTGGATCACTCAGAGTATGACAGGTGTATGTTGGGATGTCACCTCCTTCGTAGGGCTTCAACCTCTGTCCATTGACGATGAACGGTTTACATGTTTGGTTCTTGATTTCAATAGCACCGGATCTTAGGATCTCAGATACTTCGAAGGGGCCAGTCCATCTCGAACGAAGTTTTCCTGGAAAAAGTCGTAACCTAGAATCGAACAGGAGAACAGGATTGCCTATTTTGAAGTCTCTTCTTATGATTCTTTTGTCATGCCAAGCTTTTGTTCTTTCTTTGTATATGATGGCATTTTCGTAGGCGGATTGTCTGAGCTCTTCTAATTTGTGGATGTCAAGGATACGTTTCTCACCAGCTGTCAAGTAATCCAAATTCAAAGTTTTTATGGCCCAATAGACCTTATGCTCCAACTCAAAAGGTAAGTGACATGATTTTCCATAGACCAGTTGATAAGGGGTTATTCCTATAGGAGTTTTGAAAGCAGTTCTATAGGCCCATAATGCTTCTTGAAGTTTCTGTGACCAATCCTTTCTAGATATAGAGACAGTCTTCTCAAGAATTTGTTTGATCTCCCTATTAGATACTTCCGCTTGTCCATTGGTCTGTGGGTGGTATGGTGTTGCTACTCTATGCTTAACTCCATACTTGCTTAAAAGTTTATCAAATATTCTCGATATGAAGTGTGATCCTCCATCACTTATGACTAAACGGGGGGTTCCAAACCTGGGAAATATATAGTTTTTGAATAATTTGATGACTACTCTGGTGTCGTTCGTGGGTGCGGCGATAGCTTCAATCCATTTAGACACGTAGTCAACGGTTACTAAGATGTACTGATTTCCAAAAGATGGTGGGAACGGTCCCATAAAGTCTATACCCCATACGTCGAAGAGTTCTACTTCTTGGATATTTCTTAACGGCATTTCATTACGTCTTGAAATATTTCCCGTGCGTTGGCATCTATCACACTTGACAATGAAAGCATGGACATCACGCCACATAGTAGGCCAGAATAGGCCAGCTTGAAGAATCTTGACGTAGGTCTTAGATGTGCTCGCATGTCCACCATAGGGTGCAGAGTGACAATGCTCAATTATATTATTTACCTCTACTTCTGGAACACAACGGCGGAAAATGCCATCTTTACCTCTCTTGAAAAGAAACGGTTCGTCCCAATAGAAGTTTCTCACATCACTATAAAACTTCTTCTTCCGGTGGTAGTTTAGATCAGGGGGTATGATGTCAGCGGCTAGATAATTAACAAAGTCTGCATACCAAGGTACATTACTTATAGCTAAGGATTGGTGAGAATGCTCATGAGGGTCTGGGTTATCATCTTCAATAGTTTCCAGTTGGGCTATCAGTCTATCATAGGCAAAATCGTCATTTATGGGTACTGAGTCAGGTTTCAGGTATTCTAGCCTAGATAGGTGATCAGCTACCACATTATCAGTGCCTTTCTTATCACGGATATCCAAATCAAACTCTTGCATTAATAGAATCCATCGAAGTAACCTAGGTTTGGCATCCTTTTTACTTAGTAAGTAACGAATGGCAGCATGGTCGGTGTAAACTATAATCTTGGCTCCTACTAGATAAGATCTAAATTTGTCTATGGCAAAAACTACAGCTAGGAGCTCTTTTTCGGTTGTTGCGTAGTTGAGCTGTGCACCGTCTAGGGTTCTACTGGCATAATAAATTACATGTAACTTTTTGTCTTTTCTCTGACCTAGAACGGCTCCAACAGCATAATCACTGGCGTCACACATTATCTCAAACGGTTCTGACCAATCAGGGGGTTTCATTATAGGTGCTGAAATCAGAGCTTGCTTCAGGAGATTAAATGCTTCAGTACATTTTTCATCAAAGATGAATTCAGCATCTTTCATCAAAAGACCAATTAAGGGCTTTGTTATTTTGGAGAAATCCTTGATAAAACGTCGGTAAAATCCGGCATGTCCAAGAAAACTTCTTATCTCCCTGATAGTCTTCGGCGGTTTTAGATTCTATATGACTTCTATTTTTGCTTTATCTACCTCTATACCTTTTTCGGAAACTATATGTCCTAAAACAATCCCTTCGGTGACCATGAAATGACTTTTTTCCCAATTTAGCACAAGGTTTACCTCCATACATCTCTCCAGGATTTTCTCAAGGTTGATAAGACAATTTTTGAAATCTGATCCACAAACTGAGAAATCGTCCATAAATACTTCCATGATTCCATCTAAATAGTCTGCAAAGATAGACATCATGCAGCGTTGGAAAGTGGCAGGAGCATTACAGAGTCCAAAAGGCATTCTTCTATAGGCAAAAGTTCCAACTGGGCATGTAAAGGTAGTTTTTTCTTGATCTTCGGGGTGAATAGGTATTTGGAAGAATCCTGAATATCCATCTAGGTAACAAAAGTAGGAGTGTCTGGCTAGGCGCTCCAACATTTGGTCTATGAATGGTAATGGGAAATGGTCCTTCCTAGTTGCTTTATTTAATTTCCTATAATCTATGCACATACGCCAACCTCCATCGGTTCTTTTTGCTACAGGTTCGCCCTTCTCGTTTTGCACGACCGTGATGCCTCCCTTTTTAGGTACTACATGCACAGGACTCACCCATTTACTGTCCGAGATCTGATATATTATACCTGCCTCTAGTAACTTAAGAACTTCAGTCTTAACTACAGTACTCATTATAGGATTTATTCTTCGTTGGTGTTCTCTGGAAGGTTTTGAATCTTCTTCAAGCAAAATCCGATGCATGCATACGGATGGGCTTATTCCTTTTAGATCAGAGATCTTATATCCTAAGGCTGAAGGGTACCTACGTAAAACATCTAATAATTGATCGGTTTCTTCTTGGTTTAAGGTAGCACTGACTATAACTGGACGGTTCATATCTTCATCGAGAAATTCATATCTCAGGTTTTTAGGTAGTTCCTTAAGTTTTACGGTCGGTTTCATAGGGCAAGGCATAGGATCTGGGGTAAGAGATAAACATTCGTGAAGGTTATCATCAATGTAGGGTCTTTTATAATTGTCATCTTCCAAAATAAGGGTTGATGGCAATTTTATAGATTCAGCTTCTTCTTCTTGTTCTAATTCCCTAATGCATTCTTCGATGATATCTAAGGCATAACAAGCATCTCCTATCACAGGTGCCATAAGAAATTTTGAAAGTATAAATTCTATCTTCTCATCACCTACCTCAAAAGTTAGTTTTCCTTTTTTAACATCTATCATGACTCCAGCAGTTGATAAGAATGGTCTACCTAGGAGGATTGGTATGTCGTCATCTTCTTTAATGTCCATGACAACAAAATCAGTAGGTATAAACAGCTGACCTATCCTAACAGGGACGTCTTCAAGTATGCCTATAGGTTATTTAACGGATCTATCGGCTAATTGAAGTGACATCTTAGTAGGTTGTAATTCTCCTAAGTTTAATCTCTCACAAACTGCCAAAGGCATTAAGCTCACACTAGCTCCTAAGTCTAGAAAAGCTTTTTCGATGACATGATTTCCCAAAATACAAGGAATGGAAAAATTTCCGAGATCTTTATCTTTCTTTGCTAACCTATTTTCGGAAATAGAATTACATTCCACGGGTTTTGGATCTTCAAGTCTACGTTTATTCGTAAGTATGTCTTTGAGAAACTTAGCGTAAGAAGGTATTTGGGTGATGGCTTCTGTAAAGGGGATTTCTACGTGAAGTTTTTCTATAACCTTAACGAATTTTTGATATTGATTATCGATTTGGGTTTTCTTTAATCTTTGAGGGTAAGGTATTGGTGGTTTGTATGGCGGTGGTGGTACATAGGTTTTATTTTTAGGTTCTTCTCCTTTTTCTTGACTTTCCGGGGTTTCAGACTCCTCTGGTTCCTTCTCCTCATTCCTCTCAGAAGTTTCGGGCTCACTTAATCTAGGGTTAGAAGGTTCTTTATAAGCGGTTCCACTTCGTAGAGTAATGGCATTAGCTTGCCCTTTCGGGTTTTGTTGAGGTTGTCCAGGGAACTGTCCTCCAGGTGTAGTCTGAGGAGCTTGGTTTAAAGCTACCTGAGAGATCTGGGTTTCAAGCATTTTATTATGAGTAATGATTTGATTAACCTTGGTTCCTAACCGGGTAATCAGTTCGTTAACATGGACGTTTTGGTTCATGAACTCTTTGTTTTGTTGTGTTTGAGCAGCGATAAATTTTTTTACAACTTCATCAAAGCTCGGACTTGGTGGTACAGGTTGCATAGGTTGATTTGTTCTTGGGGCTTGGTAACCTTGTTGTCTCGGAGGTGCAGAATTTTGAATAGGGTTATTATTTTTGTAGGAGAAGTTTGGGTGATTCCTCCATCCAGGATTATATGTGTTTGAAAATGGGTTCCCTTGGGTATAGTTCACTTGCTCAGTGTTGGTCTCATTCAACAGATTGCATTCGGCGGATTGGTGACCTTGCGTTCCACATATCTCACAATTCGGCGAAACTGTGGCTACAGTATTCGGGGTTGTGTACATATGTTCGACTTTAAGGGCCAACGCGTCCATTTTAGCCTGCATCATGTCTATAGAGCTTAGCTCATGTATTCCTCCTTGGGCTTCCTTCTTTTCCACTGTCGCTCGTTCTACTCCCCATGATTGATGGTTTTGGGCCATATCCTCGATAAGGGCACTAGCTTCAGGGTAAGGTTTGTTCATCAGTGCGCCACCAACGACAGCGTCGATGGTCATCTTAGTGTTATAATGAAGTCCATTATAGAAGGTTTGGATGATTAGCCAATTCTCTAAGCCATGATGTGGGCATGCTCTTAATAGTTCTTTATATCTCTCCCAGGCTTCGAACAACGACTCTCCTTGGTGTTGGGTAAATCTAGTTATTAGGTTTCGAAGAAGAGCGGTCTTACTCGGGGGAAAATATCTAGCAAGGAAAACTTTTCTAAGGTCGTCCCAAGTTGTTATTGAATTGGGTGGAAGGGAATCTAACCATGATAGAGCTTTATCTCTGAGGGAAAAGGGAAATAATCTTAAGCGTATCGCCTCAGGAGAAGCTCCATTGGTTTTAAAGGTGTCTGCTAACTGAAGAAAGTTTTTTAAATGTTGGTTCGGGTTATCAGTAGCGAGAGCTGCGAATTGTCTCTGTTGCACTAATTGCAGCAGGGATGGTTTAAGTTCGAAATTATTGGCTGGGATAGCGGGGTTTACTATACTGGAACTAGGTTCCTCGTTTGATGGTTGGGCGAAGTCCTTAAGAGGTCTTCGGTTTTGATCTTCGTCCATAGCTTTCCTATTCCTATGGAAAAACAAACGTGCGCGAGCGTAACGTTCAGGTTCAGCTAGAGGGTCTACTAAACTTCCGGCACTGCGAGTCTTTCGCATTGACCGGTGGGTAACAACCTTAGTCTAAACGGTATAACTACAGGGTAATGAAATTTGACGAAATTGGTCCCCGGCAACGGCGCCAAAAACTTGATGCGTGTTTTTCGCAAGTGTACGAACACGTCAGAGTAATATAAAAGATTGTCGAATCTACAGAGACCAAGTGTCAATCTATCGTACCTGTTGTTATGGTGTGTATCTAAGGCAACTAAATAAAGGGGTTTTAAGAAGGGTGCAATGGTAAATAAAATGATAATTTTAAATAATAAATAAAAGACAGGCTCGAATGTAATTCACGTAATCAATGATAATCCAATACTTGTTAATGGAACTACTTATGGGCAATGTTTTCTCCTTTGAAAAGAACTAATTTAACAGGAACTGTCGCTTTCGCGTATTCAGAACCGAGTTGTACTCTCTAATCAACCCCTCCTATTGTCACGGATAAAAAGGTGCGTACTGCGTTAGAGTAGTAAACCTATTTTTAAGAAATGTAGTATCTCAACTAAGTTGAAAAGTATTTTAACCTGGGCTTCTTAGCAAAGAGAGGTTCTTACGAACCAGACTTTAAACTTCCTAACGCGTCCGAAAATCGTTTTAAAATCTCTTTTCTTTTTAATCTAAAAACTCCTAATGAACTAGACAAAGCGCTTTTGGCTGTTTTTGAAATAGTTAAAAACAATTAGATTGAAATATAAAATAGCCCTTAGGTGTTTCCACGAACAATTATACGGATTACTGGTTTAATTACGATCCTTACATCCTAACCTTTATGGAATTAGTTAGACATGATAAAGTAAAGGTTCTTTTTATAGTTTTTCATAAAAGTAATTTAGTGCGAGTGCGGAAATTAAATGAATTTAGTGCGAGTGCGAGAAATAAAGTAATTTAGTGCGAGTGCGGGAAATAAAGGAATTTAGTGCAAGTGCGGGTAATAAACGAAAGTAAAGCGAGTGCGGGAAATAAACGAAATAAAGTGCGAGTGCGGATAATAAAGAAAGTAAAGCAGTGCGAGAAATAAATAAAAGTAAAGCAATGCGGAAAAGTAAAATACAAACTTGAATTAAAATGGCGGCAGGATTAACTTCCTCCAGAGTGCTCCAAAACTCGATCACACAGACATATTACAGACTCGATCACTCGATTGCAGAAACACCCCGATGTGGAATGGTAACTGCTTTGAAACTGATATATGCCTAGAGAAATCTAATTTTGGATGAAGAAAAACGAAAAACTAAAGTCCTATTTATAGGAAAACTAAATGCAGGAAATGACCAGGACGCCCCTCCACTAAAAAGTGGAGGGAACTGAATTTTTGCCTTGTGGCACCCGCCACAGGCCTATGGCGCCCGCCATAGTACTCATAGGGAATGGAAGAGTGGGGATCGTGGGTCTTGGCAGTTGTGGAGTGGTCTTGAGACGTGGCCACGTCATGGCTAACCCCATGGCGCCCGCCACAGTGGGTGCCGTAAGTGCAAAACGCTGAATTTCTAGGTTTTCGTCCGTTTCCACTCCTTTTTCGCTCCTTTTCTCGATTCAAGCCCCGATTACAATAAAAACCTGAAAACAAAAGAAAACAAAGTAATAACATAACAAAATAACAATAAAAGCTAAGAATGCATGCGAAATCGGAGTCAGAAATACGGTGAATTTTAGTGTGATCAGGCACTGGATTGCGAGTCAGAAATATGTTGATGGCGTATACGTCTATGAACTGGTCTGGATTGGGGAACAACACTAAGCCATAAATCAATAAGGCTAAGATCTCCTCAAAAGCATCATAACTCATAGCCTTCAGGAACACTTGAGCTTTTTCCATCAATACCTTAGCAAGAATACCCTTAACTCCACTCCTTGTTTCTAGGACAATGTCTGATTTCTTCAAATGTAGGGCTGCAACAATGACTTCAGGTTTAGGCTCTTTTTCCAAGCCTGTGAAGGGTTTCTGATCAAGAATAGGTATACCCAGAAGCTTGGAGAACTCTTCCATTGTAGGAACCAGTTGATAATCGGGGAATGTGAAACAGTGATGTTTAGGGTCAAAGAACTGAAACAGAACACTCATCATGTCTTCATTGAACCCTGAAATGACTAGATCCAGTAGGTAACCATGTCTCTTGATGAACTGGGAGTTTTCAGAAACCTGAGAGACCAATTCCTTAAGCTTAGGAGGTATTCCTACAAAGTTGATCCAGATAGTATTCCTACGAGCAGAAGCCATGACCTGCAACAAAGAGCAAAGATAAATCCTTTGGTCCTTGAAATGGTTAGTGAAAATGCTATGCTTATTATGCATGATGATGCTATGATGTTATGCTCAATCACAGACATGTGGCACACACAAACAAGTCACACAATAGCCCTAGGTTTGAAGGCTTGCATGAGGTTTAAAGGTAAGTACCCTCCCCTGAAGTTTAGTTGGTTCATCCTGTCCTATAAAGTAACCAGGTTCTAAGGGATCTCAATATCATTGATCCTTCACAAGGGTGGTTGTTCAGTAGGCAACTTACTTGCCAACCAAAACCCTCCAAGTTTAGAATCTCAATGAGTGTATCATCGAGTATCAACCAACTTCAGTCTTCACCAAAGCCGGTTATCTCACTACTTTTCTAAAGGCCAAGATGGGATGACTAGGGTTCTAAAAGTTAGTTAGTGTATTGACAACATATGGCAGCCTCATATTATCCTCAACTTGACTTAAGGAACATAAGCACCAACCAAGAAGTCACACTAACTATGGCCACCAGATCAACCATATCGGTATACGCCGTACAGTTTCCTTGGTCTATTGCCATTTACCTAAGGTACACTAGATCCGGGTTAGGATCTTTCACACATAAGAGCACCCAACAAGTAAAGTAAAGCAAACAAAGCAAACAAATTTAAAGTGATCTAATTCCTAAGGGTACCCCTCTTTTATTAAATCCCCAGCAGAGTCGCCAGTTCTGTAACACGGTGGGAGAACTGACTTTAGTTAAATGTTGCGGATAGCAAGAGTCGCCACCGACTTTTATTTTATCCAAAGGAAAGGCATAAAAGAACAGGAAAGACCTTTAAAAGACTTTTGGGTTCGGGGGGTAGGTTATGTAAAGGGAAGGTGTTAGCACCCTTTACATCCATGGTTATCCATGGGCTCTTAGTTACTTAGCTCACTTTAAAATGTTTTTGAAATGTGAAGTGTGTGAATAGAATTTTCTTTAAGTACTTTATAATGATCCATGTACGGATATATATAAAGTCTTTGTTTTGAAAATTTGTTTGAAAATGTGGAGTGTTTGAAATGTTTTTTTTGAAAAGTGAGCAAGTACATAAGAGGAACCTACCCTAAGTTAAGTCTTTTCTGTTCTTAAATATCCTTTAAATGGTAAGACTATCCCTATTATTAAGGAATAGGTAGTCATTACCTTGGATGTATGAGGGACAAGTGAAGGGACAACTGTTATTTAGGCAACTGTAAAGTGTATAAGCAATTCGAAGGGACTTATCATCTTTATTCGAAAGGGACAAGATCATTGCGAAGGCAACCGTGAAGGGACTTGATCTTTTTATCTGTTTAAGGGACTAGATGATATGAGATGAGGGACTTTGCTTTATACACCTTACTTGACCTTTTGTTTAGGCAACTTGAGAGGTAACCCTTAAGAAGTGAGATGGAGATCCAGGATCGACTTACGTGTGTGAGTGTACAAGTTCAAATATTTATCTTGAGATTTAATGATCTAAATTCAATTTTACATACAAACATGTTTTACACTCCCTATTTTACTAACAATGACATTTAAAAATAAATAATAAAAAATTATTCTACAACTATTACATAAATGGTACAATTACATAATAATAATAAGTAAATAAATAAATAATTAAATGGGTTAGTAATAATAATAATAAATAATCACATAATAGATAAATAAATAAATAAAAGGGGTTAGTAGTAATAAAATAAATAAGAATAAGATGAAAGAATTAGCATAAATAATAAATTAAAGTTCAATTTTAAATGAATAATTATTTTTAAAGTTTTTAATTAATAATAGAAATAAATGATAAATATTATATATTAACAAAATATGTCTAATAGTCTAATTATTTTAATTTTATATACATATTAAAAATATCTAATTATTATTAACTAAGCATAAAATAATAAATTATATTCATGAAATAAAATTGAATTTAGTTATTTAGAAAAATAGATTAAGGTTAATTAATTAATTAAACTATTTACATTATTTATATAAAACCATGCATAATAATAATAATATAAACAAATTATAAAAATAAATGGACATAATTAACATTTATATACAAATATTAATATTTATAAAATAATTAGGGTTTAAGAAGTATTATTAGGGTTAATCAAAATAAATTAGGGTTTATGAGTTTAGAAAGTAGAATTAGGGTTTTAACAATATTAAGATTAAGAATTAATTTAAATATTATATAAAATATAAATACATTTAAATATAAACATAAATACACTAATTTAGTGTTTTTTAAGAAAATAACATGAAATTTTTTAAACAAAATAAAGTTTGGTTAGAAAATGTTTTTATATATTTTTTAGAAATTTGTTTTGATTAATTAAAGAATAAAACAAAGCATATCAAAAATAAATGAAAATTAAACCTAAAAAAACAGGACCTGAGATTTGAACCCAGGTCCTTTACCTGGATGAAGACTCTCCAAAACCAGCTAGGCCACCTGCGCACTTGTGTTAGTAAACAACATAACTTTGTTTTATTCCATTCCTACAAAACAAAAGAAATTAAAGCAAGAAAATTGGTCCTGACTGGATTCGAACCCTGGACTCTAGCCTCCCACACGCGCGTCCTCACCACCAAGCCATCAGTGTTTCTCACAATATATAATACAAACAATAATATATAATACATATTCAAATTCAAACATTTGAATTTCGCGCCAGGGGTCTTCTTCTTCATCAAGACATGCAAAAACACCTGCGAAATTACATGCGAAATTTCCTGCGAATTTACAAAACCAGAAACCTACGTTTTTTGAACCATCATGCAAACCATCATAATAACAAAAATTAGTAACCCAGATCAATTGTACAAGGTTCATATGTCATAGCCATGGTCTTAGAATTTGTTTTAAGGCCCTAAATGCTTGGTTCCCGTTTTGAAGCTCCAAACCCTAACAATGGCAAACTTCGATACAGTCCACAATAACTGAATTAATCCATTCAAAAAGCTTCTAAACATCACAACAAACACAAATCTATAATTAGTTTTCAATATCAAGGCATAAATCAATCAAATCGAAAAAACTTAGAGTATGAAAGGGATGCATTCGGTTTGTGCGAATTAGGGCATGAATGGACAATGTTATGATCCATAATCGATCTATGAACTCCAAGGAACAAGTTGCAACCTTTGGTTTGTCTTGAAAGTAGCTCTAGGTATCAAACCGAATTTGTGTTCTTAGGATGAATTTTGAAACTTTGAAACTTACTCTTGAGGTAGCCAAAAATCCTCCTTTGTGTTTGGATAAGTTATGTATATATAGTAGAACATAATTAGGTCAAAACATTGTAAGATTATTTGGACTTTTTGATCATTGAAGATTGAAAAAGATCATGTCTTAAATTTCAAATATTCTTGAATACAACCTTGCTATTTTAAGACAATCACCATGATTTTCATATCAATCTGATCCAATTAACTTTCATGACCTTCTAGAATCAAAATATTTTTTAAATCTTCATATTTTATATTTTATTTGAATTTAAAATGATTTTTAATATAAAAAATCATAATAAATAAAATAAAATGAATAAAATTATGAAAATATTAAATAAATTTCGTGCATGATGTCATGGAACACATTGGGTCACAAAAGGTTCAGCCCATTTGAAGAATTATGGTTTTAAGACCCCATTTACTTCATAAACCACTAAAAAATTTCCCAACTTTGCAAGGGCACAAATCCTTCAATTTTAATGCTATGAGGGTGTTCTTGGACATTTTGGAAAGCTTAAAGAGTCCTCTAACCAACCCCATTGTTTTCATGTCCATATCTTTTATCATTCTCAAGTTATTCCCTTTTGAAGTTGTTGACTTTTTGTTGACTTTCAAAAGGACCTATAATGTCTTAGCTCATATCTTCCAAATGAAGCATTTTTGGGCTTGGCTTGTGAGACACAAAGTTTTAGAGAATTCAATTTCCTTCAAAATGAGCTTTGGATGGGAAAAATTTGATGAAGCATGTGAAAGTTATGGCTGGTCAAAGTTCAGTTGACTTTTCCTAAGGAAACCCTAATTTAGAAACTCCTGATTCTTGATGATCTGGAATCTCCTTGATGAATCATGATAAACCCTTGATCAAATGATGAATTTTACTTCATATACTTGATGTTGGCAAAAAATCATGATGTTTGACTTTGGTTTGACCACAGTTGACCTCTAACTGCTTTGACTGATTTTGACCTATCTGATCATCTGACTGAGCAAACCTTTGAGAAAAGTTTTGAAACTTGTCATGGGGATTCTTAAACACATATAAGATGTTATGAATCTTACTTGAAGTCTTGGAAGTTCATTTAGCCTGATTAAGTCAAAACCCTAGTTTAGGATGCATTGCTTAGGAGGATGCATTGTCTGAGGGAAATGTCAAATCTTCTGACTAATTGTGAACCTTGTGAACCTCATGAACCTCATGAGAGGTTTTGTGAACCTTGTGAACCTTGTGAGCCTCATACGATGTCTTGAGAACCTTGTGAACCTCTTAATGCACAAAGTCTTGTCTTGTGAACCTTGTGAACCTCTTAGTACACAAAGTCTTGTCTTGTGAACCTTGTGAACCTCTTAGTACACAAAGTCTTGTCTTGTGAACCTTGTGAACCTCTTAGTACACAAAGTCTTATCTTGTGAGGGCAAATTTTGGGGTGCAACACAACCCCCTAAGCAGAAGACAGAGATCATCAAGAAAGTATGGGTACCTAAAGCTAGTCTTCATGCTGATCAAAGTTACATGTCCAAAAACAAGCTCAACAAATAACCTTGGAGCTCTAAAAATGGACACTACACAGAGCAGAGGCATCAAAGGAAACCTCAATACAAATGGTCAAAGAAGGGTGTTGCATATATAGCTCATACATCTCTAAGAGTATCAGCTAAAGAAGACTGGTACTTTGACAATGGATGCTCAAGGCACATGACTGGATTGAAGAATCTGCTAGTAGACTTAAAGTCATATTCATCCAGATATGTAACCTTTGGAGATGGAGCTAAAGGAGAAATCAAGGGAGTTGGGACCTTGGACTGTCCAGATGTACCAAGACTAGATGATGTGCTGCTGGTAAAAGGATTGACTGCTAACTTGATCAGCATAAGTCAATTATGTGATCAAGGTTACAGTGTAAACTTTACCAAAACTGAATGCATAGTGTCTAATAAAGAACAGAAGGTTGTCATGAGAGGAGCCAGATCTAAAGGCAACTGTTATATGTGGGAACCTCAAGATTTCAGTCTCACTTCAACTTGCTCTTTAGCCAAAGAAGAAGAAGTGAAACTATGGCACCAAAGACTGGGTCATCTTCATTTCAGAGGTATAAAGAAAATCATATCTATGGAAGCTGTGAGAGGTATTCCTAAACTGAAGATTGATGATGGCAAAATATGTGGTGAATGTCAAATAGGCAAGCAAACCAAGATGTCCCATCCAAAGCTCCAACATCTGACAACTTCCAAAGTTTTGGAATTATTGCATATGGATCTTATGGGACCTATGCAGGTTGAGAGCCTTGGTGGTAAGAGGTATGCCTATATGGTGGTTGATGACTTTTCAAGGTATACATGGATAAATTTTATCAAAGAAAAGTCTGATGTATTTGATGTATTCAAAGATTTATGCCAAAGAATACAAAGAGAAAAAGCAAGCTGTGTGGTCAGAATAAGAAGTGACCATGGAAAGGAGTTTGAGAATAAAAAATTCTCAGATTTCTGTTCTTCAGAAGGAATCAATCATGAATACTCTTCACCTATCACCCCTCAACAAAATGGGATTGTTGAGAGGAAGAACAGAACTATCCAAGAATCAGCAAGAGCTATGATCCATGCTAAAAAGTTACCATTGTACTTCTGGGCTGAAGCTATGAACACAGCTTGTTACATTCATAATAGAGTCACTATAAGGAAAGGAACCTTGTCCACAATCTATGAAGTCTGGAAGGGCAGAAAACCCACAGTTAAGTACTTCCATGTGTTTGGAAGTAATTGTTATATTCTGGCTGATAGGGAGCAAAGAAGAAAAATGGATCCTAAAAGTGATGAAGGGATTTTCCTTGGATACTCTATAAATAGCAGAGCCTATAGAGTATTTAAATCTAGAACCAAGGTTATCACGGAGTCCATAAATGTGATAATTGATGATGCCCCTGCAGATGTTACAGAAGATGTTGGAACATCTACTGACAGTCAGACTGAAGCTGAAATAAAGAGTGATCATCCCGACTTCACTCAAACTGAAGCAAGGATAGAACAATCCAGCAAACCTCCCTCCATTAGAATCCAAAAGGATCATCCCAAAGATCTAATAATTGGTGATCCCAACAGAGGTGTAAGCACTAGATCAAGAGAAGTGATTTCAGGTTCATGTTTTGTCTCAAAAATAGAACCTAAAAATATCAAGGAAGTTCTTACTGATGAGTACTGGATTTGTGCTATGCAAGAAGAATTAGGTCAGTTCACAAGGAATGAAGTGTGGGATCTTGTTCCTAGACCTGATGACATAAATGTGATTGGCACTAAATGGGTGTATAAGAACAAGTCAAATGAGCAGGGAGTTGTTACAAAGAACAAAGCTAGACTTGTAGCTCAAGGATACAAACAAATTGCTTGTATCAATAGCAAGGCTTGAATCAATCAGACTACTTTTAGGAATTGCTTGTATTCTGAAGTTCAAGCTATTTCAAATGGATGTGAAAAGTGCCTTTCTAAATGGATATCTTAATGAAGAGGTATATGTAGAACAGCCTAAGGGATTTGTTGATCCAAGCTGTCCAAACCATGTGTACAAACTAAGAAAGGCTCTTTATGGACTGAAGCAATCCCCAAGAGCATGGTATGAAAGGCTGACTACTTTTCTCACAAAACAAGGATACAAAAAAGGTGGAATAGACAAAACCTTGTTTGTGAAGGATGAAGAAGGAAATGTCATGATTGCTCAAATATATGTTGATGACATTGTCTTTGGTGGGATGTCAGACAGGATGGTTAAACATTTTGTCACTCAAATGGAATCTGAATTTGAGATGAGCCTAGTAGGAGAACTAACCTACTTTCTTGGACTGCAAATAAAGCAAATGGAGGACTCCATGTTAATTTCCCAAAGCAAGTATGCTAAGAACATTGTCAAGAAATTTGGGATGGACAATGCTACTCACAAAAGAACTCCTGCCCCCACTCATTTAAAGCTGACAAAAGATTACAAGGGTGAGAATGTAGACCAAAGCCTATACAGAAGTATGATTGAAAGCTTATTATATCTGACTGCTAGCAGACCAGACATAGCCTTTGCAGTAGGTGTATGTGCAAGATATCAAGCTGAGCCAAAAGTAAGTCATCTAAACCAGGTTAAGAGAATTCTGAAATATGTCAATGGTACTTGTGACTATGGCATAATGTACTCCCATGGATGTGAACCAATTCTCACTGGCTTCTGTGATGCTGATTGGGCTGGAAGTGCTGATGATAGAAAGAGTACACCAGGAGGATGCTTCTTTCTAGGAAACAATTTGATTTCTTGGTTCAGTAAGAAACAAAATTGTGTTTCCTTATCCACTGCTGAAGCTGAATATATTGCAGCTGGTAGCAGTTGTTCACAGTTGGTTTGGATGAAGCAAATGCTCACAGAGTACAATGTCCCACAAGATGTCATGACATTGTACTGTGACAACTTAAGTTCTATTAACATATCAAAGAATCCTATCCAACATAGAAGGACCAAGCATATTGATATCAGGCATCATTTCATCAGAGATCTTGGGAAGAGAAAGTGATCTCATTGGAACATGTAGCTACAAATCTGCAATTGGCTGATATATTTACTAAAGCTTTGGATGCTACCCAATTTGAAAACCTAAGGGGAGAATTGGGAATCTGCTTATGTGAAATATAGCAGTTATGGAGAAGTGCCAACATGTCCTATGACATCGTGTGGCATGATCACCAGATGGCAACACCAGTCTGGTCAAGAACTATGTGTATTCCACTCCTTAAAATTCTCCAACGGCTCTTATAAAAATACCAGCTTGCTCTCAGCTATTCATCTTCTCATCATTCTCTCAAAACAAATTGCATGCTATAGCTGACTTTCAGAGCTCATCAAACTCAATCAATCTTAACCTCTTCCTCCAACACATTCGAAAATGTCTCAACATCAAAACCCTAACCTCTCTGATGAAATCCTCAACCAAGAAGATGTGGTGCATGCAACCCCCATCTCTGTGGTACCTATGGATTCAACTCCTATAAACGAAATCAGAGGAAGTGTTCCTCTTGCTCAAAAGCCAAGAACTCCTACTGTGAGAAGGGCAAAGGAACCTGTTTTCAGCAAAGTCAAAGGGATGCCTTCATCCTCAAACACCACTCCCAAAGCCTCTGAATATGTGGATGCTTCAATCAAGGATCTTGTGAATAGGATTCTGTCTGAGCAAAGAGTTGTGAGTGGGATATCCATTCCCCTGAACACCGTGCCAGCTCCATAAGAAGAACAGAATAATCAAGCTGAAGAGGACACTCCTGCTCAACAGGATGTCCCAATAGATGTTGAAACATCTGAGGACCAGGACAAGGCCTCCACTGATAATGATGATGAAACATCTGAGGACCAGCACAAGGCCTCCACTGATGATCAAGCCTCTGTTGATCCACCTGCTGAAGAGGAGACTACTCAACCTCCTCCTGTTGTAGACATAGAGCATGATTCTGACACAGAAATCATTGCCTCTGTGAACCCTAGCATAGCCAAAAGGCTCAGAACTAGGAAGGAAAAGAAGACTGCAGGACATGCAACTCCTGAAAAGAAGCAGCCTACACCAAAGAATGACAAAGCTAAAGTTGCTTTTGGTCCTACCAAACAATGGAGCAAGGTGAATACACAAAAGAGGAAAGTTGTCACTCCTCCAGATTCAGATGTTGAAGAGGATGTCCCAACATCCCAACCAAAGAAGAAACCAACACCTTCAAGGTCCATCTCTGTTGTTCCAGAAGCTCCTCTGGATAATATTTCTTTTCATCATGTGTCAAGTGTGAGCAGATGGAAATTTGTCTACCAAAGAAGGGTAGCACTTGAAAGAGAGCTGGGCAGCAATGCACTTGAGTGTACTGAGGTAATTGATCTCATTTCTTCTGCTGGCATATTCAAAACAGTGTCAAACTTTTCACCCTGCTATGAGCTGCTTGTCAAGGAGTTCATTGTCAACCTTCCAGAGGACTGTGCTGATGGTAAGTCAGATGAATTCAGAAAGGTATATGTAAGAGGGAGATGTGTGGAATTCTCTCCTAGGGTTATCAACCACTATCTAGGGAGAGAATCTGATGGACCTAATGAGCTGGGGAAGACTGACAACCAGGTGTGCAAGGTCATTACTGCCAATCAAGTCAAAGCTTGGCCAGTCAAGGGCAAACTTTCTGTTAGCTTGCTAACAAGGAAGTATGCAATGCTGCATAGGATTGGCACTGCAAACTGGGTCCATACCAACCATACTTCTTCAATAGCAACTGGATTGGGCAGATTTATATATGCTGTAGGCACCCAAACAAAGCTGGACTTTGGGTCTTACATTTTTGATCAAACATTAAAGCATACTGGGACATCTGCAACAAAGCTGCCTATTGCCTTCCCTTCTTTGCTGTGTGGAATAATCCTTAGCCAGCATCCAAGTATCCTCACTGAGAAGGATTCAATCTGCAAAAGAGAGAGTCCTCTGGCCTTCCACTACAAACTGTTCTTAAGTCATCATGCAGCTGATGTTGAAGCTCCCTCTGGGACATCTGCTGGACCTTCAAAGGCAAAGTCTCCAATATCCAAAGCTACTTTGATTGCTGAGCTGAAGAACACCTGCAAAGAACTGGATGCCAGGAAGCAGAAGCTTGAGGAGATTATTCAAAGGCTGGAAATTGAAGAGAGTGCTCAGAAGGTTGCTGATTCTGATGAGGAAACTGAAGAAGAGGAAGACACTGAATATGAAGATTCTGAGTGAAAAATGTTTGTGAGGAATATGTACTGTCTGCTTCAGCATTGTATTTTGAGTTTGTATTTTTGTAATTCTCTCTGACTATGTAAAATTTGGCCCCAATTTATGTCTAACAAGGGGGAGAAGAGAAATGAACAACAACAACAATGTCTGCTGCAACTTACTGATTAATGAAAAATGCATTTTGTTTGCTTCTGAATTAAGTTTTTCTTAAATGAAAAATTTCTATTGAAACAAGTCAGAACACATGTAGGTTTGAGGGGGAGTAAACTCACACATGACTCAACAAAAAAAAACTCTGCTGCACTCTGATAAACCAGAAGATTATGTTAGCCAAAAATTAGCCAAAGGGGGAGTTTGTAGATGTTTAGAATTGGCAGAATTTTTGACCAACGAGAAGTGTTGAACTTAGTTCAGGATGTCACATCAGATGTTGTGACATTATCAAACAGAGTATAAGTAAATGAACTTAATTCAGGATGTCACACCAGATGTTGTGACATTGTATCAGTTAATGAAGTAAGTTCAGTTTTTAGGATGTCACACCAGATGTTGTGACATTGTATCAGTTAATGAAGTAAGTTCAGTTTTCAGGATGTCACACCAGATGTTGTGACATCTCAAACCTGCTACCAGAATTAATTAATGCTTAACAGAACTGAGTAAATTCAGGGAATTTATCTGGAATTAATTATGGATGGATAAAACAGAAGAAGACGCATTTGTAGGGAGATTGGTTATATGATTTCAATATAATAAGAAGAACTGACTCACCTAGAATCAAGGAAGTAACAAACCCTAATTCAAGGTGATGGCAGCATGCGTATCAGGATTGGATAATCTACAGAAAGCCCAAAATCCAAGCACCTATTTAAGCAACAGAAACTCTCAGAATAGGGTACGAAATTAAGAAGACTAAATAGGGTGTTTATGTTTTAATAACAGGTTGTATATGTGTATCACTTTATGAGCTTTTAAGCAAAAGTGTATTGTGTCTTGATTGAAACTGTGAAGTAAGATCAAGCTGTTTTGTTTGAAGTATGACTTCAATTTTATTAAACTTGTAAACATATCACTGTGTGATTGAGGGGGAGTGAGTTGGTACTCATATCTAAGTTGTGTCTTAGGTAGAAATTGCCTTGGGTAGATATTAAGTGAAAGATTAAACTGAGTGGTTTAAGTCTAGAATTAATATTACTTATATTGGATTTCCTTCCTGGCCCGGTAGCCCCCAGATGTAAGTGTGGTTATACACTGAATTGGGTTAACAATTTCCTGTGTTGTTTAATTTTCCTGCACTTTAAGTTTTGTTCAAGTCTTCAAGTGTTTAAACATCTCATTCGACATCACGTACCTGATCCCAGAATTTCAAAATGTTTATTTTAATTAATTAATGGAAATTAATTAATTAAAATACCATTTAAGTTTCTAAAAATCACCAAAAAAATCACATTGCATCTTGACACATTTAGAGACATTATCAAACCATTCATACAAATTTCTTTTTGGTTCTTGATCCATTTTGACATTTTTCTTTGGATTTAGGGTTCTTAAAAATCAATATTTTAACCCTAACTTAGAAAAATATTTTCTGCCTAACCATGAAGGGTTTGATAGTGATTCTTTTTGCATTGCATCCCACATATCATGTAGTTTCTAGGATAAAATTGGAATGGATTTATCTTTCATTTTTTATTTGTTTTGCATTTTTCCTTGTGAGGTACCTTAAAACCCTAACAAACTTAGAAAAATCATAAGTCCTTTAGGGTTTAGCTTCTGACCTCCCCCTTTGGGAAGTGAACTTGTATAGGTTTAGGGTACCTTTGTTCCCATTTTCAATTTTTTATCTTGTCATTTGCTTCTGATTTTGAATTTTGCATTGCATCTTGTTCATAAATCCTAATTTGTGCCTTCATTTGCATTCATTCTTCATATGCTTGCATACATGAACTTACCATGACATTTTGTGCATCCACATGACATATAAGACATCTTAGGACACATTGAAATCACGTTTGATCATTGCATCATCCATTTACCATGCTTTTTTTTTGTTTTCATTTCATGTCATATGCATTCATGAACTTTCATGCCTCCTTTCATGTCTCATCTGCACCCCCCTCCTTTGTATGATCATCCACATCTCTTGGTATGCTTTTGCACCATCTCATAGCATCATTTGCATCATGATTATGCTTCTGACTTTGGTTTTCATCTTTGCATTTCATCTCATTTTTATTTCATTTCATTTCTTGTTGCTAACTTTTCAGGTGGTAAGTGTTTGAGAAGTGAATTTGCCTTCACTTCTCATAATCTCTTCTCATCTCTTTTATGCATCCATTGCTGCATTTTTACTTGTGAATTAGAGTGAGCTTGCTCATTCATGCTCTTTCTCCTCTTTCTTTCTTCAAGCAACTTATCTTCTTAAGTGAAGTAAGTTGTCTTGCTTCTTGCTGCTTCTTTTCCTTCATCCTACTTCTTCCTTGGTGGCTCTCCTGAAGATCTTCTTGCAAGCCTCATAAACCATAGGAACACCCAAGCATGATAATAATTAGGGTTTGATTAGTCCCCCTTTAGTTTTTACCTTTGTGTCTTATTTTGTGTCTCTCTTCTCATCTCATAATCAGAGACTAAACTTTTAAGGTTTTAAGGCTTTGTGATTAAGGTTATGCTTGCATCCTTCTCTTAGGATGTAGTGTATAACTTTAATCCTAAGTGTTAAACCCTTAATGTATTTAAACCTCTTAATAAATCCATCTTAATAATCACTAAGACAATAGCTTGTAACTTGGGCCTTGCATTAGGGTTCTAATTCTTCCTTAATTGGTTAAGAAGGACTAACCCTAGTGTTAATGGACAAGTCCCCCTCAAGTTGTCTTACAAACCATAAATCCCACTTCTTAATCTTACCATTAACTAAAATCTACTCTAATAAAGGTTTTGTTTTGTCATGAGGTTAATCCCTAATCATGGATTAAGTTGAGGTATCTTCCTCAGCTTAAATGTTCTCATCTATTATCCTTCTATTAGGATGGTGTAATGGGTCCATTAAATCCTTGATTATGGCTTAAACTCATTACTTAACACTAAACAAAAACAACAAAAACATCTAAGTAAATACAAGTAGGTTAATGATCTTAATCCTACATCATGGTGATTAAGTGTGAGGTGTTTACTTCATACTTAAGGTGTTCTCATTACCCCTAATCAGAGGGAGGATGTGATGAGTTTACTAACCCTTGGTTTAGGCTTAAACTCATTTTCTTATGACAAACTCCAAAAGCAATAAAAGATTGAAAATACCAAAAACAAACAATAATCGTCTCCTCCGAGATTCTTTTCTCATCTCATTCACTCACAAACGAGAACTTGCTTCTCCCGTCTAATGCAAGACAGTTTGCACCTGAGCCAGACATGTCATACACTTGAGCATAGACAAGCAAGCAGTTCACAAGTCAATTTATCTTTCAGTCGCTTTGAGTCGAACTACGATGTTCTGACTTCTTCATTGCACGAGAGGATACGTAGGCATAACTTAACGGTTATCGAACAAAAGTCTTTGTATATTCCCCCTCTTCCAGCATTATTCTTTTAAACCTCATTGTCTTGAGCTTTGCACTCTTTCCTCACACTGACACCCTTTACTTCACTTCACATTTCTTTTACACTGACACCTGTATATCCTTTTCCAGCTTTTGCACACAGAATAACACTGACACTATCCCTTTAAGCACAAACTTTTAAGCGTGGATCCCGTCGAGTACGGCGGACAATCTGGGTTCTAATACCTTCCCAGGTTGTAACCAACCCCCTTTCTCAGTTTCTATGGTTCGCAACCGTCTTATCCATCTTTTCCTAGGTTTATGCAGCATTACATTTCCTTCGGGATAAATATGCCTAGCTGGTGACTCTTTTCTTTTCATTTCTTTTCTCCTTTCACCGACTGTTCGCGCTTGTACCAGGATGCAAATCTTTGGGAGCGACAATTGGGAACCTCCGAAGACGGTAACGGAAATTAGAAGTTTTCTTGGTTTAGCTGGTTATTATCGAAGGTTTATAGAAGGATTTTCTAATTTGGCGTTGCCATTGACTCAATTGACCCGGAAGAGTCAAGCCTTTATTTGGGATGTAACTTGTGAGAGAAGCTTTGAAGAATTGAAAAAGAAATTGACTTCGGCACTGATATTGATTTTACCGAACCCGAATGAAGCTTTTGTTGTGTATTGTAATGCATCTAAAATGGGTTTAGGTGGTGTGTTAAATCAGGTTGGTAAGGTAGTAGCTTATACTTCAAGACAGTTGAGGATACACGAGAGGAATTATCCTACTCATGATTTAGAATTGGCTGCAGTAGTATTTGTGTTGAAAATTTGGAGGCATTATCTCTATGGGTCGCGATTTGAAGTCTTTAGTGACCATAAGAGTCTGAAATATTTATTTGATCAGAAGGAGCTTAATATGAGGCAGAGGAGATGGTTAGAATTTTTGAAAGATTATGATTTTAATTTAAGTTACCATCCGGGAAAGGCAAATGTAGTAGCAGACGCATTAAGCCGGAAAACAGTTCATATGTCGGCTATGATGATGAAAGAGATGGATTTAATTGAGAAATTTAGAGACTTAAGTATGGTGTGTGAGATGACACCTGGAAGTGTCAAGTTAGGCATGTTACGAATAAATAATGAATTTCTTGATGCAATTAAGGAAGGCCAACGACAAGATGTGAAATTGGTGGACTTAATGCCTACCAAGTAAAATGATCAAGGCGATGATTTTAGTTTGGATAATAATGGTATTTTGAGATTTCAGGAGAGAATTTGTATACCCGATAATGTTGAACTAAAGAAAGCAATTCTGGACGAGAGTCATCGGAGTAGCTTAAGTATTCACCCGGGAGCTACGAAGATGCACCATGAATTAAAGAAATTATTTTGGTGGCACGGTATGAAACGAGATATTGCACACTTTGTTTATGCTTGTTTAGTATGTCAGAAATCAAAAGTAGAACATCAGAAGCCTTCAGGGCTGATGCAACCTTTAGAGATCCCAGAATGGAAGTGGGATAATATTGCTATGGATTTTGTGACAGGTTTGCCGAATACTGCGAGAGGACTGGATACTATTTGGGTAGTGGTGGACCGGTTGACTAAGTCCGCGCATTTTATTCTGATTAACATCAGTTACCCGTTAACTAAGTTGGCGGAGATTTATATCCGAGTTGTTATGAAATTGCATGGTGTACCGTCAAGTATAGTATCGGATAGAGATCCGCGATTTACCTCTGAGTTTTGGAAAAGTTTGCACGAGGCTTTGGGTTCTAAGTTGAAATTGAGCTCGGCTTACCACCCACAGACAGATGGACAATCCGAGAGGACTATTCAGTCATTAGAAGATTTATAGAGAACTTGTGTGCTAGAAAAAGGTGGTGCGTAGGATACACATTTAGCACTGATTGAATTTACTTATAATAATAGCTATCATTCAAGTATTGGAATGGCGCCGTTTGAAGCTCTTTATGGTAGAAGATGTAGAACACCTCTGTGTTGGTATGAGACAGGTGAAAATGTTATGCTTGGGCCTGAGATTATTCAGCAGACTACTGAAACTATTCAGATGATAAAAGAGAAAATGAAAGCGTCTCAGAGCCGGCAGAAAAGTTACCATGATAATAGAAGGAAAGACTTAGAGTTCAGTGAGGGTGACCATGTATTTTTGAGAGTCAACCCAATGACCGGTGTTGGACGTGTGTTGAAGTCTAAGAAGTTGGATCCTAAGTTCATTGGACCATATCAGATTATGCAAAGAGTAGGCAAGGTTGCTTACAGAGTGGCATTACCACCAGAACTTTCGAATTTGCACGAAGTGTTTCATGTATTGCAACTCAGGAAATATGTGTCTAATCCGTCACATGTAATTCAGAGAGATGAAGTGTAAATCTGTGACAATATTACGGTGGAGACTTTACCGTTGAGGATTGAAGATCGTAAGATGAAGCAACTTCGAGGCAAAGAGATACCTCTTATGAGAGTAGCTTGGGGAGGAGCTGCTGGTGGAAGTGTTACCTGGGAACTGGAGAGCAAGATGCGGGAATCATATCCAGAGTTATTCCATTCAGGTACATTTTCGAGGACGAAAATAATTAAGTGGGGGAGAGTTGTAACGCCTTAATTTTTATATTTATTTTTGTGAAATAAATATTAATATTTTAATTGCATAATTGAATTAATTGGTGAAGAGGGTATTTTATGAGAATAATAATAATAATATAAGGTGTATTATTATAATGTTGTTATTATTTAAATAAAATAAAATAAAAGGGTTAGTTAGAGGTTTAAGGGGCAAAGGTGGAATTGTTGTTTCATAAAAAGAGGAATTAGGGAAACAAACCTCATTCATCGTATTTTGACGAAGAACAGAGAGGTTTGGAGAAAGAGGAGAAGAAAGGCAAGGTCAAGGATCGTAGATCACGAAGACCAAAAGTTGTGAAGGAAAGCTTCGATTTTAAGGTAAGGGGGGAGAAAAGGGTTTATGATTGGTGATAAGACATAGAAGGATAATTGGGAGTTCCTTCCTCCCTTAGATATATTAAGAGATTATGATAATAATGATTGAATTGATACAATATTGTGAAATTGTTGATGAATATGATTATACGATGTATTTTGAAAATATATTTGGTGTTGTGTGTTTCGTATTGGGAGGAATGGCATATGAAGGTTATGGGAGATATGATGAATAGAGAAGAGGGTTAAACCTCATAGATTCCTTAATTTGATCTAGGAAAGTTTATTAATAAAACTAGTGGATGTTATATGTATAAATGGATAATAAACATGTGAATTGGCTGGTTCTGAGTGCTAAATTCGACTTAGAATGATTGGGGTTCGTACAGGTGAGAAAGGAGGAAGAAAATGGGAAGAACACAAAAATCAGAATTTTGGGGTCAGGTGCCCTGACACGGACCGTGTCCCATCACACGGGTGGCAGTGTCAGGCTTCGGGAAATGTGTTTTTGATGATTTAGGGGGCCGTGTCCCAGGCCACCTGACACGGGCCGTGTCAGGGGACACGGGAGGTCGTGTCAGGCCCCTGTAAATGCAATTTTTCGTCCGTTTTAAGGTGGATTTGATTCATTCTTCTAATGTAGGATTATATTAGTTAAATAAGACTTTGAGGATGTTCTAATAGTGAATATATGACTTGATGATTATTCGCATAAGAAATCCTAAGTGCTTAATTGAAATATATGAATATGTAGATTGTTATAATTGTGAATAACATGAGATATGTGTATGTTTTGTGTGTGAATAAGATGCACTGATGGTTGGTTGATGAGATCATGATGATCGTAAAGCATGATGTGTTCATGTGTATTGTGATATGGTATGCGTTGTTGTGTCTGCATGCACATACATTTGATGGAATAATCATGTCGTGGATGTGATTATTCGGGATTCGTTGAGAATCGTGGTTGCAGGGATGATCGTGTCTTGTTGGAGACGTTAACGATGCATTTGGGGTTCTGTTGATGAACCGTTATTGTGAGTCGGTACCGCATTTACATTGTGCATTGGAGTCACATTGCATTATAATTGATTGAATATTATGATTGATTGAATAATATGATTGATTGAATATTATGATTGATTGAATAATATGATTGATTGAATAATATGATTGATTGAATAATATGATTGATAATTTGGTGTGATTAGGGGTGAATTACTTCTATATATATGTCGTATGCATCGTTATATTATGAATCTATTTCTCACCCTTCTGTTTGTTTTGTTGCATTTGTGCTTCTTCGGAAGTGCAGACAATTCAGGTACTTGAGAAGTACGTTGGTGTGATGTCTGTGTCCTAGGAACTCTGATATGTAATGGGAACGGGGATCTTTTCCATATTTACTTATAATGTTTAGAAAAACTTATTTTTATAATTAAACTTGAATTGAAGAACTTTGAAATTCTGGTATGACAGACTCAGATGTCGAATATGATGTTGAGACATCTTATCTGTTACTTATAAACATGGTAAGGCATACATATCAGTACTTAAATAATTCTGATATATCAAAGTCAAACATACTTCAGGATGTTGTGACATCTGATAGGACATTCAGTTCAGGTACTGTATAAAACATAAAACAGAAAAGATATAAAGAACACATCAGAATTGTTAACCCAGTTCGATCAAATCAATCTACTCTGGGGGCTACCAAGCCAGGAAGGAAATCCACTATGTAGTATTAATTCAAAGACTTCTCAGCAAACACCTACAGTTTACAGTCTTCTCACTAAATCACTACCAATGCAACTTCTACTTAGGAACTCCTAAATATGAGAAACTCATCCTCACTTCCAATCACCTCAGTGATGTCTCACAGTTCTCAACTCTCAGTTGCTGATATTGACGACTTCATACCTACAACAATTCACAATTAGAATCCATGCTTCCATGACAACAACTTAACCTTGCTTAGCAGCTTCAGTTAAGTACAATACTTCTCTTGCTTACAAGCTTCGAGAATCACAGGTGAAACAACCATAATAGAGTTACTTGTTACGCACGGCTGCCACCAGAACACAACCCTAATAATGTTTACATTTTCGGTTGATTGGGTTAATTCTAAACTAGGTTACAGGGTTTCTTTTATAACCTATTCCCAACTAGATTTGGGCCTAAACAATCACAACAATAGCTGCTACAAATATGCAGAAAAAATCTGCTACAAATATACCAAAATATCTTCAAATCTAAAAACTCCTAAAATATCTCTAAATATAGAAACTCTATATTTTTCAATATTTGTCTTCAATTTAAATTGAGTCTTTAAGATCTTCTAAATCAACACCCTTTAAATCAGCGCCACATATGATTGCATAATATCTCCAGAATATTCTGCATAATTCAGATCTGATAAATCCCACTTGTAAACACCCCAAATTTGCCCTCACTCATTTCACCATGGCTTGTGACTCTTTTCATGTGCATAAGTTCAATCATAGCATCTCATATTGCATTTTTGCTTCACTGCATTGTTTCTAAGTCATCTGCATCTAGGGTTTGTGATATAAGCCATCCCTGAGCCATTTGAGCCACTCCAAAGGTCATCAATCATCCCAAAGGGGTCCATGTATGTGAAAGCACCATATTATATCCCCACAAGGTCAAGGAAGTCAAAGAATCACAAGAACTGAGAAAGGCATGGAAGCAGAGCCAGGTTTAACTGCACAGATGACCTAGAATTAGGGTTTTGGTTTCAGAGGCCATAACTCCAAATTTTTTGGTCATTCTTGTTTCTATTGGTCTCTATATGTTATGAGGATCATGCATATCAATTTTCATGAAGAAATTCAATGGGGAAGGCATCTGATCAAGAGATAACTTCTTGAGCAAGCCAGTGCAAAATCAGAGCATCTGAGGTCCCCAATGACCCAACCAAAGGGCATTCTCCATCATTTTGAATGTGTATGATCTTTATTTGATCATAGAAGATGTTAGAAGTTCACAAAATTGAATAATTTCAAGCCATTTGCAAAGTTGCCTTTTTTGGAAAGTGACTTATAATGTAAACTTCCTATTTTGGGAAAGTTTTTCAACCTCCTCTTATTGATTCAAAAATGCTTCAAATGAGAAAACTTTAGTCATGAAAGTTGTAGATTGGATCATTCCCTTTTCAAAAAGTACAAGAACTCATTTTAATTCATTTTGTATCAAAAGTTATGGCTTGTCAAAGTTGAACAAAATCACTAAATTTCCACTTTTGGCACCAAAGAGGGATTTTTGCAAATTCAAATTCCAAGCACTTTCAAGACCTCTAAATGACTTCTTTGCATCATTATAACATATTGAAACTTAGCAAAATCAGAATTGCCCAAGAGCTTTCAAGGTTCATGCCTTAGATCACAAACTTTCATAAGCCATTTTCCATGAAATTCTCCAAAAAGGAACTCTTGCAAGAATGATGTCCAAGGATTGGTTTGACTTCTAATTGGTATCAAAACACCATAACAACATCACATAACTCATTTTGTCACAAATTGCCCAAGAAATCATGAGATTTCATGCCTTGGTTCACAAGAAACTTCAAAGAGGGCAAAATGCAAAACTCATGCCATCTTGCTATCCAAGCCATCCAGCTGCATCTTGTTGATCCTATAGCTCACCATAAATCATGCTGAGGCAAGACACCCCTTTAGATCTCTTCTGCCACAGCCCATGCTTATAGTACACATAGACTTGACTTTTTGCAAAAGGGGCCATGCCAATCACACTATGCCACCACCAACTCTCTGCCCAATCAGAGTCTAATATGTGGACCTCAAGCATCCCAAAGCAAGACACACAAGCCAGAAACCTCCCATAATCCAGCTTGCACAAAAATCTGTCTAAGACTTCTCCTCTTCGAATTTCTTCACACAGCCATCAAACCTTCATTTTTCCTTCACCAATGAACCACACATCCTTCATAGAACCAAAATCCACCATTAAAACAGCTTGAAACCTCACATATCTCAACTGTGAAACCTGCTATACCAGAACTCAAACTCCCAAATCAGCCACCAACAAAAGGTTTTGAGCATTCCATTGATCTCAGGAGGTTCAAAGGAGACACTTTGCATAAAAGAAAGGCCTGGAAAGCTCATATTCACAGTTCATCACCTCAGGTAGCTTCAAACTTTAAACTTTTCAGAGTTTGTTTTTTTTGTTACAAAATGAAAGTACATGTTATGCTGGTCATGCTGATGTTTTTAGATTTGAAAATGGTGTGAAAATAAGCATGTTGTGTCCTTCTGAAATTTTGCCCGTGAAAATGAATAGCTTCGATTCTCTTTGTTCATGCTTGATAAATGGTGTTTGATGGTGGATTTAGGTTTAGTTTGAGTGGAGGATCGTTTCTGGGAAGTTAATTTAGGTTGGGGTGGCCTGTAGAAGAAGCTAGAGTTTTTGCCCTGCCGGAGAAGACGACCGGAGCTTATCTCCGGTCGCTTGAAGTTAATTAGGGCAAAACCTATTTAATTAGTAACTTTGAATTCTAACCCTAGGATCATGCTTCCCGCGCGCACTTGGATGGACCAGATCATGTCATTAAACCCTAAAACTTGATTAATTAAATTAATTTAGTTTAATTAGTCAGCTTGAATATGAGCCACATGATCACGCGCGAATTAGCAACTTTGAACCATGGCCTTGGATTCTGATTACCACCAGTCTTGTTGACTTACACGCGCAGCCCTTGGATCCTTCAACTTTGCATCTCAGCCACTGGTTTTGCTTACTTTTCTTTTTTCCTTTAATTATTTCATATTTTATTTCATATATTTTTTAAAAATAGCAAAAATGAGTTAAAAATTCTGATTCATTTTGTCAAACATTTCATTAATTTTCAGAACCCAAAAATATTTTTATTTTTATTTTTTGCGTTAAAAATTATTTTTAAATCATTTAAATGTTTATTTTTAATTAGTTAATGGAAATTAATTAATTAAAAATGCATTTAGGTATTTAAAAATCACAAAAAAATTCACATTGCATTTTAAAACATTTAGAAACATTATCCAACTCTCAAAACAAATTTCTTTTTGGTCCTTGATGCATTTTGACAATTTTCATTGGAATAAAAGTTGTTTAAAGGCAATATTTTTGTTCAAACTTGGAAAAATTCATTCTGCCTAACCATGAAGAGTTTGATGATGGTTCTTCTTGCATTGCATCCTTCATAGCATGTAGTTTCTAGGGTAAAATTGGTTTGAATTTATCTTTCATTTTCAATTTGTTTTGCATTTTGCATTGTGAGGTGCTTTGAGACCCTAGTTGACTTAGAAAAATCATAACTTCCATTAGGTTTAGATTTAGGTCTCCTCCTTTGGGCAGTGAACTTGTGTAGGGTTAGGGTTCCTTTGATCGCATTTTCAATTTTTTATCATGTCATTTGCTTCTGATTTTGAATTTTGTGTTACATGTTGTGCATAAACCCTAATCTTTGCTTTCCTTTGCATCCATCTTTCATTTGCTTGAATACATGAACTTTCCATGACATTTTGTGCATCAACATGACATATAAGATATCTTAGGACATATTAGAATCATGTTTGCTCATTTCATCACTCATTTGCCATGTTATATGTTCATTCCATTTCATAAACTTTTCATGAACTTTCATGGTTCAAAGCATGCTTCATTTGCATCCACATCCTTGTATGATCATCCACAACTCTTGAAATGTGTTTGCATCATCTTTTAGCATCATTAACATCATGTTCATGTTTCTGACTTTGGTTTTCATCATGGAATTCCATCTTATTCTCATTGCATTTCATTTCCTTTGCTAACTTTTCAGGTGGTAAGTTGTTTTGAGAAGTGAATTTGCCTTCACTTCTCACAATCTCTTCTCATCTCTCTTATGCATCATTGCTGCATTTTATATTTGTATTTGAGTGAGCTTGCTCATTCATGCTCCCTCTCCTCTCTCTTCCTTCAAGCAACTTGTCTTCTTAAGTGAAACAAGTTGTTTTGCTTCTCTTTGTTTCTTTCTCCTTTCATTTGCTTCTTTCCTGGTGGCTTTTCTCCTGAAGATCTTTTGCAAGCCTCATAAACCCTAGGAACAACCAAGCATGATAACAATTAGGGTTTGATTAGTTTCCCCATCTAGTTTTACCTTTGTGTCATCTTTGAGTCTTCTCTTCTCATCTGATAATCAAGGACTAAACCCTAAAGGTTATAAGGCTTTGTGATTAAGCTTATGCCTGCATCCTTCTATTAGGATGGAGTGTATAACTTTAATCCTAAGTGTTAAACCCTTAATGTGTTTAAATCCTTTAATCAATCCATTTAATAATCACTAAGACATCAAGCTTGTAACTTGGGCCTTGCATTAGGGTTCTATTTCTTCCTTAATTGGTTAAGAAGGACTAACCCTAGTGTTAATGGACAAGTCCCCCTCAAGTTGTCTTACAAACCATAAAAAACACTTCTTTATCTTACCATTGACTAAAATCCATTTAATAAAGGCTTTGTTTTGTCATAAGGTTAATCCCTAATCATGGATTAAGTTGAGGAGCCTTCCTCAGCTTAAATGTTCTCATCTATTATCCTTCTATTAGGATGGTGTAATGAGTCCATTAAATCTTTGATTATGGCTTAAACTCATTACTTAACACTAAACAAAAACAACCAAAAACATCTAAATAAATTCAAGTAGGTTAATGATCTTAATCCTACATCATGGTGATTAAGTGTGAGGTGTTTATCTCATACTTAAGGTATTCTCATTACCCCTAATCAGAGGGAGGATGTGATGAGTTTACTAACCCTTGGTTTAGGCTTAAGCTCATTTTCCTATGACAAACTCCAAAAAGCAATAAAAGATTAAAAAAAAAAACAATAATCGTCTCCTCCGGGATTCTTTTCTCATCATCTTCACTCACAAACGGGAACTCGCTTCTTCCGTCTAATGCAAGACAGTTTGCACCTGAGCCAGACAGGTCATACACTTGAGCATAGACAAGTAAGCAGTTCACAAGTCAATTTATCTTTCAGTCTCTTTGAGTCGAACTACGGTGTTCTGACTTCCTCATTGCACGAGAGGATACGTAGGCATAACTTAACAATTATCGAACAAAAGTCTCTGTATATTCCCCCTCTTTCTAGCATTATTCTTTAAGCCTCATAGTCCTGAGCATTTCATTCCTGTTCTTACACTGACACTTCTCTTATACACCTCACATTTCCTTTACACTGACACTTGCATTCTTTCCAGCTTTGATACACAAATTGCACTGACACTACCCCTTTAAAACACAAATCTTTTAAGCGTGGATCCCTTCGAGTACGGCGGACAATCTGGGTGCTAATACCTTCCCAGGTTGTAACCAACCCCCTTTCTCAGTCTCTCTGGTTCGCGACCGTCTTATCCATATCTTTTCTCAGGTCTATGCAGCATTACCTTTCCTTCGGGATAAAAATGCCTAGCTGGCGAATCTTGTCTTTTGAGCTCACCACTGTGTGTTCTCTCTCCTTTCGCCGACCGTTTGCGTCTGTACCCCTCTTGGCCCTGTGTCATTTGGTGGGAGCGACAACTTGGCGACTCTGATGGGGAACCTTATACTGTAACTAGGGCTTCTGGTTCTTTTTGTGGGTTCCTCCTAGCGCTTGTTTGATTTGTGTTTACTGGGGTGTTATGTGAGATGTGTGTTTATTTATTTGCTTTATTTATTGCTTTATGTACAACTTTATTTATTGCTTCCCTTTACAGCTTTTCATATTTCATACTGTCATTATCATTGCTGGATCTGGTTTCTGTTTTGGTGGGTGGGGTTTCATTGAGAGTTTTAAGGTCCTATACCTGGGACCTGAGTGACACCTAGGCTAGAGTGGTTCATGTTCTTTCCCATTCCATTTCGGTCTGGTGCGGGAATATGAAACGCGGTTCAGATGTGGGTTTCTTCTGAGAACTCTGTGCTACAGATTTCCTGTAGTGCTAGGGCTATCTGGGAAGCCTGCTAAGTCTGGATGACCTTTATTATGACCTTCAGAAACTGAGGTGAATTAGAGGAGGATCTTTTATGGTTATTGTAAACATTGTACCTCCGGGTTAGAAGTGTTTACACTTCTCATAACTGATCCAAGTCTGAGGATCCTCTTTTTAGAACATTACATGTGAGGGGGTTGGGCTGTTTACAGGTTTGCAGGTACCCTTGGCCACATCATAGCCAATTACTATATTGTTTAAGAGTACCCCACTTTGGACAGTTCTTGTGATTTAACCCTGGACATGTGACTCTTTATTTGAGTCCCCCACCTTGGTTACTGGATTTCTGAGCCTCCATTTGGACTTCTTGAACATACATGGACTTATATCAAGACAGATAATCAGATCCAGCTTGATCACAAACCCTTGCATATCATTTGCATACTCATCATTTGCATCATTTAACATTTGTTTATTTGTTTTTCAGGGTATCCACATTATATCTGGCTTGATTTTGACCCCTTCTTCTGCATAGACCTCTGCTTCATCAGTTACTTGCTTCTGCTATTCTCATCCTCACCAGTATCAGCCTATCAGTGGCTCATCTCCAGTATTAGTCTTGATCTTCATCAGCACTTATCTTCAGCTCTTCATCAGCATTCATGGCTACACCCAGGAAGAGCAACATATCTTACCATTTCTTTGAGCCTGTGTTGACTGGTATCAGGCAGGTCCAGTCACTTATCACCCCTGACCACATCCCATTATTCAGAGAGCATTATGGAGGTATCCTGGATATGGTTATGGACCTAGACCCTTCTCAGAGGAGCATGATCCACACCTGCCTACAATTTTATGACCCTCCTTTGAGATGTTTCACGTTTCCAGACTTTCAGCTAGGACCTCTGCTGGAGGAGTTTTCATCATTGATTGGGGTACCTATCAGGGGTGGAGTCCCCTTCAACCCAGAAATGACTTCTCCCAGCAATGGAGAAGTAGCAAAAGCATTGTACCTGGAGCCTACTTTAATTGAGCAAAACATGACAACAAAAGCTGGGATCCCTGGTTTGCACTTAGACTTTTTGATTTCTCAGGCCATCCTGAAGGCCTCTTTGGGAGAATGGAGGGCAGTTTGTGCACTGTTAGCCCTCAGCATATATGGGGTTATACTGTTTGCAGATGAGCCCAAATTTATCAGCAAGAATGTTATTCATCTTTTCCTTCTGAGGAACCCAGTACCCACATTACTGGGAGATTTTTATTACTCCATTCATCAGAGGAATGAGAAACAAAGGGGGAAGTTTGTGAGATGTTGTGCTCCTTTGTTTCACACCTGGCTGCTCAGACACCTGCCTAAGTCAGATGCTTTCCTGAACCCTCACCAGCAGAAGAATTGGGCTAAGAGGCTCATTGCTTTGACTTCAGATGATATCAGATGGTGCACCCAGAGCACCAAAGGCAAAGACATTATCACCAGCTGTGGGCAATACCCAAATGTACCTCTGATAGGAGTAAAGGGTTGCATCAATTACAATCCTTTGCTGTTTAAGAGACAACTGGGCTATGCTTTGGTTCACCCTCCTAGAGTGCAAGATTTAGCTGAGACCCTGTATTGTGAAGTAAAACCTAATTCAGCTGTTGTCAGACAGGCATCCTGGGCTTGGGACAACATCCAGACAAAAGGGATGGCTATTCTTGGGAGGTGTAATAATGTTGCTTCAACTCAGTATTATGACTGGTCCCATGCTAGAGCTCAGATTACTGGGATGCCCTTCACCTTGGAGGACATACCTGGACCCTCTACAGTATAGCCAGCAGCCACTATCAGCCTGGAAGAGTTTGAGAAGCTGAAGGAAAGGAATGAGAATCTGTCTCAAGCTCTGAAGAAGACCCTTTGGGAAAGGAGTGATGGTCGTCTGGACATTAAAAGGTTGGAAAAGCTTAGGGGGGAGCATCTGGCCAAGATTGAGAAAACAGAGGACTATATCAGGAAAGCAAGAGTTGGGGAGAAAATATTGAAGAATGCCTGTAAAGAGGCCAAGATTCAAAAGACTATGACTGAACTCTATCTGCAAGAAAGTCAGGCTAGGTGGGTCAGGATCACTGAAGCCCAGACACAAGAAGATCAGAGAACTCAGGCTAAGATTGAACAGTTAGAGGCCAATGAAAAGAAGCAGCAGGAAGCTTTGCTGGCAGCCCAGAAGGAGATTTCAGAGTTGAAGCTTAGGGCTGGATTGAAGAGGTCAAAGGACCAGGACAGGCACAAGAAGCTGACCACTGCCATTACTACCAGGAACCTCCTCATTAGGACCATTACAGAGCATCCGGCTGGTCCCGTGACTGAGGCACTTCTGAAGGAGGTTAAGGAAGATGAGTTTGGACTGGATGTCTGACTTTTTGTTTGTTGTTGTTTCCATTTGATGTACTTTTCTTTTTGTTGTATTTTGACCCTTCATGGGCATGTATTGTAAAACAGACTATGTGTTGTTCAATATTTGTAATATATCTTAGTTTGTTTTCATTGGGTTTCTTTTCTCAAGCAACATCAAAGCATCTTCCTCGAGGTCTGGAAAGGTCAAAACCAAGAACCAAGCCGGATACCTTGGAAAACAAATAAGCATACTGCATTGCATACTAACCTTGTTTTTGTTTTGTAGGTTTCATTATTATTTGTTTCTAACTCTGTTGTGATCTCAGGAAACATTGCTCGCAGAAGAGTGTTCCCTGTCAACCGTGCGCACCGGTACCCTACTCGCAACAATCTTCCTGGTATCCAAATGGAGCAAGTACAGCAGGACCTAACTGAGGTCAGGACTCAGATGGCTAATGAAAGGGTGGAGATGAGAAACCAAATGACCCAATTCATGAATGTAATGACTGGCTTGGCCCAGAGTCAAGAGAGGTTAAGGGCATTGGTGGAAAGACAAACCCCCGAGGAACCTCATCCTGGAACTGGAGGAACTAGTAATAATGAGAGGGGTCAGCCTCATGTTAATCCACCAGTATTTGGACCTCATCTAGATCCGGAAGTCAACATCCCGGGAAATGTGCAAGGAAATACTGCTGGGGGGAGAATCTTACAGGAAGATCCCCAAGAAGAGCAATTTACTGTCATGGGAGCTATAGATGAAGTCTATGATAGGAGGTTTGATGAAATTGCTGAGAAGTTGAGATCTTTGGAGTCCCAAAACTCCTTGGGCTTCGACATAATGGATATGGGGTTAGTGGATGGGGTGAGAATTCCCCACAAGTTCAAACCCCCGTGCTTTGAGATATACAATGGAACCTCCTGTCCACGAACTCACCTGCAGTCTTTCCTGGGAAGACTTAAAGCATATACCATGGATGAAAAGCTGTGGATGTTCTACTTTGAAGACAGCTTGACTGGGGCTTCAAGGGAGTGGTATTCACACCTGACCAGAGCTACTATCAGATGCTGGAAGGACCTAGCTGAAGCCTTCATCAGGCAGTATCAATACAATCTGGACATGGCTCCCAACAGGACCCTCCTAATGGGAATGTCTCAATCTTCCAGAGAAAGCTTCAGAGAATATGCCCAAAGGTGGAGACAGCTTGCTGCTGCTGTCCAACCACCCATGTCGGAAAGAGAAATGGCCGACATGTTCATGAATACTTTGCAAGGAACATATATTGATAGATTGGCTGCCTTTTCTTCCACCAGCTTCGCAGACGTAGTTATAGCTGGAGAAAGGATTGAAAGTCTGCTAAAAATGGGCAAAATTTCTGATAATGGTGCAAGTTCGTCCAGTAATTCCAGGAAGCCTTTTGTGGGACCCCGGAGGACCAGTGAGACAAATGCCATTCATGCCAGCCGGGGCAAACCCCAATATGTCCACGGATCAGTAGCAGCTGTCACCATTCCAGCTCCAATTCCTCAGCAATCAGCATATCAACAACAACAACAACCACATTATCATAGCAAGTTCAGTATCCGCCACAAAGAACCTACAACAACAACAATAGCAGTCAACAACAACGACCCTTTCAGCAAAGACCATCACAGGAAAACAGGGTGATTGACCCTATCCCTATGCCTTATGCTGCCTTATTGCCACAACTCCTGAAGCTTAACTTGGTTGAGTTAAGGACATTGGCACCTCCAGATCCCTCCAATCTCCCAAAGAATTATGATGTCAACGCCAGGTGTGCTTTCCACTCCAATGCACCTGGTCACAATACTGAGAAGTGCAGAGCATTGCAAATGAAAGTTCAAGATCTGGTGGATTCTAAAGACCTCAACTTCGCACCTCCTCCGAATGTCAACAGAAATCCTATGCCTAATCATAGTGGGCCGAGGATTAATGCCATCGAGGAAGACAAACCATCTACTTTGATCACCAGTGTTGCACAAATTCGAACACCTCTGGTCGAAATTAAAGCTCAGCTTCTAGAGTGCCAAGTGGTCCCCGGGTGTGAGGTCGGTTGTGGGTATTGCAACATTGCAGTCAATGGGTGTGAAAATTTGAGAAGCGACATAGATGGTCTTATTAAGGATGGTGTCCCTCAGATTTCAACAACGGTGCCTACAAATCCAGCAATTCCCTTAACAACAATTCCTGATTCTTCTACAACAGCAGCAACAATCATTCCTACCGATTCATCAATATCATCAGCAATGGCTCCGTCCATCACTTCAACAAGTCAAAATTCAACAACCATTTCTTCTACAACATCAACATCCATTTTATCAGCAGAATCTTCTACAATGCCAACAGAAATTAATGAAGATGTCTCAGCAGTCACCATCTACTATGATCCATCAAATGTTCCTCCCAGCAACAATTTCCAACAACAAACAGTGGCACCTCCCGCCAGATCACCAGTCACAATTTACTACGATCCGCACACCATTACAGTACCCTCCTCTGCAACAGTCAGTCCAGTTACCATCACGGTGCCTGGACCAGTTCCTTATGAAAGCAGTAATGCCATACCTTGGCATTATGGCTCTGATCTCTACTGCAACGGGGAGAAAATCACTCTGGATTCTTCAACCTCTTCTCCACAAGTTGATAATGTTGGGGGAGGGGGAGGCTTCACCAGAAGCGGACGCCTTTTTGCCTCACAAACACAAAGACCTAATGTTGAAGCAGAAGCTGCTGCCAAAGCAAAAGGAAAGAGTGTGGTATTTGAAGAGCCAACTATCAAAGAAACTCAGAAGACATCTTTTGAGCAAGATGTAGACGAGTTTATGAGAATCATAAAGAGAAGTGATTACAAGGTGGTAGATCAGCTTCACCAAACTCCCTAAAAAATCTCCATATTATCCCTGTTGATGTGTTCTGAAGCTCACAGGAATGAATTATTGAAAGTCCTGCACGCAACATACGTGCCAGAGGAGATTACCGTTAATCAGCTAGAAACTGTGGTGGCAAATGTCAATACCAGTCACGGACTGGGCTTCACCAATGCTGACTTAACAACAGAGGGACGCAACCACAATAAGGCTTTGCATATCACCTTGGAATGCAAGGGTGCTGTTCTATCTCATGTACTGGTGGACACTGGGTCATCACTCAATGTTCTGCCAAAGAAAGCCTTAGTGAAGCTGGAGTATGATGGCTTGGCACTGCGTCCAAGTAATTTGGTGGTGAGAGAATTTGATGGCTCTAAGAGATCAGTGCTTGGAGAGATTGATCTGCCTGTGATGATTGGACCGCAGACCTTCAAAACTGCCTTCTATGTGATGGACATTCAGCCGACCTACAGCTGTCTGTTGGGTAGACCCTGGATCCACGCCGCTGGCGCTGTTACATCTACCCTTCACCAGAAGTTGAAATTCGAGTGGGAAAGCCAAATCATCACCATATGTAGGGAGGAAGACATCTTTGTTAGCCATCTGGCTACGTATAAGTACATAGAAATGGATGGAGAGATCCATGAAACTATGAGCCAGGGGTTTGAGGCCCTCAACATTAATGAAGCATTTGTTGTACTGGGAACTTCCATAACATCGTACCAGCAAGCCCGGAAGGTTGTTGAAGAGGGTACTGCCCAAGGCTGGGGCAAGTTGCTGCCCATGGAGAAGAAAGAAGACAAATTTGGGTTGGGTTACAGACCAACTCAACAAGATCAATCAGAGGCTGCAAAAGAGCCCAATTTTGTCAGCGGCGGAATGCTCACCCTGGATGCTGTGAACAATTTGGAAGACGAGGAGGAAAGCGACCGCAACCTGGAGAGCTGGATACGTAGAAGGATCCCGGGGAGCCAAGTCATTAACTGGTCTTCCCAGGAAATTATAAGGGTTACTCCTGCAGAGTAATTATTATTTCCTGTATTTTAAAGTATGCATCAAGTTTTGCATCTTGCCCAAGATGTCAAGACTCATTTTGTAATCGGGCCATCTTGTAATTTTGTGCAAATGGATTAATCAATGAATATCGGACATCTTTTGCAAATGAGTCTTTCTCTTTTCCGCTCACTGTTTTTCATTTTTCTTTTTGTACAAAAATAAAATGGCAATATTTTTCAAAATGATAACTTCATTTCACTTTTTCTAAATAAGATAAAAATGATCACTAAAATGAACCAATTTAAACCCTTGCAGAAAGTGCCCTCCAGATTGCACCGACAACAACACTGCTATGACTTCGTATGACTTCAACAATCCAATCAATCAAGCTGATGAAGGGGTTGAAGAAGATTATGAGCTACCTGAAGAGCTAGCCAGGTTGTTAAGGCAAGAGGAGAAGGTTATCACTCCTCATCAGGAGGAGATTGAAACGGTTAATCTTGGTACGGAAGAAGATGTGAAAGAGGTTAAGATTGGGGCCTGCCTGCAAGATTCGGTAAAAGAGCAACTGATTGACATGCTTCGGGAATATGTGGATGTTTTTGCTTGGTCTTATCAGGATATGCCAGGGTTGGACACCGACATTGTCATGCACAAGCTACCTTTGAAAGAGGACTGCCCACCAGTAAAACAGAAGTTGCGCCGTACTCGCCCAGATATGGCAATGAAGATTAAAGAAGAGGTACAAAAGCAGTGGGACGCCGGTTTCCTTGCTGTGACTAGCTATCCGCCGTGGGTTGCTAATATTGTACCTGTGCCTAAGAAATATGGCAAGGTGAGGATGTGTGTGGATTACCGAGATCTAAATAGAGCCAGCCCGAAAGATGACTTCCCTTTACCTCACATTGATGTATTGGTTGATAATACGGCTCAGCTCTCGGTGTTCTCCTTCATGGACGGATTTTCAGGATATAATCAGATCAAGATGTCACCCGAAGACATGGAGAAGACAACTTTCATCACACCCTAGGGCACATTCTGTTATAAGGTAATGCCATTCGGACTGAAGAATGTTGGTGCCACTTATCAACGGGCTATGGTAACATTATTCCATGACATGATCCACAAAGAAATCGAATGTTATATGGATGACATGATTGCCAACTCCCTCACAGAAGAAGACCACCTGGTAAATTTGTTGAAGTTATTCAAGCGTCTGAGGAAGTATCAACTGAAGTTAAACCCCAACAAGTGCACATTCGGGGTGCGATCGGGCAAGCTGCTGGGATTTATTGTAAGTGAGAAAGGGATTGAAGTGGACCCTGACAAAGTCAAAGCCATTCAAGAAATGCCTGCACCAAAGACAGAAAAAGAGGTTCGGGGGTTTCTAGGTAGGTTGAACGACATTTCACGGTTCATATCTCACCTTACAGCAACCTGTGAGCCTTTGTTCAAGCTGTTAAGAAAAGAACAAACGGTCAGGTGGAACGAAGACTGCCAGAGGGCTTTTGACAAAATCAAGGAATACTTACAAGAGCCTCAAATCCTTATGCCTCCAGTTGAAGGAAGACCTCTAGTCATGTACTTGACAGTATTAGAAGAGTCAATGGGGTGTGTGTTGGGCCAGCATGACGAGTCTAGTCGAAAAGAGTATGCAATATACTACCTGAGCAAAAAGTTTACCGACTGTGAACAACGTTATTCACTGCTCGAGAAAACTTGTTGTGCTTTAGCGTGGGCTGCTCGCCGACTAAGGCAGTATATGTTGACCCACACTACTTTGTTCATTTCAAGAATGGACCCAATCAAGTACATCTTTGAGAAGCCAGCACTTACCGGACGGGTTGCAAGATGGCAAATGATCCTCACGGAATATGGTCAGTACACATCTCAAAAGGCCATCAAAGGCAGTGTATTGTCTGACTATCTTGCTGAGCAACCCATTGATGATTACCGGCCTATGAGATTTGACTTCCCTGATGAAGACATCATGTTCATAAAGGCAAAAGATCATGAAGAGCCTGTTCACACTGAAGGGCCTGACCCAGAAGAAGAATGGACTATGATGTTTGATGGGGCTGTTAATATGAATGGTCGTGGTGTTGGTGCAGTACTTATTACACCTAAGGGAGTTCACATGCCTTTCTCGGCAAAACTCACCTTCAACTGCACTAACAACGAAGCTGAATACGAAGCTTGCATTATGGGTCTTGAGGAAGCCATTGACCTCAGGATCAAGACTTTGGCTGTGTTCGGAGATTCAGCTCTGGTAATTAATCAAACCAATGGAAAATGGTACACACACCAAGATCATCTGATACCTTACCGGGATTATACACGGAGGTTATTGACCTTCTTCACAACGGTCAAGCTTGAGTATATCCCCCGAGATGAAAATCAGTTTGCAGATGCTCTGGCTACCATTTCATCCATGATCAAGGTTCAAGCTGCCAACTTTATGCCTCGAATCTCAGTATCCAGACTTGACAGACCAGCATATGTGTTCTCAGCAGATGTTGTTAAATATGATAAGCCTTGGTTCCATGACATTAAGTGATTCTTGGAGGATCAAACATACCCACCTGGGGCATCTTTCAATGACAAGAAGACATTAAGAAGGCTAGCTTTTAGTTTCTTCCTGAATACTGACGGTTCCCTGTACAAGAGAAACTTTGATATGGTACTCCTCAGATGCGTTGATAGGACGGAAGCAGACTTGTTGATGCACGAGGTGCACGAAGGATCTTTTGGTACCCATGCTGGAGGGCATGCAATGGCTAAAATGTTGCTAAGATCAGGGTATTACTGGATCACAATGGATGCAGATTGTTGTGCCTATGCCAGAAAATGCCATAAATGCCAGATCTATGCGGATAAAGTGCATGTGCCTCAGAATCCTCTGAATGTGATGTCTTCACCCTTGCCCTTTGCTATGTGGGGCATTGACATGATTGGCAAGATTGAACCGACTGCTTCAAATGGCCACAGATTCATCCTGGTTGCCATTGACTATTTTACCAAGTGGGTTGAAGCAGCTTCTTATGCAAATGTCACCAGGCAAGTGGTAGCCCGGTTTATGAAAAGAGACATCATCTGTCGGTATGGAGTGCCCGAGCGAATCATTACTGATAATGGTTCCAACTTAAACAACAAAATGATGGCAGAACTATGTCGGGACTTCAAGATCCAACACCATAATTCTTCTCCTTACAGGCCCAAGATGAATGGTGTTGTAGAGGCAGCTAACAAGAATATCAAGAAGATTGTACAGAAGATGGTGGTTACCTATAAAGATTGGCATGAAATGCTACCGTTTGCCTTGCATGGGTACCGTACGTCAATCAGAACATCCACTAGGGCAACACCGTATCAGCTTGTTTATGGTATGGAGGCAGTCCTACCTGTTGAAGTTGAATTACCCTCCTTGCGAGTACTAATGGATGTTAAACTGAACGAAGCAGAGTGGGTCCGATCCCGATACGAACAACTGAATCTGATTGAAGAGAAAAGATTAGCTGCAATCTGTCATGGGCAGTTGTATCAGAAAAGAATGAAGAAAGCCTTCGATCAGAAAGTCAGGCTCCGAGAGTACCAAGTAGGAAATCTTGTGCTGAAAAGACTCCTTCCTCCTCATACAGACCACAGGGGCAAGTGGACTCCGAATTATGATGGTCCGTTCATAGTAAAGAAAGTTTTCTCTGGAGGAGCACTGATGCTCAGTACTATGGATGGTGAAGACTTCCTGTCCCCTGTGAATTCAGATGCAGTTAAAAAATACTTCGCGTAAAAAGACCCGCTGGACATAAAAAAAACAGAATGTAAGTCCAGGCAAAAATAGGGCATCCCGGCGAGTCAAAAACAGAATAAAAGACTCGAGCAAAAATAAGGGAAAATAAATAAAAATGTACACCCGCTGAGTTGAAAAGCCGCATTGGACGACTCAGGAAAAAATGGGTATCCCGGTGGATTGAAAACCCGAAAGGGCGATCCACGCAAAATAAGGGAATAAGCGAACAACTGCATTCTGAATTCGTTTGTATCACTTACAACAGGATGACCTCCGAAAGGTTCGAGCGTCGGTCAGAATCAGCCTCCTTCAAAAGCAAGATGAGAAGAACGACAAAAGTCATACGAGTCATAGCAAAAGGGAAGCTCCTTGAAGCGTCATCAACATTGCCAACATCTTTTTGTTTCTCAATTTGTAACGATTTCCTCATTTCAGGGGATCCGTTTCTTTGACTGTATCTTGCCAATTCATGGCACACGAATTAATAAAATCAGATTTTCAGTCATATTTCATCTCGTACATTTTTATTTTCATTTGCAAAAATGTCCGATGTCTTTAAGATATTGATTGCATAAATACAGATGCTTCCCTTCTAAAAAACGTGCTTACAGGAAATATACTTACTCCCGGGAGTGTCTAAACTCCTATGATGGAATCCAGTAAGGGATACCTCGGGGTACTTGTGCGTTTCTTTGTCTTTACAGGATTGCAGGGGTTCAAAGCGCAACATGGGGCATGAAAGCTTCTCCCCAGTAGGCTGCCGAACCGTTGTTTCCTCAGCACACCTTCCAAACAGCACCAGAGATGCTTTCTCCCCATCAGAGTTGCCAGGCATCACTTCTCCAGCAAAGAGCAGCACCTGAAGGTGTTCATACCCCCAGCTGAGTTGTCAAGTATCATCCTCAGCAGGATCCCCATAGAAATCTCTAGGGAGATCTTTCAGTGATCTTTCTTCTTTCCCAGCCAAGTGCTAGACAGGGAACCATCTCCCCACAGAGTTTCAGCCTCTATCCAGAAGAGCGACGCCTGAAGATCTCTCAACAGAGTAAAGAAAGCTGCTACAGCCCCCAGCTGGATCCCTCACTACCAAGAAGGTCTATCAGAGATCTATTTCCCCAAGCAGAGTCATATATGTCAGATCTACCAATGATCTCATCCCCAGCTGGGATATCCACTTCAAGCAGATCAGCCAGAGATCTCTGCAGCAATGGGATCCGAATCCCGGATCGGTATCCTTGCATAATCATAGCATTCGCATCATATTTTCCCACAGAGCGTAGCATTCCGTCTAATACGGAGCATTACAACAAAAATCAAACATATTGCATAAATCATAAGCCATGTGTCGAACTGAACACTTGCAAATACCGACAATCCATCAACAATATATAAAATATTTCCCAATTCCCCACCAGAGAGCCAAAGCATTTCCCTTACACTCACAAATACAGATACACACTCCTTTTGGCACTCGTTCGTGTCATCATTCCCCAGTAAAGTCACCCGAGCATTCTTTACAAACAGACACCTACATTACAGATACTTCTTGACGCTCGTCTGCGTCATATCCCCCAGCAGAAAGCCAAAGCGTCCCCTTTGCACTCACTAACACAGATACATATATATATATATATATATATATACAACTTCCTTGACACTCGTCCGTGTCACCCCCCCAGCATAGTGCCTAAATACTTTGTAAACCAAATACTTGTTTATAATACACTTTTTCCGACACCCGTCCGTGTCGCACTCTCCCCAGCAAGTTGAGCACTCGTCTGTGTCTCACTCATGCTTTTCACTCATACCGATACTCGTCCGTATCTTGTATATGCCACTTATGTCCCCTCAGATTCGACACTCGTCCGTGTTCTTTGTTAACCAGTTGATGCTCGTCTGTATCATCATCTCTGAGCATGCGTCAAGCGTTTGTTTCTATTGATACTCGTCCGTATCATAGTCTTAATGATGCTCGTCTGCATCTTTAATCTATACACAGTGTCAAACACTTATACCCTCATCTCTTGAATTTAGACACTCGTCTGTATCTACCCTTCCCCAGAAGAATTCCCAGCAAATCTTGATAAACTATTTCCTTTCTATCTGACATTCGTCCTATGTCATGATACCTTTCGGCAACCGTACCCTGCCAGGTGATCATCCTTCACCTTTTTGATGATCGTCCTTCATCACCCCCAGTGGAGTTTCTATTCATTAGAACCCCTTCCTATCCGACATTCGTCCTATGTCGTGATATCTTCAGCAGCCGTCCCCTGCTAGGTGATTGTCCTTCACCTCTTGATGATCTTCCTTCATCATTTTATCCGATGGCCGTTCCTGATGGGCTAAAGACGTGTCTAATTATGCGTCTAGCGGTATCTTAACTGCAAGTGCACAGCCTATCGAAGTAATATTTAAGATTATCGATCCACAGGGATTCTATGGTTACTTAGTGCTAGATGAACTTCTAGTTTAGCTAAGGCGAATGGTTGTCACGATTTTTTGTTGATTTTTAAGACTATTAAAGGCGGAATTAAATTTAAGTTTTATTAAAATAATACTAAGGCGGTCGGTATGTAATTATACTAACTTAGATGGGTCAATCTAACCTAGGCTTATAAAGGTGTTTACTTAATCTATTCGGTAGAGGTTACCAGTTTAAATACCCTCAACTCACACTCTCGTGGTCTTATATCAGATCTTATCCCTAAAGCCCTATGCCTGCTCTCGCTAGCCCATAAGTGTTTAGAGATAATTTTTGGAAACTTAGTAATTCTAATTTATTTTAAAGCGCTCTCGCTGTGTTTAATTTAAATGCCTAACTTTAGCTATCTGGTTAAAATCTCACACTCTCGTGGTCTTGACCTAACCTAATACTCTTTTCTTACTCTCGTAACAAAAAGGTCGATTTTAATTAAAAAGTATCAGCCAGAATGTTAAGTGATTAATTATTTTAAGCCTACGATTAAATTTTACCGATTAAGTTTGTTCTAACTACATACCGCCCTAAGGTATTTAGCTACTCATCGATGTTGAACCAGACAGAGACAGAAAATTAAATAATAAAATACTCATGGCAGAAAAATAAATAAACATTATAAATATTTAAATTGCAATATAATAAAAAACCTGGTTAACAAATATTAGAGCAGACTCCTTCTTCCACAGACCGGAAAGCTTGGAGTTGGCGGAAATTGAAAATAACAAAGGCTGAAGGTTTAGAAAAAAATAAATGTATAACAATTTCCTGATGTTGGAAATTGTTATATAGCGGGTTTGGATACAATAAAAACGAGAAGAAAACTAAAAATAATACAGAAATAGAAACAGGGTCGTAAAATAGTTCGGCAGAGCTTCCGCAGAAAATCGAATAAAAAATGCTCTGTACATTGTTCATAAAACTTGTACTATTTATAGAATCCTTAATGGGCTGAAATTTGGACCTTTGTTGCATGGGCCTTGCTGAATTGGTGGAGAGAATGTAGGTACGTGGCAACAAAATAGGAGGAACGTTCTTCACGTAGTGCTTTGACGTAGTCTGAGTCAAAAACCTAATTTTATCCTTGTCACGGTCGTGACAAGGTCTTCACGCTCGTGTCATGTGGCTTTTGAGTGTCACGGTCGTGACAACTCTCTTACGGTCGTGACAACTCTCTTACGGTCGTGATGGATGCTTTTGGGGTGTCACGGTCGTGACACCCTGGTGACGATCGTGGCTACAACAAAATATGCAGTTTTGCAGGCTTCTTCATTTCTTCATCTTTTTATGGTTGATTTTGTTCCTTTTTCTCTTAATTCATGATTTAGCTCCATATAATGATGTACCTGCAAAATGGTAAGAAAAACTCGAGAAATCGAGTGTTAAAACGGTGATTATGCGATAAAACGTCAATGAAACCTAGCAATATAATCGATACGTTTTCTCGTTATCAGTTCCCATCGTTGATTCTGTTATCTGATATTCGTCTTATGTCATGATAAACCCCGAGAGCAGCCGTACCCTGCTAGGTGATCGTCCTTCACCTCTTGATGATCGTCCTTCATCATGCTTATCCGATGGCCATCCCCATCGTCGACCTTGTTATCCGGCATTCGTCCTATGTCGCGATACTTTCGGCAACCGTACCTTGCCAGGTGATCGTCCTTCACCAATAGATGATCGCCCCTCATCTTATCCCCAACAGAGCAGCCGTCCCCTGCTAGGTGATCGTCCTTCACCTTTGATGACCGTACCTCATCCTTTATTTCATTCATTCCTTGAACTTGATGGTCGTCCCCATCAAAATCTCTTATATCCCCAACTCGTCGGTCGTCCCCGTCATTGCCTTAGTTCCCGCATTTTCCCCAGCAGTCGTCCTTTGCTCGACGGTTGTCCTCCGTCGCCCGCACTTTATAATTATACTTTACTTCCTTTTACAATCTATATCCCTTTTCTTCTTCATTCTGTGAGTGCAAATTTTGGACTGTCTTTGGTATTCAACCACAAGTTATCTTGTTTGCCTGTTAAGCCGTTGCTTACATTCTGCACAGCTAACTCATGTTTGAATAGGGGCAGCTGTAAACACCCCAAATTTGCCCTCACTCATTTCACCATGGCTTGTGACTCTTTTCATGTGCATAAGTTCAATCATAACATCTCATATTGTATTTTTGCTTCACTGCATTGTTTCTAAGTCATCTGCATCTAGGGTTTGTGATCTAAGCCATCCCTGAGCCATTTGAGCCACTCCAAAGGTCATCAATCATCCCAAAGGGGTCCATGTATGTGCAATCATCATATTATATCCCCACAAGGTCAAGTAAGTCAAAGAATCACAAGAACTGAGAAAGGCATGGAAGCAGAGCCAGGTTTAACTGCACAGATGACCTAGAATTAGGGTTTTGGTTTCAGAGGCCATAACTCCAAATATTTTGGTCATTCTTGTTTCTATTGGTCTCTATATGTTATTAGGATCATGCATATCAATTTTCATGAAGAAATTCAATGGGGAAGGCATCTGATCAAGAGATAACTTCTTGAGCAAGCCAGTGCAAAATCAGGGCATCTGAGGCCCCCAATGACCCAACCAAAGGGCATTCTCCATCATTTTGAATGTGTATGATCTTTATTTGATCATAGAAGATGTTATAAGTTCACAAAATTGAAGAATTTCAAGCCATTTGCAAAGTTTCCTTTTTTGGAAAGTGACTTATAATGTAAACTTGCTATTTTGGGAAAGTTTTTCAACCTCCTCTTATTGATTCAAAAATGCTTCAAATGAGAAAACTTTGGTCATGAAAGTTGTAGATTGGATCATTCCCTTTTCAAAAAGTACAAGAACTCATTTTAATTCATTTTGGATCAAAAGTTATGGCTTGTCAAAGTTGAACAAAATCACTAAATTTCCACTTTTGGCACCAAAGAGGGATTTTTGCAAATTCAAATTCCAAGCACTTTCAAGACCTCTAAATGACTTCTTTGCATCATTATAACATATTGAAACTTAGCAAAATCAGAATTGCCCAAGAGTTTTCAAGGTTCATGCCTTAGATCACAAACTTTCATAAGCCATTTTCCATGAAATTCTCCAAAAAGGAACTCTTGCGAGAATGATGTCCAAGGATTGGTTTGACTTCTAATTGGTATCAAAACACCATAACAACATCACATAACTCATTTTGTCACAAATTGCCCAAGAAATCATGAGATTTCATGCCTTGGTTCACAAGAAACTTCAAAGAGGGCAAAATGCAAAACTCATGCCATCTTGCTATCCAAGCCATCCAGCTGCATCTTGTTGATCCTATGGCTCACCATAAATCATGCTGAGGCAAGACACCCCTTTAGATCTCTTCTGCCTTAGCCCATGCTTATAGTACACATAGACTTGACTTTTTGCAAAAGGGGCCATGCCAATCACACTGTGCCACCTCCAACTCTCTGCCCAATCAGAGTCTAATATGTGGACCTCAAGCATCCCAAAGCAAGACACACAAGCAAGAAACCTCCCACAATCCAGCTTGCACAAAAATTTGTCTAAGACTTCTCCTCTTCGAATTTCTTCACACAGCCATCAAACCTTCATTTTTCCTTCACCAATGAACCACACATCCTTCATAGAACCAAAATCCACCATTAAAACAGCTTGAAACCTCACATATCTCAACTGTGAAACCTGCTATACCAGAACTCAAACTCCCAAATCAGCCACCAACAAAAGGTTTTGAGCATTCCATTGATCTCAGGAGGTTCAAAGGAGACACTTTGCATAAAAGAAAGGCCTGGAAAGCTCATATTCACAGTTCATCACCTCAGGTAGCTTCAAACTTCAAACTTTTCAGAGTTTGTTTTTTTTGTTACAAAATGAAAGTACATGTTATGCTGGTCATGCTGATGTTTTTAGATTTGAAAATGGTGTGAAAATAAGCATGTTGTGTCCTTCTGAAATTTTGCCCGTGAAAATGAATAGCTTCGATTCTCTTTTTTCATGCTTGATAAATGGTGTTTGATGGTGGATTTAGGTTTAGTTTGAGTGGAGGATCGTTTCTGGGCAGTTAATTTAGGTTGGGGTGGCCTGTAGAAGAAGCTAGGGTTTTTGCCCTGCCGGAGAAGACGACCGGAGCTTATCTCCGGTCGCCTGAAGTTAATTAGGGCAAAACCTATTTAATTAGTAACTTCCCGCGCGCACTTGGATGGACCAGATCATGTCATTAAACCCTAAAACTTGATTAATTAAATTAATTTAGTTTAATTAGTCAGCTTGAATATGAGCCACATGATCACGCGCGAATTAGCAACTTTGAACCATGGCCTTGGATTCTGATTACCACCAGTCTTGTTGACTTACACGCGCAACCCTTGGATCCTTCAACTTTGCATCTCAGCCACTGGTTTTGCTTACTTTTCTTTTTTCCTTTAATTATTTCATATTTTATGTCATATATTTATTAAAAATAGCAAAAATGATTTAAAAATTCTGATTCTTTTTCTCAAACATTTCATTAATTTTCAGAACCCAAAAATATTTTTATTTTTATTTTTTGCTTTGAAAATTATTTTTAAATCATTTAAATGTTTATTTTTAATTAGTTAATGGAAATTAATTAATTAAAAATGCATTTAGGTATTTAAAAATCACAAAAAAATTCACATTGCATTTTAAAACATTTAGAAACATTATCCAACTCTCAAAACAAATTTCTTTTTGGTCCTTGATGCATTTTGACAATTTTCGTTGGAATAAAAGTTGTTTAAAGGCAATATTTTTGTTCAAACTTGGAAAAATTCATTCTGCCTAACCATGAAGAGTTTGATGATGGTTCTTCTTGCATTGCATCCTTCATAGCATGTAGTTTCTAGGGTAAAATTGGTTTGAATATATCTTTCATTTTCAATTTGTTTTTCATTTTTCATTGTGAGGTGCTTTGAAACCCTAGTTGACTTAGAAAAATCATAATTTCCATTAGGTTTAGATTTAGGTCTCCTCCTTTGGGCAGTGAACTTGTGTAGGGTTAGGGTTCCTTTGATCCCATTTTCAATTTTTTATCATGTCATTTGCTTCTGATTTTGAATTTTGTGTTACATGTTGTGCATAAACCCTAATCTTTGCTTTCCTTTGCATCCATCTTTCATTTGCTTGCATACATGAACTTTCCATGACATTTTGTGCATCAACATGACATATAAGACATCTTAGGACATATTAGAATCATGTTTGATCATTGCATCACTCATTTTCCATGTTATATGATCATTCCATTTCATAAACTTTTCATGAACTTTCATGGTTCAAAGCATGCTTCATTTGCATCCACATCCTTGTATGATCATCCACAACTCTTGACATGTGTTTGCATCATCTATTAGCATCATTAACATCATGTTCATGTTTCTGACTTTTGTTTGCATCATGGCATTCCATCTTATTCTCATTGCATTTCATTTCCTTTGCTAACTTTTCAGGTGGTAAGTTGTTTTGAGAAGTGAATTTGCCTTCACTTCTCACAATCTCTTCTAATCTCTCTTATGCATCATTGCTGCATTTTATCTTTGTATTTGAGTGATCTTTCTCATTCATGCTCCCTCTCCTCTCTCTTCCTTCAAGCAACTTATCTTCTTAAGTGAAGCAAGTTGTTTTGCTTCTCTTTGTTTCTTTCTCCTTTCATTTGCTTCTTTCCTGGTGGCTTTTCTCCTGAAGATCTTTTGCAAGCCTCATAAACCCTAGGAACAACCAAGCATGATAACAATTAGGGTTTGATTAGTTTCCCCATCTAGTTTTACCTTTGTGTCATCTTTGAGTCTTCTCTTCTCATCTCATAATCAAGGACTAAACCCTAAAGGTTTTAATGCTTTGTGATTAAGCTTATGCCTGCATCCTTCTATTAGGATGGAGTGTATAACTTTAATCCTAAGTGTTAAACCCTTAATGTGTTTAAATCCTTTAATCAATCCATTTAATAATCACTAAGACATCAAGCTTTTAACTTGGGCCTTGCATTAGGGTTCTATTTCTTCCTTAATTGGTTAAGAAGGACTAACCCTAGTGTTAATGGACAAGTCCCCCTCAAGTTGTCTTACAAACCATAAAAAACACTTCTTTATCTTACCATTGACTAAAATCCATTTAATAAAGGCTTTGTTTTGTCATAAGGTTAATCCCTAATCATGGATTAAGTTGATGAGCCTTCCTCAGCTTAAATGTTCTCATCTATTATCCTTCTATTAGGATGGTGTAATGAGTCCATTAAATCTTTGATTATGGCTTAAACTCATTACTTAACACTAAACAAAAACAACCAAAAACATCTAAATAAATGCAAGTAGGTTAATGATCTTAATCCTACATCATGGTGATTAAGTGTGAGGTGTTTATCTCATACTTAAGGTATTCTCATTACCCCTAATCAGAGGGAGGATGTGATGAGTTTACTAACCCTTGGTTTAGGCTTAAGCTCATTTTCCTATGACAAACTCCAAAAAGCAATAAAAGATTGAAAACGCAAAAAAACAAACAATAATCATCTCCTCCGGGATTCTTTTCTCATCATCTTCACTCACAAACTGGAACTCGCTTCTTCCGTCTAATGCAAGACAGTTTGCACCTGAGCCAGACAGGTCATACACTTGAGCATAGACAAGTAAGCAGTTCACAAGTCAATTTATCTTTCAGTCTCTTTGAGTCGAACTATGGTGTTCTGACTTCCTCATTGCACGAGAGGATACGTAGGCATAACTTAACAGTTATCGAACAAAAGTCTCTGTATATTCCCCCTCTTTCCAGCATTATTCTTTAAGCCTCATAGTCCTGAGCATTTCATTCCTGTTCTTACACTGACACTTCTCTTATACACCTCACATTTCCTTTACACTGACACTTACATTCTTTCCAGCTTTGATACACAAATTGCACTGACACTACCCCTTTAAAACACAAATCTTTTAAGCGTGGATCCCGTCGAGTACGACGGACAATCTGGGTGTTAATACCTTCCCAGGTTGTAACCAACCCCCTTTCTCAGTCTCTCTGGTTTGCCACCGTCTTATCCATATCTTTTCTCAGGTCTATGCAGCATTACCTTTCCTTCGGGATAAAAATGCCTAGCTGGCGACTCTTGTCTTTTGAGCTAACCCCTGCGTGTTCTCTCTCCTTTCGCCGACCGTTCGCGTCTGTACCCCTCTTGGCCCTGTGTCATTTGGTGGGAGCGACACCACTGTCATCACCTTGAATTCGGGTTAGTTAGTTTGTTACCTCCTTAATTCAAGGTGAATTAGTTATTCTGTTATACTGAAATCAGATAATTAATCTACCTAAAGATGCACCTTGTATTGCTTATCTCTTTCCAATTAATTCCAGATAGATTCCCCTGAATTTACTCAGTTCTGTTACGCATCATTTAGGTCTGGTAGCCGGTTTACGATGTCCCAACATCTGGTGTGACATCCTGATGTCTTGACTTAAGTTCCTTAACTGTTACTCTGTTTGACAATGTCACAACATCTGGTGTGACATCCTGATATCTTGACTTAAGTTCATTAACTGTTACTCTGTTTGACAGTGTCACAACATCTGGTGTGACATCCTGAACTAAGTTCAACACTTCTTGTTTGATATCTATATGTAACACATGACAATAATGTTGTCATGACAGTTGCAAATGTTTCAACATCTTCTTTGACATCTGTCTGTAACATATGACAGTAATTCTATCATGACATTTGCAGACGTTTCAACATCTTCTTTGACATCTGTCTGTAACATATGACAATAATTCTGTCATGACATTTGCAGATGTTTCAACATCTTCTTTGACATCTGTCTGTAACATATGACAGTAATTCTGTCATGACATTTGCAGATGTTTCAACATCTTCTTTGACATCTGTCTGTAACATATGACTGTAATTCTGTCATGACATTTGCAGATGTTTCAACATCTTCTTTGACATCTTCCAATTATTATAACCACATTTATCTGTGCCACCATGTCAGGACATCATGTTTGACATGTTCTTCCAGAATCTATACCATGTTAATTTAACATATGGAACTTCTTATTCAACATTTTCCAGCCATATTAGTTTTACCAAACATAATGCCAATCATAAAATAATAGCATTAACAATCTCCCCCTTTGGCTTATTTTGGCTAAAACTAATTTACATACAGGTGTAGTTGTACCTTATGTAGAAGTTCCTTAACATCACATCTTCATATCAGACCTCACACTATTAATTCTCCCCCTTTTTAGCCATAAAAAGACAAAGGTACGATAATAAACATAGAGGTATATAATCTCCATAAGCTTGAAACACACACAAGCTTCACAATTCCTCAAGAATCAAACATAAACTGCAGAGAGCAGTGTCGCTCCCGATAAATGAGACCGGCTCAAATGGGGTACAGACGCGAACGGTCGGCGAGAGGATGAAATGAAAAGAGTCGCCAGCTAGGCATTTTTATCCCGAAGGAAAGGTAATGCTGCATAAACCTAGAAAGATATGGATAAGACGGTTGCGAACCAGAGAAACTGAGAAAGGGGGTTGGTTACAACCTGGGAAGGTATTAGCACCCAGATTGTCCGTCGTACTCGACGGGATCCACGCTTAAAAGATTTGTGTTTTAAAGGGGTAGTGTCAGTGTAATTTGTGTATCAAAGCTGGAAAAGAATGTACAGGTGTCAGTGTAAAAGAAGTGAAGTGTGTAAATGTACAGTGTCAGTGTAAGAACAGAAGTGAAATGCTCAAGACTATGAGGCTTAAAGAATAATGCTGGGAAGAAGGGGGAACATACAGAGACTTTTGTTCGATAACTGTTAAGTTATGCCTACGTATCCTCTCGTGCAATGAGGAAGTCAGAACACCGTAGTTCGACTCAAAGAGACTGAAAGGTAAATTGACTGATGAACTGCTTACTTGCCTATGCTCAAGTGTATGACCTGTCTGGCTCAGGTGCAAACTGTCTTGCATTAGACGGAAGAAACTAGTTCTCGTTTATGAGTGAATGAGATGAGAAAAGAATCCCGTAGGAGACGATTATTGTTTGTTTTTGAAATTTTAATCTTTTATTGCTTTTGAAAGTTTGTCATAAGTTAATGGGTCTTAAGCCTAAACCAATGGATTTAGTAAACTCATCATATCTTCCCTCTGATTAGGGGTAATGAGAGTACCTTAAGTGTGAAGTCAGTTTCTCACACTCAATCACCATGGTGTGGGATTAAGATCATTAACCTACTTGTGATTATTTAGATGTTTTTGGTGTTTTTGTTTAGTGTTAAGTAATGAGACTAAGCCATAATCATGGATTAAACAGACTCATTACACCATCCTAATAGAAGGATAATAGATGAGAATGTTTAAGCTGAGGAAAGCTCCTCAACTTAATCCATGATTAGGGATTAACCTCATGACAAAACAAAGCCTTTATTAAATGGATTTTAGTTAATGGTGAGATTAAGAAGTGGATTTCATGGTTTGTAAGACAACCTGAAGGGGACTTGTCCATTAACACTAGGGTTAGTCCTTCTTAACCAATTAAGGAAGAATTAGAACCCTAATGCAAGGCCCAAGTTACAAGCTTGATGTCTTAATGATTATTAAGTGGATTGATTAAAGGATTTAAACACATTAAGGGTTTAACACTTAGGATTAAAGTTATACACTCCATCCTAATAGAAGGATGCAGGCATAAGCTCAATCACAAAGCCTTAAAGCCTTTAGGGTTTAGTCCCTGATTATGAGATGAGAAGAGAGGACTCAATGAGACACAAAGGTAAAATCTAAATGGGGGACTAATCAAAACCCTAATTATTGTCATGCTTGGTTGTTCCTAAGGTTTGTGAGGTTTACAAGGAAGGTCTTCCGAGAAACCACCAGGAAGCAGATGAAAGGAGCAAAGAGAAGCAAAGTAACTTGCTTCATTTAAGAAGACAAGTCACTTGAAGAAAGAAAGTAAGATGAAGAAGAATGAGCAAGCTCAATCTCAAGCACAAGACAAAATGCAGCAATGATGCATAAGAGAGATGAAAGGAGATTGTGAGAAGTGAAGGCAAATTCACTTCTCAAAGTAACTTACCACCTGAAAAGTTAGTGAAAGAAATGCAATGCAATGCAAAGTGAGATGAAATGGGATGATGCAAACCAAAACCAGAAGCATGAGTATGGTGCTAATGATGCTATGGGATGATGAAAACATGAGACAAGGCATGAGAATGATCATACAAACATATGGATGCAAGAGAAACATGTTTAGAACTATGAATATACATGAAAAGTTATGAAATGCAAATGACATACAACATGGCAAATGAAAGATGCAATGATCAAACATGATTCTAATATGTCCTAAGATGTATTCTGAATCAAATGGATGCACAAAATGTCATGGCAAGTCATAGTATGCAAGCAAATGGAAGATGGATGCAAATGAAAGCCCAAATTAGGGTTTATGATCAATGCACAAAACAAAATTCAAAACCAGAAGCAAACACCATGATAAAAATTTGAAAATGCATTCAAAGGAACCCTAAACCTATACAAACTCACTGCCCAAAGGAGGGGTTCTAACTCTTAACCTAATGAGGGTTATGAATTTCTTAAGATGGCTAGGGTTTTGTGGTACCTTGTCAAGAAAAATGTCAAACAAATAGGAAATTCAAGATAAATTCATGCCAATTTAATCCTATAAACTACATGCTAAATATGATGCAATGCAAAAAGAATCAAGGTCCAACTCTTAAAGGCTAGGCAGAAATGAATTTTTGAAGATTGGATCAAAATAATGCCTTAAAATGAAATTAATTCCATGGAAAATTGTCAAAAGACATCAAGATCAAAAAGAAATTTGGTTTGAGAGTTGGACAATGTTTCTAAATGATTTTAAATGTTTCATGAATTTTTTGTGATTTTTAAATACCTAAAAGTATTTTTAATTAATTAATTCTCATTAATTAATTAAAAATAAACTTTTAAATGATTTAAAAATAAATTTTAATGCAAAAAATAAAAATAAAAATGTTTTTGGTTTCTGAAAATTAATAAAAGCTTGGATAAAAATTTCCAGAATTTTTCAATGATTTTTACTATTTTTAATTAAATGTAGAAAACAAATAGAATAAAATGAAAATAAAATTGAATTAAATGAGAAGTATGCGTATCCAAGGGACAACATTCAAACTCAGGAAGGAGGGAAAGACTGCGCGCCAGATCCAAGGGTTGTCATTCAAACTGGTCAGATTAATATAAAACTCAATTAATTAGGTTAATGACGTGGATTAGGGCTTCTAATGAAGCATCCCAGCCACTCAAACACGCGCGGGTCAGCCCAGGTCAACCCATCCAACGCTCCACATTCAAACTCACATTAATTGCACAGATTAACCCTAAACACTTTCAGGTGGCCGGAGAAGACTTTCGGTCGTCTTCTCCGGCGAGACTCTCACCTGAAAGTTGCTAACTCTCCCAAAACGCCATGAAAATGAAATCTAATTTCCCAGAATCCATCCCCATTCAACACTGAATCAAAACCCCCAAACAAAAATCATTTTTTCATCATTAATCATGCAAATCGAAGCAAAACACATTTAGGGCAGAAAAGTTTCAGAGCAATCATACATCCTGGTTTCTCAACCATTTTCAAAAATAATCATATCCCCATGACCAGGGGAGCACATAGAATCATTTAAGAACTTAAAATGGAGTTTCTGGAAAAAAGTTTGAGATGGCTACCTGAGATGGAAACTCCTGGTCCTGAGCTTTCTGGCCTTTCCTTTGCTGCAAGTCCACTCCTTTGAACCCTCTGATGATGAAACGAGGCTTAGAAAGCTTTGAGGATGACTGGTTTGAGAGATGGCATAAGTTCTGTTCAAGAGAGGGTGGTGATCGTGTTTTTGTTTCAGTCACTTTCAGGCTATGGTGATGAGTGGTTTTTGATCAGTGAAGCATGTTGAGTTTGTTTGTGAAGTTTGTTTGTGTGTTTGAAGGCTGTGCCGAGTTTTTCGAATGCTTTTGCAAGTTGGAGCAAAAAGTGATAACTATGGCTTGGGTCTGTTTCAGCTTGAAGTCAGTGGTGTGTTATGCTGGGTTTGGTCCATGTATCAAAAGGTGATAGGTCAGAAAGTTGTTGGTGGCCTATGGTGATTGGTATGGGTCTTTGGCCAAAATGTCAACTTGATTTGTACTTGAGGTATGGGCAATGGTACAACTTGCTTTTTGGCTTGCTTTGGATCAGCTTGAATCAAGGAATGCTATGGAAAAAGTCTAGAGGCAATGCAGCAAGTGGTTTGTAATTTGTGATAGGTTTAGCAAGTTGGTTCATGTTTGCCCCCTTTGACATTTCTTGCTCCATAAGTCATAAAAATGAGTGATCCTTTGATGCAATCTGACTTTTAGGTCTTGGTACATGCTTGTATGAAGATTATAAGTCCATTTGATAGCACAATTTGCCTTGACAAGTGATTTTGCAACTTTGCCTCTTTGGTAGAAAACTTGAAATTATGTGATTTTTCCCAACTTTGACAAACCATAACTTTTGATCCAAAATGAATTAAGTCATGTTCTTGTACTTTTTGAAAAGGGAATGATCCATTCTACAACTTTCATGACCAAAGTTTTTTCATTTGAAGCATTTTTGAATCAAAAAGCAAAGGTTGAAAAAGTTTCCCAAAATGGCAAGTTTCAACATAAGTCAACTTCCCCAAAAAGTCAACTTTGCAAATGACTTGAAATCTCCAATTTTGTGAACTTCTAACATTTTCCATGATCAAATAAAGATCATACATAATCAAAATGATGATGAACACCCTTTGGTTGGGTCATTGGGGGCCTCAGATGCCCTGATTTTACACTGACTTGCTCAGAAAGTCAACTCTTGATCAGATGACTTCCCCATGGAATTTCTTCATGAAAATTGATATGCATGCTCCCTATACCATATAGAGACCAATAGAAACAAAAATGACCAAAAAATTTGGAGTTATGGCCTCTGAAACCAAAACCCTAATTCTAGGTCATCTGTGCAGTCAAACCTGGCTCTGCTTCCATACCATTCTCATTTCTTGTGATTCTTTGACATTATTGACTTTGTGGGGATAAAATATGATGCTTGAACATACATGGACCCCTTTGAAGTGATTGATGACCTTTGGAGTGGCTCAAGAAGCTCTTAGATTGCTCAGATCACCAACCCTAGATGCAGATGACTTTGAAACAATGCAGTGAATCAAAAATGTGGTATGAGATGCTATGATTGGATTAATGCATATGAAATGATCACAAGACATGGTGTGAATGGGTGAGGGCAAATTTGGGGTGTTTACAGCTGCCCCTATTCAAACATGAGTTAGCTGTGCAGGATGTAAGCGACGGCTTATCAGGCAAACAAGATAACTTGTGGTTGAATACCAAAGACAGTCCAAAATTTGAACTCACAGAATGAAGAAGAAAAGGGATATAGATTGTAAAGGAAAATAAAGTATAATATAAAGTGCGGGCGACGGAGGACGACTGCTGGGGAAAGAGCAATAACGGGGACGGCCGACATGCTCGGGAGAATGTGTGAAATAAAGCAATGACGGGGACGGCCGACATGCTGGGGATATAAGAGATTATGATGGGGACAACCATCGGGTAAAGCTGTAAGATTCTCTGGGGAATATGTAAAGTAAATGATGAGGTACGGTCATCTAAGGTTCATGAAGTAATGCAAACAACGATGGGGACGGCCATCGGGCTAAACTGACGAAGGACGATCATCAGGAAAAGGAAAAGGGACCACGACGGGGACGGCCATCGGGTTAAAGAATAAATGAAATAATGATGAGGGACGGTCTTCAAAGGTGAAGGACGATCACCTAGCAGGGGACGGCTGCTCCGTTGGGGATAAGATGAGGGACGGTCATCTAAGGTGAAGGACGATCACCTGGCAGGGTACGGCTGCCGAAAGTATCGCGACATAGGACGAATGCCGGATAAAAGGTCAACGATGGGGACGGCCATCGGATGAGCATGATGAAGGACGATCATCAAGAGGTGAAGGACGATCACCTAGCAGGGGACGGCTGCTCTCAAGGTTTATCATGACATAGGACGAATGTCAGATAAAAAGGGTCAACGATGGGGACGGCCATCGGATAAAATGATGAAGGACGATCATCAAAAGGTGAAGGACGATCACCTAGCAGGGGACGGCTGCTAAAGACGTCACGACATAGGACGAATGCCGGATAGAAAAGGTCGACGATGGGGACGGCCATCGGATGAGCATGATGAAGGACGATCATCAAGAGGTGAAGGATGATCACCTAGCAGGGGACGGCTGCTCTCAGGGTTTATCATGACATAGGACGAATGTCAGATAAAAAGAAAACTGCTTTGCTGGCGACCCAACTGGGGAATAGCAAACACGGACGAGTGTTTATATCCAAGGAATAAAAGGTATAAGTGTTTTGACGCTGTGTGTAGATTAAAGATGCGGACGAGCATCCCTAAGATTGCGATACGGACGAGTATCGGGTAGAAACAAATACTTGACACGTGTTCAGAGATAATGATACGGACGAGTACCAACCGGTTAACAAGGAACACAGACGAGTGTTGATTCTGAGGGGACTTTTCTGGGGAAAAGTAGACACAGACAAGTGTCTAAATTCAAGAAGACAAGAATGTTTGACACAGTGTATGGATTAAAGATGCGGATGAGCATCTTTAAGACTATGATACGGACGAGTATCAGGTAGAAACAAACGCTAGACGCATGTTCTGAGATGATGATACGGACGAGTATCAACTGGTTAACAAAGAACACGGACGAGTGTTGAATCTGAGGAGTAATAAGTAATATATACTAGATGCGGACGAGTATCTGTATATGTGAAAACAGGAGTAATGAGTATGAGCGGTGTATAGTTGAGTGTTTAACCTGCTGGGGGGAGAGTGACATGGACGAGTGTCAAGAGGGTTATATACAAGTATATGCTTTTCAAAGTGTTTAGGTAATTACGCTGGAGAAGGTGACACGGACGAGTGTCAAGAAAATTATATATATGTATATGTATCTGTGAGTGCAAAGGGGACGCTTTGGCTTTCTACTGGGGATATGACACGGACGGGTGCCACAAAGAGTATGTACTGGTGTTTGTGGGTGTAAGGCAACTGCTTTAGCTCTTTGCTGGGGAATCTGGGGAGCATTATGTATATTGTTGATGGGTTGTCAATATTCACAAGTGTTTGATTCAGAACATGGCTTATGATTATGCAATATGTCTAATTTTTGCCGTAATGCTCCGTATTAGACGGAATGCTACGCTTTGTGGGGTGAATATGATGCGAATGCTATGTTCATGCAAAAGATAACGATCCGGGATTCGAATCCCGTTGCCACGAAGATCCCTGGTTGATCTGCTTGAAGCGGACATCCCAGCTAGGGATGAGATCATTGGTTGATCTAGTATATATGACTTGGCTTGGGGAAATAGGTCACTGATAGACCCATCCTTGGAAATGAGGGACCCAGCTGGGGTTTGCAGAGGCCTTCGTCACTCTGTTGTGATTTCTTCGTGTGTTGCTTTTCCGGGTAGAGGTTGACACTCTGTGGGGAGATGGTTCCCTGGCTTCTGTACTTGGCTGAGGAGGAAGAAAGATTGGCATCTCGGCTGGGGAGAAATAGCAAGTGACAACTCATCTGGGGAGAAAGCACTTTGGGTGCTAAGACTGAGTGAGTGTTGATTTGCCAGCTTGCTGGGGGTGAAGCTTTCATGCCCCATGTCGTGCTTTGGATACCTGCAATCCTGCAAAGATAGAAACGTAAAAGTAATCCCGAGGTATCCCTTACCGGATTCCATCATAGGAGTCTAGACACTCCCGGGAGTAAACATATTTCCTGCAAGCACGTATTTTTTAGGAGAGAAACATTTGTATTTATGCAATCAGTGTCTTATAGACATCAGACATTTTGCAAATGAAAATAAAATGTACGAGACGAGACATGACTGAAAATCTGATTTTATTAATTCGTATGCCCTGAATTGGCAAGATACAGTCAAAGAAACATATCCCCTGAAATGAGGAGATTGCTATAAATTGAGAAACAAAAGTTTGTTGGCAATGTTGACGGCGCTTCAAGGAGCTTCCCCTTTTTTATGACTCGTATGACATTTGACGCTCTTCTCGTCTTGCTTTCTGAAGAAGGCTGATTCTGATATAAACTTGATCCTTTCGAAGCTTACCAAGTTGTAAGTGATACAGACGAATTCAGAATGCAGTTGTTCGCTTATTCCCTTATTTTGCATGGATCGCCCTTTCGGGTTTTCAATCCATCGGGATACCCATTTTTGCCTGAGTTGTCCAATGTGGCTTTTCAACTCAGCGGGTGTACATTTTTTTCTTTTATTTTCCCTTATTTTTGCCCGAGTCTTTTATTCTGTTTTTGACTCGCCGGGATGCCCTATTTTTGCTTGGACTTACATTCTGTTTCTATGTCCAGCGGGTCATTTTTTATGCGAAGTATTTTTTAACTGCATCTGAATTCACAGGGGACGGGAAGTCTTCACCATCCATAGTACTGAGCATGAGTGCTCCACCGGAGAAAACTTTCTTTACTATGAATGGTCCTTCATAGTTCGGAGTCCATTTGCCCCTGTGGTCTGTGTAAGGAGGGAGGAGTCTTTTCAGCACAAGATCTCCTACTTGGTATTCTCGGAGCCTAACTTTCTGATCGAAGGCTTTATTCATTCTTTTCTGATACAACTGCCCATGACAGATTGCAGCCAATCTTTTCTCTTCAATCAGACTCAGTTGTTCGTATCGGGATCGGACCCATTCTGCTTCGTTTAGCTTAACATCCATCAGTACCCGCAGGGAGGGTAATTCAACTTCGACAGGTAGGACTGCCTCCATACCATACACAAGCTGATACGGTGTTGCCCCAGTGGATGTTCTGATCGACGTGCGGTACCCATGCAAGGCAAATGGTAGCATTTCATGCCAGTCTTTGTAGGTGACTACCATCTTCTGCACAATCTTTTTGATGTTCTTATTGGCTGCCTCAACAGCGCCGTTCATCTTTGGCCTGTAAGGAGAAGAATTGTGGTGTTGGATTTTGAAGTCCCGGCATAGCTCTGCCATCATTTTGTTGTTTAAATTGGAACCATTATCAGTAATGATTCGCTCGGGAACTCCATACCGACAGATGATATCTCTCTTCAGAAATCTGGCTACTACTTGCCTTGTAACATTTGCATAAGAAGCTGCCTCGACCCACTTGGTAAAATAATCAATGGCTACCAGTATGAATCTGTGGCCGTTTGAAGCAGTCGGTTCAATCTTGCCAATCATATCAATGCCCTACATAGCAAAGGGCCAGGGCGAAGACATCACATTCATAGGATTGGGAGGCACATGCACCTTATCCGCATAAATCTGGCATTTATGGCATTTTCTGGCATAGGCACAACAGTCAGCATCCATTGTGATCCAGTAACAGCCTGATCTTAGCAACTTTTTAGCCATGGCATGCCCTCCTGCATGGGTATCAAAGGATCCTTCGTGCACCTCGTGCATCAACAAGTCTGTTTCTGTTTTATCAACGCATCTGAGGAGTACCATGTCAAAGTTTCTTTTGTACAGGGAACCATCAGCATTTAGAAAGAAACTACCAGCTAGCCTTCTTAATGTCTTCTTATCATTGGAAGATGCCCCAGGTGGGTATGTTTGATCCTCCAAGAAGCGCTTAATGTCATGGAACCAAGGCTTATCATCTTTGACAACGTCTGCTGCAAATACATATGCTGGTCTGTCAAGTCTGGACACAGAAATCCGAGGCACAAAGTTGGCAGCTTAAACTTTGATCATGGATGAAATGGTAGCCAGAGCATCTGCAAACTGATTCTCGTCTCGAGGGATATACTCAAGCTTGACCGTTGTAAAGAAAGTTAATAACCTCCTTGTATAATCCCTGTAAGGTACCAGATGATCTTGGTGTGTGTACCATTTGCCGTTGGTTTGATTAACTACCAGAGCTGAATCCCCGAATACAGTCAATGTCTTGATCCTGAGGTCGATGGCTTCCTCAAGACCCATAATACAGGCTTCGTATTCAGCTTCGTTGTTAGTGCAGTTAAAGGTGAGTTTTGCTGAGAAAGGCATGTGAACTCCCTTAGGTGTAATGAGTACTGCACCAACACCACGACCATTCATATTAACAGCCCCATCAAACATCATAGTCCATTCTTCTTCCGGGTCAGGCCCTTCAATGTGAATAGGCTCTTCATGATATTTTGCTCTTATGAACATGATGTCTTCATCAGGGAAGTCAAATCTCATAGGCTGGTAATCATCAATAGGTTGCTCAGCAAGATAATTAGACAATACACTGCCCTTGATGGCCTTTTGAGATGTGTACTGAATGTCATATTCTGTGAGGATCATCTGCCATCTTGCAACCCGTCCGGTGAGTGCTGACTTCTCAAAAATGTACTTAATTGGGTCCATTTTGGATATCAATAAAGTAGTGTGGGTCAACATATACTGTCTCAATCGGCGAGCAGCCCACGCTAAAGCACAGCAAGTTTTCTCGAGCAGTGAATAACGTTGTTCACAGTCGGTAAACTTTTTGCTCAGGTAGTATATTGCATACTCTTTTCGACCAGACTCGTCATGCTGGCCCAGCACACATCCCATCGACTCTTCTAATACTGTCAAGTACATTATCAGAGGTCTTCCTTCAACTGGAGGCATAAGGATTGGAGGTTCTTGCAAGTACTCCTTGATTTTGTCAAAAGCCCTCTGGCAGTCTTCGTTCCACCTGACCGTTTGTTCCTTTCTTAAAAGCTTGAACAAAGGTTCACAAGTTGCTGTAAGGTGAGATATGAACCTCGAAATGTAGTTCAATCTACCTAGGAAACCTCAAACTTCTTTTTCTGTCTTCGGTGCAGGCATCTCTTGAATGACTCTGACTTTATCAGGGTCAACTTCAATCCCTTTCTCGCTTACAATAAATCCCAGCAGCTTACCAGATCGTACCCCGAATGTGCACTTGTTGGGGTTCAATTTTAATTGGTACTTTCTCAGACGCTTGAATAGTTTCAGCAGATTTACCAGGTGGTCTTCTTCTGTGAGGGACTTGGCAATCATGTCATCCACATAACACTCGATTTCTTTATGGATCATATCGTGGAATAATGTTACCATAGCCCGTTGATATGTTGCACCTGCATTCTTCAGTCCGAATGGCATCACCTTATAACAGAACGTGCCCCAAGGTGTGATGAAAGTTGTCTTCTCCATGTCTTCAGGTGACATCTTGATCTGATTGTATCCTGAAAATCCGTCCATGAAGGAGAATACCGAGAACTGAGCCGTATTATCAACCAATACATCAATGTGAGGCAATGGGAAATCATCTTTTGGGCTGGCTCTATTCAGATCCCGGTAGTCAACACACATCCTTACTTTGCCGTCTTTCTTAGGCACAGGTACTATATTAGCAACCCACGGCGGATAGCTAGTTACAGCAAGGAATCCGGCGTCCCACTGCTTTTGTACCACTTCCTTTATCTTCATCGCCATATCCGGGCGAGTATGGCGCAACTTCTGTTTTACTGGCGGGCAGTCCTCTTTCAAAGTCAGCTTGTGCATGACGATATCGGTGTCCAACCCTGGCATATCCTGGTAAGACCAAGCAAACACATCTGCATACTCCCGAAGCAAATCAATCAGTTGTTCTTTCACTTCTCTTTCACGTCTTCTTCCGAACCAAGATTAACCGTTTCAACCTCCTCCTGATGAGGAGTGATAACCTTCTCCTCTTGCCTTAACAACCTGGCTAGCTCTTCAGGAAGCTCGTAATCTTCTTCAACCCCTTCATCAGCTTGATTGATTGGATTGTCAAAGTCATACGATGTCATAGCAGTGTTGTTGTCGGTGCGGTCTGAGAGGCACTCTCTGCAAGGGTTTAGATTGTTCATTTTAGTGATTGATTTTAATCTTGTTTAGAAAGAGTGAAATGAAGTTATCATTTTGAAAACATTGCCATTTTATTTTTGTACAAAAAGAAAAATGAAAAACAGTGAACAGAAAAGAAAAAGACTCATTTGCAAAAGATGTCCGATATTCATTGATTGATCTGTTTGCACAAAATTACAAGATGGCCCTATTACAAAATGAGTCTTGTCATCTTGGGCAAGATGCAAGACTTGATGCATGCTTAAAAATACAGGAAATAATAATTACTCTGCAGGAGTAACCCTTATAATTTCCTGGGAAGACCAGTTTGAGATATGGTTCCCCGGGATCCTTGGACGTATCCAGCTCTCCAGGTTGCGCTCATCTTCCGACTCATCTTCCAAGTTGTTTACTGCATCTGGGGTGAGCATCCCCCACTGATAAAACTGGGCTTCTTAGCAGCCTCTGATTGATCTTGTTGAGTTGGTTTGTAACCCAACCCAAATCTGTCCTCTTTCTTCTCTACGGGCAACAGCTTGCCCCAGCCCTGGGCATTCCCCTCTTCAACAACCTTCCTGGCTTGCTGGTAAGATGTCATGGAGGTCCCAAGTACAGCAGATGCTTCATTAATGTTCAGGGCTTCAAATCCCTGGCTCATGGTTTCATGGATCTCTCCATCCATCTCAATGTATTTGTATGTAGCCAGGTGGCTAACAAAAATATCTTCTTCACCACAAATGGTGATGATCTGGCCCTCCCACTCGAATTTTAACTTCTGGTGAAGGGTAGACGTAACTGCGCCAGCGACATGAATCCAAGGTCTACCCAACAAACAGCTGTAGGCCGGCTGAATGTCCATCACATAGAAGGTAATTTTAAACGTCTGTGGGCCAATCGTCACAGGTAGATCAATCTCTCCTAGCACTGATCTCTTAGAGCCATCAAATGCTCTCACTACCAAATTACTCGGACGCAATGCCAAGCCATCATACTCCAGCTTCACCAAGGCTTTCTTTGGTAAGACATTGAGTGAAGACCCAGTGTCTACCAATACATGTGATAGAACAGCACCCTTGCATTCCAGGGTGATGTGTAAAGCCTTGTTGTGGTTACAACCCTCAGTCGTTAAATCAGCATTGGTAAAACCCAATCCATGGCTGGTATTGACATTCGCTACCACGGTTTCCAGCTGATTAACGGTGATCTCCTCTGGCACATATGTTGCGTGCAAGACTTTTAGTAATGCATTCCGGTGAGCTTCGAAACACATCAGCAGGGATAGAATGGAGATTTATGAGGGAGTTTGGTGAAGCTGATCCATCACCTTGTAATCACTCCTCTTGATGATTCTCATAAACTCGTCTACATCTTGTTCAAAAGATGTCTTATGTGTTTCTTTGAGAATGGGTTCTTCAGCTATTACACTCTTTCCCTTTGCTTTGGCAGCAGCTTCTGCTTCGGCATTAGGTCTTTGTGATTGCGAGGCAAAAAGGCGTCCGCTTCTGGTGAAGCCTCTGCCTCCCCCGACATTATCAATCTGTGGAGAAGAGGTTGAAGAGTCAAGAGTGATTTTCTCCCCATTGCAGTAAAGGTCAGAGCCATAATGCCAAGGGATGGCATTACTGCTTTCATATGGAACGGGTCCAGGCACCGTGATGGTAACCGGACTGACTTCAGCAGAGGAGGGTGTTGAAATAGTGTGTGGATCGTAGTAGATAGTAACTGGTGACCTGGAAGGAGATGCCGCTGCTTGTTGTTGAAAATTGTTGTTCGAAGGAATACTTGACGGATCATAATAAATAGTGACTGCTGAGATATCTGCTGGTGTTGTAGAAGATCTTGTTGGATAAATGGCTGTTGATTTTGTAGAAGATTCTGAGTAAAGGGGTGCTGATGTTGTAGAAGAGATGGTGGTTGATATCTGGTTTGTTGAGGTGATATTTGAAGCATTTGTTGATGAAACTGAAGAATTGTTTGGAATAATTGTTGTTGCAGTTGTAGGAGACTCAGGAACTGTTGTCAGAGAGCTTGCTGGATTTGAAGGTGTTGATGTTGTGATTTGAAGTAGGCCACTCTGGATGAGACCATCTATTCCGCTTCTCAAGTTATCACATCCATTTACCGAAATGTTGCAATAACCGCACCCGAGCTCACACCCAGGGAATATCTGGCATTCTAGGAGTTGAGCTTTAATCTCTACCAGGGGTGTCCGAATCTGCCCAACACTGGTTATCAGGAAAGATGGTTTATCTTCCTCAATAGCATTGATTCTCGGTCCTCCGTGGTTGGGCATAGGATTTTTGTTAACATTTGGCGGGGGTGCAAAGTTTAGAGCTTTAGAATCTACCAAGTTTTGTACCTTCATTTGTAGAGCCCTACATTTCTCTGTATTGTGGCCAGGGGAATTAGAGTGAAAAGCACATCTGGCATTGGCGTCATAATTTCTTGGCAGACTGGAAGGATCTGGTGGTGCCAAAGTCCTTAACTCAACCAAATTGAGCTTCAGGAGCTGTGGCAATAAAGAGGCATAAGGCATAGGGATTGGATCAATCACCCTATTGGCCTGAGATGGTCTCTGTTGAAATGGTCTTTGTTGATTGTTGCTGTTGTTGTTGTAGTTTCTCTGAGGCGGATACTGAGTTTGTTGCTGGTAGTGGGGTTGCTGTTGTTGTTGATATGCTGGTTGCTGAGGAATTGGAGCGGGAATAGTGACAGCTGCCACTGACCTATGAACATATTGAGGTCTTCCCCTGTTGGCCTGAATAGCATTAGTCTCACCGGTTCTTCTTGGACCTACAAAAGGTTTTCTGGGATTGCTGGACGAGCTCGCACCATTGTCAGAAATCTTGCCCATCTTTAATAGGCTTTCAATTCTTTCTCCAGCTATGACTACGTCAGCGAAGCTGGTGGAAGAAAAGGCAGCTAGCCTGTCAATGTATGTCCCTTGGAGGGTGTTCATGAACATGTCAGCCATTTCCCTCTCCGACATGGGTGGCTGGACAGCAGCAGCAAGTTGTCTCCACCTCTGGGCGTATTCCCGAAAGCTTTCCCTGGATGACTGAGACATTCCCATCAGGAGGGTCCTGTTAGGAGCCATGTCCAAGTTGTACTGGTATTGTCTGATGAAGGCCTCAGCTAGGTCCTTCCAGCATCTGATGGTTGGTCTAGTCAAGTGAGAGTACCATTCCCTTGAAGCTCCAGTTAAACTATCTTCAAAATAAAACATCCATAGCTTTTCATCCATGGTGTATGCCTTCAGCCTCCCCAGAAAGGATTGTAAGTGGGTTCGTGGGCAGGAAGTCCCGTTGTACTTCTCGAAGCACGGGGGTTTAAACTTGTGGGGAATCCTTACCCCGTCCACTAGACCCATGTCCATAACATCAAAGCCCAGGGAATTTTGAGACTCCATAGATCTCAATTTCTCAGCAATTTCATCTAGTCTCCTGTCATAGGCTTCATCTCCAGCTCCCATTACAGTGAATTGATCCTCTTGGGGGTCTTCTTGTAATACTCTTCCGGCAGTAGCATTCCCTGGCACATTAGCAGGGATGTTGATCTCTGGATGAAGGTGGGGTCCATACACAGGTGGATTAACATGAGGCCGAACCCTCTCATTATTGCTTGTTCCTCCAGTCCCTAAATGGGGTTCCTCTTGGGTCTGCCTTTCTACTAATGCCCTTAATCTCTCTTGGCTCTGTGCCAATCCATTCATCACCTCCATAAACTGGGTCATCTGATTTCTCATCTCCAGTCTCTCATTGGCCATTTGAGTCCTGACCTCTGTAAGGTCCTGTTGTACTTGGTCCATTTGTATACCCGGAAGGTTGTTGCGAGTGGGATATCTGTGCGGACGGTTGAGAGGGAACACCCGTCGTCGAGCAATAGTTCCTGAATCACAACAGAGTTAGTAACAAAATAGAACAAAAACCTGCAAAGCAAAACAAAAGTTAGTATGCAATGCAGTATGCTTATTTGTTTCCAAGGTATCCGGCTTGGCATTTGGTTTTGACCTTTCCAGACCCCTGAGGAAGGTGCTTTTGATGTTGCTTGAGTGAGAAAGAACTTAGATGAAACAAACTAATGAATATATTACAAATGGTTAATCATACATAGTTTGTTTTTTTACAATACATGCCCTCTGAGGGGGCCAAACATACAACATAAAAGAAAAGTACATGAAAACAACAACAAGAAAAAGTCAGACATCAAGGCCAAACTCATCCTCCCTAACTTCCTTCAGGAGTGCTTCAGTCACAGGGTCAGCTGGATGCTCTGTGAGGTTCCTGATAAGAAGATTCCTGGTGGTGATAGCAGTGGTTAGCTTCTTGTGCCTGCTTTGGTCCTTTGACCTCTTCACACCAGCCCTAAGCTTCAATTCTGAGACTTCCTTCTGGGCTGCTAGCAGGGCTTCCTGTTGCTCCTTTGCATTAGCCTCCAACTGTTCAATCTTGTCCTGAGTTCTTTTATCCTCCTGAGTGCGAGCTTCAGTGATCCTGACCCACCTAGCTTGGCTCTCCTTCAGATAGAGATCAGTCCTAGCCTTCTGGAACTGGGCCTCTTTACAGGCATTCTTCAAAATCCGTTCTCCAGCCCTTGACTTCTTGATGTAGTCCTATGACTTTTCAATCCTGGCTAGATGCTCCACCTTAAGCTTTTCTAACCTTTCAATGTCCAGACGACCATCACTCCTCTCCCAGAGGGTTCTCTTCAGGGCTTCAGACAAATTCTCATTCCTCTCTTTCAGCTTCTCAAACTCTTCCAGGCTGACAGTGGCTGGAGGTGGTGCTGTGGATGGTCCAGGTGCATCCTCAATAGTGAAGGGCATCCCAGAAATTTGAGCCCTGGCATGAGACCACTCATAATACTGAGCTGAGGCCACATTGTTGCATCTCCCAAGAATGGCCATCCCTTTGGTCTGGACATTGTCCCAAGCGCAGGATGCTTGCCTGACAATAGCCAGATTAGGCTTAATCTCACAATAAAGGGTCTCAGCTAGATCTTGCACTCTAGGAGGGTGGACCAATGCATAGCCCAGTTGTCTTTTGAATAGCAGAGGGTTGTAGTTGATGCAACCCTTCACTCCTATCAGAGGTACATTGGGGAACTGCCCACAACTAGTAATGATGTCCCTGCCCTTGGTGCTCTGGGTGCACCACCTGATGTCATCTGAGGTTAAAGCAACAAGCCTCCTAGCCCAATTCTTCTGTTGGTGAGGATTCAAGAATGCATCAGTCTTGGGCAGGTGTTTGAGCAGCCAGGTATGGAATAGGGGAGCACATCATCTCACCAACCTTCCTCTTTACTTTTCATTCCTTTGATGAATAGAGTAGTGGAAATCTCCCAGTAAGGTGGGTATTGGGTTCCTCAGAATGAAAAGGTGAATGGAATTCTTGCTAATAAACTTAGGCTCATCTGCAAATAATATAACCCCATATATGCTGAGGGCTAATAATGCACAGACTGCTTTCCATTCTCCCAAGGAGGCCTTCAGAATAGCCTGAGAGGTCAAGAAATCCAAGTACAGACCAGAGATCCCAGCCTTTGCTGTCATGTTTTGCTCAATCAGAATGGGTTCCAGATACAGTGCCTTTGCCACCTCTTCATTACTGGGAAAATCCATCTCAGGGTTGAAGGGGACACCACCCCTGATAGGTACACCAATCAGTGATGCATATTCTTCCAACAAGGGTCCCAACTGAAAATTCTGGAAGGTGAAGCACCTCAGAGGGGGATCATAGAACTGTAGGCAAGTATGAATCAAGCTCCTCTGGGAAGGGTCTAAATCCATAACCACATCAAGGATGCCTCCATAATGTTCTCTGAATAGTGGTATATGGTCCGGAGTAATAAGGGCATGGACCTTCCTGATGCCACCCAGCTCAGGCTCAAAGAAATGATAGGAGATGTTGCTCTTCTTGGGTGCCATGTCTGCTGATGAAGAGCTGAGACAGATGCTGATGATGGAGACTAACACTGGAGATGGGCCACTGACAGGCTGACACTGGTGATGCAGGTGACTGAAGCAGGTAGCTGATGAAGGTAGCTGAAGCAGATAGCTGGTGAACAAGGGCCTATGCAGATGAAGGGGTCAAAACCAAGCCAAATGCAATATAGATACCCTGAAAAAACAAATAAGCAAATGTTAAATGATGTATGCAAATGATATGCAAGGGTTTGTGATCAAGCTGGATCTGATTACTGCCTTGGTATAAGTCCATGTATGTCTTAAGAAGTCCAGATGGAGGTTCATAAGTCCAGTAACCAAGGTGGGGGACTCAAATAAAGAGTCACATGTCCTGGGTTAAATCACAAGAACTATCCAAAGTGAAGCATTCTTAAACATAATAAGTATCAGGGTGTGATGTGGCCAATGGTTCCTGCAAACCTGTAAACAGCCCAACCCCCTCACAGGTGATGTTCTAAAACAAAGATCCTCAGACTTGGATCAGTTATGAGAAGTGTAAACACTTCTAACCCGGAGGTACAGTGTTTACAATAACCATAAAAGATCCTCCTCTAATTCACCTCAGTTTCTGAAGGTCATAATAAAGGTCATCCAGACTTAGCAGGCTTCCTAGATAGCCCTAGCACTACATGAAATCTGTAGCACAGAGTTCTCAAGAAGAAACCCATATCTGAACCGTGTTTCATATTCCCGCACCAGACCGAAATGGAATGGGAAATAACATGAACCACTCTAGCCTAGGTGTCACTCAGGTCCCAGGTATAGGACCTTAAACTCTCAATAGAACCCCACACACCAAGACAAAAAAAACAGATCTAGCCAGATAACAGTATGACAGTATGATGATATAGAGCTGTCAGGAAAGCAATAAACAACTGTACATAAAGCAGTAAATATACAAACACAAATAGCACATAACACCCCAGTAAACACAAATCGAACAAGCGCTAGGAGGAACCCACAAAAAGAACCAGAAGCCCTGGTTACAGTATAAGGGTCCCCAGCAGAGTCGCCAAGCTGTCGCTCCCGATAAATGAGACCGGCTCAAATGGGGTACAGACGCGAACGGTCGGCGAGAGGATGAAATGAAAAGAGTCGCCAGCTAGGCATTTTTATCCCGAAGGAAAGGTAATGCTGCATAAACCTAGAAAGATATGGATAAGACGGTTGCGAACCAGAGAAACTAAGAAAGGGGGTTGGTTACAACCTGGGAAGGTATTAGCACCCAGATTGTCCGTCGTACTCGACGGGATCCACGCTTAGATTTGTGTTTTAAAGGGGTAGTGTCAGTGTAATTTGTGTATCAAAGCTGGAAAAGAATGTACAGGTGTCAGTGTAAAAGAAGTGAAGTGTGTAAATGTACAGTGTCAGTGTAAGAACAGAAGTGAAATGCTCAAGACTATGAGGCTTAAAGAATAATGCTGGGAAGAAGGGGGAACATACAAAGACTTTTGTTCGATAACTGTTAAGTTATGCCTACGTATCCTCTCGTGCAATGGGGAAGTCAGAACACCGTAGTTCGACTCAAAGAGACTGAAAGGTAAATTGACTGATGAACTGCTTACTTGCCTATGCTCAAGTGTATGACCTGTCTAGCTCAGGTGCAAACTGTCTTGCATTAGACGGAAGAAACTAGTTCTCGTTTATGAGTGAATGAGATGAGAAAAGAATCCCGTAGGAGACGATTATTGTTTGTTTTTGAATTTTTAATCTTTTATTGCTTTTGAAAGTTTGTCATAAGTTAATGGGTCTTAAGCCTAAACCAATGGATTTAGTAAACTCATCACATCTTCCCTCTGATTAGGGGTAATGAGAGTACCTTAAGTGTGAAGTCAGTTTCTCACACTCAATCACCATGGTGTGGGATTAAGATAATTAACCTACTTGTGATTATTTAGATGTTTTTGGTGTTTTTGTTTAGTGTTAAGTAATGAGACTAAGCCATAATCATGGATTAAATAGACTCATTACACCATCCTAATAGAAGGATAATAGATGAGAATGTTTAAGCTGAGGAAAGCTCCTCAACTTAATCCATGATTAGGGATTAACCTCATGACAAAACAAAGCCTTTATTAAATGGATTTTAGTTAATGGTGAGATTAAGAAGTGGATTTTATGGTTTGTAAGACAACCTGAAGGGGACTTGTCCATTAACACTAGGGTTAGTCCTTCTTAACCAATTAAGGAAGAATTAGAACCCTAATGCAAGGCCCAAGTTACAAGCTTGATGTCTTAATGATTATTAAGTGGATTGATTAAAGGATTTAAACACATTAAGGGTTTAACACTTAGGATTAAAGTTATACACTCCATCCTAATAGAAGGATGCAGGCATAAGCTCAATCACAAAGCCTTAAAGCTTTTAGGGTTTAGTCCCTGATTATGAGATGAGAAGAGAGGACTCAATGAGACACAAAGGTAAAATCTAAATGGGGGACTAATCAAAACCCTAATTATTGTCATGCTTGGTTGTTCCTAAGGTTTGTGAGGTTTACAAGGAAGGTCTTCAGAGAAACCACCAGGAAGCAGATGAAAGGAGCAAAGAGAAGCAAAGTAACTTGCTTCATTTAAGAAGACAAGTCACTTGAAGAAAGAAAGTAAGATGAAGAAGAATGAGCAAGCTCAATCTCAAGCACAAGACAAAATGCAGCAATGATGCATAAGAGAGATGAAAGGAGATTGTGAGAAGTGAAGGCAAATTCACTTCTCAAAGTAACTTACCACCTGAAAAGTTAGTGAAAGAAATGCAATGCAATGCAAAGTGAGATGAAATGGGATGATGCAAACCAAAACCAGAAGCATGAGTATGGTGCTAATGATGCTATGGGATGATGCAAACATGAGACAAGGCATGAGAATGATCATACAAACATATGGATGCAAGAGAAACATGTTTAGAACTATGAATATACATGAAAATTTATGAAATGCAAATGACATACAACATGGCAAATGAAAGATGCAATGATCAAACATGATTCTAATATGTCCTAAGATGTATTCTGAATCAAATGGATGCACAAAATGTCATGGCAAGTCATAGTATGCAAGCAAATGGAAGATGGATGCAAATGAAAGCCCAAATTAGGGTTTATGATCAATGCACAAAACAAAATTCAAAACCAGAAGCAAACACCATGATAAAAATTTGAAAATGCATTCAAAGGAACCCTAAACCTATACAAACTCACTGCCCAAAGGAGGGGTTCTAACTCTTAACCTAATGAGGGTTATGAATTTCTTAAGATGGCTAGGGTTTTGTGGTACCTTGTCAAGAAAAATGTCAAACAAATAGGAAATTCAAGATCAATTCATGCCAATTTAATCCTATAAACTACATGCTAAATATGATGCAATGCAAAAAGAATCAAGGTCCAACTCTTAAAGGCTAGGCAGAAATGAATTTTTGAAGATTGGATCAAAATAATGCCTTAAAATGAAATTAATTCCATGGAAAATTGTCAAAAGACATCAAGATCAAAAAGAAATTTGGTTTAAAAGTTGGACAATGTTTCTAAATGATTTTAAATGTTTCATGATTTTTTTGTGATTTTTAAATACCTAAAAGTATTTTTAATTAATTAATTCTCATTAATTAATTAAAAATAAACTTTTAAATGATTTAAAAATAAATTTTAATGCAAAAAATAAAAATAAAAATGTTTTTGGTTTCTGAAAATTAATAAAAGCTTGGATAAAAATTTCCAGAATTTTCAATGATTTTTACTATTTTTAATTAAATGTAGAAAACAAATAGAATAAAATGAAAATAAAATTGAATTAAATGAGAAGTATGCGTATCCAAGGGACAACATTCAAACTCAGGAAGGAGGGAAAGACTGTGCGCCAGATCCAAGGGTTGTCATTCAAACTGGTCAGATTAATATAAAACTCAATTAATTAGGTTAATGACGTGGATTAGGGCTTCTAATGAAGCATCCCAGCCACTCAAACACGCGCGGGTCAGCCCAGGTCAACCCATCCAACGCTCCACATTCAAACTCACATTAATTGCACAGATTAACCCTAAACACTTTCAGGTGGCCGGAGAAGACTTTCGGTCGTCTTCTCCGGCGAGACTCTCACCTGAAAGTTGCTAACTCTCCCAAAACTCCATGAAAATGAAATCTAATTGCCCAGAATCCATCCCCATTCAACACTGAATCAAAACCCCCAAACAAAAATCATTTTTTCATCATTAATCATGCAAATCGAAGCAAAACACATTTAGGGCAGAAAAGTTTCAGAGCAATCATACATCCTGGTTTCTCAACCATTTTCAAAAATAATCATATCCCCATGACCAGGGGAGCACATAGAATCATTTAAGAACTTAAAATGGAGTTTCTGGAAAAAAGTTTGAGATGGCTACCTGAGATGGAAACTCCTGGTCCTGAGCTTTCTGGCCTTTCCTTTGCTGCAAGTCCACTCCTTTGAACCCTCTGATGATGAAACGAGGCTTAGAAAGCTTTGAGGATGGCTGGTTTGAGAGATGGCAGAAGTTCTGTTCAAGAGAGGGTGGTGATCGTGTTTTTGTTTCAGTCACTTTCAGGCTATGGTGATGAGTGGTTTTTGATCAGTGAAGCATGTTGAGTTTGTTTGTGAAGTTTGTTTGTGTGTTTGAAGGTTGTGCCGAGTTTTTCGAATGCTTTTGCAAGTTGGAGCAAAAAGTGATAACTATGGCTTGGGTCTGTTTCAGCTTGAAGTCAGTGGTGTGTTATGCTGGGTTTGGTCCATGTATCAAAAGGTGATAGGTCAGAAAGTTGTTGGTGGCCTATGGTGATTGGTATGGGTCTTTGGCCAAAATGTCAACTTGATTTGTACTTGAGGTATGGGCAATGGTACAACTTGCTTTTTGGCTTGCTTTGGCTCAGCTTGAATCAAGGAATGCTATGGAAAAAGTCTAGAGGCAATGCAGCAAGTGGTTTGTAATTTGTGATAGGTTTAGCAAGTTGGTTCATGTTTGCCCCCTTTGACATTTCTTGCTCCATAAGTCATAAAAATGAGTGATCCTTTGATGCAATCTGACTTTTAAGTCTTGGTACATGCTTGTATGAAGATTATAAGTCCATTTGATAGCACAATTTGCCTTGACAAGTGATTTTGCAACTTTGCCTCTTTGGTAGAAAACTTGAAATTATGTGATTTTTCCCAACTTTGACAAACCATAACTTTTGATCCAAAATGAATTAGGTCATGTTCTTGTACTTTTTGAAAAGGGAATGATCCATTCTACAACTTTCATGACCAAAGTTTTTTCATTTGAAGCATTTTTGAATCAAAAAGCAAAGGTTGAAAAAGTTTCCCAAAATGGCAAGTTTCAACATAAGTCAACTTCCCCAAAAAGTCAACTTTGCAAATGAATTGAAATTCTCCAATTTTGTGAACTTCTAACATTTTCCATGATCAAATAAAGATCATACATAATCAAAATGATGATGAACACCCTTTGGTTGGGTCATTGGGGGCCTCAGATGCCCTGATTTTACACTGACTTGCTCAGAAAGTCAACTCTTGATCAGATGACTTCCCCATGGAATTTCTTCATGAAAATTGATATGCATGCTCCCTATACCATATAGAGACCAATAGAAACAAAAATGACCAAAAATTTTGGAGTTATGGCCTCTGAAACCAAAACCCTAATTCTAGGTCATCTGTGCAGTCAAACCTGGCTCTGCTTCCATACCATTCTCAGTTCTTGTGATTCTTTGACATTCTTGACTTTGTGGGGATACAATATGATGCTTGAACATACATGTACCCCTTTTAAGTGATTGATGACCTTTGGAGTGGCTCAAGAAGCTCTTAGATTGCTCAGATCACCAACCCTAGATGCAGATGACTTTGAAACAATGCAGTGAATCAAAAATGTGGTATGAGATGCTATGATTGGATTAATGCATATGAAATGATCACAAGCCATGGTGTGAATGGGTGAGGGCAAATTTGGGGTGTTTACAAGCAGCTTTATACAATATAGCCTTCTAGACTCCTAGGATACTCCTTATCCGGTTAAGGTATTACTCCCCCTTAACTCCACAAAATCAGTTTCACATACTTGTAACACACTCCCCCAGTCTAGGATACTCCATGCTTCTCTGTACATTGATGAAAGGAAAACATAAGACGCATCTTCATGTCTTCAAGAGCTCACTGTAAACACCCCAAATTTGCCCTCACCCATTCACACCATGGCTTGTGATCATTTCATATGTATAAACACAATCATATCATCTCATATCTCATTTTTGATTCACTGCATAGTTTCTAAGTCATCTGCACCTAGGGTTTGTGATCTGAGCAATCCAAGAGCCTCTTGAGCCACCCCAAAGGCCATCAATCACTTCAAAGGGGTCCATGTGTGTTCAAGTATCATATTACATCCTCTCAAAGTCAAAAATGCAAAAGAATCACAAGAACTGGGATTGGTATGGATGCAGAGCCAAGTTTGACTGCACAGTTGACCTAAAATTAGGGTTTTGGTTTCAGAGGCCATAACTCCAAATTTTTTGGTCATTCTTGTTTCCATTGGTCTCTATATGGTATAGGGAGTGTGCATATCAATTTTCATGAAGAAATTCCATGGGGAAGTCATCTGATCAAGAGTTGACTTTTCAGACAAGTCAGTGTAAAATCAGGGCATCTGAGGCCCCCAATGACCCAACCAAGGGGTGATCTTCATCATTTTGAGTGTATATGATCTTTATTTGATCATGGAAGAAGGTTGAAGTTCACAAAAATCAAGAATTTGAAGTTTTTGCAAAGTTGACTTTTTTGGGCATAGTTGACTTTTAAGGAATTTGTCAATCTAGGTCACTTTTCAAACCTTGCTTTTTGATCCAAAAATGCTTCAAATGAAAAAACTTTGGTCATGAAAGTTGTAGAACACATTTTTCCCTTTTCAAAAAGTACAAGAACATGACCTAATTCATTTTGGATCAAAAGTTATGGTGTGACAAAGTTGGCAAAAATCACTAATTTTCAAGATATGCACCAATTGGAAAATTTGCAAAATCATGTATCAAGGCCATTTGTGACTTCTAGTTCACATCAAACCAATGCACAAACATTACATGTGACCTAAAGTTCAGATTGGACCAAGAATTTCTCATGTTCATGACTTGTATAGCAAGATCTTTCCATATGAACCAAAAGATAACCAAGTTGCAAAACCATCATGATACTTCCTACCACTTGCTGCATTGGCCATTGAACCACCCTAGCCTCACTCACATACCATGCTGCGCCAGCCCCATGCTTGTACTAGCCTAAGACCAAGCCCATGCTTTCCTTACACCAAAGTTGACATTTTGCAAAAGTGAACTTACCTATCACAGCAGGCCAGGTCACATCATCTGACCAATTGGAGTTGTTTATACTATCCATTTGCTAGCCATTTCACACAAGGAGCCAGCCTGAAACAAGCCCTAGGAAGACATACACAAACTCACCCCATTTTGCATTTCTCTTCGAATCTGTCTCCACAGCTCACAAACACAAGAACCAAATCCACTGATCAACTCACCTTGCTTCATTAAGCCAAAACCAGCAAGACTTAGGCCTGAACCAAGCAAGAACACCATTTCTCCATTTTCACTCCCAAGAGCAAAACCCTTCGAATCTGTTTCCACAAGCCATAAACACTCAAATAAATTCCACACATCAACTCACCTTGCTTCACTGACCAGAAACCAACCATTGTTTTGGCCTGAGACCCTCCATATCACAAACACGATTTTCACACTCCCTTGGTCAGAGCTTCTGCAAACTCACTCAAGAGGCTGTTTAAACTCCAACCAAGTATCCAAAGCTTCAAAGGGGGATCATTGGGACCTGTTTGAGCCAAGGAACTAGCCAGAAAGTGCCAGAGATCAAAGCTCCAGTTCAGGTGAGCTTCATGAACATTTTTTCCAGGAGCTCGTTTTTAAGTTCTTAAATGGTTCTCTATGTTCCACTGATCATGATGATATGTTTGGTTTCGAAAATCATTGAGTTTTGAGCATGTATGGTGTTCCTGAAATTTTTTTGACCTAAACCCCTTTTGCTTCGATTCAGCTTTGTTGTGTAAAATAAATTTGTTTTGGCTTTTGATTCTTGCTCTATGATGATTGGGAATGAATTCTGGGCAAGAAAATTAGGTTTTAGTGAGCTAGGGTGAAAGTTAGCATTTTTCAGGGAGGGTGCTAGCCGGAGAAGACGACCGGAAGTCTTCTCCGGCCACCTGAAAGTCATTAACTTCTAATTAGGGTTAGGACACCAGGTTTGAATGTGAGCCAGTGGATTGTGTTTCCCGCGCGCAATTGGAGGGCCTGGATCATTTCATTAAGATTTAATTATGGATTAATAATTAATTAATTAATTAGAATTAGGGAAGTTTGAATCTGGGCCGTCCAGATGCGCGCCCAGTCAAACCTTGTGAAACCCAGGATCAATCTCAGCCTTTCCTTCAGATTACTTCCATTTATTTTAATTTTTATTTCATTTCTTTTCTTTTAATTTGCATAATTTATTTAAAATAGCAAAAATGTTTTAAAAATTATGAAACTTTTTCTCAAGAGTTTCATTAATTTTTAAGACACAAAAATATTTTTATTTTCATTTTTAGCATTTTAAAAATATTTTTAAATATTTAAAAGTTTATTTTTAATTGATTAATGAAAATTAATTTATTAAAAATACTTTTAAGTATTTAAAAATTACCAAAAAATTCATGAAATGTTCTAAGACATTTAGAAACATTGTCCAACCTTCAAACCAAATTTATTTTTTGATCTTGATGCATTTTGAGAATTTTTCATTGAATAAAAAATCATTTTTATGCATTAATTTGATCCAAAGTTCCAAAAATCATTTCTGCCTATCCATGAGGAGTTGGACATTGATTCCTTTTGCATTGCATTGTGTTTAGCATGTAGTTTGTAAGATTAAATGGCCATGATTTGATCTTTCATTTTCAATTTGTTTAGTAATTTTCTTGTTTAGGAACCCTAAAACCCTAGCAAACTTAGAAAAATCATAACTTGAAATTGGTTAGGAGTTAAAACTTCTCCTTTGGGCAGTGAGTTAGTATAGGATTAGGGGTCCTTTGAGTGGCATTTTCAATTTTTTATCTTAGGGTTTGCTTCTGATTTTGATTTTTGTTTGATGTATGGTTCATAAACCCTAATTTGGGCTTCCATATGCATCCATCTTGCATTCTCTTGCATAACATGACTTGCCATGACATTCCAAGCATCCATTTGATTCATTTGACATCATAAGACATATTGAAAGCATGATTGATCATTGCATCATGTATTTGCCATGTTGTATGCCATGTGCACTTCATAACTTTTCATGTATGTCCATGCTTCCTAACTTGCTTCATTTGCATTCATGAACTTGTATGGTCATTTCCATGTGCTGCCTCATGTTTGTAGCATCTCATAGCATCATTAGCATCATGTAAATGCTTCTGGTTTTGTTTCTCATCATGTCATCTCATCCCATTTTGCATTGCATTGCATTTCTTTTCTAACCTTTCAGGTGGTAAGTGATTTTGAGAAGTGAATTTGCCTTCACTTCTCACAACTTTTCTTTTCATCTCTCTTGCATCCATGCTGCATTTTTATATGTGTTTGGGTTTGATCTTGCTCATTCTTTTTCTTCCCACTTTCTTTCCTCAAGTGACTTGACTTCTTGAATGAAGCAAGTTGCTTTGCTTCTCTTGATCCTTTCATCTGCTTCCTGGTGGTTCCATTGAAGATCTTTCTTGTTTAACCTCACAAACCTTAGGAACAACCAAGCATGACAATGATTAGGGTTTTGATTAGTCTCCCCTCTTAGTTTTACCTTTGTATCTTCTTTGAGTCTTCTCTTCTCATCTCATAATCAGGGACTAAACCCTAAAGGCTTTAAGGCTTTGTGATTAAGCTTATGCCTGCATCCTTCTATTAGGATGGAGTGTATAACTTTAATCCTAAGTGTTAAACCCTTAATGTGTTTAACTCTCTTAATCAATTCACTTAATAACCATCAAGACATCACACTTGTAACTTGGGCCTTGTATTAGGGTTCTAATTCTTCCTTAATTGGTTAAGAAGGACTAACCCTAGTGTTAATGGACAAGTCCCCCTCAAGTTGTCTTACAAATCATAAAATCCACTTCATAATCATACCATTAAATAAAATCCACTTAATCAAAGGCTTGTTTTGTCATGAGTTTAATCCCTAATCATGGATTAAGTTGAGGAGCTTTCCTCAGCTTAAACATTCTCATCTATTATCCTTCTATTAGGATGGTGTAATGAGTCTGTTTAATCCTTGATTATGGCTTAACCTCATTACTCAACACTAAACAAAAACACCAAAAACATCTAAATAATCACAAGTAGGTTAATGATCTTAATCCTACATCAAAGGTGTTTAAGTGTGAGAATCTGACTTCACACTTAAGGTACTCTCATTACCCCTAATCAGAGGGAAGATGTGATGAGTTTACTAACCCATTGGTTTAGGCTTAAACTCATTAACTTATGACAAACTCTCAAAAGAAATAAAAGATTGAAAACTCAAAAACAAACAATAATCGTCTCCTCCGGGATTCTTTTCTCATCTCATTCACTCACAAACGAGAACTTGCTTCTTCCGTCTAATGCAAGACAGTTTGCACCTGAGCCAGACAGGTCATACACTTGAGCATAGGCAAGCAAGCAGTTCACAAGTCAATTCACCTTTCAGTCTCTTTGGGTCGAACTACGGTGTTCTGACTTCCTCATTGCACGAGAGGATACGTAGGCATAACTTAACAGTTATCGAACAAAAGTCTCTGTATATTCCCCCTCTTTCCAGCATCATTCTCTTAGCCTCATGATCATGAGCATACTCTTTCCTTACACTGACACTTCACTTATTACACTTCACTTCTTTTACACTGACACCTGTACATCCTTTTTCCAGCTCTTTATACACAAATTGCACTGACACTACCCCTTTAAAACACAAATCTCTTAAGCATGGATCCCGTCGAGTACGGCGGACAATCTGGGTGCTAATACCTTCCCAGGTTGTAACCAACCCCCTTTCTCAGTCTCTCTGGTTCGCAACCGTCTTATCCATCTTTTTTCTAGGTCTATGCAGCATTTCCTTTCCTCCGGGATAAAAATGCCTAGCTGGCGACTCTATTCATCTCCAGTGAGTTCACGGCTGTGTGTTCTCATTGTCCCTCTCGCCGACCGTTCGCGTCTGTACCTTTATCTGGGCCTATGTCCCATTTTATCGGGAGCGACACTCACCCTCTGTTCAATTCCCAATTTAACACATTCACTTCTTGTACCAAAGCATACCTGATTCCTTTCTTGGTTTGTAGTTACCAGAGACTACACAAGATGAACATCTTCTAGCACACAGGTTCTTGACACTAAGCCTTTACACACCAAAGGCCATACAATCCAGATAAAACACATCCAAACTAATTATGACATTAGAATGAATGTCCACAAACAAACTTCCAAGCAATCAATACCTGATATACTTCAGTCTCTTCTACATGTTTCTTCCAATATAGATCATCTACTTCATCATTCTCCCATATGATTAGGTAGTCTAATAATAGAAACCATGTAGATAAACACCCCAGATAATGTACTAACACTTAGTTAGAACATTTTTCATACACCAAGACCTTATCACCATGATCCTAGATGTACTCCACCAACTGGACTTACTATAGCATAGTAATCCAAGAACTGAAAATCTTCAACTACACTGTGCCACCAGTTAGAATCAGAAATCCAGAAAGAGTGATAAACTCTCATCCACCTTCAAGAAGAATAAATCATCTTGAGTCTTCAACTCATCACTCCTCTGCCCAAGAGCAATTTGTTCCAAGACAATCCTCAAGAACAACCAGCTGCCACACTCTGATTATCTTGATTCTTCGAATCCACTTTAAAGATCAACCAATTACCACATTTTGATAACCTCCTTTATGAATCCTCATATGAAAAAGCCAATTGCCACTTTTGTCTTCTTCACGTTTATAATAAATCTTCCAAAGATATCCTGATCAATAAAGTTGATCTTCACCAAGCTATCAAGATAAAAGGCCTTATGAAGCATTCAATCCCTATAGATCATTCTATCTTAATTTATGTGTCACTTCACCAATTAGACTCTGATGTTGAACTAGATGTTTAAACATTATTAGCCCACATCAATCTGTTAAATTCAAGTCCTTCTTCTGCCACTTGAAAGAACCTCCTTCCTTTATAGAACAAGAGTTTCATGCTCTCATAGACTTGATTTATCCATCAAGTTTGAGTAAACAACCTCCATTCTATTGGTTTTGCAGAAATTCCTACCGATAACACATATTTATGAGAAACTTCTAATGTTTCTCCAAAGTCTTCAAACCTGTCACTGTCTGATTATTCAGAAGGAATAGTTAAGAACTACACCTCATAACTATACCAAGGATGCCACCTTTCCTTGAGTAAGGAAGTCTTAACAAATTTATGATATCGCCACCTATCTTAACTCCATGATGAGCATTCTGGACTACACCTAGATCAGAAATAAACCAATCCAAGTAGTCATCAAGATTATGATATGTTCATGGTCTTTCATCTCCATCTTCAGAATCAACAATATCCAGACCAGTTCTTGCCAAGAAACTTTCCAGAAATACACAACTCCTGTCACACAAGACTGAAGCCAATTCTCAAGCTAACTCCCAAGAAATAACAGATGCTACAGCTTATGCAATACCTCTCCCATGATTCTGCACAAACTCTGATGATAAGATGTTCCAACATCTTTTTGAACATCACCAATCTTGAATCACAAGGATAATCAATCAAATATTTGTGAACTCCACAAACAACAATTGATATTAAATCCTTGTATAATACCCTATCAGATAGTTCTACACAGTCTAATCTTTTAATTTTGAAGGATTTTAAGGTTAGCTCTAGGTAAGATTAGCAAGATCTCCTCATGTCATGGATAAGCAATACTCCTACTATCCATGACTAGTAGTAGAAGAAACTACCAGTTCAACAACCATTCTGATCAGACCTCCCAATCTGACATTCTTCCCTTGCTCTTAGAAATTGTTGGTCACATTTCTAGCTTTAATCATGACCAAAGTCATGCATTTATCACACACATTTGTAGATACATTCAGAAGCTTCTTTTATCTACCAATAGACATGATTGTTTCAATATCATTTAGAACTTCAACACAGAGCTCCAAGGACAATCTCTAAGGATCACACCTTCGGTAGTTAATTTAGGTCATCACAAACTAGAACACCGTGAAGAGAAATATACAGCCACAAAGAGAAAAGTAATTTCTCAACACTTCTTTAATTATGATGTTTAGACTGTAGTTCTGCACTTTTACATCAGACATATACATAGTCTTCCATTAATGTATTTTCTCATTGGTTGAAAGCACAACTTCTTTCAAAGACAGCAAATGCTCAACTCCTGTCAAGGTTTTTATCATATGTGATAAGGTAACCTTTTCACACAAGGTAGAAGATTTGGTTTGACATTCATTTCCTGCACACCTGTGGCACTTGCTAATCCCTATTTTATTTATCCACACCACCTATCACTTCAAATAAGGTAAGTGGCTTGACCTGATATTCCACCATGAGCACAACTAACTTCCTTGGTTGAAGACTCAACATTTTTGAGATGATGTTCCAACATCAGATCTGACAACAATCTCAAACAATTTGATTTGACACTTACTATGGTTTTGGGGGTAACAACAGTAGTAATCCATGTACAACTCTTTGCAGAGGGTACGAGAGTTCACCAGAAGTTAATCATCCTTTTCTATCAGACCCAAATACATGCAGTAACTTGCATGATACATACCATTAACATGTCTACATATTATACTCTTCATACGGGGACATCACATAATTGGGCCTAAGCTTGATGAAGAATTCCTTTGATTATACACCAATAACTATGGTTATTAGCAGCACACTCCCACTTTCTTAAACTTGAGACCTTCAACACATAGCATAGATGCATCCTCTTCCAGGTTAGGAGTAGGTTCCAAACATATGTGATCATCACACATTAGTCTAGCACCCAAAGCATCCATCATGTTAGCAGGATATCACACCAGTTTCCTTCTTCTGGACCACAAAACTATGCTTGGTTCTGAAACATTACTGCTTTCAAGATTACTACCTTTTATTCAATCAGCTCCAACTGAAGTGCTATAACATTATGAAAGATACTTTGCACAAATACAATCGCCAGTAGCATCTCAAAGAGTATTCAACTTCATAGCTTCAAAGATCCTTAAAAAAAATACAATCTTTTAGGTCTTTGACTCAGCATTTACCATAAACTACTGATGTGTAGCGTGATGTCAAGACATTAGGATTGACATGTCAACTCAGCTTCTGTCTTGATGAAACTTCCTTCAGTTCATGATTTAGACAATCATAAACATGTATCTTCACAAGAGAGATTTTCTTCAGCTATACCTAAACAACATTGGACACCATAACCAGGAAGAATATCCTTATTAGGTCACCATAAATAAGCTTAAGAGATAACTTATCAAGATCTTCACTCCCGCATGAAAGATTTGATAATTATACTCTTTTGTTTTGGCTCCAACCTCTTCTTTCATCAAGAACCACAACATTCTGAACTAAGTGTTCTCCAGTTCTGTAATCACATGATAGAACATCAAACTTGACATTATGAACTGAAGTTTTACAACAGCCTTTGTAGGAAGTACTAGGGAACCACTATCAAACATAACACATCATAAATAATAGAGCAATTCCTTGGAGATAAATAAACTCCTCCACAGTAAGATCCTCCAAAAAATATTGAAACACGATGTCAAGACATCTTGTCTGACATCAGCAACCCTATGTGAATAAAACACCATTATACCATATTCCTTATAAATTGTATGATCATCAATTCAGATACAGATATAACTCCCCATACAAGAACAACCAGAACATTTCCCAACCACAGTGCATCTAATCCAAGTAACACACAAACTTGGTATAACTTCAGAATATATCAGAGGCACATGCAGCAGTACAGAAGTTGAACCCAAACCTCACAGAAAACAAAATACAAGCCTACTTCAAATATAGAATTCTCTGAACCAAGATGTCAGGACATTCTGTCTGACATCATAGCTACACAACAATTCACCAGCAAATTTCCAGCCCTGATAACACTAGACTGGTCCAATATACACCATATGATGAATAGTCCATCCTCCACTTCTAGGGACCATTCAAACGCCAATATGAACCTCTCAAGTTCCAACAGCTTTTCATTATATCATCCTTCTTCCTTTACCATGAACCAGATAGTATCCCCCTTAGATCTCATCCAGAAACAAACCAGGATGCCTGCTCTGATACCAATTGAAATTCTGGTATGACAGACTCAGATTTCGAATATGATGTTGAGACATCTTATCTGTTACTTATAAACATGGTAAGGCATACATATCAGTACTTAAATAATTCTGATATATCAAAGTCAAACATACTTCAGGATGTTGTGACATCTGATAGGACATTCAGTTCAGGTACTGTATAAAACATAAAACAGAAAAGATATAAAGAACACAGCAGAATTGTTAACCCAGTTCGATCAAATCAATTTACTCTGGGGGCTACCAAGCCAGGAAGGAAATCCACTATGTAGTATTAATTCAAAGACTTCTCAGCAAACACCTACAGTTTACAGTCTTCTCACTTAATCACTACCAATGCAACTTCTACTTAGGAACTCCTAAATATGAGAAACTCGTCCTCACTTCCAATCACCTCAGTGATGTCTCACAGTTCTCAACTCTCAGTTGCTGATATTGACGACTTCATACCTACAACAATTCACAATTAGAATTCATGCTTCCATGACAACAACTTAATCTTGCTTAGCAGCTTCAGTTAAGTACAATACTTCTCTTGCTTACAAGCTTCGAGAATCACAGGTGAAACAGCCATAATAGAGTTACTTGTTACGCACGGCTGCCACCAGAACACAAACCTAATAATGTTTACATTTTCGGTTGATTGGGTTAATTCTAAACTAGGTTACAGGGTTTCTTTTATAACCTATTCCCAACTAGATTTGGGCCTAAACAATCACAGCAATAGCTGCTACAAATATGCAGAAAAAATCTGCTATAAATATACCAAAAGATCTTCAAATCTAAAAACTCCTAAAATATCTCTAAATATAGAAACTCTATATTTTTCAATATTTGTCTTCAATTTAAATTGAGTCTTTAAGATCTTCTAAATGAGCACCCTTTAAATCAGCGCCACATATGATTGCATAATATCTCCAGAATATTCTGCATAATTCAGATCTGATAAATCCCACTGTCATCACCTTGAATTAGGGTTAGTTAGTTTGTTACCTCCTTAATTCAAGGTGAATTAGTTATTCTGTTATACTAAAATCAGATAACTAATCTCCCTAAAGATGCGCCTTGTATTGCTTATCTCTTTCCAATTAATTCCAGATAGATTCCCCTGAATTTACTCAGTTCTGTTACGCATCATTTAGGTCTGGTAGCAGGTTTACGATGTCCCAACATCTGGTGTGACATCCTGATGTCTTGACTTAAGTTCCTTAACTGTTACTCTGTTTGACAATGTCACAACATCTGGTGTGACATCCTGATATCTTGACTTAAGTTCATTAACTGTTACTCTGTTTGACAGTGTCGCAACATCTGGTGTGACATCCTGAACTAAGTTCAACACTTCTTGTTTGATATCTATATGTAACACATGACAGTAATGTTGTCATGACAGTTGCAGATGTTTCAACATCTTCTTTGACATCTGTCTGTAACATATGACAGTAATTCTGTCATGACATTTGTAGATGTTTCAACATCTTCTTTGACATCTGTCTGTAACATATGACAGTAATTATGTCATGACATTTGCAGATGTTTCAACATCTTCTTTGACATCTATCTGTAACATATGACAGTAATTCTGTCATGACATTTGCAGATGTTTCAACATCTTCTTTGACATCTGTCTGTAACATATGACAGTAATTCTGTCATGACATTTGCAGATGTTTCAACATCTTCTTTGACATCTTCCAATTATTATAACCACATTTATCTGTGCCACCATGTCAGGACATCATGTTTGACATGTTCTTCCAGAATCTATACCATGTTAATTTAACATATGGAACTTCTTATTCAACATTTTCCAGCCATATTAGTTTTACCAAACATAATGCCAATCATAAAATAATAGCATTAACAAACTTTATTATGTATGATTTGTTAAGCCTTCGAGCTATTGACGTTAAAGATTTGGATTCCGCTGTTTTCTCTTATTAACGATTTTGATGAATGATGATGATGTAACATCTCACTTTGGACAAGTAACTCTGATTTTATTAATGGTTTATATAAATAATTCTATGGGAAAAGTGGGTGTTACAATTGGTATCAGAGCAGGTCGGTCCAACCGGCCAGATTGAGTCAGTCCTTAGAATAAGAGTCGTGTGTTTCCTAACCTGAGTTATTTGTTGTATCAGTATGGCAGGAAGGAATGATGTTGCTCTTGCTGCGGCTATGCAAGCCATGGCGCAGATGGTTGAGAATGTTGTTCAGGTCGTTCAGGGTGGAGGAAATGCTCAGTCTCGTGCATTGGAGCAGTTCCGGAATAACAAGCCGCCGACGTATCCATGATCCATATGATGTGATCATCAGTCTATCTACATAATCGTCTTAATGCTTTAAGGTTATCCCACTTCACAGTAAAGCTCGACTACAAATACTTTAAGAATAATGTCATTATGTTTAATGAAATCTCGTGACTAAGTCACACTTAGTATTTCATTAAACAAACTAGCTATTCTAGGTACTTTATTATTTTGAAAAAACACATATCAAATATAAATATCAAAAGTATTGGCCTCTAAGGCTTAACCAACATTGGTGACCAAGTAATGTTTTGAGTCATCAAACTTTTCTTGCAACTTCCAACTTTTAAAAGGAAACTAATACTATTCCTTTTGTACTTTTTACTTTTTCTTTTGTACCTTATGACATAAAGTTCATAATGTCTAGTCACATCTCTATTAAAATATATTATATGTTACTTGGTGCTCAAGTAACTTTTGTATCCTCACACTTGTATCATCGTCACTTGTATCCTCTAATTTATATCTTTGGGTTTTATATCCTCGGATATATTCTTTTTTCTTCTTCTTTCCATTTTGAGGAATGTTATTCTTTTAGGAATCATTATACCATAGCTTAATATCTTGAGTAAGAATAAATTGACTTATTTATTTTCACTCAATAACACACATCAAATAACAAATAAGATCATAATCTTAATTATATTTACACAAGAGTTTGTTATCTTCAAAACATCAAAAACAAATTCTCAACTATCTCCTCCTTTTCTATGATGACAAACTTCTTGTAATTAAGATTTTTATTTTTCAAATTAGAGAAATTTGTTTTTCCTACTTAATTTATGCATCAATAAATAGATTGTGCTCCCCCTCAATTTAGGTATAAAAATTGAAGATTTGTATTTATTTTAATTTTAAATAATTTCTCCCCTAGTCATTCTCCCCATTTTGTCATCATGCAAAATTAAGGGCAAAGGTATGTAAAATCATAGAGAAAGAGATGAATCATCTAAAAGTTTGAGATAAATACATATAGATAAAATATAGAGAAATAACATGTACCTCATTTAGTGATGTTTCTTACTTTTATTCTTAATGGTTAAAACATCTTCAAGTTATATTTTAGTCTCTCCTCATACTCATTTGTTGATTTTAGATCAACTAAGAGACAATGACCGTATTATTTGGATTTCCTTTACAAGATTGTCTTGTTCTGACTCCATCAGAAATATTTCCAATAATTTGATCTTGAGGATGATACTTGACAAATTTTTAACTCCTTAGAGGATATTGAGATGATGGAGCTTGTATATCCTCACCATGTTTATTGATATCAAAATTGTGGTGTTGTTCATCTTCATCATAATTTCCTTTCTTTTATCATCAAAGTTATTAAATTTATAAAAAATAACATGCATATTTTCTTCTACAGTTTGATTTTTGAGATTTTATATCATATATTTTTTGGAGGATTTTAAATATCCTAAATATATGCATTTGATCGATCTTGTGTCAAACTTCTTCAAACTTTCTTTATTATTTAAAATATAATGATTGCACCCAAAAAATATGAAAGTATGATATGTTTGGTTTTCTATTTTTCAAAGCTCATATGGAGTTTTATTTAAGATATATCTAATTGAAACATGATTCAAAATATAGCAAGCAATGTTTATGGCTTCGGTCCAAAATCATTTTTCAATGTTTGATTGAAATAAAAAAATTCTAGACATTTTTGCAAGGTTCTATTTTTCCATCAATAACTCCATTTTGTTTGGAAGTTCTTGGAAAAGAAAAATTATGAGTGATTCCATTTTCATCAAAGAAAGATTTAAAGGATGAACTTTCAAATTCTTTTCCATAATCACTTCTTACAGAAATAACATGTAATTGTTATTCATGTTGAACCCTATTGCAAAAAAATTGAAATGCATCAAAAGAATCATCTTTTTGTTTTAAAAATAAAATCCAAGTAAACCTAGAGAAATCATCAACTATCACAAGACCATATTTCTTTCCACTAAGACTTATAGATTTGATAGGACCAAAAAAATCAATGTGAAGAAGTTTAAGAGATTTATTTGTAAAAATTGTATTTTCAGAATGAAAACTACTATTGACTTATTTTATCTAATGTAAACTTTACATAATTTTTCTTTATCAAAATTTATTTTGGGAAGACCTTTAACTAGATCAAGATTGAATAATTTTGAAATAGTCTTCATACTTATACGACCAACTCTTCTATGTCATATCCATCTTTCTTTTTCAATGGATATGAAGCATAATCAATTGAGAGATCATCTAAGTCTAATATATACAAATTTTTCTTTCTTTATCCAAAGAAAATGATTTTTTTTTCTGAGGATGATGATTTTACTTCACACGTGCTAGGTTTTAAAATAACTTCAAAGCCATTATCACATAGCTGACTTATACTTAGAAAATTATAATTCAAACCTAACACGTATTGAACATCCTCAATCTTAATAGAATAAATCTTATCAATGATACCAATACCTTTGATTTTAGATTTGACGTTATTTTCAAAAGTTATTGATCCACTGTATTTTTCTTTGAATGATATAAGGCATTTTTTATCTCCAGTAATATGTCTTGAGTAACCATTGTTTAAGTACCAAGGTTTTTTCTTGTTTTCCAGAAGATATTCATGTATCACAAGTTAGTATTGATTTGGATACCCATAATTATTTGGGTCCTTGATGGTTAATACCTTTATGGGATATTTTCTAATTATAAAACTTTGATTCATGATGACCATGCTTATTACAAAAAGAACACATTCTCTTATTGTGCTGACATCTAACATGTTTGACAATTATTGACTACTGATTGTGTCCATGCATGTCTAATTGTGTGACTGACTTTGGGAGCATTGTATTTTTTGTTGTAGAAACCACATTTCATGTTTTTTGATTATGCTACTTCTATTGCTGCTACTAATTGCTCTATGTGATTGTGTGTGGGGTGTGCTTAATGCTCAACTTATGTTGCATATCTTATATGTTTTTAAAGTGTTGTTTTTCCGGAAAAAAATTCAAAGGGATGATTGTTGTTCCTTTTTGGATTGGATGCATTATGCAAACCAACTTGGTATGTTCAAGTTGTTTCTATAAAGAAAAGACAATTGTTGGACATGACGTTCTAGAAGGTGTGGCATACCTTGTTCTAGCTATTTTTGTGGAAAAAAAGGACACATGTTGGACATGATGTTTTAGTAGGTGTCACACATCTGGCCCCTGCTACTGCATTCGTGCATTTTTTTTTTGGATTTTAAATGCATTTTTGGATTTCTTTCTTATTGATTTGTTGTTATCATTTAGCAACCTAATTAATTATATTTGTTTGATGATTTATTAGATTCAACTTTAAAAGTTTTTGAAATTTAAATTCGAATTAAATCAAATCATATCTTGTTGTGGAGCTATTTTGAAAAGAAAAAAAAACAAATCTTAACCAAATATCCACTTTATTTGTTGATGCCCATTGGAGAAAATCCCAGTAAAGAAATTCTATTTAAAGAGACTCAATTACATCATTGAAGATAACAAGTAAGTAATGAAGTTACTTAATGTTAGGGTTTTATTTGAGTCTTTTGTTTGTATTCTTGTGCACCACACCAATGCCCCCATTCATATCATAAGACATATTATTGGTTTTTTTTAGTTGAATTGTAATTCAACATTCATATCATAACGCTAGTGTCCTCACTTAGAATTAGTGATTCAAAGAAAGTGAGAAGGGTTCTCATATTTAGGGGGAGACCTAAATATAAGTCAATAGGATTAGGAATATGCATTGAACAATATTGGGTCATCGTTCCTATAAGACTAATTGTACTAATTCAAGATTGGAAAATTGCTTTCTTAGTTAAAGTGCTCTCAGACGTAGGTGTGGTTTCACCGAACAAGGTTAACTTTTGTGTGTTCCTTCATTGTTTTTCTACTTCATCATCTTGTTTATCAATTATTTTTTAATTTTGGTGTAAGATTTTGAACACCTTTGATTAAGCATTTGGTTCAATATTTGCCCCATAATAACATATTTTCAAGGGAGAAGTTAGAAAGATCAGAAGAAAAGTTGCCAAGTACACTCTACTTTTAGGAAAACTTTACACAATGTGGAAGGATGCTCCCATGTTGAGATTCCCGGGAGAGAACGATATCTCCTTAGTACTCGTAGAAGTTCATAAAGGAGCATGCAGCGACCACATCAGCAAAAAAACCTCTCACTCACAATCTATTAAGAGTATCGTATTACTGGCCTGAACTAATGAAATATATCACTACCTTTGTCAAAAGTGTGATCAATGCCACAAGAATGCTAACCTCCACCACGTCCCAACAGATTAGACTTTTTCTTTTAATTTTAAATATTTTAATAATATTATTTATTCATCGACAAAATACTATGCATAATGCTCATCGTAATTAAAGTCCTTGCAGACATAGATCCACAAGTAGATATGAACGAATATATGAGATACCAGTCGTAGATGGTTCATTTTAATGTTCATCTTTTAAATCTTTCTTTTACTGTTGTTTTATATTAATTCACTACATAATTCATTTTTGACTAAATTGTAGAATCTTTTTAACAAAATTCGAGTAACATTAAAGACTTAATATTCTTTTGGTCAAGTATATTAATCTAATAGTTCTTTTTATCTCTCATTTTATTTCTCAATTTAACATTTGGCCTGTAGATTGTTCATCGTAATGAAGGTCCTTGCCGGTATAGATCCACTGGTATTTATGAGATACTAGTTGTAGACAGTTCATTCTAATCTCCCTTTCTTAAATATTTCTTTTGTTGTTTTATATTAATCACTACACAATTCATTTTTGACTAAATTGTAAAATATTTTTAACAAAATCTGATTAACATTAAATACTTAATACTCTCTTGGCCAAGTATATTAATCTAAGAGTTCTTTTTATTTCTCAATTTAATAGTTGTAGATTGTTCATCGTAATGAAGGTCCTTGTAGACATAAATCCACAAGTAGATGTGAACGTATATATGAGATACAAGTTGTAGACTCTTCATTTTAATGTACATCTTTTAAATCTTCTTTTTGTTATTGTTTTATATTAATTCAGTACAAAATTCATTTTTAACTAAATTATAGAATCTTTTAATAAAATCTTATTAACATTAAAGACTTAATACATTCTTGATCAAATTTATTTATTTAAAAATATTTTTTATTTTTATTTTTATTTTTCAATTTAAAAGTTTGTACAATTATTAGCTTACATTTATAACTATATGAATATTAACTTACTAGAAAATGAATTCAAATTTGATAAATGAGAATAGACGATATGTAATATAAATCCAGACACGCACGAATTTCTTATTATTTTCCAAATAAAAGGAATAAAAAAGATAGAAAATGATAATAGACCACACCTTGAGTTAATCTCTAATATCATCTCAATATCTCAATATCTCACACATTGAATGGAAAAAGTGAAAACGATTAGTCTAGAAATTTCTTTCAAATTAGTTTTTTTATATCAAAATTTTAAATCAATTACATTACTTTTTAATAAAAACTCAAGGTCAGAGATTTTATCCTAGATATATAACCAACCAACATAGTCCAAAAAACATAAATTGGTTAGTTTAGAAATCATATTCTTAGCATATGACTTTGACAAGGAAACAATATAGGGTAGTTTAATGTATAATTTAGAAAGTAAAATAATTTGGATTTTTTATTTAAGAAAAGTAGGATATCAAATAGTCTCACATTTCCACCATATATGTAAGAGAGAAAAAGACATAAACATATTATAAAATTAAAAACTATGTAATTTGTAACTTTGGATTAGGTTTAAAAACTAAAGTTATCTTATATTCTGATTTTATTCACAAATAGAGTATCAACAATAAAATTAAAATCATAACATAGGATAAAAAAAAAATTACAATCTAATTGCTTTGTTCTACAAACCCCTTGAGAGAAAGAAGCTTACATACATTTTGCTCATCAATTAGCGTAGAAACATAAAGTTTAAGTGACCCTTTTGGCCATAAAGTAAGATCAAACATTTTCTTAACACATAATTACAACTTAAATTACAAACTAACCAAAAGCAAGATGAGCAAAAAGCTTCAAAATTCAAATTTAAAAACCAAAAGCTTCCCATTATTTGAAAGCACGAAAACTATATAACAAACTTCATTAAAATCTATTTTGTTGATCTAACATATGTTTGTTTCCACGGTGAATTTTGACTCTGATTTTATCAAAGTCAAAAATCACCGTGTCACGTTACATATTGTTTATGCTGCAATTCGACGATGTGTGAGACAATGATGCGGAGATTGAACACTAGACGAAACAATAACATGTGTTGTAGTAGAAGAAGATGAAGAAACATGATTAGAAGAAGATGAAGTTGTTTGAATTTGAAACCGACCGGAATCACCGGTTGGAAGTCTCATGTATGAATAAGAAGGTGATTCACAAATCCATGATCCTATAGCATCTTCTTTCCCACTCTTGTATTGCATAATTGTCTTGTAAACCAAAGGAATAAGACCCTCCATTATTTTTTATGATGAATAGAGAAAATGTGAGAGAAGAATGAGTGATTTGTTGGGTATAAAAACAAGTTTGTGGTGGGGTTAGGAGATGATGATGTTTTGGATTAGAGTCCATAACTTCACGCTAAGCCAGGAGATTTTCAATGCAAACTCATATGGTCACCATGATAGATAAGTTCCAACAAACATTTAATCTTAAATTAGAAAAACTTTGAAGAGTAATGTCATTCAAACACACAAAGTTGACATAGTATAAAATACATATCTATCATTAGTGTATTTTAGATTATAATAAAAGAAAAATACTATTATTAAAATAAATATTGTAATAAATATGCATTCTATAAAATCTGAAAATTTTAAACTAACTATATGATATAATAAATTAATATATTTTTATCGGATGACAGTATAAAACTTTTTTAGTTTAGTGCATCGTCATTATGTTAATTAGACTAAGTCAATTATTTTAATGTTATGCCAGTTTATATGGTTTAGAGTCAAATAATTATTATTTTTTAATTTATTATTTATAAACTGTTTAATAATTTAATAGTTACATGGCTTATGTAGAAATAAAATAAGTAGTTTATATAAAAGTTGATAAATGAAATGTAAAAGTATTAATTTTTCATAGCACACAAAATTTCAGAATATTGTTTTGCTGGTTTTGTTTGATGGGTTTGAGGTTTTAGATAAACATTGGAATATTTGGTTTGGATTGGATTGGGTTTGTTTACTTTTATTTATTTATTCTGTATCTTAATCAATTCAGTGACATAGATTTCTTCATAGTTTGGTTTCCTCTTTTTATTTTAATAATAATATCATCTAGAATTTGTTGGTTGGTTTAGTTTAGATGTTGTTTTTTGAGTAAGGTGCTAAATATACTATTAATTTGATTGTCCATTCAATGTTGGCCACTTGTACCTGATTATGATGTTTGACATAAGAGCTTATATTAAATTATTTGTCATGTTTTTCATAAGAAAAATGGTGGAAGCATATTCCCATGGAATACATCCATTCACATTTAATATATGAGAGGGGATATGAGTTTGATTTTGTAATTTGGTGAAAAAGTTGAAATATTAGATGGCTAAAGAGTTCAAGATTAGGTCTACGAAGATTTGATTAAACTATGTGCCGACCCAGGGGTTTTTCAGAATTTTTTATTTTTTTATTTTTGAAGGAAATAGGCTTTTATTATAAAGACAGATATTCTTTTGGTATGACTACCAATTTAAGAAAAGTAGACAAAAAATTGTATGGTTCAATTTATCACATGATGTGTATTAGAAAAATTTCAAGTTATAGATTAAACTTTAATATAGTATAAGAGCTAATCGATAGATTGTTTATCATTTATATCCATGCGTCAAAGAAAAGAAAATGTTGGATATGAGGTGTATTAAGAAAATTTAAAATCTAACATTGATTAGAGATAGAGTATCAAAAAAATTTATATAAAGTTACATCCTCACCTTACAAGTGGATTTTATATAGGTGAATTAAATTAAACTCTAATAATGTGCAATTAAATGGGAAAAATGTTAAAGATATGTAATTCTTTGTGTTAAACATATGTAGTTAGTTATTTTAGAGATTATTTGATGTGTAAGTAATCTCATTATAAATAGGATTGTATTTGGAATAAGATCGATACATTTTTCATTTCTCTTCCAAAACCAATACTCTCAATATTATTTTCTTTTATAACTTCAATTTTTTTCTTCAAATCATTATGCGAGGGAATCATTTTGCAACCAAGGGCATGGTTGAATCACTTGACTGGAGAGTGTAGAGCAAGAGTCTTAGATGAACCAATAAAGGATTGAATCTTGTCCTATCAAGATTCTTTCCAACATCTGGTATCTAGAGCACTAGTTATGATCCTTATGAGATATTGAGCCATGACTTCTCATCCAAACATGTATTTTCTAGCAAATCTTCTCATCTTTAATGGCAAGAATTATGATAATTGGTGTAAGTAGATGGAGGTTGTCTTCTACTTTCAATATGTTTGATATCTTGTGAAGAATATAGTGACGCCAATTAGTGACAATGCCACAAATGAACAAAGAGTTGTACATAAAGATTTAAACAAGAAATGTTATATACCTCTCTTTAATTTATAATCCGTCAATGTGTTAATCCAGATAATTTTGAGAAAGTAGGTCATGTAGACTCATCGAAGGAAGCATGAGACATCTTGGAAAACTCTATTGGAGGAGTTGAGAATGTGAAAAAGTGAGGTTACAAACTCACAAAAGAATGTATGAGTTGCTTTAGATGGAAGAAAAACGAAAGTGTGGTTGATTTCTTCACTTTAGGTCCTTAATTCGGTCACTAAAAGCGAATTTTCTAGTAGTGTTTATAATCCATCAATGTGTTGATCCGTATAATTTTGAGAAAGTAGGTGATGTAGACTCATCGAAAGAAGCATGAGACATCTTGGAAAACTCTTTTGGAGGAGTTGAGAATGTGAAAAAGTGAGGTTACAAACTCACAAAAGAATGTATGAGTTGCTTTAGATGGAAGAAAAATGACAGTGTGGTTGATTTCTTCACTAGGGTAACAAGACTGGTGAATTAAATCAAGATATGTGGATAGGTGATGACATCAAGATGGATAGTTGTAAAGATCTTGATGTTATTGCTTCCATAATTTGATCATGTGATTGTAGACATCGACAAACCAAAGAACCTGTCAAGAATGACAATATAAGAGCTTCAAGGGACGCTTGAATCTCATGAACAAAGAATGGCTGAAAGATCAGCAAGCAAGAAAAAAAGTGATATAACTTTGCAGACACAATCAACAAAAGAAAATAAATACAAAGGAAGATGAAATGACAACAAAGGTTGAAGAGGTTACAACAATTCAAATGGTAGAAGTAACCAACAAGAAGGAAATCCATCTAATAAGAGATGACCCTCAAATCAAAGAAAGCATAGTGGTGGTGGTAGTGTAGGTAGAGGAATATGTGGTGGAAGAAAACTTGATAAGAATCATGTTCAATGTTACAATTGTCAAAATAATGGTCACTATGCAAATGAGTGTCATATAGGAAATAAGGACAATCAAGAAAGTGATACAAGACTTGAAAAACATGAAGAAGAAGAAGAAAAAGTGTTTCTAATGGTTGCAACAAAATAAGAAGAAATATTCAAGGATCAATGACACTTAGACTCAGGCTTCTCATCACACAAGGTGAAATTTGTAAATGACAATACTATAGCTGCTGAAGGTATTGGTGATGTCCTGGTCATGGTAAAACATAGCAAATAATAAATGTTTTCAATGTATTATATATACCATACATGAAAGAAACCTGTTAAACATAGGCCAATTGATTGAGAAGATTACAAAGTGTTGATAAAAGACAAGACAATGAGAGTATTTGACTCAAGTGGCAAGGTAATCTTGAAGGCATTTATGTCTCAAAATAGAACCTTCAAGATTAAGCTTGATGTGATGGAACACAAGTTTCTAGAAATTGTAGCTAGTAGGGATTAATGACTATGGCACTACAAACTTGTTTACTTTTATTTATTTATTATGTGGCTTAATCAATTCAGTGACACATATTTCTTCATAATTTGGTTTCCTCTTTTTATTTTAATAATAATATCATCAACAATTTGTTGGTTGGTTTAGTTTAGATGTTGTTTTTTTAGTAAGGTGCTTAATATACTATTAATTGGACTGCACATTCAATGTTGACCACTTGTACATGATTATGATGTTTGACATGAGAGCTTATATTAAATTAGTTATCATGTTTTCCACAAGAAAAATGGTGGAGGCATATTCCCATGGAATACATCCATTCACATTTAACATATGAGAGGGGAATGAGCTTGATTTTGTAACTTTAGTGATATTGTCAAAGATTAGAATATCAGACAAAATCAAATTCATTGTAGTCATATAATTCTCACATTCACGCATTTGATATATTCTCAGTCATTGACAAAATTTTCAATCGGAAAGTCAGAAAATAATTTTTTGTTTGATTCAATTATGGCATGATGGCCATTAAATGAATTTAAGAGTTTATCTATAAAAAATTCACACTGATTAAAGTTATCTTTTTTTTGGAATATGATCAATAATATAAGGGAAATGTTTTTTCCACCCTTAGTAGTCCCCCTCACATCCTTGAAAATTTTAAAATGTCATCCATGTCTTCGAAGATGAATCTTTGGACGCACCCCGAATCACGTCAATTTTCTCTTTTCTAAGTTTCACCCCAGTTTTAAGAAAATGGCCCAGAGATGCATCTCCGTATGTTATTTGGGTGTATTCGGAGATGCATATCTGGAGATACCCAACAAGAATGTTAATAAAACACCACATTGCTTGACTCAACACACAAAACAAACAACTATAGACTTCCACTCCTGTAAATCGTTGGTGTTACTTCTACAGAGATGACTTACTCAGTTGGTTTTGCATTTTTGGAATCCAAAAAAGAGGACAAAGTTACATGAGCTTTGGAAATGTGCAAGATTATGATGAAGGACCAAGAAAACATGCCACGAGTCATAATCAGCAATCGCGACACCGCTTTGATAAATTCGGTTGCAAAAGTGTTTTCTACATCATCTGCGTTACTTTGTAAGTATCGCATAACCAAAAATGTGAGAAATCGAGTAAAACCTGTGGTAGGCACTAAATAAGTCAAAGTAGAAGATGGAAAAATGGTCAACTTTCATACATTCCTCCATTCAAGTTTCTTCTTCTTTGAAGAATGCTTCATTGTAAGATCCTAATTAAAGAATCTAGCTGTAGAGTCATACACCTTTCTATAATCTGCTCTCTGTCATTTTTTTTAACTTTAAGAGTTTTCTTTTTTCATAAGCCTACTTAGTTAAATAGGTTATGCCGCATGCCATAGAAAAAGCCTTATAAGACTATCAGGTCGGCCTATTTATTAAATATGAATGAGTTTATTATTTTTATATTGTATTTTATTCTTTATATTAAAATACAAGATTAAAACTTAGTTATATTTAAGAACTTATGAAAATAAGTTGAAAGAATTCCTATGAATAATTGTTGAATTTCTTATTTACACATATTTAAATGGTATAGGCTTTTTATGTAGGCTAATAGACCAATCATGTAGGCTAATAGACCAATCATGCCTTCGAAAAGGCCAGGCTCAGGCCAAAATATAAGTCTTTGATAGCCTATATGCCAGGCTTAGGCTGGGAATTTTTTAGCAGGCCAGGCTCAGGCTTGGCAAGCCTAGCTCGACCCAGCATATTCCCACTCTTAGTACTGTCAAAGAGAGATTGTATGATATCATGTTGATTTTCGGAACACGCTTTCTCATGTTTGACCACTCTACTTGAAGCTGCTTTGAGGGATACCTATCCCACAATAAAACCTGCAGTCCACCGTAGGAGAACCCTTGTCAAATACACACATGCATGTTTCCTCCTACTCACCCATACACCAGAACATTAGTTGGCCTAAGTGTCGATCTCCTCTCATGTGGGTTAGTCAAAAAATTCATAGGCACCCCTTTCTTCATAGATACTCTGGCCTACTAAAATATATCAAATATGAAATTTTGAACAAGGTTATGCCGATATTTGAAGTTTGGAAGCTTCCTACAATTAGTCAAATACTCCCCCAAATTAATCTGAGAAAAATGTTGAACATCTTTTCCTTAAATGTAATTTTGCAATCCATATATGGTCTTAGATTTCAAGTATTATTGTCATACTTGTCCTTGATGCCATAAAGGATTTTTGGATTAACATTAACAAACCATGGCCCTCTCAATGCAATTTTTTTATAATTAATGCTTTCATTCCCATATTTAATGTCATTTGACTTGATAGAAATAATCTTATATTCAACGACACTAGTCACTTAAAATCTAGAATTGACTCCATCATGTCTAATGTTTTCTACTCAAAGTCTCACAAAAGGTCTCAAATTCATCCATCCTTTCCTTCACCATTATCAAATCTTTTGGCATTGTATTTCACTCAATCAATTATAATTTGGGTCTTTGGCATACCCCTTTTTAAGATTGGTTGAAAAGAAATACTTATGTCATAGCTATTGGAACTCCTTCTAGGACTACTTCATATGGTATCTTCACAAATTCAACTATGGATCATCTAAATAGTTTTGCTACTTTCATTAGAAAATGGTCTTCCCTCGATGCCGAGCTCATAGCAAAAACTTGAAAAATCATTGGCTCGAGTCTTAGTATTTTGTTGTAATCAGAGCCTTCTCCAAACATTCTTTAGTCCATTTCCATATCAAAGTTAGATGGTGTAATTGTATTTTGTTTACAAAGTTAATGAACTTCAATATGTCCAACATTTATAGATAAGACAACTCTTATGCTCTTAATTTAACTTTTGTTGAGTTATTAGTTAAGGATTTTACTCTATTCAATTATACTAATCTTAATATCAAATATGATTTCTTCATATTGAAGCGAGGATTGTGTTGCTTTAGGATAAAACCTTAATAAGGGGTTTTGATTGATATTTCATCCTATTTCTATTGTAATCTTCTTCTTTTTAATGAAATTGATTACGTTCCTCTATTTGGAAAGGTTTGAAACATTCCATACATGATCTCAAGGAGAACACAATTTGGCTTATTGGAAATGGTGATAGGATCAACTTTTGGCTAGATTATTGGTTAACAACCTAAAGGCCAAAATTATAACCTATACCCATGATAGATCTTTGGTCATTCCTCCTAATACCATGACTATTTTCCTAATATTATAGGTTTGATTAAGGAAATCATTAACGATAGGTGTAGCTCGATTTTTGTGATCTTTAATCACTATCGCATTTTTGTTACTTTCTGATTTTTATATTTTTCCTGATGAAGCTGGTTATGGAAGGGAACAAATATCTTAAACTAATCCCGCTTTGTATATTGTTGATTGACAGATGCCCACATGATTTTGGATTCTTTCATAGATTATTTCCCTTAGGTATAAGGCATATTTGTTCTTCTTGATATTGGTGAGTCTTTTTCAATTTAGGTCTAGGAATGAGGCGAGTGTTGGTAATATAGAGTGGTGTTGATGTTTTTGGTATTTGGATATTTCTGATGTTTTTTATTTAGATTCGGAGACCTAATTGTGTTTTTTTGTTTGGTGTGTTCGCAAAGATCTTACGACCTTTTACCTACGTACCCCCAAAAGGAGAATTGGGGGATCAAAGCATATTAGTTCCTCCTAAGGCTAAGGCTATGAGGAGGGCTGATTTATATCCTGGTTAAAGCACAGGATGATGATGCTCAAATCATTTGTATTTGTGTCGTGATCAAAGCCCAAGATTGAAGTTGAAAAGGTTTGTTGTAACTGATAGGGTGCTTGAATTTCATAGCTCAAGGCATAAGTTGAATCTGGTATCTTGATTTGCATAGATCAAGAAAGGTTGAATGGGTACCCTGAAGTGTATAGCTCAAGGATGACTGAATGGTTGACTTGAATTGCATAGCTCTGGAAAGCTGAATTTGGGTGGAAAAATGACTAGTGGAAAGTTATCTTAGTTATAGTCCAAGTGTATGACTGAAGAGATTAGTTTAGTTAAAGTCCAAGACTATGACTTTAATGAGTTAACTTAGTTAAAGTCCAAGACTATAATTGTATTGTTTTGGATATTAGCTTAGTTAAAGTACAAGACTATGACTGTATTGAATTATCTTAGTTAAAGTCCAAGACTATGACTGTAATGTTGTTTATCTTAGTTAAATTCCAAGACTATGACTGTAATGATTTGTTGACTGTAAAGTGTTTGACTTTTGTGCCTTAATTGAAACCTAATGTTGAAGCTAAAAGAGACTCATTAGAGAGATTTATCATCTCTAAAAAGGAAAATGTTGATTTATATGTGCCTTGATTGAAGTCCAAGGTTGAAGCTAAACAAATAAAACTGACTCTATGGGGAAAGTTTTATTTGTGTCCTGATTTGGAAGCCAAGGTGTGAAGCTTATTTATGAGAGATTGACTCTTGATTTATCTGTATCATGTATGAAACCCAGGATGGTAGGATGACTTTTGATGGGAGAATGACTCTGTATGAAGAGTGTTTTGTCTGTTAGTTTGATAAAAGGTTTGAGGTCATCAGACATTCCTTTGTTTGGGGAGGTTCAATTGTACAAAGCCTAAGAGAAGGCTACCTTGGTCATCCATAGGGGGAGAGGGAAACTATTGTATGTGTTTGATTCTAAAGGATATGTTCATATACTTTTAGGAAGCCTTTGAGGGTCCTTATGTTTAAGTCCAAAAGGAGGATAGGTAACTTTTAAGAGACCCATATGTTCTTGAACAAAGCCCAAAAGGAGGTTGGGGATGGTTTACAAAGAAGAATTTCACCAAGAAACTTCTTATCTCTATAAACCCCTAGTAAGTTGTAAAAAAATCCGAAGTTTGAGTTTGAATGGTGTATCTGTTTGGATGAAGATAACCTAACTACTTAGAAATTCTAACATATGCAAATATATACAGATGAAATGCATGCAGACAAATAAAATGTGTCAGTGGATGTGTTGAACATTTTTTAATATGTCTTTGATATGGTTTGAATATTCTAAAATGTTTTTTAAGAATGATGTTGGGAGTTACACTGGGAAGCAAAGACCCAAAATCCCTAGGGAGAGAGAGATTACATATATGTTTTATATTGTATCCTCTTTGATGATTAAGAAATGTTTTATTATCTTTGCTTTAGTATGAGATAAAGAAAGATAGATTTAAAGAGAAACCTTAATCTAACAAGCAAAGAACAATTTAAGAAAATAACGAGAAGTTAGAGGGAGAAGAGATGACTCAAAATCCAATAATAAGGCTTATGCATAAGGATGCCTATGGAATTTGTTTTGTATTTTATTATCTTGTGATTTCATACACATGATAGGGCTTGGGTGTTGAATAGTGCCTACCTCCTAGAAAGCAGTTCACCGGAGTGAAGCTCAGTCTAGTAGCGGGTGTATTAGATCTTTAGTCATAAAGAGGAAAAAAGAAAAGGAGATGGGACTTGTAAATAAGTGGACCATAATCTTTATTTATGAGATTGAAAACTGTTTAAGAAAACAGTTGGAGGAATATCAGGACTTATACAGAAGCTTGTCGGAGTTTTAAAACATACCATGGAAAGTTTTAAAACAGAAAAAATGGATCCTAAACAAAAAGGATTCCCCATGACACATTTTCACAATTCATTTTGATTAAAAAAAATTATGTGTAACGAAATTCATCGAAAGATATTCACAGATGAAAATTCAAAGCGGTGAAAAAGGCGATCGCGTCGTATTTTTGAAAATGGATCAGATGAACCCTAATGGTTCATTTTTTTTCAAAAGGTGATGGGTCTTACACTTTAATAGAGGCCTAATAGTGTGATATAAATCAATTTTAGGGTGATAAAAATCAAAACCCTAATTTTGATATTTTAAACATTTTTTTATTTGAATAAAATGATTAAAACATTTGATAAATTTCCAACATAAGTAAAAAACAAGAGAAATTCTTGGATCAATATTTGAAAATTCATAGTTTATCCATAGAATGACTTGAGATTCATTTATATTTGAAAAATAATGAGAAATAATACTTTTAAAATGTTTAAAAATAATTAAAAATAAATTCTTCACAAAAATATAAAATATATTAAAAAGTATATTTTTTTGTGATTTTTTGGTGGAATAAAATATTTTAACATTTTTGAGAGTTAATGAAAAAATAATCATTTAAAAACTCAAAAGAATCAGAGAGAAATTAATTTTTAAATCAATTAATAAAAATGACAAAATTGAAATATTTGAAATTTTGAAAAAGGGCGCCAAAAACAGTTGAAGAACACGCGCGTGTTCTTCAACTTGCCCGGAATTTGTGATTTTGCAAAATCTAAGCTATCTCACTTAATATGCAATTAAATTGGATGAAATAAATTTTAACCCACGAACATGATGTTGACATTTAATTTCATTTATTTTAAGTGTAAAGTGAAAAATTGGTGATGAACACTGAAGAACCCAAATTTGACCTAAGCCTCATGAAATTCGACATGATGATGATTTTGTGAAATTGATTGAGGGGACGCAGACATGGCAAAATGATAGTGCGAGAAAATATGTATGAATTGAGAGATGACCAAGTCTGAGGCTTACATGCACTTGGAGCTGCACCAGCTGAGGTGATTCTGATCTGGAGGTGTTACAGAAGAATTATGATGATCTGAACAACTTCCTTGGATGATATGGTCCTTAGGACATATTGAGCCACGAATTCTTATCCAAACATGTAATTTCTAGCAAATCTTCCCATCTTTAATGACAAGAATTATGATAATTGGTGTAAGCAGATGGATGTTGTCTTCTACTTTCAATATGTTTGGGATATTGTGAAGAATGGAATAACGCCAATTAGCGACAATGCCACTAATGGACAAAGAGATGTGAATAAAGATTTGAACAAGAAATGTTATAAATCTCTCTTTATAATCAATCAATATGTCGATCCAGATAATTTTGAGAAAGTAGGTGATGTAGACTCATAGAAGGAAGCATGAGAAATCTTGGAAAAATATTTTGGAGGAGTTGAATGTGAAAAAGTAAGGTTACAAACTCACAAAAGAATGTATGAGTTACTTTATATTGAAGAAAAATAAAAGTTTGGTTGATTTCCTCACTAGGGTAACAAGACTGGTGAATCAAATCAAGATGTGTGGACAAGTGATGACATCAAGATTGATAGTTGTAAAGATCTTGATGTTATTGCTTCCAAAATTTGATCATGTGATTATAGCCATAGACGAATCAAAGAACCTGTCAAGCATGACAATATAAAAAGCTTCAATGGATGCTTGAATCTCATGAACAAAGAATGGCTGAAAGATCACCAAGCAAGAAAAAAAGTGATATAGCTTTGCAGACACAATCAACAAAAGAAAAGAAATGTAAAGGAAGATGGAATGACAACAAAGATAAAAGAGGTTACAACAATCCAAATGATAGAAGTAACCAACAAGAAGGAAATACATCTAATAAGAGATGACCCTCAAATCAATGGAATCATAGTAGCGGTGTAGGTAGAGGAATAAGTGGTGGAAGAAAACTTGATAAGAATCATGTTCAATGCTACAATTGTCAAAAGTATGGTCACTATGCAAATGAGTGTCATATAGGAAATAAGGACAATCAAGAAAGTGATACAAAACTTGAAAACATGAAGAAGAAAAAGTGTTGTTAATGGTCGCAACAAAATAAGAAGAAAGATTTAAGGATCAATGGCACTTAGACTCAAGCTTCTCATCACACAAGGTGAAATTTGTAAATGACAATACCATAGCTGTTGAAGGTATTGGTGATGTCCTGGTCATGGGAAAACATAGAAAACAATAAGTGTTTTCCAATGTATTGTATATACCATGCATGAAAAGAAACCTGCTAAGCATAGGCCAATTGATTGAGAAGATTACAAAGTGTTGATAAAAGAAAAGACAATGAGAGTATTTGACTCAAGAGGCAAGCTAGTTTTGAAGGAACCTATGTCTCAAAATAGAACCTTCAAGATTGTGCTTTATGTGATGTAAAAAAAGTTTCTAGAAACTGTAGCTAGCGGGATTAATGACTATGACACTACAGACTTGTTTACTTTTATTTATTTATTATGTGTCTTAATCAATTCAGTGACACATATTTCTTCATAGTTTGGTTTCCTCTTTTTATTTTAATAATAATATCATCAAGAATTTGTTGGTTGGTTTAGTTTAGATTTTTTTTTTGAGTAAGGTGCTTAATATACTATGAATTGGACTGCCCATTCAATGTTGGCCACTTGTACATGATTATGATGTTTAACATGAGAGTTTATATTAAATTAGTTATCATGTTTTCCACAAGAAAAGTGGTGGAAGCATATTCCCATGGAATACATCCATTCACATTTAACATATGAGAGGGTAATGAACTTGATTTTGTAACTTTATTGATACTTTCAAAGATTAGAATATTAGACGAAATCAAATTCATTGTAGTCATATAATTTTCACATTTACGCATTTGATATATTCCAGTCATTGAATCTAGATCAAACAATATAATTTTAAAAATAATTTTAGTATGTTTTAGAATAAATATATAAAATAAATTTTTTTAATCTTTTGATCTTGATCCAACGAATGAGAATATATAATAAGCGTGAATGTGATAATATGAAATTATAGAGAAACATGTTTCATTAGAATATTAGACCAATAAATAATTATATATTAGGTCTATGAAGATTGAGAGAAGATTATTTCTAGTGAAAATGCTAGATAGAGAGAAGTGCAAATATGGACCATTAAAATTCCATCTCTTATTTATTTTCTTATTCTTAAATATTTTTGTCTTTCTATCTCCTTTTAACCAATAGTTCAGATTTAACTATAGAAAAAATTGAGAGAAAAGTACTAGAGAGAATTCCCTCCCATGAAGATTAAATTAATTATGTGCCTACACGTGAATTTGATTTTATAAATGAGATTTCGTGTGAAGAAAATAGACTTTTATTGTAAATAATTTTGAATTGTATTTTTTAGGTCTGATAACAAAAATTTCAATCAAAAAGTCAGAAAATATTTTTTTGTTAGGTTCCATTATGACATGATGGGCCATTAAATGAATTTAAGAGTTTATCTAAAATAAATTCACACTAATTAAAGTTTTTTTTGAAGATGATCAATAATATAAGGGAAATACTCTTTTCACCCTTAGTAGTTCACCCCACATCCTTGAAAAATCGAAAATACCATTCATGTGTCCGAAGATGCAACTTCAGACGCACCCTAAATCACGTCAATTTTCTCTTTTGAGTTTCACCCCAATTTTAAAAAATGGTCCATAGATGCATCTCTGTATTTTGTTTAGGTGTATCTGGAGATGCATCTCCGGAAATACCCAATAGAAAAGTTAATAAAACACCACCTTGCTTGACTCAACACACAAAACAAACAACTATAGACTTTCACTCTTGGAAATCGTTGGTGTTACTTCTATGGAGATGACTTATTCATTTGTGTCGCACCTCGAAAAATACGATCCTAAAATAAACAACAGAGTCGCCACCTAATTCTATTTATTCTATGAGAGAAAAGGAAGATATAGATACAACCTAAATAAAGGATAAGAATGGTCAACGAAACCACTAATCTAAGTTCGGGAGTCAGTTACGCAAGGGGAAAGTATTAGGCACCCCTCACGTCCGTTGTACTCAACGGGAACCTCTTAGTCTAGTTTGCGCTTAAATGTTAACTTGTTATTATTGTCTTCTTTTACTGATTAAAGTTCGATATTTGTTTATTATTTGCGATAGGGAAAGGTTAAGTTTTTTTATTATTGTGCTCGCGAAGGATTAAAATCCCCGTGCCTACGTATTCCCTGGTGCAATGGGAAAGTCAGAGCTTCGTAGTTCGTGCTACTACGATTTGTGTTTATTAATTGAACGATTGTTTGAAAATGCATTCTACTGCTAAGTGTTGGCTTATCTGCTCATGATAGGAGGCTGAAGCGCTAGCTTGTTTGAGAGATAGAATGATCTAAACAATGTTCGTTTTGAGAAAAGATGTTTGATCTTTGTTAAAGATGTTTTAAACGAAAGGGCGAATGAACCATCGCGTGGGGCTAGCCCAATTGCGGTCCAATCCAGAAGGTGGGAATGCTAGACTCCGGAGTTCTGTCTTTCGTAAATTAATTAAGATGAATTGAATTGTTTTTTATACGAATGGTGATTGAACCATCGCGTGAGGCTAGCCCATTTGCGGTTCAATCCAGAACGTGCAGAATGCTAGACTCCGGAGTTCCTTTTTTCGTAAATTAATTAAGATGAATTGAATTATTTTTTATACGAATGGTGATTGAACCATCGCGTGAGGCTAGCCCATTTGCGGTTCAATCCAGAACGTGCGGAATGCTTGACTCCGGAGTTCCTTTTTTCGTAAATTAATTAAGATGAATTGAATTGTTTTTTATACGAATGATGATTGAACCATCGCGTGAGGCTAGCCCATTTGCGGTTCAATCCAGAACGTGCGGAATGCTAGACTCCGGGGTTCCTTTTTTTCGTAAATTAATTAAGATGAATTGAAAGTAGTGCAGATGGCGATCACAAATGACCGACTTATGTGTGTGCAAAATGAGTTTATGAAATTATCCGGTGTATTTTCAAAGTGTTTATTTGGCGTTGGACCAAATGATTAACTTATCTTTCGAGATGGTTATTTAAGCGCGGACATACTTACTTCTATTTTTTGACAAGTTATAACAGAGATGTAAAAATGAAAAAACAAGACCATACAAGTCATACATTGTCATCACGCGAATAAAAGGCGATTGGCAGCAGAGGCATACTAACGTACGCATAAATAAATACAAGAAACAAAATATAAATAAATGACTATATAAAACTATATATATTTTTTTGAAAAAAATCAAATAATAAACTGACTAGATAGTATTATTAATATAAACAAAATGTATTTTTTTTTTAAAAAACTTAGAACTTTGTTTAAATAAAAGTAAAATAAAATGACTAACGAAAATTAAAACAATGGGTCCAATATCAAAGGCAAGAAATGGGGGGTGCTGAAATGGAGGCCCACAAAGGCCCGTAAGATTAGACCGGGTCGGGTCTGACCCGGATTCGATTCGATGGGTTCTTACCAAAAAAGGCCTAAAACAAACCTAGGGTTATTTCAATCGTTTTTTTCCCTAAACTGGAAAAACAAGCATCAGCCATTCCTCTAACATCTTCATCACTTTCAAATGCAACCTCTTCTTACCATTTCTCTCAACGAAACCTCCTCTCACAATCTCTCTCTCTCAATGAAACTTCCTAAGACGCGTTCATCTCCACCCTCCATCCATTCAAACCTCTCTCTCTCGAGCTCGCAACGCCATCACCGAAACTCCAAAAGCAAATCAACAAAACTCTCAACAAAAGCCCTAATCCCCAATTCAGGAGAGCCTAAATCCAGGCATTTATTCATGCGATAAGCCGAACAAAACATCAAAGTAGAAATCGAACTAAGACATCAAACAATGAACAAACAATGAAGTCGAAGGACAACTTCGAACAGATGCTCATCGAACGACAACAAAAAATGGAGTGAAAGGGTGCGAACGAGTTTTACCTAATCTGAACGTTCTCAGAGCGACGAGCTTCCTCAAGGTATTCGGTTGACTCCTCTCCTTCTCTTATTCTCCCTCTTCCTTCTTTTGTTGTGCGATACAAGTGAGCTTAGGTTCCCTCTGGTATTGCCGCGGCTAGGGTTCAGTTTCTTCAGATGTTTTTTTTTTTGTGAAATTTTTCCGCCGTTAGGGTTTTTTATGAACTTAGGGTTTTTCTTTTTTCTAGATCGAAAGTTCTTCCTCCTTTTTATAACAGGACCATAGGGTTTGAGATTTTGAAAAATCCGTTGAGTTTTAAAATCCTCTGGTTATGTCCGATAAAACCTTTCTTGTAAAAAAGTTTCTTTTTGACATTTTTGTGAATGCTTCGATTTTGTAACCTGCTGCTGTTTCTGTTTGCTTGTCCTTATTGCTGTACCGATTTGACTTGGTTTCTTCTGGTTTGAAGTGAACTGAAATAGTTCAGTTTGGACTAAACAAATTTGCACTCTTTCCCTTTTACTGTTGTGAATTTATCCCTTTTACCGCTTGTTACCTTATACTGGCTTTGGCCTTAACTTGTTTTCGCAGGTGAAGGTTCAAAGGTATCAGCTTCTATACCTCATTGAGCCTTGAGACAAAACTTGGGGTTGGTGAAGCCAAAGGAGCAGGTAAGACACGAAGCAACCTTGTCTTGTGTTTCGCCAAGCCGAACTTGTATCTCCAAGCATTTTACCATTTCCGTCCCCCACACTTGCTTCTCTTTCCTTATCATCCTTTATTCTCATGCCAAGAATTTCCTCAGGTAACCTATCTGCAACAACTACCGAACCTGCAGCATTTACGTTTCTTAAACCAGAAACAAGTGCCACACCCGCAGTTGCCACCATTACCACCACAAGCAAAATAGATCCGAAAGATACATTTCTGCTTCAATTCCATCAGCTACCCATCGTAGATTAGTAGCAACATGGGTCTTGTATCAGGAGTGAAAACGGAGGAGAAAATGAGGAAGAAGAAATGCAAAGGTATTTTTGTTATTATTATTGTTAGGAAACTTGACAGTAACCACTCCTACGACTATTGTTGTTGATGTTGTTTCTTGTTCTTGTTGTTCAGCTTCCGTTCTTGCAATTTCACGAGATGGTGGACCGCGTAATTGACTACGAAAGCTGGTGGATTGGGCATTATCTCGGCAGCAGTTGTCATGGCTGTGTTTTTTTTGTACGAATGATTGGAATCTCACAGATTTGATTGAGTTGAATAGAATTAACGAGCCTGAAGTGAGAAGCATGAGCAAGCAAAAGATGCAGCACTTTTTAAGCCCTCCCAATAAATTGTTGCCTCCATGATTCATAGAGCCTTTGCTTTTTTTTCCTTGTATATAACTAACTAACTCCTCATGCATGTTTCTCTCTACATTGTACAGATTCCAGTTATTACTCTGATGTTGCTTTTTTTTCCCAGTCTACTTGTTCACCAATCAAATCTAGACCCACCAAAAGGAATGATACTCCTTGGAATAACAAGAAGTAGAAGTGAATTCCTTGAGCTGAAAGGAGACTTCTTGCTGAAGCTGTTAAGAGTAAACAAGCCAAAGCAAGTTCCTTCATGTACATTTTGTTATGTTTCTTCTTCTTTTTCATCGTCACGTTTTCTTCCTGTTTCCTAATTTCTTCTTTCATTTCCTCGAGATCAGGTGCTGATGACCCTCTTTGATGCTTTGGTTTCTCGATCAAGGAAACTAGATCGCCCTCTGATGAACGGCCGGATTTCTTAGTGACAACCCATTCATACGCGCTTCCGAGCTGGAAAAGGCCTGAGATCATGGCATTAAATTTTGTAACTGACATTGTGTTGTCAAATAGGAGGTAAGGTACGATGAAGGGAAAAGCTTTTGGGGCTGGAAGGATGTTGAGAAATGACATGATTGCTGGGATGTAACAAACAACCCACGCAGGAATTTCAGCCTCCGGTACGAACATTGTCATGGGAAGAATTATGCAGAACAGGGTGAATGAGTAGAATGGTAACACCAGTTTTCTAAGAAGGAAAAAAAAAGATAAATATCATGTTGAATTTCTTCCATATGCTTATCTTGGCTCGTATGACGTCGGGAAAACAAAGGCGAAACAACTGCATTGGCCCAGAATGCCATCTATGCTGCCATTTTCTAAAATACCATATGATTAAAAGACAACCATATTTCATTGCTCTTCTCTCTCTGGTTGTCTATTAAATTTTGGTGCATCTTGTAACTTTTTGGTCAAAAGTATAATTAACAATAAATTGTCTGTTATTGCACAGATTATTTGCTTTTTTTGTATTTTGTTATACTTTTTCTTCTGCTCGTTGATGATGTTTTAGCCTAGTTTTTATGAACATCAGGCTTTATGATATTTGTATGTCACACTCCTGTTTTAATGTTTTTTTTTTAATGAGAAAAGAAAGAAAAAAAAAGAACTCAATCCAAAGCAACCTATCCACAATTTAGTTTAGTCTGAACATAAACTTGCATGTCAGGCAACCGGAGGAATGATAATCTTAGTCATAAAGTGTCCTTTAGATCAATCTTCCTTTAACTTCAAATCACACAACCTCGATCTGACGATTTGGTGAAACATGATACTAATATCTTATAATAAAGCTTTAAGGTCCTCCTCCAAACTTTGAGTGGACTAAGATCCCCGAAATTCCGTAAAACTAACCAGGAGGAATCCCAGATCCCAAGCCTTGAGGAAAACAGAAAGTGAAAATGTGGATATGGCTTAGTATAAATGCGAATGTAATGTATGAGATATAAAAGATCGAAACAAAAAAAGGAGGGCAAATTTTGGGGTGCAACAGCTGCCCCTATTCAAACAGCTTAAACCTGAAAGGTGGAAGAAGTTTGAATACTAAAAGAACCGGAAAATTTGCGCTCAAAAGAGTAAGAAGAAAATATGGCAGAAACACCTGATAAAACCAAAGCTACCGGGATACAAAAGGTGACTCAACCGAGAAAAAGACACCCACGTCCGAAACAAGATCCAAATGAGAAATCTTCTGAGCGTAACCAAATGATAATTGGTTAACAGGTGACAACATGCCTCGGGGAAATGTCTTTTGACAAAAACTCTCGTCATACTTCTCTTTTTTCTGAAAGAGACAGACATATGATGGGGAACAAAATTTCTTAACTTGTATAGGAGAGATAACCAATTGACAGAAAATTGGAGAGAATTCAACAAACTTCTCAACTTGTCTGGAAGAGATAGTCATTTGATAGAACATTCATCATACTTCCCTCCTTCTAAAAGGGACAACCATATGACGGAGAAATAACTTCACGCTCAAACTTCTCGACTTGTATGGAAGAGATAGCCATTTGACGGAAATTGAAAAATTCACAACAAACTTCTCGACTTGTCTGGAAGAGATAGCCATTTGTTGGATAAGTAAAGAGATTCATATCAAACTTCTCGACTTGTATGGAAGAGATAGCCATTTGATAGAACATTCATCATACTTCCCTCCTTCTGAAAGGGACAGCCATATGACGGAGAAATAACTTCACGCTCAAACTTCTCGACTTGTATGGAAGAGATAGCCATTTGACGGAAATTGAAAAATTCACAACAAACTTCTCGACTTGTCTGGAAGAGATAGCCATTTGTTGGATAAGTAAAGAGATTCATATCAAATTTCTCGACTTGTATGGGAGAGATAGCCATTTGATAGAACATTCATCATACTTCCCTCCTTCTGAAAGGGACAGCCATATGACGGAGAAATAACTTCACGCTCAAACTTCTCGACTTGTATGGAAGAGATAGCCATTTGACGGAAATTGAAAAATTCACAACAAACTTCTCGACTTGTCTGGAAGAGATAGCCATTTGTTGGATAAGTAAAGAGATTCATATCAAATTTCTCGACTTGTATGGAAGAGATAGCCATTTGATAGAACATTCATCATACTTCCCTCCTTCTGAAAGGGACAGCCATATGACGGAGAAATAACTTCACGCTAAAACTTCTCGACTTGTATGGAAGAGATAGCCATTTGACGGAAATTGAAAAATTCACAACAAACTTCTCGACTTGTCTGGAAGAGATAGCCATTTGTTGGATAAGTAAAGAGATTCATATCAAACTTCTCGACTTGTATGGAAGAGATAGCCATTTGATAGAACATTCATCATACTTCCCTCCTTCTGAAAGGGACAGCCATATGACGGAGAAATAACTTCACGCTCAAACTTCTCGACTTGTATGGAAGAGATAGCCATTTGACGGAAATTGAAAAATTCACAACAAACTTCTCGACTTGTCTGGAAGAGATAGCCATTTGTTGGATAAGTAAAGAGATTCATATCAAATTTCTCAACTTGTATGGAAGAGATAGCCATTTGATAGAACATTCATCATACTTCCCTCCTTCTGAAAGGGACAACCATATGACGGAGAAATAACTTCACGCTAAAACTTCTCGACTTGTATGGAAGAGATAGCCATTTGACGGAAATTGAAAAATTCACAACAAACTTCTCGACTTGTCTGGAAGAGATAACCATTTGTTGGATAAGTAAAGAGATTCATATCAAACTTCTCGACTTGTATGGAAGAGATAGCCATTTGATAGAACATTCATCATACTTCCCTCCTTCTGAAAGGGACAGCCATATGACGGAGAAATAACTTCACGCTCAAACTTCTCGACTTGTATGGAAGAGATAGCCATTTGACGGAAATTGAAAAATTCACAACAAACTTCTCAACTTGTCTGGAAGAGATAGCCATTTGTTGATTTACTCAAAAGTTCGAAAACAAAACAAGCTTCTCAAATAAAGATACTGCCACTTGTTGATTCCACTTAGAAGTTCTAAGACAAAACAAGCTTCTCGAATACAGAGACTGCCACTTGTTTTTGGGTATAAGTAATCCAAGGGAATGTTGTAGTAACACTGCTGGAGAGCAAAATTTGTTCTCAATGGAAGCCTCCAACAAATTCCTTCTGGGAAACTAAGCATCCAAAGGTGCAAAATAAATGCACTTTCCAATTGGTAGTTCAATCATCAAAGTTGCCAAAGACCAAAATTCAAATCCAGGAACGAGCTGGAAAGAAAATGTCAAGCAAGACGCCTATCCATGAGGAATGAACTCAATCAGGATTTATCCTATCCAAGTGTAGAAAGGATAACCAAAGCAAAAATCTTCCATGAGGGTAAAAGCTTAGTGGGGAATTAGAATGAATGTATATTTTCTGCCTAAGGCTGACAAACTTTATTTTGAGAGAGACACAATCACTTGGGGATACATGTGACCAAGGTAGGAGGTATGCATTAATGAATGCAACTTGAATATGAATATGAATTCGAATATGATGTACATGAATGTATATATGTTATATTTATGCTGACAAATAGACAAAACCAGACACATAAGATAGATTGGTGAGAAGAACACAACAACCGGATGCCCGACCAGTCTCAACAAGACGTGAGCGACCCATAACGCAGTTGGCTTTGACAAGGATGAAATAGTTTATCTTTTGTCGGGGAATCAAACCAACAATCTACCCAAGTAAATTTAATCATGCTCACACAGGTACATCAGGCTTACATCTCACCAAAGGCGCTGAGTAACAAAAAAACTCTATCACAGAAAAATGAGTCACATAAGTAACACTCCAATGACCCATATTGGAGAAACATGAGCATGCCGCATTTAACGAGACAATTATTTCACATCTTGCATTTTAACCATTCTTGGAACAACCATTAACGTCCATCTTTCGGTTCGCCAACTTAGTAAGTACACACACATTAAAACAAATATAGTAAAAGGCTTTTTTTGTTTCGAAAATCATTATTAATAACGGTGTCATTTTTGAGATGAAGATAGAATAAGAATTGCAAGCAAAGGCATAGGCTCAAATTTTCATTAATGGAATGGTAATCTGCCAATAGAGGGATTCCATAGATCTTTACAAAAGTGGAATAAATGGTAATTAAATGGAAAAGACTACATTAAAATTACAAGGACCATTATTTCCTCCAACTACTTTGAATCCCCGGCATTCTTGAGCTTGAATCAGATTTGAAGAATTATTGGCACACGATGTTGTCATCATAACCCGATACAGTTACTTGCCTTTATCCCTAACTTTTGCCTGGACTGCCCTTTCAGGTTTTCAATCCAGCGGGATGATTAATTTCTGTTTATGTCTCTAACTTTTGCCTGAGTCGCCCTTTCGGGTTTTCGACCCACCGAGACGCTCTTTTTTGCCTAAGTCGCCCTTTCAGGTTTTCGACATACCGAGCTGTTCTTTTTATTTTTATTAGGCGAAGTATTTCTTGACTGTATCTGCATTTGTAGGACGAGCGAATTCCTCGCCATCCATCGTTGCGAGGATTAGCGCGCCGCCTGAAAAGACTCTCTTGACAACATACGGGCCATCATAATTAGGAGCCCATTTGCCCCTAGAATCTGATATAAAAGGCTGGAGTTTCTTAATCATGAGGTAGCCTTCCTTGAACACACGAGGATGAACCTTCTTATCAAAAGCCTTCTTCATCCTTTGTTGATATAATTGCCCATGGCATAAAGCTGTCATCCTTTTCTCTTCAATCAGATTCAAATCATCGTACCTACTTTGGCACCATTCGGCTTCTGTTAACTTGGCTTCCATCAAAACTCTCATTGACGGGATTTCAACCTCCACGGGGAGTACAGCCTCCATACCATATACCAACGAGAAAGGAGTTGCCCCAGTCGATGTACGGACTGAAGTGCAATATCCGTGTAAAGCAAAGGGGAGCATCTCATGCCAATCCTTATAAGTGACGACCATCTTCTGAATGATCTTCTTGATGTTCTTGTTAGCGGCTTCTACTGCCCCATTCATCTTAGGCCTGTAGGGAGAAGAGTTATGGTGTTCAATCTTGAACTCCGCGCACATTTCCTTCATCATTTTGTTGTTCAGTTTTGACCCATTATCAGTGATGATCCTACTTGGGATACCATACCGGCAAATGAGGTTGTTTTTGATGAATCGGACTACCACCTGTCTAGTTACATTGGCGTAGGAAGCTGCCTCTACCCATTTTGTAAAGTAGTCAATGGCCACTAGGATGAAACGATGTCCATTAGAAGCTTTCGGCTCAATCATACCAATCATATCGATGCCCCACATGGAAAAGGGCCACGGAGAAGAGAGAACGTTGAGAAGAGTCGGAGGGATATGGACCTTATCGGCGTAAACCTGACATTTATGACATTTCTTCACATATTTGCAGCAATCAGATTCCATTGTCAACCAGTAATACCCCGCCCTCAGCATCCTTCTAGCCATAGCATGTCCATTAGCGTGAGTGCCGAATGATCCTTCATGAATTTCCCTCATTAGTATTTCCGCTTCATGCTTATCTACACACCTGAGTAAAACCATATCGAAATTTCTCTTGTACAAAACATCTTGACTCAGAAAGAAGTTATTGGCCAACCTCCTCAGAGTCTTTCGGTCCTTGTTGGATGCCCCTGGCGGATATTCATGGTGTCGTAAGAAACACTCGATGTCGTAGTACCATGGTTTTTCGTCAACAACTTCTTCCAAGGTGAACACATAAGCAGGTCTATTAAGGCGCATAATTTCAATCTTCGGCACATTGCTCTGTCGGTTTACAACAATCATGGAGGAGATGGTAGCTAGAGCATCAGCCATCCTGTTCTCGCTGCGAGGCACCTGGTGAAACTCAATTTTATTAAAGAATGTCGAGATCCTCCTCGCATAATCCCTGTATGGGATCAAGTGAGGTTGTAGGACTTCCCACTTCCCCTTGATCTGATTGATTACCAGGGCTGAGTCACCATATACATCTAATTCTTGATTCTTAAATCAACTGCTTCTTCCAAGCCCATGATGCAAGCTTCGTACTCGGCTTCATTATTGGTACAATTGAACGTCATCCTTGCAGCGAAAGGGGTATGAGCTCCTTGGGGAGTTACAATCATTGCCCCAATTCCTTTTCCATACAAATTTACAGCTCCATCGAAAACTAATCCCCATCGGGACCCCGGTTCTGGCCTTTCGTCGAGGGGAGGCTCGTCATAATCTTTCATCTTCAAGTACATGACATCTTCGTCTGGAAAATCGAACTTTACGGGTTCGTAATCGTCAATGGGTTGATGGGCTAGATGGTCGGCTAAAATACATCCCTTAATAGCCTTCTGAGTGTGGTACTCAATATCATATTCTGATAGTAACATCTGCCAACGAGCAATTCTTCCTGTCAGGGCCGGTTTTTCAAAGATATACTTAATCGGATCCATCCTTGAAATCAACCAAGTAGTGTGATTAATCATGTATTGTCGGAGACGTCGAGCTGCCCAAGCTAAAGCACAACAGGTTTTCTCGAACATAGAGTATCGGGACTCACAATCTGTAAATTTCTTGCTTAGGTAATAGATGGCGTGCTCCTTCCGTCCTGTTTCGTCTTGTTGCCCGAGCACACAACCCATGGAATCTTCTAGTATCGTTAAGTACATGATCAGAGGTATTCCTTAAACTAGAGGGACCAAGATAGGCGGCTCCAGTAAATAATCTTTGATGTTATCAAAAGCCCTTTGACAATCTTCAGTCCACTTGCAATTTTGATTCTTTCGCATGAGTTTGAAGATCGGCCCACAGGTCGCAGTCATATTAGAAATAAATCTAGAGATGTAATTCAGACGACCTAAAAATCCCCTTACTTGTTTTTCCGTCTTTGGTGCGGGCATTTCTCGAATGGCCTTGACTTTGTTGGGATCTACTTCAATACCTTTCTGGCTGACAATGAAACCCAACAACCTCCCTGATCGAACGCCAAATGTGCATTTACTGGGGTTCAGGCGAAGTTTGTACTTCCTCAAACGTTGGAACAACTTCAACAGGTACTCCACATGCTCTTCCTCGGTTTTGGATTTAGCAATCATGTCATCAACGTATACTTCGATTTCTTTGTGCATCATGTCGTGGAACAGTGTTGTCATTGCTCTTTGATAAGTCGCGCCTGCATTCTTCAAACCGAAAGGCATTACTTGGTAGCAAAATGTTCCCCAAGGTGTAATAAATGAAGTCTTCTCCATATCCTCTGGGGCCATTCGAATTTGGTTGTATCCGGAGAAACCATCCATGAATGAGAAAACTTTGAACTTAGCTGTACTGTCGACCAACATATCAATATGGGGTAGTGGGAAATCGTCCTTAGGACTGGCTTTGTTCAGATCTCTGTAATCGACACACATTCTGACTTTCCCATCTTTCTTCGGCACGGGTACTATATTGGCTAACCATTGCGGATACTCGGAAGTGACAAGGAATCCTGCGTCAATCTACTTCTGAACTTCCTCCTTGATTTTGATAGCCATGTCGGGTCGTGATCTCCTCAACTTCTGTTTGATCGGCGGACATTCTGGTTTCAAAGGAAGGTGATGTTCCACGATACGGGTATCCAATCCTGGCATATCCCGGTAGGACCAAGCAAACACATCCGCATACTCTTTCAAAAGCTCTATCATTCTTTCCTTGACGTCGGGAATGAGTAGCGCGCCGATTTTGACTTCCTTCCTATCATCGTCTGTCCCCAGATTAATTACCTCCACTGCTTCTTTGTATGGCTGGATAGTCTCCTCCTCATTCTCCAGTAGCCGTGAGATCTCATCAGGGACCTTTTCATCATTATCTTCTTCAGCCTTAAACACCGGGAACTCAAAGTTGGAAGTAGGCAATGGGTCATGCTTTTCAATGGGGTTTTTTATGATTAATCTGCACATGTGATTGATGTTTTATTTTAGCACTAGACAAATGGAAGCGTATGCAGATATTCGAAAAATGAATCTTTTTATTTATGCAAACATGTATATGTGTTTTTTAGGATTACCACTTTTCCGAAAGGCAAAAAGTAAAAAATGACAAAAGATAAAGGAAGTCGAAAAATAACACTTTCATTAATGATTGTTTAATTTTCGAAACAAAAGGGCCCAACAAAATAACTCTCTTGCTTTGGGCAGAGCAAAGAGGAAACAAAAATTCTTAAATTGCATAAAGAGAAAACCATACAAAAGTACTCGCTCACTTCGGGCAGAGCGAGAGGTTAACACAAAATCATTACTTAGATAGGCGAACGACAGATGGGATATCAACAGCAGTCCAATTCTGGCACAAAGCTCCATGCACAATAAAGTCTGGTAAATCTTCTTCAGAATCATCCTCGGTAATTGCGTCCACTTCTGGTGGAGTTGGACTCATGAATCCTCCACTGCGGAAACTTTCCTGTATTGGGCAGATGACACCTTCATCCCTTGTAAGTCTTGCAGATTCGGGCGAAAAACCGACTCCTTCACGGGCCTTATTCTCATTTAAAACCACGACCTTTCCCCAACCTTCAGACGAACCACTCTCAACAACCTGCCGAGCATCTTTGAAAGAAGAAATGGATGCCCCTTTCTTCTTCACTTCTTTATCAGCAATGGTTAGGGCCTGGAAACGGGTTCCAATATCATCTTCTGGTTCCACATATGAAAAAGAGGAGAGATGACTCACAATCATAGCCTGCTCCCCAAACACTGTCACCAACTTTCCTTGACTTACGAACTTGAGTTTTTGATGCAAGGTTGAAGTTACGGCACCTGCTTCGTGGATCCAAGGGCGGCCCAATAAGCAACTGTATGTAGCCTTGATGTCCATTACTTGGAATGTGATCTGAAAGGTATGAGGTCCAATCGTTATAGGCAAATCCATTTCTCCGATAACAGTCTTCCGGGACCCATCGAAAGCTTTGACAATAACCCCACTGACTCTCATAGGAGTGCCCTGAAAGGCTAACATTGAGAGAGTTGACTTTGGCATAACATTTAGCGAGGAGCCAGTGTCTATTAGCACACTAGACAAAGCGTCGGTCTTGCAATTAACAGAGATATTCAATGCCATGTTGTGGTTTCTTCCCTGCTCTGGGAGCTCTTCGTCACAGAAGCTAAGATTGTTGCAAACAGTTATATTCGCAACAATATTGTCGAATTGGCCAATGGTGACATCATGATCCACAAATGCTTGTTCTAAAACCTTCTGCAAAGCCTCCCGATGCGCCTCAGAGCTCATCAGAAGAGATAAGATTGAAATTCTCGAAGGCGTGCTCAAAAGCTGATCCACTACGTTGTACTCGCTTTTCCTGATCAGCTTTAGCACTTCATCATCTCCCTTGCTTTGATTTGTATTGCTTGACTAGCCTACTTGCTTAAAAGATTTTTCCAATGGGGTTTCTTTATGCATCACAGTTTCTTTAGCTTTGTTAGGGAACACCCTCCCGCTTCTGGTAACTCGGCTGACATCAGCAATGTTGACAATGGATGGCAATGGAACCTCCCTCCCGTTTTCAATCATGGTTGCATTATATCTGTATGGTATGGCCCTTTCAGACTGGTATGGCATTGGTCCTGGTACAACAATGACCAATGGAGTTACAGTGATCCTCCTACTGTCGTAGGTGATCTCTATGGGTCCTGGTTCATTAAATTGTGGTATTATGACAAACGCCTCTTCATCAATTTCAACATCATTAGGGTTTCTGGGATACATTATTCTGATGGACCTTTGATCCAACATCCTCTGGAGATCTTCTCGCACTAAGCGACACCCCCGTTGATTAACGGAACAGATTATGCACGCCTCGTAATCATGTATCCCGTTATGGAAGTAGATAAGCTCTGCCAATTCTGCATGCTTTTGCACTAGGGATCCTCTGATCAATCTGACGTTATAAACAACATATTCCCCTGGACAACTGTGCACCATATTTACCGAGTCCCTTCCATGTGGAGGTAAAGGATTCACTTGAATATTCAGATTGGTATCTTTAAACGTCAAAACACCATTTTTAATCAAATTCTGGACATCGGCCTTAAAACCAAAACAGTTTTCAATATTGTGGCCTGGCCCGCCTTGATGATAAACGCAAAACTGGTCAGCTTTGAACCCATAAGTGGGATTCCTGGGTGGAGGGAGGGGAGGCCTTGTTCGAATATGCCCTTTTTGCAGTAGAACTGGAAATAACTCTGCGTAAGTCATTGGTATGGGGTCGTAGACGGGTGTTCTCGGAATACGATTGTTGTTGTACTGGGGGTGAGCTTGTTGTGGAGGCTGTTGTTGCCGCTGCTGGAATTGTTGAGGTTGATGCTGATGTTGGTGTTATGGAGTGGTTTGTTGATTTTGAGGGAAAATGGCCAGTAATTGGGACCTGAAGCTGTATTGACAATCGGGGTGATTGCAGCCACCTGCTGCTGATAACTTCTTCTCTGGTGAATGGCACTAACGTCCTGCTCCTTCTTTTTGTGGAAACCATTTCCGAATTTCCTGATGCCGCTGGATGACCCTGCTTCTTTCGCTAAACGCCCTTCTCTAACGGCCTCTTCAAGTCGCATTCCCATATTTACCATTTCAGTAAAGTCACTGGGTGCGCTTGCGATCATGCGGTCATAATAAAACGTGCTCAACGTCTTCAGATAAATCTTGGTCATTTCCTTTTCTTCCAAAGGTGGGGATATTTGAGCCGCGACCTCACGCCACCGTTGAGCGTATTCTTTGAAACTTTCCTTATCTTTCTGCGACATACTCCGGAGTTGATCTCTGTCCGGGGCCATGTCAAGGTTATACTTATACTGTCGGATGAAAGCTTCTCCTAGATCGTTGAAGGTCCGGATTTTTGCGCTGTCCAAACTCATATACCACTTGAGGGCAGCACCTGTCAAGCTGTCCTGGAAATAATGGATTAGTAACGGGACATTGTCCTGCTGGGTGGACATCTTTCGGGCGTACATGATTAAGTGGCTCTGAGGACATGAGTTTCCTTTATATTTTTCGAACTCAGGTACCCTGAACTTGTGCAGAACCCTGACATTGGGGACCAAGCAAAGATCAGAAGCCTTTCTTCCGAACAGATCCTGGCCTCGGAGTGCTCTAATCTCATTTTGCATTTCTAGAAAACGATCCTGGAACTCATCCAATCTCTCATCTACTCCTGCATTTTCGCTTGGTGCCGTGTGGAAAGGGGGATCTTCGTTGTAATGGGCAGTGTGTACTACAGGTTGAGGAGTAGTCATTACAGCAGCGATGTGTGAGACATGTGGTTGATGATTCTCTGGTATGAAATCACGAGGGATGCCCCAAGGGAAACCAGTGGTTACGACATGTTAGGAATCATTGCTAGGGGCCGCGGTCGTTGGGATGGCCATGGCCTCGGTCCTCTGTCCAGTCTCCTGAGAATTTTGAGACGTATGATTCTGCGCAGCGGCCATTGTCTCCATCATATTGGTAAGTCTTTCCAAATTATCCTTCAAAGCAGTCACTTCTCTCCTGAGCTCTTGATTTTCCTGCTCGAGTCTTTCCATTCTCCTGCGACGGTCGGCTCCAGTTTTGTATGGACGAAACAGTTTGACGACTGGGTAAAAAGACACGCATGAGCCTCATGTTTTATCAAAATGCAGCAAATGATGGAAATGTATGAATGCCATGCCACAAAATGTTAATTTCAGGAAAAACAATCACCAATATCAAAATTTTAAATGTGCAACATTCAAAACATCACAGAAGTCAAGGACTATAGGAAAACTCCAAACTTCATTCATTCTTAAATAATCAAGACTTAAAATATCAAGTACAAATATTCTGGTTCGTTAACTATTACAAAAATAACTCCAATTCTCTTCTGAAATGAACAAAATAAATAAAGCCAAATAAATTACAACTGTAAGACTAATTCTTGGGTCTCTGGGTACTACATTCTTTCACCTCTTCCTTGAAAGTATTCAACATGTTTTGGCACATTGAGAGAAAGTAACTCATAGCTGGGTAGGATCCATTGTCTTCGAATTCCCCTATTGCCATAGAGAGTCGGAAAGGTAATTCTTCTATCTGCAAGTTGCACCATTCAATAAGCCGATTAAGCTTATCACGGTACATGTATCTTTCCTTAATCCGATCTTGTACAACTTGCTGGTATCCTTGGAAGTGACCCCGCACCTCATCTCTCGCTGACTCCCAAATGTCGCGATCTTTGATCAAAGGCTCATATTGTTCCTTCCAATACCGGGCGTTTCCTTCAGCGCGATTCACCTCTTGGCATTTGAAATCCCAATCTTCTACGGTGAACCGCGAGACATTCATGGCCTGAATCCTAAGCTCATATTCCTGATTCGAGCTTCTCACTGCCTCCTCAAGTGTTGTGGTAAGCTCTGCAATTTTCTTCTCGAATTCAGCTCTTTCGATCTTTGCCTTTTTAGTTGCCCGGACATACCAATCCTCGTTATTCGCGCTCTTCCTACAAACCATGTTTAAATCCTCCTTCAAGTGAACCACCATTCCATAAGTCTGGTCCAGACACCTTTTAACATTATTCTTCTTTCGCTCTTCTTCGTTGGCCTTTTCTTGAATTGTTTCGAATTGAACAGTTTTACGAGCCAAGTCATACTTCAATTCATTCCTTTCGTGGGTGACCCGGTGCAGTTTTGAACTGAGCTCTTCGTTTCCTTTCCCAAGATTGGCTACCTTCATTCGAAGTTCCTCTACTTCTTCCAGGGATATTGGTTCATGCACAGGAGGTTTGGGGAGTGCTTCTCCAGAGAATGGTAGTTTGACGATTTGGACCCTTTCAAGAACCCACTGTCGGTAGGGTATCCTGACCACTCCATCTCTTTTCCTTAGCTCGGAGCCTTTGGTGTGAACTTTTTCCCAGGAACGACATATTCTGAAGAGCAATGCTGGATCATCCACACCTCTATTGTGAAGTATCATCTCTTCCAATTCGGCGTCTTCTGGTTTTCCTAGCATAGGGTATTCGTGCTGCCGTATGGCTAAAATGGGATTATAACTAATGCACCCCTTTGATCCCATCAATGGCACATTTCTGAAATTCCCACAGCTCATAATGATTCGGTCAACATCCAGCTTATTGGGATACCAGGCAATGTCTCTTTCAGTGAGGGAAGCTAACATTTGGGACCATTCCCCGCCTGTCATCTTGGGAATTAAAGCATTGCGTTTGAAAACGTGAGATGTGAGCCATTTATACAGTAACGGGAAACAAAAAGTCAAAACAACACCTTTCTTCTCGTGACGGAGGTGGAGATTATAGAACACGTCTGCCAATAACGGATACACTGGGCTTTGACCTTCTTTCCAAACCGCCCAGAATATATTAATCGCCGCCGTATCAATGAAATCTTCGAAAGTTGGAAATAAAACCAGACCGTAAATGAGGAGAGCTAATACATTGACTAAAGCAGCCCATTGACGTTCCTTTATTAACTTCTTGCTTTCTTGCTCTAAAAATAGCCTATGGAAACCCCAAAACTCTCTCTTCTGCTTCCAGTTAGCTTTAGCTGTGGCAATGGGGATCTGAAGAGCTTCCGCTAATACCTCCACCTTAAGATCCCGACTAACGAGGGTGTAAGGTGCCTTTCCCTTCATAGAAAACCCCAAGAACCCTTCAAACTCTCCTAGAGACGGTGTTAGCTGAAAGTCCTGAAACAAGAAGCTTCGCATCGGCGGATCATAGAATTGGGCCAAAGCTGTGAGACCCGGGATTTGTACGTCGACTTCCAGAAGATGAAGCACTTGACCAAACCTTACTTCAACAGCCCTTTTGTAGGAAGCGGGCATTTTCTCTAAGCAGTCCATAAGAACAGTGGTATTTGGTGAGAAGGCTTTCAGCTGTAGAGCCTTCCTTTTTCCTGAACTCATGACTGTTTTGAATGCGAAACAATAAATAGGTGTGTCTTCCTGAAATAACAAGATGTGTAAGTTATGATGCATATGCTACATGATTATGAATGCACAAAGCTGGATCCGGGATAACAATGGGAGCTTGGAACTCCTAAAATGTAGGATCTAGAGGGTCGGTCTATATCTTTCTACCCATAATGCCCACTTACATGATAGCTTTCTATGGCGATGGTGTAGGGAAACCCAAGGTCACGGACGTTTATCGTACTAACGCCCCGCCGCAGGCTAGCTGCATTGTGACGATAATAACGATAAGGTCTACCTTGAGTGGAGTTCTCATGCTAGGCGTGCAAGAAGCGAGTCCTTGGAGCCTAACATTACACAACTACCAAAATTGAAACAGGTTCTAGGGGGGTCCCAGAATCACAGCCCTTTCATGAATCAGGTCCCGCGACAGGCTAGCTGCGTTGTGACAAGATCTATGAAAAGTCTAACTATCTGGGGGAGCTTTCATGCTAGGCGTGCAAGGAGCGAGTCCTTGGAGACTAACACTAATAACATCCAAATCTAAACTTAGGTGTTCCCTCTTCTTTTTCAAAACTCAAATACAAATTCATACCAGTGATATCCCGAGATCCAACAGGCAGATATAATGAGCAAATAATAAAGAAGGAAGCAATAGATAGAATATCAACAACAAATAAAGAAGACAATCAAACAAATCAGCAAACAAACGCGAAATATCCTAAGCTAGGCTCGACTCTCTTATGCACAAGGCAATAAATCCCCAGCAGAATCCCCAGTAGAGTCGCCAGCTGTCGCACCTCGAAAAATACGATCCTAAAATAAACAACAGAGTCGCCACCTAATTCTATTTATTCTATGAGAGAAAAGGAAGATATAGATACAACCTAAATAAAGGATAAGAATGGTCAACGAAACCACTAATCTAAGTTCGGGAGTCAGTTACGCAAGGGGAAGGTATTAGGCACCCCTCACGTCCGTTGTACTCAACGGGAACCTCTTAGTCTAGTTTGCGCTTAAATGTTAACTTGTTATTATTGTCTTCTTTTACTGATTAAAGTTCGATATTTGTTTATTATTTGCGATAGGGAAAGGTTAAGTTTTTTTATTATTGTGCTCGCGAAGGATTAAAATCCCCGTGCCTACGTATTCCCTTGTGCAATGGGAAAGTCAGAGCTTCGTAGTTCGTGCTACTACGATTTGTGTTTTTTAATTGAACGATTGTTTGAAAATGCATTATACTGCTAAGCGTTGGCTTATCTGCTCACGATAGGAGGCTGAAGCGCTAGCTTGTTTGAGAGATAGAATGATCTAAACAATGTTCGTTTTGAGAAAAGATGTTTGATCTTTGTTAAAGATGTTTTAAACGAAAGAGCGAATGAACCATCGCGTGGGGCTAGCCCAATTGCGGTCCAATCCAGAAGGTGCGGAATGCTAGACTCCGGAGTTCTGTCTTTCGTAAATTAATTAAGATGAATTGAATTGTTTTTTATACGAATGGTGATTGAACCATCGCGTGAGGCTAGCCCATTTGCGGTTCAATCCAGAATGTGCGGAATGCTAGACTCCGGAGTTCCTTTTTTCGTAAATTAATTAAGATGAATTGAATTGTTTTTTATACGAATGATGATTGAACCATCGCGTGAGGCTATCCCATTTACGGTTCAATCCAGAACGTGCGGAATGCTAGACTCCGGAGTTCCTTTTTTCGTAAATTAATTAAGATGAATTGAATTGTTTTTTATACGAATGATGATTGAACCATCGCGTGAGGCTAGCCCATTTGCGGTTCAATCCAGAACGTGCAGAATGCTAGACTCCGGGGTTCCTTTTTTTCGTAAATTAATTAAGATGAATTGAAAGTAGTGCAGATGGCGATCACAAATGACCGACTTATGTGTGTGCAAAATGAGTTTATGAAATTATCCGGTGTATTTTCAAAGTGTTTATTTGGCGTTGGACCAAATGATTAACTTATCTTTCGAGATGGTTATTTAAGCGCGGACATACTTACTTCTATTTTTTGATAAGTTATAACAGAGATGTAAAAATGACAAACAAGACCATACAAGTCATACATTGTAATCACGCGAATAAAAGGCGATTGGCAGCAGAGGCATACTAACGTACGCATAAATAAATACAAGAAACAAAATATAAATAAATGACTATATAAAACTATATATATTTTTTTGAAAAAAATCAAATAATAAACTGACTAGATAGTATTATTAATATAAACAAAATGTATTTTTTTTAAAAAAAACATAGAACTTTGTTTAAATAAAAGTAAAATAAAATGACTAACGAAAATTAAAACAATGGGTCCAATATCAAAGGCAAGAAATGGGGGGTGCTGAAATGGAGGCCCACAAAGGCCCGTAAGATTAGACCGGGTCAGGTCTGACCCGGATTCGGTTCGACGGGTTCTTACCAAAAAAAGGACTAAAACAAACCTAGGGTTATTTCAATCGTTTTTTCCCTAAAATGGAAAAACAAGCATCAGCCATTCCTCTAACATCTTCATCACTTTCAAATGCAACCTCTTCTTACCATTTCTCTCAACGAAACCTCCTCTCACAATCTCTCTCTCTCAATGAAACTTCCTAAGACGCGTTCATCTCCACCCTCCATCCATTCAAACCTCTCTCTCTCGAGCTCGCAATGCCGTCACCGAAACTCCAAAAGCAAATCAACAAAACTCTCAACAAAAGCCCTAATCCCCAATTCAGGAGAGCCTAAATCCAGGCATTTATTCATGCGATAAGCCGAACAAAACATCAAAGTAGAAATCGAACTAAGACATCAAACAATGAACAAACAATGAAGTCGAAGGACAACTTCGAACAGATGCTCATCGAACGACAACAAAAAATGGAGTGAAAGGGTGCAAACGAGTTTTACCTAATCTGAACGTTCTCAGAGCGACGAGCTTCCTCAAGGTATTCGGTTGACTCCTCTCCTTCTCTTATTCGCCCTCTTCCTTCTTTTGTTGTGCGATACAAGTGAGCTTAGGTTCCCTCTGGTATTGCCGCGGCTAGGGTTCAGTTTCTTCAGATGTTTTTTTTTTGTGAAATTTTTCCGCCGTTAGGGTTTTTTATGAACTTAGGGTTTTTCTTTTTTCTAGATCGAAAGTTCTTCCTCCTTTTTATAACAGGACCATAGGGTTTGAGATTTTGAAAAATCCGTTGAGTTTTAAAATCCTCTGGTTATGTCCGATAAAACCTTTCTTGTAAAAAAGTTTCTTTTTGCCATTTTTGTGAATGCTTCGATTTTGTAACCTGCTGCTGTTTCTGTTTGCTTGTACTTATTGCTGTACCGATTTGACTTGGTTTCTTCTGGTTTGAAGTGAACTGAAATAGTTCAGTTTGGACTAAACAAATTTGCACTCTTTCCCTTTTACTGTTGTGAATTTATCCCTTTTACCGCTTGTTACCTTATACTGGCTTTGGCCTTAACTTGTTTTCGCAGGTGAAGGTTCAAAGGTATCAGCTTCTATACCTCATTGAGCCTTGAGACAAAACTTGGGGTTGGTGAAGCCAAAGGAGCAGGTAAGACACGAAGCAACCTTGTCTTGTGTTTCGCCAAGCCGAACTTGTATCTCCAAGCATTTTACCATTTCCGTCCCCCACACTTGCTTCTCTTTCCTTATCATCCTTTATTCTCATGCCAAGAATTTCCTCAGGTAACCTATCTGCAACAACTACCGAACCTGCAACATTTACGTTTCTTAAACCAGAAACAAGTGCCACACCCGCAGTTGCCACCATTACCACCACAAGCAAAATAGATCCGAAAGATACATTTCTGCTTCAATTCCATCAGCTACCCATCGTAGATTAGTAGCAACATGGGTCTTGTATCAGGAGTGAAAACGGAGGATAAGTTGAGGAAGAAGAAATGCAAAGGTATTTTGTTATTATTATTGTTAAGAAACTTGACAGTAACCACTCCTACGACTATTGTTGTTGATGTTGTTTCTTGTTCTTGTTGTTCAGCTTCCGTTCTTGCAATTTCACGAGATGGTGGACCGCGTAATTGACTACGAAAGCTGGTGGATTGGGTATTATCTCGGCAGCAGTTGTCATGGCTGTGTTTTTTTTGTACGAATGATTGGAATCTCACAGATTTGATTGAGTTGAATAGAATTAACGAGCCTGAAGTGAGAAGCATGAGCAAGCAAAAGATGCAACACTTTTTAAGCCCTCCCAATAAATTGTTGCCTCTATGATTCATAGAGCCTTTGCTTTTTTTTCCTTGTATATAACTAACTAACTAACTCCTCATGCATGTTTCTCTCTACATTGTACAGATTCCAGTTATTACTCTGATGTTGCTTTTTTTTCTCAGTCTACTTGTTCACCAATCAAATCTAGACCCACCAAAAGGAATGATACTCCTTGGAATAACAAGAAGTAGAAGTGAATTCCTTGAGCTGAAAGGAGACTTCTTGCTGAAGCTGTTAAGAGTAAACAAGCCAAAGCAAGTTCCTTCATGTACATTTTGTTATGTTTCTTCTTCTTTTTCATCGTCACGTTTTCTTCCTGTTTCCTAATTTCTTCTTTCATTTCCTCGAGATCAGGTGCTGATGACCCTCTTTGATGCTTTGGTTTCTCGATCAAGGAAACTAGATCGCCCTCTGATGAACGGCCGGATTTCTTAGTGACAACCCATTCATACGCGCTTCCGAGCTGGAAAAGGCCTGAGATCATGGCATTGAATTTTGTAACTGACATTGTGTTCTCAAATAGGAGGTAAGGTACGATGAATGGAAAATCTTTTGGGGATGGAAGGATGTTGAGAAATGACATGATTGCTGGGATGTAACAAACAACCCACGCAGGAATTTCAGCCTCCGGTACAAACATTGTCATGGGAAGAATTATGCAGAACAGGGTGAATGAGTAGAATGGTAACACCAGTTTTCTAAGAAGGAAAAAAAGAAGAGAAATATCATGTTGAATTTCTTCCATATGCTTATCTTGGCTCGTATGACGTCGGGCAAACAAAGGCGAAACAACTGCATTGGCCCAGAATGCCATCTATGCTGCCATTTTCTAAAATACCATATGATTAAAAGACAACCATATTTCATTGCTCTTCTCTCTCTGGTTGTCTATTAAATTTTGGTGCATCTTGTAACTTTTTGGTCAAAAGTATAATTAACAATAACTTGTCTGTTATTGCACAAATTATTTGCTTTTTTTGTATTTTGTTATACTTTTTCTTCTGCTCGTTGATGATGTTTTAGCCTAGTTTTTATGAACATCAGGCTTTATGATATTTGTATGTCACACTCCTGTTTTAATGTTTTTTTTTGAATGAGAAAAGAAAGAAAATAAAAAGAACTCAATCCAAAGCAACCTATCCACAATTTAGTTTAGTCTGAATATAAACTTGCATGTCAGGCAACCGGAGGAATGATAATCTTAGTCATAAAGTGTCCTTTAGATCAATCTTCCTTTAACTTCAAATCACACAACCTCGATCTGACGATTTGGTGAAACATGATACTAATATCTTATAATAAAGCTTTAAGGTCCTCCTCCAAACTTTGAGTGGACTAAGATCCCCGGAATTCCGTAAAACTAACCAGGAGGAATCCCAGATCCCAAGCCTTGAGGAAAACAGAAAGTGAAAACGTGGATATGGCTTAGTATAAATGCGAATGTAATGTATGAGATATAAAAGATCGAAACAACAAAAGGAGGGCAAATTTTGGGGTGCAACAATTTGGTTTTGTATTTTTGGAATCCTAAAAAGAGGACAACATTACACGGGCTTTGGAAATATGCAAGATTATGATGAAGGAACAAGAAAACATGCCACGAGTCATAATTAGTGATTGCGACACCGCTATGATAAATTCGGTTGCAGTAGTCTTTTCTACATCATTTGTGTTACTTTGTAAGTATCACATAACTATAATTGTGAGAAATCGAGTAAAACATGCGGTAGGCACCAAATAAGTCAAACTAGAAGATGGAAAAATGGTCAATTTTCATACATTCCTCCTTTCAAGTTTCTTCTTCTTTGAAGAATGCTTCATTGTAAGATCTTAATTAATGAATCTAGCTGTTAGAGTCATACACCTACCTACAATCTGCTCTCTGTCATTTTTTTTAACTTTAAGAGTTTTCTTTTTTCATTTTTAGTAAATAAACTAATATATAATATATTTTATACATAAATAGAAAGTAAACAAGAAATAAGTTGCGTCGCTACCCTTTTTTGGATGAAAAAAATCAATTCTCTTGAATACTACATCCATAGACCTAAGAGATACAACATTGTTATGCACAAGCCTTTGGACCTTGGTAAAATATTCACTACTTCTGGTGCTAGAAAATAAAAGGTGTCAAAGAGAGATCGTATGATAGCATGTTGGTTTTCGGAACACGTTTTCTCATGTTTGACCACTATACTTGAAGCTGCTTTGAGGCTACCTATCCCACAATAAAACCCGCAGTCCACCATAGGAGAACCCCTGTCAAGTACATACATGTATGTTTTCCTCTTACTCACCCATACACGAGAACATCAGTTGGCCTAAGTGTCGATCTCCTCTCATGTGGGTTAGTCAATAAATTCATAGGCACCCTTTTCTTCACAGATACTCTGGCCCACTAAAATATATCAAATATGCCATTTCGAATAAGGTCATGCCGATATTTGAAGTTTGGAAGCTTCCTACAATGAATAATGTGCTCCCCCAAATTAATCTGAGAAAAATGTTGAGCCCCTTTTCCTTAAATTTAATTTTGCAATTCATATATGGTCTTAGATTTCAAGTATTATTGGCATACTTGTCATTGATTCCATAAAGGATTTTTTTTATTAACATTAACAAACCAAAGAACCCTCAATGCAAATTATTTATAATTAATGCTTTCATTCCCATATTTAATGTCATTTGACTTGATAGAAATAATCTTATATTCAATGAAACTAGTCACTGGAAATCTAGAATTGACTCCATCTTGTCTAATGTTTTCTACTCAAAGTCTTACACAAAAGGTCTCAAATTCATCCATCCTTTCCTTCACCGTTATCAAAGCTTTTGGCATTGTATTGTATTCTACCCATTATAATTTGGGTCTTTGGCATTATCCTTTTTAAGATTGGTTGAAATGCAATACTTATGTCATAGCTATTGGAACTCCTTCTAGGACTACTTCTTATGGTATTTTCACAAATTCAAATATGGATCATCTAAATAGTTTTGCTAGTTTCGTTGGCGAATGACATTCCCTCCATGCCGAGCTCATAGGAGTCATGATTGCTATTAAGATAGCTCATAGCGAAAACTTGAAAAATCATTGGCTCATCGAGTCTTAGTCTTTTGTTGTAATCAGAGCATTCTCCAATCATTCTTTAGTCCCTTGCCATATCAAAGTTAGATGGTGTAATTGTATTTTGTTTACAAAGTTTATGAACTTCAATATGTCCAACATTTATATAGAAGACAACTCTTCTGATAATAATTTAACTTTTATTGAGTTATCAGTCAAGGATTTTACTCTGTTCAATTATATTAATCTAAATATCAAATCTGATTTCTTGAGAATGAAGCGGGGATTGTGGTGCTTTAGGATAAAACCTTAATAAGGGTTTTTTTTTATTGATATTTCATCCTATTTCTATTGTAATCTTCTTCTTTTTATTGATATCTCACTTTGAGGTCATTGTGCAACCACAACCCAATTTAGGCTCAACCTCTTCTTTACCTGGGGGTCATTATGCGACCATATCAGAGTTTTTTTTCTTGTTTCTTGTTTCCTTCTTAACTTTTGAGCCATAACTCGGATCGAAACATGGTAGGAAGCGTTGGAAATCTATTCCAATGCTCTACGTGATAAAAAGTGAAAACCATATGGATATAGATGTTCGAATAATTGTATAGTATTGAATTGAAATGAATATGGAATTATATGTGAACGGGTGGTGTTGAATACCTTGTGTTTGTGATGAATACCATGAGGATTGGTTTGGTATTTTGGTGAGGGTCTTGGCTCCGAAAGACCTATCTATTATGTGATCACGTATTAACCAAGAATGTCGATAGGGGAATAATGATGATTTTATACCTTATGTGAGATGTTTATGCTTGATGCATTATGTTATTTTATCGTATGTGTTTCATGTATGATATTGTGTTATGCCATATACATATATTGATTAAAGGTTTGATTATGTGATAACATGCTTAAAATAAGATAAAGATGAGTAAGTAAACCTAGGTTTATAACTAAGTAAATGGATTAGAAAGATAACTAGGTTACGAATATAAATTGGATAACACTAGAAGGTGACATTCATGCCATATGACACCTAGGTGTGTGTCGTGGATGAATGGTTACCATAGTTATGAGAGTGAGATGCATTATATGGAGCATGTGATGGCTTTGTGTGATTAAGGTGAATGTGGTCATTTTGTGATTGTCAAATACAATCATATTGTGTTATATTTAATCACGTAGTTGGAAACAACCCTTTGATTGTGTTGTCCCAAGTAATGATACCTATATGGAGTAAGATTGGGATGAAGGCACGAATGCTTCACATTAAACAAGTGGGTTAGATTCCCATATATTCAACCGAATGGCTTAGATCCCATAGTGCAACCGAGTGGGTTAAATTCCCATATGATCAACCAATTGGGTTTGATTCCCATAGTGCGACCTAATTTTCAACCAAATGGGTTAGAGTTCCATATGTGCAATTAAGTGGGTTAAAGTCCCATATGTGTATTTAAATGGGTTAAATTCCTATAGGAGCGTTTGAAGTGTTCAAGAAAATTGAAGTATATGATACAAGGATCCATGACCCATGCCAAAAGTCTTAGACGTAGGAGAGGACGAGAAAAAGGGATGCCTTGGTATGATTTCCGTGCTAGTGATTGTTTGATTTGATGAACTCAAGAGACATGTTTTCATACTTTGCAAGTTGTGTGAAGTCAAGTCTTATCCTTTTCCCTTTTGACTTGAGTAGAACTTGATTAGAACCTCGTAGAGTCGAGTGAACTCATAAGATAGGGGAACTCACTGAGATTATCATCTCACCCCATTATTGTTGTAGTTTTTCAGGTATTGTTTGCAGGTTTAGTTTACAAGAGAAGCTATGCATGGATGTTTCAAGGAAAACTTAGACTGTTATTTCTTCCGCTATCTATCTTGTGCAATGACGAATATTGTACTTAGATCTTAAACTTTATTCTTTTGGCACTTTCCATATCTTGTACCATTATTGTATCTTTTATGTTTTGTAAAAATGTCAAATATATAAATTATGTCAATAGATACTTATAATAGTGTCAGTACCCAATAATAACTCGTATATAGAGTTGGTTGGCCATTCTAACTCTAATATAATTGTATCTTTGAGGCAAGATATATGGTTGGCCTCACTTTTGGTTGAAGTATTCTATTTTAGTGGTTAGGGTTTTTTCTATGCCATCCATTGTTCCTTGGTCCATAAGGAATAGATGGAACAATTATTTACTAGTCTTTAGATCTAGATTTTTTTTATAACTCACATATACAAAGAGGGTAACAAATGTGTAGATAAGCTGACTAACATAGGACTAACTATTAACAATTTTTATTGATGGGATGTTGTTCATGTCAATGTTTTTATGGATTACAAGAGGAATATAAGACTTCCTAGCTTTAGGTATTAGCTCTTCGGATTTTCACTTGGTCCCTCATTTTGTATTTTGTATGTATTTTCTTTTTATATAAGGGCTATATATAATCCCATATATTCTTTAAAAAAATCTCGACGGTTGCATAAATAAAATATAAATGGGAATAATTTTCTTAAAAAATTAGTTTTATAAAAAGAAATTAATTTTTAAAATGAAGGGATTATAATTTACTTTGGTATGATAAAAATACATTTAAACTTAAATAAAGATTCTGAATATATTTTAAATTTGACTAGTTAATTCATCAAAGTTTTCAAGTATATTTTTCTATTAATTTCTATTTCTACTCTTATCTCTTTTTTCAATATTTATCATCTAAGATCTTATCCATAGGATTGAATTGAAGTGCATTTTCATAAATAAAAAAATTAAAATAATCATGTACTACTTTACACGCTCATAATAACTAGTGATTTATATTTTATTCTCGTTTTTATATGACAGTAGACTTTTCTTTCGAGTTGGACAATAGACTTTGGTTTATGTCAATGATAAACCGTGTCCAAAATATAGATGAGTTCAAAACCAAGTTGCCAACAAGGCACCAAGTTTCTTTAACAAAACTACGAAATAATGATGTAGAAAATAGAGACATAGAATTGGAACATTCAAGGTTTATTACTTGCTCTTAGATCTCTAATATCCTGTTTACATAGAGACTTGTATATATATTTTTTGACGAAGTTTACATAGAAACTTCACACTTTATTTTTTATATAAAATTACAAACACTTTTTAATATATATATATATATATATATATATATATATATATATATATATATATATATATATATATATATATATATATATATATATATATATATATATATATATAGTTTTTTATATTTTCTCAATTTATAATAAAATTCAAATATTTTCAATAATTTAACAAAATAAATTGAGAAAATATAAAAAACTATATATGAACAATTTGGATTTATTGATAATATAAATTGTTTTTAGAATGTTAGTAAATAACAATTAAATTCTTTCAAAATAATATTTTGAAATTAAAGATTAACACAAAAATAACTAAATAAATAAAGAAGACGTTTTTATCAAAGAAAGAAAAAGTTGTATTATTTAATTTAAAAAGTGTGTTTATTTCAATCAAATGATCACTCCACGGTCTCAATCACAGTTGTAGTCATGGTTTGCATCATTTGGAAAATCATGGGGTTTATCTTTATAATGATATATTGATATTTTATTCCATAATCATTAAATATTCATTACAATATATGTCATTTTCTTTGTTTCCATTTATATAAAAATATCAAGAATAATCTGGGTGGCTGCAGGTAATGAATGAGAAAAGCCTATATTAAATTATGTGCGTCTCAGTCGTCTTTCATTTATTTTTTATGTTTACATTTTAAATGTTTGAATGGAGATTCTTAATTAATGAAATTCCAAAGAGTAACCAACGTCATCATGCTTACATAGTATTTTATACCAAAAATTCAACATGCAATTGCTATGCTACACATCACGTACCTTTCAGTAAATTTTGCATATATAATATGATAACAAAGACAAGGCGGAAACAGTTTTCAACATTAGTAGTCCCACTATGCCTCCTTGTGTCGCCCAGTCTCCACCCCCTCCAAACATTGATGATGATGAATATTGAACACAATACACACCCTACCTCCGAGGGGGATGAGTTTTCCATATCCTTACCAAAATTTCAAAGTATTTTGCAACTTTCTTTTTATTTCATTTTTTTACACTATAACAGAAAATACATATGACAACGGTTATTTTTTATATATAACAATCGTTGTATGTCCGCTATTAGATAGTGTGTGATTGTATATATGTTATTTTCCACCACGGACGTGTGTTCGTGGTTATACACTAGATAGTGTGTTACATATCACAACGACTATCTTAAATAATTATTGTTATATATATTTAGGTCATTGGTTCGGAACCCAACAATTGCAATTGCAATTTAAATTGAATATATGAGATATTTGATGAAACTCTAGTTTTATCGTGTCATCGAAGTTTGCTCACATGCTGATGTCAAAGTAATGTGTGTTGTAGTCGAAGTTTGTTCTAACGTGCATATAATCAATATTGCTAGGTTTATTAGCATGTTGAATTGGGCCTTGCTTGTAAGCCCAATTATTTCAGTTAGCTTGTAATGGGTAATTGTTAAAAAATCTACTAGGTTAGTATGTTAGTTTTCTTATAAATAGCATACTAGCCTCTTATCTTGAATAAGGAAAATTAGAAAGATAAAATCCTAATTCAAAAGTGAGAGAGTTATTTGTTATTTTTGTATACTTGTAATATTGTTTTAAGAAAAATGAAAGAATAATAGTTTAAAATCAAATACTTGTTGTTATCCTTGTGTTTTCATAAACCCTAACCCTTGTGGATTCTTGCTGATCAAGGAACCAATTATACTTTGTTTCTAGGGCATCCGATTTCATAACATAATAAAATTAATATTTCACCACAGTTATGAAAGATAAACGTTGTGGTATGTATACATGAGCTTATTATAAAATATGAGGATTGCTAGCTTTTCCCTACACCTCACTAAAAAATACAACCATTCAAATTAATGTATAATATAATAATCTAATAAATTAAATTAGTATTGAAAAACATCTTAAGCGAATAAATTTTTTCAAACTTCATGCATCTCGTAACTCATCTCTCGCTCTTTAACATATATAATTTGGTTAAATGACCTAAGTTCTTCATCATCACAGCCATCATAATAATTATCAACATCATTTAAAATAATAATGATGATGATGATAGTGACGATGATTAGTCAGAATTAGTCAACAAATTGATGTTTTTCAAACTAACTAGAAGATAAGGAATCAATTCTATGAAGAACTTAGGTTTTTTTTATAAGCAACATTTTATTAAAGGGTATACTAGGAGTTGAAGAAAGACCAACTTCAGATGATAGCCAAACAAAACAAAACCGACCTCAGAAGGACTTAAAGAAATAATGCCAACCTCAATTAACAACTCAGTAAGAATGAAACCATCCTCAAATGGGATCAACATGGCATATCGACCTCAGATGATATCCAAACAAAACAAGACCGGCATCGGAAGGACTTGAAGAAAGAATTCCAAACTCATTTAACAAACTCCAGAATAATGAGACCATCCTCAAATGGGATCAACATGGCCTATCGACCTCAGATGATAGCCAAACAAGACAAGACCGACCTCAGAAGGACTTGAAGAATGAATTCCAAACTCGATTAATAAACTCGATAAGAATGAGACCATCCTCAAATAGGATCGACATGGCTCATCGACCTCAGATGATAGCCAAACAAAACAAGACCGGACTCGGAAGGACTTGAAGAAAGAATGCCAACTAGGGAGAATTTGATTGCCCATGTACATTCATGCCGACTAGGGAGAACTTGATTGCCCCAAAATCTATAAGTTCTTGGACCTTGTACCTAAAACTCGTACAATTTTCAACATTGTGACCAGGTGTACCAGAATGGAACTCACACCTAGAATTGATATTGAATCCTAAAGGAAGCTTCATAGGAAGAGGTCATACAACAACAAGCTCAATTAGCTGAAGTCTGAGCAAGTGTTGAAGTAGCTGTGCATATGGCATCAGGATCGGGTCAAACTTCTTCTCAGACTTTTCTAGTTTAGGATCCTCTTGGAAAACAAGAAGTGATTGCTGATGGGAAAACTCTGATTATGGAGGAGATTCACGAGACAATCCATGATTTAGAGAATATCCCAAAGTGACGGGAGGAGTAAGAACTTTTGTTGCAGAAACGGGCCCATGGTTGTTTTCATTTCTTAACACCACATTCAAAAACTCCATGATCAGACTCACCTGAGTCTTCAGCTGATAAACTTATTCCCCCAACAATTGCTGAACCAAGGAAAAGGTCTTAATATCAACCATAAATTGTCTCATCTGGATCTTCATCTCATTCACCTCCTTACAAAGTTGTTCCATAGTTGAACCATGATTGTTGTGAATTGAATAGTGGGAAAAGTCAAGTCGGTAGTTCTGGAGAGAAGACCAGGTCAGAATAATAATTCATATCCTCAAATACTTGTTATGAATGAATAAATGCATGAGTGTATGCGAGTTCCATGTTCGGTTATTTCTAGAGAATCTATCGGCTTCGATTCAAATTTTGTATAGAAGAATCCACAAGAAAAAGATGGAATGCTCAACAGCAAGATTCAAAGATGAGATCCTTGGAAATAACATAATATGTGTGTTGAAATGCTATGATGTTATGTATGCAATCACATGGGATCAAAGATTCCATAAATATTTTGGACATGTTGTGTTGATAACCGTCTGAACATAATAGGCTAAACATTGTTGTACTAGTATCTGGGATGAGGAAACATAATTGGTTGAGAGAACCATGATCAAAATTCTGTTTCCATAAGATAACTCGTAAATAAGAAATCCGGGTAGGTGGAAGGTCAAAGTTACCTGCAAACCTATAAACCCCACCTCATCTCACATGTGATACTAAAAGGTAGAGGTGACTCAGGTTCTCTGGATCTTAGGTCAAGAAGCAATAATATGGTCACCATTTCTGGTTTGACATTATTACTAAAGGAGGAGGCCTCCATTGATCCCTCAAGAGAATTATTACATAACTTCCCAATTTAAAACACTGAGGTCGAGAAGCAATAATACATTCATCCCGTATGGTACAGTACTATCGCTAATCAAGGAGTGCCTCCACTGAGTTCTCATGAAAGAAGGGTAAATCTATGGAAAGTTCCCAGCGTCGGATCCTCTGGCAGGAAGCGTAATGTATTTACCATTTCTGGTCTGACATTATCATTCATTAGAGGAGTTCCTCAACTGAGTTCTCAGAAAATGGTCACCAGAGTTAACAACCTCAGAGGGAATATCCTGAATTTGTTGAAGATCCACGAGACAAAATATCTCCCAAAGAAACCTCGTCTGGGTGTGGAACCGTTGAACGCAATACATAACAAGATGCTAAGCAAGCAACACCATTGTCCATGTTAATCCTATGTGTACACTCGAGCCTGGGTAGTGGGCTCATCTCTTAGAACACTCTGTCCCGCCAAACAGAAAACAATGCAACCAACCAACATATTGGTTACGACTTTCTGAGTCTAACGGTTACTAACTGCAATTACACAGTCTATCACGTAGTAAAAAAGATATCGATCCCACAGAGACTCGATAATAAACCTAGTGCTATCGGGTGTTACTATGTTTATCTAAGACGAGCGATGTTTTTAGTTTTAAAAGGTGAATAACTAATAATTTAAATTAATGATAAAAATATTGGTACGTAATTGTTTCACCTTCGCGAATTCAATAGAGGTTCGGCTTATCAAGGTTTGTTAAGTTATCTCTCCATATAAACTCCCGGTTTAAAAGTCGTTGACTCACACTCTCGTGGTCTTACCTATTACTATACTCCTAAGTTCAATTGAGCGTTCTTGCTATGTCAATTCAAGTTAGAAATATTTTTTGGAAGCCTAAAGGTTCTAATTGGTTTTAAAGCGCTTCCGCAGTATTTAAAACAATGCCTGATTTCAGCTATCTGATTATGATCTCACACTCCCGTGGTCTTAATTCTAATCTTTTATACCCCTTTACTCTCGTAACGAAATTTATTTAAAACAAGAAATCAAAACCAGAAAATAACTTAATTTAAAGTAATGGCCTAATTCTACCGAATTCGTTCCGATTAGACAACTAAGTATCGATTAACGGTTTAGCCAGACATATTAAATAAAAACAAAGAAAGGTAAAAGGAATTCATGATATAAATAAATGCAACGATAAATAAACAATAAAATATTAAAAATTAGAAACCTGGTTTCAATGTTCTTGATCAACCAAACTTCCGAAAACATGCAAAGTAAACAATAATTCAGTGGCTGGAAACAATTAAAATGGCGATAGTTTCCTAATGATGGAAACTATCACTAGGGGTTGGTAAAAGAAAATAAAAACGAATGCTAAAAATAAACTTGCAAACTTCGAATGAAAGAAAACGGCAGAAATTTGGACTTGAACGAAGCTCTCATTGCAAATTGCAGTGGCTTCCATTTTAGGGCAGCAACTTAGGTCTATTGAGCATTTGTAGGCATGGACTTCGATTGGGCTTTGAAATGAGTTGCTTGGACTGAGTTGATTAGGGTGGAGAAAAATTCTCTGGTTGAAGCAAACGATTCTCATAATGCCTCTCTCTGTTTGAGTTTCATGGACTTCAAGCGTTTTAATAGTGAGACGAGTAACTTTGACATTAAAACGACCAACTTGAAGTTGATACAGGAAAATTGGATGTGAGACGTGTGAGACATGGCATGCATTTTGAATGTGTCAAAAACTTGGCATGATTGAAAGTGTACTTGGTTCACAAATAAAAAGGAAGAAAATTCATTTTGGTAAAAATGAACTGAATGAGCCGACTCAAATTCCTCCATGGGCCGACTCATTCAGTATGTTTGTGCTCAATCACTCACGGGTCCCAACAGGTTGCCTGAGGTCAAATTTTGGCCGGCTCATTGGGTATGTATGAGCCAACTCAAAACCCCTCATGAACCGACTCATTTGAGTTGTTTCTTCTTAAATGTGCCTGAGTCTCAACAGGCTGCCTTCCCTCAAATTTTGGCTGGCTCATCCAGTCTTTTGAGCCGACTCATCTGTTGATTTGAGCAGACTCATTCCTGTAACTGTCATTTTTTTTATTTAATTCTTGCTTTATATTTTTCTGTCATTAACTAACCAATATAAATAGCGGATTGTATTTCTTTTACGAGGTTAACAAGAAAAGTGAAAGATATACACACTTCTCTCTTCATCTTCTTCTTCCTTGCATCCATCAACAATCACACAGAATAATCTTTGTTGATCAAGGTGTTAGTTTCGAAGATAACGTTCAATCTTGAAATAGAGATTTCAGATTGGGTTTTGAGAGTGTGGGTTTTTCTTGGAAAAATCTGAAGGGTTTTCTCTTCCAAGATCATAGAAGGTTTGGGGGTTTTTACACACAACCATCGTTTGTACATTCAGCTGAGTGAGGTAGATTGAAGATCAAGTGGATCGTTATTTCATATCACGGTAGATGGAGGATTACAAATACCTTTGTGGGTTCACAAGTGTTGAAGAAACTCAGTCGTGCTCAAAGTTTGGAGGATCGTATATCCTTGCAAGAAGGGAGCAATTAATCGGAGGCTTTCTCGACACGCGTAGAGGACTTGATCCGACTTTGAATCAAGGGACAAGAAGAAGATTTGACAGCACACTCAACACGGATTGGTTTGTTGGTTCATTTATTTTCTTCTTATAAAACAATGGAAATTTTAATAAAATTTCTCAATTCGATTGTGAATTGGGGGCAAAGTACTTCGAGCGAGGATGACGAAGGAACTGCCTAAAAAAATTCCTTGTGTTCTTTACTCTTCTCTCCTTTTACTTCTGCATACTTTGATTTTGTGTGACTTGAAAATTTTGGTGTGTCAAAGTAGTTCACACAAGCTGTTTGACAAATTGTTGCATTCAAAAGTGACAGCTACTTTGTGAAAAATTCTGCATTACTAGATACAACAAAATCACACTTTGTGTATTGCACACCAAGTGTTTGTCAAAAAGTCAAACCACACAAAATCAATTATTTTGTGCTTATTTTCTTTCTCTATATCATTGTTAAGAGTATTTTATCAATTGTGGTGTTATCAAGTGAATCTATTGTGTTATATTAATTCATCTTGTCAACATTCAATTCACATTTGGTTTAACGCGTATATCCGATCTCCGGTGATTTCATTTTATATTAGACGATTTTCCGGGGAACTTACGCAATACATTTTCAATTAATTTTTGAAAAGTAAAATTTGGAGAAAGGGATCTATTCAACCCCCATTCTGGATCCGCGCTATCGTCTAACAAGTGGTATCAAGATCACCGGTTCATCTAGTGCTTCACATACAACTTAATGGAAAATGGACAACGATCCAAAAGGGGCGTACAATAGAGCTCCAGTTTTTACCGGAGAAAACTATAGTCAGTGGAAGGATTGTATGCGCATTTATATAAACTCTGTTGATAGAAAAATTTGGAAAGTTATTCAAGACGGCCCTTTTCAAATAACTATGGCTGGTCCGAATAACGTCCAAATTGAAAAACTGGAAGCACACTGGAACGAGAATGATGAAAAGAAATATCTATGATTGGAAAGCTCGAAATATGCTTATAGCTTCTTTGGGAGCGGATGAATATTTTCTAGTTTCTCATCATACTACGGCTAAGGCCATGTGGGAAGCATTACAAGTTGCCCATGATGGAACCGATGATGTAAAGCTTGCACGAATTAATACTCTACAAAAGAGTTTGATCGATTTCACATGAGCCAAGGGGAAACCATTGGTGAAATGGGAAAGAGATTCTCTCACTTGATGAATCGTTTAAATGCTTTTGGTAAAATTACTCCTAACGATGTAGCTACTAACAAAATATTAAGATGTCTTACTAGGGAATGATTGCCAAAAGTTACGGAAATCAAAGAAGCCAATGACGTAAGGACCTTGGATTTGACTACACTTATTGGAAAGCTACAAGAGCATGAACAAGAGCTCTTAAATTTACATGAGCATGAAGATAACGAAAAGAAAGAAAAGAATGAAAAGTCTAAGGACAGCGAGAAGAGGAAGAAGTCCATTGCTTTGAAGGCTTCTTCCTCAAAATCTTCCACCAATAGAGATAGTGAGAGTGATAAAAATGATGAAGAAGATGAATCAAATGAAGATATGGGTTTGTTTGTTCGAAGATACAATTGATATCTTAGAAATAATGAAATATCTCATTCGGATAAGCGTCTCATTAACTATCGAAGAAAATCTAACCCCTCCAAGCAAAAATCTAGTAAAAGTACGAAAGGTAAAGGATCATACTACAATTATGGAAAATCGGGTCACTACAAACTGGATTTCCCAATGCTAAAGAAAGACAAAGCTAAAGATAAGTATCAAAGGAAAGGTAACAAAACTAGAAGGGAATATATTGCATGGGAAAGTGATAGTGAATCTTCTAGCAAAGCAAGCTCAAGTGTTGAGGAAGAGAAAGTAAATCTTTTCCTCATGGCTCATAAAAAAGGCAAGAAAGAGGTAAAACATGCTAAATATGATAATTTTGAAAAGTTGTCTTATGATGATCTACTTAGTACTTTTAGTGTTCTCCATCAAAAGGCTAAAGAAGCTTTTAAGCGCATTGCATCCGATAAACAATTTTGTAAATATTTAGAGAAAAAGGTATCAGATAATAAAAATGCGATGAAAGCTCTTAAGAAATCGATGGTAGAACCTATGAAAAAAGGCAAGCGAGAATGGAATAACTTTCATAGTTGCGAAACTTGTTGCATTTGGAAAAAAGAAGTTAAAACTCTTCAAGCCAAATTATACAAGTTATTGCAACCTAAGATAACCTTTTCTATTGATCGTTCAAACTTTAGATAATCAATGAACAATCTATATCAAAGGTATACTTATGTTGTGAAGGATCAAAATAGTAAATGTGATTCTAAACCATTCTTGAGATGTCACTATTGTTGCAAGGAGTGTCATACGATTGCTAAATGTCGGTTTAGGAGATACTTAGTTCCTAAAGGAATTTGTCAATGGTTTCCCAAATGCAACCAAATTTTCACTCACACTCTAGGACCCAATGAAAATTGGGTACCTCCCTTTCTTGTCTAATCATGTAGGTGGAGTGTCTTGAGGCTACAGAGAAACGTTGGTTTCTAGACAGTGGGTGATCAAGACACATGAAGGGTGACATTTCCTTATTCTATGACTTTGTGGCTAAGAAGAATGGATTTGTTACCTATGGTGATAACAACAAGGGAGCTATACTCGACAAAGGTAGTGTAGGTAATCCCTCTTCTACATCTATCTCTAATGTCCTCTTAGTAGAAGGTCTTAAGCATAATCTCATTAGCATTAATCAATTGTGTGACAAGGGATATAAAGTCTTATTTTCTAAAGAAGGTTGCATAATTGAACATAATGATAATAAAGAGGATATGTTTAAGGGCTTGAGGGTTAACAATGTATACATGCTTGACTTGAATTTGATGTCCATGAGTGATCCTAAATGTCTAGTCTCCAAAAGTGAAGACTCTTGGCTTTGGCATAGACGTTTAGCACATATTAACTTTGACTTGTTAAATAAGTTTGTTTCCAAAAACTTAGTAGTTGGTTTGCAAAACATAAAGTTCACTAAGGATCATCTTTGTGATTCTTGTCAAATGGGAAAGCAAACAAAAATATCTTTTAAATCAAAAAATTTAGTTTCTACATCTAGACCTCTTGAACTCCTACACATGGATCTTTTTGGTCCTTCGAGAATCAAGAGTATAGGAGGAAAATATTATGGTTTTGTTATTGTAGACGACTACTTAAGATTTTGTTGGACAATCTTCTTAGCTAGTAAAAGTGATACTTTTTCGGCATTTGAAACTTTTGTCAAATTATCTCAAAACAAGCTTGGCACAAACATTGTAACCATTAGAAGTGATCATGGAGGTGAGTTTGAAAATCTTCTTTTTGAAATGTTTTGTGAGAAACATGGCATTGAACATAATTTTTCCGCTCCTAGAACTCCACAACAAAATGGTGTTGTGGAACGTAAAAATTGTGTGTTAGAGGAGTTGGGAAGAACTATGATCAATGATAGTGGTCTTCCTAAATACGTTTGGCCCGATGCTATTAGCACCGCGTGCTATGTGTTGAATAGGATAACTATTCGACCTATACTAAATAAAACTCCCTATGAACTATTAAAAGGAAGAAAACCAAATGTGTCACATCTTCATGTCTTTGGTTGCAAATGTTTTATGTTAAATAATGGAAAAGAAAACCTTGGTAAATTTGATTAGAATGCGGATGAGGGTATCTTTCTTGGATACTCAAATTCAAGCAAAGCATATATGAAATTCTGTGATCAGGTATGAGATGTCCTATGAGATGTCCCAACACTTGACAGATTTAACCACAACTTAAAATGCAAGAAAATTAAACAACACAGAAGTTTGTTAACCCAGTTCAGTGTATAACCACACTTACATCTGGAGGCTACCAAGCCAGGAGGAAATCCACTATAAGTAATATTAATTCTATACTTAAACAACCCAGTTTAATCTTTCACTTAATATCTACCCAATGCAATTTCTACCTAAGACACAACTTAGATATGAGTACCAACTCACTCCCCCTCAATCACACAGTGATTAAGTTTACAAGTTTAATAAAATTGAAGACATTCTTCAAACAATACAGCTTGATCTTACTTCACAGTTTCAATCAAGTCACAAATGCACTTTTGCTTAAAAGCTCATAAAGTGGTACAATGAAAACACCTGCTATTAAAAACACTAGACACCCTATTTGGTCTTCTGAAATTCGTACTCAATTCTGTGAGTTTTTGTTAATTAAATAGGTGTTTGTAATTTGGGCTTTCTGTAGGTTAATCCAGTCCTAAAAGCATGCAGCTTCCACCTTGAATTTAGGGTTTGTTACTTCCTATATTCTAGGTGATTTAGTTCTTCTGATTAATCTGAATCCTCATAATAAAACTCCCTACAGATGCGCCTTGTTCTGTTTTTATCCATCCATAATTAATTCCAGATAACTCTCCTTAAATATCTCAGAACAGTTAGTCATTAATTAATTCTGGTAGCAGGTTTGAGATGTCTCAACATATGTTGGGACATCCTGAAAAACTGAACTTAAGTCATTTACACAATGTCCCAACATCTGGTGAGACATCCTGAAATAAGTTCTTATACTCTGTTTAATAATGTCCCAACATCTGATAGGACATTCTGAACTGAATTCAATATTTCTTGTTGGTCAAAAATTCTGCCAATTATAAACATCTACAAACTCCCCCTTTGGCTAATTTTTGGCTAACATCTTTTCTGGTTATCAGAGTGCAGCAGAAGATCTTTTATCAGAGTATAACATTACTTTTCTGTTGAATCAAATTTGAGATTACTCCCCCTCAAACATATATGTATCCAGTCTTGTTGCAACAGAAAAACACACTTATTCAGTTCAGAAGCAAACAGATTTTCATTCATAATCAAACAACATTACACATTGTTGTTGTTGGTGTTGTTCTCCCCCTTGTTAGACACAAATTTTGGGGCCAAAGAGACTAAATCTAAATTACAATGCAGCTGTCATTACATTTGTCCTCACATACAGTTAATCACTCAGACCCCTCACTTTCAGTTTCTTCATCATCCACAGTTTCTTCATCAGAAGCAGCTTTCTGATCACCTTCACTCTCCAGCCTTTGGATGATTTCCTCAAGCTTCTGCTTTCTTGCTTCAAGTTCTTTGCAAGTGGTCTTCAGTTCAGCAATCAATGCAGGCTTGGAGATTGGAGTCTTGGCAGTTGAAGGACCTGCATATGTCCCAGAGGGTGCTTCAACATCTGCTGCATGATGACTTAGGAACAGTTTGTTGTGAAAGGCCAGAGGGCTTTCTCTCTTGCAGACTGTGTCCTTCTCAGTGAGGATTCCAGGGTATTGACTTAGCACTATACCACACAACAATGAAGGAAAAGCTATTGGCAGCTTTGTTGCAGATGAGCTAGCATGCTTCAAGGTCTGATCAAAGATGTAGGCACCATAATCCAGCTTAGTCTGAGTTCCCACAACATAAATAAACCTGCCCAAACCAGTGGATATTGAAGATGTGTGATTGGTAGGCACCCAGTTTGCTGTACCAATCCTGTTCAGCATGGCATATTTTCTTGTCAGCATGCTCACTGAGAGCTTTCCTTTCACTGGCCAAGCCTTGACCTGATTTGCAGTGATAACCTTGCAGACCTGGTTATCAGTCTTCCCTAGCTCATTTGGTCCATCAGACTCTCTTCCAAGGTATTGGTTGATGATCTGAGGAGAGAACTCTACACACCTGCCTCTAACAAAAACTTTTCTAAATTCAGAAGATTTACCATTGGCACAATCTTCCTGAAGATTGACTATGAATTCTTTGACAAGAAGCTCATAGCAGGGAGAGAGATTGGAGACTGTTTTGAAGAGGCCAGCAGCAGAGATGAGGTCAATTAATTCAGTGCACTCAAGTGCATTACTGCTCAGCTCTCTTTCAAGTGCAACCCTTCTTTGGTACACAAACTTCCATCTGTTAACACTTGAGACATGATGAAATGAGATGTTGTCCAAAGGGGCTTCTGGAACAGCAGTTGAAGCCCTAGAGGGTGTTGTTTTCTTCTTTGGAGGAGATGTTGGGACATCTGCTTCAACATCTGAGTCTGAGGGAGTGACAGCTTTCCTCTTTTGAGTTTGGACTTTACTCCATTGTTTTGTAGGACCAAAGACAGTTTTGGCTTTGTCTTTCTTTGGGGTAGCTTGCTTCTTCTCAGGAACTGCATGTTCTGCTTGCATCTTTCCTTTCCTAGACCTGAGCCTTTTGGCTATGCTAGGTCTTACAGAGGCAATGATCTCTGTATCAGAATCCTGCTCAAGATTCACCACAGGAGGAGATTGAGCAGTCTCTTCTTCAGCTGGTTGATCAGCAGAGATATGCTCTTCAGTTGAGGCTTTGGTCTGATCCTCAGATTCTTCTTCATCACTTTCATTTGAGGCCTTTTTCTGGTCCTCAGATTCTTCTACAGCAGCATCAGATGAAGCCTTTTGTTCATCCTCAGATGTTTCAACATCTATTGGGACATCCTGTTGATCAGGAGTGTCCTTTGCAGCTTGAGTTTGTTGATCATCTTGTGGAGCTGGCATGGTGTTCAGAGGGATAGATATGCCACTAACCACTCTTTGTTCAAAAAGAATCTTTTTAACTATCTCTTTTATGGAAGCATCCACATATGCAGAAGATTTTGGAGGCATGTTTGCTGGTGAAGGAATGCCTTTGGATTTGCTGCAGACTTGATCTTTTGCTCTTTTTGGAGTTCTTGGCTTTTTAGCATGAGGAGCACTTCCTCTGATTTCGTCCAATGGAGTAGACTTCATGGGTACTACAGAGATGGGGGTTGCATGAACCACATCTTCTTTGTTGAGAACTTCTTCAGGAGTGTTAGGGTTTTGAGACATTTTCAAAGAAGATGGATGAAGAGATTTAGGGTTGATGATTTCTGAAGAACAGCTAGATGATGCAATTCGCTTTTGATAGTATGATGAGAATATGGATAGCTGAATGGGAGCTGTTATTATATAAGTAGCCGTTACATTGAAAATGATTAGGAATGGAATACCCAAGGTTCTTGACCAGACTGGTGTTGCCATCTGGTACTTATGCCACACAATGTCATATGACATGTTGGCACATCTCATTAACTGCTAAATCTCACATAAACAGATTCCCAATTTGCCCCTTAAGTTCTCAAATTGTGTAGCATCCAATGCTTTGGTAAAGATATCAGCCAACTGCAGATTTGTAGCTACATGTTCCAATGAAATCACTTTTTCTTCTACAAGATCTCTGATGAAATGATCTCTGATATCAATATGCTTGGTCCTGCTATGTTGGATAGGATTCTTTGATATGTTAATTGCACTTAAGTTGTCACAGTACAATGTCATGACATCTTGTGGGACATTGTACTCAGTGAGCATTTGCTTCATCCAAACCAACTGAGAACAACTGCTTCCAGCTGCTATATATTCAGCTTCAGCTGTAGATAGAGATACACAATTTTGCTTCTTACTGAACCAAGAAATCAAATTGTTTCCTAGAAAGAAGCATCCTCCTGAAGTGCTTTTTCTGTAATCAGCACTTCCAGCCCAATCAGCATCACAGAAGCCAGTGAGAATTGGTTTGCATCCATGAAAGTACATTATGCCATAGTCACAAGTACCATTAACATATTTAAGAATTCTCTTGACTTGATTGAGATGACTGACTTTTGGATCAGCTTGATATCTTGCACATACACCTACTGCAAATGCTATGTCTGGTCTGCTAGCAGTCAAGTATAACAAGCTTCCAATCATGCTTCTGTATAAGCTTTGATCTACATTCTCACCCTTTTCATCTTTAGTCAGCTTTAAATGTGTGGGGGCAGGAGTTCTCTTATGAGTAGCATTTTCCATTCCAAATTTCTTGACTATGTTCTTGGTATACTTGCTTTGGGAAATGAACATGGAGTCTTCCATTTGCTTTATTTGCAGACCAAGAAAGTAGGTTAACTCTCCTACTAGGCTCATTTCAAATTCAGATTCCATCTGATTGACAAAATGTTTGACCATCCTATCAGACATCCCACCAAAGACAATGTCATCTACATATATTTGTGCAATCATGACATTTCCTTCTTCATCTTTAACAAACAAGGTTTTGTCAATTCCACATTTCCTGTACCCTTGCTTGATAAGAAAAGTAGTCAGTCTTTCATACCATGCCCTTGGAACTTGCTTCAGACCATAAAGAGCTTTCTTTAGTTTGTATACATGATTTGGACAACTTGGATCAACAAATCCTTTAGGATGTTCTACATATACCTCTTCATTAAGATAACCATTTAAAAAAGCACTTTTCACATCCATTTGAAATAGCTTGAACTTTAAGATACAAGCAATTCCCAAAAGTAGCCTGATTGATTCAAGCCTTGCTACTAGTGCAAAGGTTTCATCAAAGTCTACTCCTTCAATTTGTGTGTATCCTTGAGCTACAAGTCTAGCTTTGTTCTTTGTAACAACTCCTTGTTCATTTGACTTGTTCTTATACACCCATTTTGTTCCAATCACATTTATGTCATCAGGTCTAGGAACAAGATTCCACACTTCATTCCTTGTGAATTGACCTAATTCCTCTTGCATAGCACAAATCCAGTATTCATCAGTAAGAGCTTCCTTGATGTTTTTAGGTTCTATTTTAGAAACAAAACAAGAACCTGAAATCACTTCTCTTGATCTAGTGCTCACACCTCTGTTGGGATCACCAATTATCAAATCTTTGGGATGATCCTTCTGTATTCTGATGGAGGGAGGTTTGCTGGATTGTTCTGTCCTTGCATCAGTTTGAGTGAAGTCATAATGACCACTCTTTTCTTCAGCTTCAATCTTGATATCAGCAGATGTTCCAACATCTTCTGGGACATCTATAGGAGCATCATCAATTATCACATTTATAGACTCCATAATAACCTTGGTTCTAGAATTAAATACTCTATATGCTCTGCTGTTTATAGAGTATCCAAGAAAAATCCCTTCATCACTTTTAGGATCCATTTTTCTCCTTTGCTTCCTATATGCCAGAATATACCAGTTACTTCCAAACACATGGAAGTACTTAACTGTGGGTTTTCTGCCCTTCCAGACTTCATAGATTGTGGACAAAGTTCCTTTTCTTAGAGTAACTCTGTTATGGATGTAACAAGCTATGTTCATAGCTTCAGCCCAGAAGTACAAAGGTAACTTTTTAGCATGGATCATAGCTCTTGCTGATTCTTGAATAGTTCTATTCTTCCTCTCAACAATCCCATTCTGTTGAGGAGTGATTGGTGAAGAATATTCATGATTGATTCCTTCTGAAGAGCAGAAATCTAAGAACTTTTGGTTCTCAAATTCTTTTCCATAATCACTTCTTATTCTGATCACACAGCTGGATTTTTCCCTTTGTATTCTTTGGCATAAGTCTTTGAATACATCAAATACATCAGACTTTTCCTTGATAAAATTTATCCATGTATACCTTGAAAAGTCATCAACCATTACATAGGCATACCTTTTACCACCAAGGCTTTCAACCTGCATAGGTCCCATAAGATCCATATGCAATAGTTCCAAAACTTTGGAAGTTGTCAGATGTTGGAGCTTTGGATGGGACATCTTGGTTTGCTTGCCTATTTGACATTCACCACATATTTTGCCATCATCAATCTTCAGTTTAGGAATACCTCTTATAGCATCCATAGATATTATCTTCTTTATGCCTCTGAAATGAAGATGACCTAGCCTTTGGTGCCATAGTTTCACTTCTTCTTCTTTATCTAAGGAGCAAGTTGAGGTAAGACTGAAGTCTTGAGATTCCCACATGTAACAGTTGTCTTTAGATCTGGCTCCTTTCATGACAACCTCTTTTTCTTTGTTAGTCACTATGAATTCAGTTTTAGTAAAGTTTACACTGTACCCTTGATCACATAATTGACTTATGCTGATCAGGTTAGCAGTTAAACCTTTAACCAGCAGCATATCATCTAGTCTTGGAACATCTTGACAGTCCAAGGTCCCAACTCCCTTGATTTCTCCTTTAGCTCCATCTCCAAAGGTTACATACCTGCATGAATGTGACTTTAAGTTTACTAGCAGATTCTTCAATCCAGTCATGTGTCTTGAACATCCACTGTCAAAATACCAGTCTTCTTTAGCTGATACTCTTAGTGATGTATGTGCTATATATGCAACATTTTTCTTTGACCATTTGAGTTGAGATTTCTTTTGATGCCTCTGCCCTGTGTGTTGTTCATTAGTAGATCTCCAAGATTGATTGTTGATCTTGTTCTTGTGTATGTAGCTTTGATCAGCCTGAATGCTGGTTTTTGGTCTCCATACCTTCTTGATGACTTCTGTCTTCTGCTTAGGAGGTTGCTGATTTCTTTGATGTTTATGCAGCACTTTCTTAGTAACTTCCATTTTCTGCTTAGAAGGTTGCTGATACATCTGACTTGGATATCCATGCAGCTTATAACAATGAGGTTTGATATGTCCAAATCTTCCACAATGATGACATCTCCATCTTTGATACTTCTTCTTCATTTTGTTCTTTTCAGAATGTTGAGACATCTGTTGGAACATTATGTTTGACTTTGTGTTCTTTTCCTGATGTTGAAGCATCTGTTGGGACATCTTGTTTGACTGTATGGATTTTGAAGTAGTTTTGCTAGAGCTAGCTTCATCTTTATGTACTCTGTTAAATCCCAGTCCACTTTTATCCCCTGAATGCTTATTGTTGTTGAGAATAACATCCAGTGTATTTGAGCTGCTGTTCAACATTCTAACAGATTTGGACATGTTTTCCAATTTGGAGTTGAGAAGACTTACTTCACTTTTCAAGGTGTCAATGATTTCTTGATCACTTGCTTTTTACATCTTCTAGTGACTCCTTCTGCTTCTTTAGCTTTATAACCTCACTGCATATTTCAGTACTTCTTTTGTATAGATCTTTGTAGGCTTGCTCAAGTTCTTCAACAGTAAGCTCCCCATCACTGGAATCACTTTCAGATTCACATAGTCCAGCTAAAGCAGTGATATGCTTAGCTGATTCTTCTTCTGAATCACCTCCTGAGTCTTCATCAGACCAAGTTACAGATAGTCCTTTCTTTTGCCTTTTTAAGTAGGTAGGACATTCATTCTTGATGTGTCCATATCCTTCACATTCATGGCATTTGATTCCTTTTTCTTGACTGGTCTTTTCAGCATAATTTGACATTCTGTTAGCATCATAAGGTCTCCTGTTATCAGAAGAGTTTGTGTATCTTCCACTGGGTTTGGATTTGCCTTCCATCCCTCTGAGAATCTTTTTGAATTGTCTTCCAAGCATAGCAATGTTGTCTGATAAGCTTTTACCAGTTTCTGATTCATCATCTTCTTCTTCATCAGTATTTGTTACCAAGGCTATGCTTTTGTTCTTCTTAACATTTGTGTCATTCATTCCCATCTCAAATGTTTTAAGGGAACCAATGAGCTCTTCAACTTTCATAGTGCATATGTCTTGAGCTTCTTCTATTGCTGTGACTTTCATGTCAAATCTTTTTGGCAAAGATCTGAGGATCTTTCTTACAAGTTTTTCATCAGTCATCTTTTCTCCCAAAGCTCCAGAAGTATTAGCTACTTCTAAGATGTTCATGTAGAATTCATGAACTGTCTCATCTTCCTTCATTCTCAAGTTTTCAAACTTGGTGGTGAGAAGTTGAAGTCTTGACATCTTTACTTTTGATGTTCCTTCATGAGTTGTTTTGAGAGTATCCCACACATCTTTGGCTAGCTCACAGTGATGCACAAGTCTAAAGATGTTCCTATCAATGCCATTGAATAGAGCATTTAAGGCCTTGGAGTTGCCTAGTGCTGAATCTTCTTCCTCCTTACTCCATTCTTCTTCAGGTTTCAACACTTTTGATCCATCTTTGGTGTCTTGGATAGGATGATCCCATCCAATGTTGACTGCTCTCCAGGCCCTGTTGTCAAGTGATTTTAAGAATGCAATCATTCTTGGCTTCCAGCAGTCATAATTAGAACCATCCAGTATAGGTGGTCTATTTACTGATCCTATATCTCTGTCCATGTTTCCAGAATTTGTATTCCCTAGATCTCACCCAGTATAAACAGGCAGGGTGCCTGCTCTGATGCCAATTGAAATTCTGTGATCAGGTATGAGATGTCCTATGAGATGTCCCAACACTTGACAGATTTAACCACAACTTAAAATGCAAGAAAATTAAACAAAACAGAAGTTTGTTAACCCAGTTCAGTGTATAACCACACTTACATCTGGAGGCTACCAAGCCAGGAGGAAATCCACTATAAGTAATATTAATTCTAGACTTAAACAACCCAGTTTAATCTTTCACTTAATATCTACCCAATGCAATTTCTACCTAAGACACAACTTAGATATGAGTACCAACTCACTCCCCCTCAATCACACAGTGATTAAGTTTACAAGTTTAATAAAATTGAAGACATTCTTCAAACAATACAGCTTGATCTTACTTCACAGTTTCAATCAAGTCACAAATGCACTTTTGCTTAAAAGCTCATAAAGTGGTACAATGAAAACACCTGCTATTAAAAACACTAGACACCCTATTTGGTCTTCTGAAATTCGTACTCAATTCTGTGAGTTTTTGTTAATTAAATAGGTGTTTGTAATTTGGGCTTTCTGTAGGTTAATCCAGTCCTAAAAGCATGCAGCTTCCACCTTGAATTTAGGGTTTGTTACTTCCTATATTCTAGGTGATTTAGTTCTTCTGATTAATCTGAATCCTCATAATAAAACTCCCTACAGATGCGCCTTGTTCTGTTTTTATCCATCCATAATTAATTCCAGATAACTCTCCTTAAATATCTCAGAACAGTTAGTCATTAATTAATTCTGGTAGCAGGTTTGAGATGTCTCAACATATGTTGGGACATCCTGAAAAACTGAACTTAAGTCATTTACACAATGTCCCAACATCTGGTGAGACATCCTGAAATAAGTTCTTATACTCTGTTTAATAATGTCCCAACATCTGATAGGACATTCTGAACTGAATTCAATATTTCTTGTTGGTCAAAAATTCTGCCAATTATAAACATCTACAATATAGAGTATACAATAAATTTTACTTATTATTGAAGAATCCGTGCATGTATCTTTTGATGAATCTTATCCGAAAGTTGTCGGAAAAGGTAGTGTTATTATTGGTGCAGGTGCAACTTCAGAAGAAATTGCTAAAGACCTAGATATGTCTCGTGTGGAACCCTTTACGGATATTGATTGTAAGGAGCCAGCTAAAGAGTCTAGTCTCAAAGATGAAGGTCAAGCATCAACCCAAAATGATCTACCATTGGAATGGAAAACATCAAAAGACCATCCCATCGACAACATTATAGGAGATATCTCAAAGGGTGTTATCACTCAATCAAGGATAAGTAACTTTTGTTTTTATCATGCTTTCATCTCTCAAATTGAGCCTAAAAACACCAAAGATGCCTTACTCGATGAAAATTGGTTTCTAGCCATGCAAGAGGAACTAAATTAGTTTAAAAGAAATGAGGTTTGGGACCTTGTTCCACCTCCGCGAGATCATCGAGTAATCGACACTAAATGGGTATTTAGGAACAAGTTGGATGAAAACGATATCATTATTCGCAACAAGGCACGTCTTGTTGCTCAATGGTATAACCAAGAGGAAGGCATATACTATGAGGAAACTTATGCTCTTGTTGCTCGCCTCGAGGCTATACGTCTTCTACTTGCATTTGCATGTTCACAAAATTTCAAATTATATCAAATGGATGTTAAGAGTGCCTTCCTTAACAGATATATAAATGAAGAGATGTATGTGTGTCAACCTCCTGGATTTGAAAATGATGAAAAACCAAATCATGTGTACAAGCTTAAACGTGCTTTGTATGGTCTCAAACAAGCTCCTAGAGCTAGGTATGAGCGCCTAAGTAAATTTTTGATCCATCAAGGTTTTTCAAGAGGAAAAGTTGACATTACACTCTTTATTAAATGATAAGGAAATCACTCTATATTAGTTCAAGTATAGGTAGATGATTTTATTTTTGGATCTACTAATATGAAGTTAGTCAAAGAATTTTCAAGTTCCATGCAAGGTGAATTTGAGATGAGTATGATGGGGGAGCTTAACTTCTTCTTCAGACTCAAAATTAGACAACTTGAAGATGGGACATTCATAAGTCAAACAAAGTATTGCGATGAGCTACTCAAAAGGTTTGATATGACAAATTCCAAGTCCATTGATACACCAATGCCTACTGCTGCTAGTCTTGATCGTGATTATAATGGTAAGGATGCGGATATAAAAAGGTATCAAGGTATGATCGGATCCTTTATTTATCTTACCGCATCATGTCCTGATATTATGTTTAGTGTGTGTATGTGTGCTAGGTTTCAATCGTGCCCTAAAGAATCACACTTAAAATCAGTTAAACGCATACTTAGGTACCTTTGTGGTACTTCTAAGTTTAGTCTATGGTATCCTAAGGGTAGTGATTGATCTTTGGTAGGTTTTTCCGATTCCGACTTTGCCGGTTGCAAAATGGATAGGAAAAGCACTAGTGGAACTTGCCATTTTTTTCAAACTCTCTTGTTAGTTGGCATAGCAAAAAGCAAGTTTCGGTTGCTTTGTCAACTGCGGAGGCAGAATATATTGCGGCCGGAAATTATTGTGCCTAAATTCTATGGCTAAAACAACAATTACTTGACTTCAATATTAATCTTAAACAAATTACAATTTTGTGTGACAACACGAGTGCAATCAACCTTACCAAAAATCTGATCCTTCACTCACGCACTAAGCATATTGAAATAAGATATCATTTCCTTAGTGATCATGTTGAGAAAGGTGATGTGGTATTTGAGCATGTTGAAAGTTCGAATCAACTTGCTAACATTTTTACAAAACCACTTGCTACCGAACCTTTCTTTCATATTCGAAGGGAACTTGGTGTTCTTGATATTTTGAATCTCTCTTGATTATCATTATACTATCATATATTATTATTTGGCTTAACATATATTTCACTAACATCTTGTTTCTTGAAGTGTTATTTTTTATTTTCCAATTTATACTTTCATATGCTCGAGGTAATATCACTTTAATCTTGGTTTATCCTCACTTACTTCATTGATCCTTGATTCAAATTGTTCATCCATGATATATATAATACATGTTATATGTGTATGCTTGTGTTTGTGCCTCTATTTATCTCTTTTCTTTTATTTTTATCTAAATAGGAGCTTGTATGTCATCAGATTAACATGAAATACGGTATTATGATGTTTTGAGGTGTTTTAGTTGAAAATTGGTAAAAAAAATTGATTCCAAAATCTCGGGTCACAACAGGTCGACTCATGAGTCGGCTCATGGACACTTATGCGACGACTTCTTTGCTGCTTGAGCCGACTCATTTCAATTTTGATTTGAGCCGACTCACTGTCAGTTTTGAGTCGGCTCGTTGTCGCTTCATCTGACATTTGGCTGCCTTGAAAAGACGCGCCGTCTGCATTCCAAGGCTCTAGGTTGGCACATCAATTGCTTCATAACACTTTTTGACTATCATTTAATTTCTTTATGAATTCTAATTATCAAAACTCATTATAATCACATTTTCATATCATCATCATTTCATATTCTCTCAATTGTCTCAACAAACCCTAAACCTCCATTTCTCACTCAAAGTCTCAAATCTCTTCATCATCTTCAATTATGGCTTCAAGAGCTACAGGAAAAAGGTCACGAGGTTCTTCATTACAATCCTCTCTATCGGTAAACGCTTTTTCTCTTCTTCCATCTGATTTGGTTGAAGTTTTTAATAAAAAGTTCAAGAATAGGAAAATTGTTCCCCATTATGTGTACTCCTGAACGATAGCTAATCAGATGCATATTTCTCACATTGTTGAACTAATAGATTTTCATGGTATCAACCCCTTCCTCACCTGTGATGAAAATTATAATGAGGATTTTGTGAGGATGTTTTATGCTGACTGGTAGGGACATTTAAAGGATTTGAGTTTAATTTTCGTATGGGCACTAGAATGTTTGTTGTAAATGCTCAAGTTTGGAAAGACTTATTTCACATTGATCCTGAGGAAGCTAGCATCCTGATGACTGATTCATCTCAAGTGGAGAACTATACATTTCGTTTGGAATTAAATGGTATGCTTAAAGATCCATTCTCTGACTCAGTTGTCAATTCTGACTTGTTTCCAAATTCAACCACCACTAGAAAGGTTAAGCCGTTGGATCACATTCTTCATTGGATAGTGTCACACAATTTACGTCCAAAGAAAGGAGGTTTTTCCCGCATCGACATGGCTGAAGTTCATTTGATCTACATTCTCTAGAATAAGGTAAAAGTTAACTGGCCACATTATTATGCTAGTTGTATATTTTCTAAAGGAAAAGAAAGGAGTTTCTCTTGCCTATCCATCAATTATTCAGGCAATTATCAACAAAGCATAAATTGTTGGTAACGACTTACCTATGGTTTCCGTATCTGAAACAATATGGTTTCAACAAAAGACACTAAGTCTTATGGGTCACATATGGGATCCTAAGGAGAAAAGGTACAAATATCTTTTAAGGGGTGATTTTAATCATGAGTTGGAAGAAAATTCTGAAGGCGAAGATCTTGAGGATCAAAATGAAGGGACTGTTCCAAATGATGAATTGCCCACTGACAATGAAGGATGGAATGGTATTCCATCTAGTGATTATGCATCCTATGCAAATCAAGGATGGGGTGAGTGGCAACACACTGGCTGGACCAACATGGCTACTCGATTTTCCCCTCCATCTCCTCCTCCTTCTCCACCACAACAAGATGATCCTTCAAGCATCATGGCTTTGCTTCAGAATATGCAAATTCAGCAGGAAGCCTATTACACAACTCAAACTAAAAGGTACACGAAATTAGAAAGGCGATTAAATGAACAAGATAAGGGGTTTTCTGTTTATGTTTCCGTTCAGGACACTCGGTATACAGAATTGCAAGCTCATTTGGCTATCCAAGATACTGCTTTTAACTCCCTCAACAAAATTTTCCTTCAATTTACCGAACCTGATATGGATGACTCTCAGTCTATCACTTACCATCGACGTTACCCATCCAATCGGGGTCGTGATCCACGACACAGACAGAATCATTACATCCCATTTCATTTCTTTTGTTTTATTTGTAGTTAATGTAGTTTCCTTATAGTTTGTTATGGATAGTGGGTTATGGTTTGATTATGTATGATTTTATATCTTTATCGTTTGACTGTTTCCTATTTAGCCTTTGTTTATTTTCAAATATGTTTTTCACATTCTTCCAAATTGTGTGTTTGTGAATGCGTGCGATTATTGCAATTGGTATCTGTAACACCCCAAAATTTGCCCTCTCATTTATTACCACTAACTGGCTTATGTTTACAGTCATCTGTCTTTTTCACTAGGTCATAATACTCTAAATCATATATTCGCATTGAATTCCTCGGGCCCGAGATCAAAGCATTTCCTTATGATATGAATTGTTGTTATTTGGAGGTGATTCATCTAGCCATGGCACTCGAATTAGGATGAAGGTTTGAACTAACGACATCACGAGCATCTTTTTATCAAAACTCATCCAATTACCAGGCTTTTATTTACTAAGACTTGTTAAGAGGTTATTCCTTATTCAGTGACAGGAGATCCTCATCAGGATCTAGCTTACCTTTTCAATTAGTGTTTTGTGTAAGGTATTGCAGTTTATAGATTAAATCATGGTAATCTGGTTTCGAGGATTAGTTCAGAGGTTTGTGAAATTCAGTTTTGGTATGATCTACGGATTTAATACAAGATTGATTAATGGTTTGCCTTATCTCTTGTGGATTGATCTAATTTGGTCTCAGAGACGACATTTCTTTGGGGGTTCGATCCAATTATCGCCATATGAGATGTTATTCAAGGTGTAAGGTGATTTTGATCCAGTGAAGAATTATCCATTCAAGCTGTTACTTAATGCCATGAATTCAGGATATGCGAATTAATCAAATGGATCAAAGTTTTTTCCAAGCATGTATATCAGGGGTATCTAGTCATGTTTCGTTACCTAGAATTCAATATATAAGTTTTTATCTTTCTAACCGATGGCCATTCTCATCTAGATATCCCGTTTCGACGTAACCTGCTTCGTTAGTCCAATTGACTAGATTCTCGTCCACCCTTAGCCAAATTCAATAAAAAGGGAATTTTATGTTCAAATATAAGTCAATTCTCATCTTCAACCATAATCCGGTTATATTGTATCCAAATATCTATTATAAAGGCCCATATTCGTTTGACCATGTCAATTATAAGTTTTATGGTCCATATCCGTTTATCAAAAGTCGGAAGAGAGTTATATTATATTTGTTTATCAAATATCTATTATGAAAATAGAAGAAAGTTAAAACACAAAATTCAGAAAAATATTCATTCACAAAAATTACAAGAGAAAAGCCATTTAGTTGAAAATTCATACACAAAAACTCTAAACAAAAAGAAAAAATCTCTAACTAACTTATAACCAACTCTTGACAGAATTTATCTCAAAAATTACACTCATGATCCCATCTATAAAAACATAATTCCTGCAGCTTTGGAGAGGATTTTTTTCTGGATTCCTTGCTCTTCAATCTTCTTCTTCACTCACCCTCTCCCCCTCATTCTTCTTCTGATTTTTTTTCCAGAACTACATCATCACCATCCTTCAATCTCCTTCACATCTTTGAAATCATCACCATCCTTCAATCCTGCAACCCAGCAACAATCCACACCAACCGCAGCCTGAAAATCAGAAACAAATCGAATTCAGAAGAGCTTCTTCATCATATCCACTGATCGGAGTCGAAGAAGAAGACTCAAGAACAGCGAACAATATCACATGTTTAAATCAACACCAGAGAAGGGGAATAAAATGGCAGAATAAAAAGCGCAGCAAGAAGCAAAGATCCGAGTTTTATACCTGGAGCATTCAAGATCGTCAATCATCCACCACATATCACCAACAAACTCCGCATTGTCACATTCTTCTTCAACCTTCATACTCTCTCGCCGATTTTCTGCGTCAAGCCTGCAATCAATCAACAAACTTCATCAATTTCCAACCAGCAAGAAAATCCAGATAACACACACCAAGAACCGATCAACAGAACCCTAGCATCATTCTTCAACTCTCTCTTCCTCCATCATTGTCATCAACTGCAACAGAACCGCATACAAGCAGAGGTACAGGTTCAGACGCTACAATCCGCGACAACACACAAATTCGTGAATTAGAAATCGAGCCAACACCGGATTATGGTAAATTCAAGAATAAGAAAGGGGCAAGTGGAAGAAATCAATATCAAAGCCATTACCTCAAAAAAATCGTATCATCATCAATCACCTTCGTCAAAGCCGTGGCTCAGACTTCATCCACAAATTTCTCTTCTACAATGTCTCCTTCATCAATCTGTATCAACTTTCGGACTTCTCTCTGTGATCTTCTGTTTTAATCCGCGTCATCATCGCCACAACTCTTCAATCGCCTCGCCAATCTGCATTTTTACCACAACTACGCCCTACATTTATCAACTGATTAACATCAATACACAAAAGTAACAACAGATCAACAAGAACAACAGTAAAAAAGGATCGAATCCATCGTTATACCTGAATAGCTCGCGTGGTGGACACACGTAGTCCTCCCTGTAAAAGTCACATCGGTTCATTGAACTTGCTCGCGTTCATCTTCATCGACGTATTCACAACATTGATTAACAAACTCAGGTGAAGGTGCGAATCTTGTTGTGTTTTATTTCATGTTCTTTGGAGTTACAAGGCGTTTCGATCTATTAGGTTTAGGATGAAGTTAGGTTATGGTGTTTTAGGGATTCGAAGAGAGGATGTGATAAGAAGGCGTTTGTGGGGGAAGATCGCGCCGCCGGAGTTTTTTGGGTTACTTTGTTGAAGGTAAAGACATTGAAGGAGAGGGAAGGTTGAATGTGGCGGTGAAGAAGAGGTGAAGAGGATTCGGGTTAGATGAAGGAAGAGGATGGAGTGCTGGGGTTTGAGAAGATGAGGTTGCGAAGGCGAGGAGGTGAAGACATTGAAGGAGATGGAAGGTTGACTGTGGCGGCGAAGAAGAGGTGAAGAGGATTCGGGTTAGATGAAGGAAGAGGATGAAGTGCTGTGGTTTGAGAAGATGAGGTTGCGAAGGTGAGGAAGAAGAGGGAAGGTGGCGGTGGTGAGGAAGAAGAGATGAGAGACGACGACAGGGAAGGCAAAGAGGGCCTAGGGTTATTCAGAAGAATTTCGCCCCTTTTATGATATTCTTCTCTTTCTTGTTTATTTATTTATTTATTATTTTATAACTTTAGCTGTTAAATATTTTGGGATTTAATAAGAGTAATAACAAGAATCAAGAGAAATTAATCTAAATGGGAATATTAAGAAAAATATTAAGGCTAGTTAAGAAGGGCACTAAGGATAATTAAAGGTGATTAAATCCACCGTTTAATTTCTGTTTTCAGAGTTTGGAAGAGGATAAGATTCTTCCCCTTCGGTCCAATCCGGCGGTGACACTTGTCACCGTCCGGTTGGACCACTTCGTTTTAATTGCATGCGTGCCGTCACACTGCAATTACCATACACTCTCAGGCTTTTCAGACCTAACGGGCCTAGCGAAATACTATTGAAACCCCCAATACGAGCCCATTTGGTTTTTTAACTAAAAATACTTCTATTTTCACCCCCTCCAATTCCCTTTTTCTTTTAATTTTCTATTTTGATGTAAGTTTCAAATTAATTCATAAAAAATAGCAAAATGCATAATAAAAATCCACAAAAATTAGGATAGAATATTAATTCAATTTAGAAACTTTCCCAATTTTTACTTTCTGAATTTTTGCATTTTCCAATTTAAATTCGATTTTTTCATTTTTATTGATTCATATTGGATTCCTTCATAAACACATAAATTTGTACATTTTATTTCTACCACTTCCTATAACATTTTTCATTCATTCTTTTTTCTATGATTAGAGGACAAATAGAAGTACCTAGAATATTTTTGGTGTATTTTTTAGGGCATTTTATATACTGTTTTGGTAGTGTAATTTGTGATTGAACTTTAGATAAGTTTAAGTGATCATTTACCATAGTTAGAATTAGAATTTTTAAGATATTTTTTTTAATACAATGTTATAATCAGGTTAGAGACCCTAGGGAATTAATTTCACATTTTTCCTTGACTTTTGATATTTTTGGCATTTTAATTCATTTCATCATATTATGCATATTCATGATTCATGTCATTCACTAACTATTCTCTTTTTTGTGCAAGGTATCTTCCGAGAATTTGCTTATGGACTTGGATATTTTTATGCCTCAATTATGTTTGTGTGCTTTGTGATGTAATAACTTAGAACTTGTATGCTTTTATAGTTTCTATAAGTAGGATAGAAGAGATAAAATAAATCGTTAGAAAACAAAAATTTCAAAAAATGAAATAAATAAAGACTCGATCCAACGTCGAGTAAATTTTCAAATAAATAAATAAAGTTGCATGTGACTTTAGGGTTCCTCGATTACCATCGTTCCATTCCATTCAACCAAAAGCAAGCCTTGTATGTTGCACACCATAAGTCGTGCGTCTCAACACCATGCAATCGACCCACCCGATCCATTGTTTCATCCCATTTACATTTCATACACGTTTTTACCCACCATGACTTAGGAGGACCATATTGTTCACTATTAACTCTTGTACTTGCATTTGTAGTTTAATATCTCTTAGGTAGATTCAATCTTTCAAACTTCATTAATCATAGGTCATCCTTAAATTCAACTAACTTAGGGTAAGTCTAGTTTCCCCTTAGAATTTTTCCTTTTATAACTTGAGTCTCACTTCTCATCTTAAAAGAAAATCAAAAACACTTAACAAAGGAAAAGGTGTACAATGCGTCACGAGCCTTAAGCTATACAGGAAATGACTAGTGGAGGTCTCCTTCACTCTTCTAGGATGCTTTACAAACGTTCCATTGTGGGCGACCTTGGAAAGTATTCGCTCCTGTGTCATAGTCTTTAGTGTTGTACATACAATAAACACAATCTCAAAACACTTCTTCTAAAAGACAACAAACCAAGAAGTCACGTCCTCTCACCTCAACTCATACTCTTTGCGGACGAATGTGACTTGTCTCGACAGTTCAAACAGCGATACGGTAAACACCCTCGAGTCAGAGCCGGTAACACCTGAGCTAGAGCTATGGCAAGGTCATCCTAAAAATCACAAACGAGTTTCAACCTTAGTTAGACGAACTACGGCGTCTCTGATCCTCATTTATCCCGATGAGGTACGTAGGCAGTGGGGTAGGGCCCATTCGAGCACAATCTTTCTTTTTCCCTACATTTTCCCCCTTTCTTTCCATTTGTCAATTCCTTTACTTTTCTCATTTCCATTCCATTCCAGATAGCCGTTCTTTCATTCAAGCAGCATATTATTTCTCACCCTTTGAAAACAGACTTATAAGTGTGGATCCTGTCGAGTACGGCGGACGGATTGGGGTGATAATACCTTCCCAATTCGTAACCGACTTCCGGACTCAGATCTTTGGTTCGCAAGGCCTCGTCCTTTTCCTTCTTCCTTAGGTTTGTGCAACATTACCTTTCCCATTCCTTCGGGATAAAAATGTCTGGCTGGCGACTCTAACTTTTCCGCGCCACTTTCGCGTTTGTACTAGGATGAAAATCCTGGGAGCGACAGTATCTTATCTTGAACATATGATTAGCATGTTTTTTGTTTTTGATTACTTGTGAATATTTTTTTTCTCTTTTTGATGTTGTCAAAGGGGGATAATATTGAAAGCATAGAATATATCTTGTTTGTGGCATACATTCTGGGGGGCTTAGCAACATATGGTAACAAATTCATCAAGTTTTTGCCATCATCAAAAAGAGGAAGTTTGTGAGACATGGCATGGATTTTGAATGTGTCAAAAACCTGGCATGATTCAAAGTGTGCTTGGTTCATAAATAAAAAGGAAGAAAATTCATTTTGGTAAAAATGAACTGAATGAGCCGACTCAAATTCCTCCATGAGCTGACTCATTCAGTGTGTTTGTGCTCAATCACTCGTGGGTCCCAACAGGTTGTCTGAGGTCAAATTTTGGCCGGCTCATTGGGTATGTATGAGCCGACTCAAAGCCCCTCATGAACCGACTCATTTGAGTTTTTTCTTCTCAAATGTGCCCGGGTCTCAACAGGCTGCCTTCCCTCAATTTTTGGTCGGCTCATCCAGTCTTTTGAGCCGGCTCATCTGTTGATTTGAGCAGGCTCATTCCTGTAACTATAATTTTTTTATTTAATTCTTGCTTTATATTTTTCTGTCATTAACTAACCAATATAAATAGCTTCTTGTATTTCTTTTAAGAGGTTAACAAGAAAAGTGAAAGATATACACACTTCTCTCTTCATCTTCTTCTTCCTTACATCCATCAACAATCACACACAATAATCTTTGTTGATCAAGGTGTTAGTTTCAAAGATAACATTCAATCTTGAAATAGATATTTCAGACTGGGTTTTGAGAGTGTGGGTTTTTCTTGTAAGAATCTGAAGGGTTTTCTCCTCCAAGATCATAGAAGGTTTGGGGGGTTTTTGCACACAACCATCGTTCGTACATTCATCCGAGTGTGGTAGATTGAAGATCAAGTGGGTCGTTCTTTCATATCACAGTAGATAGAGGATTAGGAAGATTTTTGTGGGTTCACAAGTGTTGAAGAAACTCAGCCGTGCTCAAAATTTGGAGGACCGTATATCTTTGCAAGAAGGGAGCAATTAACCGAAGGCTTTCTCGACACGCGTGAAGGACTTGATTCGACTTTGAATCAAAGGACAAGAAGAATATTTGACAACACACTCAACACATATTAGTTTTTTGGTTCATTTATTTTCTTCTTGTAAAACAATTGCAACTTTAATAAATTTTTCCAATTCGATTGTGAATTGGGGGCAAAGTACTTCGAGCGAGGACGACGAAGGAACTGCCTAAAAAATTCCTTGTATTCTTTACTCTTCTCGCCTTTTACTTCTTCATACTTTGATTTTGTGTGATTTGAAAATTCTGGTGTGTCAAAGTAGTGCACACAAGCTGTTTGACAAATTGTTGCACTCAAAAGTGACAACTACTTTGTGAAAAATTCGACGTTACTTGATACAACAAAATCACGCTTTGTGTATTGCACACCAGGTGTTTGTCAAAAAGTCAAACCACACAAAATCAATTATTTTGTGCTTATTTTCTTTCTCTATATCATTTTTAAGAGTATTTTATCAATTGTGGTGTTATCAAGTGAATCTATTGTTTTGTATTAATTCATTTTGTTAACATTCAATTCCCATTTGGTTTAACGCGTATATCCGATCTCCGGTGACTTCATTTTATATTAGGCTATTTTTCAGGGAACTTCCACAATACATTTTCAATTAATTTTTGAAAAGTAAAATTTTGAAAAAGGGATCTATTCAACCCCCTTCTAGATTTGCGCTATCGTCTAACAAGACGGGCGTCTCACATATGAGACGAGCGTCCCACAAATGAATTATGTAGAATGGACTTTTCTTGCTCTTTGCCTTTTGTTTTTCCCTCATTTCTTGTCCAATAAGCTTCCTTTTATACTTTTGCCTCCAAAAGTCATCTTTGATCAAATATCTACAAAACAAACATAATTCTCGTGTAAAATCGTCCAAAATACATATATTAACATGTTAAACAATCGGAAACCGCATTAAATAATCGATACAATAAACTTGAATCTTTGCTTGTTCTCAAGCAAACAATCAAATATGTTTTGAATAAAATATCTTCATATGCAGACACGAAACAAATCACCTATCCGTACGTGGTTGTGCGACTTTATGTTAAAATAACCAATATTAACTCGAACACCAAAAGTACAATAATGACACTAAAAAAGAATAATGTTCTTAAACCCCTCGTACAAACCAATCCGGATCATGCTATTATAACAACCTAATGCTCTTGTATATGTTTCACCCAGTTTCATTCCGACGCAATCACATTAAGCCCTTTACCTTTGCACGCGCATAGTGGAATAATGTAACGCACGTTTATTTAATTAATTATTTAATTAAATGTAATTGTGGTATGTTGTATTAAGTCGCGTTAATTTAAGTTGATTCCCAAAATATCGAAATATTATGTCGATAATTATAAGTTGGTTTATGTCGAATTTAATAAATTAAGTTGATATAAGTTGTGGAAGACGGTACAGAATAATCTTCGGGTATTATTGGATAGGTTGTTAGAATTGTTGGACCATTTGGTTAATAATCGGAAGTTAATCGATTAAGTCGGGAATAAGTATTTATTTGTGAATTATTATTCGGTCGATTTGGCATTGTGGTAAATTAAGTCGTTAAGTCGGATTATTAGTCGGAAAGTCGAGGAAATAATATTATAAGTGATATTATTGAATTTTAGAGCTTGTTAGTTAATGAGTTTGGATTTCGTCGGAATTAGCAATAAAAGGGGTTTAAGAATTAGGCCCATTAGTGGATTATTATTTTGGATTATTATTAATTTAATAAAAGAAAATAAAAGAGGAATTAGTCAAGAGGCGAAGAAGTGGTAGTAAAAGTTGAGAAAAAGTTAGAACGAGTAAAATTGGAGAACAAGGAAAAATGGAGAAAACGGTTACGAGAAGTCGCCGTCGGAAAGTCTAAACAGAAAGCCAATCGGGGATTCGAGCGACCATAAATTTAAGGTAAGGGTGGGGTTCGAACTCTATACTCGGGATTATGATGATTAGTATGCGGGTTTGGGATCGTATAATTTTATGATGTCCGTAGTTGATTTGGTCGATTTTGTGGTTGTGAAATTGATGGAATAATGTTGTCTGTGGAATTTGATTAATCGATGTTGTTGAGTTTTATTGTCAAATTAATTGGATGCATGTCGTTGTGAATTTTTTCGATTCTGGGAAAATTGGAATTGGGAACGGAATCCCCTAGGCAGAGGGTGGCGTAAGCCACCCATTATTAAAGGAAGGGTGGCGCAGGCCACCCATGGAGGCATAAATATGGCGCATGCCACTTGTTGGTGGGCCAGCCACATGGCGCAGGCCATAAAGCTATGGCACGGCCCGTGGCGCTTGCCATGATTATAAATAATACGACACATTACTTTAGTTAAAGGAATATATACATTACTTTAGTTTAAAGGAATATATATATATATATATATATATATATATATATATATATATATATATATATATATATATATATATATATATATATATATATATATATATATATATATATATATATATATATATATATATATATATATATATATATATATTAATGTCATACTAACTTGTCCTATAATAAGAATATAATTAAAGGACTATTTGAATCCATCATGAACTATTTTGGCTTTTGTGGAATCTCAGGCACATATTTAGTGTAACTTTTGGATAAGATACGTAGTAATAAAGTATAATAGTCATATAATAAGATTAACTACTTTATGATCCTTATTTTTATGAAATGTTTAAAATAACAATGAAACTGAACTAGTAGTGTAATATGAGTGATCTAGTGTTAACAGTTTCATCAACATGTTACAGAATATAATTTAACTAGTTTTGACAGAGAATAAAGCTTTTGAGAATTTTGACAGAAGACAGAGTCTTGTAGTTGGCAGGAAAATATCTTGGTTGAGTTTCATGACAGCTGGGTAACTATAATAGTAGTATTTTATCAGTAAACTTAAAATGGACATAATGTTTATAATAAACTTGTGTTATCGCAAAATGTCGAAATATTGCTGATTTAGCCGATTTAAGCGGAAAAATTAGTTGTTAGGAATTTAACGAAAGTTAACGAGATAGTTAGTAATAATTAGTAGATGATTTTTAGTTATCTTATTTTGTTGAATTCGTTTTGAATATGTGGATTTCGTGTACGTTGAAATATGTTGTTTTGTCCCGGATTATGGACATTTTTAAGTTGTAGACCGAAAGACTAAAGTTGATATTTAAGTTGTAGGTCGTAAGACCAACATTGATGTATATAAGTTGTAGGCCTATGGCCAAAGTTGAATTGATGTTGAATTAAAACTTGCTATGTTAATTGATGTATTTTTTTTTGGATTTGATTGTTTGTATGTGTTGTGTTATTGAAAATCATGGCATTCATTGCATCATCTAAGTTGGAGCAGATGCTCACCATGTTGGCCTGGATTGGAAAAATTATTAAGTTGAAGGCTTATGCCTTGCAGATAGCTCGATAACATGGTATATTTTAAGTTGAGAGTTTTAATCCAATGGTACCACATGCATATGCATAGTCGAGTCGCATCCTGTATCGCCTTATTCATGTTGTTTATGTTGATTATGTTTGTTGAAGTTGATAAAGTTGCCCATGATGTTTAAGTTGATAAAGTTGTTGAGTTTCCCAACTTGAGGAAGTTGTTTAGGTTGAATTGTGTTGATGGTATGATTTAAGTTGATTATATGTTTATGTTGAATAAGTTGATTATATGATGATGTTGGATAAGTTAATTATATGGTTATGTTGCATGAGTTGTTTATATGTTTATGTTCATAAAATCGATTATGTTGATATTGAAGAAGTTGAATTGTTGTAAATGTTTGTCGAAGTTGATGAAGGTGTCTATGCTGATTTTATAGTTGAAATTGGTTATGTTGATGTGTGAATTAAGTTGATAAAGTATGTTGATTGTTTGGGGTAATTGGTAAGATGTTGTTGTTGGATAGTATGAAAATTGTATGATTCTATCTAGCATATTGATTATCATACTCTTGTTCATATGGTTCAATATCTCACCCCTTGTTTGAATGTTACCCCTTTTGTTTGAATGTTACCCCTTTTGTTTGAATGTTACCCTTGGTTGGTAACGTTGCTCTGATATGTAACACTCGGGGGGTTTAACGCTTGTTATGCCGTAGTCGTTTCTTGTTATTGTGGTTGTATTTAAAAGTTGAAGTTGAACAGAAGAATATGTTATTACAAGTTGTTTTATAAGTTGATACATAAAATGTTTTGTCATGACAATATAGTTGAAAATTATGAACATGTTGTTTAGTAATAAAGATGTTTTGGTTTATAGAATAAATGAAGTTGTTATTTGTCTCCCGATCTATATGTGTTATGTATTCATGTTGTTATGCGATTAAATGTTGATGTTTTTTTTAAAGTCGAAAATGTGGCATCCTATATTGTTGTTGAAATTTTTGAAACTCTGATTTATGAATTTCTGCCGGGTAGATTTAGGGTGTTACAAATAACCTGTTAGTGAATTTGATCATGGTTTTCATACGGGGTCTGGTACACAAGTGAGGTAACCTTTTATCATACTGAGTATAAGTCGTGGGGGATCGAATAGTAATTCGGCCTACCGAGTTCAGAACTAGATTCCTCTGAACCAACTGACATCAGTCTTTTTGCTTTGTCTTTTGTGCAGCTTAATTGTTTTACCAATGGCTTGCATAATCTTAATATTTTTTTTCTTTTTCTTCTTCTTGGCAATTTTTCGGCCAATCACTTATTTGCACCGGCTTTCCACGTATCTTATACTTCAGGCGGTATTGACTGCTAATATAAACTACTCAGGGCTAATTTAGAACTAAAGCTTCAGATTTCGGTATAACAGGTATCCAAATCGATATCGCTTCTAAGGGTCTAAGGTGTCAAGACTGTATAAATTTTGTTAAGTCTTTTCTCATTTTTTAACAAATCCTATTAACCTATATACTTGAAGGGTGTGTTAATTGAAAACATTCTAAAGGAATAATTTTTTATGGTAATGCTAAAATACTGGAGAGAATTTAAAAACTAAAATACTTTGATTAATTTAATAAGGTTTCGTACAATGAAAGGTGAAATCTAATGCCTTCTCCCACACTATCTCGGACATTGTCCTCAATGTTGCAAGATATAGGTACTCTTCTAAAGAAAACAATAAAAATAATAAAAGTTAAAAACTAAAAAACTAAACTACTCCTATGGTGATGGGGTCTCTGGCCTCGTTTCTCTGGCTCTGTCTCGAAGGGATCTCTGTCCATATATCTCTACATAGTCCGGTATCCCCTCAGGCCACCCAAAGCTTCATTGTTGGTAGCGATGAGTCTTCCTTGCTCAGTATGAGCGAGCTCCATCCTCCACATTCTCTCTAACATCGCCTCGTAATGCTTCTGCTGCATCTCCTAGTTCTGAATGATGACCGCCATAATATTTTCCATAGACGCAGGTTGTTGATTCCTTTGCCGACGTCTAGTGGAGGTGCTGGTGCTGGCAAAATCAGCGGCTCTCATATCAACAGTTTCAGCTTCATCCATAGCCTGTTGTACCTCATCAATCCCGACAGCTTGATGTTCTTCCTGTGTAGCTGCACCTGGTGAAGGAGCATTAAGGTCGTAGCTCCAGTTGGCTTGAACCCTCATATATGTCCTGGTATGACAAGGTAAGATGATGCTTCGGATGACCTTGTTCTTGACAACCAGTTGTGTCTGCCATCCTTCCTTTTCCTGATTAGGTGATTGGCTCTGCAGTACTCCATATCAAGGTACACGACAGATGCTGCATACAACTGGTTCAGGTATTCCTCTAGACCCAACTTAAGTGCAATGTCGATAATCATGTCGCCAAAGCAAAATGGTGCTTTCCCTCTATTGCAGATGTACTCAATGTTGTGAAAGATGAAGGCCACAAGGTTCACACAGATGTCGAATAAGGCACAATAAATTTAGAAGAGCTCCCTCTGATTTACTTTGTGGTTGTTAAACCTCACGAAGACTATGCTGGATACCACCCTCTAGAAATAGCGGATGGTGGGGTTATGCATATGACTTGCATACAACTCATCCCACGCCTGCTTCCTTTCTCCTATTAACTATTCCCACATATTAAATGCGTTAATCTTCCAGTCTCCATCTCTTGGAAGGATTAAGTGTACACCTTCGCCTTGCGGAAATCCGAACCATTCACTAAACTGCTTTTGGGTGACGGAAAATTCCCTTTCAAAAAGGCGGAATGTGATATTCCCCACCAGGAATTTTGCTGCATCGCTGGGCATCTAGTACTCATAGGAACTCAGAATTTCAATGCAAGCGTGGCGTAGGTAGGCCTATTGCTTTTGCAAAGTGCCGTGAGATTAGTCTTCTCGATCAAATAGTTAACACTGTCGAGGAGTCCCAAACGAGTCAGACAATCCTCGTCAACGTAACTAGTGACGTCAATGGTTCTCTCATAGAACTCTGTAAAATACGCCCTTTGGAGAACTCCGGCGGCACCTTCTCTTGAAATGAGGCTTGTGGGTGTTTTCTCTGCCATTTTAGAAAGGTTTTAGAAAATCAAAGATGAAAAGGAAAGCAAAAAGAACAGAATTTTTGTGAAGCTTGGACTAGTATAGAACGAAAGTAATGATGCAAAATTATAAAAATAGAAACAAAGAGTGGGTGAGTGGGGTGGTTGAGAAAATGCTACGAAAAGAATGCTTTGAAGGGTTGTGTGAAAGTGGGAGTTGGTAATGGCTATTTATAGGAGGTAGGGGCATGACCGTTAGAAAAAAAGAAGGGATAGTGGTGATGCAATGGTCATCACGACCATTGCAAGGTGAATGTTACAGGGTTTGGAAAATGAGATGGCCGTCTGGGTTTTGTGACGGTCCTCACAAACCTGAGATGCTCGTCTCAAAAGTGGGCCGATCATCACACCTAAAAATTCTAAACAACTCCATAATTTGGCTTCTACTTATTTTGTTATACACGTAATGTGCTTGTACACTACTTTCATGCATCTGGTGTGTGTAACAAGTAACAGAATAAATAATGTAGCAGGTAATACTTCTTATATCAGTACTGGAAATTATTTCTAACAGTAGGTAAACAACATTTCAATATTTGTATCAAACTAGAAGTGCATTATAATCTCATCAAACTGATAAATTTAAACACCAATAATACATGAATTTTAATATTTGGTTAGAGCACTCTTAATGCACTTGAGCAATTAAAATTTAAGGCACGCATAAATTAAGAACATGACCAAAATACTTTATTAAAGCTTATAAAATTGCAAGAGTCATAATTCAAAATAAGCTGAAAATTAAAAATCGACTAGAAATCAAATTTAACTAAATTTAAAATGCTAAAATTTTATAAAAAATGCAAGAAAATTCTGATGAGTGTTGATGTTGAAATTTAGCCACGATTTTTGCGGATTGAGTCTATTGCATCTCTCAAATACTCAAACTGATTCATTGACATATCTCTTAGAGTGATGATATCTATATGCAGGTCATGAATGTCATGTTGCATGGTTTGTATCTCAGCTCAGAGACTTTCTAAAGTAAGTTCAGGATTGTTTGTAGTAGGTGTAGGTTTCTTAGCAGGTTTAAGTTTCTCTTTTTTGGGCTTCTCAATTTCTATCATATCATCCGAATCATAGTAATTTGAGGGGGTCTTTGGATCTATTTCAATTTTGGACCAAGCATCTCCCGGTTCTTAAATTGGCTCATCTAGATCATAAAGCCATTTGCGTTTACTATGCACACTCGTGCACTCATGGTCAGGTAGCATTAAATGTGGCACAATTACACCATTTATTAGAAGCTTAAAATGGCCAGGACCTCGGTCTTAAAGCATCTCCCTCTCAAAACATAATGTGATATTCATAGGCCTAAACTATCCAAGTTGTTTAATATTAGAAAGGAGGGTTCTAAATTCTATTGCATCAGTAATCTTGGTAACTAGTCCACCTATCATGATTTGAAGGTGTTCACTCTGAATAATTTTGCAGAAGTTTGCAAACATGAAAGTCACTGCATTAACTTCTTTGGAGGTGAAAGCACAGAACATAATGAATAATTCCTCTCTTGAAATGGTGTTATCACTCTTATATTTTCCGAACAATGAATATGCTAAGATCATATGAAAGTATCTAATAGTTGGGTTATGAATCTTAATGGATATCATATGCTATAAATCATGATCAGGTCGTCCTGAGATACTACTCCAACAATGGTCTAACTCACCATGTGCAAGCAAATCCTCTTGTGGCTCCGAGAAAATGGAAGGGCCATCTGGAAACTCTAGAAGGTTAGCCATCTCATGAATGTTAAACTCACAGGGGTATCCAAAGAGTCTAAACATTATCTTTCCTCTGGTTAAGCCTTTTCCACAGTTTGGGTTGTAAATCAATGAACTTAGGAATTCTAAGGTCAACTCATAGTAGGTTCTATATTTCCTAAGTGCAAATCCTCCCAGCTTAGCTGACTAAACAGGTAGTCAATGCTGGCACCTATGCCTAAAGCTTTCATGGTAGGTACATGAGCAAATTTAGTTAAGGACATAGGTCGTATGGCTAAAGCTTCATAATGGAGCCTCTGGACACCATCTCTAAATTCCACAATCATATTGGTAGTCATGATTAGAGTTAGTGAAAAACAGATAGAGAGAGAGAGAGTGGTAGAAGGAAGAAAAACTTTAAAAATCTTGGAATCACACAATAAAACAAATCAACACAAAAATCAGTGAGTTCAAAGCATTTAAAAGTCAAAAATTTAAAAACGCATATAAAATGAAAATTTAAAACGAAAATTTTAAAAATCAAATTGAGGGTTGCCTCCCACTAAGCGCTTCATTTAATGTCGGGGCTTGACACAACTTAAGGGAAACTAATCTAAGGTTTCTAATGGCAGTTCTGCCAATTTCAAACTCATTGAAAATTCTTTATCTTCTACGCAATTATAATGTTTAAGGTGTTGCCCATTTACTATAAACGGTGCACTAGACCTACCCTTAATTTCGATAGTTCCACTAATTAAAACTTTAGTTATTTTAAAAGGACCGGCCCATCTAGATCATAATTTTCCCAGAAACAACCTAAGTCTAAAGTTGAATAAAAGAACGATGTCTCCCACACTGAATTCTTTCCTAGAAATTCGGTTGTCATGCCATATCTTGGTTCTCTCCTTATATATGCGGGCATTCTCGTAAGCGTCTAGTCTTAGTTCTTCCAATTCATGTAAGTCTAGAATACGTTTCTCACCTGTGTTAGTGTAGTTAAAGTTGAGAGTTTTAATTTCCCAATAGGCCTTATGCTCTAATTCTACTGGCAAGTGGCAAGATTTTCCGGAGACTAATTTGAACGGTGTGGTTCTGATGGGTGTCTTAAAAGCTGTTTTGTAGGCCCATAAAGCTTCAAGTAATTTAATAGACCAATATTTCCTCGATGTAGCTACAGTTGTTTTCTAGAATTTGTTTTATTTCTCTATTTGAAACTTCTACTTGTCCACTAGTTTGAGGATGGTAAGGTGTAGCTACTCGGTGTCTTACTCCATATTTTAATAAGAGTTTATCAAATATTATAGATATGAAATGAGAGCCTCCGTCACTTATGACGAGTCTTGGTACACCGAATCTTGGGAAGATAATGTTCTTACAAAGCTTTATGACTACTCATGTGTCGTTTGTTGGAGAAGCTATAACTTCTATCGATTTTGAAACATAATCGAAATTATGAGTATAAATTTATTTCCAAAAGAAGAAGGGAAAGGTCCCATAAAATCAATTCCCCATAAATTGAAAACTTCTACTTCAAGAATGCCTTTTTGGGGCATCTCATTGCGCCTCGATATTTTACCAGTGCGTTGGCATCGATCGCAATTTAGAATGGCGAGGTGAACATCTTTCCATAGAGTGGGCCAAAATAGGCCTGATTGAAGGATCTTCGCACAAGTCTTCGAAGTGCTTGCATGTACACTGTAAGGAGTGGAGTGGCAATGGGAAATTATGTTTTCCATTTCTTCATCTAGGACACATCGACAGCAAATACTATCGGATCCTCGCTTGAAAAGCAATGGTTCATCCCAGTAATACTGTTTTAAATCATGGAAGAATTTCTTCTTTTGCTGATAGGTGAGATCTGGTGGAAGTACTCCGATAGCTAAATAGTTGACTATGTCAGCGTACCATGGCAAAGTGGTTTGCTAAAAAATTTCTTCCTCTGTCTCTTCTTGGATTTGTTCGTCTAAAGAAGATATGTCATGTTCTAATTAGGCTATAAGACGTTCATCAGGGAAATCATCGTTAATTGGTATCAGGTCGGATTTAATTCCTTCCATACGTGATAAGTGGTCTGCTACTACGTTGTTAGTCCCTTTCTTATCCTTAATTTCTAAATCAAACTCTTGTAGCAATAAGATCCACCTTAGTAACCTAGGCTTTGCATCCTTTTTACTTAGAAGGTATCTGATGGCTGCATGATCGGTATAGATGATGATTTTAGCTCCTACAAGGTAAGAACGAAATTTATCAAGCGCGAACACTACAACTAAGATTTCATTCTCTATTATGGTGTAATTCATCTGATCAGGGTCTAAGGTCCTACTTACGTAATATATAGTGTGGATTTTCTTATCTTTTCTTTGACCTAAAACTGCGCCAACAACGTAATCACTCGCATCACACATAATATCGAATGGTAGCGTCCAATCGGGTGGTTGCATGATGGGTGCAGTGATAAGAGTTGTTTTGAGGGTTTCCAATGCTTTTAAATAGTCTTCGTCAAAGACAAACTCGTCATCTTTCATTAATAAACCTGTCAACGGCTTAGTGATTTTGGAGAAGTCCTTAATGAATCGTCGGTAAAAACTAGTGTGTCCTAGGAAACTTCTTATATCTTTCACGGTTTTAGGCAGTTAAAGGTATTTTATCACTTCTGTCTTTGCTTTATCTATCTCGATGACTCTGTTAGATATCACATGTCCTAAAACAATTCCTTGTCTGACCATAAAAGGGGACTTCTCCCAGTTTAGCACAAGATTCACTTTTACGCATCTCTCGAGTACCATCTCTAAGTTAGATAGATATCCTTCAAAACTTAGGCCGCATACGGTTCATGATGTCATCTATGAAATCAAAGAAGATCGCCATCATACATCTTTGAAATGTTGTTGGAGCGTTACATAAACCGAATGGCATACGACGATAGGAAAATGTTCCTTAGGGGCATGTGAGTGTTGTCTTTTTCTGGTCATCAGGGTGAATAGGTATTTGGAAAAATCCTGAGTAACCATCCAGGTAGCAAAAGTAAGAATGTTTGGCTAGTTTTTCTAACATTTGATTGATGAAGGGAAAAGGAAAATGATCTTTTCAGGTAGCTTTGTTCAGTTTTCGGTAATCGATACACACTCTACTCCCGGTTACTACTCTTTGTGTTATAGACTCGCCTTTGGCGTTCTTAGTGATCGTAATGCCTCCCTTATTTATTACGACATGTACTGGGTTGAACCACTGATTGTCAGATATTGGATATATAATTCTTGCATCTAAAAACTTCTTTACTTCGTCCTTGACTATAATACTTAGAATTGGATTAATCCTTCTTTGGGGCTCTCTAGAGGTCTTACAATCTTCCTCTAGCATAATGAGATGCATGTATATTGAAGGACTTATTCCTTTTAGATCAGATATGTTATAGCCTAACGCGATTGGGTATTTTCTTAGAATGTCTAAAAGTTTTTCGGTTTTGAGTTGTCATTAATCTGCATTCATTATAACTGGTCTTCTAAGTTCTGAATCGAGGAATTTGTATCTAAGGTTGTTAGGTAATGTCTTAAGTTTAATATCAGGTTTTTTTGGGCATGGCATTTGATCAGGTGTAAGAGTTAATCCTTCAATTTGGTTTTCGTCCTGATTAGGTTCTTTTGAGGTATCTTCTTGGAAGATCTCAGGAGATGGGATTTTCATTATATCTGAGTAGTTAATTTCTTCTTTTTCCATTTCTCGCATGCATTTATCAATGACGTCAATAAAATAACAGGTATCGTCTATGGCTAGAGCTTAGAGGAATTGGGTTAGAATAGATTCAACTTTCTCCTCTCCTACTTCGAATGTCAGCCTGCCTTTCTTTACATCAATGATAGCTCCTGCAGTAGCTAAGAACGGTACTTTTAGAGTAATTGGGGTTGTAGCATCTTCCTTGATGTTCATGATTATGAAATCAATTGGGATGTAGAACTGGCCTATTCGTACGAGAATGTTTTCTAGAATACCTACTGGTAATTTAACTGAACGATCGGCTAGTTGAACTGAAATCTTGGTTGGTCTTAGTTGTCCCATATCTAGTTTCTTGCAAATTGATAGCGACATAACACTTATACTTGATCCTAAATCACATAGGGCTTTATCTATGACAAACTTTCCTATCACACAAGGAATAGAGAAACTTCTAGGGTCCTTCAATTTAGGAGGCATGTTATCTTGGGTGATTTTTCCATCTTGGGTTGTAGGTTTTAGAATAAGGGTTTCCTTGAGCATAGTTCACATGATCTATTGTTAATCCTACAAGTAATTGACATTCAGGCAATGTGTGTCATGGGATTCAACAAATTTCGCAATTTAGAGTTATGGCAGCCACATTGGCTGGTGGTGTTATGGTCAAGTTATCGATTTTCTGAACTATGGCATCCATCTTGGCATTTACGTGATCAAAACTGCTCACCTCATACATTCCTCCTTTAGTTTAGTTCTTCTCTACAATTTTTATTTCTCCTCCCCATTGGAAATGGTTCTGAGCCATGTTCTCGATGATGTTATAGGCTTCTTCGTAGTGTTTATCCATAAGAGCAACGCCCACGGTAACATCTATCGTCATCCTAGAGTTGTATAGAAGTCTATTATAGAAGGTTATGATGGTTACACAATTTTCAAACCCATGGTGTGGACATAATCTTAACAGGTCCTTGTACCTTTCCCACACTTCATAAAGTGATTCGGCATCTTTCTGTCGAAATCTGTTAATTTGAGCTCTCAGCATAACTGTCTTGCTTGGCGGGAAATAACGAGATAAGAAAACTTTCTTCAGTTCTGCCCATGTTGTGACAGAGTTGGCTGGTAATGATTGTAACCAAGCTTAAGCTCTATCTCTTAAAGAGAACGGAAAGAGTCTTAGTCTAATTGTGTCTTGGGTTACACCATTTGCTTTCATGGTATCTGCGTATTGTACGAACTTTGTCAGGTGTTCATTTGGATCGTCCGTCGGGTTTCCAGAAAACTGGTTCTGTTGTACAGCTTACCGTAGTGAAGGTTTGATTTCAAAATCGTTTCGGGTTATGGCTGGTGCAACAATATTGTTGTGCGGTTCTTGTTGGTTTGGAGTCACATAAGACTTGAGTGAACGCGGTGCTCCATTTTCGGCCATGTTTGGTTCTTCAACTGGTTCTAATATAATAATTTCAGGAATAAGGGTTTCATTGGGTTCGGTTCGGCGTCTCGAACTTATGAAACGTTCTACTTTGTCGTTCAGGGGTTCTAAGTCTTCGCCTCGGGAGCGAGTATTGGGCATACAATCGACAAAGAATAATTAAATTGTTGCCTTAGTCTAGACGATGCAACAACACAATGCACTATTAAATAAATCTAAGTCCCCGACAACGGCGCCAAAAAATTGGTGACGACTTTCTGAGTCTAACAGTTACTATCTGCAAGTGCACGGTCTATCACGTAGTAATAAAAGATATTGATCCCACAGAGACTCGATAATCAACCTAGTGCTATCGGGTGTTACTATGTTTAGCTAAGGAGAGCGATGTTTTTAGTTTTAAAAGGTGATAATTAATTAATTTAAATTAATGATAAAAATATCGGTACGTAATTGATTCGCCTTCGCGAATTCAATAGAGGTTCGACTTATCAATGTTTGTTAAGTTATCTCTCCGTAGAAACTCTCGGTTTAAAAGTCGTTGACTCACACTCTCATGGTCTTTCTTATTACTATACTCCTAAGTTTAATTGAGCGCTCTCTCTGTGTCAATTCAAGTTAGAAATATTTTTTGGAAACCTAAAGGCTCTAATTGGTTTTAAAGCACTTCCGATGTATTTAAAACAATGCTCGATTTCAGCTATCTGATTATGACCTCACACTCATGTGGTCTTAATCCAATTTTTTATACTCCCTTAATCTCGTAACAAAAGTTATTTAAAACAAGAAATCGAAACCGGAAAATAACTTAATTTAAAGCAATAACCTAATTCTATCGAATTCGTTCCGGTTAGACAACTACATACCGATTAACGGTTTAGCCAGACATATTAAATAAAAACAAAGAAAGGTAAAAAGAATTCATGATATAAATAAATGCAATGATAAATAAACAATAAAGCATTAAAAATTAGAAACCTAGTTGCAATGTTCTTGATCAACCAAATTTCTGAAAACTTGCAAAGTAAATAATAATTCAGTGGCTGGAAATAATTAAAATGGCGATAGTTTCCTAATGATGGAAACTATCACTAGGGGTTGTTAAAGGAAAATAAAAATGAATTCTGAAAATAAACTTGCGGACTTCGAACGAAAGAAAAACGATAGGAATTTGGACTTAAACAAAACTCTCTTTGCAAATTGCAGTGGCTTCTATTAATAGGCAACAACTTAGGTCTGTTGAGCATTTGTAGGCATGAACTTTGATTGGGCTTTGAACTGAGTTGATTAGGATGGAGGAAAATTCTATGGTTGAAGTGAACGATTCTCATAACGTCTCTCTCTGTTTGAATTCTGTTTCGTAATTAGGTTTCTGGAATTTTAGACTTGAGACGAGCGTTTTAAAAGTGAGACGAGCAACTTTGACTTTTAGACAGCCAACTTGAAGTTGAGATGGGCAACTTGGATGTGAGACGAGCATCCCAGTGATGAATTATGTATAATGGACTTTTCTTGCTCTTTTCCTTCGATTTTTCCCTTGTTTTTTGTCCAATAAACTTCCTTTTATACTTTTGCCTCAAAAGTCATGTTTGATCAAATATCTACAAAACAAACATAATTCTCGTGTAAAATCATCCAAAATACATAAATTAACATGTTAAACAATCAGAAACCACATTAAATAATCGATACGAATTCGAGTTATCACATATATGCAATAGTAATTATATGCAATAACGTAAATGCGATAAAGAAATAAATAAAACATACAACACATAAAGGTAAACAAATAACACCCAATGAATAGTAAACACACAAGCACTAGGATTGACTCACATAGGAAAAGCTAGTCCCCAATAGAGTCGCCAGCTATCACAACATGAAAAACAACCGACAAAAAAGATGAACAGAAGAGTCGCCAGCTATCACAACATGAAAAACAACCGACAAAAAATATGAACAGAAGAGTCTCCACCAATTTTTTTTTTCCTGAAGAGGAAAGGGAAACGATAGAAAAAACCCTAGGGGAAAGGATATACGAGGTCAACACAAGCAAGTCCGAACTTGGGAGTCGGTTACAAGAAAGGAAGGTATTAACACCCCTTCATGTCCATCGTACTCGACGAGATCCTTGCTTGTTATTGCTCAAAGGGTGTGGTCATCTGAATGCTCCATCTGTTGCTAACTAGAAACTGAAAAGGAAATAAACATAAAGGGAACGAGAGAAAGATAATCAAAGGGGTCAATGCAAGAAGTTGGCTCAAGAGGACATCGCGTCCCAGCCTGACGTATCTCATCGCAACGAGAATCAGAGTCGACATAGTTCTAACCAGAACGGGGATGATTGTGCTTGCTAGGAATAACGCCTATGCCTACGTGTCGCTCCCACCAAATGACACACAGGGCCACGAGGGGTACAGACGCGAACGGTCGGTGAAAGAGAGAACATGAAGGTGAACTGAAAAGAGTCGCTAGCTAGGCATTTTTATCCCGAAGGAAAGGTAATGCTGCATAAACCTAAGAAAAGATGGATAAGACGGTTGCGAACCAGAGAAACTGAGAAAGGGGGTTGGTTACAACCTGGGAAGGTATTAGCACCCAGATTGTCCGCCGTACTCGACGAGATCCACGCTTGAAAGTTTGTGTTTTAAAGGGGTAGTGTCAGTGCTATTTTGTGTGCAAGAAGCTGGAAAAAAATGAAAGTGTCAGTGTAAAAGAAATGTGAAGTGAAATAAAGGAGTGTCAGTGCAAGAACATGAGTATGAAGCTCAAGACTATAAGGCTTTAAGAGAATAATGCTGGAAGAGGGGGGGATAGACAGAGACTTTTGTTCGATAACTGTTAAGTTATGCCTACGTATGCTCTCGTGCAATGAGGAAGTCAGAACACCGTAGTTCGACTCAAAGAGACTGAAAGATAAATTGACTTGTGAACTGCTTACTTGTCTATGCTCAAGTGTATGACCTGTCTGGCTCAGGTGCAAACTGTCTTGCATTAGACAGAAGAAGCGAGTTCTCGTTTGTGAATGAAGATGATGAGAAAAGAATTCCGAAGGAGACGATTATTGTTTGTTTTTTGTGTTTTCAGTCTTTTATTGCTTTTTGAGGTTTGTCATAAGTTAATGAGCTTAAGCCTAAACCAAGGGTTAGTAAACTCATCACATCCTCCCTCTGATTAGGGGTAATGAGAATACCTTAAGCATGAAGTAAGCACCTCACACTTAATTACCATGATGATGTAGGATTAAGATCATTAACCTACTTGAATTTATTTATATGTTTTTGGAGTTTTTTTTTAGTGTTAAGTAATGAGTTTAAGCCATAATCAAGGATTTAATGGACTCATTACACCATCCTAATAGAAGGATAATAGATGAGAACATTTAAGCTGAGGAAGGCTCCTCAACTTAATCCATGATTAGGGATTAACCTCATGACATAACAAAGCCTTTATTAAATGGATTTTAGTTAATTGTAAGATTAAGAAATGGATTTTAGGGTTTGTAAGACAACTTGAGGAGGACTTGTCCATTAACACTAGGGTTAGTCCTTCTTAACCAATTAAGGAAGAATTAGAACCCTAATGCAAGGCCCAAGTTACAAGCTTGATGTCTTAGTGATTATTAGATGATTTGATTAAAGGATTTAAACACATTAAGGGTTTAACACTTAGGATTAAAGTTATACACTCCATCCTAATAGAAGGATACAGGTATAACCCTAATCACAAAGTCTTAAAACCTTTAAGGTTTAGTCCTTGATTAAGAGGTGAGAAGAGAAGACTCAAAGGTAAAACTAATGGGGGACTAATCAAACCCTAATTGTTATCATGCTTGGGTGTTCCTAAGGTTTGTGAAGCTTGCAAGAAGATCTTCAGGGAAAAGCCACCAAGGAAGAAACATGATGGAAGGAGGAGAAGCAGAAAGAAGCAAGACAACTTACTTCACTTAAGAAGATAAGTTGCTTGATGAAAGAAAGAGGAGAAGGAGCATGAATGAGAAAGCTCACTCTAATTCATGAGTAAAATGCAGCAATGGATACATAAAAGAGATGAGAAGAGGTTATGAGAAGTGAAGGCAAATTCACTTCTCAAACACTTACCACCTGAAAAGTTAGCAACAAGAAATGAAATGAAATGAAAATGAGATGAAATGCAAATATGAAAACCAAAGTCAGAAGCATATCAATATGCAAATGATGCTATGAGATGATACAAATGATTGTCATGAGATGTGGATGATCATACAAGCAATGAAGATGCAAATGGGACATGAAAGGAGGCATGAAAGTTCATGAATGCATATGACATCAAATGAAAGCAAAACATGGAAAATGGATGATGCAATGATCAAACATGATTTCAATATGTCCTAAGATGTCTTATATGTCACGTGGATACACAAAATACCATGGAAAGTTTATGTATGCAAGCATATGAAGAATGAATGCAAATGAAGGCAAAGATTAGGGTTTATGTACAAGATGCAATGCAAAATTCAAAATCAGAAGCAAAACATGAGATAAAAAATTGAAAATGGGATCAAAGGTACCCTAAACTTATACAAGTTCACTGCCCAAAGGGGAAGGTCAGAAGCTAAACCCTAAAGGACTTATGATTTTTCTAAGTTTGCTAGGGTTTTAAGGGTGATCCAAAAGGGAAAATGCCAAACAATTTGAAAATGAAAGATAAAAATGTTACAAAAATGTTTTTGGATGCTTGAAAGAATGCATAACATAATGCAAAAAGAACCATTCACAAACTCAACTTGGATCAAAAGTTATGAATTTTTGAAGTTAGGGTTGAAAATATTCAAATTAAAGAACCCTAATTCAAATGAAAATTATCAAAGTATGATCAAAACCAAAAATAAATTTGTCTTGTGATTTTGTTAATGTTTCTAATTGTGTCAAGATGCAATGTGATTTTTTTGGTGATTTTTAAATACCTAAATGCATTTTTAATTAATTAATTTTCATTAACTAATTAAAAATAAACATTTAAATGATTTAAAAATATTTTTTAATGCAAAAAAATAAAAATAAAAATATTTTTGGGTTCTGAAAATTCATAAAAGATTTAACAAAAATTTTCAGAATTTTTTGATATGTTTTACTATTTTTAAAAATTCGTAGAAAATAAAACAAATAAAATGAAATAAAAATTAAATAAAAGGGAAGTATGCTGAATGGGTGGTGGAGATGAAATCTGGGCCTTAAGAGGTTTGACTGGGCGCGCATCTGGACGGCCCAGGTTCAAACCTGACTAATTCTGATTATTCATTTAATTAAACCTAATTAAAAATTAATGATTCAATCCTGGCCATCAGAACACGCGCCAATCACAAATCCAAGGGCCCACGTTCAAACTTAGCCCTAATTATAGGATTATGCCCTAACTACTTTCAGGTGACCGGAACACTGTTCCAGTCATCTTCTCCGGCCATCCACTCTTGCTATCTTACTCAATTCGTAAAATCAAACCACCAAACTCTCCAAAAATGATCCCCACCCCATTCTAAACAAGATTCAGCCACCAAACAACATTTATTTCACATGAACAATGAGATTCGAAGCAAAACGGAAAATCTTTAAGAAATTTCAGAAGCTTCATACATGCTTAAAACTGAATCATTTTCAAAACCAAAAGGTGCAGTGTGATCAGTGAAGCATGGAGAACAATCTAAGAACCTAAGAAATCATTTCTGGAAAATTTGTTCTTGAGATTACCTGAAGTGAAGCTTTCTCAATTTGAAGCTTCTGGCCACTTCTCTTGTGCAAAACCACTTCCCTTGACCTCCTGATGAAGCTTTGATGCTTGGAAGAAGCTTGTAATGGCTGAAATGAGAGCTTGAACTCTTGCTGGTCAGAAATCGTGTTTTGGCTATGGAGGGTTTTTGGCTGTTTTGATGGTTGCTTTGTGTTCAGTTTGTGATTCTAAGATGAATGGTGAAATAAGTTTGAAGATTGAATATGTGAGCTGGGAGATTCGAAGGCTTTTGCAAGTTGGAGTGATTTTTGCTATGCTGAGTTCTTGGAGGTTTTCAGCTTGTGTGTCTTATGAAAATGAACCTTGAGGCATGCTTGTAGTGTTCTGGTTGGGCAGAGAGTGGGTGGTGGACTGTTGTGATTGGTATGGGTGAATTTGCATAAAGTCAACATTTCTTGTACTTGAGGTATGGGCAAGAATGCAGCTGGCCTTTGGGCATGTCCATGCGCAGCTGACTTCATGGATGTCCACAAATTCAATCTTGAGGCAATTCAGTATGTGAGAATAAAGTTATGGGGTGTTTTGCAATTATGTGAAGTTTTGGCCCCTTTTGAAATACTTGATGATCAAGGCATGAAACTTGAGAATTCTTTGGGAAATTCTGAATTATAGGTCATGTATGATGTTTGTGTAATGGTTAGAAGTCACTTTGAGGTCACAAATTGCCTTGGTATGAGTTTTTGCAAGTTTCCCTCTTTGGTACATAAGTGAAATTTTGTGATTTTCCCCAACTTTGCAAGGCCATAACTTGAGTTCTATGATGAATTAGATCAAGTTCTTGTACTTTTTGAAAAGGGAATGATCCAATCTACAACTTTCATGACCAGGAATTTTTCATTTGAAGCATTTTTGAATCAAAAAGAGGAGGTTGAAAAACTTTCCCAAAATGGCAAGTTTGCATTACAAGTCACTTTCCCAAAATGGCAACTTTGCAAATGGCTTGAAATTCTTCAATTTTGGGAACTTCTAAACTCTTATAAGATCAAATAAAGATCATATACCCCCAAAATGATGGAGAAGACCCTTTGGTTGGATGATTGGGGGCCTCAGATGCCCTGATTTTGCACTAACTTGTTCAAGAAGTCATCTATTGATCAGATGCCTTCCCCATTGAATTTCATCATGAAAATTGGTATGCATGATCCTTATATCATATAGAGACCAATAGAAACAAGAATGACCAAAAAATTTGGAGTTATGGCCTCTGAAACCAAAACCCTAATTTTAGGTCATCTGTGTAGTTAAGCTTGGCTCTGCTTCCATGCCTTTCTCAGTTCTTGTGATTCTTTGACTTCCTTGATCTTGGGAGGATATAATACGATGATTGAAAATACATGGACCCTCTTGAGATGATAATAGACCTTTGGAGTTGCTCAAATAGCTCAGGGATGACTCAGGTCACAAACCCTAGATGCAGATGACTTTGAACCAATGCAGTGAAGCAAAAATGCAATATGAGATGATATGATTGAACTTATGCAAATGAAAAGAATCACAAGCCATGGTGAAATGAGTGAGGGAAAATTTGGGGTGTTTACAGTACGTATCTCATCGGGAATGATAATCAGAGTGCCGTAGTTCGGCTCACTACGGGTGACCGTTTATTTTGTTTTTTGATTTTTAGATTGACAGTGCCAATGTTCTAGCTTAGGTGTTGTCGTTCACATAGTCGAAACTCGGGCATTACCCGCTTGCTATAGAACAGACATGACATGTTGTGCGTCTTCAATGGAGTATGAGGTGAGAAGAGAAAGACGTACGATTGTTTGTTTTCTTTTATAGAAGTGTTTTCATTGTTCTTTATTTATTGCACGTGTAATGTTAAAAACTATGACATAGGAGTGAATACTTCACAAATCGCTCCAAGACGGGACATAGTAAAGTATCCTAGAAGTAGAGGGAAGCCATCATCCTTCATTTCCCATGCGCTTAAGGCTCATGGCACACCATACACACTTGTATTTGTTATGTGTTTTTTCTTTTCTTTGATGATGGGAAGTGAGACTCAAAGTGTAACAGAAAAATCTAATGAGGGACTAGACTTTTATCCTAAATGTTAGCATGAATCATTGATCCTATGTTATGGTTTCTATCCTATCTAACTTAAGCAAGTTAGGATATGCATCTACTTCTAACTTGTCTTAACTAGATTACGAATCAAGTTAGGACAAGTGGTCCCTAAGGAAAGCATAAAGAGAATATAAGTAGAAGATAAAATGAGAGAGATATGAATATGATCACATAAAGCATCAACATCGTCCGATGCGAGCTAAAGACAAAGCGTGGAGATTTTATTGTAAACCCTCTTCCACTTGACTGACTCAATAAAAATAGTAAGTTATATTCAAAGCATCAACATGTAATGAGAGCTATGAATGACTCAGACTAGAAATGGAGGGAGTCATTACGGACTCTCCTTCCGCCCAATGCCTTCTTCGAGGACTTGTCGGGGAAATGGAGAATGGGATGCATCTTTGAGGTCCTTGGCACAAAAGTAAACAAACACAAACAGAGCCTCATTTGAGAACTTCCAGAATTACCGCCCAAGTGGCACAGACTCCCAATCCTACTTCTCATGGAATCAAAATAAAAAGTGGGAAAAGAGAGTAAATCGGTTCAAGAAATTATACCAAACGGATATTAATCTGTAAATAGCAACGCAAGAAGAACAAGAAACCTGTAGATCAAGCTATCATCAGGCAAACAAAATCGAGTCAGAAATATGGTACAAGCATAAGCGTTAAAACATTGTCGGTGTGAAAATAAATCATAACCGTACAAGTAACCTGCAAGAAAACGCAATCCAGACAAAACACAACAAATGCATATATACGTGTCAAGAATGAGAGACAAAGAGAAATCACATTGGAAGTGAAGCGGTATCCCACAAATAAAGTGGAATACCAAGCGGATAAGCACCATCAGAAACTTCTTGCAAATCCATGCACAAGCTTAACAAATACGTTAGAAACAACAAGGAAATGCAACCATAATTTTCACGTTCAATTCACAACTCGAAAACAAGTAAAAACATGATAATATGCAATCTGCACAAACATCGGAACCAATACTTTGAAACATGGGAAGCGGTGATGTAATTGTTTGAAACGCATACAAAACCAATACGGAAACATGCAAACTCAAGCGCAATAGTTTGTAAATTACCAAAAAGACAAACATACATCATACAAAAGTCGATGCTCAATGTACACATCAAATAGAGTCGAATAGCATTAAATTAAAAAATAGGCGCACAAAATCATCGGAACAGAATCGCATGAAAATCGCCCGATAGCCTACAAACATACCAACAGACTCAAAAAACTATATGGCTCAAATTAAATCCAACTGTAAGTACCATTTTCGTGCATGAGGAAACAACTATTTTACATGAAAAATCGACTCAAAAAATAACCGAAATGATTCCAAATCTTACCAATCGAATGATTAAGGTCACAAACATAATAGGAAATAATTAAATCACAAAGCAAGCATGTTTTTCGAATTTCGGACATCATTGACACCACACAAGTAAATGCGTGAAAAGTTGTCGTAAAAATGATCAAACTTGATATTGTTGTCAAAGAAAATGTGAGTTTTTGTGACTTTGAATCTTGATGAACTTGAGAAAGTTTTGTTGAGAAAAGTTGAGAGAATCCTTTTTTAATCTTTGAGAGAATGAAAGTGAATGTTTTGAGTGTTTTTGGTGAATGAGTGAATTGAAAAGTGTAGGAAAAAATGAGAGTGAAAAATGGAGTATTTTTTTAATTTTAAGAGTGAAGAGGATTATCTAGTAGAGTGAAAATTCTGATAAAAAATGGAATTTCAGCTTATTCGGCGTTTGAACCAAATAACACAATGATCGGTGAATAATTCCGACTTGAAACCCCAAACCACATTGTCTGTGATTGAGTCTCGAATGGAATGCAAGAAGAACAAACGTCATACGATAAAAATCGAGTGAATTTGATATGTTTAAGCAGCGAGACGTTATCAAATAAGTAGTTTTTTCCAACTTATTTAGTGTCTGACAATCAAACAAACCACAAACTCATGCCTTTCCGAGCAAAATCTCAACTCCCGATTGCCAACAAAGTTGTAGATCTTTTAGTCAGTGACATTTTGAAAAAAGAATGGGCATCATACGATAAAAATCGACCGAGTTATGAATTTTTTAGTGGGGCGAAATTCGGCCTTTTTTCCCGGTTCATCACTTCCATTTTGTGAAATAAAACAAAACGAAAATTTTCAGAGTACTGTTCGAACTCACATTGGTCTGTGAACTTGAAGGTAGTAAAATTTGTGATCTTGCGATTCAAAAATGGACACGATATGATAAAAATAGACCGAGTTATAATTTTTGCACTTTCGGAAAACTTCCACACATAATTAGCTCTCGGCGAAAACATATGGAATGAAGATAAAATCAAGACGAAATTTATGCCAAAAGAACGGGTCAAAACCAATGAACAAGATGAAAGTTATGATTTTTTAAGGTCCGAAAAATACCGGTCCAACACCGATTTTTCCCTTGTTTTACACTGTATCACTTCAAGATATGAGCATATTCGGGGATCTTCCTAAGGGATTTAGCTCTCGGTCCGAACATAAGAGTTAAAGATAATATCAAGGTGAACTTTGTGATCGAAGGGCCATTCCAGAATGACTTCCAATTAGGATTTATGACATTGCGAACATTTAAAACACAGTGAACCAACGAGTCCGAAATTCCGTTTATTTGCATTTTGAAAATCTTCCTCAAGGAATTGGCTTTCCATCGGACATACGAAATGTGGCGAGTGTCAAAACACTTCTGCTGCCTGAGGAATCATCCTCAAATATTTCTCTGGAGAATGCTTTGTGCATGTTGACTGACGAAATAAATGTCATCCATCTTACCGAGGCTTGAAAGGTACAAACCTTGATCCCATAACCATAGAACCGAATGATATGCATGTATGCACATGAAGACCTAGATAAAATGCAAACAAATGAAGCATAAGCCAACTGATATTAGTAATAAATATAAGGGAAAATTTGGAGTGTGTCGCTCCCACCAAAATGAGGCTAAGTCAAATGGGGTACAGACGCGAACGGTCGGCGAAAGAGAGAACACACAAGGGTTAATTCAGAAAGAAAAGAGTCGCCAGCTAGGCATTTTTATCCCGAGGGAAAGGTAATGCTGCATAAACCTGAGAAAAGATGGATAAGACAGTTGTGAACCAGAGAAACTGAGAAAGGGGGTTGGTTACAACCTGGGAAGGTATTAGCACCCAGATTGTCCGTCGTACTCGACGGGATCCATGCTTAAAAGATTTGTGTTTTAAAAGGGGGTAGTGTCAGTGCTATTTTGTGTATCAAAGCTGGAAAGAAAGTAAGTGTCAGTGTAAGAGAAATGTGAAGTGTATAAGAGAAGTGTCAATGTAAGAACAAGAGTGAAATGCTAAAGATAATGAGGCTTAAAGAATAATGCTGGAAGGAGGGGGAATATACAGAGACTTTTGTTCGATAACTGTTAAGCTATGCCTACATATCCTCTCGTGCAATGAGGAAGACAGAACACCGTAGTTCGACTCAAAGAGACTGAAAGATAAATTGACTGATGAACTGCTTGCTTGTCTATGCTCAAGTGTATGACCTGTCTGGCTCAGGTGCAAACTGTCTTGCATTAGACGGAAGAAGCGAGTTCTCGTTTATGAGTGAATGAGATGAGAAAAGAATCCCGGAGGAGACGATTATTGTTTGTTTTTGGTGTTTTCAATCTTTTATTGCCTTTTTGGAGTTTGTCATAAGAAAATGAGCTTAAGCCTAAACCAAGGGTTAGTAAACTCATCACATCCTCCCTCTGATTAGGGGTAATGAGAATACCTTAAGTATGAAGTAAGTACTTCACACTTAATCACCATGATGTAGGATTAAGATCATTAAACTACTTGCATTTATTTAGATGTTTTTGGAGTTTTTTTTTAGTGTTAAGTAATGAGTTTAAGCCATAATCAAGGACTTAATGGACTCATTACACCATCCTAATAGAAGGATGATAGATGAGAACATTTAAGTTGAGGAAGGCTCCTCAACTTAATCCATGATCAGGGATTAACCTCATGACAAAACAAAGCCTTTATTAAAGTGGATTTTAGTTAATGATAAGGTTAAGGAATGGATTTTAGGGTTTGTAAGACAACTTGCGGGGGACTTGTTCATTAACACTAGGGTTAGTCCTTCTTAACCACTTAAGGAAGAATTAGAACCCTAATGCAAGGCCCAAGTTACAAGCTTGATGTCTTAGTGATTATTAAATGGATTGATTAAAGGATTTAAACACATTAAGGGTTTGACACTTAGGATTAAAGTTATACACTCCATCCTAATAGAAGGATACAGGCATAACCTTAATCACAAAGCTTTAAAGCCTTTAAGGTTTAGTCCTTGATTAAGAGATGAGAAGAGAAGACAAAAAGATGACACAAAGGTAAAACTAATGGGGGACTAATCAAACCCTAATTGTGATCATGCTTGGGTATTCCTAGGGTTTATGAGGCTTGCAAAAGATCATCAAGAAGAGCCACCAGGGAAGAAGCAGGATGGAAGGAAATGAAGCAGCAAGAAGCAAGACAACTTGCTTCACTTAAGAAGATACGTTGCTTGAAGAAATAAAGTGATGGAGGAATATGAATGAGCAAGCTCACTCTAATACAAAAGTAAAATGCAGCAATGATGCATAAGAGAGATGAGAAGAGATTATGAGAGGTGAAGGCAAATTTACTTCTCACACACTTACCACCTGAAAAGTTAGCAACAAGAAATGAAATGAAATGAAAGTGAGATGAGATGCCAAGATGCAAACAAAATTCAGAAGCATAAACATGATGTCAATGATGCTAAGAGATGATGTAAACACATGACAAGAGTTGCGGATGATCATACAAGGATGAGGATGCAAATGAAGCATGCTTTGAACCATAAAAGTTCATGAAAGTTTATGAAATGGAATGAATGCATAACATGGAAAATGAATGAAAAAATGATCAAGCATGGTTCTAGTATGTCCTAAGATGTCTTATATGTCATGTTGATGCACAAAATGTCATGGTAAGTTCATGTATGCAAGCAAATGAGAGATGAATGCAAATGAAAGCCAAAATTAGGGTTTACATACAACATGCAATGCAAAATTCAAAATCAGAAGCAAATGACATGATAAAAAATTGAAAAGGGGATCAAAGGTACCCTAACCCTACACAAGTTCACTGCCCAAAGGAGGGGACCTAAGTCTTAACCTAATGGAAGTTATGATTTTCTCAAGTCAACTAGGGTTTCAAGGCACTTCAAAAGGAAAAATGCACATCAAATTGAAAATGAAAGATAAATTCAAACCAATTTTACCCTAAAAACTACATGATATGAAGGTGCAATGAAAGAAGAACCATCATCAAACTCTTCATGGTTAGGCAGAATGAATTTTTCTAAGTTAGGACCAAAATATTCCCTTTTAATAACTTTAATTCCAAGGAAAAATATCAAAATAGGTTAAGAACCAAAAAGAAATTTGTTTGAAGAGTTTGATAATGTTCCTAAATGTATTAAAATGCAATGTGAATTTTTTTGTGATTTTTAAATACCTAAATGTATTTTTAATTAATTAATTTTCATTAACTAATTAAAAATAAACATTTAAATGATTTAAAAATAATTTTTAATGCAAAAAATAAAAATAAAATTATATTCAGAAAGAGAAAAATATTTTAAGTCAGCATGCAAAAAATAAAATTTTTTAGAAATGATTTTCTATTTTAAATAAAATGAACAAATTAAATGAAAAGAAAATGAATTAAAAATTAAATAAAGGAAAGTATGCCAAAGGGAGGGTTCAGATTGATTCTGGGCTTAAGACGTTTGACTGGGCGCGCATCTGGACGGCCCAGGTTCAAACCTGACTAATTTTCATTAATTCATTAATTAAACTTAATTAAATCAGAATTAGGGCTAATGACTAGATCTCACCCATTGAAACGCGCGCGGGAAACAAAATCTAATGGCTCACGTTCAAATGAAACCCTAAACCTGATTAAAGCCCTAATGACTTTCAGGTCACCGGAGAAGAACTCAGGTCGTCTTCTCCGGTGACATCCCTCCCTGAAAAATCTCAACTTCTTCCCTGGGTCATTTCTGGAGCTCTAAAGCTCCAGATTTGTTCCTCTCACTCCCCTAAACCTAAATCCAACCTCAAATGGAATTTATTTCCAGCCATAAACATGATTCGAAGCCAAGAACACAAATATGCAAAACTTTCAGACAAGCAATACACCCTCATCTCTCCATCATTTTCAATAATTTCAAGTTCATTACACTCAGGGGATCAAACACAACCAATTAAGAACTTAAAATAAAGGTTCTGGAAAAAAGTTTCACATGGCTACCTGAGATGAAGCTTTCCACCCCAGAGCTTTCAGGCTGCTTTCCTGCTTCCAAATGCCTCCAATGAACTCCTTGAAGAAGCTTTGATGCTTGGTTGGAGTGTTTTGAGGCTGATTTGTGAGTTTGATACAGTTCAGTTCAATGAGAGAGGGGGATCGCGTTTTTGATATAAAGGGTTTCAGGGCCAGGTGATGGTTGGGAAATGATCAGTGGATCATGGTGAATGGTTCTGTGAAGTTTGTTTTGAGGTTTGAGGCTTGTGTGATGAGATTCGAATGAAAATGCAAAGAGGGAGTTTTTGTGAACTATGGTGATGCTCTGGTTCCAGGCTCTAAGATTGTGTGAAATGTGATCCTTGAGGCATGTATGTGAAGCTGTGATTGGTCAGAGTAGTTGGTGTGGCTCAGTTTGATTGGTATGGCTCAAGTTGCATAAAGTCAACATTTGTGTAAGTGAAGGTATGGGCTGGTTCAGTCATGGTACAAGGGCATGGTTCGAATCAGCTTGCTTCAAGGAGGTCCATGGAAGTCATATTTGGCAGCTGGCACAAGTGGATGAGAAGCTTTGGGTCATTTTGCAAATTCATGGAGTTTTGGCCCCTTTTGGATTTCTTAATGATCAAGGCATGAAAATGAGTGATTCTTTGGGCCATTCTGAGTTTTAGGTCATGTGTTGTGTTTATGTAATGCTTAGAAGTCATTTTGAAGTCATGGAAATGCTTGGCATGTGACTTTGCAAGTTTTCCTCTTTGGTGTGAAAGTGAAAATTTAGTGATTTTTCCCAACTTTGACAAGCCATAACTTTTGATTTAAAATGAATTATAATGAGTTATTGTACTTTTTGGAAATGGGAGGGTCCAATCTACAACTTTCATGACCAAAGATTTTTCATTTGAAGCATTTTTGAATCAAAAAGAGGAGGTTGAAAAACTTTCCCAAAATGGTAAGTTTGCATTACAAGTCACTTTCCCAAAAAGGCAACTTTGCAAATGGCTTGAAATTCTTCAATTTTGTGAACTTATAACATCTTCTAAGATCAAATAAAGATCATACACATTCAAAATGATGGAGAACCCCCTTTGGATGGATGATTGGGGGCCTCAGATGCCCTGATTTTGCATTGACTTGCTCAAGAAGTCACATATTGATCAGATGCCTTCCCCATTGAATTTCTTCATGAAAATTGATATGCATGATCCTCATGACATATAGAGACCAATAGAAACAAGAATGACCAAACAAAATTGGAGTTATGGCCTCTGAAACCAAAACCCTAATTTTAGGTCATCTGTACAGTTGAGCCTGACTCTGCTTCCATGCCTTTCTCAGTTCTTGTGATTCTTTGAATTCCTTGATCTTGGGAGGATATAATATGAGGTTTGAACATACATGGACCCTCTTGAGATGATTGAAGACCTTTTGAGTGGCTCAAATGGCCCTTGGACTGCTCAGATCACAAACCCTAGATGCAGATGGCTTTGAAACAATGCAGTGAAGCAAAAATGCAATATGGGATGCTATGATTGAACCTTATGCAAATGAAAAGCATCACAAGCCATGGTGTGAATGAGTGAGGGCAAATTTGGGGTGTTTACAGCTGCCCCTATTCAAGCATGAGTTAGCTGTGCAGGATGTAAGCAACGACTTAACAGGCAAACAAGATAACTCGTGGTTGAATACCAAAGACAGTCCAAGATTTGCACTCACTAAATGAAGAAGAAAAAGGATATAGATTGTAAAAGGAAGTAAACTATAATTATAAAGTGCGGGCGACGGAGGACAACCGTCAAGCAGGGGACGACTGCTGGGGATAAAGCGATGATGGGGACGACCGACATGCTGGGGAAATAAAGCGATCATGATGGGGACGACCATCGAGCAAAGAAACGAGAATTTCTGGGGATTAAAGGTAAATGATGGGGACGAACATCGGGCTGAAGAAATAAATGATGAGCAACGGTCATCAAAGGTGAAGGACGATCACCTAGCAGGGGACGGCTGCTTTGTTGGGGATAAGGATGAGGGACGGTCATCCAAGGTGAAGGACGATCACCTGGCAGGGTACGACTGTCGAAAGTATCACGACATAGGACGAATGCCGGATAGAAAAGGTCGACGATGGGGACGGCCATCGGACAGACATGATGAAGGACGATCATCAAGAGGTGAAGGACGATCACCTAGCAGGGTACGGCTACTCTCGGGGTTTATCATGACATAGGACGAATGTCAGATAACAAGATCAACGATGGGTACGGCCATCGGATAAAATGATGAAGGATGATCATCAAGAGGTGAAGGATGATCACCTAGCAGGGGACGGCTGCTAAAAATATCACGACATAGGACGAATGTCGGATAGGAAGGGGTTCTAATGAATAGAGACTCCGTTGGGGATGATGAAGGACGATCATCAAAAAGGTGAAGGACGATCACCTGGAAGGGTACGGCTGCCGGAAGGTATCATGACATAGGACGAATGTCAGATAAAAGGAGATAATTTATCAAGATTTGCCGGGAATTCTTCTAGGGAATGGTAGACACAGACGAGTGTCTAATTTCAAGAAAGCAAAAGCATAAGTGTCTGACACGGTGTATAGATTAAAGATGCGGACGAGCATCCTTAGGACTATGATACAGACGAGTATCAGTAGAAACAAACGCTTGACGCATGTTCAGAGATGATGATATGGACGAGTACTAACTAGTTAACAAAGAACACGGACGAGTGTCGACTCTGAGGGGATTTAAGTGATGTATACAAGATACGGACGAGTATCTGTACGAGTAAAAAATGATGAGTGAGACATAGATGAGTGTCCAACTCGCTGTGGAGAGCACGACACAGACGGGTGTCAGAAGAAGTGTATTATAGACAAGTATTTAGGCAACCGTGTTGGAGGAGGTGACACGGACGGGTGTCAGGGAAGTGTGTATATATGTATCTGTCTGTAGAGAACGTTCAGGCGACTTTACTGGGGAACGATGACACGGACGAGTGCCAAAAAGAGCATGTATTTGTATTTGTGAGTGCAAAGAGGATGTTTTGGCTTTCTGCTGGGGAGCTTGGGAAGTATTTGGTATATTGCTGATGGTATGTCAGTATTTACAAGTGTTTGATTCAGAACATGGCTTATGATTTATGCAATATGTTTGATTTTTGCCGTAATGCTCCGTATTAGACGCAATGCTACGCTCTGGGGGAAAATATGATGTGAATGCTATGATTATGCAGAGATACCGATCTGGGATTTGGATCCCGTTGTTATGAAGATCTCTGGCTGATCTGCTTTGAAAGAATATCCCAGCTGGGGAAAAGATCATTGGTAGATCTGATAAGATGATTCTGCTTGGGGAAACAGGTCATTGATAGACCTACCTTTGGCGATGATGAGCCCAACTGGGGCTGTGGAAGCTTTCGTCGCTTTGTTGCGAGATATTTGGACATTGCTCTTCTGGATAGAGGCTGAAATTCCGTGGGAAGATAGTTCCCTGTCTAACACTTGGCCGGGGAGGAATGATCATTGAATGATCCTCCTAGAGATTCCTGTGATTTTGCTGAGGATGATGAAGTTAGCTGGGGAAATGAGCCCTTTCTGATGCTGCTCTGTTTAGGGAGGAGCTTTCAAGCCTATGTTGCGCTTTGAATACCTGCAAACATGTTATGACAAGAAACATACAAGTGCCCCGAGGTGTCCTTTACTGGATTCCATCATAGGAATTTAGACCCTCCCGAGAGCAAACATATTTCCTGTAAGCATTTAATTTTAGGAAAGATGCATCTGTATTTATGCAATCATTATATCAAGGATATCGGACATTTTGCAAATGAAATAAAATGTACAAGACGAAAGGTGACTGAAAATCTGATCTTATTAATGTGCGTGCCCTGAATTGGCAAATACAGTCAAGGAAACAGATCCCCTAAAATGAGGAGATTGTTATAAATTGAGAAACAAAAAGATGCTGGCAATGTTGATGACGCTTCAAGGAGCTTCCCTTTTGCTATGACTCGTATGACATTGACGTTCTTCTAATTTTGTCTTCTGAAGAAAGTTGATTCTGACCGATGCTCGAACCTTTCGAAGCTTGCCGTGTTGTAAGCGATACAGACGAATTCAAAATGCAGTTGTTCGCTTGTTCCCTTATTTTGCGTGGATCGCCCTTTCGGGTTTTCAATCCACCGGGATACCCATTTTTGCCCGAGCTGTCCAATGCGGCTTTTCAACTCAGCGGGTGTACATTTTTTATTTATTTTTCCTTATTTTTGCCCGAGTCTTTTATTCTGTTTTTGACTCGCCGGGATGCCCTATTTTTGCCTGGACATACATTCTGTTTTTATGTCCAGCGGGTCATTTTATGCGAAGTATCTTTTAACTGCATCTGAATTCACAGGGGACAGGAAGTCTTCACCATCCATAGTACTGAGCATCAATGCTCCACCAGAGAAAATTTCTTTACTATGAATGGCCCATCATAATTCGGAGTCCACTTGCCCCTGTGGTCTGTATGAGGAGGGAGGAGTCTTTTCAGCACAAGATCTCCTACTTGGTATTCTCGAAGCCTGACTTTCTAATCGAAGGCTTTCTTCATTCTTTTCTGATACAGCTACCCATGAAAAATTGCAGCCAATCTCTTCTCTTCAATCAGATTCATTTGTTCGTATCGGGATCGGACCCATTCTGCTTCGTTCAACTTAACATCCATCAATACTCGTAAAGAGGGTAATTCAACTTCAACAGGTAGGACTGCCTCCATACCATACACAAGCTGATACGGTGTTGCCCCAGTGGATGTTCTGATTGATGTACGGTACCCATGCAAGGCGAATGGCAGCATTTCATGCCAGTCTTTGTAGGTGATCACCATCTTCTGCACAATCTTCTTGATATTTTTGTTAGCTGCCTCCACAGCGCCATTCATCTTTGGCCTGTAAGGAGAAGAATTGTGGTGTTGGATCTTGAAGTCCCGACACAATTCTGCCATCATTTTGTTGTTCAAGTTGGAACCATTATCAGTAATGATTCGCTCGGGCACTCCATACCGACAGATGATATCTCTCTTCAGAAATCAGGCTACCACTTGCCTGGTGACATTTGCATACGAAGCTGCCTCAACCCACTTGGTGAAATAATCAATGGCTACCAGGATGAATCTGTGGCCATTTGAAGCAGTCGGTTCAATCTTGCCAATCATATCAATTCCCCACATGGCAAATGGCCAAGGTGAAGACATCACATTCAAAGGATTCGGAGGTACATGCACTTTATCTGCATAAATCTGGCATTTATGACATTTTCTGGCATAAGCACAACAGTCTGCATCCATTGTGATCCAGTAGTAGCCTGATCTCAACAACTTTTTAGCCATATCATGCCCTCCAGCATGGGTACCAAAAGATCCTTCATGCACCTCGTGCATCAACAAGTCTGCTTCTGCCCTATCAACACATCTGAGAAGTACCATATCAAAGTTTCTCTTGTACAAGGAACCGTCAGCATTCAGGAAGAAACTACCAGCTAGCCTTCTTAATGTCTTCTTATCATTGGAAGATGCCCCAGGGGGGTATGTTTGATCCTCCAAGAAGCATTTGATGTCGTGAAACCAAGGCTTATCATCTTTAACAACATCTGCTGAGAATACATATGCTGGTCTGTCAAGTCTGGATACTGAAATTCGCGGCACAAAGTTGGCAGCTTGAACTTTGATCATGGATGAAATGGTATCCAGAGCACCTGCGAACTGATTTTCATCTCGAGGGATATACTCAAGCTTGACTGTTGTGAAGAAAGTCAACAACCTTCTTGTATAATCCCGATAAGGTATCAGATGATCTTGGTGGGTGTACCATTTGCTGTTGGTTTGATTAATTACCAGAGCTGAATCTCCGAATACAGTTAAAGTATTGATCCTGAGGTCAATGGCTTCCTCAAGACCCATAATACAAGCTTCGTATTCAGCTTCGTTGTTAGTGCAGTTAAAGGTGAGTTTTGCCGAGAAAGGCATGTGAACTCCCTTAGGTGTAATGAGTACTGCACCAACACCACGACCATTCATATTAACAGCCCCATCAAACATCATAGTCCATTCTTCTTCCGGGTCAGGCCCTTCAGTGTGAATAGGCTCTTCATGATCTTTTGCTTTTATGAACATGATGTCTTCATCGGGGAATTCAAATCTCATAGGCTGGTAATCATCAATGGATTGCTCAGCAAGGTAATCAGATAATACACTGCCTTTGATGGCCTTCTGAGAGGTGTACTGAATATCATACTCTGTGAGGATCATTTTCCATCTTGCAACCCGTCCGGTAAGTGCTGGCTTCTCAAAAATGTACTTAACTGGGTCCATCTTGGAGATCAACAAAGTGGTGTGGGTCAACATATACTGCCTTAGTCGGCGAGCAGCCCACGCTAAAGCACAACAAGTTTTCTCGAGCAGTGAATAACGTTGTTCACAGTCGGTAAACTTTTTGCTTAGGTAGTATATTGCATACTCTTTTCGACCAGACTCGTCATGTTGGCCCAGCACACACCCCATTGTCTCTTCTAATACAATCAAGTACATGATTAGAGGTCTTCCTTCAACTGGAGGCATAAGGATCAGAGGCTCTTGTAAGTATTCCTTGATTTTGTCAAAAGCCTTCTGGCAGTCTTTGTTCCACCTGACCGTTTGTTCTTTTCTTAACAGCTTGAACAAGGGTCACATGTTGCTGTAAGATGAGATATGAACCTTGAAATGTAGTTCAATCTACCTAGGAACCCTCGAACTTCTTTCTCAGTCTTTGGTGCAGGCATTTTTTGAATGGCATTGACTTTGTCAGGGTCAACTTCAATCCCTTTTTCACTTACAATAAATCCCAGCAGCTTACCAGATCGTACCCCGAATGTGCATTTGTTGGGGTTTAACTTCAACTGGTACTTCCTCAGACGCTTGAATAACTTCAACAGATTCACCAGGTGGTCTTCTTCTGTGAGGGACTTGGCAATCATGTCATCCACATAACATTCAATTTCTTTGTGGATCATGTCATGGAATAATGTTACCATAGCCCGTTGATAAGTGGCACCCGCATTCTTCAGTCCGAATGGCATCACCTTATAGCAGAATGTGCCCCAGGGTGTGATGACAGTTGTCTTCTCCATGTCTTCAGGTGACATCTTGATCTGATTATATCCTGAAAATCCATCCATGAAGGAGAATACCAAGAATTGAGCCGTATTGTCGACCAATACATAAATGTGAGGTAATGGGAAGTCATCTTTCGGGCTGGCTCTATTCAGATCCCGATAATCCACACACATTCTCACCTTGCCATCTTTCTTAGGCACAGGTACAATATTAGCAACCCACAGCGGATAACTAGTCACAGCAAGGAAACCGGCGTCCCACTGCAATGTACCTCTTCTTTTATCTTCATTGCCATATCTGGGCGAGTACGACGCAGCTTCTGTTTTACTGGCGGGCAGTCTTCTTTCAGAGGCAGCTTGTGCATGAAAATGTCAGTGTCCAACCCTGGCATATCCTGATAAGACCAAGCAAAAACATCCACATATTCTCGAAGCATGTCAATCAGTTGCTCTTTCACTGAATCTTGTAAGCAGGCCCCGATCTTGACTTCTTTCAAGTTTTCTTCTGTACCAAGATTAACCGTCTCAACTTCCTCCTGATGAGGAGTGATAACCTTCTCCTCTTGTCTTAACAACGTAGCTAACTCTTCAGGTAGCTCATAATCTTCTTCAACCCCTTCATCAGCTTGATTGATTGGATTGTCAAAGTCATACGAAGTCATAGCAGTGTTGTTGTCGGTGCGGTCTGAAGGGCACTTTCTGCAAGGGTTTATATTGGTTTATTTTAGTGATCAGTTTTATCTTATTTAGAAAAAGTGAAAATTAAGTTATTTATTCTGAAAAGCATTGCCATTTTATTTTTGTACAAAAAGAAAAATGAAAAACAGTGAACGAAAAAGGAAAAGACTCATTTGCAAAAGACGTCCTGATATTCATTAATTGATCTTTGCACAAAATACAAGATGGCCCGATTACAAAATGAGTCTTGACATCTTGGGCAAGATGCAAGACTTGATGCATGCTTTAAAATACAGGAAATAATAATTACTCTACAGGAGTAACCCTTATAATTTCCTAGGAAGACCAGTTTGAGACATGGCTCCCCGGGGTCCTTGGACGTATCCAGCTTTCCAGGTTACGCTCGTCTTCTGACTCGTCTTCCAAATTGTTCACAGCATCCGGGGTGAGCATTTCCCCGCTGACAAACTTGGGCTCCTTTGCAGCCTCTGATTGATCTTGTTGAGTTGGTCTGTAACCCAACCCAAATCGGTCTTCTTTCTTTTCCACGGGCAGCAGCTTGCCCCAGCCTTGGGCGGTACCTTCCTCAACAACCTTCCGGGCTTGCTGGTACGATGTTATGGAAGTTCCCAGTACAGCAGATGCTTCATTAATGTTCAAGGCCTCAAACCCTTGGCTCATGGTTTCATGGATCTCCCTGTCCATTTCTATGTACTTATACGTAGCCAGTTGGCTAACAAAGATGTCCTCCTCCCCACAGATGGTGATGATTTGGCCTTCCCACTCGAATTTTAACTTCTGGTGAAGGGTAGACGTAACAGCGCCAGCGGCGTGGATCCAGGGTCTACCCAACAGACAGCTGTAGGCCGGCTGTATGTCCATCACAAAGAAGGTAGTTTTGAAGGTCTGCGGGCCAATCAACACAGGCAGATCAATTTCCCCAAGCACTGATCTTTTAGAGCCATCGAATGCTCTCACCACCAAATTACTTGGACGCAATGCCAACCCATCATGCTCCAGCTTCACTAAGGCTTTCTTTGGTAGAACATTGAGTGATGACCCAGTGTCCACCAGTACATGAGATAGAACAGCACCCTTGCATTCCAAGGTGATATGCAAAGCCTTGTTATGGTTGCGTCCCTCTGTTGTTAAGTCAGCATTGGTAAAGCCCAGTCCATGACTGGTGTTGACATTTGCAACCACGGTTTCTAGCTGATTAACAGTAATCTCCTCCGGCATGTATGCTGCGTGCAGGACTTTCAACAGTGCGTTCCTGTGAGCTTCAGAACATATCAACAGTGATAATATGGAGATTTTGGAGGGGGTTTGGTGAAGCTGGTCCACCACCTTGTAATCACTTCTTTTTATGATTCTCATGAACTCATCTACATCTTGTTCAAAAGATGTCTTCTGAGTTTCTCTGGTAGTCGGTTCTTCAAATATCACACTCTTTCCTTTTGCTTTGGAAGCATCCTCTGCTTCAACGTTAGGTCTTTGTGTTTGTGAGGCAAAAAGGCGTCCGCTTCTGGTGAAGCCTCCGCCTCCCCCAACATTATCAATTTGTGGAGAAGAGGTTGATGAATCTAGAGTGATTTTCTCCTCGTTGCAGTAGAGATCAGAGCCATAATGCCAAGGTATGGCATTATTGCTTTCATAAGGAACGGGTCCAGGCACCGTAATGGTGACCGGACTGATTGCTGCGGAGGAAGGTACTGTAATGGTGTGCGGATCATAGTAAATTGTGACTGGTGATCTGGCAGGAGGTGCCATGGTTTGTTGTTGGAAATTGCTGCTGGGAGGAACATTTGATGGGTCATAGTAGATCGTAACTGTCGAGACATCTTCATTAATCTTTGCTGGCGTTGTAGAAGATTCTGTCAATAAAATGGATGCTGATGTTGTAGAAGAAATGGTTGTTGAAATTTGACTTGTTGAAGTGATGGACGGAGTAATTGCTGATGATATTGATGAATCGGTAGGAATGATTGTTGCTGCTGTTGTAGAAGAATCAAGAATTGTTGTTAAAGGAATTGTTGGATTTGTAGGTGCCGTTGTCGAAATCTGAAGGGTACCATCCTTAATAAGACCATCTATGCCGCTTCTCAGCCTTTCACACCCATTGACTACAATGTTGCAATACCCACAGCCAAGCTCACACCCGGGGAACACTTGGCATTCTAAAAGCTGAGCTTTAATTTCGACCAAAGGTGTTCGAATTTGTGCAACACTGGTGATCAAGGTAGATGGTTTGTCTTCCTCAATGGAATTAATCCTCGGCCCGCCATGATTAGGCATAGGATTTCTGTTGACATTCTGAGGAGGTGCGAAGTTGAGGGCTTTAGAATCCACCAGGTCTTTGACTTTCATTTGTAAGGCCCTGCATTTTTCAGTATTGTGACCAGGTGCATTGGAGTGGAAAGCACACCTGGCGTTGACATCATAATTCTTTGGGAGATTGAGGGGATCTGGTGGTGCCAATGTTCTTAACTCAACCAAGTTAAGCTTCAGGAGTTGTGGTAATAAGGCAGCATAAGGCATAGGGATAGGGTCAATCACCCTGTTTGCCTGTGATGGTCTTTGTTGTAAGGGACGCTGTTGTTGGTTGCTATTGTTGTTGTTGTAGGTTCTCTGTTGCGGATACTGAACTTGTTGTTGATATTGTGGTTGTTGTTATTGAGGATATGCTGATTGTTGAGGAATCGGAGCTGGAATGGTAACAGCTGCTACTGACCGGTGTACATACTGAGGTCTGCCCCTGCTTGCATGAATGGAATTGGTCTCACCGGCTCTTCGGGGTCCCACAAAAGGCTTCCTGGGATTACTGGATGAACTTGCACCACTGTCAGAAATTTTGCCCATTTTTAAAAGGCTTTCAATACTTTCCCCAGCTATAACTACGTCAGCAAAACTGGTAGAAGAAAAGGCAGCCAGTCTATCAATATATGTTCCTTGCAACGTATTCATGAACATGTCGGCCATTTCTATTTCCGACATGGGTGGTTGGACAACAGCAGCAAGTTGTCTCCACCTTTGGGCATATTCCCTGAAGCTTTCTCTGGAAGACTGGGACATTCCCATCAGGAGGGTCCTGTTAGGAGCCATGTCCAGATTGTATTGATATTGCCTGATGAAGGCTTCAGCTAAGTCCTTCCAGTATCTAATGGTAGCCCTGGTCAAGTGCGAATACCACTCTCTTGAAGCCCCGGTCAGACTATCTTCAAAATAGAACATCCACAGCTTCTCATCCATAGTATAAGCTTTAAGTCTTCCCAGGAAAGACTGCAGGTGAGTTCGTGGACAAGAGGTTCCATTGTATTTCTCAAAGCACGGGGGTTTGAATTTGTGGGGAATTCTCACCCCATCCACTAGCCCCATGTTCATTACATCGAAGCCCAAGGAATTCTGAGACTCCAAAGATCTCAACTTCTCAGCAATTTCATCTAACCTCCTGTCATAGACTTCATCTCCTGCTCCCATAATAGTAAACTGCTCTTCTTGGGGATCCTCCTGCAAGATTCTCCCCCAGCAGTATTACCCTGCACATTCTTTGGGATGTTAGCTTCTGGATCCAGATGAGGTCCAAATACTGGTGGATCAATACGAGGCTGACCCCTTTCATTGTTGCTAGTTCCTCCTGTCCCAAGATGAGGCTCCTCAAGAGTTTGCCTTTCCACCAGTTCTCTTAATCTTTCTTGACTTTGGGCCAAGCCAGTCATTACAGCCATGAATTGAGACATCTGATTCCTAATTTCTACTCTCTCATTAGCCATCTGATTTCTGACCTCAGTCAGATCCTGCTGTACTTGCTCCATTTGAATACCAGGAAGGTTGTTGCGAGTCGGGTACCGGTGCGCGCGGTTGACAGGGAACACTCGGCGACGAGCAATGTTTCCTGAGATCATAACAAAGTTAGTAACAAATAATAACAAAACCTACAAAACAAAACAAGGTTAGTATGCAATGCAGTATGCTTATTTGTTTTCCAAGGTATCAGGTTTGGTTCTTGGTTTTGACCCTTCCAGACCTCGAGGAAGATGTTTGATGTTGCTGAGAAAAGAAGCCCAATGAAAACAAACTAATATATTACAAATGCTGAACAATACATAGTCTGTTTTACAACACATGCCCATGGAGGGTCAAAATACATCAAAAAGAAAAAGTACATCAAATGAAAACAACAACAAACAAAGAGTCAGACATCCAGTCCAAACTCATCCTCTCTGACTTCCTTCAGGAGTGCCTCAGTCACTGGACCAGCTGGGTGCTCTGTAATGGTCCTAATGAGGAGGTTCCTGGTAGCAATGGCAGTGGTCAGCTTCTTGTGCCTGTCCTGGTCTTTTGATCTCTTCAATCCTTCCCTAAGCTTCAACTCTGAAATCTCCTTCTGGGCTGCCAACAAAGCTTCCTGCTGCTTCTTCTCATTGGCCTCCAACTGTTCAATCTTGGCTTGAGTTTTCCGATATTCTTGTGTACGGGCTTCAGTGATCCTGACCCACCTAGCCTGACTCTCTTGTAGATAGAGCTCAGTCCTAGCCTTCTGAATCTTGGCTTCTTTACAGGCATTCTTTAATATTTGTTCCCCAGCTCTAGCTTTCCTGATGTAGTCCTCTGTCTTCTCAATTTTGGTAAGATGCTCCACCTTGAGCTTCTCCAACCTCTCAATGTCCAGACGACCATCACTCCTTTCCCAAAGAGTCTTCTTCAAAGCTTGAGACAGGTTCTCATTCCTTTCCTTCAGCTTCTCAAATTCTTCCAGGCTGACAGTTGCTGCTGGCTGTACTGTAGATGGTCCAGGTATATCTTCCAAGGTGAAAGGCATCCCAGTAATCTGAGCTCTAGTACGGGACCAGTCATAGTACTGAGCTGAAGCAACATTATTACACCTTCCAAGAATATCCATCCCTTTTGTCTGGATGTTGTCCCAAGCCCAGGATGCTTGTCTGACAACAGCTGAATTAGGTTTCACTTCACAATACAGGGTCTCAGTTAAATCTTGTCCTCTGGGAGGGTGAACCAAAGCGTAGCCCAGTTGTCTCTTAAACAGCAAAGGATTGTAGTTGATGCAACCCTTTACTCCTATCAGGGGTACATTTGGGTATTGTCCACAGCTGGTGATAATGTCTTTTCCTTTGGTGCTCTGGGTGCACCATCTAATATCATCTGAAGTCAAAGCAATGAGCCTCTTGGCCCAATTCTTCTGTTGGTGAGGGTTCAAGAAGGCATCTGATTTAGGTAGGTGTCTGAGCAGCCAGGTGTGAAACAAAGGAGCACAACATCTCACCAACTTCCCCCTTTGTTTCTCATTCCTCTGATGGATGGAGTAATAGAAATCTCCCAGCAATGTGGGTATTGGGTTCCTCAGAAGAAAAAGATGAATGGCATTCTTGCTGACAAATTTGGGCTCATCTTCAAACAGTATAACCCCATATATGCTGAGGGCTATCAGTGCACAGACTACCCTCCACTCTCCCAAGGAGGCTTTCAGGATGGCCTGAGAAATCAAGAAGTCCAAGTGCAAACCAGGGATCCCAGCTTTTGTTGTCATGCTTTGCTCAATCAAGGCAGGCTCCAGGTACAGTGCTTTTGCTACTTCTCCATTGCTGGGAAAAGTCATTTCTGGGTTGAAAGGGAGTCCACCCCTAATAGGGACTCCAATCAATGAGGAAAACTCTTCTAGTAGAGGCCCTAACTGAAAGTCTGGGAAGGTGAAGCATCTCAAAGGAGGGTCATAAAACTGCAAGCAGGTGTGGATCATGCTCCTCTGTGAAGGGTCAAGGTCCATAACCATATCCAGGATACCTCCATAGTGCTCTCTAAATAGGGGGATGTGGCCAGGTGTGATGAGTGACTGGACCTGCCTGATACCAGTCAACACAGGCTCAAAGAAATGGTAGGATATGTTGCTCTTCCTGGGAGTAGTCATAAATGCTGAAGAGGAGGAAGATAGGTGCTGATGAAGATCAAGGCTGATACTGGAGATGAGCCACTGACAGGCTGATGCTGGTGATGATGAGAATAGCTGAAGCAGATAACTGATGAAGCAGAGGTCTGTGCAGAAGAAGGGGTCAAAACCAAACCAGATATAATGTGGATACCCTGAAAAACAAATAAACAAATGTTAAATGATGCAATGATGATGTATGCAAATGATATGCAAGGGTTTGTGATCAAGCTGGATCTGATTATCTGTCTTGATATAAGCCCATGTATGCTCAAAGAAAGTCCAGATGAAGGTTCAGAAATCCAGTAACCAGGGTGGGGGACTCAAATAAAGAGTCACATGTCCAGGGTTAATCACAAGAACTGTCCAAAATGAGGTGCCCTTAAACAAAACAAGTAACAGGGTATGATGTGGCCAATGGTACCTGCAAACCTGTAAACAGCCCAACCCCCTCATAGGTAGTGTTCTAGAACAAGGATCCTCAGACTTGGATCAGTTATGAGAAGTGTAAACACTTCTAACCCGGAGGTACAATGTTTACAATAACCATAAAAGATCCTCCTCTAATTCACCTCAGCTTCTGAAGGTCATAATAAAGGTCATCCAGACTTAGCAGGCTTCCCAGGTAGCCCTAGCACTACAGGAAATCTGTAGCACAGAGTTCTCAAGGAGAAACCCACATCTGAACCGTGTTTCATATTCCCGCACCAGACCGAAATGGAATGGGAAAGAACATGAACCACTTTAGCCTAGGTGTCACTCAGGTCCCAGGTATAGGACCTTAAACTCTCAATGAAACCCCACCCATCAAGACAACAAACCAGATCCAACAATGACAGTATGAAATATGCAAAACTGTAAAGAAAGCAATAAATAAAGCTGTACAGAAAGCAATAAATAAAGCAATATAAATAAACACACAATTAGCACATGACACCCCAGTAAACACAAATCAAACAAGCGCTAGGAGGAACCCACAAAAAGAACCAGAAGCCCTGGTTACAGTGTCACCTACCCAGCTGAGTCGCCAAGCTGTCGCTCCCACCAAAATGAGGCTAAGTCCAATGGGGTACAGACGCGAACGGTCGGCGAAAGAGATAACACACAAGGGTGAACTCAGAAAGAAAAGAGTCGCCAGCTAGGCATTTTTATCCCGAGGGAAAGGTAATGCTGCATAAACCTGAGAAAAGATGGATAAGACGGTTGCGAACCAGAGAAACTGAGAAAGTGGGTTGGTTACAACCTGGGAAGGTATTAGCACCCAGATTGTCCGTCGTACTCGACGGGATCCACGCTTAAAAGATTTGTGTTTTAAAAGAGGGTAGTGTCAGTGCTATTTTGTGTATCAAAGCTGGAAAGAAAGTAAGTGTCAGTGTAAAAGAAATGTGAAGTGTATAAGAGAAGTGTCAGTGTAAGAACAAGAGTGAAAGGCTAAAGATAATGAGGCTTAAAGAATAATGCTGGAAGGAGGGGGAATATACAGAGACTTTTGTTCGATAACTGTTAAGTTATGCCTACGTATCCTCTCGTGCAATGAGGAAGTCATAACACCGTAGTTCGACTCAAAGAGACTGAAAGATAAATTGACTGATGAACTGCTTGCTTGTCTATGCTCAAGTGTATGACCTATCTGGCTCAGGTGCAAATTGTCTTGCATTAGACGGAAGAAGCGAGTTCTCGTTTATGAGTGAATGAGATGACAAAAGAATCCCGGAGGAGACGATTATTATTTGTTTTTGGTGTTTTCAATCTTTTATTGCCTTTTTGGAGTTTGTCATAAGAAAATGAGCTTAAGCCTAAACCAAGGGTTAGTAAACTCATCACATCCTCCCTCTGATTAGGGGTAATGAGAATACCTTAAGTATGAAGTAAGCACTTCACACTTAATCACCATGATGTAGGATTAAGATCATTAACCTACTTGTATTTATTTAGATGTTTTTATAGTTTTTGTTTAGTGTTAAGTAATGAGTTTAAGCCATAATCAAGGACTTAATGGACTCATTACACCATCCTAATAGAAGGATAATAGATGAGAACATTTAAGCTGAGGAAGGCTCCTCAACTTAATCCATGATCAGGGATTAACCTCATGACAAAACAAAGCCTTTATTAAAGTGGATTTTAGTTAATGATAAGGTTAAGGAATGGAATTTAGGGTTTGTAAGACAACTTGCGGGGGACTTGTCCATTAACACTAGGGTTAGTCCTTCTTAACCACTTAAGGAAGAATTAGAACCCTAATGCAAGGCCCAAGTTACAAGTTTGATGTCTTAGTGATTATTAAATGGATTGATTAAAGGATTTAAACACATTAAGGGTTTGACACTTAGGATTAAAGTTATACACTCCATCCTAATAGAAGGATACATGCATAACCCTAATCACAAAGCCTTAAAGCCTTTAAGGTTTAGTCCTTGATTAAGAGATGAGAAGAGAAGACACAAAGATGACACAAAGGTAAAACTAATGGGGGACTAATCAAACCCTAATTGCGATCATGCTTGGGTATTCCTAGGGTTTATGAGGCTTGCAAAAGATCATCAAGAAGAGCCACCAGGGAAGAAGCAGGATGAAAGGAAATGAAGCAGCAAGAAGCAAAACAACTTGCTTCACTTAAGAAGATAAGTTGCTTGAAGAAAGAAAGTGATGGAGGAACATGAATGAGCAAGCTCACTCTAATACAAAAGTAAAATGCATCAATGATGCATAAGAGAGTTGAGAAGAGATTATGAGAGGTGAAGGCAAATTCACTTCTCACACACTTACCACCTGAAAAGTTAGCAACAAGAAATGAAATGAAATGAAAGTGAGATGAGATGCCAAGATGCAAAACAAAGTCAGAAGCATAAACATGATGTCAATGATGCTAAGAGATGATGCAAACACATGACAAGAGTTGTGGATGATCATACAAGGATGAGGATGCAAATGAAGCATGCTTTGAACCATAAAAGTTCATGAAAGTTTATGAAATGGAATGAATGCATAACATGGAAAATGAATGAAACAATGATCAAGCATGGTTCTAGTATGTCCTAAGATGTCTTATATGTCATGTTGATGCACAAAATGTCATGGTAAGTTCATGTATGCAAGCAAATGAGAGATGAATGCAAATGAAAGCCAAAATTAGGGTTTACATACAACATGCAATGCAAAATTCAAAATCAGAAGCAAATGACATGATAAAAAATTGAAAAGGGGATCAAAGGTACCCTAACCCTACACAAGTTCACTGCCCAAAGGAGGGGACCTAAGTCTTAACTTAATGGAAGTTATGATTTTCTCAAGTCAACTAGGGTTTCAAGGCACTTCAAAAGGAAAAATGCACATCAAATTGAAAATGAAAGATAAATTCAAACCAATTTTACCCTAAAAACTACATGATATGAAGGATGCAATGCAAGAAGAACCATCATCAAACTCTTCATGGTTAGGCAGAATGAATTTTTCTAAGTTAGGACCAAAATATTCCCTTTTAATAACTTTAATTCCAAGGAAAAATATCAAAATAGGTCAAGAACCAAAAAGAAATTTGTTTGAAGAGTTTGATAATGTTCCTAAATGTATTAAAATGCAATTTGAATTTTTTTGTGATTTTTATATACCTAAATGTATTTTTAATTAATTAATTTTCATTAACTAATTAAAAATAAACATTTAAATGATTTAAAAATAATTTTTAATGCAAAAAATAAAAATAAAATTATATTCAGAAAGAGAAAAATATTTTAAGTCAGCATGCAAAAAATGAAATTTTTTAGAAATGATTTGCTATTTTAAATAAAATGAACAAATTAAATGAAAAGAAAATGAATTAAAAATTAAATAAAGGAAAGTATGCCAAAGGGAGGGTTCAGATTGATTCTGGGCTTAAGACGTTTGACTGGGCGCGCATCTGGACGGCCCAGGTTCAAACCTGACTAATTTTCATTAATTCATTAATTAAACTTAATTAAATCAGAATTAGGGCTAATGACTAGATCTCACCCATTGAAACGCGCGCGGGAAACAAAATCTAATGGCTCATGTTCAAATGAAACCCTAAATCTGATTAAAGCCCTAATGGCTTTCAGGTCACCGGAGAAGAACTCCGGTCGTCTTCTCCGGTGACATCCCTCCCTGAAAAATCTCAACTTCTTCCCTGGGTCATTTCTGGAGCTCTAAAGCTCCAGATTTGTTCCTCTCACTCCCCTAAACCTAAATCCAACCTCAAATGGAATTTATTTCCAGCCATAAACATGATTCGAAGCCAAGAACACAAATATGCAAAACTTTCAGACAAGCAATACACCCTCATCTCTCCATCATTTTCAATAATTTCAAGTTCATTACACTCAGGGGATCAAACACAACCAATTAAGAACTTAAAATAAAGGTTCTGGAAAAAAGTTTCACATTGCTACCTGAGATGAAGCTTTCCACCCCAGAGCTTTCAGGCTGCTTTCCTTCTTCCAAATGCCTCCAATGAACTCCCTGAAGAAGCTTTGATGCTTGGTTGGAGTGTTTTGAGGCTGATTTGTGAGTTTGATACAGTTCAGTTCAATGAGAGAGGGGAATCGCGTTTTTGATATAAAGGGTTTCAGGGCCAGGTGATGGTTGGGAAATGATCAGTGGATCATGGTGAATGGTTCTGTGAAGTTTGATTTGAGGTTTGAGGCTTGTGTGATGAGATTCGAATGAAAATGCAAAGAGGGAAGTTTTTGTGAACTATGGTGATGCTCTGGTTCCAGGCTCCAAGATTGTGTGAAATGTGATCCTTGAGGCATGTATGTGAAGCTATGATTGGTCAGAGTAGTTGGTATGGCTCAGTTTGATTGGTATGGCTCAAGTTGCATAAAGTCAACATTTGTGTAAGTGAAGGTATGGGCTGGTTCAGTCATGGTACAAGGGCATGGTTCGAATCAGCTTGCTTCAAGGAGGTCCATGGAAGTCATATTTGGCAGCTGGCACAAGTGGATGAGAAGCTTTGGGTCATTTTGCAAATTCATGGAGTTTTGGCCCCTTTTGGATTTCTTAATGATCAAGGCATGAAAATGAGTGATTCTTTAGGCCATTCTGAGTTTTAGGTCATGTGTTGTGTTTATGTAATGCTTAGAAGTCATTTTGAAGTCATGGAAATGCTTGGCATGTGAATTTGCAAGTTTTCCTCTTTGGTGTGAAAGTGAAAATTTAGTGATTTTTCCCAACTTTGACAAGCCATAACTTTTGATCTAAAATGAATTAGAATGAGTTCTTGTACTTTTTGGAAATGGGAGGGTCCAATCTACAACTTTCATGACCAAAGATTTTTCATTTGAAGCATTTTTGAATCAAAAAGAGGAGGTTGAAAAACTTTCCCAAAATGGTAAGTTTGCATTACAAGTCACTTTCCCAAAAAGGAAACTTTGAAAATGGCTTGAAATTCTTCAATTTTGTGAACTTATAACATCTTCTAAGATAAAATAAAGATCATACACATTCAAAATGATGGAGAACCCCCTTTGGTTGGATGATTGGGGGCCTCAGATGCCCTAATTTTGCACTGACTTTCTCAAGAAGTCACCTATTGATCAAATGCCTTCCCCATTGAATTTCTTCATGAAAATTGATATGCATGATCCTCATGACATATAGAGACCAATAGAAACAAGAATGACCAAAAAAATTGGAGTTATGGCCTCTGAAACCAAAACCCTAATTTTAGGTCATCTGTGTAGTTGAGCCTGGCTCTACTTCCATGCCTTTCTCAGTTCTTGTGATTCTTTGAATTCCTTGATCTTGGGAGGATATAATATGAGGTTTGAACATACATGGACCCTCTTGAGATGATTTAAGACCTTTGGAGTGGCTCAGATGGCCCTTGGACTGCTCAGATCACAAACCCTAGATGCAGATGGCTTTGAAACAATGCAGTGAAGCAAAAATGCAATATGGGATGCTATGATTGAACCTTATGCAAATGAAAAGCATCACAAGCCATGGTGTGAATGAGTGAGGGCAAATTTGGGGTGTTTACAGAGTGTTACACTATAAGACTGGGAGGTGCTTACATTGTCAAGAGGATGTTTTAGCCATGGAACACCATGCATGATGATGGAAAATGTTGAGGGCTTGTTGACTCAACTGTTGGTCTCACTGCCATTGTAAATTTGATGTGTGTATGAATTTTGTAACTCATAATTATGAGCATGTTATAATACTATATATATGTATACATAAACATTCTGAACAGGTCCCCGTGGCCTTCAACTAGGGCAACAATAACGATTGTAAGAGAGGTGGTGGGTGTAAACACCCCAAATTTTCCCTCTCTTTTTTCTCACACCTTTTCTTGTGATCCTCCATATTGAATTGCATAAGCATACCATCTCACACTGCATAGTTATTTCACTACATAGCTGCATAACTAGGGTTTGTGATCAAATGAATCTTAGACGTGGTTTGAGCTATCTCAGAGGCCATGAAGCATGCCAAGAGGGTCCATGAGTGTTCTATGATCATATTATGCATCCAAGGGTGTTTTGAAGTCACAAAATCTCAGAGGATTTTAGAGTTACCCAGGCAGGCTCAGGGCTCCTACACAGATGACCAGAAATTAGGGTTTTGGGTTTGAGGCCCTTACACTCAAAATTTTTGGCCATTTTTTATTCTATTGGTCTATATATTTCATAAGGAGCATGTGTATGAAATTTGATGCAAAAATTCACTGTGGAAGTCATCTGATCAAGTGGTAACCTGTTGTGCAAGAAAAGTCAGAATCAGGGCATCTGAGGCCTCCATCAAGGGTACCAAAGGGTCATCTTCATCAATTTGAGGTCCTATGATCTTTATTTGATCTTAGGAATTCTTAGAAGTTCACAAGATTGAAGAATTTTGAGCCATTTGAAAACTTGCCATTTTTGGACATGACTTGTAATGAAAACTTTCCATTTTGGGAAAGATTTTCAACCTCCTCTTTCTTGATCAAAAAGGATTCAAATGAATTTTCTTCAAACATGAAAGTTGTAGATTGGATCTTCCCATTTTCAAAAATTACAAGAACTCCTCTTGATTCATCCTAGAACTCAAGTTATGATGGATCAAAGTTGGGAAAAATCTTATAATTTTCAAGTTCATGTCAAAGAGGGAAATGTGCAAAATGGTATTTCAGGCCTTTATGTGACCTCTAATCCACTCAAATACATCATGACATGATCAAACAATTTCTAAAGATCAGAATTGGGCCAAGAATCTACGGTTTTCATGACTTGCTTCTCAAGAAATGTCAAAGTTGTGAAATTGCAAAAACCATACAAACTCTTGAATCAAGCATCAAAGCTCATAAAAATTGATCCAATGATGCTCCTTGAACTAAGCTGAGGCAGCCCAAGACCTCAAATCACTTATGCCATGGCCCATACTTCAAGTACACAAACTTTTGACTTTTTGCATTTCAAACCATACTAATCCCACAATGCCACAACAACTCTTCTGACCAATGGCAATTGTTTATAGAAACCCTAAGGAGGATAAAACACAACACAACAAGCCTTGAAACAAGACAAACATCAGATTGCACAAAATCCCTCAAAAACTTCCTCTCTTCGATTCTCTGAAACCAGCCATCAAACTTCCAAAATTATTTCACCAATCAACCACAAATCATCCATAGAACATTTCCCACCCATCACCATGGCCTGAAACACCCTAAAACAAAAACACGATTTCTGCTACATCAGAACTGGACCTCAAAAACCAACTACTTTCAAAGCATTCTATGCACTCCACTAGCTTCAGGAGGTCCAAAGAAGTCATTTTGCACAAGAGGGAGGTCCTGAAAGCTCCATTTTGAATAACTTCAGTTAAGGTATCCATCAAGAACTTTTTTCTCAGAACCTTGATTTATTGTTACAAAATGAATCTATGTGTTGCACTGATCATCCTGATGTGTTTAAAATTGAAAATGGTTGAGAAATGAGCATGCATTGTTGTTCTAAAAGTTTGCCCGTGAAAATATTTTTGATTCGATTCTCTTGATTCATGTGTTATAAATATTGTTTGATGCTTGATTTGTGTTCAATGATGTTTGGGGAGTGTTTATGGGCATATTTAATGGTGTTTAGTGGCCTGTAGAAGAAGTTAGGGTGAGGGGCTTGCCGGAGAAGACGACCAGAGCTTATCTCCGGTCGCCTGAGATTAATTAGGGTTTTGGTTGCCAGATTGATTGTGAGCCGTAGGATCTTGATTAGCCTTGCATGTGAATGGTCCATATTTATCATTAAACCCTAATCCTGATTAATTAAAATAAATCTTAATTAATTTTCCAGATTGAACCTGAGCCATTGGATAGCGCGCGTAAGCCAATTTTGAATCACAACCTTAGGATCTTCATACCTCAGGTCTTGGTGACTAGCAATCTTAGCTCTCCATCCAGTCCCTGCGCAATCCTGACCCTCCATTCAACATACTTTGCATTTTATTTTCTTTTTATTTCATTTTATTTTCTTTATTTATTTAAAATAGTAAAACATCTTCTAAAAATTTGATTTTTTGCATTTTCACTTTAAATATTTTTCAGAAACCAAAAACGTTTTTATTTTTAATTTTTGCATTAAAAATCCATTTTTAAATCATTTAATTGTATTATTTTATTAATTCATTCATTTTAATTAATTAAAAATACTTTTAGGTATTTAAACATCACAAAAAAAATCATGAAGCATTCTTACATGTTTAGGACAATTTACAAACTCATTTTACAAATTCCTTTTAGGGTTTGATCATATTTTGACAATTAACCATGAATTAGGGTTTCCAAATTTCTTAATTTTCTAACCTTAACTTTAAAAATTCATTTATGATCAACTAAGATGAGTTTGTGTATGGTTCTTTTTGCATTATTTCATACTTTGCATGTAGTATATAGGGTATTTAACTCATATTTTTGCATTGCATTTTCCATTTGTTTGGCATTTTTCATGAAGAAGTACCCAAAACCCTAACTTAACTTAGAAAAACCATAAATTGACTTTGGTTTAGCTTCTGACTTCAATCTTTGGGGAGTGATCTTATGTGTGTTTAGGGTTAATTTGGTTGAAATTTCAATTTTTTATCATGTGTTTTGCTTCTGTTTTGATCATGGACATCTCATGCATTCTAAAAACCCTAATTTGCCATGTTCATTTACATTCATCTTTGCATACCTTAATCATGTGAACTTGTCATGACATCTCATGCATTTGTATGTAATCTTAGATACCTTAGGACATGTGTAAACATTGGTTGATCATTGTTGCATCCATTTGGTATGTTTTGTATTCATTCATTCTTATGTGTATTCATGTGATTTCAAGCCTCTAACTTGCTTTCCTTTGCATCTCACCTCTTGTATGATCATGCATAAACATTGTACATGTCCTTGCATCATTTCATAACACATTTGAATTGTGTTTGCACTTATGGTCTTGATCATTGCATATTCATTTGTCTTGTTTCCTTTTTTTTCATGTCTTATTAATTCATACTAACCATTTTAGGGGCTTCAGGTAAGTTGTTTAGGATGTGGATTTGCTTCCACATCCAACAACTTCTTATCTCTTCATTTGCATATTTATTTGTCTTTGAAGTGAGTTTGACTCACTTATGCTCTCTCTTTCTCCTTTTCTTCCTCTTAGGTTACTTAACGTCTTCAGGAAGTAAGTAACCTATTCTCCTTTCTCTTCTCTTTTCATCTGCTTTTTCTTCCTTGGTGGCCATCTGAAGATCTTTTCTTAAGCCTCACAAACCATAGGAATATCCAAGCATGATAACTTTAGGGTTGTACATAGTCTCCCCTAGTTTTTACCTTTGAGTCTCCTTGAGTCTCTGCTTCTCATCTCATAATCAAGGCTAAACAGTTAAAGTTTTAAGACTCTGAATTAGGGTTATGCCCGTATCCTTATCTTAGGATGGAGTGTATAACTTTAATACTTAGTGATAAACCTTTAAGTTGTTTACACCTCCTAATCAAAACACCTAATAATCATTAAGACTTAAGCTTGTAACTTGGGCCTTATATTAGGGTTACATCTCTGCCTGTTGGTTCAGAGGGACTAACCATAGTGTTCAACGGACAAGTCCCCCTTAGGTTTAGTCTTACAAACATAAAATCCATTTCTTAATCCCACCTTCAATTAAAATCTACTTTAATAAAGGCTTGTTATATAATGATTTTAATCCCTAACCATGGATTAAGTTGAGGTATCTTCCTCATCTTAACTGTTCTAATCTATTATCCTTCTCTTAGGATGGTGTAATGAGTTCACTAATCCCTGATTATAGATTAAACTCATTACTTAACACAAAACAAAAATAAAAAAACACTTAATAATCACAAGTCGGTTAATGATCTTAATCCTGCATCATTAGGATAATTAAGTTGAGATTTTCATCTCATACTTAAGTAGACTCATTATCCCTAATCAGGGGTGATATAATGAGTTTACGACCCTTGATTAAGGCTTAAGCTCATTATCTTATGCAAAACAACAAAAAGCAATAAAAAACTGAAAACACAAAAACAAACAATAAACGTCTCCTCTGGGATTCTTTTCTCATCTCACTCACTCTAAAAACGAGAACTCGCTTTTTCCGTTTAATGCAAGATAGTAGCACTCGAGCCAGATGAGTCATACACTTGAGCATAGATAAGCAAGCAGTTCACAACAAAATCAACCAGTATCTTTGAGTCGAACTACGGTGTTCTGACTTCTTCATTGCACGAGAGGATACGTAGGCATAACTTAAAGGTTATCAAACAAAATTCTCTTTGTCTCCCTCTCTCCTCTTTCTAGCTTTCTTTCCTTAGCCTCGGTTTTGAACACTCACTTTCTTCTTTGCACTGACACTTTGTACATCCTTTTATCCCTAGATTTTATGCACAGTTTAGCACACACACCATTCCCCTTTAAACACAATCAGGTATGCGTGGATCCCGATGAGTACGACGGACGATCTGGGTGCTAATACCTTCCCAGGTCGTAACCTACCCCCTTACTCAGTTTCTTTGGTTCACAACCGTCTTATCCACCTCTTTCCAGGTTTATGCAACATTACCTTTCCTTCGGGATAAAAATGCCTAGCTGGCGACTCTATTCAACCTCAACCTCCAACATCGCCGACGGTTCGCGTTTGCACCGGGATGAAAATCCGGGGGAGCGACAGTGGGGTGTCTGCAAGGTACTCCGACGCTCAAGTAAGTTTCATTGGGAGGATGAAAGCAAGACAAAAGCGTTAGAAAAGTGTATAATTTGGTAGTATAGAATTGAATACCTGACTCTCCAAGGGAGAAGGGTATTTATAATGGCATACAATTGAGATATATAGACGTGTGGTCCGCGATTGGGTCTAACTGCTTCCGTGAGTTTTGGAGGGGAAGTTGATCGCTTGGTAAAGATCAAGAGTGTGAGGGGGAGATCCCCCAATGACTATAATTCTAACGGCTATATTCCTTATTGGTTGTGCCCAAATATGGACTGGGTTGGCCTTGTCTAAAGGGCAATAACTTTGGTGAGGATGCTGGTCGACGAATAATAATGTCGCGAATATGCTTAAATGTGACCAACATAAAAGCTTAAGAGTCCACGAGGACAAGGTTGTTACAAATGATATTTTTGTTGAGGAGTAGGGATGCACACGGGGAAGTTTGAAAGTTGTTTATTTTGGAAAGTGCAGAGTTGTCTTAAGAAGCTAAAATGTTTGGTGTTCCGCTGACACGTGTGGCAACACATTAATTGTTTTGATAATGCCCAGGGAATCTAGGTTTAGGCAATGATGGTTTTCCCCTTTCATTTCCCTATACGGGAAAAATCCTTATATAAGGAAGGGCCTAAGCTCATTTGAGTATTTCACGCAAATTCCTCCCCTTATCGGATTTCTCTGCTCTACAACTCTACCATTGCCAGAAACTTCATCGCCGCCATCAACTTCTTCAATTTTCATCTTCAATGGATCAAGGTACGTATCCATCTCCTTCATCCTTAATTTTTCCGGCAAACATGAAGAACATTCATGAATTTTTATGAATTTCTGGAATTTCTAGACAAATTTCATGAGTTCTTATAGCGCATGAATATCTGAGAATCCCTTGAAGAACATGAAAAACACATGAATGTTTAGATAAAGTTTATGTTTAGTGTAGAAGATGAAGTTTAGATCTTAGTAGGATGCCTATTAGGACATTTTTGTGTATGTAGTCGGGCATTAGGCCTATGTCGAGGATGACTGGTCATTTGTCGGGGAATCCCTCAAAGGGATCCTCCTCGTTGGGTATTTTAGGTGCCCGTACGACAAAAGGAGGTCTTCCTCGGGAGAGGATTCCTACTTATCTAAGGATAGTCCAAAATCTACGTTCAACGTCTGGGTCGAGGACACATCCTCGACCTTTGCACCGCCCTTTCACTTAACTTTGCAATGGAAGGGTGAATTTGACTCCTTCGAATTCACTTATTTTCCTCTGCTTTTCATGTGAAAGGGTCAAATGCGAGGATGACCAAATTTTGGAAGAAAATGTCACCCAAGATGAGGGGGCTGGAGTCGCTGACGTCCCCGAGGAAGATCGCCTGTGGATAATTTTTGAGCTATAAGAGACGACCTCGGTCTTTTCCATAGATGATTCAGATGCTTTCAGCCTGGTGGAGAACTAGAAGAAGGGAGACCCGATCAATTGGTGGGAATTTTCCCCGAAACCTGAACATAGGATTTTCTCACACTACCAAGGGTTGATGTTTCCTATGTATGAGTTCACGTTTTGGGAGGTTGGGCTTCGTCTGCCCTTTACTGGCTTTCAGCAGGCGATCTTCACACATCTAGTGCTCGCGCCTTCCCAACTCCATCCGAACATAATGGCGTTCATCCGGGCATTTGAATTGGTCTTCCGCTACCTAAACATTGGCACAACCGTTAGCTTATTCTTTCGGGTGTTTGATAACTTGAATTCATATAGATTATTTAATGCAATTTCCGATTAATTAACATGCTTATTTATTTGTTTTGGACGATATTATGCATAAATTGTGTTTGTTTTGTAGACACTCGATCGGACACGTCATTTGGAGGTAAGAATACAAAAAGGAAGCATTTAAGACAAGAAACAAGGGAAAATAGAAGGAAAATGACAGAAAAATGCATTTCTGCACTTTTGCTGTCAGACGAACGTCTCAGCAACCAGACGATCGTCTCATTGCCCAGACGCCTAACTTGGAGTTGAGTTGGTCGTATCATCCTTAAATTGCTCATTTCAAATATAAGATGTTCGTTTCATATTAATAATTCAGCAAACGTGAAAGTCGTAACAACAAGTAACAGAAGTCAATATTCATAGAGATTTTTCCGGTCACACAGAGAATTCCCCTCACCCTAGTTTGATGTCCAATTTGAGCAGGAGAGCTTCGTTTGATGTCCAATTTCTGCCGTTTTTATTCTACGAAGTTCGCCTTTATTTTTTCAGTATTACATTCGTTTTTATTTCTTTTACCGAACCTTAGTGATAGTTTCTTCCATTATGAAACTATCACCATTTTATTGTTTCTAGCCACTGCATTTTCGTTTTCGTTTCAAGTTCCGAAGTTTGGTTGATCAAGGATATTGCAACCAGGTTTCTAATTTTAATGTTATTTTATTTATTTATTATCATATTTATTTCTATTATGTAATTTTTCTCCTTCTACCTTTCTTTATTTAATATATCAGCTTAAACCGTTAATCGGTATGTAATTGTATAAACTGGAACAAATTCGATATAATTAGGCTAAAACCTTAAATTAAGTTATAATCTGGTTTCGATTTCTTGTTTTAATTAACTTTCGTTACGAGAGTAAGAGAGTCTAAAAGATTAGGATTAAGACCACAGGAGTGTGAGATCATAATCAAATAGCTGAAATCGGACATTAGTTTTAAACACAGCGAGAGCGCTTTAAAACCAATTAGGACCTTTAGGTTTCCAAAAAGTATTTCTAACTTGAATTGACACAACGAGAGCGCTCAATTGAACTTAGGAGTATAGTATTAGGCAAGACCACGAGAGTGTGAGTCGAGGACTTTTAAACCGAGAGTTTCTACGGATAGATAACTTAATAAACCTTAATAAGCCGACCCTCTATTGAATTCGCGAAGGCAAATTCAATTACATACCGATAATTTATATCATTAATTTAATTTAGTTAATTCTTAACCCTTTAAAACCCAAAATGTAATACCCCGTAATTAATAAAATACTCTAGATGATATTAATTAAGCTTAATAGGGTTCTGGTGTGCTCTGAGAGTTTTCAATTAAAATTAATTAGAGCAACTGAAAAATTTGAATTAATTAATTAGTATTATCTGACTCAGAGGTTTTATCAAATATTCGACTCCGAGACATTTTTGGATACTCCCAATTCGGACCAGTTAGTGTTACTAACTGATAAATATAATTGTTTTGTTTTAAAGAAATAAAGAAAGAAGGGTTTATAAGAAGAAAGAAAAAGAAAGTTAGTAAGAAAAGGAGAAAGAAGGAAAAAGGAAAGAAAGAAAGGGAAGAGAAGAGAAAGGGGAGGAAGAAACCCTAGAAGAGGGAGAGCATGGATCATCACCATTTCTTCATCAAATCTTCACTTCGCCAACCTCATCGTCGATTGCAAGGTGGGTTCATAGTTAGAAGCTTTTGTTTTAGATTTTGGTTGAATTTTAGAGTTTATGAATTTTTAGGTTTTTGGTAGAAAATCTTGGAATCGAAATAATAAATGGTTAAAACTCGACTAAACTTTAGTATGATATTTAATATATGACTATATTCATATTTAATGTTTGATTCCTCTGTTGGGTGATGATTTTGGATGAGTTTGGCATGGAAATGACTGTTTCCCGTAAGCCATTTTTCTGGAAATCGCAGAGCTCGCTCAGCGAGCAGTTTGATTATGCTGAAAAACCTGAGTTCTGGTATAGCTTGCTTAGCGAGCGAGTTAATTTCTGGAAAGGCTCAAATGCAGGAGCTTGCTCGCTCAGCGAGCAGACCCCCTCACTCAGCGAGACATGGGAGTGTTGTTTTTGTGATTTTATTCATAACTTGTGATCCAGGTATCTGTTTTAGTGTTCAACATATCATTTTGAAGCTAATAATATATTCTATCTTTTGAGACTGAGAAATATTATTTTGAGCCGACTTTTACCCGACTTTTCCGATTAACCGTAATTATGTTAGTTAAGGAATTTTGGTATTAATCCAATTGTGGAAAACATATTAAATCATGAGAATTGATTGAGAATAGAGACAATGAGATCATTGTGGGATTAGTTTAAAGGTTATAATTAAACTAAAATGTTAAGAATTATATGTTTGAGACTATATAATTAAAAGTATCAAGAATGGAGAAAGAGTTAGGAAATCTTACCATAAACCAATAGTCTGGCCTAGCTTTGTAACTAGAAATCGTTAGATGGTATGACTTGTGAGATGCTTAGGTTCATCCTAGGTTGTTGTGAATCGTTCACGCATAATACGCGGTGTCCTTCGAAAAGCCTTGAGTAAGCCTTGTGATGGGTATTACATTGAGTCCCATAGGAAGCATCCGTAAAGGATTGAGGTACCGTTGATATGGTTTAGGCTTGTGGTGGGTATTATATTGAGTCCCACGGGAAGCATTGAGTAAGTCTTGTGGTGGGTATTACAATGAGTCCCACGGGAAGCATCAAACTTGTTTTAGGCTTGTGGTGGGTATTACATTGAGTCCCACGGGAAGCATGGTTTAGGCTTGTGGTGGGTATTACATTGAGGCCCACGGGAAGCATTGAGTAAGTGTTGTGGTGGGTATTACACTGAGTCCCACGAGAAGCATCAGGCTTGTTTTAGGCTTGTGGTGGGTATAACACTGAGTCCCAAGGGAAGCATGGTTTAGGCTTGTGGTGGGTATTACATCGAGTCCCACGGGAAGCATTGAGTAAGTCTTGTGGTGGGTATTACACTGAGTCCCACGTGAAGTATCAGACTTGTTTTAGGCTTATGGTGGGTATTAGACTGAGTCCCACGGGAAGCATGGTTTAGGCTTGTGGTGGGTATTACATTGAGTCCCACATGAAGCATTGAGTAAGTCTTGTGGTGGGTATTACACTGAGTCCCACGGAAAGCATCCGACTTGTTTTAGGCTTATGGTGGGTATTACATTGAGTCCCATGGGAAGCATGGTAGTCGCTTGAGATGGGTGTTATATCTAGTCCCATGAGAAGTATAAAGGTAAGATCCTAGCTAGTAATAGTAGGATTTGTAGAACTTTTGGACGTGGTTCCAATGAGTGCGAGACGTGTAAACTCAAGGTCGTTTTCCTTTTTCAAATATTTGAGTTAGGATTGATAGAACCTTTAGAGCTGAGAGAACTCTAAGATAGCAAGAGTCGCCACCGACTTTTATTTTATCCAAAAGGAAAGGGCATAAAAGAACAGGAAAGACCTTAAAAAGATTTTGAGTTCGGGGGGTAGGTTATGTAAAGGGAAGGTGTTAGCACCCTTTACATCCATGGTTATCCATGGGCTCTTAGTTACTTAGCTCACTTTAAACTGTTTTGAGAAGTGTAGTGTGTGATTAAAAATTTTCTTAAGTACTTTATAATGATACTTGTATAGATTTATATAAAGACTTTGTTTTGAAAATTTGTTTGAAATGTGAAGTGTAATGAAATGTTTTTGAATGAGTGAGCAAGTACTTAAGAGGAACCTACCCAAATTTGAATGTTTACTGTTCTTAAATGTCCTTTCAATGGTAAGACTATCCCTATTATTAAGGAATAGGTAGTCATTACCTTGGATGTTATGAGGGACATGTGAAGGGTCATCTGTGTTTAGGCAACTGTAAGGTGTCTTAGCAATACGAAGGGACTTATCATCTTTTATTCGAAAGGGACAAGATCATTTACGAAGGCAACCTCGAAGGGACTTGATCTTTTAATATTGAAAGGGACTAGATGATTTGTTTATGAGAAGGGACTTTGCTTTTAGACACCTTACTCGACCTTTTTATTTAGGCAACATGAGGGATAACCTTAGGAAGTGAGATGGCGATCAAAGATCGACTTACGTGTGTGCGTGTATAGATTCATATATTTATCTTTATGATTAGTGATCTAAATTAATTTTAAAGCAAATAGGTTATCACTCCCTATATTTACTAACCAAAGCAATAATATTTATAAAAAACATAAAGCAATCATAAACTACGACTATTACAAAGCTTTTACAGTTACATTATAATAAAAACAAATTAAATAATAACTATATAATAAAATAAGCAATTAAATAAAAGGTTAGTGATAAAATAATTATAAGAAGAAAAGGGTTAGCACAAATGTAAAAACATATACAAGTTAAGATAATATTTTTTAATTAAATAAACAATTTTTAAGAATTTTTTAGAAAGGAAATAAGATGATGAGAATAATAAAAACCATATAATAATTATTTACAAAATAAGATTAATTATTTAATTACATATAAGAAAAATTAATTAAGTTTAATATTGAATAGAAATTAGGGTTAATTTTATAATTAAGAAAAATCAGGATTAGGGTTTTAGAAATTTAGAAAATATAATTAGGATTTATAATTTAATTTACATTATTAATTTAATTATTTACCAAAAATAATAAATATATAATAATAATATATACATATTTTAATTTAAAATAAAAAAAAACTAGGATTAAATTTTTTAGAAAATAAATTAAAGGTCCTTTAGAAAATATGAAGATAATATATTTACATATGATTATTTAAATGTGTTTTTATTATAAAAATGTAATTTATAAAATAAATTAACAAAACAGAATAATTAAAAAAAATGAAACTAAAAACTTACCTGGGGCAGGGATCGAACCCACGCCCTAGGCCTTTCCACCCTTGGACCAGCATGGCTGCCACCAGGCCAGCTGCGTGCTGGTGACAAAGTTTGGACAATGATATTTTTATTTTTTAACCTGTGAAAACATTGAAAAAAAATAAAACAAAATGGCCTGGGGACCATTCGTTCACAGACCAATGTATCAACCAACGGAACTAAACATGCACGTTTGAAATTGAACCAACAATCAAACTATATATTTTAAAACACATATTTGAATTTGATTTCAGCGCCAAAAATTCATCTCCTTCATCCAATTTCCTGCGAATTTTCCTTCAAAGTTTCTTGCGAATTTTCCTGCATGTTCTTGAACCAGAAAACCTATGTTTTTGAATCATCAAGCAAACCACAATATTAATATAAATTAACAGCCCATATCAATCACATGAAGTTTATATGTTATGGCTATGTTCTTAGAATCCATTTAAACACCCTAAATACCAAGATCCCGAATTCGAATCTCAAACCCTAACAATGGCATCTAATGATTTAGGCCATGAAACTTCAATTGGTTTATCCAGAAAGCTTCTATGCTTCAAAACAAACACAAATCAGCAAGCAAAATCAATTAGTAACGCATGAAAGTATGAAATCAAAAAAATGTAAAAACTTGAACAAGAGTGATTCGGTTAGAGCAATTCATGGTGTTAGAGATGCAGATGATGATTGCTACATGATCAGTGATGATCAGAGAAGCTAATGCAACCTTTAGAATGTCTTGAAATTCTTTCTAACTCCAAATACGTATATGACTTTTTTCTTGATATTTTGAAGTTGAAGGATATGTGTGGAGGCTGCAAAATCGTCCTCTTGTGCTTGCAGTGTGTTCATGTATATATATGGATGCAATTAGGTCAAAAAGAATGGGCTTTGTATCATGAAAATTGATTGCTTGATTATGAAGGAATCTCTCATTCAAAAATATCAAAAAAATCCAATATATTCTTACTATCTTGGCCTAGCACGAATTTGGATGTGAATATTTAGTCTTGAATGGTGTTTATGACCTTTTAGAATCCAAATCTTTTTCAAATATATGATTTTCATATTTTATTTTAATTTAATTTGTATTTTAATGAATAGAATTCAAATAAATATGAAATAAAATATAAAAAATCAGAAAATGAATGGGTTGGGTCGTGCTTGATGAGTTTGTAAAGATTGGATGGTAATTTGGTGGGCTCATTTAGCAAATATTGGTTTTAAGGCCTTATTTGCTTCATAAACTTCCCAAAAATTTCCCAACTTTGCAAGGGAACAAATCCTTTAATTTTAATGCTATGAAGGTGTTCTTGGACATTTTGGAAATCTTAAAGAGTCCTCTAACCAACCTCTTTGGTCTCATGTCCATATCTTTTATCATTCTCAAGTTATGCTCTTTGGAAGCTGTTGACTTTTTGTTGACTTTAAAAAGGACTTGTAATGTCTTAGCTCATACCTTCCAAATGAAGCATTTTTGGGCTTGGCTTGTGAGACACAAAGTTGTAGAGAATTCAATTTCATTCAAAATGAGATTTGGATGGAAAATGTTTGATGAAGCATGTAAAAGTTATGGCTGGTCAAAGTTCAGTTGACTTTTCCTGTGAAAACCCTAATTTAGAAACTCCTGATTCATGATGATCTGAAATCTCCTTGATGAATCATGATCAAACCTTGATCAAATGATGAATTTTACTTCATATACTTGATGTTGGCAAAAAATCATGAAGTTTGACTTTGGTTTGACCATAGTTGACCTCAGTTTGACTTTTTGACTGCTTTGACTGATTTTAACCTATCTGATCATCTGACTGAGCAAACCTTTGGGAAAAGTCTTGAAACTTTACATGGGGATTCTTGCACACATATAGGATGCTATGAAGCTCATTTGAAGTCTTGGAAGTTCATTTAGCCTGATGAAAGTCAAAAACCTAGTTTAAGATGCATTGCTTAGGAGGATGCATTGTCTGAGGGAATTGTCAAACTTTCTAACTAATTGTGAACCCTGTGAACCTTGTGAACCTCATGAGATGTCTTGTGAACTTTGTGATCCTTGTGAACCTCTTGGGACACAATGTATTGTCTTGTGGAGGGAAAATTTTGGGGTGCAACAGCTGCCCCTGTTCAATTTTCTGAAACTTGAGGGGTTAGATTGGTATATGTGCCAGTCGTGACCTGGAAGGTTGAAGGGGATTGAACACAAAAGCCCAAAAATTTGCACTCGTCGGTGCGTAAAGTAACACTGATGATTAGTTGTATATACTTGATTGGGCTTGAAGATGCCACTTGGAAGGACTGGAGATGGGCTTATAGATGCCATGGAAGAACTGGAAATAAGCTTAGAGATGCCATCTAAAATATCAGGATGTGATGATGTCTTTATGTTGATACTAGATATCAATACTAGGTCTTCGTATAGGACGTCTCTGAATCGTTTATGCAACATAGTTTGAATTGTTGAATAGACCAGTGGAGATAAATCTTCGTGACAATTATCTCTTCTGGAAATATCTTGGATTAGGGAATGGATCTTTGTACAGACCGTTTGCCTACTCTCCAAGGTCAAAAGAACGTCAGGATTAGTTCTTCTGAAAAATATATTGAACCAGGGAATGGATCTTTGTATAGACCGTTTGCCTGCTATTCAAGGGCCAAAAGAACGTCAGGATTAGTTCTTCTGAAAAATATCTTGAACCAGGGAATGGATCTTTGTATAGACCGTTTTCCTGCTATTCAAGGGCCAAAAGAACGTCAGGATTAGTTCTTCTGAAAAATATCTTGAACCAGGGAATGGATCTTTGTATAGACCGTTTGCCTGCTATTCAAGGGCCCAAAAGAACGTCAGGATTAGTTCTTCTGAAAAATATCTTGAACCAGGGAATGGATCTTTGTACAGATCGTTTGCCTGCTATTCAAGGGCCAAAAGAACGCCAGGATTAGTTCTTCTGAAAATATCCTGAACCAAGGAATGGATCTTTGTACAGATCGTTTGCCTGCTATTCAAGGGCCAAAAGAACATCAGGATTAGTTCTTCTGAAAAATATCTTGAACCAGGGAATGGATCTTTGTACAGATTGTTTGCCTGCTATTCAAGGGCCAAAAGAACGTCAGGATTAGTTCTTCTGAAAAATATCTTGAACCAGGGAATGGATCTTTGTACAGATTGTTTGCCTGCTATTCAAGGGCCCAAAAGAACGTCAGGATTAGTTCTTCTAAAAAATATCTTGAACCAGGGAATGGATCTTTATACAGATCGTTTGCCTGCTATTCAAGGGCCAAAAGAACTTCAGGATTAGTTCTTCTGAAAATATCTTGAACCAGGGAATGGATCTTTGTACAGACCGTTTGCCTGCTATTCAAGGGCCAAAAGAACGTCAGGATTAGTTCTTCTGAAAATATCTTGAACCAGGGAATGTATCTTTGTACAGACCGTTTGCCTGCTATTCAAGGCCAGATAGATGAAATCTTCTGGAAGTATCCTGGATTAGGGAATGGATCTTTTTACAGACTGTTTGCCTACTCTCCGAGGATATCTTGAGTAATGTATGGATCATTTCTGACCTGTTGTGAATTGTTGATACTGTTTTATCTGCATATAACTTTCCTGCAAGGAGAATGTTAGTTTATGTAATATGTATGCATGCATAGTATGATGAACCTAAGTAAATGTATTATGCATTTATGGTATGTATGTTATGATATGATGTAAATGATGTATGTATGAATCATGCAGCCTGAAGTGTCCGGATATCTTTGTATAACAACTGCTGGCTAGGGAAAATAAATCCCGATTCGTTGCTGAAGAATATGAGGAACTTGTTCCCGTCTTGTTTGATAGTATAGTATTTATAATCTACCGTCTTCGTTCGTCGTACCTTCATTGAAGGAATAAGTTCCTGAGTATCCCGACTGAGGATAAAAGAGATGGACATAAATTCAAGGGGAGATGTAACTCGAAGTATCTATAAAGATAGATTTGCTCTACTGGAGATTTGTAGTTGTCTTGTGGGGATGAACCGGCGAAGCTTCGTTGAATTTCTTTCCTCGTTCGTCCTTAGTAAATACCATTACTGCATTTTTATTCATTTCTGGTAAACATCAATCATATTCAAGCATTTTACATTCAAACACAACCAATGGACGTTTTCGCTTAGGTAAATAGGGTAAAAGTAAATCTGGATTTAGAGGGAAAAGTAAAGTTGAACTTGAAAACAGAATCGTTTCAACTTCGAGATTGTATAACCAATTGGATTTAGAGCTCCTAAGATTCTTAACTTTCCTGAATACCTTCCCAGAAATCCTATAGCTGGATCTGAAGACATGATACTGACACCATCTGATACTACTGGCGTAGACAATTTATTTCCACCATGGCTTCTGCTGAGAATCCAATATCAAGGTAATACAATGAGAGGAACGTGTCTTCAAATTGTGATGGACCATATACGCTCCGGGTATTAGATTTGAAAGGAAAGCATTGCCCCTTGGTAAGTATCTGAATGTAGTTACCTCAAGAGAAATAAGCAGAATGCCTCACAATAATATGCCCCTGACATCATGAAATTCAAATATATGAGGAGAGCTTCCCATGGCTATTAAGAATTGTTGAATCTGGACCTGATTGCCCCGAATGAATTGAACAGTAAGTTGGTATGCCCCTTGATTGGGAAAAAGTGACTATGCCCCTAGCATCATGAAATTCAAATATATGAGGAGAGCTGCCCCTGGCTATTAAGCATTGTTGAATCTGGACCTGATTGCCCCGAATGAATTGAACAGTAAGTTGGTATGCCCCTTGATTGGGAAACAGTGACTATGCCCCTGGCATTATGAACTTTGTAATGTTACCCTCGGTAATTTAGACAGATGAGGAGATTTGTCCCTGACTACTTAACCATAGTTGAATCCTGTCCTGATTGCCCCAAATGAGTTAGGCAGTATCATGGCCTGCCCCCTTGATTGGGAGATAATGACTATGTCCCTTTGTATACATGAACTTTGATCCAGGGAGTAACTTTGTTTATCGGAAGGACTTTGAACATTCATCCTGTAAGTTTCTCTGTTTATCAAACACTCACGTATATGCCAACAAATATATTCAAAATGCAATGCCTATGTCTGTCTTGAAGTTTTGAAAAGTTATTTTAGAAAAACAGTTTTTTGTGAAAACTATGATATTAACTTAAGTTTTATAATAAGCCCTAAAGGAGTCAGGATACCTTTTTGTGGCAATATGCTTTCAAACTAACCATGCTTCAGTTAGGACTTTTAAGGGGTTATAACGTGGCCTGGTTCATGGTTTAAGAAAAAAAGGATAAAGGCTCAAATTTTATTTGTACCCAACCCAATCTCCATGATGTTCTTCAGTCCTATGCTCAGTTAACTCATGCATTGAGGCTCAAAGGAGTTTGGAATTGTAACACTGACATTTGTGATGGTTCAGAAACCGAAATTTATTTGAACATTCAGTCATCTTTCTTTGTTGAGGATCTATAGTGACCTCTTTTCTCTTTTGACTTTGTTATATCTTCTTTTTGCCCGAACTGTTTATTTCAAGGTTATAGTCAACGGGATGTCTTAATTTTTTATTAAGTCTCCTTCATAGGTTTTGACTTAGTGAGCTTTTTTTATGCTAGATATTGACTGTCAGGTTTAATAATTACCGAGAACCATCATTAGTTGTGTACAACACAGATAATTGGCATATTTGAGTTAACCGAGTAACTACTCTGCCCCAGGTTATGAATAAGGGTTTTAATTTGTGTGAGAATAAAAACTCCTACTTCATAGGCTCAAAAGGGTTGACTAGGGATTAACTTCCTTATATCTCCACTGTTTAGGAATTGAAACAATGCCTGTACATCGTCAGCATAGTCTGTTCAAAAGCATACTGTCTAAGATTATGGTATTGTTTTCATCATCCTCCCTCTACAGACTTATAGTTTTATCAGGAGTTAAATATCACAAAATAGAAATATGAAGCGTAATTCAAAATATAGTGAAACGAATGGATTACTTCAAGACAAACATACGCAATGCATTAATGAAAAAAAAGTTTAACATAATAGTAAGTGTTTAAACAAAACAAAAGGTATTACAAATGAAATTTCAAATGTTGTCCCATCCAGTTGGCTGAATGTCTTCAATTGCAATCTGTGAACTTTCAGGAGCAGTATATTTCACCATGAAATCAAATTTACCATTTGGATGTCCCAAGGTGCCCCATATCTCAACAGGATTAGGTAGGCTTTCTTTCTGGGGACTTTGGGCAATTTGTCTTGCAGCTTTGACGTTTGATGGACGATAGTAGAATTCAATTTGACCTTCTGGTGTAACCTCGAGGATTCCATCGTTAGTTAGATCTTGAATCTTATTCTTCAGTGCTCAAAAGTTATTAGTGTCGTGTCCGGGACTGTCGGAGTGATACTCACACCTTGCCTTGGAATTATAGTGAGGAGAGGAAGTATTAGGATTTCGAGGAGGACTTTTCAAAGAAATTAGCTTCATCTCCAACAAGCATTGCAGAACTTGTGACATTGGAGTGCTGAATTTGATAAAATGCCTTCTACATTCCTTGTGTTGAGGTGGATTAACCTTACCAGGTCTTTTTTCTTCAACTAAAGAACAATCAGTGGCAACCTGTCTCTTACCTTCTTTTATTCTCCTCTTCCTTTCAACCAAGTCAGCTTGTTTTAACAAAGGTTGACTGACAATTAGGTTCCTAACTTCATTACTTTGAAATTTATGGACAAAGGTTCTTAACTCTTCTTGTCCCTGAGCTAAACTTTGAATAAGAGCCACCTGGTCATTCATCTGGATCCTCATTCCGGTCATCTCAGCTTGTAGTTGTTTCAGCTGATCATCCTTGTTGTCCTCAGGATTCTTCTTCTTAGCCAGCAGTGTCTTCAATTCATCCTGTCCCTTGGACAAGTTCAGGATCATCTCTTGGAATTGTGCATTCTGAGCCTGGAGATCTTTGATAGTCTGTTCAAGAGCCATTTCTGCTGAAATAAACAGCGAGAAGATAAGATACATGTACATAAGAAACTTGTGATGCAATGATATGGTGTATAAATGCATATGCAATGTTTTCAAGGACCGCATGATTTAAATTTGTTTAAACAACCAAAAAGTAAACTTTTATTAGTAATAAATTTGTTTGCCCCTTGGGCTTACAATAAAAATGAAATGAATACAAAAATGGGGTTTTAAGTCTCCCATGGACGTTTTCTCTTTATGTTGAGGTATGAGTTGAGATTCCGCTCCTCGTGAAGTTGTTTTGTTAGCTCCAAGATTCTTTCTTGACTTGCTTTGTAATGAGTCTCAAAAGTATCTCTTTGCTCCTTCAACTGGATCCAGGACCTCTGTAAATCCTCCATGTCAGTGGGTATGTCTGGATGAAGGACATATATGAAGTATCTCCTTCAGCAACTGGCTCCATAGTAACTAGCAGGATGGCAGGATATGGCATCATAAGAGTCTGAGCACGAGATCACACCCATCTGAGATAAGCTTCCATAGGAATAATGTACTTAGGCTCCAGAGTCTTGCTGTCAACCTTGTTCACTTTTCCCCATGCTCGTATGAACCTTTGATGGTAACCTTGAAGATCGTTGTCGTAGTCGAACACAATGCCTTGAATCAACATGTCATGAGGACCATCACTCCGAGCGTAACCAAATTGACGTAAAGCTAAGGAAGGGTTGTAAGTAATGCCCCCTCTTATGCCAAGGAGTGGCACATTAGGAAACTCCCCACAATGGTCAATGATAGTAACATTCTCCATAGATCTAGAACACCAATGAATATCTGAATGAGAAAGTGACATAATCCTCTTGGACCATCTGAACCCTTGTTCATTCTTCATCACTGATCGAGGAAGGTGTGAAATAAACCACCTAGACAATAAAGGTATACAAAACATCAGAGTTCCTCGTGCCTTCGTAGTACGGGTATGAAGAGAGTGTAAGATGTCTCCAAGTAATGTAGGCACTGGATTGCGAGTCAGAAATATGTTGATGGCGTGAATGTCTATGAACTGATCTGGATTGGGGAACAACACTAAGCCATAAATCAACAAGGCTAAGATCTCCTCAAAAGCATCATAGCTCATAGCCTTCAAGAACACTTGAGCCTTCTCTATCAACACCTTAGCAAGAATACCCTTAACTCCACTCCTCGTTTCTAGAACAATGTCTGATTTCTTCAGATGTAGAGATGTAGCAATGACTTCGGGTTTAGGCTCTTTTTCTAAGCCTGTGAAGGGTTTCTGATCAAGGATAGGTATACCCAGAAGTTTGGAGAACTCTTCCATTGTAGGAACCAGCTGATAGTCGGGGAATGTAAAGCAGTGATGTTTAGGATCAAAGAACTGAAACAGAACACTCATCATGTCTTCATTGAACCCTGAAGTGACTAGATCCAGTAGGTGACCATGCCTCTTGATGAATTGGGAATTTTCAGAAACTTGAGAGACCAATTCCTTAAGCTTAGGAGGTATTCCTACAAAGTTGATCCAGATAGTATTCCTACGAGCAGAAGCCATGACCTGTAACAAAGAACAAAGATAAATCCTTTGGTCCTTGAAATGGTTAGTGAAAATGTTATGCTTATGATGCATGATGATGCTATGATGTTATTCTCAATCACAAACATGTGGCATACACAAATAAATCACACAATAGCCCTAGGTTTGAAGGCTTGCATGAGGTTTAAATCCCCAGCAGAGTCGCCAGTTCTGTAACACGGTGGGAGAACTGACTTTAGTTAAATGTTGCGGATAGCAAGAGTCGCCACCGACTTTTATTTTATCCAAAAGGAAAGGGCATAAAAGAACAGGAAAGACCTTAAAAAGATTTTGAGTTCGGGGGGTAGGTTATGTAAAGGGAAGGTGTTAGCACCCTTTACATCCATGGTTATCCATGGGCTCTTAGTTACTTAGCTCACTTTAAACTGTTTTGAGAAGTGTAGTGTGTGATTAAAAATTTTCTTAAGTACTTTATAATGATACTTGTATAGATTTATATAAAGACTTTGTTTTGAAAATTTGTTTGAAATGTGAAGTGTAATGAAATGTTTTTGAATGAGTGAGCAAGTACTTAAGAGGAACCTACCCTAATTTGAATGTTTACTGTTCTTAAATGTCCTTTCAATGGTAAGACTATCCCTATTATTAAGGAATAGGTAGTCATTACCTTGGATGTTATGAGGGACATGTGAAGGGTCATCTGTGTTTAGGCAACTGTAAGGTGTCTTAGCAATACGAAGGGACTTATCATCTTTTATTCGAAAGGGACAAGATCATTTACGAAGGCAACCTCGAAGGGACTTGATCTTTTAATATTGAAAGGGACTAGATGATTTGTTTATGAGAAGGGACTTTGCTTTTAGACACCTTACTCGACCTTTTTATTTAGGCAACATGAGGGATAACCTTAGGAAGTGAGATGGCGATCAAAGATCGACTTACGTGTGTGCGTGTATAGATTCATATATTTATCTTTATGATTAGTGATCTAAATTAATTTTAAAGCAAATAGGTTATCACTCCCTATATTTACTAACCAAAGCAATAATATTTATAAAAAACATAAAGCAATCATAAACTACGACTATTACAAAGCTTTTACAGTTACATTATAATAAAAACAAATTAAATAATAACTATATAATAAAATAAGCAATTAAATAAAAGGTTAGTGATAAAATAATTATAAGAAGAAAAGGGTTAGCACAAATGTAAAAACATATACAAGTTAAGATAATATTTTTTAATTAAATAAACAATTTTTAAGAATTTTTTAGAAAGGAAATAAGATGATGAGAATAATAAAAACCATATAATAATTATTTACAAAATAAGATTAATTATTTAATTACATATAAGAAAAATTAATTAAGTTTAATATTGAATAGAAATTAGGGTTAATTTTATAATTAAGAAAAATCAGGATTAGGGTTTTAGAAATTTAGAAAATATAATTAGGATTTATAATTTAATTTACATTATTAATTTAATTATTTACCAAAAATAATAAATATATAATAATAATATATACATATTTTAATTTAAAATAAAAAAAACTAGGATTAAATTTTTTAGAAAATAAATTAAAGGTCCTTTAGAAAATATGAAGATAATATATTTACATATGATTATTTAAATGTGTTTTTATTATAAAAATGTAATTTATAAAATAAATTAACAAAACAGAATAATTAAAAAAAATGAAACTAAAAACATACCTGGGGCAGGGATCGAACCCACGCCCTAGGCCTTTCCACCCTTGGACCAGCATGGCTGCCACCAGGCCAGCTGCGTGCTGGTGACAAAGTTTGGACAATGATATTTTTATTTTTTAACCTGTGAAAACATTGAAAAAAAATAAAACAAAACAAAATGGCCTGGGGGGATTCGAACCCAGGACCATTCGTTCACAGACCAATGTATCAACCAACTGAACTAAACATGCGCGTTTGAAATTAAACCAACAATCAAACTATATATTTTAAAACACATATTTGAATTTGATTTCAGCGCCAAAACTTCATCTCCTTCATCCAATTTCCTGCGAATTTTCCTTCAAAGTTTCTTGCGAATTTTCCTGCATGTTCTTGAACCAGAAAACCTATGTTTTTGAATCATCAAGCAAACCATAATATTAATATAAATTAACAGCCCAGATCAATCACATGAAGTTTATATGTTATGGCCATGTTCTTAGAATCCATTTAAACACCCTAAATACCAAAATCCCGAATTCGAATCTCAAACCCTAACAATGGCATCTAATGATTTAGGCCATGAAACTTCAATTGGTTTATCCAGAAAGCTTCTATGCTTAAAAACAAACACAAATCAGCAAGAAAAATCAATTAGTAATGCATGAAAGTATGAAATCGAAAAAATGTAAAAACTTGAACAAGAGTGATTCGGTTAGAGCAATTCATGGTGTTAGAGATGCAGATGATGATTGCTACATGATCAGTGATGATCAGAGAAGCTAATGCAACCTTTAGAATGTCTTGAAATTCTTTCTAACTCCAAATACGTATATGACTTTTTTCTTGATATTTTGAAGTTGAAGGATATGTGTGGAGGCTGCAAAATCGCCCTCTTGTGCTTGCAGTGTGTTCATGTATATATATGGATGCAATTAGGTCAAAAAGAATGGGCTTTGTATCATGAAAATTGATTGCTTGATTATGAAGGAATCTCTCATTCAAAAATATCAAAAAAATTCAATATATTCTTACTATCTTGGCCTAGCACGAATTTGGATGTGAATATTTAGTCTTGAATGGTGTTTATGACCTTCTAGAATCCAAATCTTTTTCAAATATATGATTTTCATATTTTATTTTAATTTAATTTGTATTTTAATGAATAAAATTCAAATAAATATGAAATAAAATATAAAAAATCAGAAAATGAATGGGTTGGGTCGTGCTTGATGAGTTTGTAAAGATTGGATGGTAATTTGGTGGGCTCATTTAGCAAAAATTGGTTTTAAGGCCTTATTTGCTTCATAAACTTCCCAAACATTTCCCAACTTTGCAAGGGCACAAATCCTTTAATTTTAATGCTATGAAGGTGTTCTTAGACATTTTGGAAAGCTTAAAGAGTCCTCTAATCAACATCTTTGGTCTCATGTCCATATCTTTTATCATTCTCAAGTTATGCTCTTTGGAAGCTGTTGACTTTTTGTTGACTTTAAAAAGGACCTGTAATGTCTAAGCTCATACCTTCCAAATGAAGCATTTTTGGGCTTGGCTTGTGAGACACAAAGTTGTAGAGAATTGAATTTCCTTCAAAATGAGATTTGGATGGAAAATTTTTGATGAAGCATGTAAAAGTTATGGCTGGTCAAAGTTCAGTTGACTTTTCCTGTGAAAACCCTAATTTAGAAACTCCTGATTCTTGATGATCTGAAATCTCCTTGATGAATCATGATCAACCCTTGATCAAATGATTAATTTTACTTCATATACTAGATGTTGGCAAAAAATCATGAAGTTTGACTTTGGTTTGACCACAGTTGACCTCAGTTTGACTTTTTGACTGCTTTGACTGATTTTAACCTATCTGATCATCTGACTGAGCAAACCTTTGGGAAAAGTCTTGAAACTTTACATGGGGATTCTTGCACACATATAGGATACTATGAAGCTCATTTGAAGTCTTGGAAGTCCATTTAGCATGATGAAAGTCAAAACCCTAGTTTAAGATGCATTGCTTAGGAGGATGCATTGTCTGAGGGAATTGTCAAACTTTCTAACTAATTGTGAACCCTGTGAACCTTGTGAACCTCATGAGATGTATTGTGAACTTTGTGATCCTTGTGAACCTCTTGAGACACAAGTTATTGACTTGTGGAGGGCAAATTTTGGGGTGCAACAGAATGTTATACATGGTTAGAAACCGCGAGTAAGAATCATCTTGCAAGTTAATGCAGATTGGATTGATATTTTTGAGTTGGATTGTTTGTTGACAAAAGGAACAAGTTTAGTTTTGTTCGATCATTTAGCCTTGGATAGGTAATCGATTGATACATGGCTTTTTTCGAGGAGTTTAGAGAATCGTACTTTCTGAACTGCAAGTTTGTTTTGGTTTTCGTTCGAAGTGTCAGGGAATGAAGTGTTGAATTTACTTTGAGCATGTTTTGGTAGACGGTAAATGATATGGATAATCGATGTGTCGTCGATCCGACTATTGAAGAATTAAGCTGCGAAGTGATACACGGATCATGAAGTGCTGATATTTCCATAAATGTTTTGGTATTTGAATTATTGTGTGGATAAGAGATAAACAATTGGCCAAGTTTAGTATCGTTAAATTCTTAACATCAAGTTATGGAACCCGTAAGAGTAATACCGGTTGTGTGCAAATGAACCTTATTCAGAGATAAGAAATTTAAGTTACCCTTCCAAGTAAGAGTGAGAAATGAATGTCCCGAAGTTAAGCATGTAAATTGGATCGTTTAAGGAACGAGACCCTTGAGAGAAATGGATTTGAACAAGAAGCTTTGCATTGTCTTCAAAGGCAAGTGTTATGGAAATCCACAAGCGTACTAAGGATGATTTGAGTTTGATATTGGTGACTCACTGATTATTGTATGTTATGTGGCGTTATTGCATTGTTATTAATGGAGACCTTGTGTCAACACAAATCTTGAGTGAATGGAATTTTATAAAGGTAATTAATATGGAGCATAGTAACCATGGTCAGATTGGTTATGTTTAATTGGATGAATTATTTCGAGTTTATATTGGAATTGTAATTGTATTGGTTATGATTGCAGCAGTACAACCCTGTATCTTTGTCGTTGGAAAGCTTTGGTCCGATGTCATTATTGTGTAGTCGACAAGTGAATTGTTATATCGTTGCATGTCCGCAAGTTTTGTTCCACTGGTTAGAGAGAGCTCCAATGGATACGAGAGTTCTCCGTAGACTACCAACTACTTGGTATTGCTTGAGAATTCGTGGTATCTTCACTATTAGGCTTTGGAAGCATAGTGGAGGGAAACATATAAAAGAGTTCTGTCAGATTATGAGAATTTGAAGAAGATTTATTTATAATTGTCAAAGTAAGAGAATCTTGTTATAAGTGGGTTATCTATGGTAAGATACCGAAAGCATGAAGTGTCCGATGTAAATGGTTACAATTTTGATATAAGATCAAGTGGAATTGTTAATGAAGTCGTTTAACAACTTTTGAAATGGCTTTAGTGATTGAAGGATTATAATAAGAGTTTAGTTGGAAAATTGTATCTGGTTAAGATTTCGCCATGATATCTTGTGGAATTTTGTCGAGTGTTGAATGTTCAGAAATCAACCCAGAGTGTTATGTTTTGTTTTGTGATTCAATGAAAGGAATTAGAGTGGTATGTTTTCTCCGAGGGAGGAATGAGACTAAGTGTTTCAGTATGAAGCAATAGATGAATTGCAAAAATAGTAAGTTGGAAGTTAACCCAATATTGGAAACGAGCGTATGAGTAAGGATGCAAGGTTTGATTTGTTATGAAACGAGAATTTTGAGCCGCGAAGTCAAATTAGAATTTGAGTATTTCAGGATATGTAAGAGAATTAAGGATAAGTGTAGATCTAAGACAATGTGGTAAACTGTCATTGTGGATGAGTAAAGGAAATTCGAGGATGAATTTCAATTCAAGGAGGGGAGGATGTAATACCCCTTATTTAATAAAATAATTTGGATGATATTAATTAAGCTTAATAGGCTTCTAGTGTGCTCCGATAGTTTTCAATTAAAATTAATTAGAGCAACCGACGAATTTGAATTAATTAATTAGTATTACCTGACTCAGAGGTTTTATCAAATATTCGACTCCGAGACATTTTTGGATACTCCTAATTCGGACCAGTTAATGTTACTAACTGAAAATATAATTGTTTTGTTTTAAAGAAAGAAAGAAGGGTTTATAAGAAGAAAGAAAAAGAAAGTTAGTAAGAAAAGGAGAAAGAAGGGAAAAGAGAAAGGGAAGAAAAGAGAAAGAGGAGGAAGAAACCCTAGAAGAGGGAAAACATGGATCATCGCCATTTCTTCATCAATTTTTCATCTTCGTCAACCTCCTCGTCGATTGCAAGGAGGTTTAATAGTTAGAAGCTTTTGTTTTAGATTTTGGTTGAGTTTTAGAGTTTAAGAGTTTTAATGTTTTTGGTAGAAAATCTTGGAATCGAAAGAATAAACAGTTAAGACTCGACTAAACTTAAGTATGATGTTTAATATATGACTATATTCATGTTTAGTGTTTGATTTCTCTGTTGGGTGATGATTTTGGATGAGTTTGGCATGGAAAGGAGTGTTTCCCGTAAGCCATTTTTCTGGAAATCATAGAGCTTGCTCAGCCAGCAAGCTCGCTTAGCAAGCATTTTGATTCTGCTGAAAAACCTGAGTTTTAGTATAACTTACTTAGTGTCGCTCCCTGGATTTTCATCCTGGTACAAACGCGAAAGTGGCGCGGAAAGAGGTAGAGTCGCCAGCCATGCATTTTTATCCTGAAAGAACGGGAATGGTAATGCTGCACAAACCGAAGAAAAGAAAAGGAAAGAAACAGGTCCTACGAACCAAAGAAACTGGGTTCGGGAGTCGGTTACGACCTAGGAAGGTATTAGCAACCCAGATCGTCCGCCGTACCCGACGAGATCCACGTTTGCAAAGAAAATGTTTCAAAGGGTGAAGAAATGAAAGTTGCTGCAAAACTGAAATTGAAACTAGATCTGGAAAGAAAAGAAATGGGGAAAATGTAGGGAAAATAAAAGAGTGTGCTCGAACAGGCCCTACCCCGCTGCCTACGTACCTCATCTGGACATGAGGATCAGAGTCGTCGTAGTTCCCCTAACTAGGGGTGGAAGGGTTGCTTGTGAATTAAGGCTTGAACTGCCTATGTCAATGCTCAGGTGTTGCAGGCTTGAACGACGAGTGCGTAACCGTCTTGAAAAGTGACAAGTAGGAGCAAGTTCGCGTACGGAGCGAAGGAGATGAGAAAAGAATTCCCAAAGGAGAGACGCTTATTGTTTGTTTGTGTTTTTTTTATGATTTTTTTATTGGTGTGGCACAAGAAAATGAACTCAAACTCTTTTCCATGGAATGTGCACTTGCTTCTACATTCCAAGATGGAATAATAAAACAAGCACACCAAGCAAGGAGAATTTATCCAAGACTTGTTTCCAAAGGCAAGGGCCTAAATTCATTGACTTGTTGAATTTATTAAGTGTTTTAGTGATTAGAAATGAAGAAGTATTTTTTATGGTTTTCTTGATGAATATGACCTCATGATCCGACTTGTGCATCATGCTAGACAAATACATTATTCCAAGAAGGAATGAATACATATGCCCCATGGAATAAGGCTATTACACAAGAAGTCACTTCTTTCTTTATTAATGTTTTTTATGCTTTTGTTTTGAGATGAGAAGAGAAAGAACCAAAGGAGCAAAAGGAAAAAGTCTAATGGGGAAAGACAAAATCTAAAGTTATCATGCAAAAAGTGGTCCTAAGGTTAGTGAGGTTTGAACTTTATCCTAAAAGAAAAGAAGATCAAAGAAGAGGAGAGGATAAGCTAGAGAATAAATTACTCCTCTAAAGGAGATAAATTGCTTCTAAAGGGGGTGGATGCAAAGTTGAATCACATGATGACATAAGGCACATCAAAAACCACAAAGAAGAAAGCAAAGTAAAATAAAGAGGTAAAGAGTTGAAATGTGGATAAACATCCACACTTCTCTTACCATGAGCCCCTGAAATGTTAGCAAAATTCCAGCAAATATTCATCACATCAATAAACACAATTCATGGAATTAGCATGCTCAAAGTTCTAGAAAACAAATTCAAACAAACATGCCAAGATTTGCACATACATGAATTTACGCGTCGAGAACATGGAAGCATACATCAACCGGCAAGCAAATCACCCTAAACTAGTATATTCAATGATCATACAATGACCCATGGCAATTAAAACAAGCAAGGGGATCAAACCAGCTCAAAACAACTCAAATATGGCATTCTACTTCAGTGTTAACCGGTTAACCAGTTCAAACCTGCAGAAAACAACGTAGAAAACAGATGTGTTAACAGGTTAACCAAAGCGTTAACTGGTTAACACTGTGAAAACAACAGCAAAAACCTGCAGAAAATCAGCTCCAAACCAGCTTATTCACATAATTCAACAACAGACCAGCAATCAATTATGCATGAAATAAATGGATCAATTCACATTAATCAATATCATTGAGCTCATGAACATCAACACATAGATCGGATCATAAATCAACCAATCAATTCAAGCAAAACAAGCAAATACACAAGCACATGGTAGATCTAAGCATAAGCATTGCAAATAAGCTAAAAACTGAGCTAGATCTGAACTTAACCAACCTACAAAGCTGAGGTATGCTTTGGTAATTGTTGTTTGAGCTGGAAATGAAGAATCTCGCGGAAAACTTCGAAGATCTGGTGCTAATCTCACACTCCATGCAAAATAAATGCAAGCAAAGGATCTTGATGCAGAATTTGGCTCCAAAATCACTTCTAATCACCAAATCAGATCTGAACCAAGTAGTGAAACCAACAAATGATGCCAATAAGCTATGGATGGAGGTCTAGTTCCAAGATCTACAAACTTTAACGTAAAGCTTTATGATTTTCAAAGAGGAACTTTGAGTGATTTGGAAAATTGGGAGAGAAAATGAGAGAATGGTGAGAGAGTAGTGAAAATTCAAGAAAATGAAAAGTGAATTATGAGAGAGCCCCCTCTTGGTTTGGAGGGAAATGGAATAAATATGATTTAGGTTTGGGGCCCAAAAGTTTGGTTTGGGATCCAAAAAATATGGTTTGGGATTGGCTTAGAAAGTGATTAGGATATAACTTTGGAATTAGGCTTGGTAAATGCTCTAGATCCTTCTCCATAATTTCCAATTAATTCAAAATGAATAAAAATCAGAAAATTGAAAAATTGGAGCCAAAATACATGCTGAAAATGCTGTTGGAATTCAAAATTCGCAGCCGTTAACCGGTTAACCAAAGCATTAACCGGTTAACGCCAGTAAATTTTGAATTATCCCTCCTTTTGGTGGGAAACTTCAAGAATAACCCGGAGCCAATTGTTCCAATCTGATTTTGATCCTCAATATTTTTTAGGGCTTTGACCATGTTACCAAGCTTGTTCAAAAGATCATGTGAGCTTCCTGTCAGGTCACCAGATTCTTGACTTTGACTTGTAGTGCTTCAAATTTCCCGGATGATTGATCATATGCCTTATGCTAAAACCTGCGAGTGCTATACTTCATCTTTCTATGCAAAATGCTAAGGACATGACATGCTGGTGATGATTATGATATGATGATGTTAAAAAGAAGAGGGCAAATTTGGAGTGTTACAGCTGCCCCTATTCAAGCAAATGTTAATATGAAAAGGACGGTAGCACGACTATCGACCATTCAAGATAAACTGTGGTTGAATACCAAGAAAACCTGAAATTCGCACTCTGCTGGAGAATGCAAGCAATGGGAAATAAACCCAACCAAATGACGTTTGGATGAATGAAAATGAATACAAAGCAAACGAGCTCCTTCCAATTTGAATTGTCACGCCGGATAAGAAAAACTTAGACAGGCGAGTCTCTCTATGCAAGGCCTGCTACGCCAGGAAATGGACATACAATCCCTCTTCAAGTGAACCTGTTCCGCTAGGAACTGGACATACGAGTCATCTTCATACATTTTGCAATATATGATCTGAGACAGAAGAACCTCCTTCGGACACCCTATTACGCCAGGACCAGTGATGCACTTAAGTCTGTGGGATAGACATGCATAATCAGGATAGACGAACCCTCTTCATATATTATCCGTGGATATATGGTCTAAGACAGACGAGTCTTCTTCAGATAACCTGTTACGGAAGGTGCAACATTAGGATTGGACGAACCCTCTTCACAAATCTTGCGTAGATAAGTGGTCTCTGAGACAGACGAACCTCCTTCGGATAAACCTGTTACGCCAAGACCGGTAACCTTTTTGACATTTAATACCACTGTCAGGACTTCAAACCTCTTCAACACAGAAGAGCGTTGGGTGATCATCAAGAGAAACATAGACGAGTGCCATAAGTCAATGATACAAACTAATATCAAGTGATGATCTAAGAAACACAGAAGAACGCTTCAGGCAATGATACAGACGAATATCATCCACTGATATAGACGAATACCAAAAATCCAACACAGACGAGCATTTGGAGCAGCAATACAGACGAGTACCAGAGTTATTATCAAATCAACACATATGGATGTAAGCTAACACAGACGAGTGTGAGGGGCGATACAGACGAGTATCCAGACAATGCAAACGAGCTTCAAACAGATAACAAACACAGACGAGCGCTGGGGAATGCAGACGACCAACAACCAAATATCAAACACATACGAGTGCTGGGGCGAGCAGACGAGCAAAAGCAACTATCAAACACAGACAAGTGCCAGGGAATGCAGACAAGCATCAAACAGAATTCAAACACATAAGCGTGCTAGGGAATGCAGACAATCAATATCAGATATCAAACACAGATGAGTGCTGGAGAGTGCAGACGAGAAAAATCAGATATCAAACATAGACGAGTGCTGGAGAGCAGACGAGCAAAATCAGATATCAAACACAGACGAGTGTTGGAGAGCGAACAAGCATCAAACGGATACCAAACACAGACGAGTTCCAGGAAGTGCGAACGAGCATCAAACGGAATTCCAACACGGACGAGTTCCAGGAAGTGCGAACGAGCATCAAACGGATACCAAACACAGACGAGTGCCAGGAAGTGCGAAAAAGCAACACGCGAAGTGCCCTGATTGGCAACAATAATCACGACTCTGCAGGAGAGAACCAGGTCAAGAGGCTTTAACTCTGGCTGGGGAAATGAATAATTGTTTGTATCATCACATTGGCCAAAAATAACTTGGCGACTTCTCTGGGGAATACTTCAACGATGGGAGTAAATCCTGAACATGAGCTCTGCGGGGGATAAACTTCTTCAGATTTGGCTGGGATTACTTGGTCAAGACTCTAGCTGGGAAGAGAATTCTGAAAATTCTGACTCTGTGGGGAAATCAGACGTTCAGCTTCCTGCTAGGGATACTTTCACTTGTGGAAACATAATCCGCTTGGGGAGGAAAGCTCTTCAATTAGCCTTGGAATTCTGTTGGGGAAATGACCAAGATATCTTGGAAATACTTGGTTGAGGAATGAAATGCAAACAAATGTCTGCGTTACTTTGTCACACCGGCCAAAAATAAATTGGCGAACTCACTAGGGATATTTCAATGATGGTTGCGTACCAATCATGAACTCTGTGAGGAAATAACGATCTTCCGACCCGGCTGGGGGAATACCTAGTCAAATAACCTTTGATAGGGAAAGATTTCTGATAGTTACAACTCTGTGGGGAATTAGGCATTCAGTTGCTTGCTGGAAATAGCCCATTCTGACATAAAGACTCCGCTTAGAGGTGAGAACTGTTCAAATGGATTTGAGGTTCTACTGGGGATACCACCCTACTCTGACTCGGTTGGGGAGCATTCTCTGCTCTACTGGGGATAGCCATGCCTTTCTATGAAGAACAACCTCCGCTTGGGAAGAGATGACACCATCCTGCAAAACCTGCAACAATAGTATACACACATGTGCCCCGGGGACTTGCATGGTATGATTTGTTCATCCATTGTCACCCAACACTCAAAGATAGTTTTAATTGTTTCCCTATAATGTCAATTTTCTTAGAAAAATCAACATGTTTCATATGCAATGTTCTTTTTTCCAAAAATTCAGGACATTTTTGCAAACAAAGTAAACACAACACAACACGGCTTTTGACTGAATATTCATTTATTCAATGGCCTCTGAATAAGCAAAGTTTTACATCAGGAAGCAACTACCTGGAAAGAGGTAGCTACCATAAAATTTAGAAAAGAAACTATCCTAATGGCAATGTACACGACATTCCAATGAGCTCCCTTCCTGCTATGACCAACATGTCTTCAAGACTTTCTGTTCTTGCCTTTGCTTTCCGAAGAAAATGAGGGGACTGATTCCTACCCTTCTGATATTGTCAGACTGTTTAAAACAGTGATTTGGTTCAGATTACCCGGATCGCGGTTGTTCACTTATTCCCTTGTTTTGCGTGGATTTCCCTTTCGGGTTTTCAATCCACCGGGATACCCATTTTTGCCTGAGCTGTCCGATGTGGCTTTTCAACTCAGCGGGCGTACATTTTTTTTATTTTTTTCCCTAACTTTTGCCCGAGATTTTTATTCTGTTTTTAGCTCGTCGGGATGCCCTTTTCTTGCCTCGACTTTAATTCTGTTTTTGTGTCCAGCAGGTCTTTTTATGCGAAGTATTTTTTAACTGCGTCCGAGTTAACAGGAGACTGGAAATCTTCTGCATCCATAGTAGTGAGCATCAGTGCCCCACCTGAGAAAACTTTCTTCACTATGAATGGGCCTTCGTAGTTTGGGGTCCACTTGAACCTGTGATCTGAACCTAGAGGAATGATCCTCTTGAGTACAAGCTCGCCTACTTGATACTCCCGAGTACGTACTCATTGGTTGAATGCTCACTTCATTCTCCTCTGATAAAGCTGACCATGACAGATAGACTCTAATCTTTTTTCCTCAATTAGACACAACTGATCATACCGAGCACGTACCCACTCGGCCTCATCAAGCTTCACGTCCATCATCAAAAGTAAAGAAGGAATTTCCACCTCAACAGGCAAGACTGCCTCCATGCCATACACCAAGGAGAAAGGAGTTGCCCTGGTTGACGTCTTGACTGATGTTCGGTACCGATGCAGTGCGAATGGTAACATCTCATGCCAATCTTTATAAGTGACAACCATCTTTTGCACAATCTTCTTAATATTCTTTTAGCTGCCTCTACCGCGCCATTCATCTTTGGCTGGTAAGGAGAAGAATTGTGATGTTGAATCTTGAAGTCCCGACACAGTTTTGCCATCATCTTGTTTTTTAAGTTGGAACCATTATCGGTAATGATTCGCTCGGGCACTCCGTATCTGCAAATGATGTCTCTTTTCAGAAATCTGGCTACCACTTGACGAGTGACATTGGCATAAGATGATGCTTCAACCCATTTGGTGAAGTAATCAATCGCAACCAAGATGAAACGATGACCATTTGAAGTAGTAGGCTCTATCTTCCCGATCATGTCAATGCCCCACATAGAAAAGGGCCAAGGAAATGACATGACGTTGAGCGGTCTTGGAGGAACATGCACCTTGTCTGCATATATCATGCATTTGTGGCACTTACGGGCGTACGAACAACAGTCTGCATCCATTGTTAGCCAATAGTACCCTGATCTCAACAATTTCTTAGCCATTGCATGTCCTCCTGCATTAGTACCGAAGGATCCTTCGTGGACTTCCTACATTAATAGGTCTTCTTCATGTCTATCCACGCATTTGAGAAAGACCATGTCAAAGTTCCTCTTATACAGAACTCCGTCTGCATTCAAGAAGAAACTAGCAGCAAGTCGTCTCAAGGTCTTCTTGTCATTGGATGATGCCTCAGCTGGGTATTCTTGTTTTCCCAAGAAAAGCTTAATATCAAAGTACCAAGGTTTCTCGTCAGACGCTGCGTCTACAGAGAAAGTGTAAGCTGGTGCATCAAGCCTGGAAACGTCAATCCTGGGCACATAGTTCCAACACAAGACTTTGATGGACGAAGAAATAGTAGCCAATGCATCGGCAAATTGATTCTCATCTCATGGTATGTATTGAAGCTTAACCATTGTGAAGAATTTCAACATTCTTCTGGCGTAATCCATATAAGGAATTAAGTGTTCTTGATGTGTATACCACTTGCCGGTAATCTGGTTGATAACGAGGTCTGAATCTCCGAATATGTCGAGGGTCTTAATCCGAAGATTAATAGCCTCCTCTATTCCCATTATGCACGCCTCGTATTCCGCTTCATTGTTGGTGCAGCCAAAAGTAATTCTGGCAGCAAAGAGAAAAGTGAACACCTTCGGGGGTGATAAGAATAGCACCAACTCCACGTCCGTTGATATTGGCTGCCCCTTCAAACATCAACTTCCATTTGGATTCAGGGTCGGGCCCCTCCTCCGGAAGTGGTTCCTCGCAATCTCTTGCCTTGAGGTACACGATGTCCTCATCAGGGAAATCAAACTCCATTGGCTGATAGTCATCTTCAAGTGGTTGCTGTGCAAGGTAATCTGACAATACACTTTCTTTTCATGGCTTTCTGGGAAGTATATTGTATGTCATAGTATGTTAAGATCATTTGCCACCTTGTAACTCTTCCGGTTAACGCTGGTTTCTCGAAAATATACTTGACGGGGTCCATTTTTTAGATTAGTAGTGTGGTATGGGTCAACATGTACTGTCTTAGTCGGCAAGCAGCCCATGCCAAAACGCAGTAAGTTTTCTCGAGCAGTGAGTAACGGGATTCACAGTCGGTAAACTTTTTTCGAAGGTAATAAATAACATGCTCTTTTCGACCAGACTCGTCATGTTGGCCTAGCACACACCCTATCGACCTTTCTAACACAGTCAAGTACATGATAAGTGGCCATCCTAGAACTGGAGGCATTAGAATCGGAGGCTCCTGCAAATATTCTTTTATCTTTTCAAAGGCTCTTTGATAGTCCTCATTCCACCTGACCGTTTGTTATTTTCTTAACACTTTGAATATTAGCTCGTATGTGGCAGTTAGATGAGATATAAACCGTGAATGTAGTTCAATCTCCCTAAAAACCCACACACTTATTTTTCTGTTTTTGGTGCAGGCATCTCTTGTATTGCTTTTACTTTTGCAGGATCTACCTCGATCCCCCTTTGGCTAACAATGAAACCCAGCAACTTACCGGATAGCACTCCGAAAGTGCACTTGTTTGGATTCAACCTCAATTTGTACTTTATCAACCTGTCAAACAACTTTTTGAGATTGACCAGATGCTCTTCTTCGTCCCGAGACTTGGCCATCATATCGTCCACATAGCACTCAATTTCCTTGTGTATCATGTCGTGGAACAAAGTTACCATAGCCCGTTGATACGTTGCCCTGACATTCTTTAATCCAAAGGGCATAACCTTATAACAGAATGTATCCCACGGGGTAATGAACATCGTTTTCTCCATGTCTTCCGATGCCACCTTGATCTAATTTTACCCGGAGAAGCCATCCATGAAAGAAAATACCGAGAACTGAGCGGTGTTATCTACCAGAAAATCAATGTAAGGTAATGGAAAGTCATCCTTTGGACCTACTCTGTTTAAATCCCGATAATCGACGCACATCCGGACCTTGCCATCTTTCTTTGGTACAGGCACAATGTTAGTTACCCAAGGTGGGTAACTAGTTACAGCAAGGAATCCGGCATCCCACTGCTTTTGAACTTCCTCCTTGATCTTCATAGCCATATCAAGGCTAGTTCTTCTCAGCTTTTGCTTTACCGGAGGACAGTCTTCCTTTAGCGAAAGCTTGTGCACAACGATGTCAGTATCCTACCCCGGCATATCTTGATACGACCAGCCGAAGATATCCACATATTCACGAAGCAAACCAATCAATTCCTTTTTCACCTCGGCATGCAGACTGGCCCGAATCTTTATCTCTTTCCTTACATCCTCAGACCCGATGTTGATGATCTCTATTTCTTCCTGATGAGGCTGAATGACCCTTTCCTCTTGTTTCAACAACCTAACCAATTCTTTTGGGAGTTCATAGTCTTCCTCAACCCCTTCATCAGCTTGGTAGATAGGATTGTTGAAGCCATGCCTAGTCATAGCAGGAACGTTATCACAGGAATCCAAAGGATCAACACTGCACAAAGGATGTGCTTATTTCAGAATCTGTTCTTTCAAAGGAGACGCAAACACACAAAAACATCGAAAAGAAAAACATTGTCATTTTATTTGTTTTTTTATTGTGAAAAAATTTAAAACAAAAGAAAGAGAACACAATTTTGCTAGAAAAATGTCCTTTATTTCATGGAAAAAGTAAATGCATATAAACATGGTGGCTCTACAGATGGATCCATGCGCCTTGGGCAGAGTGTAGGATTTGACATGCAGTATGATAAAAATGGAAACAAGAAAGTTACTTTGACTGCCAAGTAACTTGAACGAAATATTCAGCAGACTAGTTCCGGAGCTCCCCCCAGGTACGCATGGGTGAATCCAACTATCCAAGTCGCAGTCACTATCCCCCTCTGCACCTGTTGCACAAACATGGTTGTAGTCGAGCATTCCAGCACTTGTGAATGCTATGGGCTTACTGCCTTGAGACCAGCTGGACTGACCAGGTTGATATCCGAGACCGAACTTGTCATCCTTCTTTTCCACTTCTAACAGCTTGCCCCAGCCCTGGGCATTTCCGGATTGGACTACTTCCTTAGCTTGCTTGTAGGAGTAGATAAGAGTCCCTTCCTTCTCATTGCTCTGAATTGCAGCAGCTAGAGACAACGTACTAACATTGACTGTCTCAAAAGCCTGGCAAAGTGTCTCATGGATCTCCCCGTCCATTTCTACGTACTTGAAGGTCAACAGATGACTTACGAAAATATCTTCTTCTCCGCATACAGTAACAACCTGGCCGTTTACCACATACTTCAACTTCTGATGCAACGTGGATGTTACTGCGCCAGCGGCATGAATCCAAGGATGTCCCAGCAGACAGCTATAAGCGGGTTGGATATCCATAATATAGAATGTACTCTTGAATACCTGAGACCCAATCTTTACCGGTAGCTCCACCTCCCCAAACACAGACCTCCGTGACCCATCAAAGGCTTTTACAATCAAATCACTGGGTCGCCAGACAATGCCATCAACATTCAGCTTCATCAAGGCCTTCTTAGGGAGCACATTGAGAGAAGATCATGTATCTACCAAGACGTGTGATAGAACAACACCCTTACACTCTGTGGTGATGTGTAAGGCCTTGTTGTGATTATGTCCCTCGGAAGTGAGATCTCTATCTGTGAATCCCAATGCATGGCTGACGTTCACACTTGCTACCACAGCCTCCAACTGGTTAACAGTTATCTCTTGTGGTACATATGCCATTTGCAAAACTTTCAACAAAGCCTCTCGGTGAGCTTGAGAACACATCAGCAACGGCATAATGGATATCTTGGACGGGGTCTGATTCAGCTGTTCAACCACCTTGTAGTCACTTTTCTTAATTATTCTCATGAATTCCTCAACTTCTTTTTCAAAAGTTCCCTGACTAGAAGCAGGAGTTGTCACCTCTTCAGTCTCTATCTATTTACCCTTAGCCTTTGCAGCAACTTCAACTTCGGGATCACCTCTAAGAACTTGAGGAGCAAAGAGACGCCCACTCCGAGTAAACCCACCAACTCCTCCAACATTCAATACAGTTGGGTCAATTATCACCGTTTTACTCTCCACTTTCTGACCTTCTACATACACATCTGAGCCATAGTTCCCAGGGATGGCCTTGTCATCAACATAGGGAACTGGTCCCAGAACAGTAATGGTCACTGGACTCACTTCTGGAACATAGATAGTCATAGGCTCTCTCCAGGTAGGAACTTCAGCAGGATCAAAATAAATTGTCACTATAGACACACAATCACTGCCAACCCTGTCAAACTGTAGAGACCCCTCGTCAATCAAACACTGCAACCTAGCTTTCAGATCTCTGCATCCATTAGCTGAATTCATGAAACCCTCGCAGTCAAAATCGCAACCTGGGAAAACCTGCCCTTTCAACAATCTGTCTTTCACCACTAACAACGAAGTCTTCACTTCATCCACATTCAAAATCAAGTTCAACCTCTCGCCACCATCAACAACATTTATCCTGGCCCCTCCATGATTTGGAATGGGGTTTGATGTAACATTTGGAGGCGGTGTGAAGTTAATTGCTTTCGAGTCAATCAAATCTTGGACCTTATGCCTTGCACTTCTCTGCTGAGTGCCCGGGAGCTCCTAAATGGAATGTGCATCTTGCATTAGCATCATACCCCACTGGAAGCTCTCCCGGCGGTGGTGGTGCTAAAGTCCTCAACTGAACCAGGTTCAAATCTAACAATCTCTGGAGTAGTGTTGTGTATGTCATCGGGATGGCTTCAAGCACCCTGTTAGCTGGACGAGCTTGTCTTAGTTGATAAGTTCTTTGCTGATAGTTATTGCATTGTGGTTATTGCTATTGTTGTTGTTGTTGTGGTTGTTGCACAGGACTTGATGGAATGGTGACAGCTGCCACCTGCTCGTAAGATCCCCTGTATCCGCGGCCCCGGCCGTACACATCATTAGTTTCTCCCTCCCTTCTTCTTGGAGGTCCATTGAAAGCTTTTCTCACACTGCTTGAGCTACTTGCACCATTGTCTTGAATTTCCCCATTTTTAGCAGAGTTTCAACCCTTTCTCCTGCTATCACGATATCGTTAAACTTTGTCGCTGAACATGACGCCAGTCTCTCAATAAACACCCCTTGTAGTGTTCCCATAAACATGTCTTCCATTTCATTCTCCAACAAAGGAGGTTGTACTCGAGCAGCAAGTTGACGTCACCTCTAGGCATACTCTTTGAACCTTTCCTTAGCACTCTGAGACATTGTCTGCAATTGGGTACGATTTGAAGCCATATCCAAATTATATTGATACTGTTACACAAACGCCTCAGCTAAATCTTTCCAGCTTCGAATATTGACCCTGCTCAGCTTCATGTACCATTCCAAGGAAGCTCCTACAAGACTATCCTAGAAGTAATACATCCACAACTTCTCATCATCGGTATGCGCAGCAATTCTTCCCACAAACGACTGCAGATGAGTTTTTGGGCAAGCTGTTTCGTTGTACTTATCAAAAGTAGGGACCTTGAACTTGTAGGGAATTCTCACCCCTGACACTAAGCCCAGATCAGTGATGTCAAACCCTAGAGAACTCTGAGATTGAATGGCGCAAATTTGCTCGGCCATTTATTCAAACCTTCTATTCATGTCAACCCCTTTGCCTTCCGCCTCATCCAGCAAAGTGAACTGTTCGTCCTTCCCATCCATCTGCATGTTATTCACTCCATCATTGATAATAGTGACCCCTGGTTGTACCATAGGGATTTCAACATGACGGGCGTCAGCCCCATTGCGATTGCCTCCATATGTTGTCCCATTGTTATTGGCTTGATTGTTCTCCACCATTTCGTGCAAACACTAAGTTTGACCCACCCCAGCCATGAGGGTCATGAAGTTGTCCATTCTTGTCCTTAAGTCAGCTAGATCTGCTTGCATCTTCTCCATTGCTCTCTCTGTTCACCTTTGTAGGGTATCTGTGTACAGTTGGCTGTTTATGAACCTTCTTGGGAGCTATATGTAGAACCTCAAATTTGCTCTCTTCATTTTAAGCATCATAATGAAATTTTCTCCGGCAAGCATCAGGTTGCCAAAACTTCGTTTTCGTCAGAGTTAAAAGTTTTGAGTCCCCAACAGGTTGCTGGAATCTTCTCCCCCAGGCCGCCAGGACTTCATTCCTCAGCCAGAGTGGAAGTGTCTACTTCCCCAGCATGATCAGCCTTTGCCTGTGTTGATGCTATTCAGTGTTCGTTCGCACTCTTAGACACTTATCTGATGATTCAGTTTGCTCATCCGCAGTCTCCAGAAGAATTAGCACCTTGCGGCACTCGTCTGTGCTCGTATCTCTATTTGATGCTCATCCTCTTTCAGCACTCGTCCGTGCCTTTTCCTCAGCAGATCCCTCTTTATTTGAGGTATTCCTAGAACTCGTCCATGCTAACATCTTTATTTGATGACCGTCCGCAGCTCTCGGCACTCGTCCGTGTTTATTAGTTCTTTGAAGTTTTTCCCCAGTGAAGTTGCCAGTACTCGTCCGTACTCGCATCTTTATTTGATGCTCGACCGCATCCCTGCAGCACTCGTCCGTGCATTTTTCGATTCCTCTTTATTTGAGGCATATCCCCAAGAAAGTCGCCAGTACTCGTCCGTACTCGCATCTTTATTTGATGCTCGACCGCATCTCTTAGCACTCGTACGTGCTTGTTACTCCTTTGAAGATTGCTCGCCCGCATCCTTCGACACTCGTCTGTGTCTGCTACTTATCTAGTGCTCGTCTGCACGCCCCGACACTCGTTCGTGTTTGGTATTTTCTTTTGAAGATCGTCTGGAATAAGCTGATACTCGTCCGTATCAATATCAGAAGCACTCGTCCCTGTTTCTTGGATCATCATCCGGTACTCGTCCGTATCGTCGACTTATGACACTCGTCCGTGTTTCTTTGATGATCATTCCAATGCTCGTCCGCATTGAAGAGGTTGAAAACCCTGACGGTGGGATTAAAACGTCAAAACCATTTCCGGAACCTGCGTAAGGGTTATCCGAAGAAGACTCGTCCGTCTTATTCCACTTATCTGCGTAAGGATTCGTGAAGAGGTTGAAAACCCTGACGGTGGGATTAAAACGTCAAAACCATTTCCGGAACCTGCGTAAGGGTTATCCGAAGAAGACTCGTCCGTCTTATTCCACTTATCTGCGTAAGGATTCGTGAAAAGGATTCGTCCATCCTAGTTGCATGTCTATTCCACAGACTTATATGCATTCCTGGAGCCTGCGTAAGGGTTATCCGAAGAAGACTCGTCCGTCTTATTCCGCTTATCTGCGTAAGGATTCGCGAAGAGGATTCGTCCATCCTAGCTGCATGTCTATCCCACAGACTTATATGCATTCCCGGAACCTGCGTAAGGGTTATCCGAAGAAGGCTCGTCCGTCTTATTCCGCTTATCTGCGTAAGTATTAGTGAAGGAGATTCGTCTATCTCAGGTTACTTTGAAGATTCTTAAGGACTCGTCCGCTTTCTGCACCTGGCGTCACAGGTCACAAGAAGACTCGTCCGTTTCATGTTTCATCAGAACCTTTGGTTTCGTTGGAAGGAGCTCGTCTGCTCATCTCTCAGCTCAGTTGCAACGTCATTGGATTGGGTTTATTTCCCATTTCTTGTTTTCTGCATCAGAGCGCAAATTTCCGTTTTCTTGGGTATTCAACCACAGTTTATCTTGAACGGTCGAAAGCGGAAGCAATCGTCCTTTTCAGATCAACAGTTGCTTGAATAGGGGCAGCTGTAGAACCTCAAATTTGCTCTCTTCATTTTAAGCATCATAATACACTATTTTCATCATAAGCATATCATATATATAGCATTATAGCATAGGAAAATAAAGCATGACAAGCATCAAGCCCTAGCATGAGGCATATGGCCATCTGGGGAGGTGTTGAAGGCCATCTAAACCAAGACAAGGGTTCCAATGGATTTGTGGGAGGCCTATGATGAGTCTAGACTCCTTTGGCAAGGCCAAGTTCACTTGCAAAAGCTCAGAATATTGCTTAATCATCACAAGTTTTAAGACAATGCAAGGCTCCTAAGCAGTGCAACCAAATTAGGGTTTTGGCTTCAAGAGCCTTAACCTCATAATTTTGGCCAACTCTTTTGGGAAATGTTTTCTATATGATAAGAGGTTCCTACATGTCAATTTTCATGGAAAAATTCCAAGTGGAAGTCAGTCATTGCCTCAGTTACTTGCAGATGAAGCAGAAAGTCAACTGGGCCCAGAAAAAGTCAACTGTGCCATTCCAAGGGGTCTAACCCAATTTTTTTTGCCAAATGAGGTATATTCAATGTTATAAGATGTTGGGTGAGCTTAAAGTACAAGAAATTTGGTGGTTTGAGGGGTTTTGGCAAAAGTGCACAAAGTTGGTCATGGAAAAGTTAATATTTTTGGCTATTTTGACCTAAAACTTCACAAGGCCTTAACTTGATCAAAAAATCTTCAAATGGACCCAACCCAAACATGAAAGTTTGAGAGTAAGGGCTGCCATTTTTAAAAAGTACAAGTACATTTTCATGGGATTTATGGTTTGAGAGATATGGCCCCCGAAAATTTAGGTATTTTAGGGCAAATTTCCAAGTTTCAAGGCCAAGCCATTTGCACAAAGGCTCAAAAATGGATAGTTTGCTATGCTATGGCCAAAGTAAGTTTACACAACCAAAATGCATCCCATTTAGGTCATTTGGCTCAAAGAAAAGTGGAAAAATTCATGCACATGAAAAAGTTCCATAAAACTTGCATTTTACACTTGAATTTGCATAAGGCATGACCATTGTGTGATAGCTTGCATCCAAGGGCTGAAGTTGTTTGCTGGGAATCATTGGTGGGATGGTGAATGCACATGCAAGAGAGGCCAGAAAATCATGAGCTTGGCATGCTTATGGCACACTTGGGCCAAAATTGCATTTTCACAAAAATCAGCCCTCTCTCACGTGCATTTGTTCTAACCCTTTTGCATTGCCATATATATTCCATAACAATCAGAATTAGGGTTAGAGGCAGCCAGAACACACACTCATTCTCTCATTCTCATCTTTTATGCAAAATTGCTTATTCTCCACAAACTCTTGCTACAAGAATCCATTCACAAAACTCTTGTTGGATTCTTAATCCTCATCACTCATAGATCATTTCCATACCATTTGTTTGGATTATTCTTCAAGAATCATCCATTTCTCATTTCTTGTGCACATTTTGTGCCATAACTTTTGATCTAGGCAAGCTTTCTTCAATCCAAGACCACATTCATACTCCTTGAATCTCAAGGATCATTAAACACCCATGGATCTAGATTTATAGTGAAGTTTGTTCAAGTGGCCATTTGAGAAGCTTTGAAGCACAAGGAAGCACATTGCTGGATTTACAAGTTTGCAAAGCCTTAGATGCATTTATTTTGCATCTAAGGGGATAAGGAGATCATTTGCCATCACTTTATACCATTCTTGACTTCAAATTTGGAACACCACCTTAGGTATGCTCAAATTTCGAATCTCATAGAAATGTATTTGGTTGTGTGTTTTAGAATCCTCATGTTGTGGTGGTTACAATGCTCTTTGTAGTTTGTGAAATGGTTGAGTATTCACAAAGTTATGGTGATTTAAAGTTTCATGGACAATTTTATTTTCATTCATATCTTGAGTTTCTTTGAGTTTTAATCCAATCCAAGCATGTATTTGTGTTTAGTGATGTTAGATTATGTATTCTGGAGAGTTTCATGGCCGGCCGTGGCTTGGTTTGAGATTTCATGAAGTTAGGGTTAGGGTTTGGTTCATTAATGGTGGTTAGAGTTTAGGGTTTCTTCATGAAGAAGAAGGTTCAGCCCCCCAGCGCTATCCACACCCCCCACGCAAGGCCCATGCTGTTTTTTTGAACTAACGTGTTTACTTCTCGCACCCCCTTGGCCCATTAGCTTTATTTTTATTCTTTTTCTTTACCAATTTTATTCCATTTGCTTTTGATCCATTTTAAATACTTCCTTAACTCTAAAAAATCCAAAAAAATTCATATGCACTCCTTGATTCATCTAGTTTTTTATCATAATTTTTCCAGATTTTTATTTTCATCCCAGGTGGCCAAATAAATTCAACATTGAGCATTGCTTTCTTGTGGACTCTCATAGACCAATCTGCCTTGTCCAATTTCTATTTTTCTCATCCTTTAAGCTATGAACCCCATTATTTTTGCATTCAAATCCTAAGACACTATACTATCTTCATGATTTATCTTGCATTTTTCACAAATTTCCTTGCTGGACTTTGCTTGAGTTACTTGTGCCTTAATTTTCAAAACCCTAAATGGTGATACCTTGCATCCTTGAGCTTCATTGACCTAGTTTGGTGCTGTATTTTTGCAAACCCTTTTGGATTCTCATTTCTTTGTGTTTGGAGAGTACTTTGCTGGTTGGGTAGATTTTTTAGGTGCTTGGATCTTTTTCTTGGGTATTTTCTTCCTCACCTTGCCTTGTTTTGCATACTTTGAGTCTTATAGTCTCTTTTAAGTTTAGAAGGGCACTTGTGCCAACTTCTCCTCATCTTTTGGGGTCCTTTAGAGGTCTAGGGTTGTTCCTGGTCTTAGGATAGGGTTTGAGTCTCCTTGAGTCTTGGTGTTGGGTCTCTTTTATGTGCTTTATTTCTTTAAGTGTTATGCATGCCTTCTTTGCACTTGTTTCACTTCCAATCATCTCAATATGATCTTGTGTTGCTTTGCTTATCATCTTGTGAACTCTTTGCCATGCCTATATGCTTGTGTAGCTTCTGACTTGTTGGTTCATGCCTTGGTTTTATGTTGTTACACTAACCTTGCAGGGGCTATGGTAAGTTTGAGATGTGGGAATTGAGTTCCACATCTCCATTTCTCATCTCTTCTCATTTTGTTTATATGGACTAACATCTTCTTGTTGGGCTTAGGACTTTCTCATCTCTCCTTTTATCTTATTCTTCTTCTCTTGAGATCATTTTTAGGTTAGAAAGACCTCACAAACCCTAGGAACTCCATGCATGCTAACTTAGGATAGAAACTTCCCCCTAGTTTTTCCTTTTGCTCCTTTGGTTCTCTTTCTCTTCTCATCTTCAAACTTAATTCTAATTCACTTAATAAAGGTTGGGTGCTTTCATGTGACATGAGACTTTGCTATGAGATGCTTTCACGCGTTCCATTTCGGGGCGAGGTGTGAGTCATCACTCGTGGTAGATAGGTCTTAGCATGAGTACCTCACAAAGAAAAACTAAAAGACATTTCTTAACCAAAAACCACAAAAATACTTAATAATGGTAATAGGCCAGTGTGCTTAAGCCTTCACCTGTGGGACTAGCTTTGGGGATTTCCTCCATAGATAGGTGTGCCTCTTGCGCATTCCATTTCGGGATGATGTGAGACATACACATCCCATTGAGTAAGACTTAGGTACACTCACCTATGCAAACTTTCACTCATAAAAGCTTCTAAAAAACACCAAACAAACAATAAGCGTCTTTCCTTCGGGAATTCTTTTCTCACCTCATTCGCTCCGTACGCGAACTTGCTCCTACTTGTCACTTTGCAAGACGGTAACGCACTCGTCGTCCGAGCCTGCAACACCTGAGCATTGACATAGGCAGTTCAAGCCTTTAATTCACAAGCAATTTCCTTTTAGTACCCCTAGTTAGGGGAACTACGGCGTCTCTGATCCTCATTATCCTGATGAGGTACGTAGGCAGCGGGGTAGGGCCCGTTCAAGCACAATCTTTATTTTCCCTACATTTTTTCTCTTTGCTTTCTTATTCAATTCTTTTCTCAGTTTCTTTTCCATTTCATTTCTTTTCTTTTGCTGCAGTTTTCATCCCCTCACCCTTTGAAACAGTTTCTTTTGCAAGCGTGGATCCCGTCGGGTACGGCGGACGATCTGGGTGCTAATACCTTCCTAGGTCGTAACCGACTCCCGAACTCAGTCTCTTTGGTTCGTAGGACCTGTGTCCTTCCTCTTCTTTCTTCTGGTTTGTGCAGCATTACCATTCCCATTCTTTCGGGATAAAAATGCCTGGCTGGCGACTCTATTCTTTTTTCCGCGCCACTTTCGCGTTGTACCAGGATGGAAATCCGGGGAGCGACAGCTTGGCGACTCTGCTGGGGACCGGATCAGTGATCTCTGGTTCCCCTGTGAGTCTCTCCTAGCGCTTGTGAGTTTCTGTTTCATTGGGTGATGTTTGTTTGCTGTGGTTTGTTGTATATTATTGTTGTTTATTTACAGCTTTATTTACAGTTTTCAGTATTTATTTTCCGCATCATATATCATACTGGACTATCTGGACTGGTTTTCTGTTTGGTGGGATGGGTGATACTGTTTCTGAGAGATAAGCCAAGTACCCGGCTTGAGAGCACCCTAGGATTAGAGTGGACATATTGTACTCGCATGTGGCATGATGAGTGGCGATGTGTTTCACGCCCAGATTGTGACTGTCTTGGAAATATCTTGTGTGGGGATTTCCTCCACTTCGGGATAGGACCTTGATAGTTATGTGCATCTGGGGACCGATCATTGAGAACCTTTGTGGAAACAACCCTCTCCAGTGGTGACAGTGGCAGACCACATTTTGTGGCAAACCCATTCGCACCCGAGGGTCCACTGGGGACTCGCATAGGATGGTCTGGTTCTCTTATAGGAACTCAGTCAAAGCATCTGGTCGTATGACATTAGTACTGTATCCTACGGGCTGAATGTACTATTGTTTCTCGATTTCAGCGCTTGAAGCTGGGAACCTATAAGGGATGCTTGTTTTTCCCGGACTCAGCTGAGGCCTCCCTGCGTAGTACATAATGCCTAACCGATTCCCTAATTTGGTCATGAGCCTTTTCTCGGAAATGGTGAAAGTATTATTGCTATTCGGCTTTGAGAGTCCGTGATGTTTGACTCGGAGCACACCTGTGAGATTGGGGATGGGTTTACAGGTTTGCAGGAACCCTTGACCACATCATACCCATGTTACCAGTACAGTTCATGTTATGATACAGTTACTTTGGTTCCGGAGTTCTGGTTTTCTGGTTCTGGTATTCTTGATACTGTGGTCCAGAGATTCTCTTCAGAGGGTTGTGATTATCGGAGAGTGTGACTCAGTGGACTTTTGGTTTGTCAGTTATTCAGAGGGACCTTGTCAGTGGCCAGGCTCCAGACAGTCTCAGATGACCATATGTTCTTGCATTTGCATCTGCATTGCATCATTGCATCATTAATCATTGTTTTTTGTTTTCATTCACAGGTTCATATCTCTGCTTCCGGTTCCGGTATTCTCTTCAAAGATGGAAGATCCTCGCAAGCAGAATATTCATTTCAAGTTCTTTGATATCAAGGTTGGTTTGTTGAAAAAGATGATAAAGCTGATTACACCCAACCAGGTAGAGAGATTCAGAAAAGCTTATGGGAGTATTCTTGATGTGGTGATAGAGCTGGATCCTTCAGAGAGGAGTGCCATTCATACATTGCTTCAGTATTATGATTCACAGCTTCGTTGCTTCACCTTTCCTGATTTTCAGTTGGGCCCTATGCTGGAGGAGTATGCTTTGATCCTGGGTGTACCGGTTCGAGATCAGGTTCCTTTCAATTCTGAAATGAGTAGACCTGCACCCAAGGCTATTGCTGAGGCTCTTTATTTGAGTCCTTCTACTGTGAAGTCTTTGACCATTATCAAAGGAGGAGTGTCCGGGTTTTCTTTGGAGGCTCTGGTGAAGAAAGCAGGAGAATTGGCTGTTGAAGAGGAATGGGATGCTGTGTGTGCCATCTTGGCTCTGTCTATCTATGGCATCATTTTGTTTGCTGATATGGAGAAGTTCATAGATATAAACGCCATACATCTCTTTTTGCTGAAGAATCCAGTGCCTACCTTACTCGGGGATTTGTATTACTCAGTTCATTACAAAACTGAGAAGAAGAGGGGAGGTTTGGTCCGTTGTTGCGCTCCGTTATTTCACATGTGGTTCATGCGGCACTTGCCTAGTACGGGAGTGTTTAGTGACCATAGTTTGATATGGGCTCAGAAGCTGGAAAAGTTGCTAGCTAAAGATGTTAGATGGTTCACTCAAAGGCTGCAAGGTGCACGTTTCATCACTAGCTGCGGGAGTTATCATAGTGTGCCTTTGTTGGGAATAACTGGATGGATTAATTACAATCCAATCCTGTTAAGAAGACAATTGGGATACGCTTTGAGAGAGGTGCCTGAAGATTTGAAACTGACCCCTATTTTCTACTTCTCAGTGAAAGATAATATGCCCTTAGTGAGGAAGGTTGCGGGAGATTGGAAGTGCATCAAGGGAGAAGGGATAGCTAGCTTTGGGAAGTGTAACAATCTGACGTTCCCAGAGTACAAAGCTTGGTTGAAAGACAGAGCTAGAAGAGTGTTGTTACCATTTTCAGCTCCAGTTCCCCAAGTTGCTGAGTCCATTGATACTGTGCCTTTAGAGGAATTCAAGAAGTTGGAAGCCCAGCTACATGCAGTTAGAGTTGAAAATACTGAGATGGTAAGCCTGTATCACCAAGCCAACAGGACCAAGATTGAAGCTGAAGAGAAGTTGCTGAAGATACAAACGACTTTAGAGGCTAAGGAGAAGGTCTTTGCAGGTAGAGAAGCACATTTCCGCAGATTGGGGATGATGGAAGCCCAGAGAGAAGATGAGCGCAAAAAGAAGTCAAAGACCCTCAGAGATGCTCGTCAGTCTATTGTCTGGTTGAAGGGACAAAGAGAGCAAGAGCTGAAACAATATAAAGAAAAAGAAGAGTTCTTTGAAGTTCAGATGGCTTACAAAAAAGAAGAGGTGGAGCAAGTCCACAAAATTCGCAGAGAGAAGACCCAACAACTCGCAGATAGTCAACAAGCCCTCGAAGCAGCACTTAAAGAAATTGAAGACTTAAAGTTGATGGCAGGAGTCAAGAAGGTCAGATCTGATGGGGGGCTTAGTGATGGAGCTTCAGGGTCCTTGGGCGTTGGTTCTGCTTTTTAGTTCACTTTTCTTGTATCTGGATTACCTACAGGCATGTTGTAGGAGTCCAAGTTGATTGTTTCTCCTTGTAAAGACTTGTACCCTACGGGGAATTCTGTGTTATTTGCCTAATAGGTTGATTTATGTTTTGGTTTTTCCATTATTTCTTAGTTTGCTTGTTGTTGTGGTTTGAATGTGGTCTCTCGCGAAGGTTTTTGGAAGTCGAGGATCAGTGCCCATCTGGTTCTCTTTGCTAAATACCGGAACCGGGGCATAAATGACTTGTGATTGGAAACATAAACAACTGCATTGCATCCATATAACATGTTTGTTGTTTTGCAGGTAGTGTCTCGGTTACTAACATGTTTTGTGTTTCAGGCACTATAGCTCCTCGTAAAGTTCGGGGGCAACCAACAGTACACAGATATCCAACCAAGATTAACAGAGAACGAGTCATGGACCAGTTACAAGCAGACTTGACAGATTTGAGACAAAGGATGGATAATTTTATGACACTAATGGCTGGCATGGGGCAGACCCAAGAGCGTCTGCGGGAGATGGTTGAGAATCAGAATAGGAACACTGCGGCTGCTGCTACTGTTGACAATCGTACCGGTGCGGGCGCACGTCAGGTCGAACCTCCTGTTACACAGCCAGGAGTGACAATAATCAACAATGGGTTGCACAACATTCAGATGGACAATCATGATGACCAGTTCACTCTACTTGATGAAGCTGAAGGTCAAGGAGCAGAGATGAACAAGAGGTTCGAAGAGATGGCTGAGCAAATCAAAGCTATTCAATCCCAAAGCTCTTTGGGGTTTGACATAACTGACTTGGGCTTGGTTCCTGGGGTCAGGATCCCGTATAAGTTCAAAGTTCCAACCTTTGAGAAGTATGATGGCACTACTTGCCCGAAGACCCATCTGCAATCATTTGTTGGGAGAATTGCCGCTTATACAGAGGATGAGAAACTTTGGATGTATTATTTTCAGGATAGCTTGGTGGGAGCTTCTCTTGAATGGTACATGAAGCTCAATAGGGTCAATATCAAGAGCTGGAAGGATTTAGCCGAGGCCTTTGTGAGGCAGTATCAATATAACATGGACATGGCTCCAAAACGCACGCAGTTGCAGCACATGGCTCAGGCGGCAAAAGAAAGTTTCAAGGAATATGCCCAGAGGTGGCGCCAGCTAGCTGCCAGGGTGCAACCACCCCTCTTGGAGGATGAAATGGCCGACATGTTTATGGGCACTCTCCAAGGTGTTTTTCTAGAAAGGTTGGCATCTAGATCGGCCACCAAGTTCAATGATATAGTGATTGCTGGAGAGAGAGTTGAGACTCTGTTAAAGACGGGGAAGATTCAGGACCCTAATACTGCTGGTAGCTCTGGAGGAGCGAGGAAATCCTTTGGCGGACCTCCTAGAAGAAGAGAAGGGGAAGCTAGCGCAGTATACGGCCGAGACAGAGGCAGAGGTTATAGACGAGAATACAATCAGATAGCTGCAGTCACAATTCCCACTACACCAATTCAACCAGCTCAACAGGCTCTACAACAGCCTCAGCAACAACAGCAACGCAACTATCAACAGAGACCGTATCAACAGAGGCAGTCACGCCAAGCTGATAGGGTTTTTGATGTGATCCCCATGACTTACACAGCTTTACTCCAGAGATTGTTGGAACTCAACTTAATTCAACTGAGGACCTTGGCTCCACCTACTGGAACTCTTCCTCCAGGTTACGACGCCAATGTTCGATGTGCTTTCCATTCTGGGGCACCCGGGCACTCAACAGAGAAGTGCAGGGCTTTGCACTATAAAGTTCAGGAATTGATCGACTCCAAGGCAATCAATTTTGCGCCGCCTCCGAATGTCACAAATAACCCTATCCCTAATCATGGGGGAGCCAGGGTTAATGCTATTGAGATGGAGGAGAGGTTGAACTTGGTGGAGAAGGTTGAAGAAGTGAAGACCTCCTTGTTGCTGGTCAAGGAGAGGTTGGTGAAGGGTCAGGTTTTCCCGGGTTGTGGGTTTGATTGCGAAGACTGTGTTGAGTCGAAGAATGGTTGTGACAGATTGAAGACTGGTTTACAGAGACTGATGGATGATGGGCTGTTACAGTTCGACAGGGTCGATAAGAGGACTGATGAAGTGTCAACAGTGACCATATACTATGATCCTGCTGAAATGCCAGCGCAAAGAGATCCGGTTACTATTTATGTCTCGGAAGTAAGTCCCGTCACCATCACGGTGCCTGGACCTATTCCGTATTCAGATGAGAAGGCTATTCCGTGGCATTACGGATCAGAAGTGTATGTCGGAGGACAGAAAGTGGAAAATAAGACAGTAACCATGGACCCAGCTGTGGTGAATGTTGGGGGAAGTGGAGGTTTCACGAGGAGTGGTCGCTTATTCTCTCCCCAGACTTTGAGAGGAGACACTGATGCTGAGGCTTCTGCTAAAGCCAAAGGGAAACAAATAACAACTGACGATAATGCCACTCCCGCTACTGGTCAAAGTACTTTCGAGAAGGAAATGGAGGAGTTCATGAGGATTATTAAGAGGAGCGACTACAAGGTAGTCGAGCAGCTAAATCAAACTCCCTCCAAAATCTCTATCTTGTCACTGCTGATGTGCTCACCAGCTCATAGAGAAGCCCTTCTGAAGGTGTTGCAGATGGCGTATGTTCCTCAGGAGATTACCGTGAATCAGTTAGAAGCTGTAGTGGGAAGTGTAAATGCGAGCCATGGTCTGGGCTTTACTGATAGGGACCTTACTACTGAAGGGAGGAATCATAACAAGGCTCTCCACATCACAATTGAATGCAAAGGGGCTGTGCTGTCTCATGTCCTGGTTGATACTGGGTCATCTCTTAATGTCTTGCCGAAGAAGGCGTTAATGAAACTCAATGTGGAAGGGGTTGTTTTGAGGCCAAGTGATTTGGTAGTGAAGGCTTTCGACGGTTCTCGAAGGTCTGTCTTTGGAGAGGTTGAGTTGCCAATCAAGGTTGGGTCGCAAGTGTTTAAGAGCACGTTCTACGTGATGGACATCCAACCTGCTTATAGCTGTCTGCTTGGTCGACCCTGGATTCATGCCGCAGGAGCTGTGACGTCAACCTTGCACTAGAAGCTCAAGTACGTAGCGGATGGTCAGGTTGTGACTGTGTGCGGTGAAGAGGACATATTTGTGAGCCATCTATCTACATTCAAATATGTGGAGATGGATGGTGAAATTCATGAAACTCTGTGTCAGGCATTTGAAGCAGTGAATGTTAGTTCCCTGTCTCCTCTGAGTAAATCTGAAGATAAAGAAAGTACGTCCATTACCTCCTACAAGCAGGCCAAGGAGGTTGTGCGATCAGGTAGTGCCCAGGGCTGGGGCAGATTGCTGGAACTGGAAAAGAAGGAAGACAAGTTCGGGCTTGGGTATCAGCCTGATGGGCTCGTCCGTTCATCAGACAACAAGACCATTACCTTTACTAGTGCTGGGTTGCTGGACCGCAACCATATCTGTGCTACCAGTGAAGACGGAGATAGCGAGTGCGAACTGGATAATTGGATCCGCCCGTGTGCACCAGGAGAGGAGCTGCCCAATTGGTCTACGGAAGACATCGTCGAAGTCACCTGGATCACAAAGTAATCGTTTATTTGTCATTTTTTTACATACTGCATGTCAAATCCTGTACTCTGCCCAAGGTACAAGGATCCATTGTATGGGCCTCCATGTTTTGAAAGCATTTATTTGTCATAAATAAAGGACATTTTTCAATCAAATCGTTCCTTTTCTTTCAATTTTAATTTTTGCACAAATAAAGAAAATGGCAATGTGTTTTTCTTTCTTGCTTTTGGTGTGTGTTTTCTCTAAACAGATTCTGAATGAGCACATCACTTGTGCAGTGTCGATCAACCGGATTCCATTGACAACTCTCCTACTATGACTGAACATAACTTCGACAATCCAATCTACCAAGCTGATGAAGAGGTTGAGGAAGATTACGAACTCCCTGAAGAACTGGTCAGGTTGTTGAAGCAAGAGGAAAGAGTTATTCAGCCTCATCAAGAGGAAATCGAGGTTATCAACATCGGCACAGAAGTGGTTAAGAAGGAAATCAAGATAGGTGCCAGCCTGTAGACTGAAGTTAAGAAGGGGTTGATTGAAATGTTGCGTGAATATGTTGACATCTTTGCCTGGTCATATCAGGACATGCCAGGGTTGGATACAGACATAGTTGTGCATCGACTACCGTTAAAAGAAGACTGTCCTCCTGTTAAGCAAAAATTGAGAAGAACTCGCCCTGACATGGCGATGAAGATCAAAGAGGAGGTACAGAAACAGTGGGACGCCGGATTCCTTGTCGTGACTAGCTACCCACCGTGGGTAGCTAACATCGTTCCAGTGCCAAAGAAAGATGGCAAGGTGAGGATGTGTGTGGATTACCGGGACTTGAACAGAGCCAGCCCGAAAGATGATTTCCCTTTACCTCACATTGATGTATTGGTCGACAATACGGCTCAGTTCTCGGTGTTCTCCTTCATGGATGGATTTTCAGGATACAATCAGATCAAAATGTCACCTGAAGACATGGAGAAGACAACTTTCATCACACCCTGGGGCACATTCTGTTATAAGGTGATGCCATTCGGACTGAAGAATGCTGGTGCCACTTATCAACGGGCTATGGTAACATTATTCCATGACATGATCCATAAAGAAATTGAATGTTATGTGGATGACATGATTGCCAAGTCCCTCACAGAAGAAGACCACCTGGTAAATCTGTTGAAGTTATTCAAGCGTCTGAGGAAATACCAATTGAAGCTAAACCCCAACAAATGCACATTCGGGGTACGATCTGGTAAGCTGCTGGGATTTATTGTAAGTGAGAAAGGGATTGAAGTTGACCCTGACAAAGTCAAAGTCATTCAAGAAATGCCTGCACCAAAAACTGAGAAAGAGGTTCGAGGGTTCCTAGGAAGATTGAACTACATTTCAAGGTTCATATCTCATCTTACAGCAACCTGCGAGCCCTTGTTCAAGCTATTAAGAAAAGAACAAACGGTCAGGTGGAATGAAGACTGCCAGAGGGCTTTTGACAAAATCAAGGAATACTTACAGGAGCCTCCGATCCTTATGCCTCCAGTTGAAGGAAGACCTCTGATCATGTACTTGACAGTATTAGAAAAGTCAATGGGGTGTGTGTTGGGCCAGCATGACGAGTCTGGTCGAAAAGAGTATGCAATATACTACCTAAGCAAAAAGTTTACCGACTGTGAACAACGTTATTCACTGCTCGAGAAAACTTGATGTGCTTTAGCGTGGGCTGCTCGCCGACTAAGGCAGTACATGTTGACCCACACTACTTTGTTGATCTCCAAGATGGATCCAGTCAAGTATATATTTGAGAAACCAGCACTTACCGGACGGGTTGCAAGATGGCAAATGATTCTCACAGAGTATGATATTCAATACACATCCCAAAAAGCTATCAAAGGCAGTGTATTGTCGGATTATCTAGCTGAGCAACCCATTGATGATTACCAGCCTATGAGATTCGACTTCCCTGATGAAGACATCATGTTCATAAAAGCAAAAGATCATGAAGAGCCTGTTCACACTGAAGGGCCTGACCCAGAAAAAGAATGGACTATGATGTTTGATGGGGCTGTTAACATGAATGGTCGTGGCGTTGGTGCAGTACTCATTACACCTAAGGGAGTTCACATGCCTTTCTCGGCAAAACTCACCTTCAACTGCACTAACAACGAAGCTGAATACGAAGCTTGTATTATGGGTCTTGAGGAAGCCATTGACCTCAGGATCAAGACTTTGACTGTGTTCAGAGATTCAGCTCTGGTAATTAATCAAACCAATGGCAAATGGTACACGCACCAAGATCATCTGATACCTTATCGGGACTACACAAGGAGGTTGTTGACTTTCTTCACAACAGTCAAGCTTGAGTACATCCCTCGAGACGAAAATCAGTTTGCAGATGCTCTAGCTACTATTTCATCCATGATCAAAGTGCAAGCTGCCAATTTTGTGCCTCAAATTGCAGTATCCAGGCTTGACAGGCCAGCATATGTGTGCTCAGCAGACATTGTCAAAGATGATAAGCCCTGGTACCATGACATCAAATGCTTCTTGGAGGATCAAACATACCCACCTGGGGCATCTTCCAATGATAAGAAGACATTAAGAAGGCTAGCTGGTAGTTTCTTCCTGAACACTGATGGCTCCCTGTATAAGAGAAACTTTGATATGATACTTCTCAGATGCGTTGATAAGGCGGAAGCAGACTTGCTGATGCACGAGGTGCATGAAGGATCCTTTGGTACCCATGCTGGAGGGCATGCAATGGCTAAAAAGTTGCTAAGATCAGGCTATTACTGGATTACCATGGATGCAGATTGTTGTGCCTATGCCAGAAAATGTCATAAATGCCAGATTTATGCGGATAAAGTGCATGTGCCTCCAAATCCTCTGAATGTGATGTCTTCACCCTGGCCCTTTGCCATGTGGGGCATTGATATGATTGGCAAGATTGAACCAACGGCGTCAAACGGACATCGCTTCATCTTGGTCGCGATTGATTACTTCACCAAATGGGTAGAAGCTGCGTCTTATGCCAATGTTACTCGCCAGGTGGTAGCAAAATTCCTGAAAAGAGATATCATATGCAGATATGGAGTGCCCGAGCGAATCATTACTGATAATGGTTCTAATCTGAACAATAAGATGATGGCAGAACTGTGCCGGGACTTCAAAATCCAGCATCACAATTCCTCTCCTTACCGACCAAAGATGAATGGTGCGGTAGAGGCAGCTAACAAGAATATCAAGAGGATTGTACAGAAAATGGTTATCACCTACAAAGATTGGCATGAGATGCTACCGTTTGCGTTGCATGGGTACCGAACGTCAGTCAGGACGTCGACTGGGGCAACCCCCTTCTCTTTAGTCTACGGCATGGAGGCAGTCTTGCCTGTTGAAGTGGAAATCCCTTCACTGCGGGTGCTGATGGATGTCAAGCTTGATGAGGCTGAGTGGGTACGTGCTCGATATGATCAACTATGTCTAATTGAGGAAAAGAGATTAGCAGCTATCTGTCATATCCAGCTTTATCAAAGGAGAATGAAGCGAGCCTTCGATCAGCGAGTACGTACTCGAGAGTACCAAGTAGGCGAGCTCGTACTCAAGAGGATCATTCCTCCCAGTTCAGATCACAGGGGCAAATGGACCCCAAATTATGAAGGACCATTCATAGTGAAGAAAGTATTCTCAGGCGGAGCACTGATGCTCACCACTATGGATGGCGAGGACTTCCAATACCCTGTTAACTCGGACGCAGTTAAAAAATACTTCGCATAAAAGACCCGCTGGACACAAAAACAGAATTATAGTCCAGGCAAAAAAAGGGCATCCCGGCGAGCTAAAAACAGAATAAAAGCTCAGGCAAAAATTAGGGAAAAAATTAAAAAAAATGTACACCCGCTGAGTTGAAAAGCCACATCGGACAACTCAGGCAAAAAAGGGTAGCCCGGTGGATTGAAAACCCGAAAGGGCGATCCACGCAAAATCAGGGAGTAAGCGAACAACTGCGCTCCGGTTTATCTGAACCACATGACCGCTCCAAACAGCTTGACCATATCAGAAGGGTAGAGATCAGCCCCCCTCATTCTCTTCAGAAGGTCGAAGACGGAACGGAAAGTCTTGAGGATATGCCAGTCATAGCAGGAAGGAAACTCTTTGGAATGCCGTGCCATTGCCATTAGGATAGTTTCTTTTCTCAATTTTACAGTAGCTACCTCTTTCCAGGTGGTTACTTCCTGATGTAAAATTTTGCCTATTCAGAGGCCAATCAATAAAAAGAATATTCAGTCAAACACCATGTTATGTTTATTTTGTTTACAAAAATGTCCTGAATTTTTGACAAATAACATTACATGCGAAACATGTTGCTTTTTCAAACTGATAAAAACGACATTGCAGGGACACTTAACATCGCTTTGAGTGTCAGGTGACGGCAGATGAATAGATCAAGCCGTACCAACCTTGGTGCATGTGTGTGTATTCTGTTATTGCAGGATTTGCAGGTTATCACAGTATCCCCAAGCAGCAGAGGGTTATTCTCCAAGCAGAGGTATTTCCCCGACAGAGCGCCTATTTACAAGTGACTTATTCTCAACAGGTATCTGAACACCTGCACTCCCCAGAAGTCGGGTCAATCCCCAGCAGGAGTTAGTAGAAGTCTCCCATCCACAGTGGAGTTGTCAGAAGTTTATTATCCGCAACGGAATCGCTAGAAATTCCCCTGGCTCAGCAGAGTTGCAGGTAACTTCATTTCCCCACAGAGTCATCGGGATTCTCATTCCCAAGGGGTTTCCCTAGCAGAGCAAGAGGAAATTCTCCCCAGTGGAGTCAGAGCAGGATGATCAGATCCTCAACAGATGTTCAAAGCAGTTAAACGAAGTATACCTCACGCAGAGTCGTCTTTCTTCTAGTGAAAGCTTCTCCGGCAAGCATCAGGTTTCCAAAACTTCGTTTTCGTCAGAGTTAAAAGTTTTGAGTCCCCAACAGGTTGCTGGAATCTTCTCCCCCAGGCCGCCAGGACTTCATTCCTCAGCCAGAGTGGAAGTGTCTACTTCCCCAGCATGATCAGCCTTTGCCTGTGTTGATGCTATTCAGTGTTCGTTCGCACTCTTAGACACTTATCTGATGATTCAGTTTGCTCATCCGCAGTCTCCAGAAGAATTAGCACCTTGCGGCACTCGTCTGTGCTCGCATCTCTATTTGATGCTCATCCTCTTTCAGCACTCGTCCGTGCCTTTTCCTCAGCAGATCCCTCTTTATTTGAGGTATTCCTAGCACTCGTCCATGCTAACATCTTTATTTGATGACCGTCCGCAGCTCTCGGCACTCGTCCGTGTTTATTAGTTCTTTGAAGTTTTTCCCCAGTGAAGTTGCCAGTACTCGTCCGTACTCGCATCTTTATTTGATGCTCGACCGCATCCCTGCAGCACTCGTCCGTGCATTTTTCGATTCCTCTTTATTTGAGGCATATCCCCAAGAAAGTCGCCAGTACTCGTCCATACTCGCATCTTTATTTGATGCTCGACCGCATCTCTTAGCACTCGTACGTGCTTGTTACTCCTTTGAAGATTGCTCGCCCGCATCCTTCGACACTCGTCTGTGTCTGCTACTTATCTAGTGCTCGTCTGCACGCCCCGACACTCGTTCGTGTTTGGTATTTTCTTTTGAAGATCGTCTGGAATAAGCTGATACTCGTCCGTATCAATATCAGAAGCACTCGTCCCTGTTTCTTGGATCATCATCCGGTACTCGTCCGTATTGTCGACTTATGACACTCGTCCGTGTTTCTTTGATGATCATTCCAATGCTCGTCCGCATTGAAGAGGTTGAAAACCCTGACGGTGGGATTAAAACGTCAAAACCATTTCCGGAACCTGCGTAAGGGTTATCCGAAGAAGACTCGTTCGTCTTATTCCACTTATCTGCGTAAGGATTCGTGAAGAGGTTGAAAACCCTGACGGTGGGATTAAAACGTCAAAACCATTTCCGGAACCTGCGTAAGGGTTATCCGAAGAAGACTCGTCCGTCTTATTCCACTTATCTGCGTAAGGATTCGTGAAGAGGATTCGTCCATCCTAGTTGCATGTCTATCCCACAGACTTATATGCATTCCTGGAGCCTGCGTAAGGGTTATCCGAAGAAGACTCGTCCGTCTTATTCCGCTTATCTGCGTAAGGATTCGCGAAGAGGATTCGTCCATCCTAGCTGCATGTCTATCCCACAGACTTATATGCATTCCCGGAACCTGCGTAAGGGTTATCCGAAGAAGGCTCGTCCGTCTTATTCCGCTTATCTGCGTAAGGATTAGTGAAGGAGATTCGTCTATCTCAGGTTACTTTGAAGATTCTTAAGGACTCGTCCGCTTTCTGCACCTGGCGTCACAGGTCACAAGAAGACTCGTCCGTTTCATGTTTCATCAGAACCTTTGGTTTCGTTGGAAGGAGCTCGTCTGCTCATCTCTCAGCTCAGTTGCAACGTCATTGGATTGGGTTTATTTCCCATTTCTTGTTTTCTGCATCAGAGCGCAAATTTCCGTTTTCTTGGGTATTCAACCACAGTTTATCTTGAACGGTCGAAAGCGGAAGCAATCGTCCTTTTCAGATCAACAGTTGCTTGAATAGGGGCAACTGTAGAACCTCAAATTTGCTCTCTTCATTTTAAGCATCATAATACACTATTTTCATCATAAGCATATCATATATATAGCATTATAGCATAGGAAAATAAAGCATGACAAGCATCAAGCCCTAGCATGAGGCATATGGCCATCTGGGGAGGTGTTTAAGGCCATCTAAACCAAGACAAGGGTTCCAATGGATTTGTGTGAGGCCTATGATGAGTCTAGACTCCTTTGGCAAGGCCAAGTTCACTTGCAAAAGCTCAGAAGATTGCTTAATCATCACAAGTTTTAAGACAATGCAAGGCTCCTAAGCAGTGCAACCAAATTAGGGTTTTGGCTTCAAGAGCCTTAACCTCATAATTTTGGCCAACTCTTTTGGGCAATGTTTTCTATATTATAAGAGGTTCCTACATGTCAATTTTCATGGAAAAATTCCAAGTGGAAGTCAGTCATTGCCTCAGTTACTTGCAGATGAAGCAGAAAGTCAACTGGGCCCAGAAAAAGTCAACTGTGCCATTCCAAGGGGTCTAACCCAATTTTTTTGGCCAAATGAGGTATATTCAATGTTATAAGATGTTGGATGAGCTTAAAGTACAAGAATTTTGGTGGTTTGAGGGGTTTTGGCAAAAGTGCACAAAGTTGGTCATGGAAAAGTTAATATTTTTGGCTATTTTGACCTAAAACTTCACAAGGCCTTAACTTGATCAAAAAATCTTCAAATGGACCCAACCCAAACATGAAAGTTGGAGAGTAAGGGCTGCCATTTTTAAAAAGTACAAGTACATTTTCATGGGATTTATGGTTTGAGAGATATGGCCCCCGAAAATTTAGGTATTTTAGGGCAAATTTCCAAGTTTCAAGGCCAAGCCATTTGCACAAAGGCTCAAAAATGGATAGTTTGCTATGCTATGGCCAAAGTAAGTTTACACAACCAAAATGCATCCCATTTAGGTCATTTGGCTCAAAGAAAAGTGGAAAAATTCATGCACATGAAAAAGTTCCATAAAACTTGCATTTTACACTTGAATTTGCATAAGGCATGACCATTGTGTGATAGCTTGCATCCAAGGGCTGAAGTTGTTTGCTGGCAATCATTGGTGGGATGGTGAATGCACATGCAAGAGAGGCCAGCAAATCATGAGCTTGGCATGCTTATGGCACACTTGGGCCAAAATTGCATTTTCACAAAAATCAGCCCTCTCTCACGTGCATTTGTTCTAACCCTTTTGCATTGCCATATATATTCCATAACAATCAGAATTAGGGTTAGAGGCAGCCAGAACACACACTCATTCTCTCATTCTCATCTTTTATGCAAAATTGCTTATTCTCCACAAACTCTTGCTACAAGAATCCATTCACAAAACTCTTGTTGGATTCTTAATCCTCATCACTCATAGATCATTTCCATACCATTTGTTTGGATTATTATTCAAGAATCATCCATTTCTCATTTCTTGTGCACATTTGCATTTTGTGCCATAACTTTTGATCTAGGCAAGCTTTCTTCAATCCAAGACCACATTCATACTCCTCTCATCTCAAGGATCATTAAACACCCATGGATCTAGATTTATAGTGAAGTTTGTTCAAGTGGCCATTTGAGAAGCTTTGAAGCACAAGGAAGCACATTGCTGGATTTACAAGTTTGCAAAGCCTTAGATGCATTTATTTTGCATCTAAGGGGATAAGGAGATCATTTGCCATCACTTTATACCATTCTTGACTTCAAATTTGGAACACCACCTTAGGTATGCTCAAATTTCGAATCTCATAGAAATGTATTTGGTTGTGTGTTTTAGAATCCTCATGTTGTGGTGGTTACAATGCTCTTTGTAGTTTGTGAAATGGTTGAGTATTCACAAAGTTATGGTGATTTAAAGTTTCATGGACAATTTTATTTTCATTCATATCTTGAGTTTCTTTGAGTTTTAATCCAATCCAAGCATGTATTTGTGTTTAGTGATGTTAGATTATGTATTCTGGAGAGTTTCATGGCCGGCCGTGGCTTGGTTTGAGATTTCATGAAGTTAGGGTTAGGGTTTGGTTCATTAATGGTGGTTAGAGTTTAGGGTTTCTTCATGAAGAAGAAGGTTCAGCCCCCCAGCGCTATCCACACCCCCCACGCAAGGCCCATGCTGTTTTTTTGAACTAACGTGTTTACTTCTCGCACCCCCTTGGCCCATTAGCTTTATTTTTATTCTTTTTCTTTACCAATTTTATTCCATTTGCTTTTGATCCATTTTAAATACTTCCTTAACTCTAAAAAATCCCAAAAAAATTCATATGCACTCCTTGATTCATCTAGTTTTTTATCATAATTTTTCCAGATTTTTATTTTCATCCCAGGTGGCCAAATAAATTCAACATTGAGCATTGCTTTCTTGTGGACTCTCATAGACCAATCTGCCTTGTCCAATTTCTATTTTTCTCATCCTTTAAGCTATGAACCCCATTATTTTTGCATTCAAATCCTAAGACACTATACTATCTTCATGACTTATCTTGCATTTTTCACAAATTTCCTTGCTGGACTTTGCTTGAGTTACTTGTGCCTTAATTTTCAAAACCCTAAATGGTGATACCTTGCATCCTTGAGCTTCATTGACCTAGTTTGGTGCTGTATTTTTGCAAACCCTTTTGGATTCTCATTTCTTTGTGTTTGGAGAGTACTTTGCTGGTTGGGTAGATTTTTTAGGTGCTTGGATCTTTTTCTTGGGTATTTTCTTCCTCACCTTGCCTTGTTTTGCATACTTTGAGTCTTATAGTCTCTTTTAAGTTTAGAAGGGCACTTGTGCCAACTTCTCCTCATCTTTTGGGGTCCTTTAGAGGTCTAGGGTTGTTCCTGGTCTTAGGATAGGGTTTGAGTCTCCTTGAGTCTTGGTGTTAGGTCTCTTTTATGTGCTTTATTTCTTTAAGTGTTATGCATGCCTTCTTTGCACTTGTTTCACTTCCAATCATCTCAATATGATCTTGTGTTGCTTTGCTTATCATCTTGTGAACTCTTTGCCATGCCTATATGCTTGTGTAGCTTCTGACTTGTTGGTTCATGCCTTGGTTTTATGTTGTTACACTAACCTTGCAGGGGCTATGGTAAGTTTGAGATGTGGGAATTGAGTTCCACATCTCCATTTCTCATCTCTTCTCATTTTGTTTATATGGACTAACATCTTCTTGTTGGACTTAGGCCTTTCTCATCTCTCCTTTTATCTTCTTCTTCTTCTCTTGAGATCATTTTTAGGTTAGAAAGACCTCACAAACCCTAGGAACTCCATGCATGCTAACTTAGGATAGAAACTTCCCCCTAGTTTTTCCTTTTGCTCCTTTGGTTCTCTTTCTCTTCTCATCTTCAAACTTAATTCTAATTCACTTAATAAAGGTTGGGTGCTTTCATGTGACATGAGACTTTGCTATGAGATGCTTGCACGCGTTCCATTTCGGGGCGAGGTGTGAGTCATCACTCGTGGTAGATAGGTCTTAGCATGAGTACCTCACAAAGAAAAATTAAAAGACATTTCTTAACCAAAAACCACAAAAATACTTAATAATGGTAATAGGCCAGTGTGCTTAAGCCTTCACCTGTGGGACTAGCTTTGGGGATTTCCTCCATAGATAGGTGTGCCTCTTGCGCATTCCATTTCGGGATGATGTGAGACGTACACATCCCATTGAGTAAGACTTAGGTACACTCACCTATGCAAACTTTCACTCATAAAAGCTTCTAAAAAACACCAAACAAACAATAAGCGTCTTTCCTTCGGGAATTCTTTTCTCACCTCATTCGCTCCGTACGCGAACTTGCTCCTACTTGTTACTTTGCAAGACGGTAACGCACTCGTCGTCCGAGCCTGCAACACCTGAGCATTGACATATGCAGTTCAAGCCTTTAATTCACAAGCAATTTCCTTTTAGTACCCCTAGTTAGTGGAACTACGGCGTCTCTGATCCTCATTATCCTGATGAGGTACGTAGGCAGCGGGGTAGGGCCCGTTCGAGCACAATCTTTATTTTCCCTACATTTTTTCTCTTTGCTTTCTTATTCAATTCTTTTCTCAGTTTCTTTTCCATTTCATTTCTTTTCTTTTGCTGCAGTTTTCATCCCCTCACCCTTTGAAACAGTTTCTTTTGCAAGCGTGGATCCCGTCGGGTACGGCGGACGATCTGGGTGCTAATACCTTCCTAGGTCGTAACCGACTCCCGAACTCAGTCTCTTTGGTTCGTAGGACCTGTGTCCTTCCTCTTCTTTCTTCTGGTTTGTGCAGCATTACCATTCCCATTCTTTCGGGATAAAAATGCCTGGCTGGCGACTCTATTCTTTTTTCCGCGCCACTTTCGCATTGTACAAGGATGGAAATCCGGGGAGCGACACTATAGTGCCTGAAATGGCATAAACGTTAGAACACTGGAGAAATACCTGCAAAACAACAAACACGTTATATGCATGAAATGTAACTATTCATGTTTCCATGTTCAGGCATTAATATGCCCCAGTTCTGGTATTTTGACAGAAAATACTCCAGATGACTTTTTGGAAGCTAGCTTTTCAAACTATTTTAAGGAGTATCCAGACCCTGATGGATTCAGAAAAACAACTTTGCTCATTCAAAAACGGTAACTGGAAAGTATCATTGCATAACATGAACAAACTACCAACAACCAGAGTCACAAACATAAACAGAATTCCCAAAGGGTTACAAAAAACAGAAAGATAAAGCAAGACTCCTACAACAAACCTGTAGGTAGTCTGGATACAAACAACAATAAACTAAAACCCTAGGCTAAAAGAAGAATCAAGCTCCTCTTCTGCAGCCCCCACCTCTGTTTGGTTCTTCTTGATGCCCGCTCTCAGCTTAAGATCTGCAATCTCCTTCATCGCTTCCTCCAAGGCTAGCTGGCTTTGTACCAATTGCTAAGTTTTTCCCTTCGTATTTTGTGAACTTGTTCTATTTCTTCTTTCTTGAATTCCATCTGCACCTCAAAGAACTCTTCCTTTTCTTTGTACTTTTTATGCTCCTGTTCTCTTTGGCCCTGTAACCAAGTAATGGATTGACAAGCTTCTCTAAGAGTCTTCAAATTCTTCTTATGCTTCGCTTCCCTTTTGACTCTGTTAAACCTAATCTCTGAAAATGAGCTTCTCTCCTAGCAAACTCCATTTCCTTAGCTGCTAAGGTAGCCTGCATCCTCTGTATCTTTTCTTATGCTTCTTGCTTAGCGTGATTGGTACGGTGATACAAGCTAACCATCTCAGAATTCTCTACCCGAACCTCGTGCAACTGAGCTTCCAACCTCTTGTACTCTTCAAGAGAAATAGTAGTTTGTACTGGTACTTCTTTTGGATATAGTGGAGCCTCAAATGAGAATGGAAGGAAGAAGGTATCAATCCTACCTTGTATCCAAGCAGCAAAAGAGGGATAATTCTTAGGGTCCACCTTTCCAAATTCTTTCTTACCCTCCTTAACCTTAGTTTCCCAAGCTTGGGATACTTGGATAACCAACTGCTCATTATCTTCAGCCGGAAAATACAGAGTCTTAGCTATTTCTTCATCTGATGGAGGATCCTTCAGTGGATAACCAAATTGTTTTCTAGACAAAACAAGGTTATGACTTATCACTCCTTTCCTACCCAACAAAGGCACATAAGGGAACTCACCACACCTTGTAATAAACTCCTTCCCCAATAAGCTTCTGCTACATCCCCAAGATATATCATCAGATGTTAACCCCATCAATCTCCTAGCCCACTTCCAATCTTGCTTAAGGTCTTTGAACGGTCCTGACTTTGGAAGCTTCTTATCAAACCATTCAGCGAACAACGGAGCACAACAATTCACGTACCCCTTTCTCTTCTCATTTCTGTGATGGACACCATAGTAAAAGTCTCCCACTAATGTAGGAACCAAGTTTCCTTTAATGAAAAGGGTGATAGCCTCCAAGCTTACCCATCCTTTCTCTCCTGGGAAAAGGCTTATCCCATAGACCATTAATGCTAACAGTGCACTGAACTCTAACCACTTCCCTCCTAAAGCAAACACATGAGCTTCTGTGATAAGAAAATCCATAGTAAATCCCTTCCCTTTACTGGCTTCCAACTCCATCTTTACTCTAAACATACTCAAATGACAAGCACCTTCAATGTCCTAGTACGGGGGACACTTCTCTGCAGCATAATAGGGAACACCATTCTTGATAGGAATCTTCAGGATGTCAGAAATCTCTTCCATAGTGGGAGCCAAGACGTTGTCAGCAAACACAAAAATTCTCAACTGAGGGTCATAAAACTGCAACAAGGAATGAAGAGTATCTCTCTGATCAACATTAGGTTTGTTCATGTATCCCAAGATCTTCCCATACCGGCTTCTGAAATCATCTGAAACCTTGTCACTCATCAGGCCCACCAGTTTCTGAATACCCTCAGTTTCTGGTTGCGGGAAAGTGTAATGAGCATTCCTTTTTCTAGATATCTCTTGGACCTCTATCATCTGGAGAAATAATGAATACCAGAACCGAGTACAAAGGATAAATGATAACCTGAAATGGAAACACAAACAGTTAATGCAATTATGATGCGATGCAAATGCAATGCAGACATATGATCAACAACTGGGACTTTCTGGATTCGGAACACTGGACCCAAGTGACCAAGAACCAAGATCCTTTGAATAAAGCCCCATGAACAAGAATCCAGTCTCAAATAAGCCCCAAATCAGATATCCGAAATCCATGTAGCCATATCAAACCATAGAACTGTACTGGCAATGAGGTATGATGAGGTCAAGGGTTCTTGCAAACTTGTAAACCCCTCCCAATCTCACAGGTGTGCTCCGGGTCAAACATCACGGACTCTCAAAGCCGAATAGCAATAATACGTTCAGCATTTCCGAGAAATGGCTCATGACCAGATCAGGGAATCGGTTTGGCATTATGTACTAATAAGGGAGGTCTCAGCGTGAGTCCGGGAAAAACAAGCATCCTTTATAAGTTCCCAGCTTCAAGTGCTGGAATCGAGAAACAATAGTACATTCATCCCGAAGGGTACAATACTATCGTCATACGACCAGATACTTTGACTGAGTTCCTATAAAAGAACCAGGCTATCCTATGCGAGTTCCCAGTGGCCCCTTGGGTGAGAATGGGTTTTCCACAGAATGTGGTCTGCCATTGTCACCACTGGAGAGGGATGTTTCCACAAAGATCCTCAATGACCGGTCCCCATATATACATAACTATCAAGGTTGTGTATTACCCCATAAAGATTCTTGCATAAATACATTTTCAAGACGGTCGCAAGTCTGGGTGTGGAACTTACTACTACTACCATCATAGCAAGATGCCATGAAGCCAAAGTGACTGTCCACTCTAATCCCTAGGGTGCACTCGAGCCCCGGTTACGAGCTCGTCTCTCAGTAACAAGTCCCCATCCCACAGAAAAAAGGAAACCAGCACAGCCAGACAGTCCAGTATAATATGATGCATGAATATAAATACTGAAAACTGTAAATAAAATAAATGATGTAAATAAACAACGCAACAACAAACAATCAACACTCAACAAAACAGAAACAAGCAAGCGCTAGGATTGACTCTCAAGGGAACCAGAGATACTCTAGTTAGGAAGTCCCCAGCAGAGTCGCCAGTTGTCGCTCCCTAGATTTTCATCCTGGTACAAACGCGAAAGTGGCACGGAAAAAGGTAGAGTCGCCAGCCATGCATTTTTATCCCGAAAGAACGGGAATGGTAATGCTGCACAAACTGAAGAAAAGAAAAGGAAAGACACAGGTCCTGCAAACCAAAGAAACTGGGTTCGAGAGTCGGTTACGACCTAGAAAGGTATTAGCACCCCAGATCGCCTGTCGTACCCGACGAGATCCACGCTTGCAAAGCAAATGTTTCAAAGGGTGAAGAAATGAAAGCTGCTGCAAAACTGAAACTAAAACTAGATCTGGAAAGAATAGAAATGGGGAAAAATGTAGGGAAAATAAAAGAGTGTGCTCGAACGGGCCCTACCCCGCTGCCTAAGTACCTCATCTGGACATGAGGATCAAAGTCGCCGTAGTTCCCCTAACTAGGGGTGGAAATATTTCTTGTGAATTAAGGCTTGAACTACCTATGTCAATGCTCAGGTGTTGCAGGCTCGGACGATGAGTGCGTAACCGTCTTGCAAAGTGACAAGTAGGAGCAAGTTCGCGTACGGAGCGAAGGAGATGAGAAAAGAATTCCCAAAGGAGAGGCGTTTATTGTTTGTTTGTGTTTTTTTATGAGTTTTTTATTGGTGTGGCACAAGAAAATGAACTCAAACTCTTTTCCATGGAATGTGTACTTGCTACTACATTCCAAGACGGAATAATAGAACAAGCACACCAAGCAAGAAGAATTTATTCAAGACTTGTTTCCAAAGGAAAGGGCCTAAATTCATTGACTTGTTGAATTTATTAAGTGTTTTAGTGATTAGAAATGAAGAAGTATTTTTTATGGTTTTCTTGATAAAGATGACCTCATGATCCGACTTGTGCATCATGCTAGACAAATGCATTATTCCAAGATGGAATGAATACATATACCCCATGGAATAAGGCTATTACACAAGAAGCCACTTCTTTCTTTATTAATGTTTTTTATGCTTTTGTTTTGAGATGAGAAGAGAAAGAACCAAAGGAGAAAAAGGCAAAAGTCTAATGGGGAAAGAAAAAACCTAAAGTTATCATGCAAAAAGTGGTCCTAAGGTTAGTGAGGTTTGAACCATATCCTAAAATAAAAGAAGATCAAAGAAGAGGAGAGGAGAAGCTAGAGAACAACTTACTCCTCTAAAGGAGATAAATTGCTTCTAAAGGGGGAGGATGCAAAGTTGAATCACATGATGGCATAAGGCACATCAAAAACCACAAAGAAGAAAGCAAAGTAAAAAAAAGAGGTAAAGAGTTGAAATGTGGATAAACATCCATACTTATCTTACCATGAGCCCCTGAAATGTTAGCAAAATTCCAGCAAATATTCATCATATCAATCAACACAATTCATAGAATTAGCATGCTCAAAGTTCTAGAAAACAAAGTCAAACAAACATGCCAAGCTTTGCACATACATGAATTTACGCGTCGAGAACATGGATGCATACATCAACCAGCAAGCAAATCACCCTAAACTAGCATATTCAATGATCATACAATGACCCATGGCAATTAAAACAAGCAAGGGGATCAAACCAGCTCAAAACAGCTCAAATATGGCATTCTACTTCAGTCTTAACCGGTTAAACAAAGCGTTAACCGGTTAACCAGTTCAAACCTGTAGAAAACAACGCAGAAAACAGATGCGTTAACCGGTTAACCAAAGCGTTAACCGGTTAACACTGTGAAAACAGCAGCAAAAACCTGCAGAAAATCAGCTCCAAACCAGCTTATTCACATAATTCCACAACAAACCAACAATCAATTATGCATGAAATAAATGGATCAATTCACATTAATCAATATCATTGAGATCATGAACATCAACACATAGATCCGATCACAAATAAACCAATCAATTCAAGCAAAACAAGGAAATACACAAGCACATGGTAGAACTAAGCACAAGCATTGCAAATAAGCTAAAAACAGAGCTAGATCATAACTTAACCAACCTACAAAGCTGAGGTATGCTTTGGTAATTGTTGTTTGAGCTGGAAATGAAGAATCTCACGGAAAACTTCGAAGATCCGGTGCTAATCTTCACACTCCATGCAAAATAAATGCAAGCAAAGGATCTTGATGCAGAATTTGGCTCCAAAATCACTTCTAATCACCAAATCAGATCTGAACCAAGTAGTGAAACCAACAAATGATGCAAAGAAGCTAAGGATGGAGGTCTAGTTCCAAGATCTACAAACTTTAATGCAAAGCTTTATGATCTTCAAAAGAGGAACTTTGAGTGATTTGGAAAATTGGGAGAGAAAATGAGAGAATGGTGAGAGAGTAGTGAAAATTCAGAAAAATGAAAAGTGAATTATGAGAGAGCCCCCTCTTGGTTTGGAGGGAAATGGAATAAATATGATTTAGGTTTGGGGTCCAAAATTTTGGTTTGGGATAAAAAAATGGTTTGGGATTGGCTTAGAAAGTGATTAGGATATAGCTTTGGAATTAGGCTTGGTAAATGCTCTAGATCCTTCTCCATAATTTCCAATTAATTCAAAATGAATAAAAATCAGAAACTTGAAAAATTGGAGCCAAAACACATGCTGAAAATGTTGCTGGAATTCAAAATTCGCAGCCGTTAACTGGTTAACCAAAGCGTTAACCGGTTAACGCCAGTAAATTTTGTATTCTCCCTCCTTTTGGTGGGAAACTTTGAAGAATAACCCGACGCCAACCATTCCAATCTGATTTTGATCCTCAATCTTTTTTAGGGCTTTGACCATGTTACCAAGCTTGTTCAAAAGGTCCTATGAGCTTCCTGTCAGGTCACCAGATTCTTGACTTTGACTTGTAGTGCTTCAAATTTCCCAGATGATTGATCATATGCCTTATGCTAGAACATGCGGGTGTTATGCTTCATCTTTCTATGCAAAATGCTAAGGACATGACATGCTGATGATTATTACGATATGATGATTTTAAAAAAAGAGGGCAAATTTGGGGTGTTACACTTAGCGAGCAGGAGCTCGCTTAGCGAGCGAGTTAAGTTCTGGAAAGGTTCAAATGCAGGAGCTTGCTCGCTCAGCGAGCAGACACCTCGCTCAGCGAGACCTGAGAGTGTTGTTTTGGTGATTTAATTCATAACTTGTGATCCGAGTATCCGTTTTAGTGTTCCACATATTCTTTTGAAGCTAATAATATGCTCTATCTTTTGAGACCGAGAAATATTATTTTGAGCCGACTTTTACCCGGCTTTTCCAATTAACCGTAATTATGTTAGTTAAGGAATTGTGGTATTAATCCAATTGTGGAAAACGTATTAAATCATGAGAATTGATTGAGAATAGAGAAAATGAAATCATTGTGGGATTAGTTTAATGGTGATAATTAAACTAAAATGTTAAGAATTATATGTTTGAGACTATATAATTAAAAGTATCAAGAATGGAGAAAGAGTTAGGAAATCTTACCATAAACCAATAGTGTGGCCTAGCTTTGTAACTAGAAATTGTTAGATGGTATAACTTGTGAGATGCTTAGGTTCATCCTAGGTTGTTGCGAATCGCTGACGTGTAATACGCGGTGTCCTCCAAAAAGTATTGAGTAAGCCTTGTGGTGGGTATTACATTGAGTCCCATGGGAAACATTCGTAAATGCTTGAGGTACCATCAATATGGTTTAGGCTTGTGGTGGGTATTACATTGAGTCCCACGGGAAGCATTGAGTAAGTCTTATGGTGGATATTACACTGAGTCCCACGGGAAGCATCAGACTTGTTTTAGGCTTGTGGTGGGTATTACACTGAGTCCCACGGGAAGCATGGTTTAGGCTTATGGTGGGTATTACATTGAGTCCCACGGGAAGCATTGAGTAAGTCTTGTGGTGGGTATTACATTGAGTCCCACGGGAAGCATCAGGCTTGTTTTAGGCTTATGGTGGGCATTACACTGAGTCCCACGGGAAACATGGTTTAGGCTTGTGGTGGGTATTACATTGAGTCCCACGAGAAGCATTGAGTAAGTCTTGTGGTGGGTATTACATTGAGTCCCACAGGAAGCATCAGACTTGTTTTAGGCTTGTGGTGGGTATTACAATAAGTCCCATAGGAAGCATGGTTTAGGCTTGTGGTGGATATTACATTGAGTCCCATAGGAAGCATTGAGTAAGTATTGTGGTGGGTATTACACTGAGTCCCATGGGAAGCATCATACTTGTTTTAGGCTTGTGGTGGGTATTACACTGAGTTCCACGAGAAGCATGATAGTCGCTTGAGATAGGTGTTATATCGAGTCCTATGATAAGTATAAAGGTAAGATCCTAGATAGTGATAGTAGGATTTGTAGAACTTTTGGACGTGGTTCCAATGAGTGCGAGACGTGTAAACTCAAGGTCGTTTTCATTTTCTAAATATTTGAGTTAGGTTTCATAGATCCTTTAGAGCCGAGAGAACTCTAAGATAGGTAACCCACTGAGATGTTGTTATCTCACCCCCTATTGTTATTGCTTTTCAGGTTTCTTTTGCAGGTTTGATTTACAAGTGGAGCTATGCTCGGGATGTTTCAAGTTAAGCATAGTTTTAGTCTTCCACTGTGTATTTCTATATCTTTGTACAATAAAGGATATTGTATTGGATCTTAGTATTGTTGTGTTAGCATAATTTCCATGTCTTGTACCATTATTGTATAGAATTTTTATAGTTGGTCAAGAATGTGAATTATGCTATTAGGCACTTATGATGGTGTTAATACCAAAAATAACACTTGTATGATATTATTATAGATATATATTATATGGGCGTTACACAAAACATCGCTCTCCTTAGCTAAACATAGCAACACCCGACTACACTAGGTTGATTATCGAGTCTCTGTGGGGTCGATATCCTTTATTACTACGCGATAGATTGTGCACTTGCAGTTAGTAACCGTTAGACTCAGAAAGTCGCGACCAAGTTTTTTGCGACTTAGATTTAGTCAATAGTGTATTAAGTTGTTGCGTCGTCTAGACTAGGGATACAAACTTACCTTTCCTTCATCGATTGTATGCCCGGTACTCGCTCCCGAGGCGAAGACTTAGATCCCCTAATCGACGAAGTAGAACATTTCTTAAGTTCGAGACACCGAATCGAACCCAACGAAACCCTTATTCCTGAAATTATTATACAAGAACCAGTTGAAGAACCAATCATGGCCGAAGAAAATGGAGGACCACCTCGTTTACTTAAGTCCTATGCGACTCTAAGCCAACTAGAACTGCACAACATTATTATCGCACCATCCATAACCCGTCACGAATTTGAGATCAAACCTTCATTGCTGCAAGCTGTACAACAGAACCAGTTTTCTGGAAGTCCGAAGGATGATCCAAATGAACACCTAATGAAGTTCGTGTAATACGCAAATATTGTGAAAGCAAATGGTGTAATCCAAGAAGCAATTAGACTAAGACTCTTTATGTTCTCTTTAAGAGATAAAGTGTGGGACTGGTTACAATCGTTACCAACCAGCTTTGTCACAACATGCGCAGAACTGAAGAAAGTTCTCTTATCTTGTTATTTACCGCCAAGCAAAACAGCTATGCCGAGAGCTCAAATTAAAGGATTTTGATAGAAAGATGTCGAATCACTTTACGAAGCATGGGAAAGATACAAAGACCTGTTAAGATTATGTCCACACCATGGGTTTGAAAATTGGGTAACCATCATAACGTTTTATAATGGACTTCTATACAAAACCAAGATGACGATAGACGATACCATGGACGGCGCTCTTATGGATAAACATTACGAAGAAGCATATAATCTCATTGAAAACATGGCTCAGAACCATTGTCAATGGGGAGAATAAAGAACACCTATAGAGAAGAGCCATACTAAAGGAGGAATGTACGAAGTGAATAGTTTCGATCACGTAAATGCAAAGATGGATGCCATAGTTCAGAAAATCGATAACTTGACCATAACACCACCAGCCACCGTGGATGTCGTAACTCCAAATTGCGAAATTTGTGGAATCCCAGGACATACATCGCCTGAATGTCATCTTCTTGCTGGATTAGCCACAAATCAATTGAACTATGCTCAAGGAAACCATTATTCTAACACATACAACCCAGGATGGAAGAATCACCCCAATTTCGCTTACAAGAATAACAACGCCTTGCATGCACAAAATCAAGTACCAACTACACCACTAGGATATCAGAAAGTTATTGCATGTAACGCCCCGATTTTATAAAATATTTTATAAAAGAATTTATTGAGAGTATGGTGGTGTATTTGGAATAATAATTAGAGAAATTATTTTATTTAAATAATAATATGATAATGAGGTGGTATTATTATTAGAATATTGTTATTTAATAAATAAAATATTAAGTTGGAGGTTTGAGGGGCAAGGTTGTAATTTGGTTATGTTATGAAAAGAGGGGAACAAGTCTTATTCCCTCGTATCATGTTTTTGACGAATAACAGATTGCTATGGAGAAAAGGGAAAAGAGAAGGGAGATCAAGGATCGTAGAGCTCCAAGATCAATGGGTTGTGAAGAATTGTTCAATTTTGAGGTAAGGGGGGAGAAAGGGTTTTATATTGGTGATCTAACATAGTAGTGTAACTGGGAGTTGTAAACACCCCAAATTTGCCCTCACTAATTCCACACCATTGTCTTGTGATCTTTCATTTGTTGCATAAACATAAGCATACCATCTCATATTGTATTTTTGCTTCACTGCATAGTTCAAGTTCATCTGCATCTAGGGTTTGTGATCTGAGCAATCCAAGGATCCATCTGAGCCACTCCAAAGGTTTCCAATCACTCCAAGAGGGTCCATGTGTGTTCCATCAGCATATTATATCCCTCAAAGATCAAGGAAGTCAAGAAATCACAAGAACTTGGAAAGCATGGAAGTAGAGCTAGGGTTTCACTACACAGATGACCTGAAATTAGGGTTTTGGTTTCAGAGGCCATAACTCCAAATTTTTTGGTCATTCTTGTTTCTAATAGTCTCAATATGTTATAAGGATCATGTGTACCAAGTTTGATGAAGAAATTCATTGTGGAAGTCATTTGTTCATTGGGTAACTTCTTGAGCAAGTCAGAGCAAAATCAAGGCATCTGAGGCCCCCAACAATGGAACCAAAGTGGATTTTTCATCAAATTGAAGTTATATGATCTTTATTTGATCATTGAAGTGCTTGGAAGTTCACAAATTTGAAGAAAATTGAGCTAAACCAAAAGTTTCCAAAAATGGAAATGACTTGAAATGGAAACTTTCCATTTTGGGAAAGTTTTTCAACCTCCTCTTTCTCAACCAAAAATGCTTCAAATGAAAAATTGTTGGTCATAAAAGTTGTAGATTGGATCATTCCCTTTTCAAAAAGTACAAGAACAAGTTCTAATTCATTATGGAACTCAAGTTATGGCCTTGCAAAGTTGGCAAAAATCACATAATTTTCACATTCATGCCAAAGAGGGATTTTTGCAAATTCACTTGCCAAGCTTCTAAGTGACCTCTAATTGACTTCTAAACATCATAACAACATCACATGACTCATTTTGCTGAGAATTTCCCAAGGAATCACAACATTTCATGCCTTGTACTTCAAGATTTCTCTAAGGGGGAAAATCACATAACACTTGCAAAACCTATGAGATATTTGCTTCTAAGTCGTCCAGCTGCATAATCTCAATCCCATGGCTCTCCTTGATCAATGCTGAGGCCATACATGCCCTTGAACAACCCCTGCCATAACCCATACCTCAAGTACAAGTTATGTTGACATTTTGGCAACTTGCCCATATCAATCACCACAGGCCACCACCCACTTTCTGACCTATCAAACAATGTTATATGGACAAAAAGAAACTCATAACATACATCACACAAGCCTGAAACCTGAGAATCACCAAGCTTCACAAAAATCACCTTCAAGCAAAAACCTTCGAAACTTTCTGTCCAACCATCAAACTTCACCATTCATTAAGAAATGATCCATAGAACATAAACCAACCATCAAACAAGCCTCAAAGCCCCTCTACACAAAACACGATTCTGGTGCAACAAGAGTGCAACCTCTCATTCCAGTCATTCTAAACTTCATCAAAGCATTCCAACATCATCAGGAGGTCAAGAGGAGTAGATTTGCACAAGAGAAGAGGTCCAAAAGCTTCAAACTGAGAAAGCTCAAGCTCAGGTAACCTCAAGAACATTTTTTCCAAAAATGTGTTTTAAGTTCCTAAATGATTCTTCATGATTCACTGATGATCCTGATGTGTTTAGTTTTGAAAATGATTGAGTATTAAGCATGTATGAGCTCTCTGAAATTTTTTGACCTAGAACTAATTTGCTTCGATTCAGCTTGAATATGTGAAATAAATTTGTTTTGATGGATGATTCTTGTTATGTGATGCGTGGGGTTTGATTATGGGCAGAAAAATTAGGTTTTAGAGGCTTAGGGAGAGAGATAGCATTTTGGACTGCCGGAGAAGATGATCGGAGCACTGTTCCGGTCATCTGAAAATAATTAGGGCTAATCTCAGGTGATTAGCCAAGTTTGAATCTGGAGCGTAATATCTTAGTTTCGCGCGTGTGTGGAGGGCTGAGATCTGTTCACTTAACCCTAATCTTTTTTATTTATTTAATTAATTAAAATTAGGCCAGATTGAATCTGGACCTTTAGATTGCGCGCTGGTCAACCATTTTCCCCCCAGTTCAAATCCTGTCCATCAGATCATCATACTTTCTTTTATTTTCATTTTTATTTCATTTAAATGCATTTTTCTTTACCAATTTATTTAAAATACTTAGAAAAGTCCAAAAAATATTTTCTTCTGCATTTTAACTTCAAATATTTTTATTCACCCAAAAACATTTTTATTTTTATTTTTTGCATTAAAAATTCATTTTAAAAATATTTAAGTTTATTTTAATTAATTAATGGAAATTAATTAATTAAAATATCATTTAGGTTTCCAAAAATTCCAAAAAAAATCACATTGCACCTTAAGACATTTAGAAACATTTTCAAACCATTCATACAAATTTCTTTTTGGTTTTGATCTAACTTTGACATTTTTCTTGAATTTAGGGTTCATGAAAATCCCTTTTTGGAACCCTAACTTCAAAATTTCTTTTCTGCCTAACCATGAAGGGTTTGACAATGGTTCTTTTTGAATTGTTTTCCATATAGCATGTAGTATCTAGCATATTTTTGTCACAAATTTATATTGCATTTTCCATTTGATTTGCATTTTCCCTCTTAAGGTACCCAAAAACCCTAATTTACTTAGAAAAATCACAACTTTCTTTAGGTTAAGAGTTAGACCTTCTCCTTTAGGGTGTAATATCATATGGGGTTAGGGTTCCTTTGAGTTCATTTGCAATTTTTTATCTTGTGATTTGCTTCTGTTTTTGGCATTTGCATCTCATCCTTTCATGTAACCCTAATTTTGCATCCATACTTGCATCTTACATTGCATTGCATGAACATGTGAACTTGCCATGACATTCTAAGCTCTTGTATGCCATCTTAAACATCTTAAGACATTTCTTGAACATTGCTTGGTCATTTCTTCATACATTTGCTATTCTTTGCATCCATTTCATTTCATAAACATACATGAGTTTTCATACTTCCTACATGCTTCATTTGCATTCCAATCTCTTGTATGAACATTAATAGCACTTGGTATGCCTTTGCATCATCTCATAGCATCATTTGCATCATGTGTTTTCTTCTAGTTTTGTTTTTACCTTTGCATATGCTTCATTTTCATTTCATTTCTTTCCTTATGCTAACATTTTCAGGTGGTAAGTAACTTGAGAGGTGAATTTGCCTTCACTTCTCATTTCTCTTCTCATTATTCATATGCATCATTGCTGCATTTTCATTTATCTTAGAGTGAGCTTGCTAATTCATGTTAATCTTTCACTTTCTTTTCTCTAAGTTACTTATCTTCTTCAGTGAAGTAAGTAACTTGTTTCCTCTGCTTCTCCTCCTTTCCTCTGCTTCTTCCATTGGTGGCTTCTCTGAAGATCTCTTCCAAGCCTTACAAACCATAGGAATATCCAAGCATGACAATAATTAGGGTTGTAACTAGTCCCCCTTTAGATTTTACCTTTGTGTCTTCTTTGTGTCTCTCTTCTCACCTCATCATTAGAGATTAAACCTTAAAGCTTTAAGACTTTGTGATTAGGGTTATGCCTGCATCCTTCTCTTAGGATGGAGTGTATAAATTTAATCCTAAGTGTTAAACCCTTAATTTTTTTAAACCTCTTAATAAATTCATCTTAATAATCACTAAGACATTAACTTGTAACTTGGGCCTTGAATTAGGGTTCTAATTCTTCCTTTATTGGTTAAGAAGGACTAACCCTAGTGTTAATGGACAAGTCCTCCTCAAGTTGTCTTACAAATCATAAAACTCACTTTTTAATCTCACCCTTAATTAAAATCCACTTTAATAAAGGTTTGTTTTGTCATGAGGTTAATCCCTAATCATGGATTAAGTTGAGGTATCTTCCTCAGCTTAAGTGTGCTCATTTATTATCCTTCTATTAGGATGGTGTAATGGGTTCACTAATACTTGATTATGGCTTAAACTCATTACTTAACACTAAACAAAAACTCAAAAAACATCTAAATAATCACAAGTAGGTTAATGATCTTGATCCTACATCATCATGGTAATTAAGTTGAGATGTTTATCTTATACTTAAGGTATTCTCATTATCCCTAATCAAAGGGAGGATATGATGAGTTTACTAACCCTTGGTTTAGGCTTAAGTTCATTAACTTATGACAAACACAAAAAGAAATAAAAGATTGAAAACAAAAACAAACAATAATCGTCCCCTCCGGGATTCTTTTCTCATCATCTTCACTCACAAACGAAAACGTGTTTCTTCCGTCTAATGCAAGACAGTTAGCACTCGAGCCAGACGAGTCATACACTTGAGCATAGACAAGCAAGCAGTTCACAGTCAATTTATCTTTCAGTCTCTTTGAGTCGAACTACGGTGTTCTGACTTCCTCATTGCAAGAGAGGATACGTAGGCATAACTTAACAGTTATCGAACAAAAGTCTCTGTGTCTTCCCCCCTCTTTCAGCATTCTTTTTAAGCCTCATTCCTGAGCACCTCAATTCATTTTCTTGCACTGACACTTGTATATTCTTTTCCAGCTTTTGCACACAGATAGCACAGACACTACCCTCTTAGACACAAACTTTCAAGCGTGGATCCCGTCGAGTACGACAGACAATCTGGGTGCTAATACCTTCCCAAGTTGTAACTAACCCCCTTTCTCAGTTTCTCTGGTTCGCAACCGTCTTATCTATATCTTCCTAGGTTCATGCAGCATTACCTTTCCTTCGGGATAAAACTGCCTAGCTGGAGACTCTATTCATATTCATCTCATTCTCTCTTTCGCCGATCGTCCGCGTCTGTACCCTATCTGACCAGGTGTCTTTTCGGGGGAGCGATAGTTTCGCGACTCTGCTGGGGACCCTTATACTACAACCAGGGCTTCTGGTTCTCTTGTGGATTCCTCCTAGCGCTTGTTTGATTTGTGTTTGCTGGGGTGTTATGTGCTACTTGTGCTTATTTATTTGTTTGCTTTATTTATTGCTTTCTGTACAGCTTTATTTATTGCTTTCATTTACAGTCTTATGCATTTCATACTGTCATTATCATGTGCTGGATCTCTTGTCTGTTTTGGTGGGTGGGATTCATTGAGTGATTAAGGTCCTATACCTGGGACTTGAGTGACACATAGGCTAGAGTGGCTTCATATTCTTTCCCATTCCATTTCGGCCTGGTGCGGGAATATGAAACACGATTCAGATGTGGGTTTCTTCTTGAGAACTTTGTGCTACAGATTTCCTGTAGTACTAGGGCTATCTGGGAAGCCTACTAAGTCTGGATGACCTTTTTTTATGACCTTCAGCATCTTAGGTGAATTAGAGTAGGATCTTTTATGGTTATCGTAAACACTGTACCTCCGGGTTAGAAGTGTTTACACTTCTCACAACTAATCTAAGTCTGAGGATCCTTGTTCTAGAACATTACATGTGAGGGGGTTGGGATATTTGCAGGTTTGCAGGAACCCTTGGCCTCATCATACCTTGTTACTATATTTGTTAAGGTTGTATTATTTGGACAGTTCTTGTGATTACTCTGGACTTGTGACTCTTTATTTGAGTCCCCCACTTGGTTACTGGATTTCTAAGCCTCCATCCGGACTTATGAACATACATGGACTTTTACCAAGACAAATAAACAGATCCAGCACTTGATCACAAACCATTTGCATATCATTTTGCATACATCATTTCTGCATCATTTAACATTTGCTTATTTGTTTTACAGGGTATCCATCTTTATCTTTGGTTTGGTTTTGACCCCTTCTGCTGCTCAGACTCCTTCAGTTATCTTCTTCAGCATCTCCATCAGCCTGTCAGTGATTCTTCTCCAGCTACCTTCATCAGAGACTCATCTCCAGCATTTCATTCAGTGGCCTTCATCAGCAGTTGCTCTCAGCTTCTTCACCAGCATCCATGGACACTTCAATAAAGAGCAACATCGCATACCACTTCTTTGAGCCCACCCTAACTAGCATCAGGCAGATTCAGTCCCTCATTACCCCTGATCATGTCCCACTATTCAAAGAGCATTATGGGGGTATATTGGACATGGTCATGGATTTAGATGCATCTCAGAGGAGCATGATCCATACTTGCTTTCAGTTTTATGATCCTCCACTCAGATGCTTCATATTCCCTGATTTCCAGTTGGGACCTCTATTAGAAGAATTTTCCATGTTGTTAGGAGTTCCTATCAGGAGAGGGATTCCTTTCAACCCTGAGATGACTGCTCCCAAAAATGAAGACATAGCCAGGGAATTGCATTTGGAGCCTGCCCTCATTGATCAGAACATGACAACCAAGGCTGGAGTTCCAGGCCTTCACCTAGACTTCTTGATCTCCCAGGCTACCCTGAATGTTGCAGTAGGGGAATGGAAGGTTGTTTGTGCACTTCTAGCCCTCAGTATATATGGGGTTATCTTATTTGCAGATGAGCCAAAATTTGTGAGCAAGAATGCCATTCACCTGTTCTTATTGAGAAACCCAGTTCCTACCTTGCTTGGGGACTTCTACTACTCAGTACATCATAGGAATGAGAAGCAAAGAGGAAGACTGGTCAGATATTGTGCTCCTCTTTATTATTCCTGGCTGCTAAGACACTTGCCAAAGTCAGACACCTTCTTGAACCCTCACCAGCAGAAGAATTGGGCTAAGAGGTTCATTGCCTTGACATCAGATGACATCAGATGGTGCACTCAGAGCACCAAGGGCAAGGACATCATTACTAGCTGTAGGCAATATCCTAACGTGCCTTTGATAGGAGTGAAAGGTTGCATCAATTACAACCCTTTACTGTTTAAAAGACAATTAGGGTATGCTTTGGTTCATCCTCCCAGAGGACAAGATTTGGCTGAAACTCTTTACTGTGAAATCCAACTCAACTCTGCTGTTGTCAGACAAGCTGCCTGGGCTTGGGATAACATTCAGACCAAGGGAACAACCATCCTTGGCAAGTGCAACAACATTGCTTCAGCATAGTAATCTGATTGGTCTCGTAGCAGAGCTCAGATCACCCAGATGCCCTTCACTTTAGAAGATGTACCTGGACCTTCAACAGTGCAGCCTGCAGCTACTGTCAGTTTGCAAGAGTTTGAGAAACTGAAAGAGAGGAATGCTCAGCTATCTGAAGCCTTGAAGAAGACTCTCTGGGAAAGAAATGACAGCCGTCTAGATAATGAGAGATTGGAAAGGCTCAGGATTGAGAACTTGGCCAAGATTGAGAAGACGGATGACTACATCAGGAAGGCTAGGGCAGGGGAATTAGTACTGAAGAATGCTTGCAAGGAAGCAAAGACTCAGAAGGCTAGGGCAGAGCATTATCTAGAGGAGAGCCAGGCTAGGTGGATCAGGATCACTGAAGCCCGGGCACAAGAAGATCAGAGAACTCAAGCCAAGATAGAGCAACTAGAGGCTAGTGAGAAGAAGCATCAGGAGGCTTTGCTGGCAGCTCAGAGGGAGATATCTGAATTGAAACTCCGGGCGGGGTTGAAGAGGTCAAAGGATCAGGACAAGCATAAAAAGTTAACTAATTCCATTGCTACCAGGAACCTCCTCATCAGGACTATCACAGAGCATCCAGTGGGTCCAGTGACTGAGGCCCTCCTGAAGGAAGTCAGGGAGGATGACTTTGGATTAGATGTTTGACTCTTTTGCTTGTACTTTTCTTTTGTTGTACTTTTCTTTTGTTGTTGTATTTTGACCCACCATGGGGATGTATTGTAATTAAACTATGTATTTTCACTCTTTGTAATATATCAGTTTGTATTATTTTTGGTGGGCCTGATCTCTCTTCATCATCAGCATTTCCTCGAGGTCTGGAAAGGTCAAAACCAAAGAAACAAACCGGAGACCCTTGGAAGGCAAATAGGTATACTGCATTGCATACTAACATTTTCTTTGTTTTGTAGGTTTTTGTTTTATTGTTGTTTCTCACTTTGTTGTGGTTTCAGGAAACATTGCTCGCAGAAGAGTGTTCCCTGTCAACAAAATACACCGGTACCCGACAAGAAACAACCTTCCGGGACTCCGGATGGATCAAGTTCAGCAATACTTGAATGAATTAAGGACCCAAATGGCTAATGAGAGGGTTGAGATGAGGAATCAGATGACCCAATTCATGACTGTAATGAGTGGTTTAGCTCAAATCCAGGAAAGACTAAGGGAGTTGGTGGAGAGACAAACTCCTGAAGAGCACCATCCAGGTACAGGAGGTACCAGTAACAACGATCACGTGCAACCTCGCACTGATCCACCAGAGTTTGGGCCTCATCTGAACCTAGAAATCAATGCCATAAGGAATACTCAGGGTAACACTGCTGGAGGAAGGGTCTTGCAAGAGGATCCTCAAGAAGTGCAGTTTACAGTTATCGGAGCTGGAGATGAGGCTTACGACCGTAGGCTGGATGAGATTGCAGAGAAGCTAAGATCTCTCAAATCCCAAAATTCCATGGGTTTTGATGTCATGGACATGGGACTGGTGGAAGGGGTGAGAATTCCTCACAAGTTCAAACCCCCGTGTTTCGAAAGGTATAATGGCACATCCTACCCACGCACCCACCTTCAATCATTCTTGGGAAGGTTAAAAGCATACACCATGGACGAAAAGTTGTGGATGTTTTACTTCGAGGATAGTCTAACAGGGGCATCCCGAGAATGGTATTCCCATTTGACTAGAGCCACAGTAAGAAGCTGGAAAGACTTGGCTGAAGCTTTTATCTATCAGTATCAATATAACTTGGACATGGCTCCAAACAGGACCCTTTTAATGGGAATGTCTCAATCTTCCCGTGAAAGCTTCAGAGAATATGCCCAAAGGTGGAGGCAACTTGCTGCTGCAGTTCAACCCCCCATGTCTGAAAGGGAAATGGAAGACATGTTCATGAATAATCTCCAAGGAACCTACATTGATAGATTGGCTGCTTTTTCTTCTACCAGCTTTGCAGATGTGGTGATAGCTGGGGAAAGGATAGAGAGCCTATTGAAGATGGGAAAGATCTCCGATAACGGTGCTAGTTCAAGTAGTACAAGAAAACCATTTGTTGGGCCCCGTAGATCTGGTGAGACAAACTTTATGCACATGGGAAGAGGGAGACCCCAATACTTGCCCAGAACAGTTACTGTTGTTACTATCCCTGCTCCACTTCCTCAGTATACTCAACAACCGCAACACTTTCTGCAACAACAACAATTTCCGCAACAGAGATCATACAACAACAATAACAACAATCAACAACAACGCCCTTTCCAACAACGGCCATCTCAGGTCAACCGGGTGTTTGACCCCATTCCAATGCCATATGCTACACTACTGCCACAACTCCTAAAGTTCAATCTTGTTGAGTTGAGGACATTGGCTCCACCTGATCCTCAAAACCTTCCAAGAAACTACGATGTCAATGCTAGGTGTGCTTTTCATTCCAACGCACCTGGTCATTCTACTGAAAAATGCAGAGCTCTGCATATGAAGGTTCAGGATCTAGTAGATTCAAAAGCTCTGAACTTTGCACCTCCTCCAAATGTAATGAAAAATCCTATGCCAAGCCACAGTGGGCCAAGGATTAATGCTATAGAGGATGGTTCACCCACGAGTTTAATAGAAGACATTGCATGTATTCAGACACCTCTGGCAGAGGTTAAAGCCCAGCTTTTAAAATGCCAAGTGTTTCCAGGTTGTGAGGCTTGTTGTGAATCATGCAGACTTTCTGAGAATGGGTGTTCTATCTTGAGGAAAGGCATCAATGACTTAATCAAAAGAGGCATTCTGCAAATTATAACCACCGCTTCTACAACACCAACAACCCTTTTGTCAACAACAAGTGAATCTTCTACAAATACAACAACCATCTTTCCTACTGATTCTTCTACAACTGCAACAACCATTGTTCCAACGGATTCAGCTACAACTTCGGTAATCATTCTATTTGTCACTTCAACACACAACAATTCATTTGCACCGGCTACTACAACTTCAACAATCAACAATGATGTTTCCACTGTCACAATCTATTATGACCCGGCAACGGTCCCAAATTCCAGCAATTTTCAACAACCTCAACAACAATCTCAACAAAGCTTCAATTCACCTCCACCAAAATCCACCAGAGGTCCTGTTACTATTTTCTATGACCCACATACTATTACAGTCCCAACATCTGTTGCAGTAAGCCCAGTCACCATCACGGTGCCCGGGCCAATCCCATATGATAAAGACAGTGTTATACCATGGCATTATGGTGCTGATCTGTACTGCAACGGAGAGAAAGTCCTTCTTGATTCTCCAGTTCTCACTCCCCAAGTGGACAATGTTGGGGGAGGTGGAGGCTTCACCCGAAGCGGACGTCTCTTCGCATCACAGGTCCCTAGAACCAACACTGAGGCAGAGGCTGTTGCCAGAGCCAAGGGGAAGAGTGTGATACCGGAAGAATCTGCACCAAAAGAAACTCATAAATCATCCTTCGATCAAGACGTGGATGAGTTTATGAGGATTATTAAAAGAAGCAATTATAAAGTTGTGGACCAGCTCCACCAGACTCCTTCAAAGATCTCAATCTTATCTCTGCTGTTGTGTTCTGAAGCCCATCGGGATGCACTACTCATGGTTCAGCACGCTGTCTACGTGCCAGAAGAGATCACTGTGAATTAGCTGGAAACAGTAGTGTCAAATGTCAATACTAGCCACGGGCTAGGGTTCACTGATGTTGATTTAACTGCAGAAGGACGTCTCCACAACAAAGCCTTGCACATAACCCTGGAGTGCAAAGGAGTTGTACTATCTCATGTTCTTGTAGACACTGGGTCCTCACTCAATGTCTTACCCAAGAAAGCCCTTGTCAAGCTCGAATATGATGGGATAGCTCTCCGGCCAAGTAACCTTGTGGTCAGGGCTTTTGATGGCTCCAAAAGATCTGTCCTTGGAGAGGTGGAGTTGCCAGTGATAATCGGTCCACAAGTCTTCAAGACTGTTTTCTATGTGATGGACATACAGCCTGCTTATAGTTGTTTGTTAGGTCGACCCTGGATTCACGCCGCAGGCGCTGTAACGTCGACCCTTCACCAGAAACTAAAATATGAATGGTAAGGACAGATTATCACCATCTGTGGTGAGGAAGACATATTTGTTAGCCATCTGGATACATACAAGTATATAGAGATGGATGGTGAAATCCATGAGACTATGAGCCAAGGGTTCGAGGCCCTGAATGTCAATGAAGCGACTGAAGTATTTGCTGCATCCCAGGAAGACAGGATGGGTACTTCAATTGTTTCCTATTAGCAAGCCCGGAAGGTTGTTGAAGACGGTAATGCCCAAGGCTGGGGCAAGCTGCTGTCGATGGAGAAAAAGGAAGATAGATTCGGTTTGGGTTACAGACCATTCCGACAAGATCAATCAGAGGCTGCCATATTGTAATTTTGTGCAAATGATTAATCAATGAATATCAGACATCTTTTGCAAACGAGTCTCTTCTTTGCTCACTGTCTTTTCATTTTTTTCACTTTTGTACAAAACAATAAAATGGCAATGTTTTCAAAATAAATAACTTCATTTTTCACTTTTTCTAAGCAAGATTAAAACTGATCACTAAAACGAAACAATCTCAACCCTTGCAGAGATTATCCTCCAGATTGCACCAACAACAGCACAACTATGACCTTGTATGACTTCGACAATCCAATTAATCAAGTTGATGAAGGGGTTGAGGAAGACTATGAGTTACCTGAAGAGTTAGCCAGGTTGTTGAGGCAAGAAGAGAAAGTGATTACTGCTCATCAGGAGGAGGTTGAGACGATTAATCTTGGTACTGAAGAAGATTTGAAAGAAGTGAAAATTGGGGCCGGTCTGCAAGATTCAGTGAAGGAACAGCTTATTGACATGCTTCGAGAATATGTTGACGTCTTTGCTTGGTCCTATCAAGACATGCCGGGTCTAGATACAGATATTGTTATGCACAAGCTACCATTGAAAGAAGATTGTCCTCCAATAAAGCAGAAGCTACGCCGTACTCGTCCGGATATGGCCATGAAGATTAAAGAAGAAGTACAGAAATAGTGGGACATCGGTTTCCTTGCTGTAACTAGTTACCCACCATGGGTTGCTAACATTGTACCAATGCCTAAGAAAGATGGCAAAGTAAGGATGTGTGTAGATTATCGGGATCTGAACAGAGCTATCCCGAAGGATGACTTCCCATTACCTCACATTGATGTATTGGTCGACAACACGGCTCAGTTCTCGGTATTCTCTTTCATGGATGGATTTTTCAGGGTATAATGAGATCAGAATGTCACCCGAAGACATGGAGAAAACTACCTTCATTACACCTTGGGGCACATTTTGTTATAAGGTAATGCCTTTTGGATAAAAGAATGCCGGTGTGACTTATCAACGGGCTATGGTAACGTTATTCCATGATATGATCCACAAATAAATTGAATGCTACGTGGATGACATGATTTCCAAGTCCCTCATTGAAGAAGACCATCTGGTAAATATGCTGAAGTTGTTCAAGCGTCTGAGGAAGTATCAGTTGAAGCTAAACCCCAACAAGTGCACATTTGGGGTACGGTCCGGCAAATTGCTGGGATTTATTGTAAGTGAAAAGGGGATTGAAGTTGATCCTGACAAAGTCAAAGCCATTCAGGAGATGCCTGCACCTAGGACTGAAAAGGAAGTTCGGGGGTTCTTAGGTAGATTGAACTACATATCAAGGTTCATATCTCATCTTACTGCAACCTGTGAGCCCCTGTTCAAATTGTTAAGAAAGGAACAAACGGTCAGGTGGAACGAAGATTGTCAGAAGGCTTTTTACAAAATCAAGGAGTACTTGCAAGAACCTCCAATTCTTATGCCTCCAGTTGAAGGAAGAGCTCTAATAATGTACTTAACAGTATTAGAAGAATCAATGGGGTGTGTGTTGGGCCAGCATGACGAGTCTGGTCGAAAAGAGTATGCAATATACTACCTAAGCAAAAAGTTTACCGACTGTGAACAACGTTATTCACTGCTCGAGAAAAATTGTTGTGCTTTAGCGTGGGCTGCTCGCCGACTAAGACAATATATGTTGACTCACACTACCTTGTTGATCTCAAAGATGGATCCAGTCAAGTACATATTTGAGAAGCCAGCACTTACCGGAAGGGTTGCAAGATGGCAAATGATTCTGACAGAATATGACATTCAGTACACATCTCAAAAGGCCATCAAAGGCAGTGTATTGTCTGACTATCTAGTTGAGCAACCCAATGATGATTACCAGCCTATGAGATTTGACTTCCCTGATGAAGACATCATGTATCTGAAAGCTAAAGACCATGAAGAGCCTGTTCACACTGAAGGGCCTGACCCAGAAGAAGAATGGACAATGATGTTTGATGGGGCTGTTAACATGAATGGTCTTGGAGTTGGTGCAGTGCTCATTACACCTAAAGGAGTTCATATGCCTTTCTCGGCAAAACTCACATTTGCATGCACTAACAACAAAGTTGAATACGAAGCCTGTATCATGGGTCTTGAGGAAGCCATTGAACTCAGAATCAAGACATTAACTGTATTCGGAGATTCAGCTTTGGTAATCAATCAGACCAACGGCAAATGGTACAATCACCAAGAGCATCTGATTCCATACCGTGACTATACGAGGAGATTATTGACTTTCTTCACAACAGTCAAACTTGAGTACATCCCTCGAGACGAGAATCAGTTTGCAGATGCTTTAGCTACCATTTCCTCCATGATCAAGGTTCAAACTGCCAATTATGTGCCTCGGATTTCGGTATCCAGGCTAGACCGACCAGCATACGTATTCTCCGTGGACATAGCTAAAGATGACAAGCCTTGGTTCCATGACATCAAATGCTTCTTAGAGGATCAAACATACCCACCAAGGGCATCATCCAATGATAAGAAGACATTGAGAAGTTTGGTTGGTAGTTTCTTCCTGAATGCTGATGGTTAATTATAGAAGAGAAACTTTGACATGGTTCTTCTCAGATGTGTTGACAAGAAAGAAGCAGACTTGATGATGCACGAGGTGCATGAAGGATCCTTCGGTACCCATGCTGGAGGACATGCAATGGCTAAGAAACTGTTAAGATCAGGTTATTACTGGATCACAATGGATGCAGACTATTGTGCATATGCCAGAAAGTGTCATAAATGCCAGATTTATGCAGACAAGGTGCATGTGCCTCCAAATCCTTTGAACATGATGTCTTCACCTTGGCACTTTGCAATGTGGGGCATTGACATGATTGGAAAGATTGAACCGACTGCTTCAAATGGCCACAGATTCATCCTGGTAGCCATTGATTACTTCACCAAATGGGTTGAAGCAACTTCATATGCAAACGTCACCAGACAAGTGGTAGCCAGATTTCTGAAGAGATACATCATATGTCGATATGGAGTTCCCGAGCGAATCATTACTGATAATGGTTCCGATTTGAACAACAAGATGATGGCAGAACTATGCCGAGACTTCAAAATTCAACATCACAACTCTTTTCCTTACAGGCCGAAGATGAATGGCGTTGTTGAGGCGGCTAACAAAAACATCAAGAAGATTGTACAAAAGATGGTGGTTACTTACAAAGACTGGCATGAGATGCTACCATTTGCCTTGCATGGGTACCGAACCTCATTCAGAACGTCCACTGGGGAAACACCTTATCAACTTGTGTATGGTATGGAAGTTGTCCTGCCTATTGAAGTTGAGTTACCCTCCTTACGGGTACTGATGGATGTCAAGCTGAATGAAGTAGAATGGGTCCAATCTCGGTACAATCAACTGAATCTGATCGAAGAAAAAAGGTTAGCTGCAATCTGTCATGGGCAGCTGTATCAGAAAAGAATGAAGAAAGCCTTCGATCAGAAAGTCAGGCTTCAGGAATACCAAGTATGAGATCTTGTGCTGAAAAGACTCCTTCCTCCTCATACAGACCACAGGGGCAAGTGGACCCCAAACTACGATGGTCCGTTCATAGTAAAGAAGGTTTTCTCTGGTGGAGCACTGATGCTCACTACTATGGATGGTGAAGATTTCTTATCCCCTGTGAATTCAGATGCAGTTAAAAAATACTTCGCATAAAATGACCCGCTGGACATAAAAACAGAATGTGAGTCCAGGAAAAAATAGGGCATCCCGGCGAGTCAAAAACAGAATAAAAGACTCGGGAAAAAATAAGGGAAAATTGAAGAAAAAAAACGTACACCCGTTGAGTTGAAAAGCCTCATTGGACAGCTCAAGATAAAATGGGTATCCCGGTGTATTGAAAACCCGAAAGGGCGATCTGTGCAAAATCAGGGAATAAGCGAACAACTGCATTCTGAATTCGTTTGTATCACTTACGACACGGCAAGCTTCGAAAGGTTAAAGCATCGGTCAGAATCAACCTTCTTCAAAAAGCAAGATGAGAAGAGCGTCAAGGTCATACGGGTCATAGCAAGGAAAGCTCGTCGGAGCATCGTCAACATTGCCAGCACTTTTACTTTTTCAATTTGTAATAATCTCCTCATTCCAGGGGATTTGTTTCTTTGACTGTATCTGCAAATTCAGGGCACCCAGATTAATAAAACCAGATTTTCAGTCACACCTCTTTTTGTACATTTTTGTTTCATTTGCAAAATGTCTGATATCCATGATATAATATTTGCATAAAACAAATGAGCCATTCTTAATAAATGCTTGCAGTAAATGTATTTACTATCAGGAATATCTAACTCCTATGACAGAATCCGGTAAGGGATACCTCGAGATACTTGTGTGTCTTTCTTATCTTAACAGATTGCAGGTATTCAACGTGAAGCATGGGGCATGCCAAGCACACTTCCCCAGCATACCTTCTCCCCAAGCAGTGTCTGAAATGCCCTTTCCCCAGCGGAGTTGTCAAAGCCTCATAATCCCCAGCATAAGTCTATTCAACAGGAGCCTCCCCAGCCGGGATCCCCACAGAGTTCTCTAGGAAGATCGTTCAGTGATCTTTTCTTCCCCAAACAGAGTACCAGGTCTCTCAAAGATAAAATAACTATCTCCCCACAGAGTTCCAGTCTCTCCCTATAAGAGCAATGCCTGAAACTCTCACACAACAAAGTGACGAAAGCTTCCGTCTCCCAAACTGGGGTTCTCCTTACAGGATATCGATGATCTATTTCCCCAAGCAGAGCTATATATCTTAACAGATCTACCAATGATCTTCCCCAGCTGGGATACTCCTCCAAGCAGATTAGCCAGAGATCCAATCTTCAGCAGGATACGAATCCCGGATCGGTTCCCCTTTGCATAATCATAGCATTCGCATCATTTTTCCCACAGAGCATAGCATTCCATCTAAATACAGAGCATTACGGCAAAAATCAAACATTTGCATGATCACAAGCCAGGTTCGAGCCAGTCACCTGCAAATACCCTCAGTATCTCATCAGCAATGTATATAAAAGCTCACAAAAGCCAAAGTGTCCCCTTTGCACTCTCCAATACAAATGCCTATTTATATATACTCTTTTGACACTCGTCCGCGTCATATCATTCCCCTCCAGATGTAAGCCAAGACATCTTTGCATTCAGAAACTTATATATACCCTTTTGACACCCGTCCGTGTCACCTTTCCCCGACATGGTTGCCCAATCACTAGTTGCAAACCAAACACTTCTTCATAATACATTCTTTTCGACACTCGTCCGTGTCATCCTATCCCCACAGGTCGCCGAAACACCTTTTACACTCTCATATACAAATGTTTGTTCATAACTTATACACTTTCTCTTCTGACACTCGTTCGTGTCACCTTTCCCCAGCAAGTTGAACACTCGTCCGTGTCTTGCTCATACTTCACCAATACTTATACAGAATTCTTTGATACTCATCCATATCTCGTATATATATATATATATATATATATATATATATATATATATATATATATATATATATATATATATATATATATATCATTCTTCCACAGATTCGACACTCGTCCGTGTTCTTTGTTAACCAGTTGGTACTCGTCCGTATCATCATCTTTGAACACGCGTCAGCGTTTGTTTCTACCGATACTCATCCGTATCATGGTCTTAAGGATGCTCTTCCGCATCTTTAATCTATACATAACGTCAAACACTTATACCTTTTACTTCAGAAAGCGTAAATACTCGTCCGTGTTTACCATCTCCCCAACAAAGCGACTTTTCTTCTATCCGACATTCGTCCTATGTCGTGATACTTTCGGTAACCGTACCCTGCCAGGTGATCGTCCTTCACCTTTGGATGACCGTCCCTCATCCCTTTCCCCAGCGGAGTCTCCATTACTGGAACCCTTTTCTATCCGACATTCGTCTTATGTCGTGATATTTAGCAGTCGTCCCCTGCTAGGTGATCGTCCTTCACCTTTTGATGATCGTCCTTCATCATGTTATCCGATGGCCGTCCCCATCGTTGATCTTGTTATCCGACATTCGTCCTATGTCGTGATATTTAGAAGTCGTCCCCTGCTAGGTGATCGTCCTTCACCTTTTGATGATCGTCCTTCATCATGCTTATCCGATGGCCGTCCCCATCATCGACCTTTTCTATCCGACATTCGTCTTATGTCGTGATAAAGAGCAGCCGTCCCCTGCTAGGTGATCGTCCTTCACCTTTGATGACCGCCCCTCTGTAAACACCCCAAATTTGCCCTCACCCATTCACACCATGGCTTGTGATCTTTTCATATGCATAAGTTCAATCATAGCATCTCATATTACATTTTTGATTCACTGCATTGGTTCAAAGTCATCTGCATCTAGGGTTTGTGATCTGAGCAATCCAAGAGCTACTAGAGTCACTCCAAAGGTCATCAATCACCTCAAAGGGGTCCATGTATATTCAATCATCATATTGTATCCTCACCAAGTCAAGAAAATCAAAGAATCACAAGAACTGAGAAAGGCATGGAAGCAGAGCCAGGTTTAACTACACAGATGACCTAAAATTAGGGTTTTGGTTTCAGAGGCCATAACTCCAATTTTTTTGGTCATTCTTGTTTCTATTGGTCTCTATATGGTATAGGGATCATGAATATCAATTTTTATGAAGAAATTCCACGAGGAAGTCATCTGATCAAGAGTTGACTTCTTGAGCAAGTCAGTGTAAAATCAGGGCATCTGAGGCCCCCAATGACCCAACCAAGGGGTGTTCTTCATCATTTTGAATGTTTATGATCTTTATTTGATCATAGAAGATGTTAGAAGTTCACAAAATTAAAGAATTTCAAGCCATTTGCAAAGTTGCCTTTTTGGGAAAGTGACTTATAATGAAAACTTGCCATTTTGGGAAACTTTTTCAACCCTTACTTTTTGATTCAAAAATGCCTCAAATGAGAAAACTTTGGTCATGAAAGTTGTAGAATGGATCATTCCCTTTTCAAAAACTACAAGAACTCATTCTAATTCATTTTGGATCAAAAGTTATGGTTTGTCAAAGTTGGGAAAAATCACATAATTTCAAGTTATGTACCAAAGAGGCAAAGTTGCAAAACCACTTGCCAAGGCAAAATGAGACCTCAAAGTGACTTCTAATCCTTGCACAAACATGAACCAATGCATAAAATTCAGAATGCACCAAAGGTTTGCCCATTTTCATGACTTATGGATCAAGAAACTTCAAAAGGGCCAAAATTGAACAAAGTTGCAAAACATCATACAAACCCTAATCCACTTGTTAATTGGTTTCAAAACTGATCCCATGGCCCTCCTCATTCCTTACTGCGCATGACACCCCTATTGTCCTTTGCCTACCATTGACCCATACCTCTCTTACACAAAACTTGACCTTTTGCATAAAGACCCATACCAATCACAATAGGGCACAACCACTCCACAGACCTATCACAAGTTGATATGTGGATCAAACCCAAGCCATAACACACAACAACACAAGCTGAAACCTCAGATTGCCATAGTTATCAAAAACTCTCCAAATTGCAAAACCTTTCGAATCTCTCAGCTCACCCAACCAATCTTCAAACCAACTTCACCATTGATCTCAAGATGACTCACTGACCACAAACCAACCATTGAAACAGCCAAGAACTTCACATAAACCAAACACGATTTCTTCCCCTCTCTGAGCAGAACTCCATCAATCTCATAAACTAGCCAAAATAAACTCCAACTCAGGTAATGGTCCAGAAGCTCTTGGATTGAAAGCTTCAACTCAGGTAGCCACTGAAATTCATTTTTCCAGAAGCTTTATTTTAAGTTATTAAATGATTAAGCATGTTCCCCTGAGTGCACTGAGCTTTGTATTTTTAAAAATGGTGGAGAGATGAGTATTTACTGAGCTTCTGAAATTTTTGCCATTGTTGATGTTTTCTTTGAATCTTGATTTTGGGTGAAAAGAAATGAAGTTTGGGGTTGGATTTGATCTTAGGGGAGTGAGAGGAGTGAATCTGGAGCTTTAGAGCTCTAGAAAGTGCCTAGGGAAGAAGTTGGCAACTTTCAGGTGAGGGTCTGGCCGGAGAAGATGACCGGAGGTCTTCTCCGACCACCTGAAAGTCATTAGTGACTTAATTACGTTTAGGGCAAAGTTTGAATTTGGACCCTTGATCTTGTGGACTTTTGTTGACTCCCGCGCGAATGGACGAACCAGATCCTTCATTAAACCCTAATTCTGATTTATTAAATTAATTAATTGGGATTAAATTTGAATTTTGCCAGAAATGATCTGAGCCTTCCATTTGCGCGCTAGTCAATTCGCGCGTGTTTCATTCAAACCACAGCCTTTGGATCTGCATACTTTTCCATTTATCCATTTTTATTTCATTTTCTTTTCATTTAAGTTGTACATTTTATTTAAAATAGCAAAAATCATTTAAAAATTATGAAAATTTTTGTCAAAGATTTCATTAATTTTTAAAACCCAAAAATATTTTTATTTTTATTTTTTGCACTGAAAATTATTTTTAAATCATTTAAATGATTATTTTTAATTAGTTAATGAAAATTAATTAATTAAAAATACATTTAGGTATTTAAAAATCACAAAAAAATTCACATAGCATTTTTAAACATTTAGAAACATTGTCCAACTCTCAAACCAAATTTCTTTTTTGTTCTTGATGCCTTTTGATCATTTTCATTGGATTTAATTTCATTTTTAGGCAATATTTTGTTCCAAACTTCAAAAATTTCCTTCTGCCTAACCATTGAGAGTTGGATGATGATTCTTCTTGCATTGCACTCTTCATAGCATGTAGTTTATAGGATAAAATTGGTTGGATTTGATCTTGCATTTTCAATTTGTTTAGCATTTTTCTTGACAAGGTACCTTAAAACCCTAGCAATCTTAGGAAATTTATAACTTTCACTAGGTTAAGAGTTGGATCCCCTCCTTTGGGCAGTGAGTTTATATAGGTTTAGGGTATCTTTGATTGCATTTTCAAATTTTTATCATGTCATATGCTTCTGATTTTGAATTTTGCTTTGTGTGTTGATCATAAACCCTAATTTGTGCCTTCCTTTGCATCCATCTCTCATTTGTTTGCATCTAATGACTTGCCATGACATTTTGTGCATTCATTTGATTCATAATACATCTTAGGACATATTAGAATCATGTTTGATCATTGCATCTTTCATTTGCCATGTTGTATGTTCATTACATTTCATAACTTTTCATGTACTTCCATGGTTCAATGCATGCTTCATTTGCATCCTCATGCTTGTATGATCATTCCCATGCCTTGTCTCATGTTTGTATCATCTCTTAGCATAATTCACTTCATGATCTTTCTCCTGGTTTTGGTTTGCATCATCACATTTCATCTCATTTGCATTGCATTTCATTTCTTATGCTAACATTTCAGGTGGTAAGTTGTTTGAGAAGTGAATTTGCCTTCACTTCTCACATTCTCTTTTCATCTCTTTCACATTTCCCTTGCTGCATTTTGTATGTGTTTTGGATTGAGCTTGCTCATTCTTTTTCATCTTACTTTCTTTCCTCATGCAACTTGTCTTCTTAAGTGAAGTAAGTTGTTTTGCTTCTCTCTGCTCCTTCCTCCTTTCATCTGCTTCTCTCCTTGGTGGTTCCTTGAAGATCTTTCTCCCTTGAGCCCCATAAACCCTAGGACCTCCAAGCATGATAACAATTAGGTTTTGATTAGTCCCCCATTTAGCTTTTACCTTTGTGTCATCTTTGATTCTTCTCTTCTCATCTCATAATCAGGGACTAAACCCTAAAGGCTTTAAGGCTTTGTGATTAAGCTTATGCCTGCATCCTTCTATTAGGATGGAGTGTATAACTTTAATCCTAAGTGTTAAACCCTTAATGTGTTTAAATCCTTTAATCAATTCACCTAATAGTCACTAAGACATCAAGCTTGTAACTTGGGCCTTACATTAGGGTTCTAATTCTTCCTCAATTGGTTAAGAAGGACTAACCCTAGTGTTAATGGACAAGTCCCCCTCAAGGTGTCTTACAAACCCTAAAAATCATTTCTTAATCTTATCTTTAACTAAAATCCATCTAATAAAGGCTTTGTTTTGTCATGAGGTTAATCCCTAATCATGGATTAAGTTGAGAAGTCTTTCTCAACTTAAATGTTCTCATCTATTATCCTTCTATTAGGATGGTGTAATGAGCCCATTAAATCCTTGATTATGGCTTAAACTCATTACTTAACACTAAACAAAAACAACAAAAACATCTAAATAATCACAAGTAGGTTAATGATCTTAATCCTACATCATGGTGATTAAGTGTGAGATGCTGACTTCACACTTAAGGTATTCTCATTACCCCTAATCAGAGGGAGGATGTGATGAGTTTACTAATCCATTGGTTTAGGCTTAAGCTCATTAACTCATGACAAACTCCAAAAAGCAATAAAAGATTGAAAACTCAAAAACAAACAATAATCGTCTCCTTCGGGATTCTTTTCTCATCACACTCATTCATAAGCGAGAATTTTCTTCTTCCGTCTAATGCAAGACAGTTTGCACCTGAGACAGACAGGTCATACACTTGAGCATAGGCAGGTAAGCAGTTCACAAGTCAATCTATCTTTCAGTCTCTTTGGGTCGAACTACGGTGTTCTGACTTCCTCATTGCACGAGAGGATACGTAGGCATAACTCAACAGTTATCGAACAAAAGTCTTTGTATATTCCCCTTTCTTCTAGCATTATTCTTTTAACCTCATTGTCTTGAGCATCTCAGTCTTGTCCTTACACTGACACTTTCACACTTCACTTCACACTCATTGTACACTAACACTTGTATTCTTTTCCAGCTTTGATACACAAATTGCACTGACACTACCCCTTTAAAACACAAATCTTTTAAGCGTGGATCCCGTCGAGTACGGCGGACAATCTGGGTACTAATACCTTCCCAGGTTGTAACCAACCCCCTTTCTCAGTCTCTCTGGTTCGCAATCGTCTTATCCATATCTTTTCTAGGTTTATGCAGCATTACCTTTCCTTCGGGATAAAAATGCCTAGCTGGTGACTGTATTCATTCCTTCCTCTTTCGCCGACCGTTCGTGTCTGTACCCCTTCTGACCTTAGGTGTCATTTAGTGGGAGCGACAGCTTGGCGACTCTGCTGGGGACCCTTATAGTGTAACCAGGGCTTCTGGTTCTTTTTGTGGGTTCCTCCTAGCGCTTGTTTGATTTGTGTTTACTGGGGTGTTATGTGCTAATTGTGTTTATATAATTGCTTTATTTATCGCTTTATGTACAGTTATTTTATTGCTTTCTTTACAGCTTTATATATATCATACTGTCATACTGTTATCTGGCTGGATCTGGTTTATTGTTTTGATGGGTGGGGTTCACTGAGAGTTTAAGGTCCTATACCTGGGACCTGAGTGACACCTAGGCTAGAGTGGTTCATGTTCTTTCCCATTCCATTTCAGTCTGGTGCGGGAATATGAAACACGGTTCAGATGTGGGTTTCTTCTTGAGAACTCTGTGCTACAGATTTCCTGTAGTGCTAGGGCTATCTGGGAAGCCTGCTAAGTCTGGATGACCTTTATTATGACCTTCAGAAACTGAGGTGAATTAGAGTAGTATCTTTTATGGTTATTGTAAACACTGTACCTCCGGGTTAGAAGTGTTTACACTTCTCATAACCGATCCAAGTCTGAGGATCCTTGTTTTAGAACACCACCTGTGAGGGGGTCGGGCTGTTTACAGGTTTGCAGGTACCATTGGCCACATCATACCCTGATACTTGTTTTGTTTAAGAATGCTTCACTTTGGACAGTTCTTGTGATTTAACCCTGGACATGTGACTCTTTATTTGAGTCCCCCTCCTTGGTTACTGGATTTCTGAACCTCCATCTGGACTTCTTAAACATACATGGGCCTTGTATCAAGACAGATAATCGGATCCAGCTTGATCACAAACCCTTGCATATCATTTGCATACATCATCATTGCATCATTTAACATTTGTTTATTTGTTTTTCAGGGTATCCACATTACATCTGGCTTGGTTTTGACCCCTTCATCTGCATAAACCTATGTTTCATCAGTTATCTGCTTCAGCTATCTTCATCAGTTGCCTGCTTCAGCTACTTCCATCACCAGCCTCAGCCTATCAGTGGCTCATTTCCAGTATCAGTCTCCATCATCAGTATTTGTTTTCAGTTCTTCATCAGCAGTCATGGCACCCAAGAAGAGCAACATTTCATACCATTTCTTTGAGCCTGTGCTGACTGGCATCAGGCAGGTCCAGGCACTTATTACACCAGACCACATCCCATTATTCAGAGAGCATTATGGAGGCATCCTTGATATGATTATGGACCTGGACCCTTCTCAGAGGAGTTTGATCCACACTTGCCTACAGTTTTATGACCCTCCTTTGAGATGCTTCACTTTCCAGAACTTTCAGTTAGGACCTTTGCTGGAGGAGTTATCATCATTGATTGGAGTACCTGTCAGAGGTGATATCCCCTTCAACCCAGAGATGACTTCTCCCAGCAATGGATAAGTGGCAAAAGCACTGTACCTGGAGCCTATTTTGATTGAGCAGAACATGACAACAAAGGCAGGGATCCCTGGTTTGCACCTAGACTTTCTGATTTCTCAGGCCATCCTGAAGGTCTCTTTGGGAGAATGGAGGGCAGTTTGTGCATTGTTGGCCCTCAGTATATATGGGGTTATACTTTTTGCAGATGAGCCCAAGTTTATCAGCAAGAATGCCATTCATCTTTTCCTTTTGAGGAACCCAGTACCCACATTGCTGGGGGATTTCTATTATTCTGTTCACCAAAGAAATGAGAAACAGAGAGGGAAGTTGGTGAGATGCTGTGCTCCTCTATTTCACACTTGGTTGCTTAAACACCTACCTAGGACTGATGCCTTCTTGAATCCTCACCAACAAAAGAATTGGGCTAAGAGACTCATTGCTTTGACTTCAGATGACATCAGATGGTGCACCCAGAGCACCAAAGGCAGAGACATAATCACTAGCTGTGGGCAGTACCCCAATGTACCTCTAGTAGGAGTGAAAGGTTGCATCAACTACAATCCTTTGCTGTTTAAGAGACAATTGGGCTATGCTTTGGTTCACCCTCCTAGAATGCAAGACTTGGCTGAAACCCTGTATTGTGAGATAAAACCTAATCTAGCTGTTGTCAGGCAAGCATCCTGGGTTTGGGACAACATCCAGACCAAAGGGATGGCTATTCTTGGGAGGTGCAATAATGTAGCTTCAGCTCAGTACTATGAATGGTCCCATGCTAGAGCTCAGATTTCTGGGATGCCTTTCACCATTGAGGATGTACTTGGACCATCCACGGCACCACCTCCATCCACTGTCAGCCTGGAGGAATTTGAGAAGCTGAAAAAAAGGAATGAGAATCTGTCTCAAGCTCTGAAGAAGACCCTCTGGGAGAGGAGTGATGGTCGTCTAGACATTGAGAGGTTGGAGAAGCTTAAAGTGGAGCATCTGGCCAAGATTGGGAAAGCAGAGGACTACATCAAGAAATCAAGAGCTGGAGAGCAAATATTGAAGAATTCCTGTAAAGAGGCCCAGTTTCAGAAGGCTAGGACTGATCTCTATCTAGAGGAAAGTCAAGCTAGGTGGGTCAGGATCACTGAAGCTCGCACTCAAGAAGATAAGAGAACTCAAGCCAGGATTGAGCAGTTGGAGGCCAATGAGAAGAAGCAACAGGAGGCTTTGCTGGCAGCCCAGAAGGAAATTTCAGAATTGAAGCTTAGGGCTGGTTTGAAGAGGTCAAAGGACCAAGACAGACACAAGAAGCTGACCACTGCTATTGCCACCAGAAACCTTCTTATCAGGAACATCACAGAGCATCCGGCTGGTCCTGTAACTGAAGCACTTTTGAAGGAGGTTAAGGAGGATGAGTTTGGCTTAGAAGTTTGACTACTTTGCTTGCTGTTGTTTCCATTTGATGTACTTTTCTTTTATGTTGTATTTTGACCCCTCAGGGGTATATGTTGTAAAAAAACAAACTATGTATGGTTCACCATTTGTAATGTATTTGTCAGTTTGTTTCACTGAGTTTTCTTTCTCTCAAGCAACATCAAAACATCTTCCTCGGGGTCTGGAAAGGTCAAAACCAAGAGCCAAGCCGGATACCTTGGAAAATAAGCATACTGCATTGCATACTAAATTTTTTTGTTTTGTAGGTTTTTGTTATTGGTTTGTTTGTTGCTAACTCTGTTGTGGTTCAGGAATTATTGCTCGCCGCCGGGTGTTCCCTCTCAACCGTCCGCACCGATATCCTACTCGCAACAATCTTCCTGGTATCCAAATGGACCAAGTACAGCAAGATCTGACAGAGGTCAGGACTCAGATGGCTAATGAAAGGCTGGAGATGAGAAACCAAATGACCCAATTCATGGAAGTAATGAATGGCTTGGCCCAAAGTCAAGAAAGGTTGAGGGCATTGGTAGAAAGGCAAACCCCGGAAGAACCTCCTCTGGGAACTGGAGGAACAAGTAACAATGAAAGGGGTCAGCCTCATGTTAATCCACCAGTATATGGGCCTCATCTACATCCGGAAGTCAACATCTTGGGTAATGTGCAAGGAAATACTACTGGAGGAAGGATCTTACAAGAAGACCCCCAAGAGGAGCAGTTTACTGTGATGGGAGCTGGGGATGAAGTTTATGATAGGAGGTTTGATGAAATTGCTGAGAAGTTGAGATCTCTGGAGTCTCAAAATTCCCTAGGTTTTGATGTCATGGATATGGGGTTAGTGGACGGGGTAAGAATTCCCCACAAGTTTAAACCCCCGTGCTTCGAGAAGTACAATGGAACTTCCTGCCCACGAACTCACTTGCAGTCCTTCCTGGGAAGACTTAAGGCATATACCATGGACGAAAAACTGTGGATGTTCTATTTTGAAGATAGTTTGACTGGAGCTTCAAGGGAGTGGTATTCACACTTGACCAGGGCCACTATCAGAAGCTGGAAGGACCTAGCTGAAGCTTTCATCAGGCAGTACCAATACAATCTGGACATGGCTCCTAACAGAACCCTTCTGATGGGAATGTCTCAATCCTCCAGAGAAAGTTTCAGGGAATATGCCCAGAGGTGGAGACAGTTTGTTGCTGTTGTCCAGCCACCCATGTCGGAAAGAGAAATGGCCGACATGTTTATGAATACCCTGCAGGGAACATATATTGATAGGCTAGCTGCCTTCTCTTCCACCAGCTTCGCAGACGTAGTTATAGCCGGGGAAAGAATTGAAAGCCTTCTGAAGATGGGTAAGATTTCTGATAATGGTGCAAGTTCGTCAAGTAATCCCAGGAAGCCTTTTGTGGGACCTAGAAGGACCGGTGAGACAAATGCCATTCATGCCAGCAGGGGCAGACCTCAGTATGTCCATAGATCAGTAGCAGCTGTCACTATTCCAGCTCCGATTCCTCAGCAACCAACATATCAACCACAACAACAACCACACTATCAACAGCAATTTCAGTATCCGCCATAGAGGACTTACAACAACAACAACAACAATCAACAACAAAGACCCTTTCAGCAAAGACCATCACAGGAAAATAGGGTGATTGATCCTATCCCTATGCCCTATGCTGCCTTATTGCCACAACTCCTGAAGCTCAACCTGGTTGAGTTAAGGACATTGGCACCACCAGATCCCTCTAATCTGCCAAGAAATTATGATGTCAACGCCAGATGTGCTTTCCACTCCAATGCACCTGGCCACAATACTGAGAAATGCAGGGCTTTACAAATGAAGGTATAAGATCTGGTGGATTCCAAAGCCCTCAACTTTGCACCCCCTCCAAGTGTCACCAAGAATCCCATGCCTAATCATGGAGGGCCAAGAATTAATGCCATTGAGGAAGACAAGCCATCTTTCTTGATCACCAGTGTTGGACAGATTCGGACACCTTTGGTCGAGATTAAAGCCCAGCTCCTAGAATGCCAGATGTTCCCCGGGTGTGAGCTCGGTTGTGGTTATTGTAACATTTCGGTCAACGGGTGTGATAATTTGAGAAGCGGCATAGATGATCTTATCAAAAGTGGTATACTCCAGATCACAACAACGGCGCCTACAAATCCAGCAATCCCTTTGGCAACAATTCCTGACTCTTCTACAACTGCAACAACAATCATTCCAACCAATTCATCAATATCATCAACAATGGCTCCGTCCATCACTTCAGCAAATCAGATATCAACAACCATTTCTTCTACAACATCAGCACCCCTTTATTCAGCAGAATCTTCTACAACGCCAACAGAAATTAATGAAGATATCTCAGCAGTCACCGTTTATTATGATCCATCAGATGTTCCTCCAAACAACAACTTTCAGCAACAAACAGTGGCACCTCCTACCAGATCACCGGTCACCATTTACTACGATCCGCACACCATTTCAGTACCCTCCTCTGCAGCAGTCAGTCCAGTTACCATCACGGTACCTGGACCAGTTCCATATGAAAGTAGCAATGCCATACCTTGGCATTATGGCTCTGACCTTTACTGCAACGGGGAGAAAATCACTTTGGATTCTTCAACCTCTTCTCCACAGATTGATAATGTTGGGGAAGGCGGAGGCTTCACCAGAAGCGGATGCCTTTTTGCCTCACAATTGCAAAGACCTAATGTCGAAGCAGAAGCTGCTGCAAAAGCAAAGGGGAAGAGTGTGGTACCTGAAGAACCAATCAGCAAAGAAACTAAGAAAACCTCTTTTGAGCAAGATGTAGACGAGTTTATGAGAATTATAAAGAGAAGTGATTACAAGGTGGTGGATCAGCTTCACCAAACTCCCTCAAAGATCTCCATATTATCCCTATTAATGTGTTCTGAAGCTCACAGGAATGCATTATTGAAGGTCTTGCACGCAGAATACGTGCCAGAAGAGATCACTGTTAATCAGCTAGAAACTGTGGTGGCAAATGTCAACACCAGTCATGGACTGGGCTTTACCAATGCTGACTTAACAACTGAGGGGCGTAACCACAACAAGGCTTTACACATCACTTTAGAATTCAAGGGTGTTGTCCTATCCCATGTGCTGGTGGACACTGGGTCTTCACTCAATGTTCTACCAAAGAAAGCCTTAGTGAAGCTGGAGTATGATGGCTTGGCATTGCGTCCGAGTAATTTGGTGGTAAGGGCATTTGATGGCTCTAAAAGATCAGTGCTTGGGGAGATTGATCTGCCTGTGTTGATTGGCCCGCAAACTTTCAAAACTACCTTCTATGTGATGTACATTCAGCCGGCCTACAGTTGTTTGTTGGGTAGCCCTTGGATCCATGCCGCTGGCGCTGTTACGTCTACCCTTCACCAGAAGCTGAAATTCGAATGGGAAGGCCAAATCATCACCATCTGTGGGGAAGAGGACATCTTTGTTAGCCATCTGGCTACGTACAAATACATTGAGATGGATGGAGAAATCCATGAAACCATGAGCCAGGGATTTGAGGCCCTAAACATTAATGAAGCATCTGCTGTACTAGGAACCTCCATGACGTCTTATCAGCAAGCCAGGAAGGTTGTTGAAGAGGGTACTGCCCAAGGCTGGGGCAAGCTGCTGCCCGTGGAGAAGAAGGAGGACATATTTGGGTTGGGTTACAAACCAACTCAACAAGATCAATCGGAGGCTGCCAAAGAGCCCAATTTTGTCAGCGGGGGAATGCTCACCCCGGATGCAGTATACAACTTGGAAGACGAGGAAGAAAGCGACCGCAACCTGGAGAGATGGATATGTCCAAGGATCCCGTGGAGCCAAGTCCTTAACTGGTCTTCCCAGGAAATTATAAGGGTTACTCCTGCAGAGTAATTATTATTTCCTGTATTTTTAAGCATGCATCAAGTCTTGCATCTTGCCCAATATGTCAAGACTCATTTTGTAATCGGGCCATCTTGTAATTTTGTGCAAATGGATTAATCAATGAATATCAGACATCTTTTGCAAACGAGTCTCTTTTTTTCGCTCACTGTCTTTTCATTTTTCTTTTTGTACAAAAATAAAATGGCAATGTTTTCAAAATAAACAACTTCATTTTCACTTTTTCTAAACAAGATTAAAATTGATCACTAAAATAAACAATCTAAACCCTTGCAGAGAGTGCCTTTCAGATTGCACCGACAACAACACCGCTATGGCTTCGTATGACTTTGACAATCCAATCAATCAAGCTGATGAAGGGGTTGAAGAAGATTATGAGCTACCTGAAGAGCTAGCCAGGTTGTTAAGGCAAGAGGAGAAGGTTATCACTCCTCATCAGGAGGAGGTCGAAACGGTTAATCTTGGTACGAAAGAAGATATGAAAGAGGTTAAGATCGGGGCCTGCCTACAAGACTCAGTAAAGGAACAACTGATTGACATGCTTCGGGAGTATGTGGATGTCTTTGCTTGGTCTTATCAAGATATGCCAGGGTTGGACACCGATATTGTCATGCACAAGCTGCCTTTGAAAGAAGACTGCCCGCCGGTAAAACAGAAGCTACGCCGTACTCGCCCAGATATGGCAATGAAGATCAAAGAAGAGGTGCAAAAGCAGTGGGACGCCGGGTTCCTCGCTGTAACTAGCTATCCGCCGTGGGTCGCTAACATTGTGCATGTGCCTAAGAAGGATGGCAAGGTGAGGATGTGTGTGGACTACCGGGATCTGAACAGAGCCAGTCCGAAAGATGATTTCCCTTTACCTCACATTGATGTATTGGTGGATAATACGGCTCAGTTCTCGGTGTTCTCCTTCATGGACGGATTTTCAGGATACAATCAGATCAAAATGTCACCTGAAGACATGGAGAAGACAACTTTCATCACACCTTGGGGCACATTCTGTTATAAGGTGATGCCATTCGGACTGAAGAATGCTGGTGCTACTTATCAACGGGCTATGGTAACATTATTCCACGACATGATCAATAAAGAAATTGAATGTTATGTGGATGACATGATTGCCAAGTCCCTCACAGAAGAAGACCACCTGGTAAATCTGTTGAAGTTATTCAAGCGTTTGAGGAAGTACCAATTGAAGTTAAACCCCAACAAGTGCACATTCGGGGTGCGATCCGGTAAGCTGCTGGGATTTATTGTAAGTGAGAAAGGGATTGAAGTTGACCCTGATAAAGTTAAAGCCATTCAAGAAATGCCTGCACCGAAGTCAGAAAAAGAAGTTCGGGGGTTCTTAGGTAGATTGAACTACATTTCAAGGTTCATATCTCACCTTACAGCAACCTGTGAGCCTTTGTTCAAGCTGTTAAGAAAAGAACAAACGGTCAGGTGGAACGAAGAATGCCAGAGGGCTTTTGACAAAATCAAGGAATACTTGCAAGAGCCTCCTATCCTTATGCCTCCAGTTGAAGGAAGACCTCTAATCATGTACTTGACAGTATTAGAAGAGTCAATGGGGTGTGTGCTGGGCCAGCATGACGAGTCTGGTCGAAAAGAGTATGCAATTTACTACCTGAGCAAAAAGTTTACCGACTGTGAACAACGTTATTCACTGCTCGAGAAAACTTGTTGTGCTTTAGCATGGACTGCTCGCCGACTGAGACAGTACATGTTGACCCACACTACTTTATTGATATCAAAGATGGACCCAGTTAAGTACATTTTTGAGAAGCCAGCACTTACCGGACGGGTTGCAAGATGGAAAATGATCCTCACGGAATATGACATTCAGTACACATCTCAGAAAGCCATCAAAGGCAGTGTATTGTCGGATTATCTTGCTGAGCAACCTATTGATGATTACCAGCCTATGAAATTTGACTTCCCTGATGAAGACATCATGTTCATTAAAGCAAAAGATCATGAAGAGCCTGTTCACACTGAAGGGCCTGACCCAGAAGAAGAGTGTACTATGATGTTTGATGGGGCTATTAATATGAATGGTCGTGGTGTTGGTGCAGTACTCATTACACCTAAAGGAGTTCACGTGCCTTTCTCGGCAAAACTCACCTTCAACTGCACTAACAACGAAGCTGAATACGAAGCTTGCATTATGGGTCTTGAGGAAGCCATTGACCTCAGGATCAAGACTTTGACTGTGTTCGGAGATTCAGCTCTGGTAGTTAATCAAACCAACGGCAAATGGTACACACACCAGGACCATTTGATACCTTACATGGATTATACAAGGAGGTTATTGACTTTCTTCACAACGGTCAAGCTTGAGTATATCCCTCGGGACGAGAATCAATTTGCAGATGCCCTGGCTACCATTTCATCCATGTTCAAAGTTCAAGCTGCCAACTTTGTACCTCGGATTTCAGTGTCCAGACTTGACAGACCAGCATATGTATTTGCAGCGGATGTTGCCAAAGATGATAAGCCTTGGTTCCATGACATTAAGTGCTTCTTGGAGGATCAAACATACCCACCCGGGGCATCTTCCAATGATAAGAAGACATTAAGAAGGCTAGCTGGTAGTTTCTTCCTGAATACTGATGGTTCCTTGTACAAGAGAAACTTTGATATGGTACTCCTCAGATGCGTTGATAAAACAGAAGCAGGCTTGTTGATGCACGAGGTGCACGAAGGATCCTTTGGTACCCATGTGGGAGGGCATGTCATGGCAAATAAGTTGCTAAGGTCAGGTTATTACTGGATCACAATGGATGCCGACTGTTGTGCCTATGCCAGAAAATGCCATAAATGCCAGGTTTATGCGGATAAGGTGCATGTGCCTCCCAATCCTCTGAATGTGATGTCCTCACCCTGGCCCTTTGCCATGTGGGGCATTGATATGATTGGCAAGATTGAACCGAATGCATCGAACGGCCACAGATTCGTCCTGGTTGCTATTGACTATTTTACCAAGTGGGTTGAAGCAGCTTCCTATACAAATGTTACAAGGCAAGTGGTAGCCCGATTTCTGAAGAGAGATATCATCTGTCGGTATGGAGTGCCCGAGCGAATCATTACTGATAATGGTTCCAACTTAAACAATAAAATGATGGCAGAACTGTGCCGGGACTTCAAGATCCAACACCACAATTCTTCTCCTTACAGGCCAAAGATGAATGGCGTTGTTGAGGCAGCTAATAAGAATATCAAGAAGATTGTGCAAAAGATGGTAGTCACTTATAAGGACTGGCACGAAATGTTACCGTTTGCCTTGCATGGGTACCGTACGTCAATCAGAACATCCACTGGGGCAACACCGTATCAACTTGTGTATGGTATGAAGGCAGTCCTACCTGTTGAAGTTGAATTACCCTCCTTGCGGGTACTAATGGATGTCAAACTGAATGAAGCAGAATGGGTCCGATCCCGGTACAATCAACCGAATCTGATCGAAGAAAAGAGACTAGCTGCAATCTGCCATGGGCAGTTGTACCAGAAAAGAATGAAGAAAGCCTTCGATCAGAAAGTCAGGCTTCGGGAATACCAAGTAGGAGATCTTGTGTTGAAAAGACTCCTTCCTCCTCATACAGACCACAGGGGCAAGTGGACCCCAAATTACGACGGTCCGTTCGTAGTAAAGAAAGTTTTCTCTGGCGGAGCACTCATGCTCAGCACTATGGATGGTGAAGACTTCCCGTCCCCTGTGAATTCAGATGCAATTAAAAAATACTTCGCGTAAAAATGACCCGCTGGATATAAAAACAGAATGTAAGTCCAGGCAAAAATAGGGCATCCCGGCGAGTCAAAAACAGAATAAAAGACTCGGGCAAAAATAAGGGAAAATAAATAAAAATGTACACCCGCTGAGTTGAAAAGCCGCATTGGATAACTCAGGCAAAAAAGGGGTATCCCGATGGATTGAAAACTCGAAAGGGCGATCCATGCAAAATAAGGGAATAAGCGAACAACTGTACTCTGAACTCATCTGTATCACTTACAACTTGGTAAGCTTCAAACGGATCAAGCTTCTTTCGGAATCAGCCTTCTTCAGAAAGCAAGATAATAAGAACGTCAAATGTCATACGAGTCATAACAAAGGGAAGCTCCTTGAAGCGTCATCGACATTGCCAATACCTTTTATTTCTCAATTTGTAACAATCTCCTTATTTTAGGGGATTTATTTCTTTGACTGTATCTCGCCGATTCAGGGCACTTGAATTAATAAAATCAGATTTTCAGTCATATTTCGTTTCGTACATTTTATTTTCGTTTGCAAGAATGTCCGATGTCTTTAAGATACTGATTGCATAAATACAGATGCTTCTCTTCTAAACAAATACGTGCTTGCAGGAAGTATACTCACTCCCAGGAGTGCCTAAACTCTTATGATGGAATCTGGTAAAGGATACCTCGGGATTACTTGTGCGTTTCTCTGACTTTTCAGGATTGCAGGTATTCAAGGCACAACATGGGGCATGAGAGCTTCATCCCAGCAAGCAGGCAAATCATTATCTACTCAGTCTTAGCACCGGAGGTGCTTTCTCCCCAGCTGAGTTGCCATTTGTTATTCCCTCTTCAGCTAAGAACAAGAGCCAGGGAACCATCTCCCCACAGAGTGTCAACCTCTATCCAGAGAAGCAAAACCTGAAGATCTCACAACAGAGTGACGAAAGCTTCTACAAACCCCCAGCTGGGTCCCTCATTACCAAAATAGGTCTATCAGTGACCTATATCCCTAAGCAGAGTCCCATATGTCAGATCTACCAATGATCTCATCCCCAGCTAGGATGTCCACTTCAAGCAGATCAACCAGAGATCTTCGCAGCAACGGGATCCGAATCCCGGATCGGTTTTCTTTTCATAATCATAGCATTCGCATCATATTCCCCCGCAGAGCGTAGCATTCCGTCTAATACGGAGCATTACGGCAAAAATCAATCATATTGCATAATCATAAGCCATGTTCTGAATCAAACACTTGTGAATATTGACAATCCGTCAGCGGTATACAGAGAACTCCCCGGATTCCCCGGCAGAGAGCCAAAGCACTTTCCCTAAAGAAACAGATACTTCCTGACACCCGTCCATGTCATATCCCCAGTAGAAAGCCGAAGAGTCCTCTTTGCACTCACAGATACATATATCTATACAAATTCCCTGACACCCGTCTGTGTCACCTTCCCCAACATAGATACCTGAAACATTTTGTAAATGTCGCTCCCGACAAATGAAATATGGATCAAATGAAGGTACAGACGCGAACGGTCGGCGAGGGGAACAGTGAGAACACACAGCCGTGAACTCACTGGAGAATGAATAGAGTCGCCAGCTAGGCATTTTTATCCCGGAGGAAAGGCAATGCTGCATAAGCCTAGGAAAAGATGGATAAGACGGTTGCGAACCAGAGAGACTGAGAAAGGGGGTTGGTTACAACCTGGGAAGGTATTAGCACCCAGATTGTCCGTCGTACTCGACGGGATCCACGCTTAAAAGATTTGTGTTTTAAAGGGGTAGTGTCAGTGCAATTTGTGTATAAGATAGCTGGAAAAGGATGTACAGGTGTCAGTGTAAAGTGTATAAGTGATATGAAGTATGAAAGTGTCAGTGTAAGAAAGGAGTGAAATGCTCAAGATCATGAGGCTAAAGAATGAAGCTAGAAGGAGGGGGGAATGAACAGAGACTTTTGTTCGATAACTGTTAAGTTATGCCTACGTATCCTCTCGTGCAATGAGGAAGTCAGAACACCGTAGTTCGACCCAAAGAGACTGAAAGGAAAGACTGGTGAACTGCTTGCAGTCTATGCTCAAGTGTATGATCTGTCTGGCACAGATGCAAACTGTCTTGCATTAGACGGAAGAAGCAAGTTCTCGGTTGTGAGTGAAGATGATGAGAAAAGAATCCCGAAGGAGACGATTATTGTTTGTTTTTGAGTTTTCAGTCTTTTATTTCTTTTTGGAGTTGGTCATAAGATAATGAGCTTAAACCTAAATCAATGGATTTGGTAAACTCATCACATCATCCCTCTGATTAGGGGTAATGAGAATTACCTTAAGTGTGAAGTCATATTCTCACACTTAATCACCTTTGATGTAGGATTAAGATCATTAACCTACTTGTGATTAATTAGATGTTTTTGTGATTTTTGTTTAGTGTTAAGTAATGAGGTTAAGCCATAATCAGGGATTTAACAGGCTCATTACACTATCCTAAAAGAAGGATAATAGATGAGGGTGTTTAAGCTGAGGAAGGATCCTCAGCTTAATCCATGATTAGGGATTAAACCCATGACAGAACAAACCTTTGATTAAGTGGATTCTATTAATGATATGATGATGAAGTGTTTTTTATGATTTGTAAGACAACTTGAGGGGGACTTGTCCATTAACTTTAGGGTTAGTCCTTCTTAACCAATTAAGGAAGAATTAGAACCCTAATGCAAGGCCCAAGTTACAAGTGTACTGTCTTGATGTTTATTAAGTGAATTGATTAAGGGATTTCAACACCTTAAGGGTCCAAGACTTAGGATTAAAGTTATACACTCCATCCTAAAAGAAGGATGCAGGCATGATCTCAATCACAAAGTCTTAAAGCCTTGAGGGTTTAGTCCCTGATTATGAGGTGAGGGGAGATGACTCAAGGATAGACACAAAGGTAAAAACTATGGGGAGACTAATCAAAACCCTAATTCATTGTCATGCTTGGTTGGTCCTAATGTTTGTGAGGTTTTCAAGAACAATCTTCAGATGAACCACCAGGAAGCAGATGAACAAGATCAAGAGAAGCAAAGTGACTTGCTTCATTCAAGAAGTCAAGTCACTTGAAGAAAGAAAGTGGGAGGAGGAAGAATGAGCAAGCTCAAACTCAAACACATATAAGAATGCAGCAAGGTATGCAAAAGAGATGAAAGGAAAGGATATGAGAAGTGAAGGCAAATTCACTTCTCAAGTTTACTTACCACCTGAAATGTTAGAAACAAATGCAATGCAATGCTAAATGAAATGAAATGACATGATGCTAAGCCAAACCAGGAGCATACACATGATGATTATGATGTTATGAAGTGCTGCAAACATGAGGCAAGACATGGAGATGCTCATACAAAGTCATGGATGCAGATGATGCAAGTTTAGAAGCATGAACAAGCATGAAATGTTATGAAACATACAAGACAAATGGCATGGCAAATATGTAATGCAATGATCAATGATGCTCCATACATGTCTTAAGATGTCAAATGAATCATAAGAATGCACCAAATGCAATGGCAAGTCAAATTATGCAAGGAAATGCAAGAATGGTGCAAAGGGAAAGCCCAAATTAGGGTTCATGGATCAAACATCAAACACAAACCAAAAACAGAAGCAAACCTTAACCTAAAAAATGGAAAATGGTACCCAAAGAAACCCTAGGCCTATAATGAACCACTGCCCAAAGGGGAGCTCTCAACTCTCAACCAAACTCAAGTTATGATTTTTACAAGTTGTTAGGGTTTTTTAGGGTTTGTAACAAAACAAATGCCAATCAATTAGAAAATGCAAGATCAAATCATGGCCTTTTTATCCTTGAAAGTTCATGCTAAATGGAAAACAATGCAAGAAGAATCAATGTCTCAACCTTCACCAATAGGCAGAAATGAATTTCCAAACTTATGAACAAAATAATGCATCAAAAATGATTTAATTCAATGAAAAATTCTTAAAATGCATCAAGATCAAAAAAGAAATTTGGTTTGAAGGTTGGACAATGTTTCTAAATGTCTTAGAACATTTCATGAATTTTTTTGTAATTTTTAAATACTTAAAAGTATTTTTAATTAATTAATTCTCATTAATCAATTAAAAATAATCTTTTAAATATTTAAAAATACCTTTTTAATGATAAAAAATAAAATAAAAATGTTTTTGTGTCATAAAAATTAATAAAACCTTAAAGAAAAAGTTTCATAATTTTTATGATTTTTTAACTATTTTAAAATAATTATACAAAATAAATGAAAGAAAAATGAATTAAATTTAAATAAAATGAAAAGTAAACAAGGTGGATGGCCAGGATTGCGTCTGGGTTCAAAAGTGTTGACTGGCGCGCAATCTTGTGGCCAGGATTCAAACTGAATTAATCACAATTAATTAAAATTAACCACGTGGATTAGGGCAAATGAAATGATCTGGAACGTTGGAAAGGGAGGGAAGTCAACCGGTCAAAGAGATCGTACGCTCACAATTCAAACTGAAGTTAATGACCTGAGATTAGGGTTTAATTACTCAGACGGCCGGAGAAGACTTCCGGTCGTCTTCTCCGGCCAGAAGCTTGCCTGAAAAATCTCAAAACCCCTCAAAACGTAAAATAAATGAAAACTAAGCCATGGGAAATGATCCCCAACACCTCACGAATTAAAACCCTCTCTCAAAACAAATTTATCTAACCTAAACAAGTTGAATCGAAGAAAACAAAATCTAGGGTTCGTGAGCTTCAAACAGCAATTAAACTCTCAAAACGCAACCATTTTCAAAACCAATGGTACCAGAATGGTCAGCAAGACATGTAGAGCAAGTTTGTAACAATCAAATTGATTTCTGGAAAAATTAATTTGGAGTTACCTGAGATTTGCAACCTTTGATTTTGGAACTTTCAGGCCTCCTCTCCTTGCTCAATCTGCTCCTCTTGGTCCCCCAAAGTTGCTTGAATGCTCAAATGGAGTTTATATTTGTTGGATGAGGAGTTTCGAAGAGAGCTGCTTCAGTTCAGTCAACAATGGTAGATGAGTTCTTGGCACTTTCAGGCTGTGAAGAGGGGTTGTTTATGACCTATGAGGTGTGTTGAGAAGGTTTATGGTGTTGGTTGATGTGTTTGTGGCTTGTGGAGAGAGATTCAATAGAATCTGCAGCAGGAAGGTGAGCAATGGCAGTGAGGGTTTCTGGCTGTTTTTGGCTTTGTTTCTTGATGCTTTGTGTTCTATAGATCAAGGTGAGATGAAGGGAGGCAAAAGTTTGGGTGTTTGCAGGCTGTGTAATGAAATTTTTGAATGAACTTGCAAGAGGGAAGGTTTTTGTGTAAGTGATGAATGAGTGTGTTTTTGCCTTGGTTTCTATGTGATATGGCTAGCAAAATGAATGAATAAACAATTCTGATTGGCCTCTTGATGTGACATGGCCTGCCATGATAGGTGAGTTGCTTTTTGCTCAAAGTCCACTTTTGTGTAAGATAGGGCATGGCATGATACTAGGCAAGGACAACTTGGGTTCTGGTGCAGCATGGTGAGTGTGAGAGGTTGGCTTGACCCAAGGCTCAATGCAGCAAGTTGGTTGAAAGCTCATGAGTGTTTTGCAACTTGGTTAGCTTTATGGATTTCCATGAGAAAAATCAAGTTTCATGAACCAAACCATGAGCAAACTTGGTCCATTTCTGATTTTTGTGACTTAGAGGATGTTCACATGCTGGTTTGTCATGAATTTGAGGCAGCAATCATGCATTGATTCAAGACTTAGCAAAATTTCCACTTGGTGCATAACTTGAAAAACAATGATTTTTGGCAACTTTGCATGGCCATAACTTTTGATCCATGAAGAGTTAGATCATGTTCTTGTACTTTTTGAAAAGGGAAAGATGAGATCTACAACTTTCATGACCAAAGTTTTTCCATTTGAAGCCTTTTTGGATCATAAATCAAAGCTTGAAAATTGACCTAAAAGGATGCATTCTTGAAAAGTCAACAAAACCCAAAAAGTCAACCTTTGCAAAAACCCTAAATTCTTGATTTCCATGAACTTCAAACTTCTTCCATGATCAAATAAAGATCATGTACACTCAAAATGATGAAGATCACCCATTGGTTGGGTCATTGGGGGCCTCAGATGCCCTGATTTTGCACTGACTTGTCTGAAAAGTCAACTCTTGATCAGATGACTTCCCCATGGAATTTCTTCATGAAAATTGATATGCATACTCCCTATACCATATAAAGATCAATGGAAACAAGAATGACCAAAAAATTTGGGGTTATGGCCTCCGAAACCAAAACCCTAATTTTCAGTCAACTGTGCAGTTCATCCTGGCTCTGCATCCACTCAAACCCTAGTTCTTGTGATCCCTCTGCAATTTTGGCTTTGTGAGGATGTAACATGATATAATAACACACATGGACCCCTTTGAGTTGATTAGTGGCCTTTGGAATGGCTCAAGATGCCCTGAGGTTGCTCAGATCACAAACCCTAGGTGCAGATGCCTTAGAAACTATCCAGTGAAACCAAATGAGACATGAGATGATGTGATTGTGTTTATGCATATGAGATGATCACAAGTCATGTGTGAATGGGTGAGGGCAAATTTGGGGTGTTTACAGCTGCCCCTATTCAAACATGAGTTAGCTGTGCAGGTTGTAAGCGACGGCTTAACAGGCAAACAAGATAACTTGTGGTTGAATACCAAAGACAGTCCAAAATTTGCACTCACAGAAATGAAGAAGAAAAGGGATATAGATCGTAAAAGCAAATAAAGTATATTGTAAAGTATGGGCGACGGAGGACGACCGTCGAGCAGAGGACGACTGCTGGGTAAGGTGGTATGTGAAGCAAAGCGATGACGGGGACGGCTGACATGCTGGTAAAGTATATAAAGCAATGACGGGGACGGCCGACATGCTGGGGATAAAAGGTAAAGCTAAGACGGGGACGGCCGACTAGCTGGGAAAATAAAATATCATGATGGGGACGGCCATCAAGATAGAGCTGCAAAATTCTGAGGATTAATAAAACATGACGGGGACGGCCATCAAGTTCATAAAGGTAAAGTAACCAACGATGGGGACGGCCATCGGGCTAAAAAAGGAAAAGGGACCACGACGGGGACGGCCATCGGGTTAAAGAATGAATGAAATAAACAGATGATGGGGTACGGCCATCAAAGGTGAAGGACGATCACCTAGCAGGGGACGGCTGCTCTGTTGGGTATAAAAGAAATATGATGGGGACGGCCATCAAAGGTGGAGGACGACCACCTGGCAGGGTACGGCTGCCGAAAATATCAACGATGGGGACGGCCATCGGATAGAAAAGGTCAACGATGGGGACGGCCATCGGACGAGCATGATGGAGGACGACCATCAAGAAGTGGAGGACGACCACTCAGCAGGGGACGGCTGCTCTCAAAGTTTATCATAACACAGGATGAGTGTTAGACAACTAAAATCAACAATGGGGACGGCCATTGGATAAAGTGATGAAGGACGATCATCAAAAGGTGGAGGACGACCACCTAGCAGGGGACGGCTGCTAAAATCAACGATGGGGACGGCCATCGGATGAGCATGATGGAGGACGACCATCAAGAAGTGGAGGACGACCACTCAGCAGGGTACGGCTGCTCTCAAAGGTATCATAACACAGGACGAGTGTTAGATAACCAAAATCAACAATGGGGACGGCCATTGGATAAAGTGATGAAGGACGATCATCAAAAGGTGGAGGACGACCACCTAGCAGGGGACGGCTGCTAAGAATAAACGATGGGGACGGCCATCGGATGAGCATGATGGAGGACGACCATCAAGAAGTGGAGGACGACCACTCAGCAGGGTACGGCTGCTCTCAAAGGTATCATAACACAGGACGAGTGTTATATAAAAAGAAAAATCTGTCGGTGACCTACTGGGGATAATGTAAACACGGACGAGCGTTTACATCCAAGAAACAAAAAGGTATAAGTGTTTGGTATTGTGTATAGATTAAAGATGCGGACGAGCATCCTTAAGACTATGATACGGACGAGTATCATGTAGAAACAAACTGACACATGTTCAGAGATGATGATACGGACGAGTATCAACTGGTTAACAAGGAACACGGACGAGTGTTGCATCTGAAAGAAACCCTTCTGGGAATAATAGACACGGACGAGTATCTATATTCAAGAAGACCTAAGTGTTTGACACGGTGTATGGATTAAAGATGCGGACGAGCATCCTTAAGACTATGATACGGACGAGTATCATGTAGAAACAAACATTAGACGCAATGTTCTGAGATGATGGTACGGACGAGTACCAACTGGTTAACAAAGAACAAGGACTACTGTCGGATCTGCGGGGATATACATGGTGTATATAAGATACGGACGAGTATCTGAGTAGGTGTACCAATGAGTAGTGAGTATATAATGTATAGGTGAGTGTTTATCTGCTGGGGATATGACACAGACGGGTGTCAGGAAAGTGTATATACAAGTATAGGCGACCACGCTGGGGATATGACACGGACGGGTGTCAAGAAAGTGTATAGGTATATGTAAGTGCAAAGAGGGTGTCTTTGGCTTTCTGCTGGTGACACGACACGGACGAGTGTCAGGATGTATCTGCAATACTGGTGATCTTGGTTTGTAAAGTGTATTCAGGCAACCTGCTGGGAAATGATGATACGGACGGGTACCAAAAAGGAGATATGCACTGGTGTTTGTGATATGGGGCAACTGCTTTTGCCGGGACTCTGATGGGGATGTATTCTGTATGCCGACAGATTGTCAATATTTTACAAGTGTTCAACTCACAACATGACTTATGATTATGCTATGCATTTGATTTTTTCCGTAATGCTCCGTATTAGACGGAATGCTACGCTTTGAGGGTGAATATGATGCGAATGCTATGATTATGCAAAGAGGCACCGATCCGGGATCCGGATCCCGTTGCCGCGGAGATCTCTGGTCGATCTGCTGAGGAAGACATCCCAGCTGGGGATGGGATCATTGGTAGATCTATTGGTGTATCTGCTTGGGGATATAGATCACTGGTTGACATATCCTTATAATGCGGGACCCAGCTGGGGTTTGTAGAAGCTTTCTCTCTCTCTGTTGTGACTTCTTCGTGCGCTGTTCTTCTGAATAGAGGCTTGAAGCTCTGTGGGGAGATGATTCCTTGATTTTCGCATTCTGCTGAGGAATAATGGTTGGTAACCCAGCTGGGGAATTATGAGAGGCAACTCAACTGGGGGTAGCGACAAGAAGCAAACTCAGCTGGGGATAGAGTGTCTCCGATGCTGTACGTTGATTTGGCAACTTTGCTGGGGAAGTGGGCACCTCCCAGTGCCAGGTGAGTTGATAATGATTTGCCAGTTGTTGAGACGTAACTTGCATGCCCCAGGTCGCGTTCTGGATACCTGCAATCCTGCAAAGATAAGGAAACGTACAAAAGGTCCCGAGGTATCCTTTACCGGATTCCGTCATAGGAGCTAAGTACTCTCAAGAGTAATCACATTCCCTGTAAGCATGTGTTTTATTTTTAAAGACAGGCATCTGTACTTATGCAGTTGTGTTTTTTAGAGATATCAGACAACTCTTTTGCAAAACTTAAATGTAAAAGCGAAACATGACTGAAAATCTGATTTTATTAATTCATGTGCCCTGAATTGGCAAGATACAGTCAAAGAAACATATCTCCTGAAATGAGGCGATTGTTACAAATTGAGAAACAAAATGCTGGCGGCGTTGACGATGCTTTCAAAGAGCTTCCTCTTCTGCTATGACTCGTATGACAATGACGTTCTTCTCGTCTTGCTTTCTGGAGAGAGTTGATTCTGATTGAAGCTTGATCCTTTGGAGCTTACCAAGTTGTAGGTGATACAGACGAATTCAGAATGCAGTTGTTCGCTTATTCCCTTATTTTGCATGGATTGCCCTTTCGGGTTTTCAATCCATCGGGATACCCATTTTTGCCTGAGCTGTCCAATGCAGCTTTTCAACTCAGCGGGTGTACAATTTTTTATTTATTTTCCCTTATTTTTGCCCGAGTCTTTTATTCTGTTTTTGACTCGCCGGGATGCCCTATTTTTGCCTGGACTTACATTCTGTTTTTATGTCCAGCGGGTCATTTTATGCGAAGTATTTTTTAACTGCATCTGAATTCACAGGGGACGGGAAATCTTCACCATCCATGGTGCTGAGCATCAGTGCTCCACCAGAGAAGGCTTTCCTCACAACAAATGGTCCTTCGTAATTGGGAGTCCACTTGCCCCTGTGGTCTGTATGAGGAGGGAGGATTCTCTTCAGCACAAGATCTCCCACTTGGTACTCTCGGTGCCTGACTTTCTGATCGAAGGCTTTCTTCATTCTCTTCTGATATAACTGCCCATGGCAGATTGCAGCCAATCTTTTCTCTTCGATCAGACTTAGTTGTTCGTATCGGGCCCGAACCCATTCTGCTTCACTCAGTTTAACATCCATTAATACCCGTAAGGAGGGTAGTTCAACTTCAACCGGTAGGACTGCTTCCATACCATACACAAGCTGATATGGCGTTGCCCCAGTGGATGTTCTGATTGACGTGCGGTACCCATGCAAGGCAAACGGTAGCATTTCATGCCAGTCTTTGTAGGTGATTACCATCTTCTGCACAATCTTCTTGATATTCTTGTTTGCTGCCTCAACAGCGCCATTCATCTTTGGCCTGTAAGGAGAAGAGTTGTGATGTTGGATCTTGAAGTCCCGGCATAATTCAGCCATCATTTTGTTGTTGAGATTGGAACCATTATCGGTAATGATTCGCTCGGGCACTCCATACCGACAGATGATATCTCTCTTCAGAAACCTGGCTACCACTTGTCTGGTGACGTTTGCATATGAGGCTGCCTCAACCCACTTGGTGAAATAGTCAATGGCAACCAGGATGAATCTGTGGCCATTCGAAGCAGTTGGCTCAATTTTGCCAATCATGTCAATGCCCCACATAGCAAAGGGCCATGGTGAAGACATTATGTTCAGGGGATTGGGAGGCACATGCACCTTGTCTGCATAAATCTGGCATTTATGGCATTTTCTAGCGTAAGCACAACAGTCTGCATCCATTGTGATCCAGTAATAGCCTGATCTTAACAACTTTTTAGCCATGGCATGCCCTCCTGCATGGGTACCAAAGGAGCCTTCATGCACTTCATGCATCAGTAAATCTGCTTCCGTCTTGTCAACACATCTGAGAAGCACCATATCAAAGTTCCTTTTGTATAAAGATCCATCAGTGTTCAGAAAGAAACTCCCAGCAAGCCTTCTTAAAGTCTTCTTATCGTTGGAGGATGCCCCAGATGGGTATGTTTGGTCCTCCAAGAAGCACTTGATGTCGTGGAACCAAGGCTTATCATCTTTAGCAACATCTGCTGCAAATACATATGCTGGTCTATCAAGTCTGGATACTGAAATCTGAGGTACAAAGTTAGCAGCTTGAACTTTGATCATGGATGAAATGGTAGCCAGAGCATCTGCAAACTGATTCTCGTCCCGAGGGATATACTCAAGTTTGACTGTTGTGAAGAAAGTCAGTAACCTTCTTGTATAATCCCTGTAAGGTATCAGATGATCTTGGTGTGTGTACCATTTTCCGTTGGTCTGATTGATTACCAAAGCTGAATCTCCGAATACGGTTAAAGTCTTGATCCTGAGGTCAATGGCTTCCTCAAGACCCATAATGCAAGCTTCGTATTCAGCTTCGTTGTTAGTGCAGTTGAAAGTGAGTTTTGCCGAGAAAGGCATGTGAACTCCTTTGGGTGTAATGAGTACTGCACCAACACCACGGCCATTCATATTAACAGCCCCGTCGAACATCATAGTCCATTCTTCTTCTGGGTCGGGCCCTTCAGTGTGAATAGGCTCTTCATGATCTTTTGCTTTAATGAACATGATGTCTTCATCGGGGAAGTCGAACCTCATAGGCTGGTAGTCATCAATGGGTTGCTCAGCAAGATATTCAGATAGTACACTGCCCTTGATGGCTTTCTGAGATGTGTACTGTATGTCGTATTCTGTGAGAATCATCTGCCATCTTGCAACCCGTCCGGTAAGAGCTGGCTTCTCGAAAATGTACTTAACTGGATCCATTTTTGAGATCAATAGAGTAGTATGGGTCAACATATACTGTCTCAGTCGGCGAGCAGCCCACGCTAAAGCACAGCAAGTTTTCTCGAGCAGTGAATAACGCTGTTCACAGTCGGTAAACTTTTTGCTTAGGTAGTATATCGCATACTCTTTTCGACCAGACTCGTTATGCTGACCTAGTACACACCCCATCGATTCTTCTAATACTGTCAAGTACATAATCAGAGGTCTTCCTTCAACTGGCGGCATGAGGATTGGAGGTTCCTGTAAGTATTCTTTGATCTTGTCAAAAGCCTTCTGGCAATCTTCGTTCCACCTGACCGTTTGTTCCTTCCTTAATAGCTTGAACAAGGGTTCACAGGTTGCTGTGAGGTGAGATATGAACCTTGAAATGTAGTTCAATCGACCTAAGAACCCTCGAACTTCTTTCTCAGTTTTCGGTGCAGGCATTTCTTGAATAGCTTTGACTTTATCAGGGTCAACTTCAATCCCTTTCTCACTTACAATAAAGCCCAGCAGCTTACCGGATCGCACCCCGAATGTGCATTTGTTGGGGTTCAACTTTAGTTGGTATTTCCTCAGACGCTTGAATAACTTGAGCAGATTCACCAGGTGATCTTCCTCTGTAAGGGACTTGGCGATCATATCATCCACATAACATTCGATTTCCTTATGGATCATGTCATGAAACAATGTTACCATAGCCCGTTGATACGTTGCACCAGCATTCTTCAGTCCGAATGGCATCACTTTATAACAGAACGTGCCCCAAGGTGTGATGAATGTTGTCTTCTCCATGTCTTCAGGTGACATCTTGATCTGATTGTATCCCGAAAATCCATCCATGAAGGAAAATACCGAGAACTGAGCCGTGTTATCCACCAATACATCAATGTGAGGTAATGGGAAGTCATCTTTCGGGCTGGCTCTGTTCAGATCCCGGTAATCAACACACATTCTTACTTTTCCGTCCTTCTTAGGCACAGGTACTATGTTAGCAACCCACGGAGGATAGCTAGTCACAGCAAGGAACCCGGCGTCCCATTGCTTTTGTACCTCTTCCTTGATTTTCATAGCCATGTCTGGGCGAGTTCGGCGCAACTTCTGTTTGACTGGTGGGCATTCTTCCCTCAAAGGCAGCTTATGCACAACAATATCGGTATCCAACCCTGGCATATCTTGGTAGGACCAAGCAAACACATCAACATACTCTTGAAGCAGATCTATCAGCTGTCTCTTCACTGAGTCTTGCAGGCAGGCCCCGATTTTGACTTCTTTCACGTCTTCCTCCGTACCAAGATTAATCACTTCAATCTCCTCCTGATGAGGAGTAATAACTTTTTCCTCCTGTCTCAGCAACCTGGCTAGCTCTTCAGGAAGCTCATATTCTTCATCAACCCCTTCATCAGCTTGATTGATCGGATTGTCAAAGTCATACGATGTCATAGCTGTGCTGTTGTCGGTGCTGTCTGGAAGGCACTCTCTGCAAGGGTTAAGTCGGTTCATTTTAGTGATTGATTTTAATCTTGCTTTAGAAAAAAGTGAAATGAAGTTATCATTTTGAAAACACCGCCATTTATTTTTGTACAAAAAAGAAAAATGGAAAAACAGTGAGCAGAAAAGAAAAAGACTCGTTTGCAAAAAGATTGTCTGATATTTCATTAATTCAATCTTGTTTGCACAAAAGTACAGATGGCCCTGATTACAAAATGAGTCTTGTCATCTTGGGCAAGATGCAAGACTTTGATGCATGCTATAAAAGATACAGGAAATAATAATTACTCTGCTCGAGTAACACTTATAATTCCCTGGGAAGACCAGTTCGAGACACTGCTCCCCGGGATCTTTGGACGAATCCAATTCTCCAGGTTGCGTTCCTCTTCCAGCTCGTCTTCCAGACAGTTGATAGCATCGGGGGTTAGCATTCCCCCACTGACAAATCCTGGCTCTGCAGCAGCCTTTGCTTGACGTTGAGTTGGTTTGTAACCCAACCCAAATTTGTCCTTCTTCTCCTCCACAGCTAAAACCTTGCCTCAGCCTAGGGCGGTTCCCTCTTCAACAACCTTCCGGGCTTGCCGGTATGATGACATGGAAATCCCAGATACAGCAGATGCTTCATTCACATTCAACGCTTCAAACCCCTGGCTCATTGTTTCATGGATCTCTCCATCCATTTCAATGTACTTGTAGGTTGCCAGGTGGCTGACAAAAATGTCCTCCTCTCCACAGATTGTGACAACTTGACCTTCCCACTCAAATTTTAACTTTTGGTGAAGGGTAGACGTTATAGCGCCAGCGGCGTGAATCCAGGGTCTACCCAACAAACAGCTGTAGGCGGGCTGAATGTCCATCACATAAAAGATAGTTTTAAAGGTCTGTGGGCCAATTGTCACAGGCAGCTCAATCTCTCCCAGAACCGATCTCTTTGAGCCATCAAAGGCTCTTACTACCAGGTTGCTGGGTCTCAATGCCAATCCATCATATTCAAGCTTCACCAGAGCCTTCTTTGGTAAGACATTCAGGGATGATCCTGTGTCCACCAGCACATGTGAAAGGACAGCTCCTTTGCATTCCATGGTTATGTGCAAGGCTTTGTTGTGATTGCGACCATCCACTGTCAGGTCAGAATTGGTAAACCCTAGCCCATTGCTAGCAGTGACATTTCCAACAACGGTTTCCAATTGGTTGACAGTAATCTCCTCGGGCACGTAAGCTGCGTGCAGTACTTTCAGTAGTGCATTCCGATGGGCTTCGGAGCACATAAGCAGTGAGAGGATGGAGATTTTGGATGGAGTTTGGTGAAGTTGATCCACAATTTTGTAATCACTCTTTTTGATGATCCTCATAAACTCGTCAACTTCCTGATCAAATGGAGTTTTCAGGGCTTCTTTGGCAGCTGGATCTTCCTGCACCGGGCTCTTTCCTTTTGCCTTGGCAGCAGCTTCTGCTTCGGCAGTAGGTCTTTGGACTTGTGAAGCAAAGAGACGTCCGCTTCGTGTGAAGCCTCCGCCTCCCCCCACATTATCTACTTGTGGTGCAGGTGTTGATGTTTCCAGAGTGATTCTTTTTCCTTCACAGTATACGTCAGAGCCATAGTGCCAAGGGATGGCCCTATCGCTTTCATATGGTACAGGTCCAGGCACCGTGACAGTGACTGGACTGATTGCTGCTGCTGAGGGGACTGTTATTGTCTGTGGATCATAAAAGATTGTAACTGGTGCTCTAGTGGGAGCAGCACCTTCTGAATGATAAGCGGAATTGTTTTCTGGATCGTAGAATATGGTAACAGTGGAGACATTTTCATGATTGTTTGCTGGAGTTGTAGGAGGTACCGTTGGAAGGACTGTTGTTGTTGTTGATGGAGAGTCGAAATGGAATGAAGCTGAAGTTGTAGTAGGAGAAACTGTTGAAAACTGATCATTGGGTAGAACAGATGAAGTACTTGCTGATGTTGCTGATGAATTGTCGGGAACAATTGCTGCTGTATTTGTAGGAGGATCTGAAACCATTGCTGATGAAGTCGTCGGGTTTGCCGGGAATGATGTAGTGATCTGCAGTAAGCCACTCTGAATAAGGCTGTCAATGCCATTCCTCAAGTCTTCACACCCATTCCAAGAAATATTGCAGTATGGGCACCCTAGTTCACACCCCGGAAATATATTGTTTTCACGGAGTTGAGCTTTGATTTCCACCAATGGTGTCCTGATCTGATCCACACTGGTTATGAAATAAGACGGTGTGTCTTCTTCGATTGCGTTAATTCGAGGACCACCATGGTTTGGCATTGGGTTTTTGTTGACATTGGGCGGAGGTGCAAAATTCAGAGCCTTGGAGTCTACCAAGTCTTGTACCTTCATATGCAGAGCCCTGCATTTTTCTGTACTGTGACCAGGTGCGTTTGAATGGAAAGCACACCTAGCATTGGAGTCATAGTTTCTTGGTAGACTGTTGGGGTCCGGAGGTGCCAACGTTCTTAGCTCAACTAGGTTGAGTTTCAGAAGTTGTGGCAGCAAAGCAGCATATGGCATTGGGATCGGATCTATCACTCGGTTAGCTTGAGACGGCCTCTGTTGGAATGGCCTCTGTTGATTGTTGTTGTTGGAGTTGTTGTTGTTGAAGTTCCTTGGAGGATACTGATTCTGATGATACTGAGGTTGTTGTTGGAAGTTTTGTTGAGGAGGTTGATAGACTGGCTGAGGGTGAGCTGGAGCAGGGATAGTGACTGCTGCTATGGACCTTTGAACATATTGGGGCCTACCCCTGTTGGTATGAATGGCATTGGTCTCGCCAGCTCTTCTAGGGCCTGCAAAGGGCTTCCTTGTACTGCTGGACGAACTGGCGCCATTATCGGAAATTTTACCCATTTTTAACAGGCTTTCAATTCTCTCCCCAGCTATAACAACATCTGCGAAGCTAGTGGAAGAGAAAGCAGCTAGCCTATCAATATACGTTCCCTGGAGAGTGTTCATAAACATGTCTGCCATTTCTCTCTCAGACATTGGTGGTTGAACAGCAGCAGCCAATTGCCTCCATCTCTGGGCATATTCTCGGAAACTTTCCCTTGACGATTGTGACATTCCCATTAGGAGAGTCCTGTTGGGTGCCATGTCTAAGTTGTATTGATACTGTCGGATGAAGGCCTCTGCCAGGTCCTTCCAGCATCTTACAGTTGCCCTTGTCAAGTGGGAATACCATTCCCTTGATGCTCCAGTCAAACTGTCTTCGAAGTAAAACATCCAGAGCTTCTCATCCATTGTATAGGCCTTCAGCCTTCCCAGAAACGATTGCAAATGAGTCCGGGGGCATGAAGTCCCATTATATCTTTCGAAACAAGGAGGCTTGAACTTATGAGGGATCCTGACCCCCTCTACTAAACCCATGTCCATGACATCGAACCCCAAAGAATTTTGGGATTCCAAAGACCTCAACTTCTCAGCCAACTCATCCAATCTCCTATCATAGGTTTCCTCTCCAGCACCCATGACTGTAAACTGATCCTCCTGAGGATCCTCTTGAAGTACTCTGGCTGCAGTGGCTGTTCCTTGAACGTTTGCAGGAATATGAATCTCAGGATGTAGGTGTGGACCAAATACAGGGGGGTTGACATGTGGTTGCACCCTTTCATTGTTACTGGTGCCTGCAGTTCCCACATGGGGGTCATCTTGAGTTCTCCCCTCTACCAGAACTCTAAGCCTCTCCTGGCTTTGAGCTAAATTATTCATCACTTCCATGAACTGAGTTATTTGGGTTCTCATCTCCACCCTTTCATTAGCCATCTGGGTTCTGGCCTCATTGAGGTCTTGCTGCAACTGGTCCATCTGGATGCCCGGAAGGTTGTTTCTTGTAGGGTACCTGTGTGGCCTGTTGAGAGGGAATAGCCTGCGGCGAGCAATAATTCCTGAATGTCACAACAGAGGTTAGAAACAATAAAACAAAACCTACAAAACAAACAAAAAGGGTTAGTATGCAATGCAGTATGCTTATTTGCTATCAAGGTATCCGGCTTGGTCTTCAGTTTTGACCCGTCCAGACCCTTGAAGATGATGCTGTTGAAGTTGCTTTTGAAGTGAACCCAGATGGAAACAAACACAAATATATTACAAAGGTAAAATAATACAAATTGTTCATTTTTTACAACACTAGCCCTCTAAGGGGTCAAAAATACATCACCAAAAAGCAAAAGTACATGGAAAAGGAACAACAACAAGCAAATGATCAAACTCCAAGGCCAAACTCATCCTCACGAACTTCCTTGAGAAGTGCTTCGGTCACAGGATCAGCCGGACGCTCCCTGAGACTTCTGATGAGAAGGTTTCTTGTTGCAACAGCTGCAGTCAATTTCCTGCTCTGACTTTGGTCCTTAGACCTCTTCAATCCTGCTTTGATTTTCAGCTCTGATATTTCTTCCTGGGCTGCTGCCAGGGCCTTTTCCATCTGCTCCATCTTGTCTTGAACTCTCTTGTCTTCTAGAGTACGGGCTTCAGTGATCCGGACCCACCTGGCCTGACTCTCTTTCAAGTACAAGTCTGTCCTTGCTCTTTGGAACTGGGCTTCTTTACAAGCATTTTTCAGAATCTGCTCACCAGCTTTAGACTTGTTGATATAGTCTCCAGACTTCTCAATCTTAGTCAAGTGTTCCACTCTCAGCTTCTCCAATCTTTCAATCTCCCTTACACCTTCACTCCTCTCCCTGAGGGTCTTCTGCAGGGCTTGGGATAGCTTCTCATTTCTTTCTTTCAAGCCTTCAAACTCTTCCAAACTGACAGTAGCATGGGGGTGGTGCTGATGATGACTCAGGCATGTCTTTGATGGTGAAGGGCAATCCTGAGATTTGGGCCCTAGCATAGGACCACTCATGATATTGGGCTGATGCCACATTATTGCACTTCCCCAGAATGGTGATTCCCTTGGTTTGAACATGATCCCAGGCCCAGGCAGCCTGCCTAACAACAGTCAAACTGATCTTGTTCTCACAGTAGAGGGTCTCAACCAGGTCTTGTTCCCTAGGAGCATGAACCAGTGCATAGCCTAATTGCCTCTTGAACAGCAGGGGGTTGTAGTTGATACTTCCCTTAACTCCTACCAAAGGTACATTGGGAAAGTGCCCACAGCTTGTGATCATATCTCTGCCCTTGGTGCTTTGGGTGCACCATCTGATGTCTGCTGCAGTGAGAGTAGTGAGCCTCTTAGCCCAGTTGCTTTGCTGATGGGGATTCAGGAATGCATCTGTCCTGGGTAGATGCTTGAGAAGCCAGGCATGGAATAGTGGAGCACAACACCTCACTAGCTTACCCCTCTGTTTCTCATTCCTCTGATGTACTGAGTAATAGAGGTCACCCAACAAGGTTGGCACTGGGTTCTTCAGGATGAACAGGTGGATGGCATTCTTGCTGATGAATCTGGGCTCATCTGCAAACAACACAATCCCATATACACTTAAGGCCAACAATGCACAAACAGCTTTCCACTCCCCCAGGGAGGCCTTCAAACTAGCTTGAGAAATCAGGAAGTCCAGATGAAAACCAGGGATCCCAGCTTTAGAGGTCATATGCTGCTCAATCAAAGCAGGTTCCAGGTGCAAAGCTCTTGCTATCTCTCCATTGCTGGGAAAGACCATTTCAGGGTTAAAAGGAATTTCTCTCTTGATAGGCAAACCAACCAAAGATGCATATTCTTCTAAGAGAGGTCCTAACTGAAAGTCTTGAAAGGTGAAACACCTCAATGGGGGGTCATAGAATTGGATGCAGGTATGGATCAGGCTCCTCTGAGATGGGTCCATGTCTATAACCAAGTCAAGCATATCCCCATAATGCCCCCTGAACAGAGGTATGTGATCTGGGGTCATCAGGGTTTGGACCCTCCTGATGTCTGACAAGTCTGGTTGGAAGAAATGATAGGTGATATTGCTTTTCTTTGGAGCCATGATGCTGAAGACCGAGTAGAATAACTGCTGATGAAGATGCTGAGGAGTGAGCCACTGACTGGCTAATGCAAGCAACTGAAGTATATGGCTGACAAGCTGAAGCAAGTGCTGGTGGAGACAGGTCAAAACTGCAGATGGGGTCAAAACCAAAAACCAGATGAATAATGGATACCCTGAAACACAAATAAGCACATGTCAATATGATGCAATGAGTATGAATGCAAATGATATGCAAAGGGTTTGTGACTGAGCTGGATCTGATTAACTGCCTTGGTATAGATCCATGTGTGTTCAAGAATTCCAGATGGAGGTCTAAAAATCCAGTAACCAAGGTGGGGGACTCAAATAAAGAGCCACATGTCCAGGGTTTTAGAATCACAAGAACTATCCAACATGGAGCATTCTTAACAAAGTCAAAGTAACAGGGTATTCTGATGTCAAGGTACCTGCAAACCTGTAAACAGCCCAACCCCCTCACAGGTAGTGATCTAGAACAAGGATCCTCAGACTTGGATCAGTTATGAGAAGTGTAAACACTTCTAACCCGGAGGTACAGTGTTTACAATAACCATAACAATTCCTCCTCTAATTCACCTCAATTTCTGAAGGTCAATACTAAAAGGTCATCCAGACTTAGCAGGCTTCCCAGATCCCCCTAGCACTACAGGAAATCCGTAGCACAGAGTTCTCAAGAAGAAACCCATATCTGAACCGTGTTTCATATTCCCGCACCAGACCGAAATGGAATGGGAAAGAATATGATTCACTCTAGCCTAGGTGTCACTCAGGTCCCAGGTATAGGACCTTAACTCTCAAGGGAACACCCACCCACCAAAGAAAAAACCAGATCCAGCCAGCACAGTATGACAGTATGAAGAATATAAAGCTATAAAGAAAGCAATAAATCAACTGTACATAAAGCAGTAAACAAAATACAAATATACAAACACAAATAAGCACATAACACCCCAGTAAACACAAATCAATCAAGCGCTAGGAGGAACCCACAAAAAGAACCAGAAGCCCTGGTTACAATATAAGGGTCCCCAGCAGAGTCGCCAAGCTGTCGCTCCCGACAAATGAAATATGGATCAAATGAAGGTACAGACGCGAACGGTCGGCGAGGGGAACAGTGAGAACACACAGCCGTGAACTCACTGGAGAATGAATAGAGTCGCCAGCTAGGCATTTTTATCCCGGAGGAAAGGCAATGCTGCATAAGCCTAGGAAAAGATGGATAAGACGGTTGCGAACCAGAGAGACTGAGAAAGGGGGTTGGTTACAACCTGGGAAGGTATTAGCACCCAGATTGTCCGTCGTACTCGACGGGATCCACGCTTAAAAGATTTGTGTTTTAAAGGGGTAGTGTCAGTGCAATTTGTGTATAAGATAGCTGGAAAAGGATGTACAGGTGTCAGTGTAAAGTGTATAAGTGATATGAAGTATGAAAGTGTCAGTGTAAGAAAGGAGTGAAATGCTCAAGATCATGAGGCTAAAGAATGAAGCTAGAAGGAGGGGGGAATGAACAGAGACTTTTGTTCGATAACTGTTAAGTTATGCCTACGTATCCTCTCGTGCAATGAGGAAGTCAGAACACCGTAGTTCGACCCAAAGAGACTGAAAGGAAAGACTGGTGAACTGCTTGCAGTCTATGCTCAAGTGTATGATCTGTCTGGCACAGATGCAAACTGTCTTGCATTAGACGGAAGAAGCAAGTTCTCGGTTGTGAGTGAAGATGATGAGAAAAGAATCCCGAAGGAGACGATTATTGTTTGTTTTTGAGTTTTCAGTCTTTTATTTCTTTTTGGAGTTGGTCATAAGATAATGAGCTTAAACCTAAATCAATGGATTTGGTAAACTCATCACATCATCCCTCTGATTAGGGGTAATGAGAATTACCTTAAGTGTGAAGTCATATTCTCACACTTAATCACCTTTGATGTAGGATTAAGATCATTAACCTACTTGTGATTAATTAGATGTTTTTGTGATTTTTGTTTAGTGTTAAGTAATGAGGTTAAGCCATAATCAGGGATTTAACAGGCTCATTACACTATCCTAAAAGAAGGATAATAGATGAGGGTGTTTAAGCTGAGGAAGGATCCTCAGCTTAATCCATGATTAGGGATTAAACCCATGACAGAACAAACCTTTGATTAAGTGGATTCTATTAATGATATGATGATGAAGTGTTTTTTATGATTTGTAAGACAACTTGAGGGGGACTTGTCCATTAACTTTAGGGTTAGTCCTTCTTAACCAATTAAGGAAGAATTAGAACCCTAATGCAAGGCCCAAGTTACAAGTGTACTGTCTTGATGTTTATTAAGTGAATTGATTAAGGGATTTCAACACCTTAAGGGTCCAAGACTTAGGATTAAAGTTATACACTCCATCCTAAAAGAAGGATGCAGGCATGATCTCAATCACAAAGTCTTAAAGCCTTGAGGGTTTAGTCCCTGATTATGAGGTGAGGGGAGATGACTCAAGGATAGACACAAAGGTAAAAACTATGGGGAGACTAATCAAAACCCTAATTCATTGTCATGCTTGGTTGGTCCTAATGTTTGTGAGGTTTTCAAGAACAATATTCAGATGAACCACCAGGAAGCAGATGAACAAGATCAAGAGAAGCAAAGTGACTTGCTTCATTCAAGAAGTCAAGTCACTTGAAGAAAGAAAGTGGGAGGAGGAAGAATGAGCAAGCTCAAACTCAAACACATATAAGAATGCAGCAAGGTATGCAAAAGAGATGAAAGGAAAGGATATGAGAAGTGAAGGCAAATTCACTTCTCAAGTTTACTTACCACCTGAAATGTTAGAAACAAATGCAATGCAATGCTAAATGAAATGAAATGACATGATGCTAAGCCAAACCAGGAGCATACACATGATGATTATGATGTTATGAAGTGCTGCAAACATGAGGCAAGACATGGAGATGCTCATACAAAGTCATGGATGCAGATGATGCAAGTTTAGAAGCATGAACAAGCATGAAATGTTATGAAACATACAAGACAAATGGCATGGCAAATATGTAATGCAATGATCAATGATGCTCCATACATGTCTTAAGATGTCAAATGAATCATAAGAATGCACCAAATGCAATGGCAAGTCAAATTATGCAAGGAAATGCAAGAATGGTGCAAAGGGAAAGCCCAAATTAGGGTTCATGGATCAAACATCAAACACAAACCAAAAACAGAAGCAAACCTTAACCTAAAAAATGGAAAATGGTACCCAAAGAAACCCTAGGCCTATAATGAACCACTGCCCAAAGGGGAGCTCTCAACTCTCAACCAAACTCAAGTTATGATTTTTACAAGTTGTTAGGGTTTTTTAGGGTTTGTAACAAAACAAATGCCAATCAATTAGAAAATGCAAGATCAAATCATGGCCTTTTTATCCTTGAAAGTTCATGCTAAATGGAAAACAATGCAAGAAGAATCAATGTCTCAACCTTCACCAATAGGCAGAAATGAATTTCCAAACTTATGAACAAAATAATGCATCAAAAATGATTTAATTCAATGAAAAATTCTTAAAATGCATCAAGATCAAAAAAGAAATTTGGTTTGAAGGTTGGACAATGTTTCTAAATGTCTTAGAACATTTCATGAATTTTTTTGTAATTTTTAAATACTTAAAAGTATTTTTAATTAATTAATTCTCATTAATCAATTAAAAATAATCTTTTAAATATTTAAAAATACCTTTTTAATGATAAAAAATAAAATAAAAATGTTTTTGTGTCATAAAAATTAATAAAACCTTAAAGAAAAAGTTTCATAATTTTTATGATTTTTTAACTATTTTAAAATAATTATACAAAATAAATGAAAGAAAAATGAATTAAATTTAAATAAAATGAAAAGTAAACAAGGTGGATGGCCAGGATTGCGTCTGGGTTCAAAAGTGTTGACTGGCGCGCAATCTTGTGGCCAGGATTCAAACTGAATTAATCACAATTAATTAAAATTAACCACGTGGATTAGGGCAAATGAAATGATCTGGAACGTTGGAAAGGGAGGGAAGTCAACCGGTCAAAGAGATCGTACGCTCACAATTCAAACTGAAGTTAATGACCTGAGATTAGGGTTTAATTACTCAGACGGCCGGAGAAGACTTCCGGTCGTCTTCTCCGGCCAGAAGCTTGCCTGAAAAATCTCAAAACCCCTCAAAACGTAAAATAAATGAAAACTAAGCCATGGGAAATGATCCCCAACACCTCACGAATTAAAACCCTCTCTCAAAACAAATTTATCTAACCTAAACAAGTTGAATCGAAGAAAACAAAATCTAGGGTTCGTGAGCTTCAAACAGCAATTAAACTCTCAAAACGCAACCATTTTCAAAACCAATGGTACCAGAATGGTCAGCAAGACATGTAGAGCAAGTTTGTAACAATCAAATTGATTTCTGGAAAAATTAATTTGGAGTTACCTGAGATTTGCAACCTTTGATTTTGGAACTTTCAGGCCTCCTCTCCTTGCTCAATCTGCTCCTCTTGGTCCCCCAAAGTTGCTTGAATGCTCAAATGGAGTTTATATTTGTTGGATGAGGAGTTTCGAAGAGAGCTGCTTCAGTTCAGTCAACAATGGTAGATGAGTTCTTGGCACTTTCAGGCTGTGAAGAGGGGTTGTTTATGACCTATGAGGTGTGTTGAGAAGGTTTATGGTGTTGGTTGATGTGTTTGTGGCTTGTGGAGAGAGATTCAATAGAATCTGCAGCAGGAAGGTGAGCAATGGCAGTGAGGGTTTCTGGCTGTTTTTGGCTTTGTTTCTTGATGCTTTGTGTTCTATAGATCAAGGTGAGATGAAGGGAGGCAAAAGTTTGGGTGTTTGCAGGCTGTGTAATGAAATTTTTGAATGAACTTGCAAGAGGGAAGGTTTTTGTGTAAGTGATGAATGAGTGTGTTTTTGCCTTGGTTTCTATGTGATATGGCTAGCAAAATGAATGAATAAACAATTCTGATTGGCCTCTTGATGTGACATGGCCTGCCATGATAGGTGAGTTGCTTTTTGCTCAAAGTCCACTTTTGTGTAAGATAGGGCATGGCATGATACTAGGCAAGGACAACTTGGGTTCTGGTGCAGCATGGTGAGTGTGAGAGGTTGGCTTGACCCAAGGCTCAATGCAGCAAGTTGGTTGAAAGCTCATGAGTGTTTTGCAACTTGGTTAGCTTTATGGATTTCCATGAGAAAAATCAAGTTTCATGAACCAAACCATGAGCAAACTTGGTCCATTTCTGATTTTTGTGACTTAGAGGATGTTCACATGCTGGTTTGTCATGAATTTGAGGCAGCAATCATGCATTGATTCAAGACTTAGCAAAATTTCCACTTGGTGCATAACTTGAAAAACAATGATTTTTGGCAACTTTGCATGGCCATAACTTTTGATCCATGAAGAGTTAGATCATGTTCTTGTACTTTTTGAAAAGGGAAAGATGAGATCTACAACTTTCATGACCAAAGTTTTTCCATTTGAAGCCTTTTTGGATCATAAATCAAAGCTTGAAAATTGACCTAAAAGGATGCATTCTTGAAAAGTCAACAAAACCCAAAAAGTCAACCTTTGCAAAAACCCTAAATTCTTGATTTCCATGAACTTCAAACTTCTTCCATGATCAAATAAAGATCATGTACACTCAAAATGATGAAGATCACCCATTGGTTGGGTCATTGGGGGCCTCAGATGCCCTGATTTTGCACTGACTTGTCTGAAAAGTCAACTCTTGATCAGATGACTTCCCCATGGAATTTCTTCATGAAAATTGATATGCATACTCCCTATACCATATAAAGATCAATGGAAACAAGAATGACCAAAAAATTTGGGGTTATGGCCTCCGAAACCAAAACCCTAATTTTCAGTCAACTGTGCAGTTCATCCTGGCTCTGCATCCACTCAAACCCTAGTTCTTGTGATCCCTCTGCAATTTTGGCTTTGTGAGGATGTAACATGATATAATAACACACATGGACCCCTTTGAGTTGATTAGTGGCCTTTGGAATGGCTCAAGATGCCCTGAGGTTGCTCAGATCACAAACCCTAGGTGCAGATGCCTTAGAAACTATCCAGTGAAACCAAATGAGACATGAGATGATGTGATTGTGTTTATGCATATGAGATGATCACAAGTCATGTGTGAATGGGTGAGGGAAAATTTGGGGTGTTTACAGTAAACCATACACTTGTTTATATTACACTTTTTCCGACACTCGTCCGTGTCATACTCTCCCCAGCAAGTTAAACACTCGCCTGTACACCACTCACACTTGTTACTCCTGTTTTACTCATATAGATACTCGTCCGTATCTTGTATACACCACTTATACCCCCTCAGATTCGACACTCGTCCGTGTTCTTTGTTAACCAGATGATACTCGTTCGTATCATCATCTTTGAACACGCGTCAGCGTTTGTTTCTATCGATACTTGTCCGTATCATGGTCTTAAGGATGCTCGTTCGCATCTTTAATCCATACACCATATCAAACACTCATGTCTTCTTGAATTTAGACCCTCGTCTGTGTCTATTATTCCCCAGAAGAGTCCCCGCAGAATCAATACTCGACCGTGTTCTTTGTTAACTAGTTGATACTCGTCCGTATCATCATCTCCGAACATGTGCCAGCATTTGTTTCTACCTGATACCCGTCCGTATCATAGTCTTAAGGATGCTCGTCCACATCTTTAGTCTATACACAGTACCCAAACACTTATACCTCTCATTTCTTGGATATAGACACTCGTCCGTGTTTACTTGTCCCAGCAAATCCCAGTGAACTATTTATTTTCTATCTGACATTTGTCCTATGTCGTGATACAGAGCAGCCGTCCCCTGCTAGGTGATCGTCCTTCACCCTTTGATGATCGTCCCTCATCAGTTGCATCCGATGGTCGTCCCCATCGTTGATCTTGTTATCTGGCATTCGTCCTATGTCATGATACCCTGAGAGCAGTCGTACCCTGTTAGGTGATCGTCCTTCACCTCTTGATGATCGTTTTTCATCATGCTTATCCGATGGCCGTCCCCATCGTCGACCTTTTTTTATCCGGCATTCGTCCTATGTCGTGATACGTTTTAGCAGCCGTCCTGTCACACCCTAAATTTTGACCGAATTTTCTTTCATCTGACGCATTTTTACCGATTTATCTGATAGTCGGTCATTTTCGCATTTTTAGCCCATTAATCATAAATCATGCTTTTTTTATATACATTTATTATTTCATTATTATATATCTGTTATTCTTGTTTTAAAATTAATTATTGCAATCTGGAATTTTGTTTAGAATGTTATCTCTTTTTTTAATTTTTCTGTTTAAGTTTTAATTTTTATTTATTTTTAGATAATTATTTCGAATTAATATTAATTTTATTAACTTCTGTTTAGATTCCACTTTAATTATTTATTTACTTTATTTTTAGATAATTTAAATTAGTTTTTTTATTATTCATTATTTATTATTATTTCAGTTTTATTATTTAAGTTTATAGTTTTTTAGTTAACTTTTTTTTATTAGATTATTTTCCAATTTAGTTTGATAATTCATTTATTTATTTATTTTTTATTAAAAATCTTAATTATTTTATTTTTGCTTAATCTTTTTTTATTTAATTTTTAGTAATTAGTCCAATCTCAATTGGTCTTGTTACTTTGTTGCTAGACAAACTAATTTCACACAGCTGTGTCATCCTGTCCCAATTTCACTTTCAACACATTGCTCCAAGCTTTACATAAAAGGGGTTAAAGAAGAAATCTGCAAAATATGTTCAAAGAGTAAACATGCTGACTAGCCTGCAACAATAGCCTGGAAAACTTGTGGACAACTCAAGCACATGGTCCCAAAATATTCACCAAATTAGGCTATCAGTAACCTGCATTCAAAAGCTTTTTTTTAGAAGAATAGAAAAGGCATTGAAAGCGGAATCTCTTTTCTCACTCCGCTGCTGTCAACAACATCACAGATATATCTTACAAACTATCCTCACTGATAAAGAGGACCTTTCTACACAAAGAAAAACACACAACATACCGGCGAAAACCTCAATCCACAAACGAGAAAATAAAATACAAAGCCTTCTTCTGGAGTCAAAAAACCAACCCGCTCTCAGTTGAGAAACTTCCCGCCGCCACCACACAACACCCTTCGAAACCTCCATTACCGCAAAAACTCCATCACCGAAACTTGTTTTCCACAACAAAAACAGCAAACATAACCTTTGAAAATCTCGCCAAACAAAACTGAGCCTTTCACCATCAATCCGACTCTTCATACTCTTCTTCGCTATTCCACCTTCACACTCTTCAACAAAAACACAACAAACCTGTTAAAAAACCATAACTACCTGCATAACCAAAACAAAACAATCAACAAACAGCCACAAAGAAAAACCAGAAAAATACCAATCCTCCATGACCTCTGATTCTTCCGCTTAAAACTCATAAAAACCAACCTTTTCAAAGATCAAACACCATTCTTCTCCCTTCCACCATTATCTTGACGTGCTTGTCGTCACCCCCACCGCCAACAACAAACCAGGAACCTGCATAACAAAAATAAGAAAACGGCCAACACAATTTCAAAAACACATTTTCCTGAACCACGAGACCTTCAAACTGTAAAAATGGAAACCTCATAAAAAACCTTCAAACATCCATCCGCAAACGGAGAATCAAAAAATCCTCTCACACCAACTCACCTTCTTCTCACTGCAACCCGTAACCTACAGCCCTCACCATACCACCACAACTTCGTCTCCCTCATTACACCTCCGTCGACCACCCACCTTCATAAAACAAAAACCCAGAAACTCACACTCACCACGTCAAACTCATACCGCTGTGAAACCGCAACAACAATCATCTCAACCACACAAACCGTCCACAACCGAAGCCATCCACCGAAAGCCAAACCCAAATGCATCATCACCGAGAACCATAAATCTCCGCCGTTAACCCAACCATTTCGAAATCAACACATCTCCTTCATCTTTCATCACTGGACACCACCAACCCCATTTTTCCGATCGATCTGCGACCACCCTCTAACCCAGGAAACCCCTTTCTCCTTCATCCTCAACACATCGCGATGACTTGAGGGAGATCTGAGATGAAAACGAAAACCGTTTGCGATTTGAGAAAGCCGTTGAGATCGCGAAACCGAACAACACCGCCCGCCAGAACCGTTTCGAAATAAGGAGTGAGTTCTTCGGTCTCCCCTCTGAGCAGAGTTTTCAAAGGTAAAAAGAAGGAGGAATACATTCCTTTTGCTGTGTTTTTTTTACACTGGTGTTATATTTTGGTTGCATGACTTAGATAACGTTTTAAGTTGTTGGCTTTCAAATAGTTTTTTTTTAAATTTTGTTTTAATTGGATTTAATGACTTTGTTTATTGGAAATTCATTTCCCGATGAATGCTAGCTAGTATAGGACATATGTCACCAACTTTAGCTTCTTTAGCAAGGTTCTTCAATTTCCATACGTTTTGTTAACGTGCACTTAAAACTGGGTTATTCATGACCTGGGTTGACATGTTGAGGGAGCCTTGGGCCTTTACTATTGGGCCTGCATTTTTTCTTAATTACACCCCTGTTTATGTTTAATTCCTTATGTTTTTTTTTTGTTAAAATAGTTTCTATTTAATTTTATAGTCAATTTTATTTTTCGGGCCGATGATATAATAATGTCACGATAAATCGTTTCCGATTAATCATGACTAATATGAGGCCATTTGTTTATTTTATTATCATTTAATTTAATCTATTTTATTTCACAATTCATTTTATTTCACAATTTGTTTTACAATTTATTTCACTGTGTTAGTTTATTTATTTATTTTGTTTACGTCTCACACTTTTGTACAAAATCAAATTCTAACGGTTCGATTAAATCATACACTGCACACACGCTTTCTCTTGGGCAAATTACAACGAGACCCTTTATTTAATCGCAATCCCTTGTAAATTATCATGTATCCCTCTCCAATTTATTTTGTATGCAATTTATCTTTCCGCCCTTATTTTACCAGTTTTATTGCTTGGAATACCCATAAGAACTAGAAATCAATTCACATAATCAATTAAAACGATTCATATGCCCACATTTGCACACACGTAAGTCGATTACCAAGTGATCGCCATCTGCACGACTTATCGCTCGCCTTAATTAATTTTACGAAAGAAGGAACTCCGGAGTCTAGCATTCCGCACGTTCTGGATTGAACCGCAAATGGGCTAGCCTCACGCGATGGTTCAATCACCATTCGTATATCAAAATATCCAAATCATAATCGCATAATTTAATCATACGAAAACAGAACTCCGGAGTCTAGCATTCCGCACGTTCTGGATTGAACCGCAAATGGGCTAGCCTCACGCGATGGTTCAATCATCATTCGTATACCAACAAATTTAAATCATTTTTATAATTAATTATCGAAAGACAGAATTCCGGAGTCTAGCATTCTGCACGTTCTGGATTGGACCGCAACATGGGCTAGCCCCACGCGATGTGTTCATTCGCCCTTTCGTTTAAAACATCTTAACAAAGTCAAACATTTTCTCAAACGAACATTGTTTAAATCATTCTATCTCTCGAACAAGCTAGCGCTTCAGCCTCCACCGCGAGTATAAGCCAATGCTTAACAGTAGAATGCATTTTAAACAATCGTTCAGTTAAAAACCACAAACCGTAGTAGCACGAACTACGAAGCTCTGACTTTCCCATTGCACAAGGGAATACGTAGGCACGGGGATTTTAATCCTTCGCGAGCACCCTAATAAAAAATTTAACCATTTCTCTATTTAAATCACAACAATAATAATAAACTTCAATCCTTCCTCCGTCTTAATATTAATCTAAAACTTTAACAAACATATTAACAATCATTTAGAAGACAAGACTTAAGATCAAACATTTAATCGCATAGTTAGCTAAGAGGTTCCCGTTGAGTACAACGGACATCAGAGGTGCTAATACCTTCCCCTTGCGTAACCGACTCCCGAACTTAGAATTTGGTTTCGTTGACCATTTCTTATCCTTTATTAGGTTGTATCTATATCTCCCTTTACTCTCGTAGAATAAATAGAATTAGGTGGCGGCTCTGGTGTTTTGTTTTAGGATCGTATTTTTCGAGGTACGACACGTCCCCTGCTAGGTGATCGTCCTTCACCTTAGATGACCGTCCCTCATCTTATCCCCAACAGAGCAGCCGTCCCCTGCTAGGTGATCGTCCTTCACCTTTGATGACCGTACCTCATCATTTTTATTTACCAGAGAGTCTTATATCTTTACTTGATGGCCGTCCCCATCGTGATCTCTTATATCCCCAGCATGTCGGTCGTCCCCGTCATTGCTCTTTCCCCAGCAGTCATCCTCTGCTCGACGGTCGTCCTCCGTCGCCCGCACTTTATAATTATACTTTATTTTTCTTTTACAATCTATATCCCTTTTCTTCTTCATTCTGTGAGTGCAAATTTTGGACTGTCTTTGGTATTCAACCACAAGTTATCTTGTTTGCCTGTTAAGTCGTTGCTTACACTCTACACAGCTAACTCATGCTTGAATAGGGGCAGCTGTAAACACCCCAAATTTGCCCTCACCCATTCACACCATGGCTTGTGATCTTTTCATATGCATAAGTTCAATCATAGCATCTCATATTACATTTTTGATTCACTGCATTGGTTCAAAGTCATCTGCATCTAGGGTTTGTGATCTGAGCAATCCAAGAGCTCCTAGAGTCACTCCAAAGGTCATCAATCACCTCAAAGGGGTCCATGTATATTCAATCATCATATTGTATCCTCACCAAGTCAAGAAAATCAAAGAATCACAAGAACTGAGAAAGGCATGGAAGCAGAGCCAGGTTTAACTGCACAGATGACCTAAAATTAGGGTTTTGGTTTCAGAGGCCATAACTCCAATTTTTTTGGTCATTCTTGTTTCTATTGGTCTCTATATGGTATAGGTATCATGCATATCAATTTTCATGAAGAAATTCCATGAGTAAGGAATCTGATCAAGAGTTGACTTCTTGAGCAAGTCAGTGTAAAATCAGGGCATCTGAGGCCCCCAATGACCCAACCAAGGGGTGTTCTTCATCATTTTGAATGTTTATGATCTTTATTTGATCATATAAGATGTTAGAAGTTCACAAAATTGAAGAATTTCAAGCCATTTGCAAAGTTGCATTTTTGGGAAAGTGACTTATAATGAAAACTTGCCATTTTGGGAAACTTTTTCAACCCTTACTTTTTGATTCAAAAATGCCTCAAATGAGAAAACTTTGGTCATGAAAGTTGTATAATGGATCATTCCCTTTTCAAAAACTACAAGAACTCATTCTAATTCATTTTGGATCAAAAGTTATGGCTTGTCAAAGTTGGGAAAAATCACATAATTTCAAGTTATGTACCAAAGAGGCAAAGTTGCAAAACCACTTGCCAAGGCAAAATGAGACCTCAAAGTGACTTCAAATCCTTGCACAAACATGAACCAATGCATAAAATTCAGAATGCACCAAAGGTTTGCCCATTTTCATGACTTATGGATCAAGAAACTTCAAAAGGGCCAAAATTGAACAAAGTTGCAAAACATCATACAAACCCTAATCCACTTGTTAATTGGTTTCAAAACTGATCCCATGGCCTTCCTCATTCCTTGCTGCGCAGGACACCCCTATTTTCCTTGGCCTACCATTGACCCATACCTCTCTTACACAAAACTTGACTTTTTGCATAAAGACCCATACCAATCACAATAGGGCACAACCACTCCACAGACCTATCACAAGTTGATATGTGGATCAAACCCAAGCCATAACACACAATAACACAAGCTGAAACCTCAGATTGCCATAGTTATCAAAAACTCTCCAAATTGCAAAACCTTTCGAATCTCTCAGCTCACCCAACCAATCTTCAAACCAACTTCACCATTGATCTCAAGATGAGTCACTGACCACAAACCAACCATTGAAACAGCCAAGAACTTCACATAAACCAAACACGATTTCTTCCCCTCTCTGAGCAGAACTCCATCAATCTCATAAACTAGCCAAAATAAACTCCAAACAAGCTTTGCAAACACTTGAGGGAGGTCAGTAGAGTTGATTGGAAGCAAGGAAATGGTCCAGAAGCTCTTGGATTGAAAGCTTCAACTCAGGTAGCCACTGAAATTCATTTTTCCAGAAGCTTTATTTTAAGTTATTAAATGATTAAGCATGTTCCCCTGAGTGCACTGAGCTTTGTATTTTTAAAAATGGTGGAGAGATGAGTATTTACTGAGCTTCTAAAATTTTTGCCATTGTTGATGTTTTCTTCGAATCTTGATTTTGGGTGAAAAGAAATGAAGTTTGGGGTTGGATTTGATCTTAGGGGAGTGAGATGAGTGAATCTGGAGCTTTAGAGCTCTAGAAAGTGCCTAGGGAAGAAGTTGGCAACTTTCAGGTGAGGGTCTGGCCAGAGAAGATGACCGGAGGTCTTCTCCGGCCACCTGAAAGTCATTAGTGACTTAATTACGTTTAGGGCAAAGTTTGAATTTGGACCCTTGATCTTGTGGACTTTTGTTGACTCCCGCGCGAATGGACGAACCAGATCCTTCATTAAACCCTAATTCTGATTTATTAAATTAATTAATTGGGATTAAATTTGAATTTTTCCAGAAATGATCTGAGCCTTCCATTTGCGCGCTAGTCAATTCGCGCGTGTTTCATTCAAACCACAACCTTTGGATCTGCATACTTTTCCATTTATCCATTTTTATTTCATTTTCTTTTCATTTAATTTGTACATTTTATTTAAAATAGCAAAAATCATTTAAAAATTATGAAAAATTTTGTCAAAGATTTTATTAATTTTTAAAACCCAAAAATATTTTTATTTTTATTTTTTGCACTGAAAATTATTTTTAAATCATTTAAATGATTATTTTTAATTAGTTAATGAAAATTAATTAATTAAAAATACATTTAGGTATTTAAAAATCACAAAAATATTCACATAGCATTTAAAAACATTTAGAAACATTGTCCAACTCTCAAACCAAATTTCTTTTTTGTTCTTGATGCCTTTTGATCATTTTCATTGGATTTAATTTCATTTTTAGGCAATATTTTGTTCCAAACTTCAAAAATTTCCTTCTGCCTAACCATTGAGAGTTGGATAATGATTCTTCTTGCATTGCACTCTTCATAGCATGTAGTTTATAGGATAAAATTGGTTGGATTTGATCTTGCATTTTCAATTTGTTTAGCATTTTTCTTGACAAGGTACCTTAAAACCCTAGCAATCTTAGGAAATTCATAACTTTCACTAGGTTAATAGTTGGATCCCCTCCTTTGGGCAGTGAGTTTATATAGGTTTAGGGTATCTTTGATTGCATTTTCAAATTTTTATCATGTCATATGCTTCTGATTTTGAATTTTGCTTTGTGTGTTGATCATAAACCCTAATTTGTGCCTTCCTTTGCATCCATCTCTCATTTGTTTGCATCTAATGACTTGCCATGACATTTTGTGCATTCATTTGATTCATAATACATCTTAGGACATATTAGAATCATGTTTGATCATTGCATCTTTCATTTTCCATGTTGTATGTTCATTACATTTCATAACTTTTCATGTACTTCCATGGTTCAATGCATGCTTCATTTGCATCCTCATGCTTGTATGATAATTCCCATGCCTTGTCTCATGTTTGTATCATCTCTTAGAATCATTCACTTCATGATCTTGCTCATGGTTTTGGTTTGCATCATAATATTTCATCTCATTTGCATTGCATTTCATTTCTTATGCTAACATTTCAGGTGGTAAGTTGTTTGAGTAGTGAATTTGCCTTCACTTCTCACATTCTCTTTTCATCTCTTTCACACTTCCCTTGCTGCATTTTGTATGTGTTTTGGATTGAGCTTGCTAATTCTTGTTCATCTTACTTTCTTTCCACAAGCAACTTGTCTTCTTAAGTGAAGTAAGTTGTTTTGCTTCTCTCTGCTCCTTCCTCCTTTCATCTGCTTCTCTCCTTGGTGGTTCCTTGAAGATCTTTCTCCCTTGAGCCCCATAAACCCTAGGACCTCCAAGCATGATAACAATTAGGTTTTGATTAGTCCCCCATTTAGCTTTTACCTTTGTGTCATCTTTGAGTCTTCTCTTCTCATCTCATAATTAGGGACTAAACCCTAAAGGCTTTAAGGCTTTGTGATTAAGCTTATGCCTGCATCGTTCTATTAGGATGGAGTGTATAACTTTAATCCTAAGTGTTAAACCCTTAATTTGTTTAAATCCTTTAATCAATTCACCTAATAGTCACTAAGACATAAAGCTTGTAACTTGGGCCTTACATTAGGGTTCTAATTCTTCCTCAATTGGTTAAGAAGGACTAACCCTAGTGTTAATGGACAAGTCCCCCTCAAGTTGTCTTACAAACCCTAAAAATCATTTCTTAATCTTATCTTTAACTAAAATCCATCTAATAAAGGCTTTGTTTTGTCATGAGGTTAATCCCTAATCATGGATTAAGTTGAGAAGTCTTTCTCAACTTAAATGTTCTCATCTATTATCCTTCTATTAGGATGGTGTAATGAGCCCATTAAATCCTTGATTATGGCTTAAACTCATTACTTAACACTAAACAAAAACAACAAAAACATCTAAATAATCACAAGTAGGTTAATGATCTTAATCCTACATCATGGTGATTAAGTGTGAGATGCTTACTTCACACTTAAGGTATTCTCATTACCCCTAATCAGAGGGAGGATGTGATGAGTTTACTAATCCATTGGTTTAGGCTTAAGCTCATTAACTCATGACAAACTCCAAAAAGCAATAAAAGATTGAAAACTCAAAAACAAACAATAATCGTCTCCTTCGGGATTCTTTTCTCATCACACTCATTCATAAGAGAGAATTTGCTTCTTCCGTCTAATGCAAGACAGTTTGCACCTGAGCCAGACAGGTCATACACTTGAGCATAGGCAGGTAAGCAGTTCACAAGTCAATCTATCTTTCAGTCTCTTTGGGTCGAACTACGGTGTTCTGACTTCCTCATTGCATGAGAGGATACGTAGGCATAACTCAACAGTTATCGAACAAAAGTCTCTGTATATTCCCCTTTCTTCCAGCATTATTCTTTTAGCCTCATTGTCTTGAGCATCTCAGTCTTGTCCTTACACTGACACTTTCACACTTCACTTCACACTCATTGTACACTGACACTTGTATTCTTTTCCAGCTTTGATACACAAATTGCACTGACACTACCCCTTTAAAACACAAATCTTTTAAGCGTGGATCCCGTCGAGTACGGCGGACAATCTGGGTGCTAATACCTTCCCAGGTTGTAACCAACCCCCTTTCTCAGTCTCTCTGGTTCGCAACCGTCTTATCCATATCTTTTCTAGGTTTATGCAGCATTACCTTTCCTTCGGGATAAAAATGCCTAGCTGGCGACTCTATTAATTCCTTCCTCTTTCGCCGACCGTTCGCGTCTGTACCCCTTCTGACCTTAGGTGTCATTTGGTAGGAGCGACACCCTCATCATTATTTCATTTATTCTTCAAACCGATGGCCGTCCCCGTCGTTGTTTACTTTACTTTGCAAACCTGATGGCCTTCCCCACCATTGCCTTTACTTTAATCCCCAGAAAATCTTGTTTATTTACCCGATGGTCGTCCCCGTCGTGGTCTCTTTATATCCCCAGCTTGTCGGTCGTCCCCGCCATTGCTTAGTTTACCGTTTTATCCCAGCAATCGTCCTCTGCTCGATGGTCGTCCTCCATTGCCTTCATTTGATAATCATGCTATACTACCTTTTACAATTTATATCCTTTTTCTTCTTCTCCCCAGTGAGTGCAAATTTCGGACTGTCTTTGGTATTCAACCACAAGTTATCTTATTTGTCTGTTAAGCTAGGCGCTTACATCCTGCACAGTTAACTCATGTTTGAATAGGGGCAGCTGTAAACACCCCAAATTTTCCCTCACTAATTCCACACCATTGGCTTGTGATCTTTCATTTGTTGCATAAACATAAGCATACCATCTCATATTGTATTTTTGCTTTACTGCATGGTTCAAGTTCATCTGCATCTAGGGTTTGTGATCTGAGCAATCCAAGGATCCATCTGAGCCACTCCAAAGGTTTACAATAACTCCAATAGGGTCCATGTGTGTTCCATCAGCATATTATATCTCTCAAAGATCAAGGAAGTCAAGAAATCACAAGAACTTGGAAATCATGGAAGCAGAGCTAGGGTTTCACTACACAGATGACCTGAAATTGGGGTTTTGGTTTCAGAGGCCATAACTCCAAAATTTTTGGTCATTCTTGTTTCTAATAGTCTCAATACGTTATAAGGATCATGTGTACCAAGTTATATGAAGAAATTCATTGTGGAAGTCATCTGTTCACTGGGTAACTTCTTGAGCAAGTCAGAGCAAAATCAAGGCATCTGAGGCCCCCAACAATGGAACCAAAGTGGATTTTTCATCAAATTGAAGTTATATTATCTTTATTTGATCATTGAAGTGCTTGGAAGTTCACAAATTTGAAGAAAATTGAGCTAAACCAAAAGTTGCCAAAAATGGAAATGACTTGTAATGAAAACTTTCCATTTTGGGAAAGTTTTTCAACTTCCTCTTTCTCAACCAAAAATGCTTCAAATGAAAAATTGTTGGTCATGAAAGTTGTAGATTGGATCATTCCCTTTTCAAAAAGTACAAGAAAAAGTTCTAATTCATTATGGAACTCAAGTTATGGCCTGCAAAGTTGGTAAAAATCACATAATTTTCACATTCATGCCGAAGAGGGATTTTTGCAAATTCACTTGCCAAGCTTCTAAGTGACCTCTAATTGACTTCTAAACATCATAACAACATCACATGACTCATTTTGCTGAAAATTGCCCAAGGAATCACAACATTCGATGCCTTGCACTTCAAGATTTCTCAAAGGGGGAAAATCACATAACACTTGCAAAACCTATGAGATCTTTGCTTCTAAGTCATCCAGCTGCATAATCTCAATCCCATGGCTCTCCTTGATCAATGCTGAGGCCAGACATGCCCTTGAACAACCCCTGCCATAGCCTATACCTCAAGTACAAGTTATGTTGACATTTTGGCAACTTGCCCATACCAATCACCACAGGCCACCACCCACTTTCTGACCTATCAAACAATGTTATGTGACAAAAAGCAACTCATAACATACATCACACAAGCCTGAAACCTGAGAATCACCAAGCTTCACAAAAATCACCTTCAAGCAAAAACCTTCGAAGCTTTCTGTCCAGCCATCAAACTTCAAAACAAACTTCACCATTCATTCAGAAATGATCCATAGAACATAAACCAACCATCAAACAAGCCTCAAAGCCCCTCTACACAAAACACGATTCTGGTGCAGCAAGAGTGCAACCTCTCATTCCATCCATTCTAAACTTCATCAAAGCATTCCAACATCATCAGGAGGTCAGGAGGAGTAGATTTTCACAAGAGAAGAGGTCCAAAAGCTTCAAACTGAGAAAGCTCAAGCTCAGGTAACCTCAAGAACATTTTTTCCAAAAATGTGTTTTAAGTTCCTAAATGATTCTTCATGATTCACTGATGATCCTGATGTGTTTAGTTTTGAAAATGATTGAGTATTAAGCATGTATGAGCTCTCTGAATTTTTTTTACCTAGAACTAATTTGCTTCGATTCAGCTTGAATATGTGAAATAAATTTGTTTTGATGGATGATTCTTGTTATGTGATGCGTGGGGTTTGATTCTGGGCAGAAAAATTAGGTTTTAGAGGCTTAGGGAGAGAGATAGCATTTTGGACTGCCGGAGAAGATGACCGGAGCACTGTTCCGGTCATCTGAAAATAATTAGGGCTAATCTCAGGTGATTAGCTAAGTTTGAATCTGGAGCGTAGGATCTTAGTTTCGCGCGTGTGTGGAGGGCTGAGATCTGTTCACTTAACCCTAATCTTTTTGATTTATTTAATTAATTAAAATTAGGCTAGATTGAATCTGGACCTTTAGATTGCGCGCTGGTCAACCATTTTCCCCCCAGTTCAAATCCTATCCATCAGATCATCATACTTTCTTTTATTTTCATTTTTATTTCATTTAAATGCATTTTTCTTTACCAATTTATTTAAAATACTTAGAAAAGTCCAAAACATATTTTCTTCTGCATTTTAACTTCAAATATTTTTCTTCACCCAAAAACATTTTTATTTTTATTTTTTGCATTTAAAAATCATTTTAAAAATATTTAAATGTTTATTTTAATTAATTAATGGAAATTAATTAATTAAAATATCATTTAGGTTTCCAAAAATTCCAAAAAAATTCAAATTGCATCTTAAGACATTTAGAAAGATTGTCAAACCATTCATACAAATTTATTTTTGGTTTTGATCCAACTTTGACATTTTTCTTGAATTTAGGGTTCATAAAAATCCCTTTTTGGAACCCTAACTTCAAAATTTCTTTTCTGCCTAACCATGAAGGGTTTGACAATGGTTCTTTTTGCATTGTTTTCCATATATCATGTAGTATCTAGCATATTTTTGTCACAAATTTATCTTGCATTTTCCATTTGATTTGCATTTTCCCTCTTAAGGTACCCAAAAACCCTAGTTTAATTAGATAAATCACAAATTTCTTTAGGTTAAGAGTTAGACCTTCTCCTTTAGGGTGTGATATCATATGGGGTTAGGGTTCCTTTGAGTTCATTTGAAATTTTGTATCTTGTGATTTGCTTCTGTTTTTGGCATTTGCATCTCATCCTTTCATGTAACCCTAATTTTGCATCCATACTTGCATCTTACATTGCATTGCATGAACATGTGAACTTGCCATGACATTCTAAGCTCTTTTATGCCATCTTAAACATCTTAAGACATTGCTTGAAAATTGCTTGGTCATTTCTTCATACATTTTCTATGCTTTGCATCCATTTCATTTCATAAACATACATGAGTTTTCATACTTCCTACATGCTTCATTTGCAGTCCAATCTCTTGTATGAACATTAATAGCACTTGGTATGCCTTTACATCATCTCATAGCATCATTTGCATCATGTGTTTGCTTCTGTTTTTGGTTTTACCTTTGCATATGCTTCATTTTCATTTCATTTCTTTCCTTATGCTAACATTTTCAGATGGTAAGTAACTTGAGAGGTGAATTTGCCTTCACTTCTCATTTCTCTTCTCATTCTTCATATGCATCATTGCTGCATTTTCATTTTTCTTAGAGTGAGCTTGCTTATTCATGTTCATCTTTCACTTTCTTTTCTCCAAGTTACTTATCTTCTTCGGTGAAGTAAGTAACTTGTTTCTTCTGTTTCTCCTCATTTCCTCTGCTTCTTCCATTGGTGGCTTCTCTGAAGATCTCTTCCAAGCCTTACAAACCATAGGAACATCCAAGCATGACAATAATTAGGGTTGTAATTAGTCCCCCTTTAGCTTTTACCTTTGTGTCTTCTTTGTGTCTCTCTTATCACCTCATCATTAGAGACTAAACCTTTAAGGCTTTAAGACTTTGTGATTAGGGTTATGCCTGCATCCTTCTCTTAGGATGGAGTGTATAACTTTAATCCTAAGTGTTAAACCCTTAATTTGTTTAAACCTCTTAATCAATTCATCTTAATAATCACTAAGACATTAACTTGTAACTTGGGCCTTGCATTAGGGTTCTAATTCTTCCTTTATTGGTTAAGAAGGACTAACCCTAGTGTTAATGGACAAGTCCTCCTCAAGTTGTCTTACAAATAATAAAACTCACTTCTTAATATCACCCTTAATTAAAATCCACTTTAATAAAGGTTTGTTTTGTCATGAGTTTAATCCCTAATCATGGATTAAGTTGAGGTATCTTCCTCAACTTAAGTGTGCTCATCTATTATCCTTCTATTAGGATGGTGTAATGGGTTCACTAATCCTTGATTATGGCTTAAAATCATTACTTAACACTAAACAAAAACTCAAAAAACATCTAAATAATCACAAGTAGGTTAATGATCTTGATCCTACATCATCATGGTAATTAAGTTGAGATGTTTATCTTATACTTAAGGTATTCTCATTATCCCTAATCAAAGGGAGGATATGATGAGTTTACTAACCCTTGGTTTAGGCTTAAGCTCATTAACTTATGACAAACACAAAAAGCAATAAAAGATTGAAAACAAAAACAAACAATAATCATCTCCTCCGGGATTCTTTTCTCATCATCTTCACTCACAAACGAGAACTTGCTTCTTCCGTCTAATGCAAGACAGTTAGCACTCGAGCCAGACGAGTCATACACTTGAGCATATACAAGCAAGCAGTTCACATTGCACGAGAGGATATGTAGGCATAACTTAACAGTTATCGAACAAAAGTCTCTGTGTCTTCCCCCTCTTTCAGCATTCTTTTTAAGTCTCATTCCTGAGCACCTCACTTCATTTTCTTGCACTGACACTTGTATATTCTTTTCCATCTTTTGCACACAAATAGCAAAGACACTATTGTCGCTCCCACCAAATGACACATGGGCCAGATAGGGTACAGACGCGAACGGTCGCTGAGAGAGGAGAACACAGGGGTGAACTGAAAAGAGTCGCCAGCTAGGCATTTTTATCCCGGGGGAAAGGTAATGCTGCATAGACCTAAGAAAAGATATGGATAAGACGGTCGTGAACCAGAGAAATTGAGAAAGGGGGTTGGTTACAACCTGGGAAGGTATTAGCACCCAGATTGTCCGTCGTACTCGTCGGGATCCACGCTTGAAAGGTTTGTGTTTTAAAGGGGTAGTTTCAGTGCTATTTTGTGTGCAAAAGCTGGAAAAGAATGCAAGTGTCGGTGTAAAAGGAATGTGAAATGAAGTGAAGAAGTGTCAGTGTAGAGAAAGAATATGAAGCTCAAGACTATGAGGCTTAAAGAATAATGCTGGAAGAGGGGGGGATATACAGAGACTTTTTGTTCGATAACTGTTAAGTTATGCCTACGTATCCTCTCGTGCAATGAGGAAGTCAGAATGTCGTAGTTCGACTCAAAGAGACTGAAAGATAAATTGACTGATAAACTGCTTACTTGTCTATGCTCAAGTGTATGACCTGTCTGGCTCAAGTGCAAACTGTCTTGCATTAGACGGAAGAAGCAAGTTCTCGTTTATGAGTGAATGAGATGAGAAGAGAATCCCGGAGGAGACGATTAGTGTTTTTTTTTATATTTCAATATTTTATTGCTTTTTGGATTTTGTCATAAGAAAATGAGCTTAAGCCTAAACCAAGGGTTAGTAAACTCATCACATCCTCCCTCTGATTAGGGGTAATGAGAATACCTTAAGTATGGAGTAAACACCTCACACTTAATTACCATGGTGTAGGATTAAGATCATTAACCTACTTGCATTTATTTAGATGTTTTTGGAGTTTTCGTCTAGTGTTAAGTAATGTGTTTAAGCCATAATCAAAGATTTAATGGACTCATTACACTATCCTAATAGAAGGATAATAGATGAGAACATTTAAGCTGAGAAAGGCTCCTCAACTTAATCCATAATTAAGGATTAACCTCATGACAAAACAAAACCTTTGTTAAATGGATTTTAGTTAATGGTGAGATTAAGAAATGCGTTTTATGGTTTGTAAGACAACTTGAGGGGGACTTGTCCATTAACACTAGGGTTAGTCCTTCTTAACCAATCAAGGAAGAATTAGAACCCTAATGCAAGGCCCAAGTTACAAGCTTGATGTCTTAGTGATTATTAAGTGAATTGATTAAAGGATTTAAACACATTAAGGGTTTAACACTTAGGATTAAATTTATACACCCCATCCTAATAGAAGGATACAGGCATAACCCTAATCACAAAGCCTTAAAACCTTTAAGGTTTAATCCTTGATTAAGAGATGAGAAGGGAAGACTCAAAGATGATACAAAGGTAAAACTAATGGGGGACTAATCAAACCCTAATTGTGATCATGCTTGGGTGTTCCTAGGGTTTATGAGGCTTTCAAGAAGATCTTCAAGAGAAAAGCCACCAAGGAAGAAGCAGGATGAAGGAAGGAGAATCAGAAAGAAGCAAGACAACTTACTTCACTTAAGAAGATATGTTGCTTGAAGAAAAAGAGAGAGAAAGGAGCATGAATGAGCAAGCTCACTCTAATACACAAGTAAAATGCAGCAATGAATGCATAAAAAGAGATGAGAAGAGATTATGAGAAGTGAAGGCAAATTCACTTCTCAAAGACTTACCACTTGAAAAGTTAGCAAAAAGAAGTGAAATGAAATGAAAATGAGATGAAATGCAAAGGTTAAAGCCAAAGTCAGAAGCATATTCATGATGCAAATGATGTTATGAGATGGTATAAAGCATGCCAAGTGATATGAATGTTCATACAAGAGATGAGAATGCAAATGAGACATGTAAGAAGCATGAAAATTCATGAATGCATATGACATTAAATGAAAACAAAACATGACAAATTAATGAAGCAATGATCAAACATGATTTCAATATGTCCTAAGATGTCTTATATGTCATGTGGATGCACAAAATGTCATGACAAGTTCATGTATGCAAGCTTATACAAGATGGATGCAAAGGAAGATGCAAATTAGGGTTTATGTACAACATGAGATGCAAAATTCAAAATCAGAAGCAAAGCATGAGATAAAAAATTGAAAATGGAATCAAAGGGACCCTAAATCTATACAAGTTCACTGCCCAAAGGGGAAGGTCAGAAGCTAAACCCTAAAGGACTTATGATTTTCCTAAGTTTCTAAGGTTTTAAGGATGATCCTAAAGGGAAAATGCCAAACACATTGAAAATAAAAGATAAAAATGAAACAAAAATGTTTTTAGATGCTTGAAAGAATGCATAACACAATTCAAGAAGAACCATTCACAAACTCAACTTGGATCAATAGTTATGAATTTTTGAAGTTAGGGTTAAAAATATTCAATTTAAAGAACCCTAATTCAAATGAAAATTGTCAAAGTATGATCAAAACCAAAAAGAAATTTGTTTTGTGAGTTTGTAAATGTTTGTAAATGTTTTAAAACGCTCTCTGAATTTTTTTGAGATTTTTAAATACCTAAATGTATTTTTAATTAATTAATTTTCATTAACTAACTAAAAATAATCATTTAAATGATTTAAAAATATTTTTTATGCAAAAAATAAAAATAAAAATATTTTTGGGTTCTGAAAATAATAAAAGATTTAATAAAAAATTTCAGAATTTTTTTGATGTATTTTTCTATTTTTAAAAATTCGTACAAGTTAAAATGAAATAAATGAAATAAAAATTAAATAAAAAGAAAGTATGATGGATGGAAGGCTGAGATGAATCCTGGGCTTTGAGAGGTTTGACTGGGCGCGCATCTGGACGGCCTAGGTTCAAACCTGACTAATTTTAATTAATTAATATTTAAACCATAATTAATAGTTAATGAAAGGATCCAGACCATACAATCACGCGCGGGAGACTCAATCTAACGGCCCAAATTCAAAAATCCACTAATTATTCAGCTAACCCTAATTAGGGCAAACTAACCTCAGACGGCCGGAACAGTGGTTCTGGTCGTCTTCTCCGGCCAACCCCCAAGAACAAAATCTTCCCTAGGTCATTTTAAGGGCTGTAAAGCTCCAGATCAAACCCCCAAAGCTTCCTAAACACGAATCTACCCCCAAAAACAATTTATGTTGCCTCAAGAACAAGATACGAATCAAAGTTCAAAAATGGCCAAACTTTCAGAGATACTGTAAAAGCTCAATAGTCAATCATTTTCAAAAATAAAAAGTGCAGAATGTTCAGTGGAACAAGCAGATCATTTCTATAACTTAAAAAAAGGTTTCTGGAAAAAAAGTTTGAGGGAGCTATCTGAGATGGAGCTTTCAACCCTGGAGCTTTCAGGCTGCTTCCTTGCTTCCAAATGCCTCCAATGAACTCCCTGAAGAAGCTTTGATGCTTGGTTGGAGTGTTTTGTGGCTAGTTTGTGAGATTGATGCAGTTCAGTTCAAAGGAGGAGAGAAATCGTGTTTTTGATATGGGGGGTTTCAGGGCAAAGTAATGGTTGGGAAATGATCAGAGGGTCATGGTGAGTTGTTCTATGGAGTTTGTTTTGAGGTTTTTGGCTTGAGTGCTGAGTTTAGAAGAGAAATGCATAAGAGGAGGTTTTGGTGTATGCTGAGTTATGGGAGGATTCAAGTTGTGTTGTTGTGTGTGTTGAGTTGCTTTTGATCCATGTATCAATCCTTGATAGGTCAGAGAGTTGTTGTGGAATAGTTTGATTGGTATGGCTCAAATTGCATAAAGTCAAGGAAGTTGTCCTTTGAGGTATGGGCTCATGGCAGGCTGGTTGTGAGGTATGGCTCGAGTCAGCTGGCTTTAGGGAGGTCCATGGAAGCTGATTTGAAGAGCTGACACAAGTGGATGTCAAGATTTTGGGCATTTTGCAATTTGTGAAGGTTTTGGCCCCTTTTGAAATACTTGATGATCAAGGCATGAAAATGAGTGATTCTTTGAACAATTCTGAATTATAGGTCATGTATCATGTTTGTGTAATGGTTAAAAGTCAATTAGAGGTCACATTTTGCCTTGGTATGAGTTTTTGCAAGTTTCCCTTTTTGGTACATAAGTGAAATTTAATGATTTTTCCCAACTTTGCAAGGCCATAACTTGAGTTCTATGATGAATTAGATCAAGTTCTTGTACTTTTTGAAAATGGAATGATCCAATCTACAACTTTCATGACCAAGAATTTTTCATTTGAAGCATCTTTGAATCAAAAAGAGGAGGTTGAAAAACTTTCCCAAAATGGCAAGTTTGCATTACAAGTCACTTTCCCAAAATGGCAACTTTACAAATGGCTTGAAATTCTTCAATTTTGTGAACTTATAACTTCTTATAAGATCAAATAAAGATCATATACACCCAAAATGATGGAGAAGACCCTTTGGTTGGGTGATTGGGGGCCTCAGATGCCCCGATTTTGCACTGACTTGCTCAAGAAGTCATCTATTGATCAGATGCCTTCCCCATTGAATTTCTTCATGAAAATTGGTATGTATGATACTTATAAGATATAGAGACCAATAGAAACAAGAATGACCAAAAAATTGGAGTTATGGCCTCTGAAACCAAAACCCTAATTTTAGGTCATCTGTGCAGTTAAACTTGGCTCTGCTTCCATGCCTTTCTCAGTTCTTGTGATTTTCTGACTTCCTTGATCTTGGGAGGATATAATATGATGCTTGAACATACATGGACCCTCTTGAGATGATTGATGACCTTTGGAGTGGCTCAGATGACCTTTGGTTTGCTCAGAACACAAACCCTAGATGCAGATGAACTTGAACTATGCAGATGAAACAAAAATGCAATATGAGATGATATGATTGAATCAATGCAAATGTGAAAGATCACAAGCCATGGTGTGAGATTAGTGAGGGAAAATTTGGGGTGTTTACAGCTGCCCCTATTCAAACAAGAGTTAGTTGTGTAGGATGTAAGCAACGGCTTATTATACAAACAAGATAACTTGTGGTTGAATACCAAAGACAATCCAAGATTTGCACTCACTAGATGAAGAAGAAAAGGGATATAGATTGTAAAAGGAAGTAAAGTATGATTATAAAGTGCGGGCGACAGAGGACGACCGTCGAGCAGAGGACGACTGCTGGGGATAAAGCAATGACGGGGACGACCGACATGCTGGGGAAATAGAGGGATCATGATGGGGACGGCCATCAGGTAAAGTAACAAAATTCTCCGGGGATTAAGAGTTAAAGTCAATGATGGGGACGACCATCAGGTTAATGAAATAAAATGAAATAGATGATGAGGTACAGTCATCAAAGGGTGAAGGACGATCACCTAGCAGGGGACGGCTGCTCTGTTGGGGATAAGACGAGGGACGGTCATCTAAGGTGAAGGACGATCACCTGGCAGGGGACGGCTGCTGAAAGTATCATGACATAGGACGAATGTCAGATAGAAAGAGTCGATGATGGGGAAGGCCATCGGATAAGCATGATGAAGGACGATCATCAAGAGGTGAAGGACGATCACCTAGCAGGGTACGGCTGCTCTTCAGGTTTTATCATGACATAGGACAAATGTCAGATAACAAGATCAGCAACGGGGATAGCCATCAGATAAAATGATGAAGGACGATCATCAAGAGGTGAAGGACGATCACCTAGCAGGGGACGGCTGCTAAAATATCACGACATAGGACAAATGTCGGATAGGAAAGGGTTCCAATAATGGAGACTCCGCTGGGGAATGATGAAGGACGATCATCAAAGGGTGAAGGACGATCACCTGGCAGGATACGACTGCCGAAAGTATCATGACATAGGACGAATGTCAGATAGAAAAGAAATTTTTTCTTTTTTTACTAGGAATTTGCTGGGAACTCTTCAGGGGAATGGTAGATACAGACGAGTGTCTACATTCAAGAAAGGAGAGGTACAAGTGTTTGACGCTGTGTATAGATTAAAGATGCGGGCGAGCATCCTTAGGACCGTGATACAGACGAGTATCGGTAGAAACAAACGCTGACGCATGCTCAGAGATGATGATACGGACGAGTACCAACTGGTTAACAAAGAACACGGGCGAGTGTTGAATCTGGGAAAAGATAAGTGGTGTATACAAGATACGGACGAGCATCTGTATGAGTAAAGTATGTATGAGTGTGACACAGACGAGTGTTCAGCTTGCTGGGGAGAGTATGATACATATGAGTATCATAAGAGGAAGTGTATAAGTTATGAACTTGTAATTGTAAGAGATATTCTGACGCTCTGTGGGGATAAGATGACACGGACGGGTGTCAGAACAAGTGTGCTATAAACAAGTGTTTGGTTTTCCATAAGTGTTTCGGTAACCATGCTGGGGGATGGTGACACGGACGAGTGTCCAAAGAGTGTATATATATTTGTTTGTGGTTTATATCTGTAGGGGAGTGATGCGACACGGACGAGTATCGAAAAAAGTATATATGTGCATTAGTGAGTGCAAAGGGGAGGCTTTGGCTTTCTGCTGTGACTGTGGGTCTTTGTATATATATATATATATATATATTGTTGATGGAATGTTGGTATATATAGGTGTTTGATTCAAAACATGACTTGTGATTATGCAATATGTTTGATTTTTTCCGTAATGCTTCGTATTAGACGGAATGCTACGCTCTGGGGGGAAATATGATGCGAATGATATGATTATGCAAAAGATACCGATCCGGGATTCGGATCCCATTGCTGTGAAGATCTCTGATTGATCTTTTTTTGAAAGAATATCCCAGCTGGGGATGAGATCATTGGTAGATCTAATATATATGATTCTGCTTGGGGAAAATAGGTCACTGATAGACCTATCTTGATAAAGAGGAGCCCAGCTGGGGCCTGTGGAAGCTTCCGTCACTTTGTTGTGCGATCTTCAGACATTGCTCTTCTGGATAGAGGCTGGGGCTCTACGGGGAGATGGTTCCCTGTCTTTGCACTTGGCTGGAGGGGAACGGTCACCGAACGACCTTCCTAGTGATTTCTGTGGCGATCCTGCTGAGGATGATGACTTCAGCTGGGGAATGAGCCCCTTATGATGCTGCTTTAGAGAAAGTGCTGGAGAAGTGGTGCCTAACAGCTCCAATGGGGAGAAAGCATCTATGGTGCCATTTGGAAGATGTGATGAGGAAATAATGATTCGGCAGCTTGCTGGGGAGAAGCTTTCATGCCCCATGTTGCATTTTGAATACCTTAAATCCTGTTCTGACAAAGAAACGTACAAGTACCCCGAGGTATCCCTTACCGGATTCCATCATAGGAGTTTAGACACTCCCGGGAGTAAGTAATATATTTCCTGCAAGCATGTGATTAGGAAAAAACGCATTTGTATTTATGCAACCATTATATCAAGGATATCGGACATTTCTGCAAATAAAGTGTTCGAGACGGAGTGTGACTGAAAATCTGATTTTATTAATTTGTGTGCCCTGAATTGGCAAGTATAGTCAAAGAAACAGATCCCCTGAAATGAGGAGATTGTTACAAAATTGAGAAACAAAAAGGTACTGGCAATGTTGATGACGCTTCAGTGAGCTTCCCTTTGCTATGACTCGTATGACGTCAACGTTCTTCTCATCTTGCTTTCTGAAGAAGGCTGATTCTGACCGATGCTTTAACCTTTCGAAGCTTGCTGTGTGTCATACCCCAAATTTGTCCTACTTGTATACCATTCTATTTTCCTTTAATCTATATTAAAAAGAAAAAAAAAGGTCTTTTCTTCTTGTTAAATCGAGTTCGGGGTTTGTGCAAAAAAAATCAGAGTTCATTTTGAGATTGTTGAGTGCGTGTGTGTGGAGTGTGTTGTGTGGAGGTCTTTTATGTGATTATTGCTCTCATTTTCCATAAATCATTTTTATCTTAAATCATTTTCTTACATAATGAAAATTCTACAAATAAAATCAAATTCTTAATTTCTCTTTTATTTTTCCACTTTTATTAAAATATCCATACATCCACCCCAATTTCAAATTAACCGATTTTTCGATTTTCCATCTTTTGTTTTTTTTCCAATTACCATTTTTTATTTTTTTATTTCTATTCTATATGTTGTTTAAATATCAATTATCATCAAACATTAACCCATCACTACTTTTAAGCCCAATAGTCAATTACCTTTTTTTTATTATTCATCTAATTACAAAATTACAAAAAATCACTTCATTATCTCTTTTTTTTTTATTACTTTTATTGTTATCCATTTTACTACCTTTAATATTATTATTGATATTACTTATAATAATTATTATTATTATTATTTTTAAACCATTTTTATTTTTCTATTATTATCACATTTTTATTATTAGTAATATTATTATTATTTTTATTATTTATTTATTAATCCCTTTGTTATTATTATTATTAGTCCTTGGCATTATTATCTATACAAAAAAAATTACAAAAATATTCATCTCATTTATCGTTTTCTTATATTTTATTTCCATTTATTGCTATTATTATTATTATTATTATAGTTTTTTTTAATATTGTTATTATTAGCATTTTTATTTTTTTTTTGTTTTCTATTCTTATTATTATCCAAACCAAAAAGAGCTAACTCAGTAACCTCCACCACACACCCAGCTTTTCCACTACTTGCCAAACGCAATTTCATCCCACTCTTCTTCGCAATTTTTTCGCACAAACACGCATGAAATGCAGCACAACTTTTACAAACGACATATTCCTTTTTGTTGACTCTAATATCGTATAAGCTCACTATATAACAAACTCTTCCATTTTTCTTCATAAAGGGCCAACCTTGTAAACTTCATCATTATTTTTACCAAAACCTACAAAAGAAATAAAAGGGAAACAAAACCAGAAAAATAAAAATCCAAAACTCAGTTTTCTTCTTTTTCCACAAAACCTAGATCTTCTTCAAACCGATCTAAAATGACCATAAAGCGCAGAAAACCACCCTTACCATATCCATAAAAAAAGGCAAAAAAGCAGAGACAGAGAGAGTGGGCCGCAGAAACAAACCGAAACCCCCTTTCAAAAAAAATTGAAATCAAAACCGAATCTACTGCAAAATCTGAGTAACCACCGTGAATACCATTCTAAAACTGTCACCGCTGCCTCCTCCGTCACCCTTGCAACCTGCAAACGCGAACAAAACCTTCGCTCACAAAACTTTCGCTCGTCGAACGAACCGCCCAGCCGCAAACACACAGAAACAAAGTCGTGAATCCGCAGCCCAAAAACCGCGCCATCACCAAGGCCTCCTCCGACCCAAACACCACCAAAACCACCGAACTCAAACACCATCCACCGCCGCCAACCAAGCCGTTCGCAACCTCCACCGCGACGGAATCAAACTGTGACCCTCCTCCGTGAAACCCGTGACTAGTTCAGATCCGCGAGAGAAACAGAGAGGCGCCGCCGGATTTTTTCGCTTCGAGAGGGTGGGCTTTTTTTTCGTTTCCATTCTTTTTGACCTCTGTTGTGCGTGTTTTATGAGGAAAGAGGGGTTCACTCTTTGTTATCCCTTTTTTGGTCTTAATTGCTGAACCTTTTTATTATGTTTATATTTTAATTTCTATATTTTTATTATTTAAATAATACCTTGCTGAATATTGGTTTCTGTAGCACGATTTGTTTTGACTTCTTCCTGCATTCATTTTTTATTTTATTAATTTTTCTTAAAACTTTTTTTGTTATTACTGTATATTATGATGGGTTTAGCCCATTCTATATGCTTTATGTTTACTACATGCGTACCATTACTCACCGCGCATTCTTTCTTTTTTTCTTTAATTCTCTTTTTATCCATTTGTTTGTTTATGTAGTAAGAGATCTTGCTGATGTTTTTGTTCCTATATTTTAATCATTTTTTTTACTCCTATTTCAATTTAGTCTTATTATTTTCGTTAAAAAAAAGAGGTCTTAAAAATTTAGTGAATTATTTGTATTCTTTTTTTTTTAGGCCAATGACTTGACAAAAGACCATTTTTCGCCCGATTTCATTAAATCGGTGATATTTGGTCAATATGAGGCCCTCCTTGTAGTTAATTTTTTATTATTTTATTATTTCGACAAACAAACATGTAAATTAATTTAATTTATTTTATCTTGATATTATTTGATTATTTATATTCATTATTTTATTTTAATTTAATTCTAGCAATTCAATTTATTTAATTTATTTATTTTCTCACTTTCAAATAACGTTTCGACTCCTTATAGAATGATTCCAATTTTGAATCGATTCTAAGGTAGTTCACGAACTATATTTCGACGCGTCCCGAAAAAGGTCCAACGCCTTCGAATAGTTGTTCTCGATAAAAAGGTCCAACGCCTTCGAATAGTTGTGTCCCAAAAAAAGGTTCAACGCCTTCGAATATTGTGTCCCGACTAAAAGGCCGAACGCCTTTGAACCGTTCAAAACACTACACACACGCTTCCTCTTGGGCAAACTACAACGAGACCTCTTTATTTCTCGCAATCCCCTGTATTTATTTTGTATCCCCCTCCCATTACTTTGTACGCACTTTATTTTCCGTATTTTGTTTATTCCGAATCCTTGGTCCAACGCCAAGCGATTGCACTTGCACACTCGCACCTTTTTATTTTGTTTCGTTTATTAGGATCCACCTTACTTTGCGAGCCGAGCGCTTCGTGCCTCGCTGACAAACTACAAAATAAACCTCCATTTGCATTTACCCTCTAAACCTCAAAAAACCAAAACGTTTCGATTAGATCCAAACCCTTGATCCAACGTCAAGCGGTCTTATGAAATAAAGCACTTTAATAAACACGAGAAGATTTGTACGCCACGAGCCTTAAGCGGTAGAAAGGAGGATAACGAGCTCTCGTTACTCGCTCCGATTATTTTCGACGCAAGACGCTCGTCTTGTTGGACGAGATAAACTATCCATAGTCTTTAGTACATTCGACTCCTAAACCCTTTCGTCAAAGAAAGGTAATAAAATCAACAACCAATACCCTTAGTAGATCGAACTACGAGGCTCTGACTTTCCCATTGCAGACGGGAGTACGTAGGCACGAGGATCTCAATCCTTGCCGAGCACCTAGGTTCAATCTAACTTATAATTCAACTCATTTCCCTCTAGCAAGCAATTCGTTTAAGCATAGACATCCTTTCGCGCGCGTTAACTTAGATGGTTCCCATCGAGTACGATGGATGTAGGGGGTGCTAATACCTTCCCCGTACATAACCGACTCCCAAACCCAGGCAATGGTTTCGTTGACCTTTGTCCTCATCCTTCTCTTCCCGGGTTGTATCTATATCTTCCTTTTCCCTCTTCGGGAATAAATAGAATTAGGTGGCGACTCTTCAGTCCGTCCGGCGCGCGGCTCCGTCCTTTCGGATCGCGTAAGGTCGTATTTTTCGGGGTACGACAGCTGGCGACTCTGCTGGGGACTGGTTCACCCCTATGCGAGTCAGGCCTAGTCTAGGTTCTCGCGTTTGTTTGGATGTTTACTTTTATTCCTTGCTTGCTTATTTTTATCTCTTTCTTTATTGCATTCCATCTTATATATATTGTGGCTCCTTGGTACTATAATTTGGATCGATACTTTGCAAAAGAAACTTGAGGGAAAAGCTCTATACCCGGGCTGCGAGTACAAACATAAGTTAGCGAGGTTGTGTAGTATGGGCTCCCGAGAGAACCACTCTCGTGGGTTGTCGATACGAAAACCTCACTTGGAGTAGATTCTAATGAGAATACTGACAACCGTCAAGTCCTTGACGTGTGTGCTCAGTTGCTTTCATTAGGATCATCAACTCTGAGGGCCTTTAGAACCTTTTGGTTAAGACATCGGTTGATGGTTGCGTAGTATGGGGCACCAGGGTTCGCCCTCGCGTGGCTCGATACGAAAACCTCACTTGGATTAGACTTACTCAATGGAGTTGATTGACTGTCAAGAATGTATGAAATTGACACGTGCATCAAACAGTTGAGAAAGTTCCATAACTCCAGGACTTTGTTTTAAACCTTGTGTCGATGATCATGTAGTATAGGCTCCCGAGAAAATTTTCTCTCGTGGGTTGTCGATACGAAGATCTCACCCAAAATAGATTCATATGGGGGAGTCAGTCAACCGTCATGCTTATGGCGCGTGTGATGAACAGCCATATGAATTGACAACTTTGGGATCCCTAAAACCTTAGAGTCTACCCAGTGAGTTCCTGATCAGAGTATCCTCCATCTGTACCTTGGGCTCATGAGACCCTGATCTTGTGATCCTGGATTCTGATATTGCATATCATTTCATTTTGCATCAATTCTTGCATTTCATTCCAAAAGCTGAGAACTTATTTCATGTTCCTCCATCTGTCGCTCCCGAAGATTTGCATCCAGGTACAAGCGCGAACGGTCGGCGAGAGGGACAATGAGGACACACAGCCGTGAACTCACTGGAGATGAATAGAGTCGCCAGCTAGGCATTTTTATCCCGGAGGAAAGGCAATGCTGCATAGGCCTAGAAAGAGATGGATAAGACGGTTGCGAACCAGAGAGACTGAGAAAGGGGGTTGGTTACAACCTGGGAAGGTATTAGCACCCAGATTGTCCGTCGTACTCGACGGGATCCACGCTTAAAAGATTTGTGTTTTAAAGGGGTAGTGTCAGTGCAATTTGTGTATACAATAGCTGGAAAAGATGTACAGGTGTCAGTGTAAGGGAAAAGTGAAGTGAAATATGAAAGTGTCAGTGCAGGAATGAGAATATGCTCAAGATAATGAGGCTAAAAGAATGAAGCTGGAAAGAGGGGGAATATACAGAAACTTTTGTTCGATAACTGTTAAGTTATGCCTACGTATCCTCTCGTGCAATGAGGAAGTCAGAACACCGTAGTTCGACCCAAAGAGACTGGAAGGTGAATTGACTTGTGAACTGCTTACTTGCCTATGCTCAAGTGTATGACCTGTCTGGCTCAGGTGCGAACTGTCTTGCATTAGACGGAAGAAGCAAGTTCTCGGTTATGAGTGAATGAGATGAGAAAAGAATCCCGGAGGAGACGATTATTGTTTGTTTTTGTGTTTTCAGTCTTTTATTGCTCTTTGGATTTTTATCATAAGTTAATGAGCTTAAGCCTAAACCAATGGATTTAGTAAACTCATCACATCTTCCCTCTGATTAGGGGTAATGAGAATGCCTTAAGTGTGAAGTCAGCTTCTCACACTTACTTACCATGGTGTAGGATTAAGATCATTAACCTACTTGTGATTATTTAGATGTTTTTGTTGTTTTTGTTTAGTGTTAAGTAATGAGATTAAGCCATAATCAAGGATTAAACAGACTCATTACACCATCCTAATAGAAGGATAATAGATGAGAATGTTTAAGCTGAGGAAAGCTCCTCAACTTAATCCATGATTAGGGATTAAGCTCATGACAAAACAAGCCTTTGATTAAGTGGATTTTATTTAATGGTATGATGATGAAGTGATTTTTTATGATTTGTAAGACAACTTGAGGGGGACTTGTCCATTAACACTAGGGTTAGTCCTTCTTAACCAGTTAAGGAAGAATTAGAACCCTAATGCAAGGCCCAAGTTACAAGTGTGATGTCTTGATGATTATTATGTGAATTGATTAAGATATTTAAACACATTAAGGGTTTAACACTTAGGATTAAAGTTATACACTCCATCCTAAGAGAAGGATGCAGGCATAAGCTTAATCACAAAGCGTTAAAGCCTTTAGGGTTTAGTCCCTGCTTATGAGGTGAGAAGAGAAGACTCAAAGAGATGACACAAAGGTAAAATCTAAGAGGGGAGACTAATCAATACCCTAATCATTGTCATACATGGTTGTTCCTAAGGTTTGTGAGGTTTGCAAAAGAAGATCTTCAAAGGAACTACCAGGAAGCAGATGAACAGGATCAAGAGAAGCAAAGTGATTTGCTTCATTCAAGAAGTCAAGTCACTTGAAGAAAGAAAGTAAAAAGAACAAGAATGAGCAAGCTCAAACTCAAACACACAAAAAAATGCAGCAATGGATGCAAGGGAGATGAAAAGAAAAGATATGAGAAGTGAAGGCAAATTCACTTCTCAGCATCACTTACCACCTGAAATGTTAGAAAAGAAATGCAATGCAATTCCAAATGAGATGAAGTGATATGATGAAACAAAACCAGAAGCATGTTGATGATGATAATGATGCTATGAAGATGTTACAAACATGAGGCAAGGCATGGAGATGTTCATACAAGATCATGGATGCAAGTGATGCAAGTTAAGGAGCATGAACTTACATGAAAAGTTATGAAACATACATGGCAAACAAAATGGCAAATATGGGATGCAATGATCAAACATGCTTTCTACATGTCTTATGATGTCAAATGAACCACATGGATGCTTGAAATGTCATGACAAGTCATGTTATGCAAGAGAATGCAAGAAGGATGCAAATGGAAGCCCAAATTAGGGTTTATGATCCATACATCAAACAAAAACCAAAAACAGAAGCAAACCCTAAGATAAAAAAAATGGAAAATGCCACCCAAAGAAACCCTAAACCTATACTAAACCAAAGTCCAAAGGGGAGGTCTCAACTCTTAACCAATCTCAAGTTATGATTTTTCTAAGTTATTAGGGTTTTTAGGGTTCCTAAACAAAAGAAATGTCAAACAAATTGAAAATGCAAGATCAAATCATGGCCATTTAATCCTAGAAACTACATGCTAAACACAATGCAATGCAAGAAGAATCAATGTCCAACTCTTCCTAGATAGGCAGAAATGATTTTTTGAACTTATGATCAAAATAATGCACAAAAAATGATTTAATTCAATGGAAAATTCTCAAAATGCATCAAGATCCAAAAAGAAATTTGGTTTGAAGGTTGGACAATGTTTCTAAATGTCTTAGAACATTTCATGAATTTTTTGGTGATTTTTAAATACCTAAAGGTATTTTTAATTAATTAATTTCCATTAATCAATTAAAAATAATATTTTAAATATTTAAAAATACTTTTTTAATGATAAAAAATAAAATGAAAATATTTTTGGGTCATAAAAATTAATAAAACTTATGGGAAAAAGTTTCATAATTTTTTACACATTTTTACTATTTTAAAATAATTGTGCAAATAAAAGAAAAAGAAAATGAATAAAAATGAATATAATGGAAAGTCAACCAAATGAGGGGCCAGGATTGAATCTGGGGAGAGCCTGGTTGACTGCGCGCGCAGATCAAAGGCTGAAATTCAAACCTCTTAATTTCAATTAATTAAATTAATTAATCCTGATTATGAATTAATGATACGATCTGGACCATACACACGCGCGCGGGAAGCCAGATCCAAGGGTCCATATTTGAATTTTGCCCTAACCCTAATTAACTCACTAATTACTTTCAGGCTGCCGGAGAAGACTTTCGGTCGTCTTCTCCGGCCAGCATCTCCCCTGAAAATCCCCAAAACCCTAAAAACCTAACTAAAATGAAATCTAAGAACTGGGAAATGATCCCCACTCACTCACGAACCAAAACCCCATCTCAAAACAAATTTATATTTCCTAACAAGGCTAAATCGAAGCAAGAAAGAATTAGGGCACGCAAGTTTCAGAGAGCAATTAAACTCTCATTTCATCACCATTTGCAAAACCAAAGGCATATTCATGATCAGGAAGACACAAAGAACAAGCTTAAAACAAAAGAAATGATTTCTGGAAAAATATTTTTTGAGCTACCTGAGATTCGAAGCTTTCACTCTGATGACTTTCTGGCCCTTTCTCCTTGTGCAATCCACTCCTTAGGACCCCTTGATGATGTTTGAATGCTTTGGAGGAGTTTATATTGGCTGGATGAGGAGTTTGACAAGCTTCTGCTCAAGCTCAGTTGGAAATGGCAGTGATGATTCAGGCAGTTTCAGGCCATTGTGAATGGTTCTTTGTGCTCCAGATGGTGAGTGGAGAAGCTTTGTAAAGTTTGTTTGGATGTTTGTAAGCTGTGGAAGGTGATTCGAAGAGAAATGCAGGCTGAGGTGAAAATGGTGAAGTGGTTTTGTGGTTGGTTTTAGGCCTGGCTCTTGGCTGGTTTCTTCTCAATGAATCATGGTGAGATGCTTGGTGAAAATGGTTTTGATGTTTTGTGGCTGGGCAGAGAGATTCGAAGCAAAATGCAGCTAGGGTGTGTTTTGTGAATGTGTTGTTGTGTAGTGTTTCAGCCTTGCTTCTTCATATCTTTGGCTTGCCAAGGGATATTGTATTTTAATCCCATAGGTCAGATGATTTGACATGGCCTATAGTGATTGGTAAGTTTGCTTTTGCTCAAAGTCCACCTTTTGTGTAAGAGAAGTATGGCTTGGTTCTAGGCTTAGTACAAGGCATGGGCTGCGCAGCAGGGGTGAGGGGAAAGGCTAGCCAAAGTCAGCATCCAAAGGTTGCAAGTTGTAGGAAGTGTGATCATGAGTTTTGCAAGTTGTGGCTTTTTGGTTCACATGGAAAGATCTTGTCCCAAAAGCCATGAAACATGAGCAATGCCTAGTCCATTCTGAATTTTAGGACTTACATGATGTTTATGTGATGGTTTGATGCCAATTAGAAGTTGCAATTTGCCTTGGTACATGATTTTGCAATTTTCACACTTGGTGCATATCTTGAAAATAAGTGATTTTTGGCAACTTTGTCACACCATAACTTTTGATCCAAGAAGAGTTTGATCATGTTCTTGTACTTTTTGAAAAGGGAAAGATGTAATCTACAACTTTCATGACCAAAGTTTTTTCATTTGAAGCATTTTTGGATCAAGAATCAAGGCTTGAAAAATGACCTAAAATGAAGCATTCTTGAAAAGTCAACTATGCCCAAAAAGTCAACACTTGCAAAAACTCCAAATCCTTGATTTTTGTGAACTTCAACCTTCTTCCATGATCAAATAAAGATCATATACACTCAAAATGATGAAGATCAACCATTGGTTGGGTCATTGGGGGCCTCAGATGCCCTGATTTTGCACTGACTTGTCTGAAAAGTCAACTCTTGATCAGATGACTTCCCCATGGAATTTCTTCATGAAAATTGATATGCATACTCCCTATAACATATAGAGACCAATGGGAACAAGAATGACCAAAAAATTTGGAGTTATGGCCTCTGAAACCAAAACCCTAATTTTAGGTCAACTGTGCAGTCAAACCTGGCTCTGCATCCATTCAAACCCTAGTTCTTGTGATTCTTTGGAAACCTTGACTTTGAGAGGATATAATATGATACTTGAACACATATGGATCCCTTTGAAGTGATTGGTTGCCTTTGGAGTGGCTCAGATGGATCCTGGATTGCTCAGATCACAAACCCTAGATGCAGATGAACTTGAACTAATGCAGTGAAGCAAAAATGCAATATGAGGGGATATGATTGTATTTATGCATATGAAATGATCACAAGCCATGGTGTGAATGGGTGAGGGCAAATTTGGGGTGTTTACAGCTGCCCCTATTCAAGCATGAGTTAGCTGTGCGGGATGTAAGCGACGGCTTAACAGGCAAGCAAGATAACTTGTGGTTGAATACCAAAGACATTCCAAAATTTGCACTCACAGGAAGAAGGAGAAAAGGGATATAGATTGTAAAAGAAAGTATATTGTAAAGTGGGTGATAGAGCAATGACGGGGACGGCCGACATGCTGGGAAAAGTGTAGGAAATAAAACAATGACGGGGACGGCCGACATGCTGGGGATAAAAGGTAAAGCCAAGACGGGGACGGCCGACTAGCTGGGAACAAAAAGAAACTATGATGGGGGCGACCATCACGATAAAACTGTAAAAATCTCTGGGGACTAATGAAACATGACGGGGACGGCCATCAAATTCATAAAGAAAAGTAACCAACGATGGGGACGGCCATCGGGCTAAAAAGGAAAAGGGGCCACGACGGGGACGGCCATCGGGTTAAAGAATAAATGAAATAAACAGCTGATGGGGGACGGCCATCAAAGGTGAAGGACGATCACCTAGCAGGGGACGGCTGCTCTGTTGGGGAATGAAAGGATATGATGGGGACGGCCATCAAAGGTGGAGGACGACCACCTGGCAGGGGACGACTGCCGAAGATATCAACGATGGGGACGGCCATCGGATAGAAAAGGTCAACGATGGGGACGGCCATCGGACGAGCATGATGGAGGACGACCATCAAGAAGTGGAGGACGACCACTCAGCAGGGTACGGCTGCTCTCGAGGTTTCTCATGACATAGGACGAATGCCAGATAACCAAAATCAACAATGGGGACGGCCATTGGATAAAATGATGAAGGACGATCATCAAAAGGTGGAGGACGACCACCTAGCAGGGGACGGCTGCTAAATATCAACGATGGGGACGGCCATCGGACGAGCATGATGGAGGACGACCATCAAGAAGTGGAGGACGACCACTCAGCAGGGTACGGCTGCTCTCAGGGTTTATCATAACACAGGACGAGTGTCAGATAAAAAGGAAAATTTGTTTTGTTGGCAATCTACTGGGGATATAGTAAACACGGACGAGTATTTACAACCAAGAAGAGCAAGTACAAGTGTTTAGATGCTGTGTATAGATTAAAGATGCGGACGAGCATCCTTAAGACTATGATACGGACGAGTATCAGGTAGAAACAAACTGACACGTGTTCAGAGATGATGATACGGACGAGTATCAACTGGTTAACAGAGAACACGGACAAGTGTCGAATCTGAGAGAACTCTTCTGGGGATAGTAGATACAGACGAGTGTCTTTATTCAAGAAGATACAAGTGTTTGACATGGTGTATGGATTAAAGATGCGGACGAGCATCCTTAAGGTTATGATACGGACGAGTATCATGTAGAGACAAACGCTTGACGCATGTTCTGAGATGGTGGTACGGACGAGTACCAACGGGTTAACAAAGAACAAGGACTAGTGTCGAATCTGAGGGGATATAAAAGGTATAGACAAGATACGGACGAGTATCTGAGTAGTATGACATGAGTAGCGAGTACGAGTATTGTATATATGGATACTTTAACTGCTGGGGAGAGTGACACGGACGAGTGCCAAAAGGAGAAAAGTATAATAAGTAAGTATATGGGTGATGAAAGTGTAAGCGACTGCGCTGGGGATATGACACGGCCGGGTGTCAGGAAAGTGTATATAAGTACATGTGAGTGCAAAGGGAACGTCTTTGGCTTTCTGCCGGTGATTTGACACGGACGGGTGTCAAAGGAGTATGTACTGGTGTTTGTGATTTGTGAGGCAACTGCTCTTGCTGGTAACTCTGGTGGGGATTTTTCTTCTGTATGTTGATGAACTGTTATTATTCACAAGTGTTGGTTCATAACATGGCTTATGATTATGCTATGTATTTGATTTTTGCCGTAATGCTCCGTATTAGACGGAATGCTACGCTTTGTGGGTGAATATGATGCAAATGCTATGATTATGCAAAGAGGCACAAATCTGGGATTCGGATCCCGCTGCTGCAGAGATCCCTAGTTGATCTGTTTGAAATGGACATCCCAGCTGGGGAGGAGATCATTGGTAGATCTAATAAGATGATATTTTCTTGGGGATACGGGTCACTGATAGACCTATCCTAATAAATGAGAGGCCCAGCTGGGGTTTGTAGAAGCTTTCTTCACTCTGTTGTGATCCTTTCCTGCGTTGCTCTTCTGAATAGAGGCTGAAGATTCTGTGGGGAGATGATTCCCTGACTCCTGTATTTTACTGAGGAAGAATGATTGGTACTATGGCTGGGGAGAATTGTTGGTAACTCAGCTGGGGAGAGTTGTTGGAGGCAAACTCAGCTGGGGAGAAAGCACCTTGAGTGCTAAAATTGAGTGTTGATTTGCCAGCTTGCTGGGATGTAACTTGCATGCCCCAGGTTGCGTTCTGGATACCTGCAATCCTGCAAAGATAAGGAGACGCACAAAAGGTCCCGAGGTATCCTTTACTGGATTCCGTCATAGGAGTCAAGCATTCTCAAGAGTAAGTATATTCCCTGCAAGCATGTGTTTCTATTTTTAGTGACAAACATTTGTACTTATGCAATTAGTTTTAGAGACATCAGACATTCTTTGCAAACGAAATATGTACAAGACGAAACATGACTGAAAACTCTGATTTTATTAATTCTTGTGCCCTGAATAGGCAAGATACAGTCAAGGAAACAAATCTCCTAAAATAAGGAGATTGTTATAAATTGAGAAACAAAATGCTGGCGGTGTTGACGACGCTTTAAGGAGCTTCCTCTTCTGCTATGACTCGTATGACAATGACGTTCTTCTCGTCTTGCTTTCTGAAAAAGGCTGATTCTGAATGAAGCTTGATTCTGTTGAAGCTTTCCAAGTTGCAAGTGATACAGACGGATTCAGAATGCAGTTGTTCGCTTATTCCCCCATTTTGCATGGATCGCCCTTTCGGGTTTTCAATCCATCGGGATACCCATTTTTGCCTGAGTTGTCCAATGCGGCTTTTCAACTCAGCGGGTGTACATTTTTATTTATTTTCCCTTATTTTTGCCCGAGTCTTTTATTCTGTTTTTGACTCGCCGGGATGCCCTATTTTTGCCTGGACTTACATTCTATTTTTATGTCCAGCGGGTCATTTTATGCGAAGTATTTTTTAACTGCGTCTGAGTTCACAGGGGACGGGAAGTCTTCACCATCCATGGTACTGAGCATCAGTGCTCCACCAGAGAAAACTTTCTTTACCACGAATGGTCCTTCATAGTTTGGAGTCCATTTGCCCCTGTGGTCTGTATGAGGAGGGAGGATTCTTTTTAGCACAAGATCTCCTACTTGGTACTCTTGGTGCCTGACTTTCTGATCGAAGGCTTTCTTCATTCTTTTCTGATACAACTGCCCATGACAGATTGCAGCCAATCTCTTCTCTTCGATCAAACTCAGTTGTTCGTAACGGGACCTAACCCACTCTGCTTCACTTAGTTTAACATCCATTAGTACCCGTAGGGAGGGTAATTCAACTTCAACAGGTAGGACTGCCTCCATACCATACACAAGCTGATATGGTGTTGCCCCAGTGGATGTTCTGATTGACGTGCGGTACCCATGCAAGGCAAATGGTAGCATTTCATGCCAGTCTTTGTAGGTGACTACCATCTTCTGCACAATCTTCTTAATATTCTTGTTTGCCGCCTCAACAGCGCCATTCATCTTTGGCCTGTAAGGAGAAGAATTGTGATGTTGGATTTTGAAGTCCCGGCATAGCTCAGCCATCATTTTGTTGTTTAAGTTGGAACCATTATCAGTAATGATTCGCTCGGGAACTCCATATCGACAGATGATATCTCTCTTCAGAAATCTGGCTACCACTTGTCTTGTGACGTTTGCATATGAGGCTGCTTCAACCCACTTAGTGAAATAATCAATGGCGACCAGGATGAATCTGTGGCCATTCGAAGCAGTCGGTTCAATCTTTCCAATCATATCAATGCCCCACATGGCAAAGGGCCAGGGTGAAGACATTATGTTCAAAGGATTGGGAGGCATATGCACTTTATCTGCGTAGATCTGGCATTTGTGGCATTTTCTGGCGTAAGCACAACAGTCTGCATCCATTGTGATCCAGTAATAGCCTGATCTTAACAACTTCTTAGCCATGGCATGCCCTCCGGCATGGGTACCAAAGGAGCCTTCGTGCACTTCATGCATCAATAAATCTGCTTCTGTCTTGTCAACACATCGGAGGAGTACCATATCAAAGTTCCTTTTGTATAAAGATCCATCAGTGTTCAGAAAGAAACTACCAGCAAGCCTTCTCAAAGTCTTCTTATCATTGGAAGATGCCCCAGGTGGGTATGTCTGATCCTCCAAGAAGCATTTAATGTCATGAAACCAAGGCTTATCATCTTTGACACCTTCTGCCGCAAATACATATGCTGGTCTATCAAGTCTCGATACTGAAATCTGAGGTACAAAGTTGGCAGCTTGAACTTTGATCATGGATGAAATGGTAGCAAGAGCATCTGCAAATTGATTCTCGTCCCGAGGGATATACTCAAGCTTGACTGTTGTGAAGAACGTCAATAACCTTCTTGTATAATCCCTGTAAGGTATCAGATGATCCTGGTGGGTGTACCATTTTCCGTTGGTCTGATTGACTACCAAAGCTGAATCTCCGAATACGGTCAATGTCTTGATCCTGAGGTCAATGGCTTCCTCAAGACCCATAATGCAAGCTTCGTATTCAGCTTCGTTGTTAGTGCAGTTGAAAGTGAGTTTTGCCGAGAAAGGCATGTGAACTCCTTTGGGTGTAATGAGTACTGCACCAACACCACGACCATTCATGTTAACAGCCCCATCAAACATCATAGTCCATTCTTCTTCCGGGTCGGGCCCTTCAGTGTGAACAGGCTCCTCATGGTCTTTTGATTTAATGAACATAATGTCTTCATCAGGGAAGTCAAATCTCATAGGCTGGTAGTCATCAATGGGTTGCTCAGCAAGATATTCAGATAGTACACTGCCCTTGATGGCTTTCTGAGATGTGTACTGTATATCATATTCTGTGAGAATCATCTGCCATCTTGCAACCCGCCCGGTAAGCGCCGGCTTCTCAAATATGTACTTGACTGGGTCCATTTTTGAGATTAACAAGGTAGTGTGGGTCAACATATACTGCCTTAGTCGGCGAGCAGCCCACGCTAAAGCACAGCAAGTTTTCTCGAGCAGTGAATAACGTTGTTCACAGTCGGTAAACTTTTTGCTTAGGTAGTATATTGCATACTCTTTTCGACCAGACTCGTCATGCTGGCCCAGCACACACCCCATTGACTCTTCTAATACTGTCAAGTACATAATCAGAGGTCTTCCTTCAACTGGAGGCATGAGGATTGGAGGTTCTTGTAAGTATTCTTTGATCTTGTCAAAAGCCCTTTGGCAGTCTTCATTCCACCTGACCGTCTGTTCTTTTCTCAACAGCTTGAACAAGGGTTCACAGGTTGCTGTCAGGTGAGATATGAACCTTGAAATGTAGTTCAGTCGACCTAAGAACCCTCGAACTTCTTTCTCTGTTTTCGGTGCAGGCATCTCTTGGATGGCTTTGACTTTATCAGGGTCAACTTCAATCCCTTTCTCGCTCACAATAAAACCCAACAGCTTACCAGACCGCACCCCGAATGTGCATTTGTTGGGGTTCAACTTCAGTTGGTACCTCCTCAGACGTTTGAATAACTTGAGCAGATTCACCAGGTGATCTTCCTCTGTAAGGGACTTGGCGATCATATCATCCACATAACATTCTATTTCTTTATGGATCATATCGTGGAATAATGTTACCATAGCCCGTTGATATGTTGCACCAGCATTCTTTAGTCCGAATGGCATCACTTTGTAACAAAACGTGCCCCAGGGTGTGATGAAGGTTGTCTTCTCCATGTCTTCAGGCGACATCTTGATCTGATTGTATCCTGAAAATCCGTCCATGAAGGAGAATACCGAGAACTGAGCCGTATTATCCACCAATACATCAATGTGAGGTAATGGGAAATCATCCTTCGGGCTGGCTCTGTTAAGGTCCCGGTAGTCGACGCACATCCTTACTTTGCCGTCCTTCTTAGGCACAGGCACAATATTAGCAACCCACGGTGGATAGCTGGTCACAGCAAGGAACCCGGCGTCCCATTGCTTTTGTACCTCTTCTTTGATTTTCATTGCCATGTCCGAACGAGTACGGCGCAGCTTCTGTTTAACTGGCGGGCATTCTTCTCTCAAAGGCAGCTTGTGCACGACAATATCGGTATCCAACCCTGGCATGTCTTGGTACGACCAAGCAAACACATCTACATACTCTTGAAGCAGGTCTATCAGTTGTCTCTTCACTGAGTCTTGCAGGCAGGCCCCGATTCTAACTTCTTTCACGTCTTCATCTGTACCAAGATTGATCACTTCAACCTCCTCCTGGTGAGGAGTAATAACCTTTTCCTCTTGTCTTAACAACCTGGCTAGCTCTTCAGGAAGCTCATATTCTTCTTCAACCCCTTCATCAGCTTGATTGATTGGATTGTCAAAGTCATACGAAGTCATAGCCGTGCTGTTGTCGGTGCTGTCTGGAAGGCACTCTCTGCAAGGGTTAAGTTGTTCATTTTAGTGATCTGATTTTAGTCTTATTTAGAAAGGTGAAATGAAGTTGTCATTTTGAAAACACCGCCATTTATTTTTTGTACAAAAAGAAAAATGGAAAAACAGTGAACGAAAAGAAAAAGACTCGTTTGCAAAAAGATGTCTGATATTTTATTAATTAATCTTGTTTGCACAAAAAGTACAGATGGCCCGATTACAAAATGAGTCTTGTCATCTTGGGCAAGATGCAAGACTTTGATGCATGCTTATAAAAATACAGGAAATAATAATTACTCTGCATGAGTAACTCTTATAATTTCCTGGGAAGACCAGTTTGAGATACTGCTCCCCGGGATCTTTGGACGAATCCAGCTTTCCAGGTTGCGCTCCTCTTCCAGCTCGTCTTCCAGACAGTTGATAGCATCAGGGGTAAGCATCCCCCCGCTCACAAAATTGGGCTCTTTCGCAGCCGCTGCCTGATCTTGTTGAGTTGGTTTGTAACCCAACCCAAATCTGTCTTCTTTCTTCTCCACCGGTAGTAGCTTGCCCCAGCCTTGGGCAGTTCCTTCCTCAACAACCTTCCGGGCTTGTTGGTATGATGATATTGAAGTACCAGACGCAGCAGATGTTTCATTCACATTCAAGGCTTCAAACCCCTGGCTCATTGTTTCATGGATCTCCCCATCCATCTCAATGTACTTATAGGTTGCCAGGTGGCTGACAAAAATGTCCTCTTCTCCACAGATTGTAACGATCTGACCCTCCCACTCATATTTTAACTTCTGGTGAAGGGTGGAGGTCACGGCGCCAGCGGCGTGAATCCATGGCCTACCCAATAAACAGTTGTAGGCGGGCTGTATATCCATCACGTAGAAGATAGTTTTAAAGGTCTGCGGGCCAATCGTTACGGGCAGCTCAATCTCTCCCAGAACCGATCTCTTTGAGCCATCAAAAGCTCTCACCACCAGGTTGCTGGGTCTCAACGCCAATCCGTCATACTCTAGCTTCACCAAAGCCTTTTTAGGTAGGACATTAAGGGATGACCCCGTGTCTACCAGCACATGGGAAAGGACAGCACCTTTGCATTCCATGGTTATGTGCAAGGCTTTATTATGGTTGCGGCCTTCCGTTGTCAAATCAGTATTAGTGAACCCTAGTTCGTGACTAGCATTAACATTTCCAACTACTGCCTCCAGCTGATTGACAGTGATCTCTTCAGGCACGTAAGCTGCGTGCAGGACTTTGAGTAGTGCATTCCGATGGGCTTCGGAGCACATAAGCAGTGATAGGATTGAGATCTTGGAAGGCGTTTGGTGAAGCTGATCCACTATTTTATAATCACTCTTTTTGATGATTCGCATGAACTCATCAACCTCTTGATCGAATGGTGTTTTCAAAGCTTCCCTAACAGCTTGATCTTCCTGCACAGGGCTCTTCCCTTTTGCCTTGGCAGCAGCTTCTGCTTCGGCTGTGGGTCTCTGAATTTGTGGAGCGAAAAGACGTCCGCTTCGAGTGAAGCCTCCGCCTCCGCCCACATTGTCTACTTGTAGTGCAGGGGTTGATGATTCAAAAGTGATTCTTTGTCCTTCACAGTACAAGTCGGAGCCGTAATGCCAGGGGATGGCATTACTGCTTTCATAAGGCACGGGTCCAGGCACCGTGATGGTGACTGGACTGATTGCAGCTGTTGAAGGAACTGTGATAGTTTGTGGATCGTAATAAATTGTGACTGGTGCCCTAGTGGGAGCAGCACCTTCTGAGTTGTAGGCAGAGTTGCTTTCAGGATCATAGAATATGGTGACAGTAGAGACATCTTCATGATTGGTTGCTGGTGTTGTAGGAGACATTGTTGGAAGAATGGATGTTGTCGTTGTAGGAGGTTCAAAATGGAGTGAAGCTGAAGTTGTAGCAGGAAAATTTGTTGAAAACTGATCAGTTGAGAAGACAGATGAAGTACTTGTTGATGAAGCCGAAGAATTGTCGGGAACAATGGTTGCTGCAGTTGTAGGAGGTTCTGAAACCGTTGCTGATGAGATTACTGGATTTGTTGGAAATGATGTGGTGATCTGAAGCTGGCCACTCTGAATAAGGCTGTCTATGCCATTTCTCAAATTATCGCACCCATTTACTGAGATATTGCAGTAAGCACACCCCAACTCGCATCCTGGGAACATGTTGCATTCCAAGAGCTGAGCCTTGATTTCTACCAATGGTGTCCTGATCTGTCCCACACTCGTTATTAAATAAGACGGTTTGTCTTCTTCAATAGCGTTAATTCGGGGACCACCATGATTTGGCATAGGATTTTTGTTGACATTGGGTGGCGGTGCAAAATTCAGAGCTTTCGAGTCTACCAGGTCTTGTACCTTCATATGCAGAGCTCTGCACTTTTCTGTACTGTGGCCAGGTGCGTTTGAATGGAAGGCACACCTAGCGTTGGAGTCATAGTTCCTGGGTAGACTGTTGGGATCTGGAGGTGCCAGCGTCCTTAGCTCAACTAGGTTGAGTTTCAGGAGTTGTGGCAGCAGGGTAGCATATGGCATAGGGATTGGATCGATCACCCTGTTAGCTTGAGATGGCCTCTGCTGAAATGGCCTTTGTTGACTGTTGTTGTTGGTGTTGCTGTTGTTGTAATTTCTTGGAGGATACTGACTTTGCTGATGGTACTGAGGTTGCGGCTGATAGTTTTGCTGAGGAGGTTGATAGACTGGCTGAGGATGAGCTGGAGCAGGAATGGTGACTGCTGCTATAGACCTGTGGACATATTGGGGCCTGCCCCTGTTGGTGTGGATGGCATTGGTCTCGCCAGTTCTTCTCGGGCCTGCAAAAGGCTTTCTTGTACTACTGGACGAGCTTGCACCGTTGTCTGAGATCTTACCCATCTTCAATAGGCTTTCGATTCTCTCCCCAGCTATGACAACATCCGCAAAGCTAGTGGAAGAGAAAGCAGCCAGCCTGTCAATATAAGTTCCCTGAAGGGTGTTCATGAACATATCTGCCATTTCCCGTTCAGACATAGGGGGCTGAACAACAGCAGCCAGTTGTCTCCATCTCTGTGCATATTCTCGGAAACTTTCCCTTGACGACTGTGACATTCCCATTAGGAGGGTCCTGTTGGGTGCCATGTCTAAGTTATACTGATACTGTCTGATGAAGGCCTCTGCCAGGTCCTTCCAGCATCTAATAGTTGCCCTTGTCAAGTGAGAGTACCATTCTCTTGACGCTCCGGTTAAGCTGTCTTCGAAATAGAACATCCAGAGCTTCTCATCCATTGTATAGGCCTTCAGCCTTCCCAGAAATGACTGTAAATGAGTCCGGGGGCATGAAGTCCCGTTGTATTTTTCAAAGCAAGGAGGCTTGAACTTATGGGGGATCCTGACCCTGTCTACCAAGCCCATGTCCATGACATCGAAGCCCAAAGAGTTCTGAGATTCTAAGGACCTCAACTTCTCAGCTATCTCATCCAATCTCCTATCATAAGCTTCTTCCCCAGCACCCATTACTGTAAACTGGTCCTCTTGGGGGTCTTCTTGAAGTACCCTGGCTGCGGTGGCAGTCCCTTGAACATTTGCAGGAATATTGACCTCAGGATGGAGGTGTGGTCCAAATACCGGAGGGTTGACGTGAGGTTGGACTCTTTCATTGTTACTGGTACCGGCAGTCCCTATATGTGGATCCTCTTGATTCTGCCTTTCCACCATGGCCCTCAATCTTTCATGGCTCTGAGCCATGTTGTTCATAACTTCCATAAACTGAGTCATTTGATTCCTCATTTCTAGCCTTTCATTTGCCATTTGATTTCTGACCTCAGTAAGGTCCTGCTGCATCTGATCCATCTGAATTCCCGGAAGGTTGTTTCGGGTTGGATAACGGTGCGGACGGTTGAGGGGAAATACCCGGCGCCTAGCAATAGTTCCTGAGGCATTACAACAGAGGTTAGCAACAATAAATCAAAACCTACAAAACAAACAAAGGGTTAGCATGCAATGCAGTTATGCTTATTTGCTCTCAAGGTATCCGGTTTGGCATTCAGTTTTGACCCTTCCAGACCCTTGAAGGTGTTGTTGTTGTTGCTTGAAGAAAACTCAGATGAAACAAACTATCACAAATATATTACAGAAGGTGAAATAATACAACTTGTTCATTTTACAACACAAGCCCTCTAAGGGGTCAAAATACATTACAAGAAAATAAAAGTACACGGAAAGAAACCAACAACAAACAAATGGTCAAACACCAAGACCAAACTCATCCTCACGAACTTCCTTGAGAAGTGCTTCGGTCACAGGATCAGCCGGACGTTCCGTGAGATTCCTGATGAGGAGATTCCGGGTCGTAACAGCTGCTGTTAGCTTCTTGTGCTGAGTTTGTTCTTTTGACCTCTTCACCCCTGCTTTGATCTTCAGCTCTGATATCTCCTTCTGGGCTGCTGCCAGGGCTTCTTACTGTTCTTTGACACTAGCTTCCAGTTGCTCCATCTTGTCTTGAACTCTCTTGTCTTCCAAAGTACGAGCCTCGGTGATCCTGACCCACCGAGCCTGACTCTCCTTCAGATACAAGTCTGTCCTTGTTCTCTGGAACTGGGCTTCTTTACAAGCATTCTTCAGGATTTGTTCTCCAGCCTTTGACTTTTTGATATAATCCCCAGACATCTCAATCTTAGTCAGATGATCTACTCTCATTTTCTCCAACCTTTCAATCTCCCTCATACCTTCACTCCTCTCCCGGAGGGTCTTCTGCAAAGCCTGGGTTAGCTTCTCATTTCTTTCCTTCAAGCTCTCAAACTCCTCCAAACTGATAGTGGCAGGGGGTGGTGCTGAAGATGACTCAGGCATGTCTTCTATGGTAAAGGGCATCCCAGAGAATTGGGCCCTGGCACGGGACCACTCATAATATTGTGCTGATGCCACATTGTTGCACTTCCCCAGAATGGTTATTCCCTTGGTTTGAACATTATCCCAGGCCCAGGCAGCCTGCCTAACAACAGTCAAATTAATCTTGTTCTCACAATAAAGGGTCTCCACCAAGTCCTGTGCCTTAGGAGTGTGGACCAGTGCATAGCCCAGTTGCCTTCTGAACAGCAGGGGATTGTAATTGATACTACCCTTAACTCCTATTAAAGGCACATTGGGAAAATGCCCACAGCTGGTGATGATATCCCTGCCCTTGGTGCTTTGAGTGCACCATCTGATGTCAGCTGAAGTTAGAATAGTGAGTCTCTTAGCCCAGTTGCTTTGCTGATGAGGGTTCAGAAATGCATCTGTCCTGGGTAGATGCCTGAGAAGCCAAGTGTGGAACAATGGAGCACAACACCTCACTAATCTCCCCCTCTGCTTTTCATTCCTCTGATGCACTGAATAGTAAAGATCCCCCAATAAAGTTGGCACTGGATTCTTCAGGATGAACAGATGGATTGCATTCTTGCTAATGAATCGAGGCTCATCTGCAAACAATACAATTCCATATATGCTCAAGGCCAGTAAAGCACAAACAGCTTCCCACTCTCCTAGAGGAGCTTTCAGGGTAGCTTGAGAGATCAAGAAATCCAGATGAAAGCCAGGGATCCCAGCTTTAGAAGTCATATGCTGCTCAATCAAAACAAGTTCCAGATGCAAAGCTTTTGCTATTTCTCCATTGCTAGGAAAGACCATCTCAGGGTTGAAAGGGATTCCACCCTTGATAGGCAAACCAACCAATGATGAGTATTCTTCTAATAGAGGGCCCAACTGAAAGTCTTGGAAAGTGAAACATCTCAGTGGGGGATCATAGAACTGAATGCAGGTGTGGATCAGGCTTCTCTGTGATGGGTCCAGATCCATAACCATATCAAGTATATCTCCATAACTTTCCCTGAACAATGGTATGTGATCTGGAGTGATCAGGGTTTGAATCCTCCTGATGTCTGATAGCTCTGGCTGGAAAAAGTGATAGGTGATATTGCTCTTTTTAGGGGCCATGATGCTGAAGACTGAGTAGAGATAGGTGCTGATGATAATACTGAAGAAGGGGCCACTGATTGGCTGGTGCAGGTGATAGCTGAAGCAGACAGCTAATGAAGATAGGTCAGTACTGAAGATGGGGTCAAAACCAAAACCAAGTGAAGATGGATACCCTGAAACACAAATAAGCAAATGTCAATATGATGCAATGATTATGTATGCAAATGATATGCAAGGGTCTGTGACTGAGCTGGATCTGATCAAAATGCCCTAGTATAGGTCCAAGTATGTTCAAGAATTCCAGATGGGGTCTATAAATCCAGTAACCAAGGTGGGGGACTCAAATAAAGAGCCACATGTCCAGGGTTTTAGAATCAAAAGAACTGTCCCAAATTGGAGTATTTTTAAACAATCAAAGTAACAGGGTATTCTGAGGCCAAGGTACCTGCAAACCTGTAAACAGCCCAACCCCCTCACAGGTGGTGTTCTAAAACAAGGATCCTCAGACTTGGATCAGTTATGAGAAGTGTAAACACTTCTAACCCGGAGGTACAGTGTTTACAATAACCATAAAAGTTCCTCCTCTAATTCACCTCAGTTTCTGAAGGTCAATACTAAAAGGTCATCCAGACTTAGCAGGCTTCCCAGATAGCCCTAGCATTGCAGGAAATCTGCAACACAGAGTTCTCAAGAAGAAACCCATATCTGAACCGTGTTTCATATTCCCGCACCAGACCGAAATGGAACGGGAAAGAATATGATTCACTCTAGCCTAGGTGTCACTCAGGTCCCAGGTATAGGACCTTAACTCTCAATGAATCACCCACCCACCAAAGCAAACAACAGATCCAGCCAGCAGTACAGTATGACAATATGATATAATGCAAAAGCAATAAAGAAAGCAGTAAAGCAAACTGTACATAAAGCAAAATAAGTACAAATATACAAGCACAAATAAGCACATAACACCCCAGTAAACACAAATCAAACAAGCGCTAGGAGGAACCCACAAAAAGAACCAGAAGCCCTGGTTGCAGTATAAGGGTCCCCAGCAGAGTCGCCAAGCTGTCGCTCCCGAAGATTTGCATCCAGGTACAAGCGCGAACGGTCGGCGAGAGGGACAATGAGGACACACAGCCGTGAACTCACTGGAGATGAATAGAGTCTCCAGCTAGGCATTTTTATCCCGGAGGAAAGGCAATGCTGCATAGGCCTAGAAAGAGATGGATAAGACGGTTGCGAACCAGAGAGACTGAGAAAGGGGGTTGGTTACAACCTGGGAAGGTATTAGCACCCAGATTGTCCGTCGTACTCGACGGGATCCACGCTTAAAAGATTTGTGTTTTAAAGGGGTAGTGTCAGTGCAATTTGTGTATACAATAGCTGGAAAAGATGTACAGGTGTCAGTGTAAGGGAAAAGTGAAGTGAAATATGAAAGTATCAGTGCAGGAATGAGAATATGCTCAAGATAATGAGGCTAAAAGAATGAAGCTGGAAAGAGGGGGAATATACAGAAACTTTTGTTCGATAACTGTTAAGTTATGCCTACGTATCCTCTCGTGCAATGAGGAAGTCAGAACACCGTAGTTCGACCCAAAGAGACTGGAAGGTGAATTGACTTGTGAACTGCTTACTTGCCTATGCTCAAGTGTATGACCTGTCTGGCTCAGGTGCGAACTGTCTTGCATTAGACGGAAGAAGCAAGTTCTCGGTTATGAGTGAATGAGATGAGAAAAGAATCCCGGAGGAGACGATTATTGTTTGTTTTTGTGTTTTCAGTCTTTTATTGCTCTTTGGATTTTTGTCATAAGTTAATGAGCTTAAGCCTAAACCAATGGATTTAGTAAACTCATCACATCTTCCCTCTGATTAGGGGTAATGAGAATGCCTTAAGTGTGAAGTCAGCTTCTCACACTTACTTACCATGGTGTAGGATTAAGATCATTAACCTACTTGTGATTATTTAGATGTTTTTGTTGTTTTTGTTTAGTGTTAAGTAATGAGATTAAGCCATAATCAAGGATTAAACAGACTCATTACACCATCCTAATAGAAGGATAATAGATGAGAATGTTTAAGCTGAGGAAAGCTCCTCAACTTAATCCATGATTAGGGATTAAGCTCATGACAAAACAAGCCTTTGATTAAGTGGATTTTATTTAATGGTATGATGATGAAGTGATTTTTTATGATTTGTAAGACAACTTGAGGGGGACTTGTCCATTAACACTAGGGTTAGTCCTTCTTAACCAGTTAAGGAAGAATTAGAACCCTAATGCAAGGCCCAAGTTACAAGTGTGATGTCTTGATGATTATTATGTGAATTGATTAAGAGATTTAAACACATTAAGGGTTTAACACTTAGGATTAAAGTTATACACTCCATCCTAAGAGAAGGATGCAGGCATAAGCTTAATCACAAAGCCTTAAAGCCTTTAGGGTTTAGTCCCTGCTAATGAGGTGAGAAGAGAAGACTCAAAGAGATGACACAAAGGTAAAATCTAAGAGGGGAGACTAATCAATACCCTAATCATTGTCATACATGGTTGTTCCTAAGGTTTGTGAGGTTTGCAAAAGAAGATCTTCAAAGGAACTACCAGGAAGCAGATGAACAGGATCAAGAGAAGCAAAGTGATTTGCTTCATTCAAGAAGTCAAGTCACTTGAAGAAAGAAAGTAAAAAGAACAAGAATGAGCAAGCTCAAACTCAAACACAAACAAAAATGCAGCAATGGATGCAAGGGAGATGAAAAGAAAAGATATGAGAAGTGAAGGCAAATTCACTTCTCAGCATCACTTACCACCTGAAATGTTAGAAAAGAAATGCAATGCAATGCCAAATGAGATGAAGTGATATGATGAAACAAAACCAGAAGCATGTTGATGATGATAATGATGCTATGAAGATGTTACAAACATGAGGCAAGGCATGGAGATGTTCATACAAGATCATGGATGCAAGTGATGCAAGTTAAGGAGCATGAACTTACATGAAAAGTTATGAAACATACATGGCAAACAAAATGGCAAATATGGGATGCAATGATCAAACATGCTTTCTACATGTCTTATGATGTCAAATGAACCACATGGATGCTTGAAATGTCATGACAAGTCATGTTATGCAAGAGAATGCAAGAAGGATGCAAATGGAAGCCCAAATTAGGGTTTATGATCCATACATCAAACAAAAACCAAAAACAGAAGCAAACCCTAAGATTAAAAAAATGGAAAATGCCACCCAAAGAAACCCTAAACCTATACTAAACCAAAGTCCAAAGGGGAGGTCTCAACTCTTAACCAATCTCATGTTATGATTTTTCTAAGTTATTAGGGTTTTTAGGGTTCCTAAACAAAAGAAATGTCAAACAAATTGAAAATGCAAGATCAAATCATGGCCATTTAATCCTAGAAACTACATGCTAAACACAATGCAATGCAAGAAGAATCAATGTCCAACTCTTCCTAGATAGGCAGAAATGATTTTTTGAACTTATGATCAAAATAATGCACAAAAAATGATTTAATTCAATGGAAAATTCTCAAAATGCATCAAGATCCAAAAAGAAATTTGGTTTTAAGGTTGGACAATGTTTCTAAATGTCTTAGAACATTTCATGAATTTTTTGGTGATTTTTAAATACCTAAAGGTATTTTTAATTAATTAATTTCCATTAATCAATTAAAAATAATCTTTTAAATATTTAAAAATACTTTTTTAATGATAAAAAATAAAATGAAAATATTTTTGGGTCATAAAAATTAATAAAACTTATGGGAAAAAGTTTCATAATTTTTTACACATTTTTACTATTTTAAAATAATTGTGCAAATAAAAGAAAAAGAAAATGAATAAAAATGAATATAATGGAAAGTCAACCAAATGAGGGGCCAGGATTGAATCTGGGGAGAGCCTGGTTGACTGCGCGCGCAGATCAAAGGCTGAAATTCAAACCTCTTAATTTCAATTAATTAAATTAATTAATCCTGATTATGAATTAATGATACGATCTGGACCATACACACGCGCGCGGGAAGCCAGATCCAAGGGTCCATATTTGAATTTTGCCCTAACCCTAATTAACTCACTAATTACTTTCAGGCTGCCGGAGAAGACTTCCGGTCGTCTTCTCCGGCCAGCATCTCCCCTGAAAATCCCCAAAACCCTAAAAACCTAACTAAAATGAAATCTAAGAACTGGGAAATGATCCCCACTCACTCACGAACCAAAACCCCATCTCAAAACAAATTTATATTTCCTAACAAGGCTGAATCGAAGCAAGAAAGAATTAGGGCACGCAAGTTTCAGAGAGCAATTAAACTCTCATTTCATCACCATTTGCAAAACCAAAGGCATATTCATGATCAGGAAGACACAAAGAACAAGCTTAAAACAAAAGAAATGATTTCTGGAAAAATATTTCTTGAGCTACCTGAGATTCGAAGCTTTCACTCTGATGACTTTCTGGCCCTTTCTCCTTGTGCAATCCACTCCTTAGGACCCCTTGATGATGTTTGAATGCTTTGGAGGAGTTTATATTGGCTGGATGAGGAGTTTGACAAGCTTCTGCTCAAGCTCAGTTGGAAATGGCAGTGATGATTCAGGCAGTTTCAGGCCATTGTGAATGGTTCTTTGTGCTCCAGATGGTGAGTGGAGAAGCTTTGTAAAGTTTGTTTGGATGTTTGTAAGCTGTGGAAGGTGATTCGAAGAGAAATGCAGGTTGAGGTGAAAATGGTGAAGTGGTTTTGTGGTTGGTTTCAGGCCTGGCTCTTGGCTGGTTTCTTCTCAATGAATCATGGTGAGATGCTTGGTGAAAATGGTTTTGATGTTTTGTGGCTGGGCAGAGAGATTCGAAGCAAAATGCAGCTAGGGTGTGTTTTGTGAATGTGTTGTTGTGTAGTGTTTCAGCCTTGCTTCTTCATATCTTTGGCTTGCCAAGGGATATTGTATTTTAATCCCATAGGTCAGATGATTTGACATGGCCTATAGTGATTGGTAAGTTTGCTTTTGCTCAAAGTCCACCTTTTGTGTAAGAGAAGTATGGCTTGGTTCTAGGCTTAGTACAAGGCATGGGCTGCGCAGCAGGGGTGAGGGGAAAGGCTAGCCAAAGTCAGCATCCAAAGGTTGCAAGTTGTAGGAAGTGTGATCATGAGTTTTGCAAGTTGTGGCTTTTTGGTTCACATGGAAAGATCTTGTCCCAAAAGCCATGAAACATGAGCAATGCCTAGTCCATTCTGAATTTTAGGACTTACATGATGTTTATGTGATGGTTTGATGCCAATTAGAAGTTGCAATTTGCCTTGGTACATGATTTTGCAATTTTCACACTTGGTGCATATCTTGAAAATAAGTGATTTTTGGCAACTTTGTCACACCATAACTTTTGATCCAAGAAGAGTTTGATCATGTTCTTGTACTTTTTGAAAAGGGAAAGATGTAATCTACAACTTTCATGACCAAAGTTTTTTCATTTGAAGCATTTTTGGATCAAGAATCAAGGCTTGAAAAATGACCTAAAATGAAGCATTCTTGAAAAGTCAACTATGCCCAAAAAGTCAACACTTGCAAAAACTCCAAATCCTTGATTTTTGTGAACTTCAACCTTCTTCCATGATCAAATAAAGATCATATACACTCAAAATGATGAAGATCAACCATTGGTTGGGTCATTGGGGGCCTCAGATGCCCTGATTTTGCACTGACTTGTCTGAAAAGTCAACTCTTGATCAGATGACTTCCCCATGGAATTTCTTCATGAAAATTGATATGCATACTCCCTATACCATATAGAGACCAATGGGAACAAGAATGACCAAAAAATTTGGAGTTATGGCCTCTGAAACCAAAACCCTAATTTTAGGTCAACTGTGCAGTCAAACCTGGCTCTGCATCCATTCAAACCCTAGTTCTTGTGATTCTTTGGAAACCTTGACTTTGAGAGGATATAATATGATACTTGAACACATATGGATCCCTTTGAAGTGATTGGTTGCCTTTGGAGTGGCTCAGATGGATCCTGGATTGCTCAGATCACAAACCCTAGATGCAGATGAACTTGAACTAATGCAGTGAAGCAAAAATGCAATATGAGGGGATATGATTGTATTTATGCATATGAAATGATCACAAGCCATGGTGTGAATGGGTGAGGGAAAATTTGGGGTGTTTACACCATCTTCAGTAAATCAAGCTGGTTTCCTGACGCCCGTATCGAGCTAGACGACCGTATCTAACTAGAGCCAACACTAGAAGATTGATGGACGTGATTCAAGAAGAACAAGCTGCTATGAGGGAAGAGATTGACTCGGTCAAAAGCAAGATTGACCAGATTTATGAGACTTTGCAAGCTTTGGCAAGAATGGAAGAACGTCGCGAAGCTGCTGCCGTAATGAACAATGCTCAAGTGCAAGGATCTACCTCACGAGCAATGCCTTCAGTTCCAGTTCCAAATCCTTTGGTCTACGGTTTGCCTCCAGGTTTCACTCCTGCTGTTGAAGAAGTCACTTCCCAACCAATACCTGCTTTTGGTGTCACTGTTGGTGCTATTCCTCAAGCTCAACCTATTCCAACTCAAGTCCAGTTTCCTCAAGCTGAAGAGAATCATCAAGTTGAGTATGAGATGCATACTGCTGTTCCAATCACCAATCCTCAGGCTGCTCAAGAGTCTGAAGCTATGAAGATGTGTCGCGAGTTAGCTGAAAAACTCCGAATCATGGAAGGACACAACTCAACTTCTCTGAGTGCCTCAGACATGTGCTTAGTTCCAGATGTTGTGATCCCTGCTAAGTTCAAATTGCCAGAATTCGAGAAGTACAAAGGCCTCAGCTGTCCTGAGCTTCATTTGAGGATGTACTGCAGAAAAATGGTTGCTCATGCCAAAGATGATAAGCTTATGATCCATTGCTTCCAAGACAGCCTGTCTGGAGCATCTCTAGAATGGTATATGCAGCTCGAATGCAACAATGTTCGTACTTGGCTTGAACTATCTGATGCATTCAAAAAGCAGTACAAGTACAACACTGGCCTTGCTCCTAACCGTACTCAACTTCAGAGTATGTCTCAAAAGGAAAGCGAATCCTTTAAGGAGTACGCCCAACGCTGGAGAGAGCTAGCCGCCAGAGTGCATCCTCCATTGGTTGACCGTGAATTGATCGATATCTTCATGGGTACCCTACAGGGGCAATACTACGAGAAGCTGATCAGCAGCGTATCTTCTGGTTTCTCAGACATGGTAATGGTCGGAGAAAGAATCGAAGAAGGTTTGAAAAGCGGAAAGATCCAAGGAGGTTCTAGCAACCAAGCCAATGTCAAGAAACCTTTCAACGGGTACAAGAAGGGCGAAACAAATGTCGTTTCTGCTGCAAATGGAAACTTTCAACAGAATGCACCTGCGCCAGTTCCCTACTACTAGTATCCCTATGTTGCTGCTGCACAATATGCTCCTATGCCATATCAGCCAGTTCCTCCAATGCCTTATCAGCAGGCCTTTCAAGCTCTATTTCCGCCTCAGATGGCTCATCAACCATGTCCAATGGTTGCGGCTGCGCAGTATGCGCCCAATCCATACCAGCAACCGGCTTATCCACCACGGCCTGGTCAACAACAACAGCGCGCTCCTCAACAGCGTCCACCATATCAACCAAGAGGGTATGATAGGCACATTGATCCCCTGCCTATGTCATACACCAAAATTTTTAAACAACTGACGGCAAAAGGACCTCTTACTTTGAGAGATATGCCACCTCAGACTGGTAATGCCCGGAACTATGATGCCAATGCTCGCTGTGAGTATCACAAAGGCGCTCCAGGTCACACCATCGAGAATTGTCATGCTTTCAAACACTTGATTCAGGATATGATCAACTCTAAGGACCTCACTCTCACTCCGAGAAATGCAAATGTCCAGAATGATCCAATGTCGCCGCACGGTGCTAACAAGTAAAGACATTTGAAGGGGTTGTTGAAGACCAAGCTGAGTAGTCTCCAACTTTGAAGCATTCAATCAAGAGAAGTTCATTCCTCAAATCAAGGCAGCCAGTGCCATTTATGATTTATGCATCCCTGTTGTTTTTTAATGTTTGTTTAAGTACTATTTGCTCTGAACATTGTTATCGTTTGTACTTGGTTATGTTAATGTTATGTTTATGCATGTTTTGAATTAATCTATTCGCATTCGCTCATTATTTATCATTTATCACAAAATCACAAAAATATTCTCTCACTTCACTTTAGCAAATATTTGAGGGAGGATGATGAAAACGAAATACCCATAACTGTTGCGGTATGCTTTCGGATAAAACCTCGTCAATGATGTACATGCATCTATTCAGATCCCCAAACACTTGAGATATAAGGAGTTAACCCCTAGTCAACCACTTCGAGCCTAGAAGTAGGAGTTTCTTTCAGATACAACCCTTACATTTAACCCGGGGTAGGGTAGTTGTTCAGTTAACCTGACTACACCTTCAAGTCGCAAGATGAGACATCCCGTCAGAGGACCATCAACAAATGACTTGGCAGTCACAACATTCAAACAAAAAAAAGGAAAAGAAATGAAAATCACTAAGTTGAGCACCCAAAGGGAGACTTAGTCGAAAAATGAAACAAAGAAAGAACAAATCAAAAGAGGAGCTCAAATCCTCAACAAGACCAAAACAAATATCAATGACCACCAAATCAAGAATCAAAGGGTCACCAGCAAAAAGATGACTGCCATTTTCAAGCGAACTTTGAAGCTTCATCTTCACTCTTGCAATATCAAAACAAACGCATATGTAGAGTTAACTGAACATAGGACTGGAGAACAATACGAAGAAGGGATGGGTACAGATCAAACTTTGAGCCTTATATCCTTTGTTTCTCAAACCATTAACAAGACCACGTTACAACCCTCAAAAGACCTAATTGAGGCACGATTTATTCTGAAAGCATGCTACCAACAAAGTTGCGTAAAATGACTCCCATATATTTGCTAATTTTCAATCTCGATTGCACAGTATTCTTGCTGCATCTTTCACGCACTTTCTAAATCAGCACCTCGTGTGGACTAACGGTCCATCCGTCACACTATCACAATCATTTAAATAAATTGACTTTTTCAAAACTTACATGAACCTTACATTAACATTACCATTTATATATGAACAATTTAATTGCAAATTAGTGCTTGACATCAGTACAATCCTAACAAGGGGCAATCAAAAGAGAAATTTGAACTTCATTGGTGCCAACATGAATCAAGACTACCTCAACAGTCCAATCAGGGACAAAGCATCTTCAACAGCCCAATACGGGGCAATTTAGCTCGAAGTCCATTAATCAGGGGCAAAATTATTCTCAACAGCCCAATCAGGGGCAGATCACCTTCAAAGGCTCAATCAGGGGTAGGTTGTGTCATGGTCATTGTCAAAGCTTCCCCACCAGATTTATTTCAAATACCCTGCAGACAGGGGCAAGCAAACAAGAAGCAGATCGTCCTATCTCTACTCCCCAGCTGAACAGGTAGCCCTTGCTAGACGTTGGCAACCCTTCAAATCAAATCAGTCTTCATACGTCAGTTAAGTCGCTTCGCTCCTCAGCAAGTGACCAAACTTGGAGTGTTCAGATCCATCTTCTGACCATACACCGTCAAAGATCGAGTGTCGGGGAATCAGTCCCTCCACCCACCCAAAGTCCAATCATTATTGGCAACAACCAAACCAAAAGTCCACCAAGCTGGCATCTTTCAATCGCTCATATGCATCATTATGCATCCTCAATGTCATACACATCATTTACATCAATCATTTGTAACATGTGCATCATGTGTATACCTAAACAAAAACATGACTTTTTATTTTTTCCCCAGCTTTTTCAACTTACATCTCAGTGCATAAACATTTGCATCGTATTTCCATCTCTATGGAATACCATTTCAAAAACAATCAAGCATAGTTGCATAATTCAGGATCCAGGATCAACACAAGTTTCCGAGCCTTTCCCCAGCAGAATTCAGGATCATATCGGTCGAAGATTCCAGGCGTCTCCTCGGTAGACTCAATGGTCGTGTTTAAATGTCATTTCACCTTATCATCCTCTGTTGATAAGAGAGTTTATTTTTCAGTCATTCGCCTTATCATCCTCTGTTGATATGAGAGTTTATTTTTCAGTCATTTCGCCTTATCATCCTCTGTTGATAAGAGAGTTTATTTTTCAGTCATTTCGCCTTATCATCCTCTGTTGATAAGAGAGTTTATTTTTCAGTCATTTCGCCTTATCATCCTCTGTTGATAAGAGAGTTTATTTTTCAGTCATTCGCCTTATCATCCTCTGTTGATAAGAGAGTTTATTTTTCAGTTATTTCGCCTTATCATCCTCTGTTGATAAGAGAGTTAATTTTCAGTTTTTCGCCTATCATCCTCTGTTGATAGTGATTCTTTATTTTTCTATTTTTCGCCTATCATCTTCTGTTGATAGTGATTTTATTTTCAGTCATTCACCTATCATCCTCTGTTGATAGTGATTCTTTATTTTTCTGACTTTTGGCATCCATATCGACCCAGTTCGAGTGCCGATATTCGCCTTATCATCCTCTGTTGATAAGTGATTTTATTTTCAGTCATTCGCCTATCATCCTCTGTTGATAGTGATTCTTTATTTTTCTGTCTTTCACCTATCATCCTCTGTTGATAGTGATTCCTTATTTTTTCTGTCTTTCGCCTATCATCCTCTGTTGATAGTGATTCTTTATTTTTCTATCTTTTGGCATCCATATCGACCCAGTTCGAGTGCCGATATTCGCCTTATCATCCTCAATTGATAAGTGATTTTATTTTTCAGTCATTTGTCTTATCATCCTCTGTTGATAAGTGATTTTATTTTTCAGTCATTTGCCTTATCATCCTCTGTTGATAAGTGATTTTATTTTTCAGTCATTTGGCTTATCATCCTCTGGTGATAAGTGATTTTATTTTCAGTCATTTTCCTTATCATCCTCTGGTGATAAGTGATTTATTTTGTCAATTGTTTCTTGCTGTGTCACTCATCATTTCCAGTTTATTTCATTTGTTATTTTCAAATTCTTTTCTTTTCGGACAAATTTGGAGTCTGTTAGTATCTAATTATCTTATACCTTGAAAGATTGAACGCGAGCCAGTTCATCTTACTCGGTCTAAGCCAATTCGATAGGGGCATCTGTCATACCCCAAATTTGTCCTACTTGTATACCATTCGATTTTCGTTTAATCTATATTAAAAAGAAAGAAAAAAGGTCTTTTCTTCTTGTTAAATCGAGTTTGGGGTTTGTGCAAAAAAAATCAGAGTTCATTTTGAGATTGTTGAGTGCGTGTGTGTGGAGTGTGTTGTGTGGAGGTCTTTTATGTGATTATTGCTCTCATTTTCCATAAATCATTTTTATCATAAATCATTTTCTTACATAATGAAAATTCTACAAATAAAATCAAATTCTTAATTTCTCTTTTATTTTTCCACTTTTATTAAAATATCCATACATCCACCCCAATTTCAAATTAACCGATTTTTCGATTTTCCATCTTTTGTTTTTTTTCCAATTACCCTTTTTTATTTTTTTATTTTTATTCTATATGTTGTTTAAATATCAATTATCATCAAACATTAACCTATCACTACTTTTAAGCCCAATAGTCAATTACCTTTTTTTTATTATTCATCTAATTACAAAATTACAAAAAATCTCTTCATTATCTCATTTTTTTTATTACTTTTATTGTTATCCATTTTACTACCTTTAATATTATTATTGATATTACTTATAATTATTATTATTATTTTTTTTAAACCATTGTTATTTTTCTATTATTATCACATTTTTATTATTAGTAATATTATTATTATTTTTATTATTTATTTATTAATCCCTTTGTTATTATTATTATTAGTCCTTGGCATTATTATCTATACAAAAAAATTACAAAAATATTCATCTCATTATCGTTTTCTTATATTTTATTTCCATTTATTGCTATTATTATTATTATTATTATCATTATAGTTTTTTTTAATATTGTTATTATTAGCATTTTTATTTTTTTTGTTTTCTATTCTTATTATTATCCAAACCAAAAATAGCTAACTCAGTAACCTCCACCACACACCCAGCTTTTCCACTACTTGCCAAACGCAATTTCATCTCACTCTTCTTCGTAACTTTTTCGCACAGACACACATGAAATGCAGCACAACTTTTACAAACGGCATATTCCTTTTTGTTGACTCTAATATCGTATAAGCTCACTATATAACAAACTCTTCCATTTTTCTTCATAAAGGGCCAACCTTGTAAACTTCATCATTATTTTTACCAAAACCTGCAAAAGAAATAAAAGGGAAACAAAACCAGAAAAATAAAAATCCAAAACTCAGTTTTCTTCTTTTTCCATAAAACCTAGATCTTCTTCAAACCGATCTAAAATGACCATAAAGCGCAGAAAACCACCCTTACCATATCCATAAAAAAAAGCAAAAAAGCAGAGATAGAGAGAGTGGGCCGCAGAAACAAACCGAAACCCCCTTTCAAAAAAAACTGAAATCAGAACCGAATCTACTGCAAAATCTGAGTAACCACCGTGAATACCATTCTAAAACTATCACCGCTGCCTCCTCCGTCACCCTTGCAACCTGCAAACGCGAACAAAACCTTCGCTCACAAAACTTTCGCTCGTCGAACGAACCGCCCAGCCGCAAACACACAGAAACAAAGCCGTGAATCTGCAGCCCAAAAACCGCGCCATCACCAAGGCCTCCTCCGACCCAAACACCACCAAAACCACCGAACTCAAACACCATCCACCGCCGCCAACCAAGCCGTTCGCAACCTCCACCGCGACGGAAGCAAACCGTGACCCTCCACCGTGAAACCCGTGACTGGTTCAGATCTGCGAGAGAAACAGAGAGGCGCCGCCGGATTTTTTCGCTTCGATAGGGTGGGCTTTTTTTTCGTTTCCATTCTTTTTGACCTCTGTTGTGCGTGTTTTATGAGGAAAGAGGGGTTCACTCTTTGTTATCCCTCTTTTGGTCTTAATTGCTGAACCTTTTTATTTTGTTTATATTTTAATTTCTATATTTTTATTATTTAAATAATACCTTGCTGAATATTGGTTTCTGTAGCACGATTTGTTTTGACTTCTTCCTGCATTCATTTTTTATTTTATTAATTTTTCTCAAAACTTTTTTTGTTATTACTGTATATTATGATGGGTTTAGCCCATTCTATATGCTTTACGTTTACTACATGTGTACCATTACTCACCGCGCATTCTTTCTTTTTTTCTTTAATTCTCTTTTTATCCATTTGTTTGTTTATGTAGTAAGAGATCTTGCTGATGTTTTTGTTCCTATATTTTAATTTTTTTTTTTACTCCTATTTCAATTTAGTCTTATTATTTTCGTTAAAAAAAAAAGAGGTCTTAAAAATTTAGTGAATTATTTGTATTCTTTTTTTTTTGGGCCAATGACTTGACAAAAGGCCATTTTTCGCCCGATTTCATTAAATCGGTGATATTTGGTCAATATGAGGCCCTCCTTGTAGTTAATTTTTTATTATTTTATTATTTCGACAAACAAACATGTAAATTAATTTAATTTATTTTATCTTGATATTATTTGATTATTTATATTCATTATTTTATTTTAATTTAATTCTAGCAATTCAATTTATTTAATTTATTTATTTTCGCACTTTCAAATAACGTTTCGACTCCTTATAGAATGATTCCAATTTTGAATCGATTCTAAGGTAGTTCACGAACTAAATTTCGACGCGTCCCGAAAAAGGTCCAACGCCTTTGAATAGTTGTTCTCGATAAAAAGGTCCAACGCCTTCGAATAGTTGTGTCCCAAAAAAAGGTTCAACGCCTTCGAATAGTTGTGTCCCGACTAAAAGGTCGAACGCCTTCGAACCGTTCAAAACATTGCACACACGCTTCCTCTTGGGCTAACTACAACGAGACCTCTTTATTTCTCGCAATCCCATGTATTTATTTTGTGTTCCCCTCCCATTACTTTGTACGCACTTTATTTTCCGTATTTTGTTTATTCCGAATCCTTGGTCCAACGCCAAGCGATTGCACTTGCACACTCGCACCTTTTTATTTTGTTTCGTTTATTAGGATCTACCTTACTTTGCGAGCCGAGCAGTTCGTGCCTCGCTGACAAACTACAAAATAAACCTCCATTTGCATTTACCCTCTAAACCTCAAAAAACCAAAACGTTTCGATTAGATCCAAACCCTTGATCCAACGTCAAGCGGTCTTAGGAAATAAAGCACTTTAATAAACACGAGAAGATTTGTATGCCACGAGCCTTAAGCGGTGGAAAGGAGGATAATGAGCTCTCGTTACTCGCTCCGATTATTTTCGACGCAAGACGCTCGTCTTGTTGGACGAGATAAACTATTCATAGTCTTTAGTACATTCGACTCCTAAACCCTTTCATCGAAGAAAGGTAATAAAATCAACAACCAATACCCTTAGTAGGCCGAACTACGAGGCTCTGAATTTCCCATTGTAGACGGGAGTACGTAGGCACGAGGATCTCAATCCTTGCCGAGCACCTAGGTTCAATCTAACTTATAATTCAACTCATTTCCCTCTAGCAAGCAATTCGTTTAAGCATAGATATCCTTTCGCGCGCGTTAACTTAGATGGTTCCCATCGAGTACGATGGATGTAGGGGGTGCTAATACCTTCCCCCTACATAACCGACTCCCGAACCCAGGCAATGGTTTCGTTGACCTTTGTCCTCATCCTTCTCTTCCCGGGTTGTATCTATATCTTCCCTTTCCCTCTTCGGGAATAAATAGAATTAGGTGGCGACTCTTCAGTCCGTCCGACGCGCGGCTCCGTCCTTTCGGATCGCGTAAGGTCGTATTTTTCGGGGTACGACACTGTGCTGTAAGTGATACAGACGAATTCAGAATGCATTTGTTTGCTTATTCCCTTATTTTGCGTGGATCGCCCTTTCGGGTTTTCAATCCACCGGGATACCCATTTTTGCCTGAGCTGTCCAATGCGGCTTTTCAACTCAGCGGGTGTACACATTTTTTTTATTTTCCCTTATTTTTGCCCGAGTCTTTTATTCTGTTTTTGACTCCCCGGGATGCCCTATTTTTGCCTGGACTTACATTCTGTTTTTATGTCCAGCGGGTCATTTTATGCGAAGTATTTTTTAATTGCATCTGAATTCACAGGGGACAGGAAATCTTCACCATCCATAGTGTTGAGCATCAGTGCTCCACCGGAGAAAACTTTCTTTACTATGAACGGACCGTCATAATTCGGAGTCCACTTGCCCCTGTGGTCTGTATGAGGAGGAAGGAGTCTTTTCAACACCAGATCTCCTTCTTGGTATTCCCGAAGCCTAACTTTCTGATCAAAGGCTTTCTTCATCCTCTTATGATATAACTGCCCATGACAGATTGCAGCTAATCTCTTTTCTTCGATCAGACTCAGTTGATTGTAACGGGATCGAACCCATTCTGCCTCATTCAACTTGACATCCATTAGTACTCGCAAGGAGGGTAATTCAACTTCAACAGGTAGGACTACCTCCATACCATACACAAGATGATACGGTGTTGCCCCAGTGGACCTTCTGATCGAGGTACGGTACCCATGCAAGGCAAATGGCAGCATTTCATGCCAGTCTTTGTAGGTGACCACCATCTTCTGCACAATTTTCTTGATATTCTTATTAGCTTCCTCCACAACGCCATTCATCTTTGGCCTGTAAGGAGAAGAATTATGGTGTTGGATCTTGAAGTCCCGGCACAGTTTTGCCATCATTTTGTTGTTTAAGTTGGAACCATTATCAGTAATGATTCGTTCGGGTACTCCATATCGACAGATGATGTCTCTTTTTAGGAATCTGGCTACCACTTGCCTGGTGACATTCGCATAGGAAGCTGCTTCAACCCACTTGGTAAAATAGTCAATGGCTACTAGGATGAATCTGTGTCCATTTGAAGCAGTCGGTTCAATCTTGCCAATCATATCAATGCCCCACATGGCAAAAGGCCAGGGTGAAGACATCACATTCAAAGGATTCAGAGGCACATGCACTTTATCTTCATAAATCTGGCATTTATGGCATTTCCTGGCATAAGCACAACAGTCAGCATCCATTGTGATCCAGTAATAGCCTGATCTCAACAACTTTTTAGCCATTGCATGTCCTCCAGCATGGGTACCGAAAGATCCTTCATGCACCTCGTGCATTAACAAGTCTGCTTCTGCCTTATCAACACATCTGAGAAGTACTAGGTCAAAGTTTCTCTTGTACAAGGAACCATCAATATTCAGGAAGAAACTACCAGTTAGCCTCCTTAATGTCTTCTTATCATTGGAAGATGCCCCATGTGGGTATGTTTGATCCTCCAAGAAGCATTTGATGTCATAGAACCAAGGCTTATCATCTTTGGCAAGGTCTGCTGAGAGTACATATGCCGGTCTGTCAAGTCTGGATACTGAAATCCGAGGCACAAAGTTGGCAGCTTGAACTTTGATCATGGATGAAATGGTAGCCAGAGCATCTGCAAACTGGTTTTCATCTTGAGGGATATACTCAAGCTTGACTATTGTGAAGAATGTGAGTAACCTCCTTGTATAATCCCGGTAAGGAATCAGATGCTCCTGGTGAGTATACCATTTGCCATTGGTTTGATTGATTACCAGAGCTGAATCTCCGAATACAGTTAAAGTCTTGATCCTGAGGTCAATGGCTTCCTCAAGACCCATAATACAAGCTTCGTATTCAGCTTCGTTGTTAGTGCAGTTAAAGGTGAGTTTTTCCGAGAAAGGCATGTGAACTCACTTAGGTGTAATGAGTACTGCACCAACACCACGACCATTCATATTAACAGCCCCATCAAACATCATTGTCCATTCTTCCTCCGGGTCAGGCCCTTCAGTGTGAATAGGCTCATCATGATCTTTTGCTTTAATGAACATGATGTCTTCATCAGGGAAGTCAAATCTCATAGGCTGGTAATCATCAATGGGTTGCTCAGCAAGATAATCAGACAATACACTGCCTTTGATGGCTTTTTGAGATGTGTACTGAATGTCATATTCTGTGAGGATCATTTGCCACCTTGCAACCCGTCCGGTAAGTGCTGGATTCTCAAAAATGTACTTGACTGGGTCCATCTTGGAGATCAATAAAGTAGTATGGGTCAACATATACTGTCTCAGTCGGCGAGCAGCCCACGCTAAAGCACAGCAAGTTTTCTCGAGCAGTGAATAACGTTGTTCACAGTCGGTAAAATTTTTGCTTAGGTAGTAAATTGCATACTCTTTTCGACCAGACTCGTCATGCTGGCCCAACACACACCCCATTGACTCTTCTAATACTGTCAAGTACATTATTAGAGGTCTTCCTTCAACTGGAGGCATAAGGATCGGAGGCTCCTGTAAGTATTCCTTGATTTTGTCAAAAGCCCTCTGACAGTCTTCATTCCACCTGACTGTTTGTTCTTTTCTTAATAATTTGAACAAGGGCTTACAGGTTGCTGTAAGATGAGATATGAACCTTGAAATGTAGTTCAATCTACTTAGGAACCCCCGAACTTCTTTTTCAGTCTTCGGTGCAAGCATTTCTTGAATGGATTTAACTTTATCAGGGTCAACTTCAATCCCTTTCTCACTTACAATAAATCCCAGCAGTTTACCAGATCGCACCCCGAATGTACACTTGTTGGGGTTTAACTTCAATTGGTACTTCCTCAAACGCTTGAATAGCTTCAACAGATTCACCAGGTGGTCTTCTTCTGTGAGGGACTTGGCAATCATGTCATCCACATAACATTCAATTTCTTTATGGATCATGTCATGGAATAATGTTACCATAGCCCGTTGATAAGTGGCACCAGCATTCTTCAGTCCGAATGGCATTACCTTATAATAGAATGTGCCCCAGGGTGTGATGAAAGTTGTCTTCTCCATGTCTTCAGGTGACATCTTGATCTGATTATATCCTGGAAATCCATCCATGAAGGAGAACACCGAGAACTGAGCCGTGTTGTCGACCAATACATCAATGTGAGGTAAAGGGAAGTCATCTTTCGGGCTGGCTCTGTTCAGATCCCGGTAATCCACACACATCCTCACTTTTCCATCTTTCTTAGGCACAGGTACAATGTTAGCAACCCACGGCGGGTAACTAGTTACAGCAAGGAAACCGGCGTCCCACTATTTTTTTACCTCTTCTTTTATCTTCATTGCCATATCCGGGCGAGTACGGCGCAACTTTTGTTTTACTGGAGGACAGTCTTCTTTTAAGGGCAGCTTGTGCATAACAATGTCGGTATCCAGACCTGGCATGTCCTGATAAGACCAAGCAAAGACATCCACATATTCCCGAAGCAAGTCAACAAGTTGCTCTTTCACTGAACCTTGCAGGCGGGCCCCGATTTTCACTTCTTTCAAGTCTTCTTCTGTACCAAGAATAACCGTCTCAACCTCCTCCTGATGAGGAGTGATAACCTTCTCCTCTTGTCTCAACAACCTGGCTAGTTCTTCAGGTAGCTCATAATCTTCTTCAAACCCTTCATCGGCTTGATTAATCGGATTGTCAAAGTTATACAAAGTCATAGCGGTGTTGTTGTCGGTGCAGTCTGGAGGGCACTCTCTGCAAGGGTTTAGATTTGTTCATTTTAGTGATCAGTTTTATCTTGTTTAGAAAAAGTGAAAATGAAGTTATTATTTTGAAAACATTGCCATTTTATTTTTGTACAAAAAATGAAAAATGAAAAACAGTGAGCGGAAAAGAAAAGACTCATTTGCAAAAGATGTCTTGATATTTATTAATTGATCATTTGCACAAAATACAAGATGGCCCGATTACAAAATGAGCCCTGAATCTTGGGCAAGATGTAGGACTTGATGCATGCTTAAAGACAGGAAATAATAAATACTCTGTAGGAGTAACTCTTATAATTTCCTGGGAAGACCAGTTTGAGACATGGTTCCCCGGGATCCTTGGACGTATCCAATTTTCCAGGTTGCGCTCGTCTTCTGACTCATCTTCCAAACTGTTCACAGCATCCGGGGTGAGCATTCCCCCGCTGACAAACTTGGGCTCCTTTGCGGCCTCTGGTTGATCTTATCGAGTTTGTCTGTAACCCAACCCGAATCGGTCTTCTTTCTTCTCAACTGGCAGCAGCTTGCCCCAGCCTTGGGCGGTACCCTCCTCAACAACCTTCCGGGCCTGTTGATATGATGTGATGGAAGTCCCAGACACAGCAGATGCTTCATTAATATTAAGGGCTTAAAACCCTTGACTCATGGTCTCATGGATCTCCCTATCCATTTCTATGTACTTATACGTAGCCAGATGGCTAACAAAGATGTCTTCTTCCCCACAGATGGTGATGATTTGGCCTTCCCACTCGAATTTTAACTTCTGCTGAAGGGTAGACGTAACAGCGCCAGCGGCGTGGATCCAAGGTCTACCCAACAAACAGTTGTAGGCCGGCTGTATGTCCATCACAAAGAATGTAGTTTTGAAGGTTTGTGGTCCAATCAACACAGGCAGATCAATCTCTCCAAGCACTGATCTTTTAGAGCCATCAAATGCTCTTACCACCAAATTACTCGGATGCAATGCCAAGCCATCATACTCCAGCTTCACTAAGGCCTTCTTTGGTAGAACATTGAGTGACGACCCAGTATCCACCAGTACTTGAGACAGAACAGTACCCTTGCATTCCAGGGTGATATGTAAAGCCTTGTTATGGTTGCGTCCCTCCGTTGTTAAGTCAGCATTGGTAAAGCCCAGTCCATGACTGGTGTTGACATTTGCAACCATAGTTTCTAGCTGATTAACAGTAATCTTCTCCGGCACGTATGCTGCGTGCAGGACTTTCAACAATGCGTTCCTGTGAGCTTCGGAACACATCAACAGTGATAATATGGAGATTTTGGAGGGTGTTTGGTGAATCTGGTCCACCACCTTGTAATCACTCCTTTTTATGATTCTCATGAACTCGTCTACATCTTGTTCAAAAGATGTCTTCTGAGTGTCTTTTGCAGTTGGCTCTTCAGATGCCACATTCTTTCCCTTTGCCTTGGCAGCAGCTTCTGCTTCAACATTAGGTCTTTGTGTTTGTGAGGCAAAAAGGCATCCGCTTCTGGTGAAGCCTCCGCCTCCCCCAACATTATCAATTTGTGGTGAAGAGGTTGACGAATCCAGAGTGATTTTCTCCCCGTTGCAGTAAAGATCAGAGCCATAATGCCAAGGTATGGCATTACTGCTTTCATAAGGAACAGGCCCAGGTACTATAATGGTAACTAGACTGATTGCTGCAGAGGAAGGTACTGTAATGGTGTGCGGATCATAGTAGATAGTGACCGGAGATCTGGAAGGAAGTGCCACAGTTTGCTGTTGGAAATTGCTACTGGGAGGAACATTTGATGGGTCGTAGAAAATTGTAACTGTCGAGACATCTTCATTAAATTTTGCTGGTGTTGTAGAAGATTCCTTTGGTAAAATGGATGTTGATGTTGTAGAAGAAACAGTTGTTGAAATTTGACTTGTTGAAATGATGGGAGGAGTAATTGTTGGTGATGTTGATGAATCGGTAGGAATGATTGTTGTTGTTGTTGTAGGAGAATCTGTAGAAAGAAGGATTGTTGGTGTTGTAGGAGATTCCATTGTTGCTGAAACAAAAGTTGCTGAAGGAGTTGTTGAAGTAATTTGTAAAATCCCATCTTGGATAAGGCCATCTATGCCAGTCTTTAGCTTGTCACAACCATTACTAGCTATATTGCACAACTCACAGCAGGCCCCACAGCCTGGGAACACTTGGCATCTTAAAAGTTGAACTTTGACTTCAACCAGTGGTGTTAGAATTTGTGCAACATTATCAATCAATGTAGATGGTTGGTCCTCTTCAATAGCATTAATCCTAGGCCCACCATGATTAGGCATAGGATTTCTGTTGATGTTCGGAGGAGGTGCAAAATTGAGAGCTTTAGAATCGACTAGATCTTGTACCTTCATCTGTAAGGCCCTACACTTCTCAGTATTATGACCAGGTGCATTGGAGTGGAAGGCACACCTGGCATTGACATCATAATTCTTTGGGAGATTAAGGGGATCTGGTGGTGCCAACGTCCTTAACTCAACCAGGTTAAGCTTCAGGAGTTGTGGCAATAAGGCAGCATATGGCATAGGGATAGGATCAATCACCCTATTTACCTAAGATGGCCTCTGTTGGAAGGGACGCTGCTGTTGGTTGCTATTGTTGTTGTTGTAGGTTCTCTGTTGCGGAAAATGAGATGGTTGCTGATAGTGATGTTGTTGTTGTTGTTGAGGATATGATGATTGTTGTGGAACTGGAGCTGGGATGGTAACAACTGCTACTGACCTGTGGGAATACTAGAGCCTGCCCCTGCTTGTATGAATAGAATTTGTTTCACCCGCCCTCCGGGGTCCCGCAAAAGGTTTTCTGGGATTGCTGGAGGAACTTGCACCATTGTCGGAGATTTTGCCCATCTTCAAGAGACTTTCAATCCTTTCACCAGCTATGACCACATCAGCAAAACTGGTAGAGGAGAAGGCAGCAAGTCTATCAATATAAGTCCCTTGCAATGTGTTCATGAACATGTCAGCCATTTCCCTTTCTGACATGGGTGGTTGGACAGCAGCAGCAAGCTGTCTCCATCTCTGAGCATAATCCCGGAAGCTCTCTCTAGAAGACTGAGACATGCCCATTAGAAGAGTTCTATTGGAGTCATGTCCAGGTTGTACTGATATTGTCGGATGAAGGCCTCAGCCAAGTCCTTCCTGTTGGTGTAAGCCCTAGAGGCCAATACTTTTTGGTACTTGTATCGGATTATTCGTTTAATAATAAAAGGCATTTCTTTATTATGTTTGTCTTTCAGAATAATAAAGTCCCTAGAATAGTTAGTCTGTTTAATGAAATGTTAAGTGTGACTTAATCATGAGATCCCATTAAACATAAAGACATTATTCTTAAAATATCCGTAGTCAAGCTTTATTTCAAAGTGGGATAACATTAAAGCATTGAGACTATTATGAAGATAGACTGATGATCACATCTCATGGATCATGGATAAAGAGTTATCAAGTCTTGACATAGGTATAAATATTAGGAGTAATATTTATACCGGATTGACCCGCTATGAGAATACTACATAGTATGTTATGCAAAGTGTCATAAGTTATTCTCATGGTGATAATGGTGTATTACCACCCTTCGACCTGAAACCACTATGGACCCTAGATGTAGAGTCGGGTGCTTTATTGCTGATCAAACATTATCCGTAACTGGATGATCATAAAGACAGTTGATGGGCACTCCACGAAGCATGCTGAGGGACATGAGTGTCCTAGATGGAATTTGCCAATCCTGCATAACAGGAGAAATGTCTAAGGGCCCAATATTGAACTGGACAAGGATGACACAGTGTATGCCTTGTGTTCAATATAGACATAGGGGCAAAAGGGTAATTGTACAAACATATATTATCACGAAAAAGGTTTTGTCAGATCACATGACATTTTCGTGACTTGGGTAGCAGTGATGTGTTGCTAGATACCGCTCACTGTTTATTATGTTAAATATATAATTTAATATAATTACCAACGTTACGAAATCCTACAGGGTCACACACATAAGGATAGTTTGATGAGAGATAGAGAAATCAAAGGAACACCGTAAGGTACGGTGCACTTAAGTGAAAATAGAAATTCGGATAATATAATAATAATTATTGTTATTTTATAATGGTTATAAAATAATAAATAAAATAAATATATTTATTATAATAATAGTTATTATAATAATATATAATATTATTATGGATCATGTGAATTGGGCTTTTAGCCCGCAGCCCACAAGAGAGTCTATAAAAGGAACCCTTGTGATGAAGCTTTCACTTGATGCAATTTCGTTTTTGATTCTCTTTTCTCACTCAAATAATTCCGTTCGTAAAGCAGCTAGCACTGTGACCGGAAGCTGTTCGTGTGGACTGAGTAGAGGCGTTGCACTTCATCAACGCTTGTGATCGCTGCATCAAAGATCTGAATCGCCACAAAGAGGTAACGATTCTATCACTGACCATGCTCATTCGTAAGGATCACTAAAGGAAAATTTTTGTTTTCCGCTGCGTTTAGATCGCAATTTTCCTTCAGTGGTATCAGAGCCACTTACGAAACCATGGATCTGATAGCTGTTAAATTTCCGTTTTTTTTTTTCTGTATTTGATTCGATTAAAACACAGAACGAATTTAACAATAAACGATTAATTAAATTTGGCATCTGTTGTGTACGATTTGGATGATTGATGTTGATTATGCTTCAGAAACCGACATTAGTATGGTGAAGTTGTGCGATACATTGATCATCCATAGGTTACACAATTAGATCGATCACTTTTATATAAGATATAAGAAATTCTGATGCAAAGATGGTATATGGGATATACTGTTTTGATTTCATCCATTCAATCACATAAGGATTGTAATTCTTTTGAAAGATCATCATTTTCATTCGCTTCGGAATCCGACGTTAGTATGGTGAAGCAATGACATGTTGATCTATCATATTGAGTTATCAATCGAGTTGTGTTTGACGGCATGAAATTGTTGCATTAGGATTAATGGCAGTACAAGTGTTGTATTGCCGTAGACTTTTCCGGTTGGGGTTGTAAATGCACAAAAGTTGTGCAGGAAACGACGTGAAATACAATGAAGTGTTCATAAAATTTTTCGTCGGGGCGCTGCCCCTAACAACCCCGCAAGGAGGCGCTGCCCCCTTGACCCCCGTCCGCTGAACGGTCAGCAGAACCACCGTCCGCTGACCGGGCAGCGGAACCCCCGGCTAAGTCTGCAAAGTGTGATCAATCAGCCGGAATTTAATTTAGTTTATTTAATTATCGGAATTTTAAACTAATAATAAAAGTGTGTTTATTATTATTTATTTGTGGTGATCAGTTATGGCCTTAGTTTATCCTTTGTTATTGTTTTGGGATTTTTAAATACGGCCTGCGTGTCGTGCCTCTCTCTCAATCTCTTTATGTAACTTCTTTTCTCATCTCACTCCCTCGTATGTAAAACGAGTTTTCTTATATGTAATGTAATATTATGTTATGAAGAAAAAAGAAGTATTCAATATTAAAGGAGGATAACCTTGGAGATCATGCTTGGAGAAGCTTAGATCGTTATTAGGTTAGCTTAGGTTCTCTCATTGGCTTGAGAGAACAATTGCGTTAGGGGCCATAATCGTATCTTTTTATATGTATGTTGATGCATGTAATTGTATGTTGATGCATGTGAGAGACGTTTTGCATGTTAAGCCGGTGAGATCAAACTAATAACAAATTCCCTCAAAATTAAATATTAAGTTTATGCTTTCCAATTTTTAGCACTCATCAAGACTAGTATCGAGCATTGTAGGTTTCGCCTACGCGAGGTGCATGTTCTATATTAGTAAGGTGTGATGGGATAATTGTAATATCCAATTGCTAAAACAATGGGTCAAACTTAACTAAACAAATTATAATAAGATTATACATGTTTAGAAGCAAGAATTGGGAATGATTCATGTGATGGATCAGAATAAGGAGTTATTCACCCAATTGAAAATATTCGAGAGTTGTATGAGATACAATTGGAAGGAGTTCCTACCTAAATAACTTAGTTTTGTGTAATCAGCCTAACGCTGACTTAAAACAAAGTGAAACATGGATCTCGACCCACTAGAAAGTCTTCCAACGGGATTTTCCGAATCAAATGATGAGGGTCATTTGTTTTGAATAAAATAGTGGGAGCATATTTGATTAAAGGCCTAATTAAATATGTTGTTTTAATGATACTTATATTTTCATATTTCTCTTGTAGATTACCATGACAACAAACACATCGAACAATATTTTGCGATCCATCCTAGATAAGGAAAAATTGTCTGGGACAAATTTCCTGGATTGGCACCGTAATCTGAGGATTGTCCTCAAGCACGATAAGAAGCTGTATGTCTTGGAGACACCAGTTCCTGAGGAGGAACCTCCTAGTTCTGCACCAAAGGCAGAAAGAGATGCTTATAAGAAGCATTTCGATGATGCCAATGAAACCGCTTGCCTCATGCTTGCTACCATGAACTCTGAGTTGCAAAAGCAACACGAGAACATGTCTGCGTTCGATATGATCGGACATCTGAAAATGCTTTATCAAGAGCAAGCAAGAAATGAGAGGTTTCAGGTTTCAAAGTCCCTTTTTAACAGCAAGTTAGCTGAGGGAGCCCCTGTAAGTCCCCATGTACTCAAGATGATTGGGTATGTGGAGAACCTTGACAGATTAGGGTTTCCCCTTGGAAAAGAACTTGTGATTGATCTGATCTTGCAATCGTTGCCAGAGAGCTTCAGTCAGTTTGTCCTGAATTTCAATATGAATGACTTGGACAAAAGTCTTCCAGAACTGCTAGGCATGTTGAGAACTGCTGAGCAGAATATGAAGACAAAAGGGAAATCCATTCTGATGGTCAGTAATGGAAAGAAACAGAACAAGAGGCCCATCAAACAGGGTGGTAGAGGGAAAGGCAAGGAAGTTGCCAAACCCAAACCCACTCCTCCTGTTTTGAAGCCTAGTGGAGGAATAGAAAAGGAGGGCACTTGCTTCCATTGCGGTAAGACCGGACATTGGAAGAGAAATTGCCCAAAGTACCTGGAAGATAAGAAAAATGGAGTAGAGACTTCAAATTCAGGTATTTTTGTTATTGAAATTAATTTATCTACTTCTGCATCATGGGTATTAGTTACTGGATGCGGTTCTCACATTTGTACTAATGTGCAGGGGCTAAAAAGGAGTAGAGATTTGGCAAAAGGTGAAGTTGACCTACGAGTTGGCAATGGAGCAAAGGTTGTTGCTTGATGCGTCCGCAAGCGCACGGATTTATCGAAGTAATATAAAAGATTGTCGAACCACAGAGACCAATGTCAACCTACCGTTATCTATCGTTACTTTGTAAAGCTAAGGCTAATTGTTTTTTTATGGTTTAAGGGAAACTAGAACTGAAACTAAAATAAATCTAAGAAAGAAAATAAGAATAAAACGAGGCCGAGATATGAATTTCGCGCTCCTAAGGGACTTTATAGAATTCGGTACTAATTACGACTATAGCTAGTTCTGTAGAATATATCAGCTTAAAGACTCTGCCTCACGCTCTCGCGGTCTTAACTAAAGCCACACTTCCTAATCCCAAGATTTTGCTCTCGCTCGCCCGGTAACTAAGAAACGTGTTTTGAAAGCTAATAATATCCTAAACGTCTCTAAAGCGCTCTCGCTGTATTTAGATAAGTTGCCTAATTTCTACTATCCGGTTCGATCCCCACGCTCTCGCTGTGCCGGTTCTAACCTTAATTAGTTTCTCACTCTCGTGACAAAACCGTGTTAAATAACATCTCACTCTCGTGACAATGCTAATTAAGTTACGCATAGAAATTATAACCAAAACATAATTGTAGTTATTAATTCGCACCTATTATTTTCTACCGAGTCCCGTCGGTAACGACGGTCCTCATACGCCGGACTCTAAATAATTTAGCTACTCATTTTTATTAACCCAACAGACAGATACAAAACGAAATAAATAAATATTAAAGCATGCATTATATAATAATAATAGAAAATTAACATAAATAAATAATTAAACTTAATATAAATGCAAAAATAAAAACCTGGATAATTAAATTCTTAAACTCCTTCTTCCACAGATTGGCAAGCTCGGAGTTTCGGAATCGGAATCTAAATAAAGTACGAATTCTGAAGCTAGAAAGAAATTAATTGAAATAACAATTTCCTAATGTTGGAAATTGTTATTTAATTGGGTTGGAAATAGAAACAGAAAAATAAATAAAAACAAGGCTGGAAAAATAATTGGGTTGAAAGAAAAATGGCAGAGCTTCCGCATAAAAATGCAGAATAAAACTCTGTAAATTATTCCTAGAACTTGTACTATTTATAGAATAATTATTGGGCTGAATTTTTGGACCTTTGTTGCTTGGGCCTTGCTGAATTGGTGGAGAGAATGTAGGTACGTGGCAACAAAATAGGAGAAGCTTTCTTCACGTAGTACCTTGACGAAGTCTGAGTCAAAAACCTACTTTTACCCTTGTCACGGTCGTGACAGGGCTTTCACGTTCGTGGCTTTTGGCTTTTAAGTGTCACGGTCGTGACACTACTCTCACGGTCGTGATGGCTCATTTTGGGGTGTCACGGTCGTGACAGGTCCATCACGATCGTGACAGCCTTCTTAACTTATCCAAAAATGTAGATCTTTCCGTTAGCTTTTCAGCGCTTCGAACGGGGCGTCGTTTCGATTTACGGTTCAAAAGTTACGGCCATTTTCGTCAGACTACTTTTTGTATGCGAATTGTTCCATTTCTCGCCTGATTTGCTTCCTTTCTTCGCATACGACTCTTAAATGGTTGAATACCTAAAACAAACAAAATAAACAAAATACCAACATAATATGGTGCAAATAAGAGTCAAAACGAGTACAAAATATGCATTAATAAAGTCAAATAAACGATGTATTTTCACGTCATCACTGCTTTAGCTGTAGGAACTTATGTTTTAACTTTACCTAGTGGTTTAATAATTCAGTTAGAGAACTGTTATTATGTACCTGCAATTAGCAGGAATATTATTTCCGTTTCTTGTTTGGACAAGTTTGGTTTTTCATTCATAATAAAGAACAATTGTTGCTCCATTTATTTGAATGATATATTCTATGCTACTGCAAAAATGAATAATGGACTATATGTCCTTGATCTTGAAATGCCAATTTATAACATTAATACTAAAAGGTTGAAACCTAATGAGTTGAATCCAACTTACCTTTGGCACTGTCGATTAGGCCACATAAATGAGAAACGCATTTCCAAACTCCATAAAGATGGACTCTTGGACTCTTTTGATTATGAATCATATGAGACATGCAGATCTTGTTTAATTGGAAAGATGACAAAGTCCCCATTCACAGGAAAAGGTGAAAGGGCTAATGATCTTTTGGCACTCATACATACTGATGTATGTGGACCACTGAACATACCAGCCAGAGGAGGTTTTCAGTACTTCATCACTTTCACTGATGACTTCAGTAGATACGGATATGTGTATTTAATGAAACACAAATTTGAGTCCTTTGAAAAGTTCAAGGAATTCAAGAATGAAGTACAAAACCAACTAGGGAAGAATATTAAAGTTCTTCGATCAGATCGAGGCGGTGAATATTTAAGCCTAGAATTTGATGACCATCTAAAAGAGTATGGGATTCTATCCCAACTTACTCCTCCTGGAACACCACAATGGAATGGTGTATCTGAGAGAAGAAATCGAACCTTGTTAGACATGGTCCGATCCATGATGAGTCACGCCGATCTTCCAAACTCCTTTTGGGGACATGCATTATTAACAGCAGCTTACACACTTAACCGTGTTCCATCCAAAAAGGTTGATAAGACACCATATGAGATATGGAGTGGTAAGAAACCACATATGTCTTACATGAAGATTTGGGGTTGCGAAGTTTACGTCAAACGACAAATTTCAACCAAGCTTGAGCCCAAATCTGACAAATGCTTATTTGTGGGATATCCTAAAGAAACAAGAGGATATTACTTCTACAATCCTTCTGAGGGCAAAGTGTTTGTCGCTCGAACTGGAGTCTTTCTGGAAAGGGATTTTATTTCCAAAGGAAACAGTGGGAGGAAAATAGAGCTTGAAGAAATTCAAGAATCACAAAACATTGAAACACCTATGGAGGAACTAGAGCAGGAAACACAAGTAGTTGTGGAAGAGCAACCTGCTCAAGTAGAACAAGACCAGCGTAGGTCAAGCAGGACACGTCACCAACCTGAGAGATATGGATATCTCATAAGTGATCAGGGTGATGTATTACTCATGGATCAAGATGAGCCTGTGACCTACAAAGAGGCCATAACTGGTCCTGAGTCTGAGAAGTGGCTAGAAGCCATGAAATCTGAAATGGATTCCATGTACACAAACCAGGTTTGGACCTTGGTAGAACCTCCTATAGGAGTTAACCCTATAGGATGCAAGTGGGTCTTCAAGAAGAAGACTGACATGGATGGTAAGGTACATACCTATAAAGCAAGACTGGTTGCAAAAGGCTATAAACAAATTCATGGGGTTGACTATGATGAAACCTTTTCACCAGTTGCAATGCTTAAATCTGTTCGGATTTTACTTGCCATCGCTGCATATCATGATTATGAAATATGGCAGATGGATGTCAAAACTGCTTTCCTTAATGGGAATCTTCTTGAGGATGTGTACATGACACAACCTGAAGGATTTGACATACCACAAGATGCCCAAAAGATATGCAAGTTACAGCGATCAATCTATGGATTGAAGCAAGCTTCCAGAAGCTGGAATCTTCGTTTTGATGAAACCGTAAAACAATATGGATTCATCAAAAATGAAGATGAACCTTGTGTCTACAAGAAGGTTAGTGGGAGCATGATCGTGTTTCTGGTATTATATGTAGATGACATATTACTCATTGGAAACGATGTCCCTACCTTGCAACAAGTGAAGACTTGGTTAGGGAATTGTTTTTCTATGAAAGACCTAGGTGAAGCAGCCTATATATTAGGAATTAGGATCTATAGAGATAGATCACAAAAACTGCTTGGCCTAAGTCAGAGTACATACATAGATAAAGTGTTGAGACGCTTTAATATGCATGATTCCAAGAAAGGATTCATACCTATGCAACATGGTCTGTGTTTATCAAAAACACAATCCCCTTCAACTAAGGAGAAAGGGATCGCATGAATAAGATTCCATATGCATCTGCAATAGGATATATCATGTATGCCATGTTATGTACTCGACCAGATGTCTCGTATGCATTAAGTGCAACGAGTAGGTACCAATCTGATCCCGGTGATGCTCACTGGGTAGCTGTCAAGAATATCCTTAAGTACTTGAGAAGGACTAAGGATTCATTCTTGATATATGGAGGTCAGGAAGAGCTTGATGTAATTGGTTACACTGATGCTAGCTTCCAGACAGATAAGGATGATTTTAGATCACAATCTGGTTATGTGTTCTGTCTCAATGGTGGCGCTGTGAGCTGGAAAAGTTCAAAGCAGGAAACAGTTGCTGATTCTACAACTGAGGCCGAGTATATTGCTGCCTCAAATGCAGCAAAGGAAGCTGTTTGGATCAAGAAGTTCATTAGTGAACTTGGCATAGTCCCTAGCATTGTGGATCCCATTGGTTTATATTGTGATAACAATGGTGCTATCGCACAAGCTAAGGAGCCTAGATCTCACCAACGATCCAAACACATACTTAGGCGTTATCACCTCATTCGAGAGATAATCGATCGGGGAGATGTGAAGATATGCAGAGTACCTACACTTGACAATATCGCTGACCATTAACAAAGCCTCTTGCGCAACAGAAGCATGATGGTCATACTAGATCTATGGGTATTAAGGGTATGCCTAATTGGCTCTAGTGCTAGTGGGAGATTGTTGGTGTAAGCCCTAGAGGCCAATACTTTTTGGTACTTGTATCAGATTATTCGTTTAATAATAAAAGGCATTTCTTTATTATGTTTGTCTTTCAGAATAATAAAGTCCCTAGAATAGTTAGTCTGTTTAATGAAATGTTAAGTGTGACTTAATCATGAGATCCCATTAAACATAAAGACATTATTCTTAAAATATCCGTAGTCAAGCTTTACTGCAAAGTGGGATAACATTAAAGCATTGAGACTATTATGAAGATAGACTGATGATCACATCTCATGGATCATGGATAAAGAGTTATCAAGTCTTGACATAGGTATAAATATTAGGAGTAATATTTATACCGGATTGACCCGCTATGAGAATACTACATAGTATGTTATGCAAAGTGTCATAAGTTATTCTCATGGTGATAATGGTGTATTACCACCCTTCGACCTGAAACCACTATGGACCCTAGATGTAGAGTCGGGTGCTTTATTGCTGATCAAACATTATCCGTAACTGGATGATCATAAAGACAGTTGATGGGCACTCCACGAAGCATGCTGAGGGACATGAGTGTCCTAGATGGAATTTGCCAATCCTGCATAACAGGAGAAATGTCTAAGGGCCCAATATTGAACTGGACAAGGATGACACAGTGTATGCCTTGTGTTCAATATAGACATAGGGGCAAAAGGGTAATTGTACAAACATATATTATCACGAAAAAGGTTTTGTCAGATCACATGACATTTTCGTGACTTGGGTAGCAGTGATGTGTTGCTAGATACCGCTCACTGTTTATTATGTTAAATATATAATTTAATATAATTATCAACGTTACGAAATCCTACAGGGTCACACACATAAGGACAGTTTGATGAGAGATAGAGAAATCAAAGGAACACCGTAAGGTACGGTGCACTTAAGTGAAAATAGAAATTCGGATAATATAATAATAATTATTGTTATTTTATAATGGTTATAAAATAATAATAAAATAAATATATTTATTATAATAATAGTTATTATAATAATATATAATATTATTATGGATCATGTGAATTGGGCTTTTAGCCCGCAGCCCACAAGAGAGTCTATAAAAGGAACCCTTGTGATGAAGCTTTCACTTGATGCAATTTCGTTTTTGATTCTCTTTTCTCACTCAAATAATTCCGTTCGTAAAGCAGCTAGCACTGTGACCGGAAGCTGTTCGTGTGGACTGAGTAGAGGCGTTGCACTTCATCAACGCTTGTGATCGCTGCATCAAAGATCTGAATCGCCACAAAGAGGTAACGATTCTATCACTGACCATGCTCATTCGTAAGGATCACTAAAGGAAAATTTTTGTTTTCCGCTGTGTTTAGATCGCAATTTTCCTTCACTTCCAACATCTTACGGTGGCCCTAGTCAAATGCGAATACCATTCTCTCGAAGCTCCAATCAGACTGTCCTCAAAGTAGAACATCCATAACTTTTCATCCATGGTATAAGCCTTGAGCCAACCCAAGAAAGATTGCAGATGAGTGCGAGGACAGGAGGTACCATTGTACTTTTCAAAGCATGGGGGTTTGAATTTGTGGGGAATCCTTACCCCATCCATTAGTCCCATATCCATCACGTCGAAACCCAAAGAATTTTGAGATTCCAAAGATCTTAACTTTTCAGCAATCTCGTCCAATCTTCTGTCATATACCTCATCTCCAGCCCCTATAACAGTAAACTGTTCTTCTTGGGGATCCTCTTGCAGGATCCTGCCCCCAGCAGTATTACCTTGACCATTCCTTGGGATGTTAACTTCTGGATTCAGATGAGGTCCATACTCCGGTGGGTCAATACGAGGCTGGCCCCGTTCATTGTTGCTGGTTCCTCCTGTTCCAAGATGAGGCTCCTCAGGAGTTTGTCTTTCCACCAGCTCTCTTAACCTTTCTTGACTCTGGGCTAAGCCAGTCATCACTGCCATAAACTGAGACATCTGATTTCTCATCTATACTCTTTCATTGGCCATCTGATTTCTTACTTCAGTCAGGTCCTGCTGTACTTGCTCCATTTGAATGCCGGGAAGGTTGTTACGAGTCGGGTATCGGTGCGTGCGGTTGACAGGGAACACTCGGCGACGAGCAATGTTTCCTGAGATCACAACAAAGTTAGAACCAATAATAATAACAAAACCTACAAAACAAAAACAAAGTTAGTATGCAATGCAGTATGCTTATTTGTTTTACAAGGTATCCGGTTCGGTTCTTGGTTTTGACCTTTCTAGACCTCGAGGAAGATGCTTGATGTTGTCGAGAGAAAACCCAAATGAAAACAAACTAAAATACATTACAAATGATGAACAATACATAGTTTGTTTTAGAATACATGCCCATGGAGGGTCAAAATACATCAAAATGGAAATTACATCAAACAGGAACAAACAACAAGCAAAGAATCAGACATCCAGTCCAAACTCATCTTCTCTGACCTCCTTCAGGAGTGCCTTAGTCACTGGACCAGCTGGGTGCTCTGTAATGGTCCTAATGAGGAGGTTCCTGGTAGCAATGGCAGTAGTCAGCTTCTTATGTCTGTCCTGGTCCTTTGATCTCTACAATCCTGCTCTGAGCTTCAGTTCTGATATCTCTTTCTGTGCAGCCAATAGAGCTTCCTGATGCTTCTTCTCATTAGCCTCTAGTTGTTCAATCTTGGCTTGAGTCTTCTGGTCTTCTTGTGTACGGGCTTCGGTGATCCTGACCCACCTAGCCTGACTCTCTTGCAGATAGTGCTCAGCCCTAGCTTTCTGAATCTTGGCCTCTTTACAGGCATTCTTCAATATCTGTTCCCCAGCCCTTGCTTTCCTTATGTAGTCTTCTGTCTTTTCAATTTTGGCAAGGTGCTCAACCCTGAGCTTTTCCAATCTCTCAATGTCCAGACGACCATCACTTCTTTCCCAAAGAGTCTTCTTCAAGGCTTGAGATAGCTGCTCATTCCTTTCCTTCAACTTTTCAAATTCCTCTAGGCTAACTGTTGCTGCAGGCTATACTGTAGATGGCCCAGGTATGTCTTCCAAGGTGAAAGGCATTCTGGTAATCTGAGCTCTAGTACGGGACCAGTATGAGTACTGAGCTGAAGAAACATTGTTACATCTTCCAAGAATAGCTACCCCTTTTGTCTGGATGTTGTCCCAAGCCCAGGATGCTTGTCTGACAACAGCTGAATTAGGTTGCACTTCACAATATAGGGTCTCAGCTAAATCCTGTCCTCTGGGAGGGTGAACCAAGGCATAACCTAGTTGTCTCTTAAACAGTAAAGGATTGTAGTTGATGCAACCCTTCACTCCTATCAGAGGCACATTTGGGTATTGTCCGCAGCTGGTGATAATGTCCTTGCCCTTGGTGCTCTAGGTGCACCATCTGATATCATCTGAAGTCAAGGCAATGAACCTCTTGGCCCAATTCTTCTGCTGGTGAGGGTTCAAGAAAGCATCTGATTTAGGCAGGTGTCTGAGCAGCCAGGTGTAAAACAAAGGAGCACAACATCTTACCAACTTCCCCCTTTGTTTCTCATTCCTCTGATGGATGGAATAGTAGAAATCTCCTAGCAATGTAGGTATTTGGTTCTTCAGAAGAAACAGATGGATGGCATTCTTGCTGACAAATTTAGGCTCATCTGCAAACAGTATAGCCCCATATATGCTGAGGGCTAATAATGCACAGACTGCCCTCCACTCTCCCAATGAAACCTTCAGGATGGCCTGGGAAATCAAGAAGTCCAAATGCAAACCAGGAATCCCAGCTTTTGTTGTCATACTTTGCTCAATAAGGGCAGGTTCCAAGTATAATGCCCTTGCTATCTCTTCACTCCTAGGAGCAGTCATCTCTGGGTTGAAAGGGATTCCACCTCTGTTAGGTACTTCAATCAATAAAGAAAACTCTTCCAGCAGAGGCCCTAACTGAAAGTCTGGAAAGGTGAAACATCTCAATGGAGGGTCATAAAACTGCAAGCATGTGTGGATCATGCTCCTCTAAGAAGGATCAAGGTCCATAACCACATCCAAGATACCCCCATAGTGTTCTCTAAACAGTGGGATGTGGTCAGGTGTGATAAGTGATTGGACCTGCCTGATACCAGTCAACACAGGCTCAAAAAAGTGGTAGGATATGTTGCTCTTCCTGGGAGTAGCCATGAATGTTGTTGAAGAAGCTGAAGATAAGTGTTGATGAAGATCATAGACTGAGATGCTGAAGGTGGACCACTGACAGACTGGTGTAAACACCCCAAATTTTCCCTCACCCATTCACACCATGGCTTGTGATCATTTCATGTGCATAAATCCAATCATACCATCTCATAGTACATTTTTGATTCACTGCATAGATTCAAAGTCATCTGCATCTAGGGTTTGTGATCTGAGCAATCCAAGAGCTTCTTGAGCCACTCCAAAGGCCATCAATCACTTCAAGAGGGTCCTTGTAGATTCAAGCATCATATTATATCCTCTCAAAGTCAAGAATGCCAAAGAATCACAAGAACTGAGAATGGCATGGAAGTAGAGCCAGGTTTGACTGCACAGATGACCTAGAATTAGGGTTTTGGTTTCAAAGGCCATAACTCCAATTTTTTTGGTCATTATTGTCTCTATTGGTCTCTATATGGCATAGGGAGTATGCATATCAATTTTCATGAAGAAATTCCATGGGGAAGTCATCTGATCAAGAGTTGACTTTTCAAGCAAGTCAGTGTAAAATCAGGGCATCTGAGGCCCCCAATGACCCAACCAAAGGGTGTTCTTCATCATTTTGATTGTGTATGATCTTTATTTGATCATATAAGATGTTGGAAGTTCACAAAATTGAAGAATTTCAAGTCTTTTGCAAAGTTGACTTTTTGGGAAAGTTTGACTTTTAATGAAATTGCCATTTTAGGAAACTTTTTCAACCCTTGCTTTTTGATTCAAAAATGCTTCAAATGGAAAAAATTTGGTCATGGAAGTTGTAGAATGGATCATTCCCTTTTCAAAAAGTACAAGAACATGACCTAATTCATTTTGGATCAAAAGTTATGGCTTGTCAAAGTTGGCTAAAATTACAAAATTTCAAAGTTTCTACCAAAGAGGCAAAGTTGCAAATTCACTTCTCAAGGCAAATTAAGTTATCAAATGGACTTCTAAACTTCACAACAAGATCATACAAGACCTAAAAGTCAGATTGGGCCAAGGGATCACACATTTTTATGGCCTATGGAGCAAGATATCTCATAAGAATCAAAAGTGAACCAACTTGCAAAACTCATCATAAGATACAATCCACTTGCTTGCTGACTTGCTGATCAATCCTAGGGTTCCCCCCACATCATGCTGCGCAGGACATACCTTTTGTCCTTGGCTAGAAAGTAGCCCATGCTTCTCTTACACCAACTTTGACATTTTGGCAACTTGAGCCATACCAATCAATAAAGCACACATCACTTCATCTGACCTATCACAATAGTTTATGCAAATCAAAAGCAAGAAAAAGCATACAAAACACAAGCCTGAAGCACTCTCAAAGACAGCATTCTCATTTTCACACCATCTTGCAAAAGCTTTCGAAACTGCTTGCACAAACCTCAAACACACAAACCAACTTCACAAACCATCTCACCATGCTTCACTGAACACAAACCAACCCTTAAAACAGCCTAAAAGCCACTGAATCAAAGATATGATTTCTGCCCCTCATTGAGCAGAACTTCAGCCATCTTTCAAACCAGCCATTGCAAACTTCAAACAAGCCTTGAAAGCTTCTCAGGAGGTCCAGGGGAGTTGATTGCAAGCAAGACATCAGCCAGAAAGTGCCAGAAACTAAAGCTTCGATTCAGGTAGCCATGGAAATTCATTTTTCCAGAACTCTCTTTTCTTGTTTCTAAATGATAAAGCATGCTTCCCTGAGTTCACTGAACCTTTTACTTTTGAAAAAGATTGAGAAATGAGGTTGTATTGTGTTTCTGAAATTTTGGCAGTTTTTGATGTTTGATTCGTATCTTGATCTTGAGTTGAAATGAATGGATTTTGGTGCTGGATTGTTGTTTAGGGATGTTAGTTTAGTTGATCTGGAGAGTTTGACTTGATTTCATGGCGTTTTGAGGGAGTTTGGAAGAGGAGCTGGCCGGAGAAGACGACCGGAACAGTGTTCCGGTCGTCTGAAAGTCATTAGGGTTTGTTTAATTAGGGTTAATCATAATTATGGGGATTTGAATCTCAGCCCTTAGATGTGGCGCCAAGTCAAACGCGCGCGTTCCCAGTTCAAATCTAGGCCTTTGGATCTGATTACTTTCCCATTAATTCATTTTATTTTTCATTTAATTTGATTTATTTTCTCCATTTAATTTAAAATAGCAAAACAATTTTAAAAATTCTGAAAATTTTTGTACAAACTTTTATTAATTTTCAGAAACCAAAAACATTTTTATTTTTATTTTTTGCATTAAAAAATATTTTTAAATCATTTAAAAGTTTATTTTTAATTAATTAATGAGAATTAATTAATTAAAAATACTTTTAGGTATTTAAAAATCTCAAAAAAAATTCATGAGACCTTCAAAAACATTTAGAAACATTGTCCAACCCTCAAACCAAATTTCTTTTTTGATCTTGATGCATTTTGACAAATTTCCATGGAATTAATTCAATTTCAAAGCATTATTTTGATCCAATGTTCAAAAATTCATTTCTGCCTAACCATTGAGAGTTGGACTTTGATTCTTTTTGCATTGTGTCTTGCATATCATGTAGTTTGTGAGATTAAATTGGCATGATTTGATCTTTCATTTTCAATTTGTTTGACATTTTTTTCTTGACAAGGTACCTTAAAACCCTAGAAATCTTGAGAAATTCATAACCCTAATTAGGTTAAGAGTTAGCATCCCTCCTTTGGGCAGTGAGTTTGTATAGGTTTAGGTTTCCTTTGAATGCATTTTCAATTTTTTATCTTGAGGTTTGCTTCTGGTTTTGATTTTTGTTTTGTGCATTGATCATAAACCATAATTTGGGCTTCCTTTTGCATTCATCTTGCATTTGCTTGCATACCATGACTTGCCATGACATTTTGTGCACCCATTTGATTCATTAGACATCTTAAGACATATTAGAAGCATGTTTGATCATTGCATCTTCCATTTGCCATGTTGTATGTCATTTGCATTCCATAACTTTTCATGTATGTTCATGGTTCTAAGCATGTTTCTTTTACATTCCATATGTTTGTATGATCATCCTCATGCCTTGTTTCATGTTTGCATCATCTCTTAGCATCATTAACATCATACTCATGCTTCTGGTTTTGGTTTGCATCATCACATTTCATTTCATTTTGCATTGCATTTCATTTCTTTTGCTAACTTTTCAGGTGGTAAGTTGTTTGAGAAGTGAATTTGCCTTCACTTCTCACATTCTCTTTTCATCTCTTTCAAACTTCCCTTGCTGCATTTTGTCTTGTGTATTGGATTGGGCTTGCTCATTCATGTTCATCTTACTTTCTTTCTTCAAGCAACTTGTCTTTTTAAGTGAAGCAAGTTGTTTTGCTTCTTATTGCTTCTTCCTCCTTTCATCTGCTTCTTCCCTGGTGGTTTCTCTGAAGATCTTTTGCAAGCCTCATAAACCCTAGGAATACCCAAGCATGATCACAATTAGGGTTTGATTAGTCCCCCATTATTTTTGCCTTTGTGTCATCTTTGTGTCTTCTCTTCTCACCTCATAATCAAGGACTAAACCTTAAAGGCTTTAAGGCTTTGTGATTAAGCTTATGCCTGCATCCTTCTATTAGGATGAAGTGTATAACTTTAATCCTAAGTGTTAAACCCTTAATGTGTTTAAATCCTTTAATCAATTCACTTAATAATCATCAAGACATCAAGCTTGTAACTTGGGCCTTGCATTAGGGTTCTAATTCTTCCTTAATTGGTTAAGAAGGACTAACCCTAGTGTTAATGGACAAGTCCCCCTCAAGTTGTCTTACAAACCCTAAAACTCACTTCTTCATCTTATCATTAACTAAAATCCATCTAATAAAGGCTTTGTTTTTTCATGAGGTTAATCCCTAATCATGGATTAAGATGAGGAGCTTTCCTCAGCTTAAACATTCTCATCTATTATCCTTCTATTAGGATGGTGTAATGAGTCTGTTTAATCCCTGATTATGGCTTAATCTCATTACTTAACACTAAACAAAAAAACAACAAAAACATCTAAATAATCACAAGTAGGTTGATGATCTTAATCCTACATCAAAAGGTGATTAAATGTGAGAAGCTGACTCCACACTTAAGGTATTCTCATTACCCCTAATCAGAGGGAAGATGTGATGAGCTTACTAACCCATTGGTTTAGGCTTAAGTTCATTAACTTATGACAAACTTTCAAAATCAATAAAAGACTGAAAACTCAAAAACAAACAATAATCGTCTCCTCCGGGATTCTTTTCTCATCTCATTCACTCATAACCGAGAACTCGCTTCTTCCGTCTGATGCAAGACAGTTTGCACCTGAGCCAGACAGGTCATACACTTGAGCATAGACAAGTAAGTAGTTCACAAGTCAGTTTACCTTTCAGTCTCTTTGGGTCGAACTACGGTGTTCTGACTTCCTCATTGCACGAGAGGATACGTAGGCATAACTTAACGGTTATCGAACAAAAGTCTCTGTATATTCCCCCTCCTTTCAGTTTCATTCTTTTAAGCCTCATGATCTTGAGCATACTCTCATCCTTACACTGACACTGTATATATCACACTTTGCACTTCTTTACACTGACACCTGTACACCTTTTCCAGCTCTCTTTATACACAAATTGCACTGACACTACCCCTTTAAACACAAATCTTTTGAGCGTGGATCCCGTCGAGTACGGCGGACAATCTGGGTTCTAATACCTTCCCAGGTTGTAACCAACCCCCTTTCTCAGTCTCTCTGGTTTGCAACCGTCTTATCCATATCTTTCTAGGTCTATGCAGTATTACCTTTCCTTCGGGATAAAAATGCCTAGCTGGCGACTCTTTTCATTTCCTGTGAGTTCACTCCTGTGTGTTCTCACACCCTCCTTTCGCCGACCGTTCGCGTCTGTACCTCATTCGAGCCCGGTCTCGTCTTTTGGGAGCGACAACTTGGCGACTCTGCTGGGGAACCTTATACTGCAACCAGGGCTTCTGGTTCTTTTTTGTGGGTTCCTCCTAGCGCTTGTTTGAGTTTGTGTTTACTGGGGTGTTATGTGCTATTTGTGTTTGTACATTTGATTTATTTTGCTTTATGTACAGTTGTTTTATTGCTTTCTTTATAGCTTTATACATATATCATACTGTCATACTGTGCTGGCTGGATCTGGTTTTGTTGCTTTGGTGGGTGGGTTCTATTGAGAGTTAAGGTCCTATACCTGGGACCTGAGTGACACCTAGGCTAGAGTGGTTCATGTTCTTTCCCATTCCATTTCGGTCTGGTGCGGGAATATGAAACACGGTTCAGATATGGGTTTCTTCTTGAGAACTTTGTGCTACAGATTTCCTGTAGTGCTAGGGCTATCTGGGAAGCCTGCTAAGTCTGGATGACCTTTAGTATTGACCTTCAGAAACTGAGGTGAATTAGAGGAGGACTTTTTATGGTTATTGTAAACACTGTACCTCCGGGTTAGAAGTGTTTACACTTCTCATAACTGATCCAAGTCTGAGGATCCTTGTTTTAGAACATCACCTGTGAGGGGGTTGGGCTGTTTACAGGTTTGCAGGTACCCTTGACCTCAGCATACCCTGTTACTTTGTTTTGATTAAGAGTACTCCATTTTGGAACAGTTCTTGTGATTTTAACCCTGGACATGTGACTCTTTATTTGAGTCCCCCACCTTGGTTACTGGACTTATGAACCTCCATCTGGATTTCTTGAACAGACATGGACTTATATCAAAGCAATAATCAGATCCAGTTTGATCACAAACCCTTGCATATCATTTGCATACATCATCATTGCATCATTTTAACATTTGCCTATTTGTTTTTCATGGTATCCATCATATATTTGGCTTGGTTTTGACCCCTTCATCTGCATAGACTTATCTTCATCAGTATCTGCTTCAGCTATCCCCATCTGCTACCTGCTTCAGTCACCTGCATCACCAGTCTCAGCCTGTCAGTGGCCCTTCTTCTAGTATCAGTCATCATCAGCATCTGTCTCAGCTTTTCTTCAGCAACATGGCACCCAAGAAGAGTAACATCTCCTACCATTTCTTTGAGCCTGAGTTAGCTGGCATCAGGAAGATCCAGGCCTTGGTTACTCCAGACCATGTACCTTTATTTAGAGAACATTATGGAGGCATACTTGATGTGGTTATGGATTTGGACCCTTCCCAGAGGAGCTTGATTCATACTTGCCTGCAGTTCTATGATCCCCCCCCCCTGAGGTGCTTCACCTTTCAGGATTTTCAGTTGGGGCCTTTATTAGAGGAGTATTCATCATTGGTTGGTGTACCTGTCAGGGGTGGACTCCCTTTCAACCCTGAGATGGCTTTTCCAAGTAATGAAGAAATAGCAAAGGCACTATATCTGGAACCCTCTCTGATTGGACAGAACATGACTACTAAGGCTGGAATCTCTGGTCTACACTTGGATTTCTTGACTTCTCAGGCCATCCTGAAGGCCTCCTTGGGAGAGTGGAAGGCAGTCTGTGCTTTATTGTCCCTTAGCATATATGGGGTCATACTTTTTGCAGACGATCCTAAATTTATTAGCAAGAATGCCATTCACCTTTTCATTCTGAGGAACCCAGTGCCCACCTTACTGGGAGATTTCTACTACTCTATCCACCAAAGGAATGAAAAGCAGAGAGGGAGATTGGTGAGATGTTGTGCTCCCCTATTCCATACCTGGCTGCTCAGACACCTGCCCAAGACTGATGCATTCTTGAATCCTCACCAGCAAAAGAATTGGGCTAGAAGACTCATTACTTTGACCTCAGCTGACATCAGGTGGTGCACTCAGAGCACCAAGGGCAGGGACATCATTACTAGTTGTGGGCAGTTCCCCAATGTACCCCTGATAGGAGTAAAGGGTTGCATCAATTACAACCCTCTGCTATTCAAAAGACAATTGGGCTATGCATTGGTCCACACTCCTAGAGCACAAGACTTGGCTGAAACCCTTTATTGTGAGGTTAAGCCTAATCTGGCTATTGTCAGGCAAGCATCCTGGGCTTGGGACAATGTCCAGACCAAGGGAATGGCTGTTCTTGGAAGATGCAACAATGTGGCCTCAGCTCAGTACTATGAGTGGTCTCATGCCAGGGCTCAAATTTCTGGGATGCCCTTCACTATTGAGGTTGCACCTGGGCCATCCACAGCACCACCTCCAGCTACTGTCAGCCTGGAGGAGTTTGAAAAATTGAAAGAGAGGAATGAGAATCTAACTCAGGCTCTACAGAAGACCCTCTGGGAGAGGAGTGATGGTCGGATGGACATTGAAAGGTTGGAAAAGCTAAAGGTGGAGCATCTAGCTAGGATTGAGAAGTCAGAGGACTACATTAAGAAGTCAAGGGCTGGAGAGCAGATCTTGAAGAATGCCTGCAAGGAGGCTCAGTTCCAGAAGGCCAGGACTGATTTGTATCTGAAAGAGAGTCAAGCTAGGTGGGTCAGGATCACCGAAGCTCGTACTCAGGAAGATAAGAGGACTCAGGACAAGATTGAGCAGTTGGAGGCTAGTGCAAAAGAGCAACAGGAAGCCCTGCTAGCAGCCCAGAGAGAGATCTCAGAATTGAAGATTAGAGCTGGTGTGAAGAGGTCAAAGGACCAGAGTCGACACAAGAAGCTGACTGCAGTTGTTACTACCAGGAATCTTCTCATCAGGAACCTCACAGAGCACATCTGATCCTGTGACTGAAGCACTTCTAAAGGAAGTTCAGGAAGATGAGTTTGGTCTTGGTGTCAAACTTTTTGCTTGTTGTTGTTTTCTTTTCATTGTACTTTTCTTTCTTATGTTGTATTTTGACCCCTCAGAGGGCATGATTTGTAAAAAACAAACTATGTATCATTCACTTTTTGTAATATATGTATTTGGTTTGTTTTATCTGGGTTCTTTCAAGCAACATCAAAAGCATCTTCCTCAAGGGTCTGGAAAGGTCAAAGCCAAGTGCCAAGCCGGATACCCTGAAATCAAATAAGCATAACTGCATTGCATACTAACCTTTGTTTTTGTTTTGTAGGTTTTTGTTTTGTTTGTTACTAACTCTGTTGTGGTTCAGGAACTATTGCTCGCCGACGGGTGTTCCCACTCAACCGTCCACATAGATATCCTACCCGCAATAACCTTCCGGGTATACAGATGGACCAGGTACAGCAAGACCTTACAGAGGTCAGGAACCAAATGGCCAATGAGAGACTGGAAATGAGGAATCAGATGACACAATTTATGGAGGTGATGAATGGATTGGCACAGAGCCAAGAAAGATTAAGAGCCTTGGTAGAGAGGCAGACTCAGGAAGACCCCCATCTAGGGACTGGTGGGACAAGCAACAATGAGAGGGTTCAGCCTCATATCAACCCACCTGTATTTGGCCCTCATCTTCACCCAGAGATCAATATCCCTGCTAATGTACAAGGGAATGCTACTACGGGTAGAGTACTGCAAGAAGACCCCCAGGAATATCAGTTCACAGTGATGGGAGCTGGGGATGAGGCCTATGACAGAAGGCTAGATGAAATTAATGAAAAATTAAGGTCCTTGGAGTCTCAAAACTCCTTGGGTTTTGATGTCATGGACATGGGCTTAGTGGACGGGGTCAGGATTCCCCACAAATTTAAACCTCCGTGCTTTGAGAAGTACAACGGAACCTCCTGTCCACGGACCCACCTACAATCCTTTCTGGGGAGGCTGAAGGCATACACCATGGATGAAAAGCTATGGATGTTTTATTTTGAAGATAGCTTAACAGGAGCTTCGAGGGAATGGTACTCTCATTTGACTAGAGCAACCATCAGATGTTGGAAGGACTTGGCAGAGGCCTTCATTAGACAATACCAGTATAACTTGGATATGGCTCCCAACAGGACCCTCCTGATGGGAATGTCACAATCATCCAGAGAAAGCTTCCGGGAGTACGCCCAGAGGTGGAGACAGCTTGCTGCTGCTGTCCAGCCACCTATGTCGGAGAGGGAGATGGCCGACATGTTTATGAACACCCTTCAAGGAACATACATTGACAGGCTTGCTGCCTTTTCTTCTACCAGCTTTGCGGATGTAGTTATAGATGGAGAAAGAATTGAGAGCCTATTAAAGATGGGCAAAATTTCTGACAACGGTGCGAGCTCGTCCAGCAACCCAAGAAAGCCTTTTGTGGGACCAAGAAGAACTGGTGAGACTAATGCTATCCATACCAGCAGGGGCAGACCCCAATATGTTCATAGGTCCGTGGCAGCTGTCACCATTCCCGCTCCAGTTCATCCACAACCAGCATACCAACCTCAGCAACAATCCCATTACCAGCAACAAGCTCAATATCCACCTCAGAGAAATTATAACAACAACAACACCAGCAATAACAATCAGCAAAGACCGTTTCAACAGAGACCATCTCAGGCCAATAGGGTGATTGATCCGATCCCTATGCCCTATGCCACATTATTGCCACAACTCCTGAAACTCAACCTGGTTGAGCTAAGGACATTGGCACCTCCAGATCCTGCCAGTCTACCCAGAAATTATGACTCCAGCGCCAGATGTGCCTTTCACTCGAATGCACCTGGCCACAGTACAGAGAAGTGCAGAGCCTTGCACATGAAAGTACAGGACCTAGTGGATTCCAAGGCTCTAAACTTTGCACCTCCACCAAATGTCAGTAAAAATCCTATGCCAAACCACGGAGGACCCAGAATCAATGCTATTGAGGAAGATAAGCCGTCTTACTTAATAACCAGTGTGGGTCAGATTCGGACACCCTTGGTAGAGATTAAAGCTCAACTCCTTGAATGTCAAATGTTCCCTGGATGTGAGCTAGGATGTGCTTATTGCAACATTTCAGTGAATGGGTGTGATAACTTGAGAGATGGCATAGATGGTCTCATCCAGAGTGGTCTGCTTCAAATCACAACATCAATACCTACCAATCCAGCAATTTCCTCAACAACAATTCCCGAGTCTCCTACAACTGCAACAACAATTGTTCCAAACAACTCTTCAATCTCATCAACAAATGCTTCATCTGTTACTTCAACGGACCAAATATCAGCAAACACCCCTGCTACAACTTCAGCACCCCTTCATTCAGAATCTCCTACAACAGCAACACCCATCCATTCAACAGTGTCTCCTACAACATCAACAGCAAACAATGAAAGCATCTCAACAGTTACAATTTATTATGATCCTGCAAATGATTCTGCCTACAACTCACAAAATGCCACTCCTATCAGAGCACCAGTCACAATATACTATGATCCACAGACTATCACGGTCCCTTCTGCAGCTGCTATCAGTCCAGTCACTATCACAGTGCCTGGGCCAGTACCTTATGAAAGCAGTAATGCCATCCCTTGGCATTATGGCTCTGATCTATACTGCGAAGGACAGAAAATCACTCTTGAATCATCAACTTCTTCACCACAAATAGACAATGTGGGGGGAGGCGGAGGCTTCACTCGAAGCGGACGTGTCTTTGCCCCGCAGATTCCAAGACCCATTGCTGAAGCAGAAGCTGCTGCTAAGGCAAAAGGGAAGAGCATGGTGCAAGAAGATCAAGTTGCTAAAGAAGTTTTGAAAACCCCGTTTGATCAAGAGGTTGATGAATTCATGAGAATCATCAAGAAAAGTGATTACAAGATAGTGGACCAGCTTCACCAGACACCTTCCAAGATCTCCATTTTATCACTGCTAATGTGCTCCGAGGCTCATCGGAACGCACTACTAAAAGTCTTGCACGCAGCTTATGTGCCAGAGGAGATTACCGTCAATCAGTTGGAGGCTGTGGTTGGAAATGTTAATGCTAGTAATGGACTAGGATTTACCAACACTGATTTGACTACGGAAGGCCGCAATCACAATAAGGCTTTGCACATTACCATGGAGTGTAAGGGTGCAGTTCTTTCCCATGTACTGGTAGACACAGGGTCATCCCTCAATGTCTTACCCAAAAAAGCCCTTGTGAAGCTGGAGTATGAAGGATTGGCATTACGTCCCAGCAACTTGGTAGTGAGAGCCTTCGACGGTTCTAAGAGATCAGTTATGGGAGAAATTGAGTTGCCTATAACGATTGGCCCACAAACTTTCAAAACGACCTTCTTCGTGATGGACATTCAGCCGGCCTACAGCTGTTTGTTGGGTAGACCTTGGATTCACGCCGCTGGCGCAGTTACGTCTACCCTTCACCAGAAGTTAAAATTCGAGTGGGAAGGCCAAGTCGTTACTATTTGTGGAGAGGAAGATATTTTTGTTAGCCATCTGGCTACATACAAATACATTGAGATGGATGGGGAGATCCACGAGACTATGAGTCAAGGGTTCGAGGCCTTGAACATAAATGAAACATCTGCTGTACCTGGAACCTCAATGACATCATATCAACAAGCCCGAAAGGTTGTTGAAGAAGGAACCGCTCAAGGCTGGGGCAAGATTTTGCCCGTGGAAAAGAAGGAGGATAGATTTGGGTTGGGTTACAAACCAACTCAACAAGATCAAGCAGAGGCTGCTAGGAAGACCAATTTTGTCAGTGGGGGAATGCTCACCCCCGATGCCGTGAACAACTTGGAATACGAGGATGAAAGCAACCGCAACCTGGAGGGTTGGATACGTCCAAAGATCCCGGGGAGCAGTATCTCAAACTGGTCTTCCCAGGAAATTATAAGAGTTACTCCTGCAGAGTAATTATTATTTCCTGTATTTTTTAAAGCATGCATCAAGTCTTGCATCTTACCCAAGATGACAAGACTCATTTTGTAATCGGGCCATCTGTAATTTTGTGCAACAAGATTAATCAATGAAATATCAGACATCTTTTGCAAATGAGTCTTTTTTCTTTTCCGCTCACTGTTTTTCCATTTTTCTTTTTGTACAAAAATAAAATGGCAATGTTTTCAAAATGATAACTTCATTTCACTCGTTTTTTAAAAACAAGATTAAAATCAATCACTAAAATGAACAAACTGAACCCTTGCAGAGAGTGCCTTCCAGACCGCACCGACAACAGCACGGCTATGACTCCGTATGACTTTGACAATCCAATCAATCAAGCTGATGAAGGGGTTGAAAAAGAGTATGAGCTTCCTGAAGAGCTAGCCAGGTTGTTGAGACAAGAGGAAAGGGTTATCACTCCTCATCAGGAGGAGGTCGAAACGATTAATCTTGGTACAGATGAAGACGTGAAAGAGGTTAAAATCGGGGCCTGCTTACAAGACTCAGTGAAGAGACGACTGATTGACCTGCTTCAGGAGTATGTGGATGTGTTTGCTTGGTCTTATCAAGATATGCTAGGGTTGGACACCGACATTGTTATGCACAAGCTGCCTTTAAGAGAAGATTGCCCGCCAGTTAAACAGAAACTGCGCCGTACTCGCCCGGACATGGCAATGAAGATCAAAGAAGAGGTACAAAAGCAGTGGGACGTCGGGTTCCTTGTTGTAACTAGCTATCCTCCGTGGGTTGCTAATATAGTGCCTGTGCCTAAGAAAGACGGCAAAGTGAGAATGTGTGTTGACTACCAGGATCTGAACAGAGCTAGCCCAAAAGATGACTTCCCATTACCTCACATTGATGTATTGATTGATAATACGGCTCAGTTCTCGGTGTTCTCCTTCATGGACGGATTTTCAGGATACAACCAGATCAAAATGTCACCTGAAGACATGGAGAAGACAACCTTCATCACACCCTGGGGCACGTTCTGTTACAAGGTGATGCCATTCGGACTGAAGAATGTCGGTGCAACATATCAACGGGCTATGGTGACGTTATTCCACGATATGATCCATAAAGAAATCGAATGTTATGTGGATGACATGATTGCCAAGTCCCTCACTGAAGAAGACCACCTGGTAAACCTGCTGAAGCTATTCAAGCGTCTGAGGAAGTACCAATTAAAGTTAAACCCCAACAAATGCACATTCGGGGTGCGATCCGGTAAACTGTTGGGATTTATTGTAAGTGAGAAAGGGATTGAAGTTGACCCTGATAAAGTCAAAGCCATTCAAGAAATGCCTGCACCAAAGTCAGAAAAAGAAGTTCGAGGGTTCTTAGGTCGATTGAACTACATTTCAAGGTTCATATCTCACCTTACAGCAACCTGTGAACCCTTGTTCAAACTGCTAAGAAAAGAACAAACGGTCAGGTGGAACGAAGACTGCCAGAAGGCTTTTGACAAGATCAAAGAATATTTACAAGAACCTCCAATCCTCATGCCTCCAGTCGAAGGAAGACCTCTAATCATGTACTTGACAGTATTAGAAGAGTCAATGGGGTGTGTGCTGGGCCAGCATGACGAGTCTGGTCGAAAAGAGTATGCAATTTACTACCTAAGCAAAAAGTTTACCGACTGTGAACAACGTTATTCACTGCTCGAGAAAACTTGCTGTGCTTTAGCGTGGGCTGCTCGCCGACTGAGACAGTATATGTTGACCCACACTACCTTGTTGATCTCAAAGATGGATCCAGTCAAATACATATTTGAGAAGCCAACACTTACCGGACGGGTTGCAAGATGGCAAATGATCCTCACAGAATATGACATCCAATACACATCTCAGAAAGCCATCAAGGGCAGTGTATTGTCGGAATATCTTGCTGAGCAACCCATTGATGATTACCAGCCAATGAGATTTGACTTCCCTGATGAAGACATCGTGTTCATAAAAGCAAAAGATCATGAAGATCCTGTTCACACTGAAGGGCCCAACTCGGAAGAAGAATGGACTATGATGTTTGATGGGGCTGTTAACATGAATGGTCGTGGTGTTGGTGCAGTACTCATTACACCTAAAGGAGTTCACATGCCTTTCTCGGCAAAACTCACCTTTAACTGCACTAACAACGAAGCTGAATACGAAGCTTGCATTATGGGTCTTGAGGAAGCCATTGACCTCAGGATCAAAACATTGATTGTATTCGGAGATTCAGCTCTGGTAGTTAATCAGACCAACGGCAAATGGTACACACACCAAGATCATCTGATACCTTACCGGGATTATACAAGGAGGTTATTGACTTTCTTTACAACAGTCAAGCTTGAGTATATCCCTCGGGACGAGAATCAGTTCGCAGATGCTCTGGCTACCATTTCATCCATGATCAAAGTTCAAGCTGCCAACTTTGTACCTCAAATTTCAGTGTCCAGACTTGACAGACCAGCATATGTGTTCGCAGCAGATGTTGTTAAAGACGATAATCCTTGGTTCCATGACATTAAGTGCTTCTTGGAGGATCAAACATACCCACCTGGGGCATCTCCCAATGATAAGAAGACTTTGAGAAGGCTTGCTGGTAGTTTCTTTCTGAACACTGATGGTTCCCTGTACAAAAGGAACTTTGATATAGTACTCCTCAGATGCGTTGATAGAACAGAAGCATACTTGTTAATGCATGAAGTGCACGAAGGATCCTTTGGTACCCATGCCGGAGGGCATGCAATGGCCAAGAAATTGCTAAGATCAGGTTATTATTGGATCACAATGGGTGCTGACTGTTGTGCCTACGCCAGAAAATGCCATAAATGCCAAATTTATGCGGATAAGGTGCATGTACCTCCCAATCCTTTGAATGTGATGTCTTCACCTTGGCCCTTTGCTATGTGGGGCATTGACATGATTGGCAAGATTGAGCCAACTGCTTCGAATGGCCACAGATTCATCTTGGTTGCCATTGACTATTTCACCAAGTGGGTTGAAGCAGCTTCCTATGCAAACGTTACAAGACAAGTGGTAGCCCGATTTCTGAAGAGAGACATCATCTGTCGATACGGAGTTCCCGAGCGAATCATTACTGATAATGGTTCCAACTTGAACAACAAAATGATGGCAGAACTGTGCCGGGACTTCAAGATCCAACACCACAATTCTTCTCCTTACAGGCCAAAGATGAATGGCGCTGTTGAGGCAGCTAATAAGAATATTAAGAAGATTGTGCAGAAGATGGTAGTCACATACAAAGACTGGCATGAAATGATACCATTTGCCTTGCATGGGTACCGCACGTCAATCAGAACATCCACTGGGGCAACACCGTATCAACTTGTGTATGGTATGGAAGCAGAATGTTAAGCTGAACAAAGCAGAATGGGTCCGGTCCCGATACGAACAACTAAGTCTGATTGAAGAGAAAAGGTTGGCTGCAATCTGTCATGGGCAGTTGTATCAGAAAAGAATGAAGAAAGCCTTCGATCAGAAAGTCAGGCACCGAGAGTACCAAGTAGGAGATCTTGTGCTGAAAAGAATCCTCCCTCCTCATACAGATCACAGGGGCAAGTGGACTCCGAACTATGAAGGACCATTTGTAGTAAAGAAAGTTTTCTCTGGAGGAGCACTCATGCTCAGCACTATGGATGGTGAAGACTTCCCGTCCCCTATGAATTCAGATGCAGTTAAAAAATACTTCGCATAAAATGACCCGCTGGACACAAAAACAGAATGTAAGTCCAGGCAAAATAGAGCATCCCGGCGAGTCAAAAACAGAATAAAAGACTCGGGCAAAAATAAGGGAAAATAAACAAAAAAAATGTACACCCGCTGGGTTGAAAAGCCGCATTGGACAACTCAGGCAAAAATGGGTATCCCGATGGATTGAAAACCCGAAAGGGCGATCCATGCAAAATAAGGGAATAAGCGAACAACTGCATTCTGAATTCGTCTGTATCATTTACGACTTGGTAAGCTTCGGATGGATCAAGCTTCTTTCAAAATCAGCCTTCTTTAGAAAGCAAGACGTGAAGAACGTCAAATGTCATACGAGTCATAGCAAAAGGGGAAGCTCCTTGAAGCGTCGTCAACATTGCCAGCATTTTGTTTCTCAATTTGTAACAATCTCCTCATTTCAGGGGATGTGTTTCTTTGACTGTATCTTGCCAATTCAGGGCACATGAATTAATGAAATCAGATTTTCAGTCATGTTTCGTCTTGTACATTTTATTTTGCAAAGAATGTCTGATGTCTCTAAAAAACTGATTGCATAAGTACAGATGTTTTTCTTCTAAAAATACATGCTTGCAGGGAATATACTTACTCTCGGGAGTGTCTAAACTCCTGTGATGGAATCCGGTAAGGGATACCTCGGGATCACTTGTGCGTTTCTCTGTCTTTTCAGGATTGCAGATACTCAAGGCACAACATGGGGCATGTGAGCTTCATCCCAGCAAGCTGGCAAATCAACACTCACTCAAAGTGTTTTCTCCCCAGCTGAGTTGCCACTTGTTACTTCTCCTAGCCGAGGTGCCAATCATTCTTCCTCCTCAGCCAAATATAAAAGCCAGGGAACCATCTCCCCACAGAGTTTCAGCCTCTAGCCAGAAGAGCAACGCATGAAGGAATCACAACAGAGTAACGAGAGCTTCTACAAACCCCAGCTGGGTCTCTCATTTACTGGAATAGGTCTATCATTGACCCATTTCCCCAAGCAGATGCATCTCATCGGATCTACCAATGATCTCATCCCCAGCTGGGGTGTCCACTTCAAACAGATCGACTTGAGATCTTCACAGCAACGGGATCCGAATCCCGGTTTGGTATCCTTGCATAATCATGGCATTCGCATCATAGTCACCCCACAAAGCGTAGCATTCCGTCTAATACGGAGCATTACGGCAAAAATCAAACATGTTGCATAATCATAAGCCATGTTCTAAATAAAACACTTGTGAATAATGACAATCCATCAAAAATATACAGAAAACCCCCAGAATTCCCCAACAGAGGGCTAAAGCTAAAGCAGTTGCCTTACGTTCACAAACACCCGAATATACTCCTTGGCACCCGTCCGTGTCATATCCCCAGCAGAGAGCCAAAGCATCCTCTTTGCACTCACATATACTTATATATATGTAATTTTCTTGACACTCGTCCGTGTCACTTTCCCCAGCACAGCAACATAAACACTTTGTATATCAGATACTTGTTTATACTATACTCCCCTCCTTTTGACACTCGTCCGTGTCACTCTCCCCAGTGAAGTCGCCACATAAATATACACCAACCATGCTTATACAGATACTCGTCCGTATCTTGTATACACCATTTATATCCCCGCAGATTCAACACTCGTCCGTGTTCTTTGTTAACCCGTTGGTACTCGTTCGTATCATCATCTCAGAGCATGCGTCAAGCGTTTGTTTCTACCTGATACTCGTCCGTATCATAGTCTTGAGGATGCTCTTCCGCATCTTTAATCCATACACCGTGTCAAACACTTTTGTCTTCTTGAATATAGATACTCGTCTGTGTCTACTATTCCCCAGAAGAGTCCCCTCAGAATCAACACTCGTCCATGTTCCTTGTTAACCAGTTGATACTCGTCCGTATCATCATCCCGGAACATGTGTCAGTATTTGTTTCTACTCGATACTCGTCCGTATCGTAGTCTTAAGGATGCCCGTCCGCATCTTTAATCTATACACAAACATCTAAATACTTATACCTTTTGTTCTTGGATGTAAACACTCGTCCGTGTTTACTATTCCCCAGTAGATCGCCAGCAAAGCAATTTTTCTTTTTATCTGACATTCGTCCTATGTCATGATAAACCTTGAGAGCAGCCGTACCCTGCTAGGTGATCGTCCTTCACCTCTTGATGATCGTCCTTCATCATGCTCATCCGATGGCCGTCCCCATCGTTGATCTTTTATTCGGCATTCGTCCTATGTCGTGATTTTTAGCAGCCGTCCCCTGCTAAGGTGATCGTCCTTCACCTTTTTGATGATCGTCCTTCATCATTTTATCCGATGGCCGTCCCCATCGTTGATCTTGTTATCTGGCGTTCGTCCTACGTCATGATAAACCATTGAGAGCAGCCGTCCCCTGCTAGGTTATCGTCCTTCACCTCTTGATGACCGTCCCTCATCATGTTCGTCCGATGGCCGTCCCCATCGTTGACCTTTTATCCGGCATTCGTCCTATGTCGCGATATTTTCGGCAGTCGTACCCTGCCAGGTGATCGTCCTTCACCTTTGATGACCGTCCCTCATCATTATTTCATTTATTCTTTAACCCGATGGTCGTCCCCGTCGTGGTCCCTTTTCCTTTTCCTGATGATCGTCCTTCATCAGTTTAGCCCGATGGCCGTCCCCATCGTTTGCTTACTTTACTTTATGAACTTGATGGCCGTCCCCATCATTTTTTAATCCCCAGAGAATCTTATAATTTTACTTGATGGCCGTCCCCATCATAATCGCTTTTATTCCCAGCATGTCGGCCGTCCCCGTCACTGCTTTATTTCCTGCTTTATCCCCAGCATGTCGGCCGTCCCCGTCATCGCTTTATTTCCCGCACTTTTTCCAGCATGTCGGCCGTCCCCGTCATTGCTCTTTACCCAGCGGTCGTCCTCTGCTCGACGGTCGTCCACCGTCGCCCATACTTTACAATATACTTTATTTTCTTTTACAATCTATATCCCTTTTCTTCTTCATTCTGTGAGTGCAAATTTTGGACTGTCTTTGGTATTCAACCACAAGTTATCCTGTTTGCCTGTTAAGCCGTCGCTTACATCCTACACAGCTAACTCATGTTTGAATAGGGGCAGCTGTAAACACCCCAAATTTGCCCTCACCCATTCACACCATGGCTTGTGATCATTTCATGTGCATAAATCCAATCATACCATCTCATAGTACATTTTTGATTCACTGCATAGATTCAAAGTCATCTGCATCTAGGGTTTGTGATCTGAGCAATCCAAGAGATTCTTGAGCCACTCCAAAGGCCATCAATCACTTCAAGAGGGTCCTTGTATGTTCAAGCATCATATTATATCCTCTCAAAGTCAAGAATGCCAAAGAATCACAAGAACTGAGAATGGCATGGAAGTAGAGCCAGGTTTGACTGCACAGATGACCTAGAATTAGGGTTTTGGTTTCAAAGGCCATAACTCCAATTTTTTTGGTCATTATTGTCTCTATTGGTCTCTATATGGCATAGGGAGTATGCATATCAATTTTCATGAAGAAATTCCATGGGGAAGTCATCTGATCAAGAGTTGACTTTTCAAGCAAGTCAGTGTAAAATCAGGGCATCTGAGGCCCCCAATGACCCAACCAAAGGGTGTTCTTCATCATTTTGATTGTGTATGATCTTTATTTGATCATATAAGATGTTGGAAGTTCACAAAATTGAAGAATTTCAAGTCTTTTGCAAAGTTGACTTTTTGGGAAAGTTTGACTTTTAATGAAATTGCCATTTTAGGAAACTTTTTCAACCCTTGCTTTTTGATTCAAAAATGCTTCAAATGGAAATAATTTGGTCATGGAAGTTGTAGAATGGATCATTCCCTTTTCAAAAAGTACAAGAACATGACCTAATTCATTTTGGATCAAAAGTTATGGCTTGTCAAAGTTGGCTAAAATTACAAAATTTCAAAGTTTCTACCAAAGAGGCAAAGTTGCAAATTCACTTCTCAAGGCAAATTAAGTTATCAAATGGACTTCTAAACTTCACAAAAAGATCATACAAGACCTAAAAGTCAGATTGGGCCAAGGGATCACACATTTTTATGGCATATGGAGCAAGATATCTCATAAGAATCAAAAGTGAACCAACTTGCAAAACTCATCATAAGATACAATCCACTTGCTTGCTGACTTGCTGATCAATCCTAGGGTTCCCCCCACATCATGCTGCGCAGGACATACCTTTTGTCCTTGGCTAGAAAGTAGCCCATGCTTCTCTTACACCAACTTTGACATTTTGGCAACTTGAGCCATACCAATCAATAAAGCACACATCACTTCATCTGACCTATCACAATAGTTTATGCAAATCAAAAGCAAGAAAAAGCATACAAAACACAAGCCTGAAGCACTCTCAAAGACAGCATTCTCATTTTCACACCATCTTGCAAAAGCTTTCGAAACTGCTTGCACAAACCTCAAACACACAAACCAACTTCACAAACCATCTCACCATGCTTCACTGAACACAAACCAACCCTTAAAACAGCCTAAAAGCCACTGAATCAAAGATATGATTTCTTCCCCTCATTGAGCATAACTTCAGCCATCTTTCAAACCAGCCATTGCAAACTTCAAACAAGCCTTGAAAGCTTCTCAGGAGGTCCAGGGGAGTTGATTGCAAGCAAGACATCAGCCAGAAAGTGCCAGAAACTAAAGCTTCGATTCAGGTAGCCATGGAAATTCATTTTTCCAGAACTCTCTTTTCTTGTTTCTAAATGATAAAGCATGCTTCCCTGAGTTCACTGAACCTTTTACTTTTGAAAAAGATTGAGAAATGAGGTTGTATTGTGTTTCTGAAATTTTGGCAGTTTTTGATGTTTGATTCGTATCTTGATCTTGAGTTGAAATGAATGGATTTTGGTGCTGGATTGTTGTTTAGGGATGTTAGTTTAGTTGATCTGGAGAGTTTGACTTGATTTCATGGCGTTTTGAGGGAGTTTGGAAGAGGAGCTGGCCGGAGAAGACGACCGGAACAGTGTTCCGGTCGTCTGAAAGTCATTAGGGTTTGTTTAATTAGGGTTAATCATAATTATGGGGATTTGAATCTCAGCCCTTAGATGTGGCGCCAAGTCAAACGCGCGCGTTCCCAGTTCAAATCTAGGCCTTTGGATCTGATTACTTTCCCATTAATTCATTTTATTTTTCATTTAATTTGATTTATTTTCTCCATTTAATTTAAAATAGCAAAACAATTTTAAAAATTCTGAAAATTTTTGTACAAACTTTTATTAATTTTCAGAAACCAAAAACATTTTTATTTTTATTTTTTGCATTAAAAAATATTTTTAAATCATTTAAAAGTTTATTTTTAATTAATTAATGAGAATTAATTAATTAAAAATACTTTTAGGTATTTAAAAATCACAAAAAAATTCATGAGACCTTCAAAAACATTTAGAAACATTGTCCAACCCTCAAACCAAATTTCTTTTTTGATCTTGATGCATTTTGACAAATTTCCATGGAATTAATTCAATTTCAAAGCATTATTTTGATCCAATGTTCAAAAATTCATTTCCGCCTAACCATTGAGAGTTGGACTTTGATTCTTTTTGCATTGTGTCTTGCATATCATGTAGTTTGTGAGATTAAATTGGCATGATTTGATCTTTCATTTTCAATTTGTTTGACATTTTTTTCTTGACAAGGTACCTTAAAACCCTAGAAATCTTGAGAAATTCATAACCCTAATTAGGTTAAGAGTTAGCATCCCTCCTTTGGGCAGTGAGTTTGTATAGGTTTAGGGTTCCTTTGAATGCATTTTCAATTTTTTATCTTGAGGTTTGCTTCTGGTTTTGATTTTTGTTTTGTGCATTGATCATAAACCATAATTTGGGCTTCCTTTTGCATTCATCTTGCATTTGCTTGCATACCATGACTTGCCATGACATTTTGTGCACCCATTTGATTCATTAGACATCTTAAGACATATTAGAAGCATGTTTGATCATTGCATCTTCCATTTGCCATGTTGTATGTCATTTGCATTCCATAACTTTTCATGTATGTTCATGGTTCTAAGCATGTTTCTTTTACATTCCATATGTTTGTATGATCATCCTCATGCCTTGTTTCATGTTTGCATCATCTCTTAGCATCATTAACATCATACTCATGCTTCTGGTTTTGGTTTGCATCATCACATTTCATTTTATTTTGCATTGCATTTCATTTCTTTTGCTAACTTTTCAGATGGTAAGTTGTTTGAGAAGTGAATTTGCCTTCACTTCTCACATTCTCTTTTCATCTCTTTCATACTTCCCTTGCTGCATTTTGTCTTGTGTATTGGATTGGGCTTGCTCATTCATGTTCATCTTACTTTCTTTCTTCAAGCAACTTGTCTTTTTAAGTGAAGCAAGTTGTTTTGCTTCTTATTGCTTCTTCCTCCTTTCATCTGCTTCTTCCCTGGTGGTTTCTCTGAAGATCTTTTGCAAGCCTCATAAACCCTAGGAATACCCAAGCATGATCACAATTAGGGTTTGATTAGTCCCCCATTAGTTTTGACTTTGTGTCATCTTTGTGTCTTCTCTTCTCACCTCATAATCAAGGACTAAACCTTAAAGGCTTTAAGGCTTTGTGATTAAGCTTATGCCTGCATCCTTCTATTAGGATGAAGTGTATAACTTTAATCCTAAGTGTTAAACCCTTAATGTGTTTAAATCCTTTAATCAATTCACTTAATAATCATCAAGGCATCAAGCTTGTAACTTGGGCCTTGCATTAGGGTTCTAATTCTTCCTTAATTGGTTAAGAAGGACTAACCCTAGTGTTAATGGACAAGTCCCCCTCAAGTTGTCTTACAAACCCTAAAACTCACTTCTTCATCTTATCATTAACTAAAATCCATCTAATAAAGGCTTTGTTTTGTCATGAGGTTAATCCCTAATCATGGATTAAGATGAGGAGCTTTCCTCAGCTTAAACATTCTCATCTATTATCCTTCTATTAGGATGGTGTAATGAGTCTGTTTAATCCCTGATTATGGCTTAATCTCATTACTTAACACTAAACAAAAAAACAACAAAAACATCTAAATAATCACAAGTAGGTTGATGATCTTAATCCTACATCAAAAGGTGATTAAGTGTGAGAAGCTGACTCCACACTTAAGGTATTCTCATTACCCCTAATCAGAGGGAAGATGTGATGAGCTTACTAACCCATTGGTTTAGGCTTAAGTTCATTAACTTATGACAAACTTTCAAAAGCAATAAAAGACTGAAAACTCAAAAACAAACAATAATCGTCTCCTCCGGGATTCTTTTCTCATCTCATTCACTCATAACCGAGAACTCGCTTCTTCCGTCTGATGCAAGACAGTTTGCACCTGAGCCAGACAGGTCATACACTTGAGCATAGACAAGTAAGCAGTTCACAAGTCAGTTTACCTTTCAGTCTCTTTGGGTCGAACTACGGTGTTCTGACTTCCTCATTGCACGAGAGGATATGTAGGCATAACTTAACGGTTATCGAACAAAAGTCTCTGTATATTCCCCCTCCTTTCAGTTTCATTCTTTTAAGCCTCATGATCTTGAGCATACTCTCATCCTTACACTGACACTGTATATATCACACTTTGCACTTCTTTACACTGACACCTGTACACCTTTTCCAGCTCTCTTTATACACAAATTGCACTGACACTACCCCTTTAAACACAAATCATTTGAACGTGGATCCCGTCGAGTACGGCAGACAATCTGGGTGCTAATACCTTCCCAGGTTGTAACCAACCCCCTTTCTCAGTCTCTCTGGTTCGCAACCGTCTTATCCATATCTTTCTAGGTCTATGCAGCATTACCTTTCCTTCGGGATAAAAATGCCTAGCTGGCGACTCTTTTCATTTCCTGTGAGTTCACTCCTGTGTGTTCTCACACCCTCCTTTCGCCGACCGTTCGCGTCTGTACCTCATTCGAGCCCGGTCTCGTCTTTTGGGAGCGACAACTGGTGTTGGTGAGGGTGGAGATAACTGAAGCAGATAACTGATGAAGACAGCTGAAGCAGAGGTCTATGCAGAAGAAGGGGTCAAAACCAAAACCAAGATACAATGAAATGGATACCCTGAAAAGCAAATAAACAAATGTTAAATGATGCAATGATGATATATGCAAATGATATGCAAGGGTTTGTAATCAAACTGGATCTGATTATCTGTCTTGATATAAGGCCCATGTATGTTCAAAAGTCCAGATGAAGGCTCAGAAATCCAGTAACCAGGGTGGGGGACTCAAATAAAGAGTTACATGTCCAGGGTTAATCACAAGAACTGTCCAAAGTGAGGTACTCTTAAACAAAACAGTAACAGGGTATGATGTGGCCAAGGGTTCCTACAAACCTGTAAACAGCCCAACCTCCTCACAGGTAATGTTCTAGAACAAGGATCCTCGGACTTGGATCAGTTATGAGAAGTGTAAACACCTCTAACCCGGAGGTACAGTGTTTACAATAACCATAAGTGATCCTCCTCTAACTCACCTCAGCTTCTGAAGGTCATAATAAAGGTCAGCCAGACTTAGCAGGCTTCCCAGATAGCCCTAGCATTACAGGAAATCTGTAGTACAGAGTTCTCAAGAAGAAACCCACATCTGAATCGTGTTTCATATTCCCGCACCAGGCCGAAATGGAATGGGAAAGAACATGAACCACTCTAACCTAGGTGTCACTCAGGTCCCAGGTATAGGACCTTAATCTCTCAATGGAACCCCACCCACCAAAACAGAAAACCAGGTCCAGCATAGTGACAATGACAGTATGAAATATGCATAAGACTGTAAAGAAAGCAATAAATAAAGCTCTACATAAAGCAATAAATAAAGCAAAATAAATAAACACACATAGCACATAACACCCTAGTAAACACAAATCAAACAAGCGCTAGGAGGAACCCACAAAAAGAACCAGAAGCCCTGGTTGCAGTATAAGGGTCCCCGACAGAGTCGCCAAGCTGTCGCTCCCACCAAATGACACAGGGGCCAGATAGGGTACAAACGCGAACGGTCGGCGAGAGAGGAGAACACAAGGGTGAATTGAAAAGAGTCGCCAGCTAGGCATTTTTATCCCGGGGGAAAGGTAATGCTGCATAGACCTAAGAAAAGATATGGATAAGACGGTCGCGAACCAGAGAAACTGAGAAAGGGGGTTGGTTACAACCTGGGAAGGTATTAGCACCCAGATTGTTCGTCGTACTCGACGGGATCCACGCTTGAAAGGTTTGTGTTTTAAAGGGGTAGTGTCAGTGCTATTTTGTGTGCAAAAGCTGGAAAAGAATGCAAGTGTCAGTGTAAAAGGAATGTGAAATGAAGTGAAGAAGTGTCGGTGCAGAGAAAGAATATGAAGCTCAAGACTATGAGGCTTAAAGAATAATGCTGGAAGAGGGGGAATATACAGAGACTTTTTGTTCGATAACTGTTAAGTTATGCCTACGTATCCTCTCGTGCAATGAGGAAGTCAGAACGCCGTAGTTCGACTCAAAGAGACTGAAAGATAAATTCACTGATGAACTGCTTACTTGTCTATGCTCAAGTGTATGACCTGTCTGGCTCAGGTGCAAACTGTCTTGCATTAGACGGAAGAAGCAAGTTCTCGTTTATGAGTGAATGAGATGAGAAGAGAATCCCGGAGGAGACGATTAGTGTTTGTTTTTTATTATTTCAATCTATTATTGCTTTTTGGATTTTGTCATAAGAAAATGAGCTTAAGCCTAAACCAAGGGTTAGTAAACTCATCACATCCTCCCTCTGATTAGGGGTAATGAGAATACCTTAAGTATGGAGTAAACACCTCACACTTAATCACCATGGTGTAGGATTAAGATCATTAACCTACTTGCATTTATTTAGATGTTTTTGGAGTTTTCGTCTAGTGTTAAGTAGTGAGTTTAAGCCATAATCAAAGATTTAATGGACTCATTACACTATCCTAATAGAAGGATAATAGATGAGAACGTTTAAGCTGAGAAAGGCTCCTCAACTTAATCCATGATTAGGGATTAACCTCATGACAAAAAAAACCTTTGTTAAATGGATTTTAGTTAATGGTGAGATTAAGAAATGAGTTTTATGGTTTGTAAGACAACTTGAGGGGGACTTGTCCATTAACACTAGGGTTAGTCCTTCTTAACCAATCAAGGAAGAATTAGAACCCTAATGCAAGGCCCAAGTTACAAGCTTGATGTCTTAGTGATTATTAAGTGAATTGATTAAAGGATTTAAACACATTAAGGGTTTAACACTTAGGATTAAAGTTATACACCCCATCCTAATAGAAGGATATAGGCATAACCCTAATCACAAAGCCTTAAAACCTTTAAGGTTTAATCCTTGATTAAGAGATGAGAAGAGAAGACTCAAAGATGACACAAAGGTAAAACTAATGGGAGAGTAATCAAACCCTAATTGTGATCATGCTTGGGTGTTCCTAGGGTTTATGAGGCTTGCAAGAAGATCTTCAAGAGAAAAGCCACCAAGGAAGAAGCAGGATGAAGGAAGGAGAATCAGAAAGAAGCAAGACAACTTACTTCACTTAAGAAGATAAGTTGCTTGAAGAAAAAGAGAGAGAAAGGAGCATGAATGAGCAAGCTCACTCTAATACACATGTAAAATTCAGCAATGAATGCATAAAAAGAGATGAGAAGAGATTATGAGAAGTGAAGGCAAATTCACTTCTTAAAGACTTACCACCTGAAAAGTTAGCAAAAAGAAGTGAAATGAAATGAAAATGAGATGAAATGCAAAGGTGAGAAAGCCAAATTCAGAAGCATATTCATGATGCAAATGATGTTATGAGATGGTATGAAAGCATGCCAAGTGATATGAATGTTCATACAATAGATGAGAATGCAAATGAGACATGTAAGAAGCATGAAAGTTCATGAATGCATATGACATTAAATGAAAACAAAACATGACAAATTAATGATGAATGATCAAACATGATTTCAATATGTCCTAAGATGTCTTATATGTCATGTGGATGCACAAAATGTCATGACAAGTTCATGTATGCAAGCTTATACAAGATGGATGCAAAGGAAGATGCAAATTAGGGTTTATGTACAACATGAGATGCAAAATTCAAAATCAGAAGCAAAGCATGAGATAAAAAATTGAAAATGGAATCAAAGGGACCCTAAACCTATAAAAGTTCACTGCCCAAAGGGGAAAGTCAGAAGCTAAACCCTAAAGGACTTATGATTTTCCTAAGTTTCTAAGGTTTTAAGGATGATCCTAAAGGGAAAATGCCAAACAAATTGAAAATGAAAGATAAAAATGAAACAAAAATGTTTTTAGATGCTTGAAAGAATTCATAACACAATTCAAGAAGAACCACTCACAAACTCAACTTGGATCAATAGTTATGAATTTTTGAAGTTAGGGTTAAAAATATTCAATTTAAAGAACCCTAATTCAAATGAAAATTGTCAAAGTATGATCAAAACCAAAAAGAAATTTGTTTTGTGAGTTTGTAAATGTTTGTAAATGTTTTAAAACGCTCTCTGAATTTTTTTGAGATTTTTAAATACCTAAATGTATTTTTAATTAATTAATTTTCATTAACTAACTAAAAATAATCATTTAAATGATTTAAAAATATTTTTTATGCAAAAAATAAAAATAAAAATATTTTTGGGTTCTGAAAATAATAAAAGATTTAATAAAAAATTTCAGAATTTTTTTGATGTATTTTGCTATTTTTAAAAATTCGTACAAGTTAAAATGAAATAAATGAAATAAAAATTAAATAAAAAGAAAGTATGATGGATGGAAGGCTGAGATGAATCCTGGGCTTTGAGAGGTTTGACTGGGCGCGCATCTGGACGACCTAGGTTCAAACCTGACTAATTTTAATTAATTAATATTTAAACCATAATTAATAGTTAATGAAAGGATCCAGACCATACAATCACGCGCGGGAGACTCAATCTAACGGCCCAAATTCAAAAATCCACTAATTATTCAGCTAACCCTAATTAGGGCAAATTAACCTCAGACGGCCGGAACAGTGGTTCCGGTCGTCTTCTCCGGCCAACCCCCAAGAACAAAATCTTCCCTATGTCATTTTAAGGGCTGTAAAGCTCCAGATCAAACCCCCAAAGCTTCCTAAACACGAATCTACCCCCAAAAACAATTTATGTTGCCTCAAGAACAAGATACGAATCAAAGTTCAAAAATGGCCAAACTTTCAGAGATACGGTAAAGGCTCAATAGTCAATCATTTTCAAAAATAAAAAGTGCAGAATGTTCAGTGGAGCAAGCAGATCATTTCTATAACTTAAAAAAAGGTTTCTGGAAAAAAAGTTTGAGGGAGCTACCTGAGATGGAGCTTTCAACCCTGGAGCTTTCAGGCTGCTTCCTTGCTTCCAAATGCCTCCAATGAACTCCCTGAAGAAGCTTTGATGCTTGGTTGGAGTGTTTTGTGGCTAGTTTGTGAGATTGATGCAGTTCAGTTCAAAGGAGGAGAGAAATCGTGTTTTTGATATGGGGGTTTCAGGGAAAAGTGATGGTTGGGAAATGATCAGAGGGTCATGGTGAGTTGTTCTATGGAGTTTGTTTTGAGGTTTTTGGCTTGAGTGCTGAGTTTAGAAGAGAAATGCATAAGAGGAGGTTTTTGTGTATGCTGAGTTGTGGTAGGATTTAGGTTGTGTTGTTGTGTGTGTTGAGTTGCTTTTGGTCCATGTATCAATCCTTGATAGGTCAGAGAGTTGTTGTGGAATAGTTTGATTGGTATGGCTCAAATTGCATAAAGTCAAGGAAGTTGTCCTTTGAGGTATGGGCTCATGGCAGGATGGTTGTGAGATATGGCTCGAGTCAGCTGGCTTTAGGGAGGTCCATGGAAGCTGATTTGAAGAGCTGGCACAAGTGGATGTCAAGATTTGGGGCATTTTGCAATTTGTGAAGGTTTTGGCCCCTTTTGAAATACTTGATGATCAAGGCATGAAAATGAGTGATTCTTTGGACAATTTTGAATTATAGGTCATGTATCATGTTTGTGTAATGGTTAGAAGTCAATTAGAGGTCACATTTTGCCTTGGTATGAGTTTTTGCAAGTTTCCCTTTTTGGTACATAAGTGAAATTTAGTGATTTTTCCCAACTTTGCAAGGCCATAACTTGAGTTCTATGATGAATTAGATCAATTTCTTGTACTTTTTGAAAAGGGAATGATCCAATCTACAACTTTCATGACCAAGAATTTTTCATTTGAAGCATCTTTGAATCAAAAAGAGGAGGTTGAAAAACTTTCCCAAAATGGCAAGTTTGCATTACAAGTCACTTTCCCAAAATGGCAACTTTACAAATGGCTTGAAATTCTTCAATTTTGTGAACTTATAACTTCTTCTAAGATCAAATAAAGATCATATACACCCAAAATGATGGAGAAGACCCTTTGGTTGGGTGATTGGGGGCCTCAGATGCCCCGATTTTGCACTGACTTGCTCAAGAAGTCATCTATTGATCAGGTGCCTTCCCCATTGAATTTATTCATGAAAATTGGTATGTATGATCCTTATAAGATATAGAGACCAATAGAAACAAGAATGACCAAAAAAATTGGAGTTATGGCCTCTGAAACCAAAACCCTAATTTTAGGTCATCTGTGCAGTTAAACTTGGCTCTGCTTCCATGCCTTTCTCAGTTCTTGTGATTTTCTGACTTCCTTGATCTTGGGAGGATATAATATGATGCTTGAACATACATGGACCCTATTGAGATGATTGAAGACCTTTGGAGTGGCTCAGATGACCTTTGGTTTGCTCAGATCACAAACCCTAGATGCAGATGGACTTGAACTATGCAGATGAAACAAAAATGCAATATGAGATGATATGATTGAATCAATGAAAATGTGAAAGATCACAAGACATGGTGTGAGATTAGTGAGGGCAAATTTTGGGTGTTTACAACTACCCCCTTAGACACAAACTTTCAAGCGTGGATCCCGTCGAGTACGACGGACAATCTGGGTGCAAATACCTTTCCAGGTTGTAACCAACCCCCTTTCTCAGTTTCTCTGGTTCGCAACCGGCTTATCCATATCTTCCTAGGTTCATGCAGCATTACCTTTCCTTCGAGATAAAAATGCCTAGTTGGCGACTCTATTCATATTCATCTCATTCTCTCTTTCGCCGACCGTCCGCGTCTGTACCCTATCTGACCAGGTGTCTTTTCGGGGGAGCGACAGGAGTCCCTTACTCTCTTAGGGATTGTATGATATTGTTGATTTTGATGAAATTGTGATATGATGATGATTGATTGTGATTGTGTGAAATTGATGTTGAATTGTATGATTGATTGTTGTATTTGGAATAGTGATGATTTGAATTGTATGATAGGATTAATATGAAAGTGGTTATAGGAATGATGTTGTTGATGATGATGTTAATGGAGAATTGGAAGTAAAACCTAGAATTTTTTTATTTTTATTAATAATGTTAGGTGGAGGAGTTCACAAAGAATTAGAGGTATAAAATCAGTTTAAGAATAATATTTGGACTATTTTGAGTGATAAAAGTAAGGTATAAGTAATGGATTTTGAATTGGTATGGACTGATGTAAGAAAAGAGATTTTTAGGAAAAAATGAGTTTTTGACGCAGGTCTCTTGACACGGGCCATGTCACACGACACGGGTGGCCGTGTCAGGGTACGGGAAGGGATTCTTGGATGAGTTTTGAAGGATTGGGCCTCAGAGGGTGTGACACGAGCCGTGTCACATGACACGGGTGGCCGTGTCACCCTTCTGTACTTGGGAAAATGAGATTTTCAGGATGGCGTATTATGTCGTGTCATGGGACACGGGGGGCCATGTCAGGCCTCTGATTTTGGAAAATTTTGGATGTTTTAAGTTGGTTTCATCTTGTTCTTTTGGTCAACTTTCTTACTATTAGTCTAAGGCATTGAGGATAGTACTTATGAATAGTTATACGACCTGACGACCCGTAGGTAGTATTTACATTTTATATGATTGTTTTAAAATGAATGATTTTGTTAAAAAGAGTCAAATGAGATTGCGTCAATTATGTTTAATGACTCTTGTTTGAATGATATGAATTATATTGACTGTGTGATTGATGATTATGAAGATCAGAAGGATCGTGTCATGAATGGTTATGTTCATGTTTATATATGTTGATGTATGTGTAATCGAGTCTTGCATACGCATACGTGTTGGTGGAATAATCATGTCTCGGATGGAGCGTAAGTGGTTATTCGGATTCATTGTGAATCAATGGGTGGGGATGATCGTGTCTCAGTAGGAGCGTAAGAGATGATCTGGTTTTGAATTGATGAACTATTGTTGAAGTCGGTACTGCATTTTCATTGTGTCGTGGAGTCACATTGCATATATTTGAATGGATGGTTTGTGTTGCATGTTATGGCTTGTGTGTGATTAATCCTTCAAAATGTTATTTGCACCGTTATGATATAGAATTGTTTCTCACCCCTTTGCTTTTGTTGTTGTGTCTGTGCTTCTTTGGAAGTACAGATAACCTAGGTACATGAGAATGCTCTGGTGTTGCTTGTTCGAGTCATAGGGCACTCTGATACGTAACACGAGAATGAGGACTTTTGCTGTTTTGTTTTTATTTCTACTTTTATTTTCCAACTTTGTTAGTTACGTATCTGATTAATAAACCAAATGGATTGTTTTATATTTTTGAGATGGTTATGCCGTTGAGCAAGTACGAAATGAACTATTTTAATTTCGTTGTTTAATGAAATACTTTATTAAACTTCTTTGGTTTTAAAGTGTAGCATCTCAATTCTGTATTTAAACTCTGATTTTTATTACGAAGTATTTTATTTTTGAAAATGGGAAAAGTGGGTGTTATACTGCACCCAATCCTAATGTTCCTAGAAAGTCAAACCTCGAACCGATGATGGAAAACTTTTTGCTACCCAAGCTCAAACGAACAAGGATTTCCTAAATCAGAACACCCATACTAGTGAACAGATAAAGAAATTGGTAACCAAGGTAGATGCTTTAGCTACCCATAATAATATGCTAGAAACCCAAATTTCTCAAGTAGCTCAACAACAGACATCCACTGTTGCTCCAGCCGAATCCCAAGGGTCATGCAAATGCAGTTATACTAAGAAGTGGAAAAGAGTTGGACGTACCTGTTGATCCTAGAACCGAAAACACAACCATGTATCAACAACCTAAGAAATCAACTGAGAAATACGATAAATCTCGGGAAAAGGAAACCAACGAACATGAGGTTGAGGAAAAGGAAAAACCTTATGTACCTCCACCACCATATAAACCACCAATTCCGTACCCCCAACAGTTAACAAATTCTAAAACAATGGGACAATTCAAGAAATTTGTAGAGCTTCTAAAACAATTAAACATTATCATACCCTTTACAAAAGCTATCACTCAGATGCTTTCGTATGCTAAATTTCTGAAGGAGATGTTATCTAACAAGAAGAAAATCGAAGAAAACGAAACAATTACACTTACTACTGAGTGTAGTGCTATTATTCAAAATAATATGCCACCTAAACTGAAGGATCCATGAAGTTTCTCTATTCCTTGTGTCGCGGTGAGAATCGGATACCAAGCTATTGATTAATGTTAATGCTATTATTTTATGATTGGCATTATGTTTGGTAAAACTAATATGGCTGGAAAATGTTGAATAAGAAGTTCCATATTAACATAGTATAGACTCTGGAAGAACATGTCAAACATGATGTCCTGACATGGTGGCACAGATAAATGTGGAAGTTGTCAAAGAAGATGTTGAATTCAGTTCAGAATGTCCTATCAGATGTTGGGACATTATCAAACAGAGTAGAAGAACTTAATTCAGGATGTCCCAACAGATGTTGACATCTGACATAAATGTGGAAGTTGTCAAAGAAGATGTTGAATTCAGTTCAGAATGTCCTATCAGATGTTGGGACATTATCAAACAGAGTAGAAGAACTTAATTCAGGATGTCCCAACAGATGTTGTCATATGTTACAGACAGATGTCAAAGAAGATGTTGAAACATCTGCAAATGTCATGACAGATGTCAAAGAGAATGTTGAAACATCTGCAAATGTCATGACAGATGTCAAAGAGAATGTTGAAACATCTGCAACTGTCATGACAACATTACTGTCATATGTTACATATAGATATCAAACAAGAAGTGTTGAACTTAGTTCAGGATGTCACACCAAATGTTGTGACACTGTCAAATAGAGTAACAGTTAATGAACTTAAGTCAAGATATCAGGATGTCACACCAGATGTTAGGACATTGTATCAGTTGATGGAATAAGTTCAGTTTACAGGATGTCACATCAGATGTTGTGACATTGTATCAGTAAATGAAGTAAGTTCAGTTTTTCAGGATGTCCCAACAGATGTTGAGACATCTCAGACCTGTTACCAGAATTAATTAATAACTAACTGATCTGAGATATTTAAGGAGAGTTATCTGGAATTAATTATGGATGGATAAAAACAGAACAAGGCGCATCTGTAGGGAGTTTTGTTATGAAGATTCAGATTAATCAGAAGAACAAAATCACCTAGAATCTAGGAAGTAACAAACCCTAATTCAAGGTGATGACATTGGATTTATCAGATCTGAATTATGCATAATATTCTGGAGATATTATGCAATCATATGTGGTGCTGATCTAGAAGATCTTAAAGACTCAATTTAAATTGAAGACAAATATTGAAAAATATAGGTTTCTATATTTAGAGATATTTTAGAAGTTGAAGATCTTTTGGAATATTTGTAGCAGATATTTCTGCATATTTGTAGCAGATATTTCTGCATATTTGTAGCAGCTATTGTTGTGATTGTTTAGGCCCAAATCCAGTTGGGAATAGGTTATAAAAGAAACCTTGTAACCTAGTTTAAAAAAAACCCAATCAACCGAAAATGTAAACATTATTAGGGTTGTGTCCTTGTGTCAGCCGTGCATAACAAGTAACTCTATTGTGGCTGTTTCACTTGTGATTCTCGAAGCTTGTAAGCAAGAGAAGTTTTGTGACTTGATTGAAACTGTGAAGTAAGATCAAGCTGTATTGTTTGAAGAATGTCTTCAACTTTATTAAACTTGTAAACTTGATCACTGGGTGATTGAGGGGGAGTGAGTAGGGTACTCTTATCTAAGTTGTGTCTTAGGTAGAAATTGCATTGGGTAGTTATTAAGTGATAGATTAAACAGGGTGGTTTAAGTCTAGAATTAATATTACTTATAGTGGATTTCCTCCTGGCTTGGTAGCCTCCAGATGTAAGTGTGGTTATACACTGAACTGGGTTAACAAATTCTGCTGTGTTCTTTATATCCTTTATGTCTTATGCTTTATGTTTTATGCAGTACCTGAACTGAATGTCCTATCAGATGTCCCAACATCCTGAAGCATGTTTGACTCTGATATATCAGAATTATTTAAGTACTGATATGTATGCCTTACCATGTTTATAAGTAACAGATAAGATGTCTCAACATCATATTCGACATCTGAGTCTGTCATACCAGAATTTCAATTGGTATCAGAGCAGGCATCCTGGTCTGTTTCTGGATGAGATCTAAGGGGGATACTTTCTGGTTCATGGTAAAGGAAGAAGGAGGATATAATGAAAAGCTGTTTGAACTTGAGAGGTTCATATTGGTGTTTGAATGGTCCCTAGAAGTGGAGGATGGACTATTCATCATATGGTGTATATTGGACCAGTCTGGTGTTATCAGGGCTGGAAATTTGCTGGTGAATTGCTGTGTAGCTATGATGTCAAACAGAATGTCCTGACATCTTGGTTCAGAGAATTCTATATTTGAAGGAGGCTTGTATTTTGTTTTCTGTGAGAACTGGAGAACACTTAGTTCAGAATGTTGTGGTTCTTGATGAAAGAAGAGGTTGGAGCCAAAACAAAAGAGTATAATTATCAAATCTTTCATGCGGGAGTGAAAATCTTGATAAGTTATCTCTTAAGCTTATTTATGGTGACCTAATGAGGATATCCTTCCTGGTTATGGTGTCCTATGTTGTTTAGGTATAGCTGGAGAAAATCTCTCCTGTGAAGATACATGTTTATGATTGTCTAAATCATGAACTGAAGGAAGTTTCATCAAGAAAGAAGCTGAATTGATATGTCAATCCTAATGGCTTGACACCACACTACACATCAACAGTTTATGAACCAAGCTTATTTTTGTGTTCCAGAAGAAGGAAACTGGTGTGATGATGGATGCTTTGGGTGCTAGACAAATGTGTGATGATCACATATGTTTGGAACCTACTCCTAACCTGGAAGAGGAGGCGTCTATGCTACATGTTGAAGACTTAGATAATGACTCTGACACAGAGATCATTGCTTCTGTGGACCCTAGCATAGCCAAAAGGCTTAGGGCTAGAAAGGAAAAGAAGACTGCAGGACATTCAACTCCTGAAAAGAAGCAGCCTACTCCAAAGAAAGACAAGGTCAAAGTGATACTTGGTCCTACTAAACAATGGAGCAAGGTGAATAACCAAAAGAGGAAAGCTGTAACTTCACCAGATTCAGATGTTGAAGAGGATGTCCCAACATCCCAACCAAAGAAGAAACCAGCACCCTCAAGGTCCACCTCTGCTGTTCCAGAAGCTCCTCTGGACAATGTTTCATTCCATCATGTGTCAAGTGTGAGCAGATGGAAATTTGTATACCAAAGAAGGATAGCACTTGAAAGAGAGCTGGGCAGAAATGCACTTGAGTGCACTGAGGAATTCATTGTCAACCTACAAGAGGACTGTGATGATGGTAAATCAGATGACTTCAGAAAGGTGTATGTAAGAGGGAGATGTGTGGAATTATCTTCTAGGGTTTTCAACCACTACCTAGGAAGAGAATCCGATGGACCTAATGAGCTGGGAAAGATAAATAACCATGTGTGCAAGGTCATCACTGCTAATCAATTCAAAGCTTGGCCAGTCAAGGGGAAATTTTTTGTTAGCTTGCTGACAAGGAAGTATGCAATGCTGCATAGGATTGGCACTTCAAATTGGGTCCCTACCAACCATACCTCCTCAATAGCAACTGAATTGAGCAGGTTCATATATGTTGTGGGCACCCAAGCAAAGCTGGACTTTGGGGCTTATATTTTTGATCAGACATTGAAGCATGTTGGAACATCTGCAACAAAGCTTCCCATTGCTTTTCCCTCTCTGCTATGTGGAATCATACTAAGCCAGTATCCAGGTATCCTCACTGAGAAGGATTCAGTATGCAAAAGAAAAAGTCCTCTAACCTTCCATTACAAACTTTTCTTGAGCCATCATGCTGCTGATGTTGAAGCTTCCACTAGGACATCTGCTGGACCTTCAAAAGCAAAGACTCCCATATCCAAAGCTGCCTTGATTGCAGATCTGAAGAACACTTGCAAAAATCTGGATTCCAGGAAGAAAAAGCTTGAGGAAGTATTTCAAAGGCTGGAGCTGGAAGAGGTTGCTCAGAATACTGATGAATCTAATGGTGAATCTGAAGATGAAGAAGCTTCTAAATGTATTTACAAATGTGGGTGATAAATGCATGACTTTGGTCATGATTAAAGCTAGCAATGTGACCAACAATTGCTAGAAGCAAGGGAAGAATGTCAGATTGGGAAGTCTGATCAGAATGGTTGTTGAACTGGTAGCCTCTTCCACTACTAGTCATGGATAGTGGCAGTATAAACCCTTTGTAGCAAGCAAACTAAGAGCATCTGTTTTGGAATATAAAATCAAGTGTGGATATTTATCAGTTGTGCTCTTTGTATGTTCATCAGGGGTGTGAAATTGAGAATTAGTGGAGTACATGCTCAGCTGGAGTATTGTTTATCCATGACATGAGGAGATCTTGCTAATCTTATCTGGAGCTAACCTTAAAATCCTTCAAAAGTAAAAGATCAGATTGTGTAGAACTATCTGATAAGGTATTATACAAGGATTTAAGATCAATTGTTGTTTGTGGAATTCACAAATATTTGATTGATTATCCTTGTGATTCAAGATTGGTGATGTTCAAAAAGATGTTGGAACATCTTATCATCAGATTTTGTGCAGAATCATGGGAGAGGTATTGCATAAGCTGTAACATTGGCTTCAGTCCTGTGTGACAGGAGTTATGTAATTCTGGAAAGTTTCTTGGCAAGAACTTGTCTGGATATTGTTGATGCTAAAGATGGAGATGAAAGACCATGAACATATCATAATCTTGGTAACTACTTGGATTGGTTTATTTCTGATCTAGGTGTAGTCCAGAATGCTCATCATGGAGTTAAGATAGGTGGAGATATCATAAATTTGTTTAGACTGCCTTACTCAAGGAAAGGTAGCATCCTTGGTATAGTTTTGAGGTGTAGTTCTTAACTATTCCTTCTGAATAATCAGACAGTGGCAGGTTTGAAGACTTTGGAGAAACATTGGAAGTTTCTCATCAATATGTGTTATTGGTAAGAACTTCTGCAAAACCAATAGAATGGAGGTTGTTTACTCAAACTTGATGGATAAATCAAGTCTATGAGAGCATGGAACTCTTGTTCTATAAAGGAAGGAGGTTCTTTCAAGTGGCAGAAGAAGGAACTGAATTTAACAGATGGATGTGGGCTAATAATGTTTAAACATCTAGTTCAAAATCAGAGTCTAATTGGTGAAGATCAACTTTTTTGATCAGGATATCTTTGGAAGATTTATTATAAACGTGAAGAAGACAAAAGTGGCAATTGGATTTTTCATATGAGGATTCATAAAGAAGGTTATCAAAATGTGGTAATTGGTTGATCTTTAAAGTAGATTCGAAGAATCAAGATAATCAGAGTGTGACAGCTGGTTGTTCTTAAGGATTGTCTTGGAACAAATTGCTCTTGGGCAGAGGAGTGACGAGTTGAAGACTCAAGAGGATTTATTCTTCTTGAAGGTGGATGAGAGTTTATCACTCTTTCTGAATTTCTGATTCTAACTGGTGGCACAGTGTAGTTGAAGATTTTCAGTTCTTGGATTACTATGCTATAGTAAGTCCAGTTGGTGGAGCACATCTAGGATCATGGTGATAAGGTCTTGGTGTATGAAAAATGTTCTAACTAAGTGTTAGTACATTATCTGGGGTGTTTATCTACATGGTTTCTATTATTAGACTACCTAATCATATGGGAGAATGATGAAGTAGATGATCTATATTAGAAGAAACATGTAGAAGAGACTGGAAGTGTTCCTCGTGCTAAAAATCCAAGAACTCCAAAAAGATCAAGTTTTCAGCAAGACCAAAGGCATACCTTCACCATTGTACAACACTCCAAAAGCTTCTGAATATGTGGATGATTTCATAAAGGAGTTGGTAATCAAGATCCTATCTGAGCAAAGAGTGGTAAGTGGCATATCTATCCCTCTGAACACTATGCCAGCCCCACAAGAAGATCAACAAACTCAGGCTGCAAAGGACACTCCTGCTCAACAGGATGTCCCAATAGATGTTGAAACATCTGAGGACCAGAAAAAGGCCTTCAATAATTGTGATGAAGAAGCATCTGAGGATCAGCACAAGGCCTCAACTGAATAGCACATCTCTGTTGATCCACCAGAAGTATATCAGGCTTAGTGTCAAGAACCTGTGTGCTAGAAGATGTTCATCTTGTGTAGTCTGTGGTAACTACAAACCCAGAAAGGAATCAGGTATGCTTTGGTACAAGAAGTGAATGTGTTCGATTGGGAATTGAACAGAGAGTGAGCTCTTGAAGACATGAAGATGCGTCTTATGTTTTCCTTTCATCAATGTACAGAGAAGCATGGAGTATCCTAGACAGGGGGAGTGTGTTACAATTATGTGCACTTGATTTTGTGGTGTTAAGGGGGAGTAATACCTTAACCAGATAAGGAGAATCATAAGAGTCTAGAAGGCTATATTACATAAAGCTTTTCTCTGCAGTTTATGTTTGATTCTTGAGGAATTGTGTGTGTTTCAAGCTTATGGAGATTATATACCTCTATTTTTATGGTACCTTTGTCTTTTTATGGCTAAAAAGGGGGAGAAGTAATAGTGTGAGGTCTGATATGAAGATGTGATGTTAAGGAACTTCTACATAAGGTACTACTACACCTGTATGTAAATTAGTTTTAGCCAAAATAAGCCAAAGGGGGAGATTGTTAATGCTATTATTTTATGATTGGCATTATGTTTGGTAAAACTAATATGGCTGGAAAATGTTGAATAAGAAGTTCCATATTAACATAGTATAGACTCTGGAAGAACATGTCAAACATGATGTCCTGACATGAGGTCTGATATGAAGATGTGATGTTAAGGAACTTCTACATAAGGTACTACTACACCTGTATGTAATTTAGTTTTAGCCAAAATAAGCCAAAGGGGGAGATTGTTAATGCTATTATTTTATGATTGGCATTATGTTTGGTAAAACTAATATGGCTGGAAAATGTTGAATAAGAAGTTCCATATTAACATAGTATAGACTCTGGAAGAACATGTCAAACATGATGTCCTGACATGGTGGCACAGATAAATGTGGAAGTTGTCAAAGAAGATGTTGAATTCAGTTCAGAATGTCCTATCAGATGTTGGGACATTATCAAACAGAGTAGAAGAACTTAATTCAGGATGTCCCAACAGATGTTGACATCTGACATAAATGTGGAAGTTGTCAAAGAAGATGTTGAATTCAGTTCAGAATGTCCTATCAGATGTTGGGACATTATCAAACAGAGTAGAAGAACTTAATTCAGGATGTCCCAACAGATGTTGTCATATGTTACAGACAGATGTCAAAGAAGATGTTGAAACATCTGCAAATGTCATGACAGATGTCAAAGAGAATGTTGAAACATCTGCAAATGTCATGACAGATGTCAAAGAGAATGTTGAAACATCTGCAACTGTCATGACAACATTACTGTCATATGTTACATATAGATATCAAACAAGAAGTGTTGAACTTAGTTCAGGATGTCACACCAAATGTTGTGACACTGTCAAATAGAGTAACAGTTAATGAACTTAAGTCAAGATATCAGGATGTCACACCAGATGTTAGAACATTGTATCAGTTGATGGAATAAGTTCAGTTTACAGGATGTCACATCAGATGTTGTGACATTGTATCAGTAAATGAAGTAAGTTCAATTTTTCAGGATGTCCCAACAGATGTTGAGACATCTCAGACCTGTTACCAGAATTAATTAATAACTAACTGATCTGAGATATTTAAGGAGAGTTATCTGGAATTAATTATGGATGGATAAAAACAGAACAAGGCGCATCTGTAGGGAGTTTTGTTATGAAGATTCAGATTAATCAGAAGAACAAAATCACCTAGAATCTAGGAAGTAACAAACCCTAATTCAAGGTGATGACATTGGATTTATCAGATCTGAATTATGCATAATATTCTGGAGATATTATGCAATCATATGTGGTGCTGATCTAGAAGATCTTAAAGACTCAATTTAAATTGAAGACAAATATTGAAAAATATAGGTTTCTATATTTAGAGATATTTTAGAAGTTGAAGATCTTTTGGAATATTTGTAGCAGATATTTCTGCATATTTGTAGCAGATATTTCTGCATATTTGTAGCAGCTATTGTTGTGATTGTTTAGGCCCAAATCCAGTTGGGAATAGGTTATAAAAGAAACCTTGTAACCTAGTTTAAAAAAAACCCAATCAACCGAAAATGTAAACATTATTAGGGTTGTGTCCTTGTGTCAGCCGTGCATAACAAGTAACTCTATTGTGGCTGTTTCACTTGTGATTCTCGAAGCTTGTAAGCAAGAGAAGTTTTGTGACTTGATTGAAACTGTGAAGTAAGATCAAGCTGTATTGTTTGAAGAATGTCTTCAACTTTATTAAACTTGTAAACTTGATCACTGGGTGATTGAGGGGGAGTGAGTAGGGTACTCTTATCTAAGTTGTGTCTTAGGTAGAAATTGCATTGGGTAGTTATTAAGTGATAGATTAAACAGGGTGGTTTAAGTCTAGAATTAATATTACTTATAGTGGATTTCCTCCTGGCTTGGTAGCCTCCAGATGTAAGTGTGGTTATACACTGAACTGGGTTAACAAATTCTGCTGTGTTCTTTATATCCTTTATGTCTTATGCTTTATGTTTTATGCAGTACCTGAACTGAATGTCCTATCAGATGTCCCAACATCCTGAAGCATGTTTGACTCTGATATATCAGAATTATTTAAGTACTGATATGTATGCCTTACCATGTTTATAAGTAACAGATAAGATGTCTCAACATCATATTCGACATCTGAGTCTGTCATACCAGAATTTCAATTAAGCTTGAATCACAAAACTTTTATGTTCACCACCGACTTTAATTTAATCCAAGGGGAAAAGGGAAAAAGATCGTAAAAACCCTAAATGAGGAGAAACTAGGTTCGGGGGTTGATTATACATTGGGAAGGTGTTAGCATCCTAAGCATCCGCAGTATCCTACGGGAACCTCTTGTTAATATTTGTGTTTATTGTTATTTATTGCTTGTTAAAATTAAGGGAACCTAAGGTTTTTATTTCTAATGGTGCTCGCACAACATCGCATCGATGCCTACGTATCGGGTATAGAATCAGAGCACTCGTAGTTCTCCTAAGGATTAACGAACACTTGGTTACGCTCAAGGTTCGCGGGGGAAAGTAAGTGTTATGGCAAACACTCACGTGACTTTGGCAAAGTCACAAAAAGTTGTAAAATAAAACACTAAGGACCTAATGGCTAAGGACCTAAGGATGAGGGACCTAATTGCTAAGGTCAAAGAAAAGAAGAGGGACCTAATTGCTAAGGTCAAAATGGTAACTAGGGGTGGCTAAACTTCCTATGACATTGAGTCAACTGCAGGAGTTATTTCCCTTTTGGATTTAAATGCGGAAAAAAATAAAGTAAACAAATGAGGGTGCAAGCTCCTAAGTCTAAGGCATAGGTTGCTACTTGCAAAAATGGACTAAATGAAGTAAATGGAAATGCAAGATAAAAGGTTTAGTAACCGGGCTACGACTCGATATATGGATCGAGAATGCGGGGGTGGAAGACAAGCGTGGTGCGTCAATTTGCTTAAGTTGGAAAGCTGTGAAGTGTAAGGAATGTGCAGATGGCGATCGTAAAACGACCGACTTACGTGTGTGAGTGAAGTGTGTGTGAACTCAACTTGGCGTTGGACCAAGGATTATTATCTTGAAAATTAAAGTCTCAAAAGTGTGCGCTTTCAATTTTATCTTAACAAATATATGGTCATGATGCGAAATAAAATAAATACAAACATAGCGTGCATACAACCAAGACATCGGAAGATTAAATTTAAAACTCACACTAAGAGATAAACCTAAATCTAAACCTCTCACACTAATAGGATCTAAAACTATGCTAAACAATCTCTATCTTAAACGAAGAAGAACTAAACAAATATTTTTTGGATTTTTATATAAAAATACAATGAATGACTAATAATAACAATAAGATAGAAAAGAAATATATATTTTTTGTTGTATTTTTTTATATGCATATATAAATATCTAACTAAATATAATAATAAAAAGAAAATAGAAAAGAAAATTTTGAAATTAAAAAGTTTTTTTTATTTATTTTATATGTATATGTATATAGATTTCTAACTAAATATAAAAATAGAAAAGAAAACTTTGAAATTAAAAGTTTTATTTATTTATTTGTATATACATTTAAATGAGAAAATAATAAAAGAAAATAAATTAACTAAATATTTAATAAAAATTAATCTAATAAGTAGATTAGTTAATATAAAAAATAAAGAATTAATTGAATTATGAAAATGTTTTTTTTTTAGATTTTTTTTTTTGAAAAAGAAAAAGGATTAATGGGCTGAATAAGAATCAGGGGGGTGGCTGATACTAAAGAACAAAAGAAGGAGAGGCCCATATGGGGCGCAGGACTTACTGGGTCGGGTCAGGTTGGACCCGGATCCAGCTTGTTTAGCAATGAAAAGGGGAAAAGAAACCCTAACCCTAATTTGTTCAAATCTCTCTCTCTCTCTCGCTCATCACCTCCCAGCCTCTTCTTTCAATCGCGACGCCTTCTCAAGGTTTTCTCTCAAATCACGCTCAACTCTCGTCACACCGTTTTCAGATTTGCAACTCGTGCGATGGTGATGGGGGTGATTTGAAATCGGTGGTGGCGGTTTGTGCGTTCTGCGAGCGGCGAGGGTTTTGGATTCGCAACGAAGACGGTGGATGGTATGGAGTTCGGTTTCCGGGTGTTGAGAGGTGGGTGAAGAAGATGGTTGGTTTTCGAAGGATGGCTCGTGTGCGGTTGGTAAGATGGCGGTGTCTCGCAGCGACGGTGGTCTCACTCAAATTCGCTATTTTCGGTTTTCAGTTATACTTCTTCATCTATTTCTGAGTTTTTTCATTATTGATTGGGTATGGTTGAAAGATGATTGGTTGTTTCAAATCCTCATTACTTTTCTGCTTTTTGGTTTTTTTTTCACAGTACATCAATAGGGATCTGAAGGTGACGATGTGGGAATTTGGAATGGTTTGTATGACTATGAGTGGTCTGTTAGGAAAGATTGAAGAAGAAGTTGTTTCGGCGGTGCATACGAAATGAAAAGGGGTTTATCGAGCAAGGGTGATGTTGATATGTGGACAAAGGCTAAATCACCATTGTTACTGTGTGTTGTCTTTTTCTTTGAATGAGGGGCCTGTGCGGTTTTTGCGAGTTTTCTAACTCAGGTGAGAAATAAAAACAGAGTTAAGGCTTTATCGGGAAAAAATGTTGAAGTTGTCTGAAGCAAGATTGTTGTACTGAATTTGTATGAGTGTGAGGATGAATGTTGAAAGGTGGAAGAGAAAAAAGTGAAGTCAAGTGTTGTTTTGCGGTTAGGTGGGCTGTTCATTATGGAGGAAGAAATGTGATGGATTGAAATAGGTTCATGAAGTGTTGTAAGGTGGTGAGGTTGCAGAGGCTGCGAGTCTGGATGTTGAAGGAGAGTGTGTTTCAGTGTATTGAAGGTTTTTGAAAGGGTGCTGAAGAAGAGTGTTAAGAATATGGTCAGCTGTCTGTGTTGATTTTTTTTAGTTTTGGGTAAGTGGTTGCTGGTTTTGTGGTGTATGTGGGGCTGCCATGGTTGGTTGGAGGTTAAAGGTAAGCGTTGGGTTTTACGGTTTTGGTGCGATTTGGATTTTTCATGATGTTTTTTGTTTACTGATTCGGATTTTGTTTGGATATGGTAGGCGTTTCGAAATGAGAAGAATAAAGGTTGATGGAGGATATCGTAAGGCTGGTTGATGATGGAACAGGTCGATGAGGTTAAAAGGGTGGTAGCCAAAACTCAGGTTGGTTCTCAAAACAACTCAAACGAAATCTCGGTTTCCCTGTTCCGCTGTGTATGCTTATTTTTGTTATTTGTCTTGCAGGTTAAATAAAATGAAGAGTATAGCGGTTTGTGCGAGATTAGAAGGATGGTTTGGCTGCTGTTGTGAGGGTTTGCAGCATGGTTTTGTTTTTTTGTGATGACTCAAATCCCCCCAAACCAAAACCCTGGACTCAAAGTTGAAGCAAACAGAAGCAACAAACAAGCAAAATAAATGAGGGAGGAAAATAAATGAGGGAGGAACTAATGATTACCGATCGAAGACAAATCCTGAAGAACCTTTGCACGGTGAAAGATTTGGTACGAATTTGGACGTCTCCGAGAATAGCCTGCGATGAAGCTCCAATATGGTTCGGGTGAGTTCTCCTTTCTTTATGCTTTGAACCTTTAAATTCTTCTCTTCCTCTTCTGAACTTCTGTGAATCTGAGTAAAAGAAAATCTTTGCCTGTGGTTTATTGTTGGCCTGTTATTTGTTCTTTGTGGCTAGGTCTCTTGTTTTTTTTTCTGGGTTATGCTTTTGCAGGTTGAAAGTGAAGGGTAATCTCTAGGACTTTTTTTTACTGTTTTATTGCTGATGGTTTTCTATGGCTAGTGCTCTCATGGCTGTTTTTGTTAAATCTTTTTTCTTCCTTTCTCTAATGTAACAGTGTTATATGTATGACTTCCTTAGGGTTTTTTTTGTGAATTTGAAAATGTGTACTGGATAACTTGTAGGTGAAGGGTTGGAGGATTATGGGACAAGGTCTGGATGTTGCAGTAATAGTGGGGAGGTGGAGCAGAGGCCTGCGGATTTGCAGACCTGCTGTGGGTGGAGCAGGCTTGCTGGACTTGTCTTGTGGTCCTGCTGGTTGTACTGTCCTCTTCCCTCTTTCTTCTCTTTTTTTTAAAATTCTACTTCTCCAATGCAAATGTAACATTATGCTAATGTGAATATGGCAAGAATGAATGGGAAACTTATGCTATGTGAATGTATGATCATGGAATGATTTATGTTTGGATAAAATAGGGATGAACATAATGTTTGCTTTGAATGAAATGAATTTGTGAACTTGAATTTATGAAATATTGAATGAATTAATGAAATGGAAATTTGAATGAATGTGCTTATGGTTATGAATGCTAACTTGGTCCTTTATTTTCATGTGTATGAGAGAATGAGTATTAAGCCAAAGCAAGTCCATGTGGAGCCTCGGCGGTAGAACCTTGGCACGACGAAGACTATCGGCTAGCTTGGTGAAGGATAGTGAAAGTTGGTATGAAACTTGGTTCTTGATGGGTTTAAGAAGCCTTGCCTTGTGTAATTAAAAACAAAGCTTGTAATTTCAAAGCTCTTTGGATGTAACATGAATCTTTTGAAAATTATTGAACTATTGAAATTCCTAATTATGTACGCAACTTGAATGCATGTGAATGATATGTGTATTGGAATATAAAAAAATGGATGAATGTAAATTAGTGAAAAAACTTCATGCAGCAACGTGTAATTTTAAAAAAAGAAAGAAATGCATAATAATTAAATATAAATTGTTTGAAAAGCAAATAGACAAGGCTTGAGAAATTATGAACAAGTTGAGAATGGACACCATATGAATGAGAAAATAGAATTGACATGAAATGGCATGAATTTTAAATGGAATGAATTTGGAAATATGAAAAAGACTTGAATTTGAATGAGGTTGGAATGGGGACTTGAAGTAGAATTGGAATGGAAAAATGAGATTGAACTTGGAAATAGAAATCATAAAAAAATATATAAAATAAAATGGAGACTTGGAAAAGACCTTTTTTATATTTATTTTTTTAAAATGGACTTGAAATTGAATTTTAATTTTGAAATTTGGAGTGGAAATTGACATATGAATTTGAAAATTTGGAAACTTGGATTTGGAATTGAAGTTTTGAAATAAAAAGAAATAGAATTTGAAAATGTAATTGCAATTTATGACATGGATTTCTTTTATGGATTTTCATTGGATTATGAATTGGTTTAAGAACATGGTTGGAAAGAAAAAAATGAATAGATGGAATTTATAATTTAGAAAATGGGCTTTATGGAATGTGGTAGAAAATATGGATAATAATGGATAATGAACATGGATGATTAATAAATGGATTAAATTTGGATATGAGTAAAAAAGTGATTAAAGAAAAAATGGATTGGAACGGTTATTTAAAATGCGCCTCTACAACACTCAAATTTGACAACTGAGATCTGACCACTTAAATTGATAAGTCAAAATCTCCATTGAGCAAGAAAGTGCCTTAAATCAGAGGACTATGACTCGAGGTAACGACCACACCGCACAAGACCCTGATATGTACTATTGCATGATAATGATGAGATGAATGCAAGATGCGAAAAGTTAGGGGTAAAATTTGGGGTGTGACAGTTGCCCCTATTTAAATAACTTTACCAGATGGCATGAATGACGAAGGACACTCAGGCGATCAGGGTGAAAGGTATTTAAATATAGAAATAACCAGAAATTTTGCCCCTAAATGCAATGTTATGCTGGACTACAAACTAACTGACTCTGTAACTCTTATGCAATGAATGATGACTATGGTATGGATGATTAGAATGAGATATGTCGACGACCACAAGCCAAGACTCACTGGTGATGACATACACTGGGGATAAAGAAACGAAAACGGAAAATATTCAAAGTGATAAATCAACAGGTTCAAGTGTAACTGTTGACACTAAGAATAACAAAAGACGGGAACAAAAGGAAATCCAAAGCGTTGGATCAACGAACACAGACAAAACAAAATAAAATTCAAAGTGACTGCACAGTGGCTCGATGCGACCAACTGACACCAAGAATACAAATAAGACAATGAAATAAATCGAAGTGGTAGACCAATGGCTCTATGCAACCAATTGACTTTGAGAAGTAAAAAAGCAACAACATATTCAAAATGAGTGCGCAGCGGCTCGATGCGACCAACTGACACCGAGAATACAACAAAATAAACATTCAAAGTGAATGTGCAGCGGCTCTATGCGACCAACTGTCACTGGAAATGATAAACATAATATTCAAAGTGAATGCGCAGCGGCTCCATGCGACCAAACTGACACTAAGAATAGAAATGACACAATATTCAAAGTGAATGTGCAGCGGCTCTATGCGACCAACTGTCACCAAAAAATGGAAAAATATAATATTCGAAGTGAATGCGCAGCGGCTCGATGCGACCAACCGACACTAAGAATAAAAATAAGACAAGGAAATAATCGAAGTGGTAGATCAACAGCTCTATGCGACCAATTGACTTTGAGAAATAAAAAGCAACAACATATTCGAAGTGAATGCGCAGCGGCTCGATGCGACCAACTGACACTAAGAATACAACAAAATAAGCATTCAAAGTGAATGTGCAGCGGCTCTATGCGACCAACTGTCACCAAAAAATGGAAAAATATAATATTCGAAGTGAATGCGCAGCGGCTCGATGCGACCAACCGACACTAAGAATAACAACAAAATAAACATTCAAAGTGAATGCACAGCGGCTCTATGCGACCAACTGTCACTAAGAATACAACAAAATAAACATTCAAAGTGAATGCGCAGCGGCCATTGCCGGTCAACTGACACTAAGAATGATAAAGACAAAGTAGTCAAAGTATTCAAAATGGTGAATTAGCAGGTTCAAATGTAACTGCCAACACCGAGGATAAGGAAGGAAATCACAGTGATTTAGCAGCGGCTCTATGCGACCAGCTAGCATTGGGGATAGAATGCAGATCACCCAAAGATAGATCAACGGCTCTAGGCGACCGACTAACACAAAAAAGTAACAACAAAATATGTTGGAGTTTTCAAATAAGACAAAACATCCAACCTCTGGAAATTCCTTCAGGAACCATCAGGAGAAAGGTACAAGTATGTGCCAAAATCAAATGGACTTGGATTTAAGCAAAAGGTTCCACGACCCGCTTAAAATATTTGTGCCAATGACAATTGGACTTCAAGGAGATATTGGTGGTCATAAAGACAAAATACCAACCACAATTAGAATTCCACTAGGGACACCAACAATTACTGGGGACAAAAACATTGGTAAACCAAACTTCGGGTACCAACAACAATGAATTCTCAAATTGAATACTAATGATATCTGGACTGGGAGTTAGACAGACGACAATTGGGGAAAGACAAATGCTAATGTCAAATGCGCATGATTGAGCATGATGCGAATGATCATGATATGCAAATGTTGACTCTAAAGAGACAAAGAGTTGACAAGACTCAATGAGGAGTAGGCTCTCAACACCAATACTTAGATGAGCAATATGAAAATCACTGGGGAGATGTCTTCGAATTTCTGAAATCATGTTTGGTCCAAGGATCCATCCAAGAGTGTTATCAGTTTTGAACTTCTATGGGGATTTCTGTAATAATAGTATAAAAGTGTTGTTGCAAACCAGGACTTCTTGGGGAAACAGAAGGTTTTTCCAATTTTCCCAAAGTCAAAGAAACTTAAAAGTTTTTCACTGTGTTTTCAAAAAACATTTCCTTTTTTTTTAAAAAAACTTGTCATTTTCAGAGTTAAATTGTAATCAAGTGATGGCATTTTGCATAACAAAAGAAAATAAGAGGTTGAACAAAAAAATTCATAGGCAAAGTTTGTATTTTATTCAAGAATGGTAGCTTGCCAATGGCAAAAACTCCATGGGAAATTACAATTTGAAAATGGCAATGGGGAAAGGTCTACATTGAATCCAACGACCACTACAATCCCTAATAACTAAGACTGCCCGACACCTTGCTTCTGACAAGAGCAAATGGATTGATCTTCCATTATGATTCTTCAGTAATGGTAAACACCATCTGACACAGTCAAATGCCTTTGTCCCTAACTTTTGCCTGGACCGCCCTTTCGGGTTTTCAATCCACCGGGACGCTCTTTTTTGCCTAAGCCGCCCTTTCGGGTTTTCAACTTAGCGAGCTCTTATTTTTTCATTTTTATCCCTAACTTTTGCCTGGATTTCCTTCATAGGTTTTGATCCACCGGGATACCCATTTTTGCCTAGGTCGCCATTTCTGGTTTTCGACCTATCGGGTTTTATTTAGGCATAATATTTTTTGACTGCATCAGAATTCACCGGGTGCTTCAGCTGTTCACCATCCATAGTTGTAAGGATTAAGGAACCTCCGGAGAATGCCACCTTCACAACATATGGGCCTTCATAATTAGGACTCCATTTTCCACGCATGTCTTTGTGGACTGGCAAGATTTTCTTGAGTACAAGATCTCCTTCTTTGAATTCTCGGAGACGGACTTTCTTGTCAAATGCTCTCTTGATGCGCTTTTGGTACAACTGGCCATGGCACATGGCGGTCATTCTCTTCTCATCAATGAGGTTCAGTTGGTCAAACCTGTTCTGGATCCACTCAGCTTCCTCCAGTTTGGTTTCCATCAAGATTCTCAAAGATGGTATCTCTACTTCAATAGGGAGAACTGCATCCATCCCATACACCAGAGAGAAAGGGGTTGCCCCTGTTGAAGTGCGAACTGATGTTCTGTATCCGTGTAAAGCATATGGTAACATTTCGTGCCAATCTTTGTAAGTTTTTACCATCTTCTGCAGAATCTTTTTGATGTTCTTGTTTGCAGCTTCAACAGCTCCATTCATCTTCGGACGATACGGAGAAGAGTTATGATGTTCAATCTTGAAGGTCTCACACAACTCTTTCATTGTTTTGTTGTTCAAATTGGTCCCATTATCTGTGATGATTCTGCTTGGGATTCCATAACGGCAGATAATTTGGTTCTTGATGAAGCGGGCAACCACTTGCTTTGTCACATTGGCGTAGGAAGTTGCTTCTACCCATTTGGTGAAATAATCAATTGCGACCAAGATAAACCGGTGACCATTGGAAGCTTTAGGCTCAATTGCCCCTATCATGTAAATGCCCCACATTGAGAAGGGCCAAGGCGATGACAGAACATTCAAAAGTGTTGGAGGTACGTGCACCTTGTCGGCATAAATCTGGCATTTATGACACTTCCTGGCATACTTGAAACAATCTGATTCCATGGTCAACCAGAAGTATCCAGCTCTCAAAATCTTCTTGGACATGGCATGCCCATTGGCATGTGTTCCAAATGATCCTTCGTGGATTTCCCTGATCAATAAGTCTGCTTCGCGCTTGTCCACACATCTGAGCAGAACCATATCATGATTTCTCTTGTAGAGCACATTGTTGCTGAGGAAAAATTTGGACGCCAATCTTCTTAAAGTCTTCTTGTCTAGAATTGTTGCATCCGCTGGGTACTCCTGATTTTGCAAATAGTTCTTGATGTCATAGAACCACGATTTCTCATCAGTTTCTTCTTCGACCAGTAGGCAGTAGGCTGGTGCAGTTCTTCGCTCGATTGTAATGAGTGGAGCTTCATTAAGAAATCTGACTTGAAACATAGAGGCCAACATAGCCAAGGCGTCTGCTATTTGATTCTCTGCCCTTGGAACGTGATGAAAAGTGACTTCATCAAAGTATTTGATCAATCCCACAATGTGGGCACGGTATGGGATCAACTTCTCGTCACGGGTCTCCCATTCGCCTTTGACTTGGTATATTACCAAAGCTGAGTCTCCATACACTTCAAGGATCTTGATTCTGGTATCGATTGCAGCTTCGATACCTAAAACACATGCTTCATACTCAGCAATATTGTTTGTACATTCAAAGCACAATCTAGCCGTGAAGGGAGTATAACCACCATCGGGATTCATCAAGACAACCCCCACACCATGCCCCATGTAGTTAGAGGAACCATCAAACATCATCTTCCAACGAGACCCTGGCTCGGGACCTTCATCTGGACCTGGAACTTCACAGTCCTTTATCAACATAATGTCCTCGTCCGGGAAATCGAATTTCAAAGGTTCATAATCTTCGACAGGATGATCATCAAGGTATTCAGATAAAACACTGCCTTTAATAGACTTCTGGGTTACATACTGGATATCATATTCGGATAACAACATGTGCCAACGAGCGAGTCTTCCTGTCAAAGCAGGCTTCTCAAAGATGTACTTTATTGGATCCATTTTCGAGATCAACAAAGTAGTGTGACAAATCATGTACTGCCTGAGGCGTCTGGCCGCCCATGCCAAGGCACAGCAAGTTTTCTCTAAAAGCGAATATCTGCTTTCACAGTCTGTGAACTTCTTGCTTAAGTAATAAATGGCGTGCTCCTTACGACCAGTTTCGTCTTGTTGGCCTAAAACGCAACCCATAGAACCCTCAAGTACAGTTAGGTACATGAAGAGAGGCTTCCCTGGAGTAGGTGGGATCAAGATAGGAGGTTCCTGTAGATAAACCTTCTTCTCAAATGCCTGTTGACAATCAGAATTCCACTCAATTGCTTGATCCTTTCGGAGCAACTTGAATAAAGGCTCACATGTAGCAGTCATGTTGGAGATGAATCTGGAGATGTAGTTCAATCTTCCAAGGAAGCCTCTGACTTGCTTTTCTGTTTTGGGAGCTGGCATTTCTTGAATTGCTCTGACCTTATCTGGATCTACTTCAATTCCTTGCTGACTAACAATAAAACCAAGTAACTTTCCTGATCGGACACCAAAAGTACACTTAGCTGGATTCAGACGCAATTGGAACTTTCTGAGACGCTCAAATAACTTCAAGAGATGATTCAAATGATCCTCCTCACTCTGTGATTTGGCAATCATATCATCCACGTAAACTTCTATCTCTTTATGCATCATATCATGGAAAAGGGTGACCATTGCCCTTTGATAAGTGGCTCCTGCATTTCTGAGACCAAATGGCATAACCTTGTAACAATAAGTGCCCCATGGTGTGATGAATGTAGTCTTTTCCATATCGTCAGGATCCATCTTGATCTGGTTATATCCCGAAAATCCGTCCATGAAGGAGAAAACAACGAACTTAGCAGTATTGTCAACCAATGTATCAATATGCGGAAGAGGGAAATTATCCTTCGGACTGGCTTTGTTCAAATCCCTATAGTCCACACACATCCTGACTTTGCCATCCTTTTTAGGGACTGGCACAATATTAGCTACCCACTCAGGGTACTTTGCAACTGCAAGGAATCCAGCATCAAACTGCCTTTTGACCTCTTCTCAAATCTTCAGAGCCATGTCTGGTCTTGTTCTTCGAAGCTTTTGCTTTATAGGAGGACAATCTGGTCGAAGAGGTAACTTGTGGACCACTATGTCTGTGTCTAAGCCGGGCATATCCTGATATGACCATGCAAACACATCTACATACTCTTTGAGAAGCTTGACCAATCTTTCTCTGATGTCTGCCCCAAGTGTTGTACCAATCTTGACTTCCTTCTTGTCTTCATCAGTGCCAAGATTGATGGTCTATACCTGCTCCTTATGTGGCTGGAGCTCTGTGTGCTCATACTCAACTAATCTTGCCAGTTCTTCGGGAATGTCACAATCTTCCTCACTTTCATCTTCCGCTTGGTAGATGGGCGAATCAAAGTTAGGAGAGAATGTAGAGTCATTGGATTCAACAGGGTTTTCGTTTATTCTGCATATGAGAATGATTTGCTTTTATTAAAAGTGGAAAATAGAGAAATGCAAGAGAAAAAACTTTTTATTGGTTTTGAAAGATTGCCATTTTCTTTTAAAAAGTGAAAAGAGAGAGAGAGAGAGAGAGAGAGAGAGAGAGAGAGAGAGAGAAAACAGTAAAGGATCAAAATGAGAGTTTAACAAAATGCCTTCATTGATAATAACTTTAAAAATGAGAAGGGGCCCTACAAAATACTCCCATAGCCTTGGGCAGAGCTAGGGAACTTTGAAAACATTTAAAAAAAACAATAAATTACTTTGACAATGGAAAAAACTATGGGATCTCGACTGCCTCCCAATTGCCCAAGGCTTCTTCACACTGATACACCAAATGATTCACATTTTCATCTTCAGAACCTCCATCAATTGCATTGACCTGATAACCAGCACTGGAAAACACTTCTTGAATGGTCTTTGGACGTCCTTTAGCGGAGGTTGACGCTCCTTCTCTCACATGAGTTGGTTTGTAACCCAACCCGCAACGATCTAGCTTCTGTTTGACTTCAATGACATCACCCCAACCTTCATAGCTTCTTTCTTCAATGGTGGAAATGGTACTCTTCAGCGATGCAAAAGATGGGATACCCCTCCCTTTTGGTTCCTCTACTTCCAAAAGGATAACATTGGTTATCTCAAGAGCTTGGAAAGAAGTTTCTAAAGCATCTTCATCAGCCTCAATATAGCTAAAGGATGAAAGGTTGCTAACCATGAGATCTTCTTCCCCAGACACGGTTACCAGCTTATTATCGACCACAAACTTCATCTTCTGATGTAAGGTAGAAGTGACTGCCCCAGCGGCATGGATCCAAGGTCTTCCGAGCAAGCAACTGTAATTGGGGTTAATGTCCATAACCTGGAAAGTGATTTTGAACACCTGTGGCCCAATCAAGATCGGTAAGTCTACTTCTCCAATAACAGTCCTCCTTGACCCATCAAAAGCTTTCACAATCAGTGCACTGGGCATCATCTCTGCCCCTTGATAAGATAACTTGGCAAGCGTTCTTTTCGGCAAAACATTCAATGAAGATCCTGTATCCACAAGAACTCTTGCTAAAGTATCCTCTTGACATTTTACAGATATGTGGAGAGCACGGTTATGGTCCAAACCCTCCTTTGGAAGATCCTCCATACTGAAGCTGAGATTGTTACATGCAATGATATTGGCAATGACTCCATCAAACTGATTCACTGTTATATCATGTGTAACATGGGCTTGGGCTAGTAATTTCTGGAGAGCACTCCGATGGGCCGGTGAATGCATAAGAAGTGATATGATAGATATTTTGGAAGGCGTTTGATGTAGCTGATCAATAACCTTATAATCACTCTTCTTAATGATTCTGAGAAATTCTGCATCTTCTTCTCCCAAGACTACCCCTTTATCCTGGTTGACAACAGCTGGAATGACTTCTTTAGGCGGAGCCGTATTGGCTTGCTGAGTATAAACACGACCACTGCGAGTTAAACGACCTGCACCCGCTATGTCAGCACTTGCCACCTTTGAACCTTCCTTCTGACTAGCTTTATCAATCTTCTGATGAACTTTCCCTGTATCATACTTCCATGGAACTGCTTTAGTGTCTTCATAAAGGAAAGGGTTACTCCTTTGTTCAAACCTTGGCTCAGGTATATTGAAAATGGGCATCACAGGCTCTGGCATATTAAAGATGGGTTGAACTCTTGAGGACTCAGGCAAGTTGAACACTGGCACCAAGGTAGAATCAGATTCAGGCAAGTTGAAAATGGGTTCAATCATTGCCACTTCATTCTTCTTCACACGACCGCTTACTTGTAAGACACCTTCATCAATCAAATTTTGAACGTCTTTTAAGACCAATTCACATCCCTTTGGGTCATTTGCACAAGCTTCACAATTCTTATGACAGTTCTTCAACATACCCACTTCTACTAACTTCGCATGGAAGTCTCTAAGCGGGGTCTTGATCTCTGTGGCGTTGAAAATCAAACCTTCGTCAGACTCGTCAACAATGGCATTTATGGACCCGTGCTTGGGTAAAGGATTATCTTTGACATTCGGACCAGTATTCCCAAATGACAGAATGTTTTTCTCCATCAAATCTTTCACGATGTACTTCAAAGCATAACAACCCTCCAAATCGTGCCCTGGGGCACCTTCATGGAATAAACAGTGGGCATTTGAGTTGTAATTTGGTGGGAGCGGATTTGGTGGAGGACCCAAAGGCCTTGGGGTAACCAAACCTTTCTTCAGCAGTGAAGGATATAATTCAGTATAGGTCATAGGGATTCGAGGATTAGGAGGCCTTCCTCCTGGTCTTCTATTCTGAAAGTTGGGATTCGGATGAGGAGCTGGAGTCCTCTGCTGGTAGGCTGAAGCATTGGGCGCTTGTTGATAGCCTGGATTGTTGAGCATTGGTTGATAAGGTGGAATCACTGGAGCCGCTTGCTGATACATCGGTACTGCTTGAGTTGGCCGATACATCGGGACTTGTGGATTATATGACGGTTGAACCGCCGCTACATAAGGATGTTGGGAATACTGTGGTGGATGAGCATACTGTTGTTGAGCCACAGGTGGAGGTCTCTGCCAAAGCGGATTTCTTCTTTGACTTGTCATTATGGCATTCGTCTCACCCTCTTTCTTCTTGTGGAAATTACTGGTAAATTTCTTGACATTATTTCCACTGCCAGTGCTGGAACTGCCAGATGCACCACTCATCTTTCCACTTTTTAGTCCAAGTTCAACTTTGATTCCCACAGCCACTAGATCAGAAAAACTAGCAGTTATGCTCCCCACCATTCTCTCATAGAATTCTGGTCGCACAGTGTCAACAAACCAGTCAGCTAATTCTCTTTCAGTCAATGGGGGCTCTACCTGAGAAGCGGTCCCCCTCCACCTCTGAGCATATTCTTTAAATGATTCAGAATCTTTTTGTGTCATACTCAATAGTTGCCTCCTATCGGGAGCAAGGTCCATATTGTATTTGTATTGTTGGATGAAAGCATCTGCCAAGTCTTGGAAACTGCGAATCTTCGACTGGTCTAGCGTTAGATACCATTTGGAGGAGATTCCCTTCAGACTGTCCTGGAAGCAGTGGATCATTAATTTATCATTGTCCACCTGCGCAGCCATTCTTCGATAGTACATCAAGAGATGGTTCTTAGGACAAGTTGCGCCCTCGTACATATCAAAAGTGGGTATCTTGAACTTTGGAGGTATTACCAATCCAGATACCAAACACATCTCTCTAGCAGCGGCCCCAAAGATCTGGTCACCTTCAATTGCTCTTAACCTTTTTTCAAGGGTATCAAAATTCTCTTGCATCTTCTCATGTTTCTCGTTTCCGTTTTCAGACATATCTGGCGCGTCATACACCTGACGGTCATTAAAGTATGGTTGGGCACGGGTGTGCACAATGTCTGGTGTAAAATTAGCAACTGCATGGTTCTCTTCATTAGTCACAGGAATAGTCTGTTGAGCAGCAAATCCTTGAGGAGGAGGCACAAAACCTTGGGAAGGAAATGCCATACCCTGAGAAGGAGGTGCGAAACTTTGAGAAGCTAAACCTTGGGAAGGAGGGAAGAAACCCTGAGCAGCAAGTCCTTGGGAAGAAGGAAAGAAACCCTGAGCAGCAAGTCCTTGGGAAGAAGGGATAAAACTTTGAGAAGCAAGGCCTTGGGAAGGAGGGAAGAAACCCTGAGCAGCAAGTCCTTGGGAAGAAGGTATAAAACTTTGAGAAGCAAAACCTTGAGGAGGAGGAACGAATCCATGAGGAAGCCCAAAAGGAGGCCAGGTCACAGGAATAGTGACTGATGATGTAGGCTCAGTCGTTGCAGTGACAATTTCTGACACTACAGTCTGTTGGGTATCCATCTTTGCTTGAATGACCTATAACATTTCCATCATCTGACCCATATTTCCATGAATATCAGTAAGCTCCTCGTTAACTCTGTCCATCTCTAGGTCTCTTTCAGCCATCCTCTTTCTGGCTTGAGCTCGAGTGTAGTATTTGCGTGAGAGCCTCAGTGTGAAAGCTGGATTGAGAGCAGATGACGGGAATGAGTTTTATATGAAAAATGTAAATGAAATGCCAAATGTATGAGTGAAATGCGAAAATTAAATTTTATTCAAGGAACTTAAGAAACAATTTGCAAATACCAAGGAACACATAATGATCAAAAGGATATGATTTCATTAAATTCAAAAAGTGATACAAAGTCTCGAGTACATCTTCAAAAATCCCAAACAAAGCTTAATAAAAACAAAGACAAAGTCCTAAGGAGATTCTCCTAAAAGCCTCAAGTTGAGCTTCTCGATTTGTGCCTTCATCTGAGCCCTTTCAAGCATAAGTTGATCCACGATCGACTTCCAAGAAGTGTCCCCTTGAGTGCTGGAGGAAAATAAATCCTCTTGCGCTTTCCTTTTCTTGTTGGAGATCTCTTCTTCTTCCTTCATCTTCAGTTGTCTTCTAAGTTCTTCATTCTCACTACTGATGATCTGATGTCGATTCTTCCATGCATTCTCTCGACTCTCTTTCTCCAAATCAATCTTCAGCTTTTCTGCATCATCCATAAAGATTAGAATGGGTTTCTTGAAGGTCATAGGATCCTGGCGAGGGTAAGGCATTTTCAGACTGATGGCCCTATCTCGTACCCATTGGAGATAGGGTTCCATAGAAACACAATTCGGCTTTCCCAAGCTACTCCTCCCCTTCCTATGGATGTACTTCCAAGCTTGTATAATCTGTTTCTTGAGCTCTGGCTCTTCGTCATCCTTAAAGAAAATTCCTTCCACTTCAACACTCTTAGTTTTGTCCTTCAATGGATACCCGAGTTGGCGGCGAGCCAAAACTGGATTATAGCTGATTCCTCCCTTAGTGCCAAGAAGAGGTACATTAGCAAAATCACCACAGCTATCAATAATCAAGGCTCCATCATAAACACAATTGTACCAACTAATGTCAGAGTGGGTAAGAGACATGATCCTTTGTGACCACCACAAACCATCCTTAAGATTCCAAAATGAAGCTGACTTAGGCAAGTGCGAAATAAACCACTCGTACAACAATGATGCACAACAAGTAATCATCCCTCCCTTATGGAGATTCCTCAGATGGATGGAATGGTAAGTGTCTCCGAGCAAAGTAGGGACCTGGTTCTTCTTCAGAAATATTTTGATGGCGTTCAGGTCTACAAAGTCTTCAAAGTTTGGGAAAAGTAACACTCCATATATTAGCAGAATAAAGGTCGCCTCAAAAGCTTTCATATCCTTCACACTAACAAAATTCTTGGCCTTTTCTACCAAAAACTTTGTAGGGAATCCAAAAATCTTTCCTTTATAGGTCATATTTTCCTTGACCTCGGGAACACTCAAATATGTTGCCTTTGCAATCTCCGCTTCTTCAGGGTCCTTCTCTAGAACAGGGAATGGAAACTCATCCTTAACACGTGATTCCACCAGAAATGGATACTCTTCCAAAGTAAGCGCCAATTGGTAATCAGGGAACGTAAAACAATGGTAGAGAGGATCATAAAACTCGAGCATCACAAAGAGCAACCTTCCATCCCACTCAGTCTTAAGTAAGGCTAAAAGTCTCCTATGATTCTCCATGAAGGCTTCTTGATCCAAAACCAAATCTCTTAATTTCCCTAGGTCTTCGAGTTTGGGAGTTTTGAATGTATACTTGACAGTCTTTCTTCTTCCAAAGTCCATGATGATACCTACGATATTTGCAAAGATAGAGTTTCTGAGTTCCTTGAATAAATTGGTAAAAATGATGCTTCATGATGCGTGAATGCAATGAATACACAAACACAAACAAGGCTTAGGTTCAAAGCTTGCATGAGGTCGAAGGTTCAACCCTCCCAAAAAGGTATGTACTATGAGTTTATTTGTACCTGTACAACGGGTTCTAACAGTTCCCAGAATCATTGTCCCATCTTTCGGATATTACCGACTTCCCAACTCAACTTGGTAATCAATAATATTCTCAAGAGAGTCTCATCCGAGTGTAGTATCGCGTATCAACTATTTCGGATTTGCACCCTCATAGTCATCGCACTACATCCCTAAAAGGCCAAGTGGGGGTAAATGTTCTACGGTCCTCAACATTAACGGCTCTCAGGTCGAATATAGTAATGCTTTCACGACTGAAGTCGATCAACAAAACTACATCCGAGGAGGCCTCTGCTGAGTGGTGGTGTCTCAAGTCAACTTGGTCGGGACTCAACTCCCTACAAGCCTTCTTGATATATACCATCGTCCTATCTTATTTTGCACTCAAGTCCGGGTTAGGACTTATCTCACCACACATGGAACACCCAACAAAAATCCCAAATAATAACAAGCAATACAACAACAAATATACAAATATACAAGGTGGGCTTAACCCTCAAAAATAGAGTCCCCAGTGAAGTCGCCATTTCTGTCGCGGTGAGAATCGGATACCAGGCTATTGATTAAGCTTGAATCACAAAACTTTTATGTTCACCACCGACTTTAATTTAATCCAAAGGGAAAAGGGAAAAAGATCGTAAAAACCCTAAATGAGGAGAAACTAGGTTCGGGGGTTGATTATACCTAGGGAAGGTGTTAGCATCCTAAGCATCCGCAGTATCCTACGGGAACCTCTTGTTAATATTTGTGTTTATTGTTATTTATTGCTTGTCAAAATTAAGGGACCCTAAGGTTTTTATTTCTAATGGTGCTCGCACAACATCGCATCGATGCCTACGTATCGGGTATAGAATCAGAGCACTCGTAGTTCTCCTAAGGATTAACGAACACTTGGTTACGCTCAAGGTTCGCGGGGGAAAGTAAGTGTTATGGCAAACACTCACGTGACTTTGGAAAAGTCACAAAAAGTTGTAAAATAAAACACTAAGGACCTAATGGCTAAGGACCTAAGGATGAGGGACCTAATTGCTAAGGTCAAAGAAAAGAAGAGGGACCTAATTGCTAAGGTCAAAATGGTAACTAGGGGTGGCTAAACTTCCTATGACATTGAGTCAACTGCAGGAGTTATTTCCCTTTTGGATTTAAATGCGAAAAAAAATAAAGTAAACAAATGAGGGTGCAAGCTCCTAAGTCTAAGGCATAGGTTGCTACTTGCAAAAATGGACTAAATGAAGTAAATGGAAATGCAAGATAAAAGGCTTAGTAACCGGGCTACGACTCGATATATGGATCGAGAATGCGGGGGTGGAAGACAAGCGTGGTGCGTCAATTTGCTTAAGTTGGAAAGCTGTGATGTGTAAGGAATGTGCAGATGGCGATCGTAAAACGACCGACTTACGTGTGTGAGTGAAATGTGTGTGAACTCAACTTGGCGTTGGACCAAGGATTATTATCTTGAAAATTAAAGTCTCAAAAGTGTGCGCTTTCAATTTTATCTTAACAAATATATGGTCATGATGCGAAATAAAATAAATACAAACATAGCGTGCATACAACCAAGACATCGGAAGATTAAATTTAAAACTCACACTAAGAGATAAACCTAAATCTAAACCTCTCACACTAATAGGATCTAAAACTATGCTAAACAATCTCTATCTTAAACGAAGAAGAACTAAACAAATATTTTTTGGATTTTTATATAAAAATACAATGAATGACTAATAATAACAATAAGATAGAAAAGAAATATATATTTTTTGTTGTATTTTTTTATATGCATATATAAATATCTAACTAAATATAATAATAAAAAGAAAATAGAAAAGAAAATTTTGAAATTAAAAAGTTTTTTTTATTTATTTTATATGTATATGTATATAGATTTCTAACTAAATATAAAAATAGAAAAGAAAATTTTGAAATTAAAAGTTTTATTTATTTATTTGTATATACATTTAAATGAGAAAATAATAAAAGAAAATAAATTAACTAAATATTTAATAAAAATTAATCTAATAAGTAGATTAGTTAATATAAAAAATAAAGAATTAATTGAATTATGAAAATGTTTTTTTTTTAGATTTTTTTTTTGAAAAAGAAAAAGGATTAATGGGCTGAATAAGAATCAGGGGGGTGGCTGATACTAAAGAACAAAAGAAGGAGAGGCCCATATGGGGCGCAGGACTTACTGGGTCGGGTCAGGTTGGACCCGGATCCAGCTTGTTTAGCAATGAAAAGGGGAAAAGAAACCCTAACCCTAACATGAAGTCGTCGGACCCTTTCCAAATTCAGAAAACAAAATGCTCTCTCTCAATCGCTCACAGCCTCTCCGCCATTCCCAACTCTCAAACTCAAATTGTTCAAATCTCTCTCTCTCTCGCTCATCACCTCCCAGCCTCTTCTTTCAATCACGACGCCTTCTCAAGGTTTTCTCTCAAATCACGCTCAACTCTCGTCACACCGTTTTCAGATTTGCAACTCGTGCGATGGTGATGGGGGTGATTTGAAATCGGTGGTGGCGGTTTGTGCGTTCTGCAAGCGGCGAGGGTTTTGGATTCGCAACGAAGACGGTGGATGGTATGGAGTTCGGTTTCCGGGTGTTGAGAGGTGGGTGAAGAAGATGGTTGGTTTTCGAAGGATGGCTCGTGTGCGGTTGGTAAGATGGCGGTGTCTCGCAGCGACGGTGGTCTCACTCAAATTCGCTATTTTCGGTTTTCAGTTATACTTCTTCATCTATTTCTGAGTTTTTTCATTATTGATTGGGTATGGTTGAAAGATGATTGGTTGTTTCAAATCCTCATTACTTTTCTTCTTTTTGGTTTTTTTTTCACAGTACATCAATAGGGATCTGAAGGTGACGATGTGGGAATTTGGAATGGTTTGTATGACTATGAGTGGTCTGTTAGGAAAGATTGAAGAAGAAGTTGTTTCGGCGGTGCATACGAAATGAAAAGGGGTTTATCGAGCAAGGGTGATGTTGATATGTGGACAAAGGCTAAATCACCATTGTTACTGTGTGTTGTCTTTTTCTTTGAATGAGGGGCCTGTGCGGTTTTTGCGAGTTTTCTAACTCAGGTGAGAAATAAAAACAGAGTTAAGGCTTTATCGGGAAAAAATGTTGAAGTTGTCTGAAGCAAGATTGTTGTACTGAATTTGTATGAGTGTGAGGATGAATGTTGAAAGGTGGAAGAGAAAAAAGTGAAGTCAAGTGTTGTTTTGCGGTTAGGTGGGCTGTTCATTATGGAGGAAGAAATGTGATGGATTGAAATAGGTTCATGAAGTGTTGTAAGGTGGTGAGGTTGCAGAGGCTGCGAGTCTGGATGTTGAAGGAGAGTGTGTTTCAGTGTATTGAAGGTTTTTGAAAGGGTGCTGAAGAAGAGTGTTAAGAATATGGTCAGCTGTCTGTGTTGATTTTTTTTAGTTTTGGGTAAGTGGTTGCTGGTTTTGTGGTGTATGTGGGGCTGCCATGGTTGGTTGGAGGTTAAAGGTAAGCGTTGGGTTTTACGGTTTTGGTGCGATTTGGATTTTTCATGATGTTTTTTGTTTACTGATTCGGATTTTGTTTGGATATGGTAGGCGTTTCGAAATGAGAAGAATAAAGGTTGATGGAGGATATCGTAAGGCTGGTTGATGATGGAACAGGTCGATGAGGTTAAAAGGGTGGTAGCCAAAACTCAGGTTGGTTCTCAAAACAACTCAAACGAAATCTCGGTTTCCCTGTTCCGCTGTGTATGCTTATTTTTGTTATTTGTCTTGCAGGTTAAATAAAATGAAGAGTATAGCGGTTTGTGCGAGATTAGAAGGATGGTTTGGCTGCTGTTGTGAGGGTTTGCAGCATGGTTTTGTTTTTTTGTGATGACTCAAATCCCCCCAAACCAAAACCCTGGACTCAAAGTTGAAGCAAACAGAAGCAACAAACAAGCAAAATAAATGAGGGAGGAAAATAAATGAGGGAGGAACTAACGATTACCGATCGAAGACAAATCCCGAAGAACCTTTGCACGGTGAAAGATTTGGTACGAATTTGGACGTCTCCGAGAATAGCCTGCGATGAAGCTCCAATATGGTTCGGGTGAGTTCTCCTTTCTTTATGCTTTGAACCTTTAAATTCTTCTCTTCCTCTTCTGAACTTTTGCGAATCTGAGTAAAAGAAAATCTTTGCCTGTGGTTTATTGTTGGCCTGTTATTTGTTCTTTGTGGCTAGGTCTCTTGTTTTTTTTTCTGGGTTATGCTTTTGCAGGTTGAAAGTGAAGGGTAATCTCTAGGACTTTTTTTTACTGTTTTATTGCTGATGGTTTTCTATGGCTAGTGCTCTCATGGCTGTTTTTGTTAAATCTTTTTTCTTCCTTTCTCTAATGTAACAGTGCTATATGTATGACTTCCTTAGGGGTTTTTTTGTGAATTTGAAAATGTGTACTGGATAACTTGTAGGTGAAGGGTTGGAGGATTATGGGACAAGGTCTGGATGTTGCAGTAATAGTGGGGAGGTGGAGCAGAGGCCTGCGGATTTGCAGACCTGCTGTGGGTGGAGCAGGCTTGCTGGACTTGTCTTGTGGTCCTGCTAGTTGTACTGTCCTCTTCCCTCTTTCTTATCTTTTTTTTAAAATTCTACTTCTCCAATGCAAATGTAACATTATGCTAATGTGAATATGGCAAGAATGAATGGGAAACTTATGCTATGTGAATGTATGATCATGGAATGATTTATGTTTGGATAAAATAGGGATGAACATAATGTTTGCTTTGAATGAAATGAATTTGTGAACTTGAATTTATGAAATATTGAATGAATTAATGAAATGGAAATTTGAACGAATGTGCTTATGGTTATGAATGCTAACTTGGTCCTTTATTTTCATGTGTATAAGAGAATGAGTGATAAGCCAAAGCAAGTCCATGTGGAGCCTCGGCGGTAGAACCTTGGCACGACGAAGACTATCGGCTAGCTTGGTGAAGGATAGTGAAAGTTGGTATGAAACTTGGTTCTTGATGGGTTTAAGAAGCCTTGCCTTGTGTAATTAAAAACAAAGCTTGTAATTTCAAAGCTCTTTGGATGTAACATGAATCTTTTGAAAATTATTGAACTATTGAAATTCCTAATTATGTACGCAACTTGAATGCATGTGAATGATATGTGTATTGGAATATAAAAAAATGGATGAATGTAAATTAGTGAAAAAACTTCATGCAGCAACGTGTAATTTTAAAAAAAGAAAGAAATGCATAATAATTAAATATGAATTGTTTGAAAAGCAAATAGACAAGGCTTGAGAAATTATGAACAAGTTGAGAATGGACACCATATGAATGAGAAAATAGAATTGACATGAAATGGCATGAATTTTAAATGGAATGAATTTGGAAATATGAAAAAGACTTGAATTTGAATGAGGTTGGAATGGGGACTTGAAGTAGAATTGGAATGGAAAAATGAGATTGAACTTGGAAATAGAAATCATAACTAAATCTATAAAATAAAATGGAGACTTGGAAAAGACCTTTTTTATATTATTTTTTTAAAAATGGACTTGAAATTGAATTTTAATTTTGAAATTTGGAGTGGAAATTGACATATGAATTTGAAAATTTGGAAACTTGGATTTGGAATTGAAGTTTTGAAATAAAAAGAAATAGAATTTGAAAATGTAATTGCAATTTATGACATGGATTTCTTTTATGGATTTTCATTGGATTATGAATTGGTTTAAGAACATGGTTGGAAAGAAAAAAATGAATAGATGGAATTTATAATTTAGAAAATGGGCTTTATGGAATGTGGTAGAAAATATGGATAATAATGGATAATGAACATGGATGATTAATAAATGGATTAAATTTGGATATGAGTAAAAAAGTGATTAAAGAAAAAATGGATTGGAACGGTTATTTAAAATGCGCCTCTACAACACTCAAATTTGACAACTGAGATCTGACCACTTAAATTGATAAGTCAAAATCTCCATTGAGCAAGAAAGTGCCTTAAATCAGAGGACTATGACTCGAGGTAACGACCACACCGCACAAGACCCTGATATGTACTATTGCATGATAATGATGAGATGAATGCAAGATGCGAAAAGTTAGGGGTAAAATTTGGGGTGTGACACCTTGTGTAATAGGAAAGTTTGTCATAGACAAAGCTCTATGCGACCTAGGAGTCAATATAAGCGTTGGGTCGGTATCAATTTGTAAGAAACTCGATATGGGACAACTTAGACCGACCAAGATGTCAGTTCAGCTAGCCGATCGCTCAGTCAAGTTTCCGGTTATTATTTTAGAAAACGTTCTTGTACGAATAGGCCAGTTCTACATCCCAAATGATTTCATAATCATGGACATCAAAGAAGATGTTACGACCCCTATCATACTAGGAAGATCGTTCTTAGCCACGGCCGAAGCAATTATAGATGTAAAGAAAGGCAGACTGACATTCGAAGTAGGAGAAGAAAAAGTCGAATTCATTCTAACCCAATTTCTCCAAGCTCCAACCATAGACGACACTTGTTATTTCATTGACGTCATTGACGAATGTAGACGAGAAATGGAAAAAGAGGAGATTACCTATTCTGACATAATGAAGATCCCATCTCCTTTAATATTCGAAGAAGATAGTTGGAAAGAACCTTAAAAGATGAAAGCTTAGCTCTTACACCTGACCATATGCCATGCCCAAAGAAACCCGATCTTGAACTCAAGACATTGCCTAACAATCTTAGATACAAATTTCTCGATTCGGAGCTTAAAAGACCAGTTATAGTAAACGCGGACTCAGGACAGCTCGAAACTGAAAAAAATTTAGACGTCCTAAGAAATTACCCAACCGCATTAGGTTATAATATATCTTATCTAAAAGGAATAAGCCCTTCAATATGTATGCACTGAATTATGCTAGAGGAAGATTGTAAAACCTCTAGAGAACCCCAGAGAAAGATTAATTTGATACTAAGTACTGTAGTCAAGGATGAAGTAAAGAAGTTGTTAGATGCCAGGATTATATATCCAATATCCGACAGTCAGTGGGTCAGCCCAGTGCACGTCTTACCAAAGAAGAGAGGCATTACAGTCACTAAAAACGCCTGAGGCGAGCATATAACACAAAGAGTAGTAACCAGGAACAAAATGTGTATCGATTACCGAAAACTAAACAAAGCTACATGGAAAGATCATTTTCCTTTGCCCTTCATCGATCAAATGTTAGAAAGATTAGCCAAACTTTCTTATTTTTTCTACCTGGATGGCTACTCAAGATTTTTCCAAATACCTATTCACCCTGATGACAAAGAAAAGACAACATTCACGTGCCCCCATGGAACATTTGCTTATCGACGTATGCCATTTTGTTTATGTAACGCCCCAACAACATTTCAAAGATGCATAATGGAAATCTTCACAGATTTCATAGATGACATCATGGAAGTGTTTATGGATGATTTTTCTGTATGCGGACAAAGTTTTGAAGGATGTTTATCTAACCTAAAAATGGTACTCGAAAGATGCGTGAAAAGTGCCACTTTATGGTCAGACAAGGAATTGTTTTAGGACATGTGATATCTAACAGAGGCATCCAGGTAGATAAAGAAAAGATAAAAGTGATAAAAGACCTTCAACCGCCTAAAACCGTGAAAGATATAAGGAGTTTCCTAGGATACGCTGGTTTTTACCGTCGATTCATTAAGGACTTCTCTAAAATCACTAAGCCGTTGACAAGTTTATTAATGAAAAAAATTGAGTTTATCTTTGATGAAGATTGTTTAAAAGCTTTTGAAACACTCAAAACAACTCTTATTACTGCACCCATCATGCAACCACCATATTGGACGCTACCGTTCGAGATTATGTGTGATGCAAGTGATTACGCTGTAGGCGCAGTCTTAGGCCAAAGAAAAGATAAGAAACTACACGCAATATATTACACAAGTAGAACATTGGACCCTGCTTAGATGGATTACGCCACTATAGAAAAAGAACTCTTGGCCGTATTATTCGCGCTTGATAAATTTCGTTCTTACCTAGTAGGAATCAAAATCTTCATTTATACCGATCACGCAGCCATCAGATACATTCTAAGTAAAAAGGATGCAAAACCCAGATTACTACGATGGATCCTATTACTACAAGAGTTTGATTTAGAAATCAAGGATAAGAAACGAATTGACAATGTAGTAGCAGACCAGTTATCACATATGGAAGGGATTAAACCTGACCCAATACCAATAAACGATGATTTCCCTGATGAATGTCTTATAGCCAAATTAGAACAAGAGATATATTCTATAGATAAACAAAACAAAGAAGAAACAATGGAAGAAGTTTATGTGCAAACCACTTTTCCATAGTATGCTGACATAGTCAACTATTTAGCTGTCGGAGTACTTCCTCCAGATCTTACTTACCAGCAAAAGAAGAAATTCTTCCATGATTTAAAACAGTATTACTGGGATGAACCATTACTTTTCAAGCGAGGATCTGATAGTATTTACCGTCGATGCGTCCCTGACGAAGAAATAGAAAACATAATTTCCCATTGTCACTCTGCTCCTTACGGTGGACATGCAAGTACTTCTAAGACTTGCACGAAGATCCTTCAATCAGACCTATTTTGGCCCATCTTTGGAAATATGTTCACCTCGCCATTCTGAATTGCGACCGATGCTAAAACACTGGTAACATCTCGAGGCGCAATGAGATGCCCCAAAAAGGCTTGAAGTAGAAATTTTCGATGTTTGGGGAATTGATTTTATGGGACCATTTCCCATCTTCTTTTGGAAATAAATTCATACTCGTAGCCGTCGATTCCGTTTCAAAATGGATAGAAGCTATAACTTCCCCAATAAATGACACTCGAGAAGTCATAAAGCTTTTTAAGAACATTATCTTCCCAAGATTTGGTATACCAAGACTCATCATAAGTGATTGAGGCTCTCATTTCATATCTAGAATATTTGATAAACTCTTATTAAAATATGGAGTAAGACACCGAATAGATACACCTTACCATCCACAAACTAATGGACAAGTAGAAGTTTCAAATAGAGAAATAAAAAAAATTCTAGAAAATATTGTAGCTACATCAAGGAAAGATTGATATATTAAATTACCTGAAACTTTATGGGCCTATAGAACATCTTTTAAGACACCCATCGGAACCACACCATTCAAATTAGTCTACGAAAAATCTTGCCACTTGCCGGTAGAATTAGAGCATAAAGCCTATTGGGCAATTAAAACCCTTAACTTTAACTACATTAATGCATGTGAGAAACGTATTCTAGACTTACATGAATTGGAGAAACTAAGACTAGAAGCTTACGAGAATGCCCGCATTTATAAGGAGAGAACCAAGAAATGGCATGACAAGCGAATTTCTAAGAAAAAATTCAGTGTGGGAGATGTCGTTCTATTATTCAATTCTAGACTTAGATTGTTCCCAGGAAAATTACGATCTAGATGGTCCGGACCTTTCGAAATAACTAAAGTTTTAAGTAGTGGTGCTATTGAAATTAAGGGTAGGTCTAGTGCACAGTTTATAGTAAATGGGTAAAGCCTTAAACATTACAATTGCATAGAGGATAAAGAATATTCAATGGGTCTGAAACTGGCAGAATTGCCATCGAAAACCTTAGATTAGTTTCCCTTAAGGTGTGGCGAGCCCTGGCATTAAATGAAGCGTTTAGTGGGAGCCAACCCGCGTTTTTAAATTCTTACTTTAAAATTCGCATTTTATTTAGTTTTTCAATTTTTTTATTTTTCGATGTTTTAAATTCACTGATTTTTGTGTGATTTATTTTACTATGTGATTCCAGGATTTTAAAGTTTTCTACCTTCTACCCATATTTCTCTGTTTTTCACTGACTCTGATCATGACTTCCAAGCTGATTGTGAAATTTAGAGATGGCGTCCAGAGGCTCCATTATGAAGCTTTAGCCCTACGACCTTTGGCCCTGACCAAATTTTCCCATGGACCTACCATGAAAGCTTTAGGCATATGTGCTAGCATTGATTACATGTTTAATCAGCTAGGTTGGCACGGATTTGTGCTTAGGAAGCATAAAACCTACTATGAGCTAACTTTAGAATTCCTGAGTTCATTGGTTTACCACCCCGACTGCGGAAAAGGCTTGACTAGAGGAAAGACAACATTTAAACTATTTGGATACCCCTACGAGTTTAACATCCATGAGATGGTTGACCTTTTAGGCTTTCCCGATGGCCCTACTGTTTTCTCAAAAGCACAGGAAAATTTGTTTGCATATGGTGAGTTAGATAATTTTCGGAGTAGTATCTCAAGAAGACCTGATCATGACCAACATCCTAGGCTGTCCACTGAAATACATAACCCATCTATTATGTATTTTCATATGATCCTAGCTTACACAATGTTCGGAAAAGCTGAAAGTGATAACACCGTTTCAAGAGATGAATTATTTATCATGTATTGTGCTTTCACTTCCAAGGAGGTTAATGCAATCACCTTTATGTTTTCCAACTGTTGCAAAATTATTCAGAGTGATCAACGTCAAATTATGATAGGTGGATTAGTTACTAAGATTGTCTAAGCAATGGGATTTAGACCCCGTCTTGCTAAGATTACCCCCCTTGGAGAGTTTAGGCCTATGAATTTCACCTTTTGTTTTGAGAGAGTAATGTTATATGACCGCGGACCTGACCATTTCATGCTCCTAATCAATGGAGAAGTTGTGCCACATTTAGTATTACCTGACCATGAGCGCACTAGTTTGCATAAGAGGGAAAACTAGCTATTTAATTTGAATGAACCAATTTTTGAACCAGGTGATGCTTGGTCTGAAGCTGATATAGATCCTAAGACTCCATCAAATTATTATGATTCAGAGGATATGATTGAAGAAATAGTGAAGCCTAAATTGGAAGAAGAACTTAAACCTAAGACACCTACACCAATTCCAACAAAGCCCAAGCTTACTTTAAAAAGTCTACAAACTGAGATTCAAACCATGCAATACGACATCCGCGACTTGCACATCAATATTATTACTTTAAGAGATATGTCAATGGATCGGTTTTAGTATTTGAGGGATGCAGTTTATTCAATCCGCAAAGATCGTGGTTGAATTTCATCGACACTTTAATCAAAATTTTCTCGCATTTTTTATTAAATTTTAGTATTTTGAGTTTAGTTAATTTTTTATTTTAAGTCAATTTTAATTTTCAGCTTATTTTGAATTATTACTCTTGCATTTTGCTAAGTTTTAATAAAGTACTTTGGTTTACTCTTGATCTGTTAGTTTTTTGAATTTTTATTGTTATTGAAGTTGAGAAATATTCTAAACTTAGTATAAAAAAAGGATCATGTGTTATGAGTGTTAAAAATATATCAATTAATAAGCTATTATTGCACTGCTAGTTGATATAATATTGAACCATATTACTTACCTACTGCAAAGAGAAAAAAATTCATTTACAGTAATGATATATAAAGCATGATTGTCATTTAATTTATTATGTTACCTGCTATATATATTATCTGCATGAAATAAGTTACAGGCACAATGCGTGTGACTCAGTACCAAAATAGAGGAGTAGGTATGCATTTATAAGAAATTGGAGTTTTCAAACCAGACGACCATCTGAGCTATGAGACGACAATCTCAAGCTTCAGACGTTCGTCACAACGTCCAGACGACTATCTCAAGTACCAACCAGTACAACGTTCTGATTGCAATGGTCATCAGGACCAATTTTCTCATTCTTTCTGATTCTGTTTCATTATTTTGTTATCAGTAGCAACATTCTTTCAACACCAACCATTTTTTCTTCATAATTCCATCAAAACAGCCACCATTCTTCATCTCTATAGAGAAACAACATTAGTTTCAAGAGAAGGAGACGTCGGAGTTCTCCAACAGGCTCGCTTTTAGGAGTTCCGTGAGAGGCGAGTCAACGTCACCTGTTACGCTGATGAGGAGTGCCTAACTCGTTTGGGTCTCCTCGATAGCGTTAACTATATGATGGATAGGACTCATCTCACTGTGCTCTACTGAAGCAACCGACCTACTTACGTCCCGCTCGTGCTGGAGTTCCTTAGCTCATTCGAGTACCACACGCCTAGAGGAGAAACGAAATTCCTGACGGGGAAGATTACCTTTCGTATGTTCGCAAGGGAATTCTCTGTCACTCAATAACAATTCAGCGCGTGGTTTGGGTTCCCACATGGTGAAGGTGTTCACCTAACCATTCCTAAGGGAAGAGACTGACATATCAGAGCCTTTGATTTGTGGGAGTAATTATCAGGAGAGAGAGAAGGTGGATGGGAGGAGTTGTACGCAACACATATTCAGAACCCCGCCATTCGATACTTTCAGAGGGTTGTGTCCAGTATCATCTTCGAGAGATCCAACAACCACACAGTAAATCAAAGAGAGATATTCTTGATTTATTGTGCATTATTCGATATGCAGGTAAACCTCGTCGCTTTCATCTTCGACAACATCAAGTACATCTGTAAAAAAGGGAAATCTCCCTTATACTTTGGCGGTATGATTACCGATATTGCACTTAAGCTGGGTTTAGAGGAAAACCTAAACTAGCTACTTGGAACACCTGCCATATACCTTGACATGTAGTTCTGCAAATCCAGTCATCTGATCAGAGCAAGGAAGGATGGCAGGCACAACCTGGCCGTAAACGGGAAAATCGTCAGAAGCATCATCCTGCCCTTTCATACCAGGACGGATGTGAGAGTCCAAGCCAAATGGCACTTAGACCTCTGAGATCCTTCACCAGGTGCGGTTGTACAGGAAGCTCAACAAGACGCCGGAGTAGATGAAGTCCAGCAAGTTTTGGATGATGAGGAGAGAGCATCGGAGTTTGCAAGCACCAACATATCCACTAGACGCTGGATAAGGAATCAACAACCCACGTCTATGGATGAATTATGGAGGCTATAATGCAGAACCAGGAGGTGCAACAGAAGCAATACGAGGATTTAGCACAAATAATGACAATGATGGAGTTGACTCGGACAGAGCACGGGAAATTGATAGCTACCAACACCGAGGATTTGGGAGGACTAACAAGCAGAGTCCAGGCGCTAAATTGTGTTTTTCTTGCAAATATTTGATTCGACACGTCATTTGGAGGAATGAATACAAAAAGGAAGCATTTAAGACAAGAAATAAGGGAAAATAGAAGGAAAATGACAGGAAAAAATGCATTTATGCACTTTTGCTGTCAAACGACCGTCTCAGCAACCATACGATCATCTCATTACCCAGACGCCCAACTTGGAGTTGAGTTGGTCGTCTCATCCTTAAGTTGCTCGTTTCAAATATAATACATTTGTTTCATATTAATAATTCAGCAACGCGAAAGCCGTAACAGCAAGTAACAAAAGTCAATATTCATAGAGATTTTTTCGGTCACGCAGAGAATTCCCCTCACTCTAGTTCACTCAGTCCATGCAACCTCGATCTCAATCCCAATCAGAGTCCAAGCCTATTATTCCTCAACAAACCCTAACACAGTTCCTATAAATAGAGCTCTCTGCCATTTGAGCAGGGGAGCTTCGTTTGACGTCCAATTTCTGCTGTTTTTATTCTACGAAGTTCGCCTTTATTTTTTCAGTATTACATTCATTTTTATTTCTTTTACCGAACCTTAGTGATAGTTTCCGCCATTAGGAAACTATCACCATTTTTATTGTTTCTAGCCACTGCATTTTCGTTTTCGTTTCAAGTTTTGAAGTTTGGTTGATCAAGGATATTGCAACCAGGTTTATGATTTTAATTCTATTTCATTTATTTATTATCATATTTATTTATATTATGCAATTTTTCTCCTTCTACCTTTCTTTATTTAATATGTCAACTTAAACCGTTAATCGGTATGTAATTATATAAACCGGAACGAATTCGATAGAATTAGGCTAAAATCTTAAATTAAGTTATAATCTGGTTTCAATTTCTTGTTTTAATTAACTTTTGTTACAAGAGTAAGAGAGTCTAAAAGATTAGGATTAAGACCATGGGAGTGTGAGATCATAATCAGATAGCTGAAATCGGATATTAGTTTTAAACACATTGAGAGTGCTTTAAAACCAATTAGGAACTTTAGATTTCCAAAAAGTATTTCTAACTTGAATTGACACAGCGAGAGCGCTCAATTGAACTTAGGAGTATAGTATTAGGCAAGACCACGAGAGTGTGAGTCAAGGACTTTTAAACCAAGAGTTTCTACGGATAGATAACTTAATAAACCTTAATAAACCGACCCTCTATTGAATTCACGAAGGCGAATTTAATTACATATCGATAATTTATATCATTAATTTAATTTAGTCAATTCTTAACTCTTTAAAATCCAAAACATTGCTCGCCTTAGCTAAACATAGCAACACCCGACTACACTAGGTTGATTATCGAGTCTCTGTGGGATCAATATCTTTTATTACTACGCGGTAGACTTTTTACTTGTAGTTAGTAACCGTTAGACTTAGAAAGTCGCGACCAGTGTTCCATATCCAAAGGAAGTCGCAAGATGGTCGACACAATTGGGTGTCATTTAAACAGTCGAGCAGGTTTTTCAAAGCGTATTTAGAGTCTATTCGTGATTCAAAAGAACGATTTTATGTCATCAAGTCTTGCTCGCCGGAAGCAAAAGATTCTCATTAGTAGTAGTAGGTATGGAGGGATTTTTGAAAGGGAAATGATCTTCATAAAAGATAACATTCCTTGATACAAACACACTATGATTATGAAAATTATATAGAATGTAGCCTTTAGTACCATCTTTAAAACCAATAAAAATAGACTTTATAGCTTTAGGGAAGAATTTTGTTCTATGGGCCTATAAGGTAGTAGCAAAGCTAAGGAAACCAAAAACTTTTAAGTGAATTAGAAAGGGTGGTTGGGAATACAACCTTTCATAGAGAGACTTAGAATTTAAAAGGGGTAAGGGTAATCTTTTTATAACATGAATAACATGTTAGACAGAAAAATTCCACATGGTGAAAGGAATGTAAGAATGGAAATATAAGGATCATGCTACATTTAGAATATATTGGTATTTTCTCTCAACCACCCCATTTTGTTGGGGTGTTTCAACACATGTAGTTGGGTGGATTATGCCTTTGGAAAGAAAAAATTGAGATAAAGACATGAACTCAGTGCCATTATCAGATCTAAGGCACTTAAGAGTTATTTTAAATTGGTTTTCTATGTATGCTACAGATTGAATTAAATTATTTTTGGTTTGATCTTTTGTCTTAAGAAAAATCACCCAATTATATCTACTATAATCATAAACTAAAGTGAGAAAGTATTCGTGACCTAACATTGAAATTATGGAATAGGGGCCCCATACATCAGCATGTAAAATATCAAAAGGATAAATAAAGTGAGATGCACTATTTGGAAAAGGTAATTTCCTTTGTTTGCCAAGATGGCATGAATCACAAGGAACATTACTAGGTTTACATGGTATAAAAGGAAATGATTGTGAAATAGATTTTATGCCTATATTTGAAATGTGACCTAATCTCAAATGCCACAAATTACAAGAATCAGTAGTAGTGGTAGAATTACAAATAAATGATTGGCTGATAGCATCCAGGACATATAATCCTCTTTGGAGCTTAGTTGTACCAATAATTGTATATGAATTATTCTGCAGGATTTTGCATGTATCAGACCCAAAATGGACATAACAATCATTATAACTTGCAAGTTTGACAATGGAAATGAGATTAACATGAAAGCTAAGAATGTAAAGAACATGATGAAGGGTTAAAGAAGGTGAAATAACCACACTACCAGACATATAAGCAGTAAGAGAAGAACCATCAGGTAAGCTAACATTAACATGAATAATATTTTTGCAATTAATAAAATCGTGAATGTCATATGATATGTGGTCTGTTGGTCCAGTATCTAAGATCCATATGTGGGAAAACTTACCATTAGTATTAGAGGAATGAGAGATCATGGCCAGAGGAGATGTCGAAATAGAATTGGCTTGAGAGGGAAGTTTTGATTGTTGAAGTAGTTCAAGGAGATTGTTGTACTGCTCTTGAGTGAAAACACATGGAGAAGCCTTTGAATCCTATTGAGGACTTTCACACACAACATTGATAGTGACAGCGGGCTGATTATTGTTTTGAGGTGACTGACTTTTGCTTTTACTCTTAAAGACTGATGGATATCCATGTTTGATAAAACATGTTTCCACTATGTGATTGGTCCTACCACAATGTGTACAAACACGATTGTGACCTCTAATAGGTCCTTGATACTTGCCTTTGAAAGAATTGTTTCCAGGTATGGGATGAGAATTACCATAGTTAGCTTGAACTTGACAAGTAACATTCAACTCTTCATGGTTAGAAGAAGCTTGAGCCAATGCAGAAGCTGAACTATTGAGTTCACGTTCTTGTTGGATACATCATTGTTACCTTGGCGAAGCTTGTATATATCTTTTTGTAAATAAGAAGTGCGGAAGATATCACTATGTGAAACCTGATTTGAAGTTTCTTCCAAACACTTGCAGTACTTTCAATCCATAGAACTGATTTGCAAATGGAATCTAAGATAGATCGATAAATCCAAGCGAGCACCATCGTGTTGCAGGGAATCCACGATGCATAGAGAGGATCTGAAACCAGTGGTTTGTTGAGAGACCCATTGATGAACATGTCATTGTTCTTGGAGATCAATGCAATATGCATAGACCTAGCCCAACTATGATAGTTATTGTCATCAAGAAGGGGAGAAACAAACACGAAAGCAGGGTTTTTCGTTTGAATGAAGATAGAATGGATTTGTTGAAATCGTTGAAAAATCGAGAAATTGTTGGTATGCCATTGTTAAGAAGATCACAAATCTATAAGAACGCAAGAATGCGAAACAAATAGGAAAATGGGGAAACAAGGAGGTGAATAACAATGGCTACCAGAGTTGGATGAGCTCTGATACCATATTGAAGTTGAAGAATACAAGTTTCCCTTCCATTGAAGAATCCAAGAAAGAATATGAAGTTGTAACAGAATTTTGTTACACCAGTTAGAGAAGAAGATGAAACAGTGAGAGTAAAAGAGAATTATTCATTAACTTGATTAGAAATGAATGTGATACAAGGTTTATATACAAGATAGCTTAGCAACTAATAAAGACTAAGGCTATCAAATAAATGATTGTATACTTGAAATGTAATATGCTAACTAGTAACAAACTCGTGCATCCGCACAGGTTGAAGTTGTTTGGTTTAAAATGCTAAAATAAAAATAATAAAAAAAATATAGAACAAATTCATGATATAATTTGTATAAGTTGAAATTAGGAATGGATGAAAGTTTGTCATCTATCTTATAATGATGTTTAGGTTTTATATGATTGGTAATGTCCAGTGTTATAATCGTATTCTGTGTAATATCATTTAAAGCAATATATGCTTGTTTTCTTGGCGGAAGCTAACGGGTTGTGTCTCATGCAACTTTATGAACTACTTCAATCACATTTTTAAGATAAAAAATAATTTAAATATTATATAAAAATAATTAGAAATAAATTTAAATTTAATATATTAAGTGTGACATTATAAAATCTTTTTAAGAACATTGAAATTTTTTTAAGACCATTGAAATTTTTTTAAAAGTAATCTTTTAGTGACATTATAAAAATAAAATCTTTTTAAGACCATATAATTTTTTTTTGTTCCTTATATTCGAGACGGAATGGAGTATGTTTGTTTTATTGGCGGAATTTCACGGATTGTGTCCCGTACAACTTTATGAACTATTTCAATTATTTAACGGGTTGTGTTACGTAATTTAATTGGTTGTATCATGTACAAAATTTAAAATTTAAAATAAATTATATTTCACACTTTATTCATATGCGTTTAATTATAAATCTTACTTATAAAAAATCATCACCATTTTATCAAATATGAAGAGAAAAAACGAAAATAGAACATGAAAAATCATCATCACTTGAAATATGAAGAAAAACAACGCATTCAATAATCGTTTAGGTTAATTTAGATCATTCATTGTTCTGTTAATGAGGGCTTGAAATATTATGTTTTTTGTGAATGGAATGTACGAAAACGATCGGAAAATGGTAAAATGAGTGATGTGTTTTGAAGAAACCTGACATGGTGATCTAATTCGAAGTATTGGTGCCTACAAGGATAATGATTGCAATACATTTTTTTCTCAACTCTGATTCACAAATTAATGTATTTTTTAACTGTTGTGCTAAAATGTTTTGAGTTTAAAGAATCAACCGTTCACTGTAAAATTGATCAATTGGTTGTATTATGAAATATCTTAGATATTTGATAAGGTTTGGTTGTTACTTATGATAATATCTTAATAATTATAAATATTTACAAATATCACTATTAACTATAAATATTTTTAAATATTTTGTTGATTAAAATAAATAAATAAATAAATTGTGGTGACAGTGTCCCGTGAAAATAATAAATTTCAATGATAAAATAGTGAAGCAATCCATGATTAAGTAGTATATTCTTTTAGTATTTTAAAAACAATATCTTAAATAACATATTTAAAATTTATAATATATATTTTTCCATTTTTTCTTATTACTTTTTATTTTAAAATAATACTTATATTTTTTTTATTTGAAATTAATATAATATTAATGATGTTTTATAAATAATATTCTTAATTATTTATTAATTATTTATTGTAAATAAATTGAATTAGATAACAAATAATAAATAATATTAAAAGAATTATTAATATTTTTTAACTGCTCGTATAACTTTCAAATCAAAATTAAAAAGAAATAGAAAAATAACATAAAAATATTCTATATTAATTTTTTTATATTTTATCCAACACTCTAAAATCCTGTACTTTTTTATATTTTACCCAACACTCTAAAAATAATAGAAAGAAATAGAAAGAGTAACATAAATATATATATATATATATATATATATATATATATATATATATATATATATATATATATATATATATATATATATATATATATATATATATATATATATATAATTTACATTCAATTTAACCGTATAGATGTAAATAAATGATTACAGTATAATACTTATACATATAAATTGAGAGGCATATGTGATAATGTAACTTGCCTTTCATATTTTATCAATAATTAGATATTCCGTTTACAAATTTGTAGTCAATATCATATAGCAAAATTTGAGAAAATTATGCATACACTACAAAAACGTCAATCCAAAATCTAAAGGGGACAAAGTCAAATTTGTCATGATTCTTCCATAGTTTCTTACATTGTATTTCATAATAGTTACATATGACACATTGGTAGAAATAAATCCCACAAGAAAATTTACTCAACAGTTTGAAAAACAGCAACAATGCAGTATGAAAAAAAAAAGATATCAGCTGGCACATGTTTGTATAATGAGGCTTGAGATAAGGGAGGCTTGGCAAGTCGGTTTTTGTCATGACCCTTTCAGAATCGATGACATTGTCCAGCTCCTCTTGTGCCTTCTTTTGCTCTCTTGGATTCTTTATCAACTCAACCATGGCCCATTCAACCGATATCGAATGTCCATCCTAGCTGTAATCATATCCTATTAAATAAAGAAACAAAAACATGAGCTATGCTTTAAGTTGGTGTGAAAAAGAGGGATCTAGATTAACTAAAAAAGTTGTTTACAACACCAATACAACATTCCATTAATTTCACAACACCAATACAATTTTTGGCACTCTCTGTCAATAACCTGATTCAAATACAGGGTAACATTCAATAAGAATATTTAACTACTAATGTCATATGTTGGTGTTGTTCCCTGGATTTTTATCCTAATACAAACGCGAAAGTGGCGCAGAAAAGAGGTAGAGTCGCCAGTCAGAAATTTTTATCCCAAAGGAACGGGAATGATAATGTTGCACAAACCAGAGAAAAGAAAAGAAAGGACACAGGTCCTGCGAACCAAAGAAACTGGGTTCGGGAGTCGGTTACGACCTGAGAAGGTATTAGCACTCCAGATCGTCCGCCGTATCCGACGGGATCCACGCTTGCAAAGAAACTGTTTCAAAGGGTGAAGAAATGAAAGTTGCTGCAAAGAAAAGGAACTGAACTAGAGAAAAGAAAAGAAAGAGGGGAAATGTAGGGAAAATAAAAGAGTGCTCGAACGGGCCCTACCCCGCTGCCTACGTACCTCATCTGGACATGAGGATCAGAGACGCCGTAGTTCCCCTAACTAGGGGTGGAAGAGATTGTTTGTGTCTTAAGGCTTGAACTGCCTATGTCAATGCTCGGGTGTTGCAGGCTCGGACGATGAGTGTGTTACCGTCTTGCAAAATGACAAGTAGGAGCAAGTTCGTACGATGAGAGTGAGTGAGATGAGAAGAGAAGTCCCGAAGGAGAGATGTTTATTCTTTGTTTGTGTTTTTTAGAAGTCTTTTTAGAGTGTGGCACAAGGAAGTGAAAGTAAAGCCTTTTCTAAGGACATGTCCTTATTACCACATCCCAAAATAGAATGAGTAACAAGTCCATCAAGAATGAGGAAGATCCTCAAACTTGTTTCCTAAGATTAGGATTTAAATTCACTAACTTGTTTGTATTATTAAGTGTTTTTTGTGAATTAAAGTGAAGAAGTGTTTTTTATGCTTTTCTTTGAGAAGATGACAAAAGGGGGAGGTCAGGTCAACTATTATTAATGCTTTTTATGATTTTGTTTTGAGATGAGAAGAGAAAGAACCAAAAAGGAGCTTAAAGGTAAAAAACTAAAAGGGGGACTAATAATCCTAAGAGTTATCATGCATGAAATACCTAGGTTAGTGTGGTTTGAGTTCTACCCTAAGAAAGAGAAGAAGAAAACAAGAGGAAGAGAAGAAAGAGGAGGAAAGAAGAATAAGGAAACAACTTACTCCTCTAAAGGAGGTAAGTTTCTCCTAAAGGGGGAAGATGAAGAAATGAAGCACAAGATGGCATAAGGCACATCAATAATCACAAGATAGAAAGTAAGGCAAAAGAGAGGATGAAGAATTGAAATTTGGATAATCTCCATACTTCACTTACCCTGAGCCCCTGAAATGGTTAGAACTAAACACATGTGACAAGGTAAAACCAAACAAGATCAAATGAGGTGCTAACAAGCCAAAGATCAACTCCACACATCACAACCAGAAATGAAAGCAACCATTTATTGCACTAAGATTCATTCATCAAAGCAAATCAAGCAAGAGGTAAGCATACAAACTATTATCAAGTTTCACAAGCTCTTATGAAGAAAGCAAAACACAATTGAAACCCAAAGGACCCCACAAGTTAGACAAACACTAAGCAACACAAGATCAGAACCTTATCATCACAAGAATGAGCACAAACAACACAAAAGTTCAAGGAAAAGATCATACAAGTTCAATCATGAACATCACAAGAAGGAAAAGTGAAGTGGGCATGTGCATAAGTGTGAGAACAAACAAATGATTATCCAATCAAAGCATAGACATCACTTGAAAAACAGGAGCCTAATCATGTTAATATGTGCATAAGAAGCAAGATCAATCATGGGGAAGAAGCACACAAACTCAATCATAAGCATCAAAGAGAGGGGATGAACAAAGAAAGTAAGGTGAACATACATACATTTGTGAGAAACTTCAAAGACAAGTAACACCAAAATTTCTGAAGCACACACACTAAGCAAGGACCAGGGATCAAACCACATACAATAAGAACCCTAAACATCCTATAGGAGTTGGCACAAGTGCCCTCATAGCCTAAGAACTAAGCAAACTAACAAGAAGAAGCAAAACTAAGGCAATCACATATGAAAATTTAAATCAAATCAAAAACTCATGCAAAAATTCCACAATTAAACTCAAATGTTCATTAATAAAGTGATAACATCATGCAAAAAGAGAAAAGTCAGAATCAAAAGCAAACTAGGTCAAAGGACCTCAAGAACACCAATTAGGGTTTTGAAACTTCATGTTCAAGTCAATTGCCAAAAATATTCATGCAAGCTTCTAAAAATCAGAAGAAAAATCATCAACAAACTACATCCTAATATGAATCAAATGCAAACAGAACTAACTCAAAACTAAAATTAATGATCAAGATATAAAAACCACAAGTCAGCATGTATTTAAAATGAATTAAAAACAATTAATAAAAGTGAAAATTAATTCCTACGTAGAAAATAAAAATAAATGGAAAATAAAAATGTCAAAAATTAAAAAAATCAAAAGAATTATCCATGAATTATTTCAGAATTTTTATGAACTTCTAACTATTTTTAAAAATCAAAAACCAAACTGAAATTAAAATGAAATAAAAAATAGAAGGCAATGGATGAGGGGTGCAATCAGTAAAGATAATCAGTTCAAATGGATTGGGCCAGAAGGAGAGGGGGGTTCAATTAGAATGGCAGGCCCAATGGTCTGCGCAGGTTTCATAATAATTATGGTGGAAATTCACAAAATTCGGGAAAATAGAGAACCATTAGATCAAGGCAATGCTCAAGATTCAAGTCAACAAAACCCTAAGTCATCCAAACAATAGGATAGCGTGTGAGTGCATGAGAGCTACAGTGTGGTGCGCAACACAATGATTACTTCAGAAATAAAACATAAGAGGGAGGCACGTGAGAGGGAGGCCGCCATTTTAATGTGCTGGCAACACCAAAACCGTCCAGATCCATAAATCGTGTGGGTGCAAGATCATCTCCTTCCTTCACCTGAAACTTCAAATTTCCAGATTCCAGTGACGGAGTTCTAGCTCCGGACACCGAAAAATTCATGTGTATGAACACAACCCCATAGAAATACTTCAAATTATACAGATCCATTAACCTAACCATGCTGAACATGAATCCACCAACAAAATTCACATAAATTCAAAGAGCAAGGCAAATCGAAGAAAAAAAGTTTCATACATCAACTTTCAAATCACCATAACTCAATCAATACTTAAGAAAAATCAAATCCAAACACATCAGTGCAATCAGCAAAGCACATAGAACATATTGCAAGCCTTTAATTTCAAATCCAGATCACAAATTTCCAGAGCATACCTGAGGTTGAAGATCCTCTAAAACACCAAGAAAACGATCCTACAGCTACAGATCCACTACTTCTAACTTCTATTTGCAAAGTAAATGCAAAAGAAGCCTTGAAACCTCCTAGATATTGAGATTCAACACCAACTGCTACTGAAGTGCACTGGTATGAAACTTGCACAATAGCTTGAATGAGTGGTTGATACTTGTTCTTTACACCTCAAGGAGAAAGAATATGCAAAGAGTTTTGAGAATCAGTTAGTGTAGATAGATATTCGATGAGAAATGCAAGTTTTGCAAAAACTTTCAAGTGAGAGAATTGTGATGATTCTGAGCAAATGGAAACCTTAATTCTCTTTTATATCATGCCAATGATCAATGCTGAGAGAATGAAAGGGAATGCACGTGAGGAATGAGTGGGAGGAGGGAATTTGCAAAATTGGCAAAACTTGTGTGATTCAATGATTTATGCGTGCTCTCCTTCCATCATGCACATGCTCAGCTTCAATTCCACTTACTATTATTAACTGAATCAATCTCAGCCCTTGGATTGCTTTGTATCATGCCTTGTGAGTGATCTTGCATCATTGCATTTTATGAAAAATTTTCTTATCCATACACGAATTCCATGACTTTTGTTGAGCCAAATGTTCTTAGGGAAATGCAATGTGATGTTATGATCAGAATTGGTACATGGGATAACCAAAGAATGAGTTACAAAGCAATTTGCAAAACTGTAGAAACTTGCATTTCATGTAAACCCTAAAAATTGCCCAAACTTCTAATGATCATAACTTTCAAACCATGAGGGCTATGATCATGTTCTTGTACTTTTTGAAAATGGGAAACCATATTCTACAACTTTAATGTTCAAGGAAATTTCATTTGAAGTCATTTTGATCATGAAAGAATACTTTGAATTCTAGGGCAAAACTTGCTAAATTTGGAAAGTTTCATTACATGCCATATCCCAAAAATGGAAACCCTTGCCAAAACCCTAAATTCTTGACTTTTGACCTTGTCAAACCTCTTTTATGACCTTAATACCATCCCTTGGCTTGAAAAATAGGATTGGAACCCTTGCATTGCCACAGTTGACCTTTCAAATCATCAGTTTGACCAATTTCTTCTTATACAAGCAACTGATGAAATAACTGCCTTCTTTAATGAATCTTCTCACCAAATTTCATCCATAGCATTCACATATCATATGAAGGACTTTACCCACATGAAATGGCCAAAGTCACAAAGAATCCCTGCTTGATCATGAAACCCTAATTTGGAGACCATTTGTGTAGGAGCTTGCCATTTCTTGGGTCATTTGATAATCTCCCAACTTCCTGGGATCTTGTAAAGGATCTTGAGCTTGTATAGGGCCTAAAGACACTTCATGGAACTTGGACAAGGTCACTTGACTTCTTGCTTTGACTTGTAAGGATTCAAATGCACCAATGATTGATCATATGCCCAATGCTAGGACATGAGAATGTTATGCTTCATTTTTCTATGCAAAAATGCTAAGGATATGCCATGATTATGATGCTTATGATATGATGATGATGCTAGAAATAAGAGGGAAAATTTTGGGTGTTACAGTTGGTTAAAAGCTCTACTATCTGCCTCTTCCAGTCTATTGACATCAAGTGGATGCCTCTGTATCATCCAAGCAGAAGGAGTTTTCTGTGAAAATCATAAGTACAATATCAATGCCCACTTTAAAAAGAAAAACATGATCTAAACAAAAGATTTCAGTTAATGTACAATAGTCAGAGTATACTTTTTTGGCAGTAGCATAATAACAATGTAATAAAAGTCAGGTCAATTGTTATAGTAGCCAAACGAATGAATACGAACTTAAAAACCAATTCAATTCAAGCACAGTCTATAGAGGCAAATAAATAAATGAGAGTATATGAACCTTTCAACGTTTCAGGTGTTCTTGGTAGCCATTTTCCATCCTTCACAAGAACTTCTAGGTATCTAGGAAGATGAATTTCAAGAGGAAAATGATGATCTTCATATAATACAGTACACAAGTGCCGATTTTAACATAATATAGTACACAAGTAACACAACAAATGTTAAGTTCATGCATGTGAATGAACTGATTTGTAAAGATTCTACGAACTCCCACCTGCATAATAATCGAAGTGAAATAGATACTAATAAATAACTTCACAACAAAGTTATAGAATAACTGGTAAAAGTGAAACATGGCCTCCAGGAATAGCCACCGCCGAACAACTCGAAGCTGCAAACATGAAAAATCAGATTTACACCATATATGGATGGATGAGCTGAAAATATATAAGTTTAAGACAAAATGAATAAATGAGTATCCAAGGAAACCTTTATTGTGAAAACCTATAAGCCTAATGCAAAGAGAAAAAAGATGACACCAAAATGAGCAAATGTCTCAACCTACAAGAAACAGAAGCAGTACGTGAGATTACTTATAAATCAACCAAATAATTTAGGTTACTTTAATTATCACCCGATATCGATACATCATATTCAAGGATATATATCATATTCCATACGCATAATGAAATTTTATATTTCGAAATAATGTGACCAAACAATGCAATTTTCCAATGATGGATCCTGCTAACAGATATCCAGTCATAACCTGCAAATTTGTCAACAATAACACGATTGCGTTGATGATGATCATATTGGTCTAGGAAAATTTGCAAAATTATGGAGGTATATGGCTGACAAGAGGAAGTTGCTCGTGCTAAAACTTAAGCAGATTCACAACTGAAAGAAAGAATAAGAAAACATTTATATTGTATGAGCAACCAAGATATCCTGGTCAATACATATAACTGGAAAGAAAAGGATTACCATTTCCAATTTGGGTTATAACTTCTGAGGGGTCTCAATTACAAACTCACCTGCCATTATTAATATTCCATGTTATTAAGAATATACATTCATGTGTCAAACACTACAAAATAGACTATTTATCTTGCATATGAGATAATGTTTATGATACTGATGAAACTAAATCTTTTTGGACTCTTTTGCCTTCTTAATTATTTCAGCGGTAACATAGGCATGGTGAAATGGTGTAGATATCAGGACAAATTCAAGCAACAACCATAAAAACTGAAAAAACTTCTGATGTTCTTCAAAACAGAATCACATTATAGTGGAATTTAAACTTACAATCAATCCCGGTCTCACCATAATTGATATAGCAAGAAGATCACCCTGAACCCTGATGGAAACAAAAAACCAGAACTCATTCAATGAGTGCAGAACTCTGACTCGGACTCTGTAATTGTAACATTGTTTGATTTCTCACCAACCATAGAGTTTGCTGGTGCAGCCATATCATCAGAACTTGAAATAAGATAGAAAAAAAGATAATCCTAACTAAATAACTAAATAAATACAATTAATTTATCATCCAGAAAGTTTATAAGCCCAATCTTACCATGAAATATAGTTTCAACCTTTCAACTTTCAAATCTGTGACGACACATGAATTTGAATTTTCCATTACAATATCACCAAATAAACCGAGGTTGTGTAAAAGGCAAAAATATTATGATCAAAGAAAATGAAACAAAATCCACATATATTATGGAAATTCCATTCTATCAAAGTATATCCTTTCTCATTAGCACTAACAGTATTAAAACTTTACATCTAACATATGTATAATATAAAAATTGAATGGTTCAAACTTCAAATAACTGACTCTGATGACGAAGCTATTTGTATTTGTCCATTATTTTGTGAGCTTATTCCACAGGATCATTCATAGGTTTCGTTTTAGTTCCTCCATTCCAACTGATTTATGTATGATTAGAGATGATGATGTGTTCGGAACACTTGGAGAGATCCCATGATGCAAGCCTTCTCCACCTTTGAAGTCAGTTGTTTAGTTAAGAGGAGGACAATTCTGATGTAGACATATGTTGCATTCTTTCTGTTTGAATTTGGGATGAACCTATTGAATCATTAACACTCATTATAAAAGTGTTTATGTTATGTATAAGACATTTAATCAACATCAGTTTAGACTTTAGTGATTACCCACCTAAGAAAACAAATAAGATAAAGTGGTAGAATCAACAAAAACATGTATTTTAAACCCTAATCAATAATTATCCTCTTTTATTCATAAATTTAAAAAATCAACAAAACCCTAAAGTTATTAACAAAACTTAGAAAATCATACCCTGCAAGCAATTACTGTTTTCAGCTTACTTTCGAACACAATCAATAAGTTTAGTGCATTTAGTCTCTTCTTAGCCGAAGTCGACATCTCTACCACCTACAAAAACCAACAACCACAAAAAAGTTCCAAAGTATTCAACTTTCATAACCATAAGATAAAATCAAATTTTACACTCAACAATAACATAAAGTTCTAAATTTTGAATCAAAACCAGAAATAATACCAAATCAGCTAATCAGATTAAGGGAAAAAGAGAGTCATTTTACATTATTTCGAGTAGTGACAGTCGGAGAAGAAGAAACGGTAGTTGACGACGAGTTCTCTCGAATAAAAAATCTAATCGGTTCATTAGGAAGCCAGTGAGATGAGGAATACAAATATGAATTTGGTTTTTCCAATGGAGGTGGTGATAGCCGGAGATAGGGATGGCGACGCTAGGGTTTTAAGGGAAAAGAGAAATGAGAAGAGAGGAAATAAAAGACGAGAAAGAGAGAGAAAGACCTAGAATGAAGGAGAAAGAGAGAGAAGAAAACATGATAGAAATAATAAAAGTGTTCTTTTGTTGTGAGAGTAAAAGTGAATGGGTTTGGAATGCTATGCCATATGGACAAAACGTGGAATATTATTGGACAATGAATTTTAGTATATTGAATTACTAAAAAGGGTTAGTTGCATTGTAATTTTTTTTTTAAAGAGAAGGGTACAGTTGGGAAAGCCAATGCATATTTCAATCTTTGTGGGATAGTGAGGAGTAATATATTTTTGGAGTACTGATCAACTTTTAAATTATTTACTTTATGGTTAAAAGGGTGGCACAATAATTTCATACTAATCGGAAGGGGGAATGGGTGGGGTGGATTGTCTAGACGTGAGGTCACATGTAAATTTCTCCAATCAAAGTATAATTGGGCTTACTTAGAGACAGTATAGTCAAGCTCTGAACGGCCCAATTAGTTTATCTATTGAGAATTATAACACACTTTTCCGCTATGCTATTTTGCATAATACTAGCATATAGTTTTTACTTTGGTTATTACTAATAATATATTTTTGTTTTTAAGAAAATAAATAATGAATTTGCTCCTTCACAACAACTAGAAAATTCAAATTAATCATCTATATAAAAAAGAAAGAAGGACCCGATTTAATCATTTATAAAATTAAACCGGATCATTTAATCATTCTACTAATTTTTTTTTTAAAATTAACTAGACTGCAACGTTGAATTTTATATTTTACTTTTAATATTTTAAATACTAATTTGATTTTTATTTTTAATATTAATTTTATTTTTCTACAACTCAGATTTTAAAATATATAAAAAATTAAAAAATTATTCATAAAAGGAATCAAACCACCTTTAATCTATATCCTATGCCTTTACCACAAGGCAATTGTACACACTGCTAACAAATAATTCTCATAATTTATAATAATATTAAATAATTTTGAATTCAAAACAAAAAATACAAATCTAAGTCCCTTTAAATTAAATGGTAGTTACTTTACGACTACGACTAGATTAACAATTTATATTCTTAATATTCTTAATGATGAATACATATTTTTATAATTTAGAATAAATATTTATTTATGAGTTTAAAGGTAGTGTATTCTGAGTGTAAGATAGTTTACACTGTAATCAATTAAAATGTCTATGATTGTAACGTAATATTAGTATTTTTATAATAAAAATAAATTTTATTCTGATAAATGATTGTGATTGGATGACAGTATAGAATATTTTCTACTGTCGGTGCATTTTTTTTTTCTCTTTACTTACTTATTTATTCAAAATAATATAAATATTTAAAAATAAAATTAATAAAATGTAAATCTTAAATATAATTAACCAAATAGAATAAGTTAATAAATATTTAATTGAATTACTATTAAATTAATTTATTATTATTATTATTTTATTTTAATTAGTTAAATACTTTTAAAAATTAATTGATTATTTATTTTGAAATAATTAAATATTTTAATTTTTAACTTAATTACTATAAAATTAATTTATTAGTTTTTAATTTGAGTTATTTGAAATAAGTAAATATTTATTTATATGTTATTTAATTTTAATTAAATATTATTTCATTTATTTCTATTTGAGTGACTATATTTAGGATTTATATTTTGTTAATTTTATTTTTAAATTTGTGTATTATTTAAAATAAGTAAATATTTATTTGTTTTATTTGAAATAATTAAATAAGTAAATATTTATTCTGAATTATTAAGTTAAAAGTGCATTATTATAAATATTAAGAATAATTGATCTGGTTGTAAAATGATTACCATTTAATCTTAAGGAACCCGGGTTCTAGACCCTTAGGTTATACACCAAGTGGTAAAGGTATATGACATAGTTTAAAGGTCTTTCGATTTGATTCTTTTAAGAAATAATTTTAGGTTTTTATTTTTATTTTTATATTTTTAAATTTGAATTGTTTAAAAATAAAATTTAATTAAAAATAAAAATTAATTTAGTACTTAAAAAATGAAAAGTAAAAATAAAAATAGTATATGTGAGATATTTGATCGAACTCTAGTATGGTCGAATGGTAGCTTCTCGTTTGACAGGGATTAAGCATGAAGTCGAAGCTTGCTCGCATGATGCTGTCGAAGTAGTGCATGTTGTAGTCTAAGTTGTTCTAATATGCATTAGTTGATATTGCTAGGTTTGTTACTATATCGAATAGAATCGGTTTGTTAAGTCCAATTGGATTAAGTTAGCTTGTACCCTAAGTTATCTTGTAATGGGTAATTGTATAGAAATAATCCAGACAGGTCCTCGCGGTCTTCAACTGAGACTGTGATGGTGGTTGTAGGAGAAGGGGTGGTGTACCTGCAAGGTACTCCGACGCTCAAGTAAGTTTCAGTGTGAGACAAATTAAAGCATGAGAAAGAATTGAGTGATTAGAATTTGAATATTTGCCCCCTCAAAGGTGGAGGGTATTTATAAGGGCATATGCCCGTGGATTGTGGGCGCGTAGCCTTTGACTGAGCATAATTGCTTCTTGTAAATTCGGAAGGCAGTTGGCCGCGTGAAAGGCGTTATGGCGCGTGTGGGGAAATCCCCAACGGCTATATGCCAACGACTCTATTTTCCAACGACCATATCTTCGCTAGTCTCTTCTTGGGCTTATACCCAAATGTATACTGGATTGGGCCTCAATTAGGCGTAGGACACTTGCTAGGCCAGTCCAGAATATGAGCCCCCCAAGTCGTTGTGCTCGAGCGAGGATAGTGACTTAAGGTGTCGAAGATCCAGGTCGACGTAACATTTCCGTAAATGTTGCGAGCATGTGTCCCCTCTAGGCTCTGGTTACTATAACGGGCAGTTGTCCGTAGGAGGGAGAAATACATACATTGGAAAAAGATTCTATTTTGAGAAGATAAAATGTTTGTAACTTTAGTGACACGTGTTTGAAAACGTCGTAATTTATTTATGACACCTGGGAGCTAGCCCTAGGTAATAATTACTTGGTTTTTACGTTTCCCCACGCGAGCTTATGACATTATAAAAAAGGGGAGAAGAAATTCATTTGATCATTTTGCACGAACTCTTCCTCTCACCGTGAAAATTTCTCTCTGCAACTTCTCGCCAAAACTTCATCGTCGTCGTCGTCATCCTCCCAAAATTCTGCCATGGATCAAGGTAATATTCATCTCCTTCCTTCCATTTTGCAGCTTTGAGTGATGAACATTCATAAGTTTCTTATGAAGTTCATAGGATCTTCAACATTTTTGGGGATTCCTATGAATTTCTGAAAAACTTGATGAATGTTCATCAAATGCGTATGAATCTCATGAAGAACTAGGGTTAGTTTCAGAAGATAAATAGACTGATGTTAGATCCATGTTAGATTCTGGTTAGGATGATTTAGTGTTAGTTGACCGAGCATTAGGTCGTCGTAGCTGGCGGTGGTATATGGGGCTTATCCCCAGTAGACTTTTAGCGAGGGTAAGTCTGTCACGTCGGCTTTGTCCCCGTAGTACTTTTCTAGGTCAAGGGGCTGATCTAGGGACACGTCGTCAGTCCTTATCGAAACCATTTCACTTGACTTGCAGTGGAAGGGTGGATTTGAGAAAGTTGAATTCACTATGTTTCCTCTTCTTTTGAGGTGAAGGAAGTTAGAAGCCCGCACAAGGAGTCGAGGATAACCTTTTGGGTGACGTTGCAGGAGCCGTGGACGTCCCCGCTGCTGACAAATTGTGGATAGTAGATGAGCCGCTCAAGATGGCGTCTTAGTTTGCTATAAACGCTTCATATGCGTGGGGTAAAATTGAGAAGAGGAAGAAAGGGGGTCCCGTAAACTGGCGGGCATTACCTCCGAAGTCTGACCAGAGGATATTACCCACCTCGAGCTTACGCCCTCTCAACTGCATCCAAATGCCCTGGCGTTCATAAGGGCCTTCGAGTTGGTGTGTTTCTACCTGGAGATAGGTGCGACTATAAGTTTGTTCTTCAGGATCTTCCATCTTCAGAGGAAGTCCCAAGATAGTTGACACAGATGGATGTCATTGAAGCAAGCAAGCAGACTTTTTAAAGCATACCTGGATTCTGTTCGCGATTTTAAATATCGCTTTTATATTATTCAGCCAAGCTCGCAGGTGGCCAAGGATTTGCTTTATGATAGGAAGGTCGTCGAAGACAAGGAGAGGTTGGTCGCCCATTTTCCGTTGGAGTGGGTGGATTTCTATAAACACCCCAAATTTGCCATCACTTCTCCTCACACCATGGCTTGTGATCTTTCATTTTTGTTTTAACATAAGCATTACATCTCATATTGCATATTTGTTTCATTTGCATAGTCCATTTTCATCTGCATCTAGGGTTTGTGATTTGAGCAATCCAAGAATCAATCTGAGTCATCCCAAAGGTCTTGAAGCTTTACAAGAGGGTCCATGTGTGTTCTATGATCATATTATGCTCCCCAAAGTTCATGAAAGTCAAGAAATCATAAAGATTGGCAAAGGCATGGAAGCAGAGCTAGGGTTTTTCTTACACAGATGACCAAAATTAGGGTTTTGGTTTCAGAGGCCTTAACTCCAAATTTTTTGGTCATTCTTGTGTCTAATGTTCTTAATATGTTATAAGGATCAAGTTTACCAAGTTTGATGAAGAAATTCAATGTGGAAGTCATCTGATCATTGGGTAACTTCTTAAGCAAGTTAAGTCAAAATCAGGGCATCTGAGGCCCCCAACAATGGAACCAAAGGATCATTTTCATAAAATTGGGGTTCTGTGATCTTTATTTGATCTTATAAGTGGTTGTAAGTTCACAAGATTGAAGAATTTTGAGCCAAATGCAAACTTGCCATTTTTGGAAATGACTTGTAATGGAATCTTTCCATTTTGGGAAAGATTTTCAACCTCCTCTTTCATGACCAAAAATGCTTCAAATGAAAAATTCTTGAACATGAAAGTTGTAGATTAGGTATTTCACTTTTCAAAAAGTACTAGAACATATCTTGATTCATCCTAGAACTCAAGATATGGCCTTTCAAAGTTGGCAAAAATCACATAATTTTCAAGTTCATGTCAAAGAGGGATTTTTGCATATTGGCATTTCAAGCTTCTAAGTGACCTCTAATGTACACAAACACTTCATAACATGTCAATACAACTTGCCTAAACCAGAATTGGCCCAAGAATTTGGCATTTTCATGGCTTGATTCACAAGAAATTTCAAAGTTGAAAAGTTGCAAAACACATGACATCTCTTCATCCAAGCCTTCCAGTTGCACTCTTTTGATCCAAGGGCCATCCACAAACTCTGCTGAGGCCAAGACACCCCTTGAAACAGCTATGCACCATGCCCATACCTCAAGTACACAAATTTGACTTTTTTGCAAAACATCCCATACCAATCAAGCTGTGCCACTAACCACTCTCTGACCAATCAAGACATTACAAACAAAGGTTATGGAGCTCATTTTCAGAGAACACACAAGCCTGAAACATCTTGGAACTCAGATTGCACAAAATTTGTCAAAAACTTCCCTTCTTCGATTCTCACACCTCAGCCATCAAAACTCCAAATTTCTTTCACCATTCAACCACACACAACCTAAGGATCATTTCCCACCCCTCACCATGGCCTAAAACCAGCTCAAACCAAAACACGATTTCTGCATACTCAGAACTAAAACTCATAAACAAGCCATTAAAAACTTGTTCTAAGCATCACAACATCCTCAGGGGGTCCATTGGAGCTGGTTTGCGCAAGGGAGGATGTCAGAAAGCTCAAAACTGCAAAGCTTCATCTTAGGTATCATGAAGAACATTTTTTTCTAGAACTCTTATTTTAAGTTCCTAAATGATTCTATATGCTTAGCTGATCACTCTGATATGTTTAGAATTGAAAATCGTTGAGAAATGAGCATGTATGTATGTTCTGAAACTTTTCCCGTGAAAATGTTTTTGATTCGATTTGCTTAATTTTTGTGATATAAATGATGTTTGATGAGTGATTTTGCTTGAATGATGCAAGGGGAGTGTTTCTGGGCAACTAATTTGGGGTGGGGTAGCCTGTAGAAGGATCTAGGTTTTTTTGGTTCACCGGAGAAGATGACCGGAGCTTGTCTCCGGTCACCAGAAAGTGAATAATCCTAATTAGGGTTTAGCTGCCCAGTTTGAATTCTGACCCTTGGATGTGTTTTACCCGCGTGTACGAATGACCAGGATTGATCCACTTAACCCTAATCTCATTTAATTAAGTTAATTAATTTAAATTACTCAGATTGAATCCCAGCCACCCATTTACGCGCCAGTCAACTCCCTCCAATTTTGTTTGAATCTGGGCCTTTGGATGCGTTGACTTCCCATTAAATCCATTTTTAATTCATTTTATTTTATTTCTTTTGCATAATTTATTTAAAATAGTTAAAAACATCAAAAAAATATTTCCTTTTGGATTTCTGATCCAAATATTTTTCTCAACCCAAAAATGATTTTTGTTTTATTTTTGCATTTAAAAAGTATTTTTAAAAATATTTAAGTGATACTTTTAATTAATTAATGGGTTTTAATTATTTAAAAAAGCATTTAGGTTTCTAAAAATCACCAAAAAAATCATGAATCATTCCAATACATTTAGAAACATTTTCAAACTCTTCATACAAATTTCGTTTTGGGTTTGATCATAATTTCACAATTTTCTTTGAATTAGGGTTCTTTAAAATCACATTTTCTAACCCTAACTTGAAAAATTCATTTCTGCCTAACCATGAAGAGTTTGAACTTGATTATTTTTGCATTGTTTCACATATTGCATATAGTTTCTAGGTTATTTTCCTCATGAATTTATCTTGCATTTACAAATTGATTTGCATTTTCCTTTAAGAATCACCCAAAAAACCTAGCAAACTTAGGAAATTCATAACTTCCACTAGGTTAGGCTTCTGACTTTCTCCTTAGGGGTGTGACCTTGTATAGGTTTAGGTTTTGATTGATCTTGATTTCAATTTTTTATCATGTTGATTGCTTCTGTTTTGGTCATTTGCATCTCACATGTTCATAAAACCCTAATTTCTCATGTTCGTTTGCATTCTCCTTTGCATAGCATCATCATATGAACTTGCCATGACATATCAAGCATTCATATGGCATCTTAGGAATCTTAGGACATGTTAGAATATTTCTTGATCATTTCTTCATTCATTTGCCATGTCTTGCATTCATTACTTTTCATAAACATCCATGTGTTTCCAAACTTCTAAACATGCATTCATGACATCTCATATTTGTATGATCATTCATATGCATATTGTATGACTTTGCATCATCTCATATGCCATTTGCATTGCATAATCACTTCTGAATTTGGTCTTTACATCTCATTTCAATTCATTTCTTTATGCTTTATGTCTTAAGCATTCATACTAACATTTTCAGGATCTTTTGGTAAGTTATTTGGGAGGTGGATTTGCCTTCACCTCTCACCTTTTCTTATCTCATTCATTTGAATTTTAACATGTATTTGAAGTGAACTTGTTCACTTGTGTTCCATCTTTCTTACTTTCTTTCTTTCAAGTTACTTATCTTCTTCAGGAAGTAAGTAACTTGTTCTTCTTTCTCCTTCTCTTTTCATCTGCTTCTTCCATTGGTTGCCTTGAAGACCTTCTTTCTTAAACCTAACAAACCATAGGATATCCAAACATGATAACTTTTAGGGTTGTGTATAGTCCCCCTAGCTTTTTACCTTTGAGTCTCCTTGAGTCTTTCTTCTTATCTCAATAATCAGAGACTAAACTCTTAAAGTTTTAGGACTTTGGAATTAGGGTTATGCCTACATCCTTCTCTTATGATGGAGTGTATAACTTTAATCCTAAGTGTTAAACCTTTAATTTGTTTAAAGCTCTTAATCGAAACACATTAATAATCACCAAGACCTTATCTTGTAACTTGGGCCTTACATTAGGGTTCTATCTCTTCCTTATGGTTAAGAGGGACTAACCCTAGTGTTTAATGGACAAGTCCTCCTCAAGTTGTCTTACAAACCATAAAACTCACTTCTTAATCCCACCCTTTAATTAAAATCCACTTAATAAAGGCTTGTTATATAATGAATTTAATCCCTAACCATGGATTAAGTTGAGGAGTCTTCCTCAGCTTAAGTGTTCTCATCTATTATCCTTCTATTAGGATGGTGTAATGAGTCCACTAATCTATGATTAGAGATTAAACTCATTACTTAACACTAAAAAAACCCCAAAAACATCTAATTAATCACAAGTAGGTTAATGATCTTAATCCTATATCATCATGGTAATTAAGTTGAGATGTTTATCTCATACTTAAGTAGGGTCATTATCCCTAACCAGGGAGGATATAATGAGTTTACATGCCCTTGATTTTGGCTTAAGCCCATTAACTTATGCAAAACACCAAAAACAATAAAAAACTGAAAACACAAAAACAAACAATAAACGTCTCCTCCAAGATTCTTTTCTCATCACATTCATTCATAAACGAGAACTCGCTTCTTCCGTCTAATGAAAGACAGTTAGCACTCGAGCCAGACGAGTCATACACTTGAGCATAGGCAAGCAGGCAGTTCATAGTCAATTTATTCTAAGTCTCTTCGATTCGAACTACGGTGTTCTGACTTCCTCATTGCACGAGAGGATACGTAGGCATAACTTAACAGTTATCGAACAAAAGTCTCTTTGTCATCCCCTTCTTTCAGCATTCTTTAAAAGCTTCAGTTCTTGAGCAATTCACCTCTTTGCACTGACACCTGTACATTCATTCCTAGATTTTGCACACAGACAACACACACAACTACCCCTTTAAACACAATTTTGTAAGCGTGGATCCCGTCGAGTACGACGGACAATCTGGGTGCTAATATCTTCCCAGGTTGTAACCAACCCCCTTTCTCAGTTTCTTTGGTTCGCAACCGTCTTATCCATCTTTTTTCTAGGTTTATGCAGCATTACCTTTCCTTCGAGATAAAAATGCCTAGCTGGTGACTCTATTCATATTCATTTTCATCTCTCTCTTTTCGCCGACAGTTCGCGTCTGCACCGGGATGCAAATCTTCGGGAGCAACAGCTTGGCGACTCTACTGGGGACAAACAAGCTTGCAACCAGGGCTTCTGGTTATCTTCGTGGGTTTCTCCTAGCGCTTGTTTGATTTGTGTTTATGGGGGTGTTATGTGCTATATGTGTGTTTGTTTATTGCTTTCTGTACAGCTTTATTTATTGCTTTCGTTTACTATTTTCATGCATTTCATACTACTGTCATCATATCATTGTGTTGGATCTGTTGTTTACCTTGGTGGAAGGGATATTCAGTGAGTAAGGTTCCATACTGAGAGCCTGAGTGACACATAGGATAGAGTGGCTTCATATTCTTTCCCATTCCATTTTGGTCTGGTGCGGGAATATGAAACACGGTTCAGACATGGGTTTCTTCTTGAGAACTCTGTGCTACAGATTTCCTGTAGTACTAGGGCTATCTGGGAAGCCTGCTAAGTCTGGATGACCTTTTTAGATGACCTTCAGCATCTGAGGTGAATTCGAGGAGGATCCCTTATGATTAATGTAAACATTGTACCTCCGGGTTAGAAGTGTTTACACTTCTCATAATAGATCCAAGTCTGAGGATCCTTGTTCTAGAACAATACTTGTGAGAGGGTTGGGATGTTTATAGGTTTGCAGGAACCCTTGGCCTCATCATCCCTTGTTACTGATATCGTTAAGGTTACACTATTTTGGACTGTTCTTATGAAACCTTGGACTTGTGACTCTTTATTTGAGTCCCCCACCTGGTTACTGTTTCTCTAAGCCTTCATCTGGACTTATGAACACACATGGACCTTATCAAGGCAGATAACAGACCCAACACCTGATCACAAACCCTTGCATATCATTCTGCATACATCATTTTGCATCATTTTAACATTTGTCTATTTGTTTTACATGGTATCCCCATCTTATTTGGTTTGGTTTTGACTATTCTTCTGCTCACACATATTCATCAGATATATTCATCAACTACTTTCATCAGAGATTCTCTTCAGCACCTTCATCAGTTACCTTCATTAGTGTTTCTCCTCAGTTATCTTCATCAACATCCATTATCAGCATGGACACATCCAGGAAGAGCAACATTACCTATCATTTCTTTGAGCCCTCCCTAGCAGGCATCAGGCAGATTCAGGCACTTATCACTCCTGATCATGTCCCTTTATTTAGGGAGCATTATGGTGGTATTATGGACATGATCATGGACTTGGATGCATCACAGAGGAGTATGATCCACACTTGCCTTCAGTTCTATGACCCTTCTCTCAGATGTTTCACTTTCCCAGACTTTCAGTTGGGCCCCTTGCTAGAGGAATTTTCCATCTTGTTGGGTGTCCCCATCAGGAGGGGGATTCCTTTCAACCCTGAGATGACTGATCCTAGGAATGAAGATATAGCTAAGGCTCTGTATTTGGAAGCCACCATCATTGACCAGAATATGACCACTAAGGCTGGAATCCCAGGCCTCCATTTGGACTTCTTGGTTACTCAGGCCACCATTCATGCTGCAGCAGGGAAGTGGGACACTGTTTGTGCTCTCTTGGCCCTTAGCATATATGGTATCATCTTGTTTGCAGACGAGTCTAAGTTTGTAAGAAAATGTTCTATCCACCTCTTCTTGTTGAAGAATCCAGTTCCTACCTTGCTCGGGGATTTCTATTACTCAGTTCATCAAAGGAATGAGAAGCAGAGGGGAAGATTAGTCAGATGTTGTGTACCTCTCTTCTACTGTTGGTTATTGAGGCACTTGCCAAAGACAAAAGCTTTCTTGAATCCTCATCAATCAAGAAACTGGGCTAAGAGAATGATTGCTCTCACTTCAGAAGACGTCAGGTGGTGCACTCAGAGCACCAAGGGCAGAGACATAATCACCAGCTGTGGGAAGTATCCCAATGTACCTCTTATTGGAGTGAAGGGTTGCATCAACTACAATCCTTTGCTGTTCAAAAGACAATTAGGGTATGCTTTAGTACATCCACCAAGAGAGCAGGACTTATCAGAAACCCTTTACTGTGACATTCAGCATAACCATGCCATTGCCCGACAAGCAGCCTGGGCTTGGGATAATATTCAGACAAAAGGGACTGCCATTATTGGCAAGTGCAACAACATAGCTTCATCACAGTACATTGATTGGTCTCGCATTAGAGGACAAATGACCCGCATGCCTTTCACCCTGGAGGATGTGCCTGGACCATCAGCAGTAGAGCCTGTAGCTATAGTCAGTTTAGAGGAGTTTGAGAAGTTGAAGGAAAGGAATATTCAGCTTTCTGAAGCTCTGAAGAAGGCCCTCTAGGAGAGGAATGATAGTCGTCTGGACAATGAGAGGTTAGAGAAGCTTCGGATCGAGCATATGACCAAGATTGAGAATACATATGATTACATCAGAAGGGCCCGAGCAGGGGAGTTGGTATTGAAGAATGCTTGCAAGGAAGCCAAGATTCAGAAGGCCAGAGCTGAGCACTACTTGGAAGAAAGTCAGGCTAGATGGATCAGAATTACTGAAGCTCGTTCATAGGAAGATCAGAAGACCCAGACTAAGATAGAGCAGTTGGAAGCTAATGGGAAGAAGAGTCAGGAAGCCTTGTTAGCAACACAGAAAGAAATCTCTGAGTTGAAACTCCGGGCGGGGTTGAAGAGATCAAAATACCAAGACAAGCATAAAAAGTTGACAAGTGCCATTGCCACCAGGAACCTTCTTATCAGGACCATCACAGAGCATCCAGTTGGACCAGTGACTGATGCTCTCCTGAAGGAAGTCAGAGAGGATGACTTTGGGTTGGATGTCTGATTTCTTTGTATTGGTACTTCATTTTATTTGTACTTTTGTTGATTTTGTTGTATTTTGACCCACCACGGGGACTTGTTGTAATCATGAACTATGTATCTTTACATTTTGTAATATATGGTTTGTGTGTTATCCATTGGGCTTCATTTCTCTTCAGCATTATCATTCTCGAGGTCTGGAAGGTCAAAACCAAAGAACCAAACCGGATACCCTTGGAGGACAAATAGGCATATTGCATTGCATACTAACCTCATTTATTTGTTTTGTAGGTATTTTTGTTGTTGTTTTCTCACTTTGTTATGGTTTCAGGAAACATTGCTCGTAGGAGAGTCTTCCCCATCAATAGAGTTCACATGTATCCTACAAGAAACAACCTTCCGAGCTTACAGATGGACCAGGTTCAGCAAGATCTGACTGACGTGAGAACCCAAATGGCTAATGAAAGAACTGAAATAAGGGCTCAGATGAACCAGTTCATGGCAGTAATGACTGGGTTGGCCCAAAGCCAAGAAAGATTAAGAGAGTTGGTCGAGCGGCAAACTCCTGAAGAAAATCACCCAGGTACAGGGGGTACCAGCAATAATGATCATGTACACCCTCGTACTGACCCCCCGGAGTTTGGGCCTCATCTCAACCCTGACATTAATGCTATCAGGAATACCCAGGGTAATACTGGAGGGCGTGCCTTGCAAGAGGACCCTCAAGAGGAACAGTTCACTATAGTTGGTGCGGGAGATGAAGTCTATGATCGTCGGCTGGACGAGATAGCAGAAAAGCTGAGATCTTTAGAGTCTCAAAACTCCTTAGGGTTTGATGTTATGGATATGAGGCTAGTGGAGGGAGTTAGAATTCCTCACAAATTCAAACCTCCTTGCTTCGAAAGATATAATGGAACATCTTGCCCTCGCACCCATCTTCAATCCTTTCTGGGAAGATTGAAGGCTTACACCATGGAGGAAAAGCTATGGATGTTCTATTTTGAGGATAGCTTGACAGGGGCATCCCGTGAGTGGTACTCTCATCTGACTAGGGCAGCAATCAGAAATTGGAAAGATTTGGCTGAGGCTTTCATACGCCAATACCAATACAATCTAGACATGGCTCCTAACAGAACTTTTCTAATGGGTATGTCACAATCCTCCAGAGAAAGCTTCAGAGAGTATGCTCAGAGATGGAGGCAATTAGATGCTTCTGTTCAACCTCCAATGACAGAAAGAGAAATGGCAGATATGTTTATGAACACCCTATAGGGGACATACATTGATAGACTGGCAGATTTCTCTTCCACTAGCTTTGCTGACGTAGTCATAGCGGGAGAAAGGATTGAGAGTTTGTTAAAAATGGGTAAGATTTCTGATAACGGCGCCAGCTCGAGCAGCACGAGGAAACCTTTTGCAAGGCCTCGCAGGTCGGGTGAAACAAATTCAGTTCATATGGGCAGAGGTAGGCCCCAGTATATGCCAAGATCAATTGCCGCTGTCACAATTCCTGCTCCACCCCCTCAACAACAATACACTCCGCAACCACAACATTTCCCTCAGCAAAAACACTTTCCTCAATAAAGGTCTTACAACAACAACAACAACCAACAGCAGCGTCCTTTCCAGCAAAGGCCATCTCAAGTCAACAGGGTAATTGATCCTATACCAATGCCCTATGCCACTTTGTTACCACAACTTTTGAAGCTTAATCTTGTTGAATTAAGGACTCTGACTCCACCAGATCCTCAGAACCTTCTGAGAAATTACAACGTCAACGCCAAATGTGCCTTCCATTCTAATGCACCTGGTCACACCACTGAAAAGTGCAGAGCTTTTCACATGAAGGTCCAGGATCTAGTTGATTCAAAGGCTTTAAATTTTGTACCACCTCCTAACGTCACAAAGAATCCTATGCCTAGCCACGGTGGGCCTAGGATAAATGCAATTGAAGAGGACCAACCAGTGAACCTAATTGAAGATACTGCAAGCATTCAAACACCTATGGCAGAGGTTAAAGCTCAGCTTTTAAAATGCCAGGTGTTCCCAGGTTGTGAGGCCTACTGTGAATCTTGCAAAGTTTCCGTCAATGGTTGTGCGAGCTTAAAGAGTGGTATCAAGGGCCTTATCAAAGAAGGTATCCTGCAGATAACATCAACGGTTTCTACAACATCAGCAGTTCCTACTACAGCAACAACAAGCATTCCTCCTGCAACTTCAGAACAATTGTTCCGACAGACTCATCTACAAGGTCAACAATCATTTCTTCCACTACCTCAACAAATGTTAGTTCAACCGCATCCGCTTCTACAACTACAACAACCATTAACAACGATATCTCCACAGTCACCATATACTACGACCCAACAACGGTCCCTGATTCCAACAATTTTTAGCAACAATCTCAACAACAACCCAGCTTCAGTCTTTCATCACCACCACTAGTCAGAGGTCCTATCACCATATATTATGATCCGCAGTCAATAACAGTTCCTACTTCCGCTGCAGTTAGTCCAGTCACCATCACGATACCTGGACCCATTCCATATGAAAAAGATAATGATGTACCATGGCACTATGGTTCAGACCTTTACTGCAACGGGGAGAGAGTCTCTCTTAATTCTTCAGCTTACACACCACAGGTCGATAATGTCGGGGGAGGTGGAAGCTTCACTAGAAGCGGATGTCTCTTCGCGTCACAAGTTCCGAGAGTAAATACTGAGGCAGAGGCTGCTGCCAAAGCTAAAGGCAAAAATGTGGTGCCTGAGGAACCAGTTTTGAAAGAAGCCCATAAAACATCCTTTGATCAAGATGTGGATGAATTTATGAGGATAATCAAGAGAAGCGATTACAAGGTTGTGGATCAGCTCCACCAGACTCCTTCCAAGATCTCCATTTTATCATTGCTATTGTGTTCCGAAGCTCATCGGGATGCATTGCTTAAAGTCTTACACGCAGCCTACGTTCCTGAGGAGATCACGGTGAATCAGCTAGAGACAATGGTTTCCAATGTTAATACTAGCCATTGGCTAGGCTTCACCAACACTGATTTGACTACAGAAGGTCGTCATCATAATAAAGCTTTGCACATCACTCTAGAGTCTAAAGAGGCTGTTCTTTCACATGTTCTTGTTGACACTGGGTCTTCACTCAATGTCTTGCCAAAGAAAGCCCTCGTTAAGCTTGAATATGACGGTATAGCTCTCCGACCAAGCAATCTGGTGGTTAGAGCTTTTGATGGTTTCAAGAGGTCTGTTCTTGGAGAAGTGGAGTTTCCTGTGATAATTGGCCCGCAGGTCTTTCAAACTACTTTCTACGTGATGGACATTCAGCCGGCCTACAACTGTTTGTTGGGTCGACCATGGATTCACATTGCTGGCGCAGTTACGTTGACCCTTCACCAGAAATTAAAATACGAGTGGAAAGGGAAAATTATCACAATCTGTGGTGAAGAGGATATTTTTGTTAGCCATCTGGCCACCTACAAATACATTGAGATGGATGGTGAAATCCACGAGACCATGAACCAAGGTTTCTAAGCACTGAACGTCAATGAGGCGACAACTGAAGTATTTGCTGCATCCCAAGAAGATAGGATGGGTACTTCAATTGTCTCTTACCAACAAGCTCGAAAGGTTGTTGAAGATGGGAACGCCCAAGGTTGGGGCAATCTGCTACATGTGGAGAAGAAAGAGGACAAATTCGGTTTGGGTTACAAACCATTCCGACAAGATCAAGCAGAGGCTGCTAAGGAGCCCAAGTTCATAAGCGGGGGAATGCTGACCCCAGATGCTATCAATAACGTGGAAGACGAGGTTGAAAGCGACCTCAACCTAGAGAGCTGGATTTGTCCAAGGATCCCGGGCCAACAAGTCCTTAACTGGTCTTCCTAGGAAATTATAAGGGTTACTCCTGCAGAGTAATTATTATTTCCTACTTTAGCATGCATCAAGTCCTGCATCTTGCCCAAGGTGTCAGGACTCATTTTGTAATAGGGTCATATTTGTATTTTGTGCAAATGGAATATCAATGAACAATGGACATCTTTTGCAAACAATTTTCTTCGTCGCTCACTGTCTTTTCATTTTTGTTATTTTTCGCACAAAACAATAAAATGGTAATGTTTTCAAAATAAAAACTTCATTTACACTTTTTCTAAACAAGATTAAAATTAATCACTAAAAAGAACAAATCTCAACCCTTGCAGAGATTATCCTCCAGATTGCACCGACAATAGAAATGTTATGACCTTGTATGACTTCGACAATCCAGTTAATCAAGCAGATGAAGGGGATGATGAAGACTACGAGTTGCCTGAAGAGTTGGCCAGGTTGTTGAGGCAAGAAGAGAAAGTGATTACTCCTCATCAAGAGGAGATTGAAACTGTCAATCTTGGTACTGAGGAAGAAGTGAAAGAGGTAAGGATCGGGGCTAGTCTGCAAGCTCCAGTAAAAGAACAACTTATCAGTATGCTTCGGGAATACGTTGACGTCTTTGCTTGGTCCTATCAGGATATGCCAGGTCTATATACAAATAGTGTCATGCACATGCTACCCTTGAAAGAAGATTGCCCGCCGGTTAAACAAAAGTTGTGCTGCACTCGCCCAGATATGGCCATGAAAATCAAGGAAGAAGTACAAAAGTAGTGGGACGCCGGTTTCCTTGCTGTGACTAGTTATTCGCCGTGGGTTGCTAACATTGTACCCGTGCCTAAGAAGGATGGCAAGGTGCGTATGTGTGTGGATTACCAGAATCTGAACAGAGCTAGCCCGAAGGATGATTTCCCATTACCTCACATTGATGTATTGGTGGACAACACAGCTCAGTTCTCGGTATTTTCTTTCATGGATGGATTTTCTGGGTACAATCAGATTAAGATGTCACCCGAAGACATGGAGAAAACAACTTTCATCACATCTTGGGGCACTTTTTGTTACAAGGTAATGCCATTTGGACTGAAGAACGCCGGTGCCACTTATCCACGGGCTATGGTAACATTATTCCATGATATGATCCACAAAGAAATTGAATGTTATGTGGATGATATGATTGCCAAGTCCCTTACAGAAGAAGATCATCTGGTGAATCTGTTGAAGTTGTTTAAGCGTCTGAGGAAGTATTAGCTGACGTTGAACCCCAACAAATGCACATTCGGGTTACGTTCCGGTAAGCTGCTGGGATTTATTGTAAGTGAAAAGGGAATTGAGGTTGATCCCAACAAAGTCAAAGCCATTCAGGAGATGCCTGCACCTAGGACTGAAAAAGAAGTTCGAGGGTTCTTGGGTAGATTGAACTACATATCAAGGTTCATATCTCACCTCACCACAATCTGTGAACCCCTTTTCAAACTTTTAAGAAAGGAACAAACAGTCAGGTGGAACGACGATTGTCAAAAAGCTTTTGACAAGATCAAGGAGTACCTGCAAGAACCTCCAATTCTCATGCCTCCAATTGAAGGAAGACCTCTGATAATGTACATGACAATATTAGAAGGGTCAATGGGGTGTGTGTTGGGCCATCATGACGAGTCTGGTCAAAAAGAGTATGCAATATACTAACTAAGCAAAACGTTTACCGACTGTTAACAACGTTATTCACTGCTCGAGAAAACTTGTTGTGCTTTAGCGTGGGCTGCTCGCCGACTAAGACAATATATGTTGACTCACACTACCTTATTGATCTCAAAAATGGACCCCGTCAAGTACATATTTGAGAAGCCAGCACTTACCAGAAGGGTTGCAAGATGGCAAATGATTCTGACAGAGTATGACATTCAGTATACTTCTCAGAAAGCCATCAAGGGCAGTGTATTGTCTGATTATCTGGCTGAGCAACCCATTGATGATTACCAGCCTATGAAATTTGACTTCCCTGATGAAGACATCATGTACTTGAAAGCAAAAGATTATGAAGAACCAGTTCACACTGAAGGGCCTGATCCAGAAGAGGCATGGACTATGATGTTTGACGGGGCTGTCAATATGAATGGTCGTGGAGTTGGTGCAGTGCTCATTACACCTAAAGGAGTTCATATGCCTTTCTCGGCAAAACTCACCTTTGCTTGCACTAACAACGAAGCAGGATACGAAGCTTGTATCATGGGTCTTGAGGAAGCCATTGACCTCAGGATCAAAACCTTGAATGTATTCGGAGATTCAGCTTTGGTAATCAACCAGACCAACGGCAAATGGTACACTCACCAGGAGCATCTGATTCCATATCGTGACTATACGAGGAGATTATTGACTTTCTTCACAACAGTCAAGCTTGAATACATCCCTCGAGATGAGAATCAGTTTGCAGACGCTTTAGCTACCATTTCCTCCATGATCAAAGTACAAACTGCTAATTATGTGCCTCGAATTTTGGTATCCAGTCTGGACAGACCGACATATGTTTTCTCTGTGGATACTGCTAGTGATAACAAGCCTTGATTCCACGACATCAAATGCTTCTTGGAGAATCAAACGTACCCACCTGGGGTATCATCTAATGATAAGAAGACGTTAAGAAGGCTGGCTGGTAGTTTCTTCCTCAATACAGATGGCTCATTATACAAGCGAAACTTTGACCTGGTTCTGCTCAGATGTGTTGACAAGAAGGAAGCAGACCTGCTGATGCACGAGGTGCATGAAGGCTCTTTCGGTACCCATGTCGGAGGACATGCAATGGCAAAGAAGTTATTAAGATCAGGTTACTACTAGATCACAATGGATGCAGACTGTTATACATATGCCAGAAAGTGCCACAAGGGCCAGATCTACGCAGATAAAGTGCATGTGCCTTTGAATCCTTTGAACGTAATGTCTTCACCTTGGCCCTTTGCCATGTGGGACATTGACATGATTGGAAAGATTGAACTGACTGCTTCAAATGGTCACAAATTCATCCTGGTAGCTATTGATTACTTCACCAAATGGGTTGAAACAGCTTCGTATGCAAACGTCACCAGACAAGTGGTAGCCAGATTTCTGAAAAGAGACATCATCTGTCGATACGGAGTTCCCGAGCGAATCCTTACTGATAATGGTTCCAATTTGAACAACAAGATGATGGTAGAGTTGTGCCGAGACTTCAAAATTCAACATCACAACTCTTCTCCTAACAGGCCAAAGATGAATGGCGTTGTTGAGACAACCAACAAGAATATCAAGAGGATTGTGTAGAAGATGGTAGTCACCTACAAAGACTGGCATGAAATGCTACCATTTTCCTTACATGGGTACCGAACCTCAATCAGAACGTCTACTGGGGCAACACCTTATCAACTTGTGTACGATATGGAAGTTGTCCTACCTGTTGAAGTTGAGCTACCCTCCTTACGGGTAATGATGGATGTAAAAATGGATAAAGCATAATGGGTCCAGTCTCGATACAATCAACTGAATCTGATTGAAGAGAAAAGATTAGCTGCCATCTGTCATGGGTAGTTATATCAGAAGTGAATGAAGAGAGCCTTCGATCAGAAAGTCAGACCTCGGGAATACCAAGTGGGAGAGCTTGTTCTGAAGAGAATCCTTCCTCCTCATACAGACCACAGGGGCAAGTGCACATCGAACTATGAAGGTCCCTATGTGATAGCTAAAGTCTTCTCAGGTGGAGCACTGATGCTCGCAACCATGGATGGTGAAGACTTCCCGTCTCCTGTGAATTCAGATGCAGTTAAAAAATACTTCGCATAAAAAGACCCACTGGACATAAAAACAGAATGTAAGTCCAGGCAAAAATAGGGCATCCCGGCGAGTTAAAAATAGAATAAAAGACTCGGGCAAAAATAAGGGAAAAAATGTGTGTACACCCACTGAGTTGAAAAGCCGCATTGGACAGCTCAGGCAAAAATGGGTATCCCGGTGGATTGAAAACCCAAAAGGGAGATCCACGCAAAATCAGAGAATAAGCGAACAACTGCATTCTGAATTCGTCTGTATCGCTCACAGCGTGGCAAACTTCGAAAGGACAAAGCGTCGGTCAGAATCAACCTTTTCCAAAAAAAAAAGCAAGATAAAGAAGAACGTCAAGGTCATATAGGTCATAGCAAAGGAAGCTCGCTGGAGCGTCATCTTCAAACATTGCCAACACTTTTATTTTCTCAATTTATAGCAATCGCCTCATTCCAGGGGATTCGCTTCTTTGATTGTACTTGCCAATTCAGGGCACACAAATTAATAAAATCAGAGTTTTCAGTCACACTTTGTTTTGTACATTTTTGTTTCGTTTGCAAAATGTCCAATGTTCATAATCCAACATTTGCATGAAAACTTATAGGCTATTCTTAAAACAAAATGCTTGCAGGAAATATATTGCTCTCAGTAAATCTAATTCCTATGAAGGAATCCGGTTAAGGATGCCTCGGGGCACTTCTGCGTTTCCTTTGTCTTAACAGGTTGCAGGTACTCAAGGAAGACAACCTTTCGCAACATGGGGCATATCAAGCATTGAATCCTTAACACACTATTTTTCCAGGAGTTATCTCCTTCCCAAGTAGGATCTCCCGAGCAATGTCGGACAACTCTTCCACAACAAAATGGTCAAAGAATATTCTTTTCCCCACCAGAGATACCATATTTCTCTCATTCTCAACAGAGTTGGTGGAATTGATTCCCCATAGAATTGCCTCCCCAGAAGAGTAATACCTGAAACACATCCCCAGCGGAGTGGCTGAAATTTCCTTCTCCCCAGCTGAGTTCTCCCTTCGGATAGACCAATCAGTGACCACTGTCCCCAAGCAGAGTTCCTTCCCCAAGTAAATCAACCAGAGATCTTTTTATCTGCGGGATCCGAATCTCGGATCGAGTTTCTCAGTTGCATAATCATAGCATTCACATCATATTCCCCAAAATAAGCGTAGCATTCCGTCTAATACGGAGCATTACGGAAAAAATCAAACATTTACATGATCACAAGCCAGGTTCGAGCCAGTCACCTGCAAATACTATCATCACTTCATCAACAATATACAAAAACATATCCCCTGCAGATAAAAAGCCAAAACATCCCCTTTGCACTCTCAAGTACAAATACTTATACATGCTCTTTTTGACACTCGTCCGTGTCATCCTTCCCCAGCAAGGTCGCCAAAACACCTTATGCAAGCAGATACTTGTTCATAACATGCTCTTTTCAACACTCGTCCGTGTCACCCTATCCCCTACAGATCGCCAGAACACCTTCTGCAAGCAGATACTTGTTCATAACATGCTCTTTTCAACACTCGTCTGATCGCCAGAATACCTTATGCACTCTTAAAAACAGATATTTGTTCATAACTCGTACATATTCTTTCTGACACTCGTCTGTGTCATGCTTCCCCAGCAAGTCAAACACTCGTCCGTGTCCCTTGCCCTATCTTTCGACACTCGTCTGTGTCTTACACATACATCACCAGCAGATCATACTTGTACATACTTATACAGAAGTCTTTGATACTCTCCCATATTTTGTATATATCACTCTTCAGCATATTCAAACACTCGTCCGTGTTCCTTGCTTAACTGATTGATACTCTTCCGTATCATCATCCTAAAACATGCGTCAGCGTTTGTTTCTACCGATACTCGTTTGTATCATGGTCCTAAGGATGCTCGTCCGCATCTTTGGTCTATACACACTGTCAAACACTTATATCTTTTATTCTTGAAGGTGTAGGCACTCGTCCGTGTTTACCATCTCCCTAGTAAGTCACCAACAAAACAACTTTCTTTTATCCGACATTCGTCCTATGTCGTGATACTTTCGGCAACCGTCCCCTGCCAGGTGATCGTCCTTCACCTTCGGATGATCGTCCCTCATCCTTTTCCCCAGTGGAATCTCCATTATTGGAACCTTCTATCCGGTATTCGTCCTATGTCGTGATATTTTTAGCAGCCGTCCCCTGCTAGGTGATCGTCCTTCACCTTTTGATGACCGTCCCTCATCATTTATCTGATGGTCGTCCCCATCGTTGATCTTTATTACCCGACATTCGTCCTATGTCTAGATAATCCCCAAGAGAAGTCGTACCCCGCTAGGTGATCGTCCTTCACCTCTTGATGATCTTCCTTCATCATGCTTATCCGATGGTCGTCCCTATCGTTGACCTTTTCTATCTGACATTCATCCTATGTCGTGATATTTTCAACAGCCGTACCCTGCTAGGTGATTGTCCTTCACCTCTTGATGATCGTCCTTCATCATGCTTATCCGATGGTCGTCCCCATCGTTGACCTTTTCTATCCGACATTCGTCCTATGTCATGATATTTTCAGCAACCGTCCCCTGCTAGATGATCGTCCTTCACCTTTGATGACCGTCCCTCATCATTATTTCATTCATTCTTTAACCTGATGGTCGTCTCCATCGTTGTTTATTTTATTTTATTTTTCAAACCTGATGGTCGTCCCCGTCAATGCTTTTCTCAATCCCTAGAGAATTTTATTTCCTTACCCGATGGCCGTCCTCGTCGTGGTCTCTTTATTCCCCAGCTTGTCGGTCATCCCCGTCATTGCTTGCTTACCCTTTATCCCCAGTAGTCGTCCTCTGCTCGATGGTCATCCTCCATCGCCTTCATTTGATAATCATACTATACTACCTTTTATAATTTATATCCCTTTTCTTCTTCTCCCCAGCGAGTGCAAATTTCGGACTGTCTTTGGTATTCAACCACAAGTTATCTTGTTTGTCTGTTAAGTCAGGCGCTTACATCCTGCACAGCTAACTCATGCTTGAATAGGGACAGCTGTAAACACCCCAAATTTGTCCTCACTTATCCTTACACCATGTCTTGTGATCTTTCATTTTTGTTTTAACATAATCATTACATCTCATATTGCATATTTGTTTCATTTACATAGTCCATTTTCATCTGCATCTAGGGTTTGTGATTTGAGCAATCCAAGAATCAATCTGAGCCATCCCAAAGTTCTTGAAGCTTTCCAAGAGGGTCCATGTGTGTTCCATGATCATATTATTCTCCCCAAAGTTCATGAAAGTCAAGAAATCACAAAGATTGGCAAAGGCATGGAAGAAGAGCCAGGGTTTTTCCTACACAAATGACCAAAATTAGGGTTTAGGTTTCAGAGGCCTTAACTCCAATTTTTTTGGTCATTCTTGTTTCTAATGTTATTAATATGTTATAAGAATCATGTGTACCAAGTTTGATGAATAAATTCATTGTGGAAGTCATCTGATCATTGGGTAACTTCTTGAGCAAGTTAAGTCAAAATCAGGGCATCTGAGGCCCCCAACAATGCAACCCAAGGATCATTTTCATCAAATTGGGGTTCTATGATCTTTATTTGATCTTATAAGTGGTTGGAAGTTCACAATATTGAAGAATTTTGAGCCAAATGCAAACTTGCCATTTTTGGAAATGACTTGTAATGGAAACTTTCCATTTTGGGAAAGATTTTCAACCTCCTCTTTCATGACCAAAAATGCTTCAAATGAAAATTTCTTGGACATGAAAGTTGTAGATTAGGTCTTTCCCTTTTCAAAAAGTACTAGAATATGTCTTGATTCATCCTAGAACTCAAGATATGGCCTTTCAAAGAGGGATTTTTGCATATTGGCATTTTAAGCTTCTAAGTGACCTCTAATGTACACAAACACTTCATAACATGTCAATACAACTTGCCTAAACCAGAATTGGCCCAAGAATTTGGCATTTTCATGGCTTGATTCACAAGAAATTTCAAAGTTGGAAAGTTGCAAACACATGGCATCTCTTCATCCAAGCCTTCCAGCTGCACTCTTTTGATCCAATGGCCATCCACAAACTCTGCTGAGGCCAAGAAACCCCTTGAAACAGCTCTGCACCATGCCCATACCTCAAGTACACAAATTTGACTTTTTTGGAAAACCTCCCATACCAATCAAGTTGTGCCACTAACCACTCTCTGACCAATCAAGACATTACAAACAAAGGTTATGGAGTTCATTTTCAGAGAACACACAAGCCTGAAACATCTTGGAACTCAGATTGCACAAAATTTGTCAAAAACTTCCCTTCTTCGATTCTCACACCTTAACCATCAAAACTCCAAATTTCTTTCACCATTCAACCACACACAACCTAAGGATCATTTCTCACCCTTCACCATGGCCTGAAACCAGCTCAAACCAAAACACGATTTTTGCATACTCTGAACTGAAACTCATAAACCAGCCATTAAAAACTTGTTCTAAGCATCACAACATCCTTAGGGGGTCCATTGGAGCTGGTTTGCGCAAGGGAGGAGGCCAGAAAGCTCAAAACTGCAAAGCTTCATCTCAGGTATCATGAAGAACATTTTTTCCAGAACTCTTATTTTAAGTTCCTAAATGATTCTATATGCTTAGCTGATCACTCTGATATGTTTAGAATTGAAAATGGTTGAGAAATGAGCATGTATGGTTGTTCTGAAACTTTGCCCATGAAAATGTTTTTAATTCGATTTGCTTGATTTTTATGATATAAATGATGTTTGATGAGTGATTTTGCTTGAATGATGCAAGGGAAGTGTTTCTGGGCAACTAATTTGGGGTGGGGTAGCCTGTAGAAGGATCTAGGTTTTTTTGGTTCACCGGAGAAGATGACCGGAGCTTGTCTCCGGTCACCTGAAAGTGATTAACCCTAATTAGGGTTTAGCTGCCCAGTTTGAATTCTGACCCTTGGATGTGTTTTACCCGCGTGTACGAATGGCCAGGATTGATCCACTTAACTCTAATCTCATTTAATTAAGTTAATTAATTTAAATTACTCATATTGAATCCCAGCCACCCATTTACGCACCAGTCAACTCCCTCCAATTTTGTTTGAATCTGGGCCTTTGGATGCGCTGACTTCCCATTAAATCCATTTTTAATTCATTTTATTTTATTTCTTTTGTATAATTTATTTAAAATAGTTAAAAACATCACAAAATATTTCCTTTTGCATTTCTGATCCAAATATTTTTCTCAACCCAAAAATGATTTTTGTTTTATTTTTTGCATTTAAAAAGTATTTTTTAAAAATATTCAAGTGATACTTTTAATTAATTAATGGATTTTAATTAATTAAAAATGCATTTATGTTTCTAAAAATCACCAAAAAAAATCATGAATCATTCCAATACATTTAGAAACATTTTCAAACTTTTCATACAAATTTCTTTTTAGGTTTGATCATAATTTCACAATTTTCTTTGAATTAGGGTTCTTTAAAATCACATTTTCTAACCCTAACTTGAAAAATTCATTTCTGCCTAACCATGAAGAGTTTGAACTTGATTCTTTTTGCATTGTTTCACATATTGTATTTAGTTTCTAGGTTATTTTCCTCATGAGTTTATCTTGCATTTTCAAATTGATTTGCATTTTCCTTTAAGAATTACCCAAAAACCCTAGCAAACTTAGGAAATTCATAACTTCCACTAGGTTAGGCTTCTGACTTTCTCCTTTGGGGTGTGACCTTGTATAGGTTTAGGTTTTGATTGAGCTTGATTTCAATTTTTTATCATGTTGATTGCTTCTGTTTTGGTCATTTGCATCTCACATGTTCATAAAACCATAATTTCTCATGTTCATTTGCATTCTCCTTTGCATAGCATCATCATATGAACTTGCCATGACATTTCAAGAATTTATATGGTATCTTAGGAATCTTAGGACATGTTAGAACATTGATTGATCATTTCTTCATTCATTTTCCATGTCTTGCATTCATTACTTTTCATAAACATCCATGTGTTTCCAAACTTCTAAACATGCTTTCATGACATCTCATCTTTTTATGATCATTCATATGCATATTGTATGACTTTACATCATCTCATATGCCATTTGCATTGCATAATCACTTTTGACTTTGGTCTTTACATCTCATTTCAATTCATTTCTTTATGCTTTATGTCTTAAGCATTCATACTAACATTTTCAGGATCTTTTGGTAAGTTATTTGGGAGGTGGATTTGCCTTCACCTCTCACCTTTTCTTATCTCATTCATTTGCATTTTAACATGTATTTGAAGTGAACTTGTTCACTTGTGTTCCATATTTCTTACTTTCTTTCTTTCAAGTTACTTATCTTCTTCAAGAAGTAAGTAACTTATTCTTCTTTCTCCTTCTCTTTTCATCCGCTTCTTCCATTGGTGGCCTTGAAGACCTTCTCTCTTAAGCCTAACAAACCATAGGATATCCAAACATGATAACTTTTAGGTTTGTGTATATTCCCCCTAGCGTTTTACCTTTGAGTCTCCTTGAGTCTTTCTTCTTATCTCAATGATCAGAGACTAAACTCTTAAAGTTTTAGGACTTTGGAATTAGGGTTATGCCTACATCCTTCTCTTAGGATGAAGTGTATAACTTTAATCCTATGTGTGAAACCTTTAATTTGTTTAAACCTCTTAATAAAAACACATTAATAATCACCAAGACCTTATCTTGTAACTTGGGCCTTACATTAGGGTTCTATCTCTTCCTTATGGTTAAGAGGGACTAACCCTAGTGTTTAATGGACAAGTCCTCCTCAAGTTGTCTTACAAACCATAAAACTCACTTCTTAATCCCACCCTTTAATTAAAATCCACTTAATAAAGGCTTGTTATATAATGAATTTAATCCCAAACCAAGGATTAAGTTGAGGAGTCTTCCTCAGCTTAAGTGTTCTCATCTATTATCCTTCTATTAGGATGGTGTAATGAGTCCACTAATTTGTGATTAGAGATTAAAATCATTACTTAACACTAAACAAAACCCAAAAACATCTAATTAATCACAAGTAGGTTAATGATATTAATCCTATATCATCATGGTAATTAAGTTGAGGTGTTTATCTCCTACTTAAGTAGGCTCATTATCCCTAACCAGGGAGGATATAATGAGTTTACAAGCCCTTGATTTTGGCTTAAGCCCATTAACTTATGCAAAACACCAAAAACAATAAAAACCTGAAAACACAAAAACAAACAATAAACGTCTCCTCCGGGATTCTTTTCTCATCACATTCATTCATAAACGAGAACTCGCTTCTTCCATCTAATGCAAGACCGTTAGCACTCGAGCCAGACGAGTCATACACTTGAGCATAGGCAAGCAGGCAGTTCACAGTCAATTTATTCTAAGTCTCTTCGAGTCGAACTACGGTGTTCTGACTTCCTCATTGCACGAGAGGATACGTAGACATAACTTAACAGTTATCGAACAAAAGTCTCTTTGTCATCCCCTTCTTTCAGCATTCTTTAAAAGCTTCAGTTCCTGAGCAATTCACCTTTTTGCACTGACACTTGTACATTCATTCCTAGCTTTTGCACACAAACAACACACACACCTACCCCTTTAAACACAATTTTGTAAGCGTGGATCCCGTCGAGTACGACGGACAATCTGGGTGCTAATACCTTCCCAGGTTGTGACCAACCCCCTTTCTCAGTTTCTTTGGTTCGCAACCGTCTTATCCATCTTTTTTTCTAGGTTTATGCAACATTACCTTTCCTTGGGGATAAAAATGCCTAGTTGGCGACTCTATTCATATTCATTTTCATCTCTCTCTTTTCGCCGACAGTTCGCGTCTGCACCGGGATGCAAATCTTCGGGAGCGACAATGTCCATTTTCGACACCCCAACGACCATTATATAACGAAGCCCAGGGATCTCAACACCAACGATACAACGTCGTATAATACGTTGTTTAAATCAAGAGAGTCAACAAGGCATACCATTCAACGTCGTATAATACAATGTCCATTTTCATAACATTTGGCATACCATTACCATGCATTGCATTGTATTTAAATCAAGAGAAGAGAAAGCATAATATTCACAGTTGAAGCATAAGACATGTGGTTAGTGGTTCATGAAAGGGTATGATCATCCAAGGCCAAGAACAAGAGCCAAGTGCCTCCCAACAAGCCTCAAGGGTCTCTTATGTTTCACACAATCTTAAATGAATCCTCAAGTCATTGAAAGGTGTGGGTTGATCAAGAAGTTCAAGCAGTGCAACATCTATTAACAAAAATGGCCAAAATTAGGGTTTTTTATTCAAAGGGTTTCCTGATGAAATTTTGGTTCAAGTTTGACTTGAATGTTTTCCACATGATATCAAGTATCTAGGGATGATATATTGTCCATTGAATCATTTCAAAAGGTCTCAAATTGGTCAGTTACTTGAAAGTCAAGAAATTGGGGAAAAGTCAACTATGCATAGGAAAAAAGTCAACTCCTGACTTTTTGAGGTCGAAATCATGTTCCACAAGTTGAATATGTTCAATGGTCGAAATCTGATCAAGAAAAGCCAAGAGATTCATGAAAAAAATCAAGAAATCACAAACCTGCCCAAAATAGAAACTCAGGGTTTCTATTTATGACAAGTTTAGGCCATTTTGCACCTCACTTTTAAGCCCTCTTTCTTCAAGACAAAGACTTCAAACTCCAGGCCTAAGTTGAGACAAATAAAGAGCACATCTTGAGCTTAAAATCCATAGCAATAACTTCTCCATTGGATCAAAATTGAGTGAGATATGATCAATAAAAGCATGACAAAACCTAGGCAACTTGGCTAAGAAACCAAGTCACGGGCGTGCCAGATGCCACGCATTTCATCAAGCAGGTGGTGTGCCAAATGTCAAGCCAATTTTCTCCATCAAGAAAGCTTAAAATGAAATTTTGTTGAACATCAAAGTTGTTCATTTTCATGTCCTCTTCACCTTTGATGTTGGGCATTTTTTCATTTAATTAAGGGATGAATAGTTAAGGGGGGCTCCAACATGGTGACTTCACACTGATTTGTCATAATCCCATGGCTAGGCTTGAGGGAAAATTTTCCACGCCCATGAGGAATTTTTGTGCACTTAATTACATGATCATTTTCATGCATCTTAGAGGACTCTGATTGTCTCGGTCCAAACATTAAACATGTCCTTTGATGTTTCCTCTTTCATTTGATTACAAGAGCTCCCAATTTCATCCATGGAAGTGTGAGAATTCCATCTTCAAACATGGGCATATGATGTTGTTTTTTTCTTACAAGACAAGCATCAATACTTTGGCATTTTTATTCATCAGTTCAGGTCCACATTCATACACATCAAGCATCAATCATCTTATGCTTCTAAAGGCCAAGCCAGACTCCTCTATGTATGCCTTTGCATGGACTCTCATGCATCAATGGGGGAGCTTAATGAGAAAACTTGCAAAACAAGGTGTTGTAGCAAGCTTTGCAACATTACTTCATCCTCACTCCACATTATGACATCCTTATCATAAGAAGCATGAGTCCATAACACTTGAACATAGCAATCATAAGCACACATATCATCCTCATTTTGCCATTTCTTAGTTCACCTTCATATTCTCAATTCACCTCATAACTAACTCTAGTTCTAACTGTTAATTAGAGTAGTTAATATTTAACCACAACTATATAAGATCTTCATAACAAAATTTGAGATCAACTTCAATCATTTTCTCACATTTTGCACACTCTTCACTCTCAAAATTTCTCTTTGTTTTCTCTTTGATTCTAGTGCCAAAGTTTCACATTATTCATCATCATCTTCATCAACTCATCATCAACAAGCTTCTCTGGTCAGGATTAAGCAAAGGATCAAGCCAATACATCATTGCAAGCTCAAAGTTAATCTGAAGTTTCTTTCTGTTTCTTCCAAGATTCGAGGATCTGGAGCATTTATTTTTCGCCATAGGAGCTCAAGAACAAGTCTACATCTCTGGATTTCTTCTGTAGCAAGTTGAGTCACAAATCTAGGTTTAAGATCCTTTGATTTTTTTTTGTTTCATTTTGCTTTGTTCTTGCTGAGCTTGTGGTGTGTGGAGCTTAATAGAAGCATTGGAACTTTTGTCTAGTTGATATGCACCTTAGGTGCTTAGATCCAAATTTTAGGGCAAATGTTCATTTCTCCGATTCTCTCTGGATATGTGTTATTTGATTGTTTTGTTTGTGGATTTGGAACCTACATGATCTCAGCTTCATATTGATATAAGGTTCATGAATTTCTGGGAAATTTTAGGATGAGGCCATCAGAGTTCCACCGGAGAAGACAACCGAAGGTGTTCTCCGGTCACCTGAATTGGTTTCAAGCTGATAAACCATAGGGTTTATGACTTTAAGTCGTGACCGTTGATTTCATTAGATCCTAAGGTTGGAACCTTGCCAGTGAATTCCCCTCACGTGCCTTTGATTCTTATAATTTGTTGATTTGACCTAACTAGTGTGCATGTGTTCATCATATCAATCATCAACATTCACTCTCATCCATTAGATTGATGTACTTTTATGATTTTTGTTCATTGACTGGATCCAATGGTTCTCAATGAGTCAACATTTGACCGAGGTCCACCATAGCTCCCATAAGCCACGCACCCTTCGGACCTGGACTCCCTTTGATTTTCACACCCCAACTTTAGGCCCATTCTCTATTTTGAACTCATGAGTTGCTTTAGATACCAATTTTCTGCTATTTTCATATTAATTTCATTTTAATTCTTAAATATCCTTTTTAATCATTCAAAAATCACATAAAAAATTATTTAGCCTTCTTAAAAATTTAAATAATTTTTAATATTTTTCATTTCTGATTTTAATCATTTTGCACCATATTTTCATTATTTTCTTTTATTTTCTTTTCAAATTGTTTTCTTCTTAACACTTCAACTTCAAAAATTTCTTTTACATAGCATAAGAAACTTTTTTCAACACATATTTTTACATCCATTTATTAACACTTTAAACTTCATAAAAATATTTTTACACATTTTTTAAATCTTTTTTAATTGCATTTTGGTCTCTTCCTTTTACTTCTTTGTTGTTTGATCTTTATTCAACTATAACCAAATGTTTGAGGTAGTTTGATATTGAAATTTTGTGTGATATTTTAGTAAGTGAATAGCCTCTGACTTAGGTCACTTGAGTTACAATTTCACAATTTTTGAACATTGTTTGGTATGTGTTTGGTTACTTGTAATTGAAGTCACTTTTCATGATCTTTCCTTGTCATCTTCTAACCTAATTGATTGAAGGCACTTATGCCCTTATATGGAGTCTCTTGTAAGGGTTTTCTTGGGTTGTTTAGAGGTTTATAGGTCTCCTTTGATCATTTATAGGTCCATTGTGATTTTTGTTTTCCTCTTTCTTGAGTTTATGCATCATTGTTCAACTTTGACCTAATTCTTCCATGTCTTCTCCTAATATGCTTCTTATGCTTGTTTGTATGCCTCTAACATGTCCATATCTTCATCCTATTTGCATTATACATCAAGTATGCTACTGACTTCATGCATAAGCATCCAAATTTGTATGTCATGTTGCATAACTTGCCATCCATCTCAAGTATGAAACATCCTTGCCTTATGTGACTTTCTTTTGCATGTTTGGTGAATTGTTTGAACTTGTTTGCTATGTGAATTTGACATGCTTGTTGTTGCTCCCATAATTTTCATCCTAGTACAAACATGAAAGTGGCGCGAAAAGGTAGAGTTGCCAGCCATACATTTTTATCCCAAATGAAAGGGAAAGGTAATGTTGCATAAACCGAAGAGAATGAAAGAACAAGGTCTTGCAAACCAAAGAGATCGGGTTCGGGAGTTGGTTACGAACTAGGAAGGTATTAGCACCTCATATCATCCCCCGTACCCGACGGGATCCACGCTTGCTTGAATTGTTTCAAAGGGTGAGAAAAACTGCTACTGGAACTGAAAAAGAGAAAAGAAAGGGTACATGAAAATGTAGGGAAAATAAAGAATGTGCTCGAATGGGCCCTACCCCACTGCCTATGTATCTCACAGGATATAAGAATCATAGTCAACGTAGTTCACCTAACTAGAGATGGAACATTGTTTGTGTTTTTATGAATTTAACTGCTTATGCCTATGCTCAGGTGTTGCATGCTCGCCTTGAACGAGTGTGTTACCGTCTTGCAAAGAGGCAAGTCGAAGCGAGTTCTTTCATTATGAGTGAAGAGGTGAGAAGAGTATTCCCGAAGGAAAGACGCTCGTTGTTGGTTTATTGTCTTTTAGAGATTTATTGAATTTGGCATAGGAGAATATATCCAAATCTTTTTCGATGGGATGTGTACTTCTTACATTATCCCGAAATGGAATGGATAAGAAGTAAACCTAGGTATGGAGGAAATCCCCAAACCTAGTTCCAAAGATTAAGGCATAAGCATATTACCCTAATTTTGTTTATTAAGTGTTTTTGTATTTTTGATGAAGAAGTGTTTTTTAGGTGTTGTTTGTGAAACATCCTCATTCTAAGACTTATTCATCATGATAGATACCCTACACATAATCCCCATATGGAATGTGTGCAAGTATCTCATGGCAAAGTCCCTTGGCACATGAGAAAGCTCAACCTTTATTAGGTGTCTTGGTTTTGTTTAGAGATGAGAGAAGAAAGACTCAAGTTGAGAAACGAAAAAACTAAGGGAAACTAAGACTCGCCCTAAGTTATTGTTTAATGGAGATCATATGGTTAGTGATGTATTATAATCCTAAAGAGAAAAATAAAGCAAGTTCTAACTCACTTCAAGGATTTAAGATGAGATTAGAACTCAGAGGGAATGAATAAAGTGAAATATCGAAGAAGCATAAAATGCTTATCGCAAACACAAGTTAAAAGCTTTAAAAAAGGTAAGGAAGAAGGTCGAATGTAGGTGCACACCCACACTCTATACTTACCATTATCCCCTGAAAATGGTTAGTAAAATCAATGATTTATGAAATCAAAAATGAAAAGAAAGGAGGATAATTAAGTACCGACATGTCTTAAAATGGTTATGACCTAAACTAGACTCAATCCTAAGACTAAGGATGCCTAAAATCTAAGCAAAACACAAAGTCAGCAGCTACAACAACGCTTCAGCATACAATCAGTTACCAAATGCAACTAACAATGCAAACAACCTACTACAGCTACCAAACAACATGGAAAAAGGTGTAAAAAGTGTCAAAACAATGCAATGCAACATACAATTAACAACCTCTATTTTAAAGTACAACAATGAAAACATGGCAAAATTTAATCGTTTTGAAAATGAAAATGCATGAGCTACAATGCATGGATATGCATCATACAACAATCATCAATAGATACAACATGATTGATATGATCATGAACATGTGAATATACAAACATTTCAATCATCAATGGATTTTCATAAACACAATAATGTGCATTTTCAAAAAGTTAGCATTTAATGTAAGCAAAAAATCACAAAGTGAACATGCTATAATGCATTCTAACTAATGCAAATATTAACAATGAAATGCAATCAAACAAATAATCAAGAATGAATGCAAACACGTGGATTATGCCCTTTTAAGTAAGACGCCACATATTCTATTATACATGAAAGTATCTGAAACATGCCTCGATCATGCAAACAGTGCAACACAGAACTTTAACTCATCACTAATATGCTAACAATGAAGTTCAAACATGGTAACAACATTCACAATTCATCATGAGTATCAATTCACAATTATGCAAAAAATCGGAAATGGACAACACGCGTGTCGAAAGTTGTCGAAACTACGTGCACCTGCACCTAAACAACTCCTAAAAACTCCCTAAAATCAAATACTAAAGATCCAAGATGATTGGAGGGGGAATGGATAACGAAAATGCAAGAAAACATAGGAATTTTTCATTCTGGTTCAATGGTGCTCCTATTCAAACAACTGTTAATCTGAAAAGGACGGTAGCACGGGCTATCGGCCGTTCAAGATAAACTGTGGTTGAATACCAAGAAGACCAGAAATTTGCACTTTGACGAAGGATGCAAAACTGGGAAATAAACCCAACCAAATGACGCTTTGGGGACTGCTGGGGAGAAGAAAGCAGACGAGCTCCTTCCAAATTGAAACTGGTATCTGGGATAAGAATACACTGACAGACGAGTCTTCTTTGAACAATCCTGTTACGCCAGGAGCTGGACATACGAGTCCTCACATACTTTGCAAAACATATAACTTGAGACAGACGAGTCTCCTTCGGATATACCTGTTACGCCAGGACCGGGATGCACTTAAGTCTGTGGGATAGACATGCATAATCAAGGTAGACGAACCTTCTTCATATATTATCCGTGGATATATGGTATAAGACAGACGAGTCTTCTTCGAGCAAACCTGTGACGCCAGGTGCAACAATAATAACTGATACTTGAGACAGACGAGCCTCCTTCGGATATTCCTGTTACGCCAGGACCGGTAATCATTTTGACATTTATTCCCACAGTCAGTATTTTAAACCTCTTCAATACATACGAGTATTGGATGATCATCAAGATAACACAGACGAGTGTCATAAGTCAATGATACAAACGAGTATCAGACGATGATCTAAGAAACACAGACGAGCGCTTTGGGCGATGATACAGACGAGTATCAGCCACTGGTATAGACGAATACCAGAAATTCAAACACAGATGAGCATTCGGAGTAGCAACACAGACAAGTATCAGGATAATCAGCAAATCCATTCACAGATATAAGCTAACACAGACGAGTGTTAGAGATGATACAGACGAGTATCTAAACAAAGCAGACGAGCCTCAAACAGATAACAAACACAGACGAGTGCCGGGGAATGCAGACGAGCAACCACGAATATTACATATACCAAACACAGACGAGTGCTGGAACTTGCAGACAGGCCGCACCAAGGTATCATATACCAAACACAGACGAGTGTTGGAAGGTGCAGACGATCGACAAATATCAAATACAGACGAGTGTTGGTAGGTGCATACGAGCAATAACGAAGATCAGACACAAATGAGTGTTGGAACTTGCAGACGAGCAACAGCAAAGTAATCAAACCACTGCTGGGGAAACTCTGCTTAGAGATAACACAGATGAGTGCTGAAGAGCGCAGACGAGCGGTAATAAATTAAGAACACAGACGAGTGCTGGAGAATTGTAGACGAGCAATAACAATCACAACCATGGGCAACTGTTGGGGAAAGCAAATGAGCAATACCAAAGTGATAACACATGCGAGTGTTGAGAGATGCAGACGAGCAGCAATAAGACCCGAGCACAGACGAGTGTTGGGAATTGCAGACGAGCAATACCAAAGTGATAACACAGACGAGTGTTGAAAAAACGCAGACGAGCGGCAATAAGACCCGAGCACAGACAAGTGCTGAGAATTGCAGACGAGCAATACCAAAGTAACACAGACGAGTGTTGAGAAATGCATACAAGCAGCAATAACGTGCCCTGATTGGCAACAAGGTTCACAACTCTGCAGGGGAGAATCGGGTCAAGAGTTTTGGACGATGCTTAACTCTGATTGGGGAGATGAACAACTGTCTGTGTCATCACACTGGCCAAAAATAAATTGGCAACTTCTGGGGAATATTTCACTGATGGAAGTGAAAATCAAATATGAATTCTGTGGGGAAGGATCATCTTCAGACTTGGCTGGGAAAGATGCTTCAACAATGCTCTAGCTGAGGAGAGAATTTTGCTAATTCTTAGCTCTGTGGGGACATCAGGCAATCAGCTTCCTGCGGGGAATACTCCACTGGGGAAGAATAAACTACTTGGGCTGCCTGCCAAGACTTAGCTGGGGAAGATTCTGCTTGGGAAGGATGTGACGCCATCCTGCAACCTGCAACAACAGAAAACACAAGTGTGCCCCGGGGACTTGCATGGTATGATCTGTTCATCCATTCTCACCCGACACTCAAAGAGGGTTTCAAATGTTTCCCTGCAATGTCATTTTCTTTCAAATTATCACCATGTTTTAAATGCAATGCTATTTTTGCCAAAAATTCAGGACATTTTGCAAACAAAAATAAACGCAACACAACTTTTTTGACTGAATATTCTTTTTATTGAAAGGCCTCTGAATAGGCGAAGATTTACATCAAGAAGCAACCACCTGGAAAGAGGTAATCACCATAAAATTGAGAAAATAAACTATCCTAATGGCAATGGACACGACACCCCTATGAGTTCCCTTTCTGCTATGACCAACATGTCCTCAAAACTCTCCATTCTTGCCTTTGCTTTCTGAGAAGATGAGGGGACTATTTCCTATCCTTCTGATATTGTCAGGTTGTACGAAACGATGATGTGGTTCAGATTACTCGGACCGCAGTTGTTCTCTTATTCCCTTGTTTTGCGTGGATCGCCCTTTCGGGTTTTCAATCCACCGGGATACCCTTTTTTGCCTGAGCTGTCCAATGTGGCTTTTCAACTCAGCGGGTGTACATTTTTTTATTTATTTTCTCTAACTTTTGCCCGAGCTTTTTATTCTGTTTTTAGCTCGCCGGGATGCCCCTTTTTTGCCTGGACTTTAATTCTATTTTTGTGTCCAGCGGGTCTTTTCATGCGAAGTATTTTTTAACTGCGTCCGAGTTAACAGGGGACTAGAAGTCATCTCCATCCATAGTGGTGAGCATCAGTGCTCCTCCTGAGAAAACTTTCTTCACTATGAATGGTCCTTCGTAATTTGGGGTCCACTTGCCCCTGTGATCTGAACTTGGAGGAACAATCCTCTTCAGCACAAGCTCTCCCACTTGATATTCTCAAGTACGTACTCGTTGGTCGAATGCTCGCTTCATTCTCCTCTGATAAAGCTAACCATGACAGATAGCCGCTAATCTCTTTTCCTCAATTAGACATAGTTGATTGTATCGAGCACGCACCCATTCAGCCTCATCAAGCTTCACATCCATCATCACACGCAATGAAGGAATCTCTACTTCAACAGGAAAGACTGCCTCCATACCATATACCAAAGAGAATGGAGTTGCCCCAGTTGACGTCCTGACTGACTTTCGGTACCCATGCAGCGCAAATGGTAACATCTCATGCCAATCTTTGTAAGTGACGACCATTTTCTGCACAATCTTCTTGATATTCTTGTTAGCTGCCTCTACCGCGCCATTCATCTTTGGTCGGTAAGGAGAAGAATTGTGATGCTGAATTTTGAAGTCCCGACACAACTCCGCCATCATCTTGTTGTTGAGATTAGAACCATTGTCAATAATGATTCTTTCGGGCACTCCGTATCTGCATATGATATCTCTTTTCAAAAATCTGGCCACCACTTGACGAGTGACGTTGGCATAAGATGCTGCTTCAACCCATTTTGTGAAGTAATCGATCGTGACCAAGATGAAGCGATGACCATTTGAAGCAGTAGGCTTTATCTTCCCGATCATGTCAATGCCCCACATAGAAAAGGGCCAAGGAGAAGACATGACATTGAGCGGGCTTGGAGGAACATGCACTTTGTCTGCATAAACCTGGCACTTGTGGCACTTACGAGCGAATGAACAATAGTCTGCATCCATGGTCATCCAATAGTACCCCGATCTCAACAATTTCTTAGCCATAGCATGCCCTCCTGCATGGGTACCGAAAGATCCTTCGTGGACTTCCTGCATTAACAGGCTTGCTTCGTGTCTATCCACGCATCTGAGCAAGACCATGTCAAAGTTTCTCTTGTATAAAACCCCGTCAGTATTCAAGAAGAAGCTAGCAGCAAGTCGCCTCAAGGTCTTCTTGTCATTGGAAGATGCCCCAGCTGGGTATTCTTGCTTTTCCAGGAATAACTTGATATCAAAATACCATGGTTTCTCGTCAGACACAGCGCCTACAGAGAAAGCATGAGATGGAGCGTCAAGCCTGGAGATATCGATTCTGGGCACATAATTCCAACACAAGACTTTGATTGATGAAGAAAGAGTGGCCAATGCGTCGGCAAATTGATTTTCATCACGTGGTATGTACTGAAGCTTAACTGTCGTGAAGAACGTCAACAGTTTTCTAGCATAATCCCTGTATGGAATTAGATGCTCTTGATGCGTATACCACTTGCTAGTAACTTGGTTAATGACGAAGGCTGAATCTCCGAATATATCGAGGTTCTTAATCTGGAGATTAATAGCCTCCTCTATTCCCATTATGCATGCCTCGTATTCCGCTTCATTGTTGGTGCAGCCAAAAGTAATTCTGACAGCAAAGGGAAAGTGAACACCTTCAGGAGTGATAAGAACAGCACCAACTCCACGTCCATTGATATTGACTGCCCCATCAAACATCAGCTTCCATTTGGATTCAGGGTCTGGCCCCTCCTCCGGAAGTGGTTCCTCGCAATCGTTTTCTTTGAGGTACATGATGTCCTCATCAGGGAAATCAAACTTCATTGGCTGATAACCATCTTCAAGAGGTTGTTGTGCAAGGTAATTTGACAATACACTTCCCTTGATGGCTTTCTGAGAAGTATACTGGATATCATATTCAGTTAAAATCATTTGCCATCTAGCAACCCTTCCGGTTAACGCTGGTTTCTCAAAGATGTACTTGACAGGATCCATTTTGGAAATAAGCAGTGTGGTATGAGTCAACATGTACTGTCTCAGTCGGCGAGCAGCCCATACCAAAGCGCAACAAGTTTTCTCGAGCAGTGAATAACGGGATTCACAGTCGGTAAACGTTTTTCTAAGGTAATAAATAGCGTACTCTTTTCGACCAGACTCGTCATGTTGGCCTAGATCACACCCCATTGACCCTTCTAGCACAGTCAAGTACATGATCAAAGGTCTTCCTTCCACTGGAGGCATTAGAATTGGAGGCTCCTGCAAATATTCTTTTATCTTATCTAAAGCTCTTTGACAATCATCAATCCACCTGACCGTTTGCTCTTTTCTTAGCAATTTGAATATTGGTTCGCACGTGGCAGTTAGATGAGATATGAACCGAGAAATGTAGTTCAACCTCCCTAAAAACCCACGCACTTCTTTTTCTGTTCTCGGTGCAGGCATATCTTGAATTGCTTTTACCTTTGCAGGATCTATCTCAATTCCTTTCTGACTAACAATGAAACCCAACAGTTTCCCGGAACGCACTCCGAAAGTGCACTTGTTTGGATTCAACCTCAGCTTGTATTTTATCAGTCTATCAAACAGCTTCTTGAGATTGACCAGATGCTCTTCTTCGTCTCGGGACTTAGCAATCATATCGTCCACATAACACTCTATCTCCTTGTGTATCATGTCGTGGAACAATGTGACCATCGCCCGCTGATACATTGCCCCGGCGTTCTTCAAACCAAAGGGCATGACCTTATAGCAGAATGTACCCCACGGGGTAATGAACGTTGTTTTCTCCATGTCTTCCGGTGCCATCTTAATCTGGTTATATCCGTAGAAGCCATCCATGAAGGAAAATACCGAGAATTGAGCAGTATTGTCTACCAACACGTCAATGTGTGGCAACAGAAAGTCATCTTTTGGGCTCGCTCTATTCAAATCCCGGTAATCAACGCACATCCGGACCTTGCCGTCCTTCTCTGGTACAGGTACAATGTTAGCTACCCAAGGTGGGTAACTAGTTACAGCAAGGAAGTCGGCATCCCATTGCTTCTGAACTTCCTCCTTAATCTTCATCACCATGTCAGGACGAGTTCTTCTCAACTTCTGTTTCATAGGAGGACAGTCTTATCTCAATGGTAGCTTGTGCACAACGATGTCGGTATCCAACCCTGGCATATCTTGATATGACCAAGCAAAGATATCCACATACTCTCGCAACATACCAATCAGCTCTTTCTTGACTTCGGCCTGCAGACCGGCCCCAATCTTGATCTCTTTCTTCACATCCTCAGTGCCGATGTTGATGATCTCAATTTCTTCCTGATGAGGTTGAATAACTCGTTCCTCTTGTTTCAACAATCTGACCAACTCTTCAGGGAGTTCATAGTCTTCCTCAACCCCTTCATCAGCTTGGTAGATAGGATGGTCAAAGTCATGCATAGTCATAGCAAGAATGTTATCAATGGAATCCGGATGATCAACACTGCACAGATGATGTGCTTATTTCAGAATCTGCTTATTTTGAAAAAGAGACGCAAACACAAAAGCAAAAAGAAAACACATTGCCATTTATATATATATATATTGTGAAAAATTTAAAACAAAAGAAAGGGAACAAAATTTGTCTGAAAATGTCCTTTATTTCATGGTAAAATAAATGCATACAAAACATGGTGGCCCAAACAATGGATCCTAGCATCTTGGGCAGAATGCTGGATTTGACAATGCAGCATGATAAAAAAAAGAAACAAATAAATTACTCTGAGTGCTAGGTAACTTGGACGATGTCTTCAGCAGACCAGTTCTTCAGCTCCTCTCTGGGCGCACACGGATGAATCCAGTTGTCCCAGTCACCATCATTGTCTCCATCTTGGCTTGTCACACAGATTTGGTTGCGGTCGAGCATCCCATCACTTGTAAAGGTGATAGCTTTACCACTTGGAGTAGACCTACCAGGCTGATAACCCAAACCAAACTTGTCGTCCTTCTTCTCTAGCTCCAGAAACTTGCCCCAGCCTTGGGCGCTTCCGGACTGAACCACCTCCTTTGCCTGCTTGTAGGGATGAATGGAGGTACCTTCTTTATCACTGCTTCTCTCTACAGGAGTCAAAATGCTGACATTAACTGCTTCGAAGGCCTGACACAGAGTCTCATGGATCTCTCCGTCCATCTCTACATATTTGAAAGTTGATAAGTGGCTTACGAAGATGTCTTCCTCTCCGCATAATGTGATTACTTGGCCATCAACCACATATTTGAGCTTCTGATGCAGAGTGGAAGTTACGGCTCCAGCAGCATGAATCCATGGGCGTCCCAACAAGCAGTTGTACGCGGGCTGAATATCCATGACGTAGAAGACACTTTTGAATACTTGAGAACCTATTTTCACGGGTAACTCAACTTCTCCAAACACTGATCTTCTAGACCCGTCAAAAGCTTTGACAACCAAACCACTGGGTCTTAGGACTATATCATCAACATTGAGCTTCATTAATGCTTTCTTCGGAAGTACATTAAGAGAAGAGCCTGTGTCAACAAGGACATGTGACAACACAGCACCCTTGCACTCCATAGTAATATGTAGCGCTTTGTTATGGTTACGGCCCTCCGAAGTAAGGTCTCTATCTGTAAAGCCCAGCCCGTGGCTTGCATTCATACTGCCCACTACGGCTTCCAGTTGATTGACAGTTTTCTCTTGAGGAACATAAGCCATCTGCAGCACTTTCAACAAGGCTTCTCTATGTGCAGGAGAACACATTAGCAAGGATAGAATGGATATCTTGGAAGGTGTCTGGTTCAACTGTTCGACCACCTTATAATCACTCTTTTTAATTATGCGCATAAATTCCTCGACCTCCTTCTCAAAGGTACCCTGTCCAGCAGCAGGAGTTGTTGATTCTTCAGTCACAACTTGCTTTCCTTTAGCCTTTTCCGAAGCATCAGCCTCAGCCTCAGGATCCCCTCTCAGAACTGGGGGAGCAAATAGACGACCACTTCTTATGAAACCTCCGACACCTCCGACATTCACTACAGTCGGGTCAACAACAACTAACTTACTCTCAACTTTCTGTCCAGCCACGTACACATCTGAGCCGTAATGCCATGGAATGGCTTTATCGTCTGTATAAGGAACAGGCCCAGGCACGGTAATAGTCACAGGACTGACTTCAGGAACATGAATGGTCACAAGCTCTCTTCTAGCAGGCATCTCAGCTTCATCATAGAAAATGGTTATAGTGGACACATCATCAACTTCACCATCAACTTTGTTAAACTGCAAAGATCCTTCATCCATCAGCTTCTGCAGTCCCATCTTCAGGTCTTCATAACCATTCACCGAATTCAGACATTTTTCACAATCAGAACTGCAACCCGGAAACACTTGACCTTTCAGCAGCCTCTCTTTCACTACCAATAGCGGAGTCTTCACTTCTTCTACGCTCAGAATAAGACTTAACTTCTCACCACTTTCAACAGCATTAATTCTAGCCCCTCCATGATTCGGAATAGGGTTTGAATTAACATTCGGCGGTGGTGCAAAGTTAATCGCCTTGGAGTCTATCAGATCTTGAACTTTGTGATGTAACGCCCTGCACTTCTCAGTTGAGTTCCCGGGTGCCCCTGAGTGGAAAGCGCATCGAGAATTGACATCGTACCCCACTAGAAGCTCTCCAGGTGGTGGTGGTGCCAAAGTCCTCAGTTGTATTAAATTCAAGTCCAGCAATCTTGGTAGCAAAGCAGCGTATGTCATGGGAATTGCCTCAATCACCCTATTAGCCGGGAGAGCTTGCCTTGGCTGATAAGGTCTCTGCTGATAGTTGTTACGTTGTGGTTGTTGTTGTTGTTGTTGTTGAGGTTGCACCTGCTGCACAGGACTGGAAGGAATTGTGACTGCTGCCACTTGCTCATACGATCTTCTATATCCTCGGCCCCGTCCTCGGCCAAACACAACATTGGTCTCACCTTCCCTTCTCCTCGGGGGTCCGCTGAAAGCTTTTCTTACTCCACTCGAGCTGCTCACACTTGTATCCTGAATTTTTCCCATCTTTAGCAGAGTCTCGACTCTCTCTCCAGCAATTACTATATCATTGAACTTGGTAGCCGAACAAGACGCCAATCTTTCGATAAACACACCTTGTAATGTTCCCATGAACATATCAGCCATCTCATTCTCCAGCAGTGGTGGTTGCACTCTAGCAGCAAGCTGACGCCACCTCTGTGCATACTCTTTAAATCCCTCCTTAGCAGTCTGAGACATGTGTTGCAATTGAGTGCGATTTGGAGCCATGTCCAAATTATAATGGTATTGCTTTACAAAGGCCTCTGCCAGGTCCTTCCAGCTCTTAATGTTGACTCTACTCAGCTTCATATACCATTCCAAGGAGGCCCCAACCAGGATGTCCTGGAAATAGTACATCCATAGCTTTTCATCATCAGTGTGGGCAGCAATCCTTCCTACAAAGGACTGAAGATGAGTCTTGGGACACGTTGTGCCGTTGTACTTCTCGAAATTTGGGACCTTGAACTTGTAAGGGATTCTAACCCCTGGAACAAAGCCCAAGTCAGTAATGTCAAATCCCAAAGAGTTCTGAGATTGAATAGCCTTGATCTGCTCTGCCATTTCCTCAAATTTCCTGTTCATTTCAGCCCCCTGGCCTTCAGTTTCATCCAGCAATGTGAACTGTTCGTCTTGTCCATCCATTTTAACATTGTTCAGACCATCATTGATTATGGTAACTCCTGGCTGTGCTACAGGGATTTCCACCTGACGTGCGCTCGCACCGTTACGATTACCTCCCTCAGCAGTACCGTTGTTTCTGGCTTGACTATTTTCTATCAACTCCCGCAGACGTTCCTGATTCTGACCCATGCCTGCCATAAGAGTCATAAAATTGTCCATTCTCAGTCTCAAGTCAGCTAAGTCAGCTTGCATTTTATCCATGACTCGTTCTCTGTTGACCTTTGTTGGATATCTGTGTGCGACTGGATGTTCCCGAACTTTCCTAGGAGTTATAGTGCTCTGAAACAGAAAAGACATTAGGAACTGGTTGCCATACCTGCAAAACAAGAAAACAGGTGATATATATGCAATGCAGTTGTTTATGCTTTCAATCCCAGGTCATTCATGCCCCGGTTCCGACATTTAGAAAAGAAAACCAGATGGATCTTGATCCTCGACTTTCATAAACCTTCGCATGGAAACCACATTCGAACCATAACAGTAGGCACAGAAAAATGGTGAACTGACAAACTGCATAACATAAATCAGCCTATTAGGCATAAACAACAAAATTCCCTGTAGGGTACAAGTTTCTAAAGAGGAAAACAAACAACCAGGATTCCTACAACATGTCTGTAGGTAATCCAAATACAAGGGAAACAAACTAAGAAGCAAAACCACTGCCTGAGGACCCTGGACCTCCCTCACTAAGCCCCAACTCAGACTTAGCCTTCTTGACTCCAGCCATCAACTTAAGGTCTTCAATCTCTTCAAGTGTTGCTTCTAATGCTTGCTGACTATCTGTTAACTGCTGAGTCTTCTCCCTTCGAATTTGGTGGGCTTGTTCCACTTCTTCCTTCTTGAAAGTCATTTGCACTTTGAAAAACTCTTCTTTTTCTTTATACTTCTTCTGCTCCTGTTCCCTTTGGCCCTGCAACCAGACAATAGACTGACGAGCTTCCTTGAGAGTCTTCGAAGTCTTCTTTCGTTCAGCTTCTCTTTTTGCTTCCATCATACTCAACTTGTGAAAGTGAGCTTCCCTTCCAGTAAAGTCTTTCTCTTTATCCTCCAAGGTAGTCTGTATCTTCAGCAATTTCTCTTCAGCTTCATTCTTGGCCTGGTTGGCAAGATGATACAGATTAACCATTTCAGTATTCTCCACTATGACTTCATGCAGCTGGGCTTCCAACTTCTTGAATTCCTCTAAAGACACAGTATCAGTAAACTCAGCAGCTGGAGGAACTGGAGGTGAGAATGGCAGCAATACCCTTCTGACTCTGTCTTTCAACCAAGCCTCATATTCCGAGAAGGTCTGATTGTTCCACTTTCCAAAACTAGTTATCCCTTCTCCCTTGATACATTTCCAAGCTCCAACAACCTTCCTCACTAAAGGCATATTGTCTTTTACAGGGAAGTAGAAAATAGGGGTCAACTTCAGCTCTTCTGGTACCTCTCTCAAGGCATATCCCAACTGTCTTCTCAATAAGATTGGATTGTAATTGATCCCTCCAGTTACTCCCAATAAAGGTACACTAAGATAGCTCCCACAGCTAGTGATGAAACAGGCACCTTGAAGTCTCTGAGTAATCCACCTGACATCCTTGGCAAGCAACTTTTCCAGCTTCTGAGCCCATACCAAGGTATGATCACTAAACACTCCAGTACTAGGCAGATGTCTCATAAACCACATATGAAATAAAGGAGCGCAGCAACGAACTAAACCTCCCCTCTTCTTCTTAGTCTTGTAGTGCACCGAGTAATACAAATCTCCGAGCAACGTAGGCACAGGATTCTTCAGCAAGAAGAGATGCGTGGCATTCATATCTATGAACTTCTCCATATTTGCAAACAAAATAATGCCATAGACAGAAAGAGCCAAGATAGCACAAATAGCATCCCATTCTTCTTCAACAGCCAACTCTTCCACCTTTTTTACTAAAACCTCCAAAGTAAACCCAGGTACACCTCCCTTAATGATGGTCATAGAATTCATAGCAGAAGTGCTCAAATAAAGAGCCTTGGCGATAGTCTCGGGTGCATGTCTACTCATTTCAACATTGAACGGAATCTGGTCTCGAACAGGAACTCCCAAGATCAAAGCATACTCCTCCAGCAAAGGACCTAGCTGAAAATCAGGAAAAGTAAAACAACGGAGCTGAGGATCATAGTACTGAAGCAGGGTATGAATGGCACTTCTCTCAGAAGGATCTAACTCTACCACCACATCCATAATAATCCCATAAGCCTTCCTGAACCTCTCCACATGATTGGGTGTGATCAGCTTCACCATCTTCTTTAACAGGCCAACCTTAGTGTCGAAAAACTTGAAATGAATATTCTGCTTGCAAGGATCTTCCATCTCTGAACAGGATACCGGAACCGGAAGCAAAGATATGAACCTGTGAATGAAAACAAAACATGATTAATGATGAAATGATGCAATGCAAATGCAGATGCAAAGACATATGATCCATCTAGGACTGTCTGGAATCTGGATGCCAAGGCCAAGTGATCAGAAACCCAAATCCTCTGAATAACAACCCATAACCACTCAGATAATCTCAGATACACCCAATCAGGAACCAGATAAACTTAAGAACTCTGGAACCAAGGTAACTGTATCAGAACATGAAACTGCACTGGTAACAAGGGTATGATGAGGTCAAGGGTTCCTGCAAACCTGTAAACCCCTCCCAATCTCACAGGTGTGCTCTGGGTCAAACATCACGGACTCTCAAAGCCGAATAGCAATAATACTTTCACCATCCCCGAGAAATGGCTCACGACCAAATCAGGGAATCGGTTTGGCATTATATACTACGCGGGGAGGCCTCAGCTGAGTCCGGGAAAAACAAGCATCCCTTATAAGACCCCAGCTTCAAGCACTGAAATCGAGAAATAGTGGTACATTCAGCCCGTAGGATACAATACTAATGTCATACGACCAGATGCTTTGACTGAGTTCCTATAAGAGAACCAGGCCATCCTATGCGAGTCCCCAGTGGACCCTCGGGTGCGAATGGGTTTGCCACAAAATGTGGTCTGCCACTGCCACCACTAGAGAGGGTTGTTTCCACAAAGGTTCTCAATGATCGGTCCCCAGATGCACATAACTATCAAGGTCCTATCCTGAAGTGGAGGAAATCCCCACACAAGATATTTCCAAGATGGTCGCAATCTGGGCGTGAAACACATCGCCACTCATCATGTCACATGTGAGTACAATATGTCCACTCTGATCCTATAGTGCACTCAAGCCGGGTACTTGGCTTATCTCTCAGAAACGATATCATCCGAGCCTACCAAACAGAAAACCAGTCCAGACAGTCCAGTATATAATATGATGCGGAAAATAAATACTGAAAACTGTAAATAAAGCTGTAAATAAAACTGTAAATAAACAACAGTAAAAATACAACACACAACAACAAACAGTCAAACACCCAAAGAAACAGAAAAACACAAGCGCTAGGAGAGACTCACAGGGGAACCAGAGATTCTGGATTCGGTCCCCAGCAAAGTCGCCAAGCTGTCGCTCCCCGGATTTCCATCCTGGTACAAACGTGAAAGTGGTGCGGAAAAAGAATAGAGTCGCCAGCCAGGCATTTTTATCCCTAAGGAACGGGAATGGTAATGTTGCACAAACCAGAAGAAAGAAGAGGAAGGACACGGGTCCTGCGAACTAAAGAGACTGAGTTCGGGAGTCGGTTACGACCTGGGAAGGTATTAGCACCCAGATCGTCCGCTGTACCCGACGGGATCCACGCTTGCAAATAAACTGTTTCAAAGGGTGAGGGTATGAAAGCTGCTGCAAAAGAAAAGGAAATGAACTAGAAAAGAGAACTGAGAAAGGAAATGAATGAGAAAACAAAGAGAAAAATGTAGGGAAAATAAAGATTGTGCTCGAACGGGCCCTACCCCGCTGCCTACGTACCTCATCAGGACAATGAGGATTAGAGACGCTGTAGTTCCCCTAACTAGGGGAGAAAAAAGAAATTGCTTGTGAATTAAGGCATGAACTGCCTATGCCATTGCTCAGGTGTTGCAGACTCGGACGACGAGTGTGTAACCGTCTTGCAAAATGACAAGTAGGAGCAAGTTCGCGTACGGAGCGAAGGAGATGAGAAAAGAATTCCCGAAGGAATGACGCTTATTGTTTGTTTGTGTGTTTTTATGAAGCTTTTATGAGTGAAGTTTGCATAGGTAAGTGTACCTAAATCTTACTCACTGGGATGTGTACGTCTCACATCATCCTGAAATGGAATGCGCAAGAGGCACACCTATCTATGGAGGAAATCCCCAAATCTAGTCCCACAAGTGAAGGTTCAAACACACTGACCTACTACCATTTATTAAGTGTTTTTGTGGTTTTTGGTTAAGAAGTGTTTTTTTAGCTTTTCTTTGTGAGGTAATCTCATGCTAAGACCTATCCACCACGAGGGATAACTTACACCTCGCCCCGAAACGGAACGCGTGCAAGTATCTCATAGCAAAGTCTCATGTCACATGAAAGTACCCAGCTTTTATTAAGTGAATTAGAATTAAGTTTGAAGATGAGAAGAGAAAACACCAAAGGATCTAAAGGTAAAACATCTAATGGGGGACTAAAGAATCCTAAGTGTTGTCATGCATGGATATCCTAAGGTTAGTGTGGTTTTCTATCCTAAAGAAGAAAGAAAGAAGAAGAGAGGAAAAAGAAAGAAGAAGAGATGAGTAAGGCTTAAGCCCAATAATCAAAGGTTAGCACAAGTAAGAATAAGAAGAGAAGAGATGATATTTGGAGATGTGGGAATCACTTCCACACCTCTCACTTACCATAGCCCCTGAAGAGGTTAGCAACATAAGCATACAAGTAAAGAAAAATGAAACAAAAGACATGCCAACATCATAAAAACAGAAGTGAAGTCATATATACAAATGCTCAATGGATATGCAAGTTAAAGGAATGAGAGAAGAAGCATGCAAGCAAATTATGAGACAACATGAATCACATGGCAAACAAATGCACACTTAAGAAAGATGCAAAGCAAAATGCACAAGACATGGACTCAAGGCACACAACCTGAACCAAAACAATTCAAAGAAGAGCTTAAGAAGCAAGAAAGATGAGGAGGAGAGAGGCACAAGACCAAACAATCACAAAATGGAATGAAGGAAGTAAGGAGGTGAGGTGAAAGCACATAAGAAATGGAAGAACTTAAAAGATAAGCAAACACAAAACTTATAAGACACAAACCCTAAGCTAAGATCAGAAAGGTACCCATACCCCAAAGAGACCCCAAATGAGAAGAAGAAGTTGGCACAAGTGCCCTTCTAGGCTAATAAGAGACCTTATGACCAAAAAGAAGCAAAATGGGACAAGGTAAGAACAAATATTCACATCAAATCAACAATGCATCTAAAAATTCCACAACTTAGGACAAATGATCCTCAAACATGATATAACAAGACACCAAAAGTATTGGAAGAAATTCAGAAGCTAAGTAGGTCAAGATAAGGCTTAAACATGAACTAGGGTTAAGAAACTTCACTTACAAGGCAAGGACCAAAACCAAATGAATAAACTTCTAAAAATCAGAGAAAAAATCACACATGAACTACATCCTCTTATGAATTCAAAGGAAAAGAACCAACACAAAAATCAAAATAATGAACACTATGGAAAATGGACAAGGCAGGGTGCTCAAAAAGGACTTAAAAAAGAATTAATTGAAAGAGGAAATTAATTGACACGTGGATAATGAAAATAAATGGAAAAATAAAATATGGAAAATTAGAAAAAACTCAAATGAACACTCATGAATTATTTTGGAATTCTTTGATGATTGGAAGTATTTTTAATAAATGAAAACCAAAATGAAATAAAGAAATAAAAATAAAAAGAAATAAAATGAGAGAAATGGACTGGGAGGTGAGAATATTAGGAATTATAGTTGAAACGCGTTGGGCTTATGGCTGTGGGGGGTGTTAATATCAATTGAAGCCCACCCAATTTGCGCTGGAATAAAATTCAATATGGTGGATATTCAGGAAATTAACTGGAAAATAGCTGGCCACAGGATCAAAGCAACGCATCTAGTGAGTGGCTCATTAATTGACGTGTCATTATGGTTGGATGAGAGCTGAGGACGCATGCTTGTTATTGTGTGGTGAGAAGCACAAAACACAATTCAGAAAGAAATTATAAAACAGAAAAGCACGTGAGGGGAGTGTGCTTCATTAAAATACGTGGCATGATCTTGGTGCATGAGAGAGAAGATCTGAGGGTCCAGAGCTTGTCTTCAACCTCAAAACCCTAGTTCATCACTTTTCCAGATTCCGGTGACCGGAGCTAGGGCTCCGACACCGGAAATTAACAACATGAACAAACATCAATTAAAATGAACAAAGACCTCCAGATTAGGTAATTGATGTGCTCTGATTTCAAAAATGGCATTGAAAAGTTCATTGGATCAAAGAATCATCTGGATCGAAAAGAAACAGTTGTGACCATGAAATTTTCAAAAATGGCTCTGATTTTGCAATTTGAGCAAGTTTAGTGTGATATCATGTAATCCTCATGCTTTCCTTGTACTTCAGCCCCATGTGCACTCTAAATCCAGCCCTTAATCATAATCCAAAAGATCTTGGCCATTAGATTAAGTTATCACACTTTTCTCATGAATATGCAAAATTTGCATTTTTGAAGCAACATCCTCACTTGGCACGAATTTGGTGCATTCTCTTGAGAAAAATGGTCCATTTGCAATGTATTTTAACTTTGTAAACATATTGGATCCATACCAACACTTGAAATTGAATTTTGAGACAATTGGCTCTTGGTGCATGCATGAAACTTTGCATTTTGCCCTAATTTGAAGGAATTTTCGAGGGCCATATATCCCAAACCAGGAATTATATGAAAAAGTACTTGTACTTTTTGAAAATGGGAGACCTTAATCTCCAACTTTCATGTTTGACTTTGGTCCATTTGAAGATTTTTTGATTAAGTTAAGGTCACTTGAATTTTAGGGCAAAAGTTGCTAAAAATGGAATTTTCTTAAAACCAACTTTGCACCATTTTTGCAAAAACCCTCAAAACTTCATGATTCTTGATCTTTGAACTTGCCAATACTCTTATAACATTGCAAGAACATCCCTTGGCTAGAAAAATTGGGTTGGACCCCTTGAAATCACATAGTTGACTTTTTAAAGGCACAATTGACCAATTACTTCATCTGCAAGCAACTGAAGAATTTCTTGACTTCCACAAGGAATTTTCTCACCAAAATTGGTACCTAGGATCCTCTTGACATATAGAAGACTTTGCCCAAATGAAATGGCCAAAGTTTTAGGGTCTTCATGCTTGAATCTCAAACCCTAGTTAAGGACCATTGTGTAGGAGCTTTGCCTTAGCCTGGATTCTCTGATGATCCTCCAACCTTCTGAACTTTTGCAAATGAACTTGAACTTGAAAATGCAATGTAGACCCCTCATAGGACTTTTAAAAAACCAATGGGACCCTTGTCATAGCTTGTGATGCTTCAAGAACCTCCACAGATGATCATATGCCTAATGCTAGGTCATGAGAAATGTTATGCCTCATCTTTCCATGCTAGGATGCTAAGAATATGATATGTTGATGATGAATATGATGTGATATGATGCTTAAAATGAAGAGGGCAAATTTGGGGTGTTACAAATGGTAACCGGTTACTACCTAGGTGGTAATCTGTTACTAGTTCAAAAACTGGTGTTTTCTGCTAAAATTAACACAGGTAGCCGGTTACTACCTAGGCGGTAACCTGTTACCAGTTCAAAAAAACTATTTTTCTCCATAAATTAACACAGGTAACCCATTACTTCCTAGGAGGTAACCGTATACTCTGAGACCAGAATAAAAAATTATGCATTTTCTTGGAAAATTCAGCAGCAACTTATTCAAATAAGCTCTAACCTAATGCCTATCAATTGAGCACAAAAATTACACCAAAATGGAACAATTTAACACCAATTAAAACCACAAACACATCAAGATTCGAAACTCTAATGATCCAATTAATTAAAGCATCAAAAATTAAGAAAATAAGAAGAACACGCACATCGAGAAGAAGAGGAATAAGTTAAAACAGAAGTGATTATGAGATTCACCAACCTATAAAGCGGAGGTTTGCTTTGGTAATTGTTGCAATAAAGAATCAACACGCGATAGAAGAGAAAACTGTAGATCCGAAGCTCTTCCGCGAGAATACACAAAATAAATGCGATTTGATGAAAACCTTGATAAACCTCTTCAAGAATCACTTCCAAGATGTGAAATTAACACCAAAATAGTAGCAATTTCTTCAATAACCCACAAGATCAATGCAATGATGGAGGTTTAGCTTCAAATTCTTCAAGTTTCAATACAAAACTTGAAGAACTTTGGAAGATGAAGCTTTGTATGAGTTTGAAAATGGGAGAAAAAGTGAGAGAGAAATGAGAGTGATGAGAGAAAAATGTGAAAAATGAAGTGTTGTTGTGAAGTTTGGAGTGAAAATTGTTTATATACATGTTAGGTTTAGAGAGTGGTTTGGGTTAGGAGCTAGGCTTGGGCACTTGGCTTGGGAATTAGGTTAGGAGCTAGATTTGGAGTTAGTTAAAGTTAGTTGGGGCTTCTAGAATATCCCTTGGAATATTCCCTAGAATATCCCTTGGAATATTCCCTAGAATATTCTTTGGAATATTCCATAGGAAGATGGTAGAAAGTTATAGAAAGTGGTGGAGTGTAATGCAAGGTGAAGTGGAAAAGTGAGAGATCCCCCCAAGCCAAAAAAATTGCATTTTTTCCCAAATTTTACACGTGGTAACCAGTTTCTACCTAGGTGGTAATCAGTTACCAATTCAAAAAGACCAAATTATGCACAAATTAATACTAACCGGTTACTACCTAGGAGGTAATCGGTTACTTCATCCAAAATTAAAATTTTTCTCTTTGGTGGGAAATCTTGGATATCTGGCCTCGATCGTTTGTTCTGAGATTATTTTTCTTCTGAGACTCGATAATTGAAATTATCATCGAATAACCCTTGATCACTTGCCCCGCACCTCGACCGATGATGTATGCTTTATTTTTATTTTTTTATTTTATTATGATTTAAATGCAGTGTATGAATGAATATGCTAAATGACATGGATGTGAAGCTTAAGCTACTTGAAATTGGTGATAAGTAAGAGAGAAAATTTGGGGGTGTTACAGTTACCCTTATTTAATCAACTGTAGACCTGAATGAATGATAGCGGTTGCTTTCATGCGTTCAAGGTATGGAGGGATTGAATACCCGGATAAACTAGAATATTTGTACTATGTGGGGAATAGAAAATAACCCGACTTGCAAAGGGAGAAATGATACGAGACCAAGCCGAATGTGAACTCAAAAAAGTAAGACTATGCCGAAGGAAAACTTATGATAAGGTTTAAGATCAAGCCGAAGGTGACCTCGAAAAAGTAAGACCAAGCCTAAGGTGGACTTACAAAGAATGAGACTAAGCCGAAGGTAGGCTCAAACAAAGATACGAGACCAAGCCAAAGATAAATGTACGACTAAGCCGGAGGTAGATTTACGATAAGGTTCGAGGACAAGCCGAAGGTGAACACGAAAAGGTAAGACCAAGCCGAAGGTGGACTTGCAAAGGATGAGACTAAGCCGAACTTAGACTCAACCAAAGATACGAAACCAAACCAAAGGTGGAATCGTAAATGTAAGACTAGGCCGAAGGTAGACTTACGGTGAGATTCGAGGACAAGTCGAAGGTGAACTCGAAAAAGTAAGACAAATTCGAAGGTGGAATTACAAAGAATGAGACTAAGCCGAAGGTAGGATCAAACAAAGATACGAAACCAAGCCAAAGGTGGAGTCGTAAATGTAAGACTAGGCCGAAGGTAGACTTACAGTGAGATTCGAGACCAAGCCAAAGGTGAACTCGAAAAAGTAAGACCAAGCCGAAGGTGGACTTACAAGGAGTGAGACTAAGCCGAAGGTAGACTCAAACAAAGATACAAAACCAAGCCAAAAGTGGAACCATAAACGTAAGACTAAACCGAAGGTAGACTTATGGTAATATTTGTCACTCCCTGGATTTTCATCCTGGTACAAACGCGAAATTGGCGCAGAAAAGGTAGAGTCGCCCGCCAGGCATTTTTATCCCAAAGGAAGGGTAATGCTGCACAAACACGAAAAGAAGGAGAAAGCGGGGTTTTACAAACCAAAGAGACTGGGTTTGGGAGTCAGTTATGAACTAGGAAGGTAATAGCACCCCAGATCGTTCGTCGTACCCGACAGGATCCATGCTTGTTAGAACTGTTTCAAAGGGTGAGAAATAAACAGTTGTTGAACAAAACTGCAAACTAGAACTAGATAGAAGACAAGAAAGAGGGGAAATGTAGGAAAAATAAAATAGATCTCAAATGGGACCTACCCCACTACCTACGTACCTCATCGAGAAATGAGGATCAGAGTCGACATAGTTCCCCTAACTTGGGAGGAAAATTGTTTGTGTTTTTTACAACTTGAACTGCTTATGCCTATGCTCAGGTATTGCAGGCTCGTCTGTCACGAGTGCGTTACTGTCTTGCAAAAGGACAAGTAGGAGCAAGTTCTTATGTTGAGAGTGAGTGAGATGAGAGAAGAAATCCCGAAGGAGAGACGCTTATTGTTTGTTTAGTGTTTTTTAGAAGCTTTTTTGAGATTTGCATAGTAGAGTGTATCTTAGTCTTACTCAATGGGATATGTACTTCTTACATCATCCCGAAATGGAATGGATAAGAGGCACACCTAAATATGGAGGAAATCCCTAAATATAGTCCCACAGATGAAGGCTCAAACACACTAGCCTATTGAACTTTATTAAGTGTTTTTGTGGTTTTTGATTTAGAAGTGTTTTTTAACTTTTTGTTTGTGAAGCAATCTCATGCTAAGACTTATTCATTATTATAGGTACCTTACACCTCACCCTAAGATAGGATGTGTGCAAGTACCTCATGGCAATGTCACTTGGCACATGAGAGACTTGTCATTTATTATGTGACTTGAAGTTGTTGTTTTGAGATGAAAAGAGAAAGAGCAAAGAGAACCAAAGGAAAAAAGTCTAAAGGGGGACTAATAATCCTAAGTGTTATCATACATGGGATGCCTAAGTCAGTGTGGTTTGAGTTCTATCCTAATGAAGAAGAAGGAAAGAAGAAAGAAGAAGAAGAAGAGAAGAAGAAGAAGTTAGAAAATAACTTACTTCTCTTAAAGAAGATAAGTTGCTCCTAAGAGGGGAGGATGAACAATTCAGCATAGATGGCCTAAGCACATCATAAACACAAGTATGAAAACTTAAAAGAGATGAAAGAAGAAGTTGAGATATGGGAGCATCCCCCACACCTCTCAAACTTACCAAAGCCCCTGCAAAGTTAGAAATATTCACACAAGTGCAAATGGAATTCAAACAAGCATAAGACATGAAAGAATAAAACTCTAAGTCATAAAAATCACACAAGTCAGAACCTACAAGTCCTATATGACCTCTAAGATTAGTCATGCAAACTCAATATAAAAGAAATGGGACAAGTCTCTCAAACATCCAACAAACATCCAAGAAGGAGTGAGATGAAAAGAAATGATCAAGTAAGGAAAACAAGTAAAAATGAAACACCTATGACCAAATTCAGAAGTTAAACACCTTTAAGAATGTCACATAATTTCAATGAAATGTCATACAAGTCATGTGTCAGGGCATGTGATCATAAGAGATGGAATGAGGATGAAATGAGATGAAGATGCAAGTGTGTGTTCACGAAACATTGTCACTTAATAAGATGGGACAAGCATACAAGCATGATATGAGATGAATATGAACCAAAGTAAGAGATGTATCAACATGTTAATATGCACATAAGATGCACAAGTAATCACATTTGAACATGGATGACACATTAAGAAGCTAGGTGAAGAGATGAGGTGAAATTAGGTCATTTAGGGTCCATATGATTCATACTTGGAAAACATACACCAAGGCAAGTCAATAATTAAACACATGATTCATACAATCCCTAAGGATTCCTAAGATTATGTCAAGATGCACAATTAGATCCTAACATGATGACACAAGGGCCTCCTAATGTAAGTAAGCAAATCATGATCAAAACTTTCACAAAATAGGAAATCCAAGTTCAATCATCAAAGAAATACCAAACATACTTCAAAAATCACGAAATCAAGTCCCAAGGGACCTCAACCAGGGGTAAACATCTTACAAAAGTCTCAAGCAAAGATTTAGAACATATGGCACTCAAACAATCAAGCAAAGCAAGCTAGGGTTTCACAAACTTAGGCTCAAAACAAAGGCCCAATACTCAAACAAATAAGATAACACCTAAAAAATAGTAAAAAGATATTTTGAAGTACCTTAACATGTCCCTAAAACAATGAAAAAAGAACAGATTCATAATGTTCATGGATATCAAGAAGTAAAATCTATAAGCCAAGGCACTCGTGGAAGAAAGAAATTCAAAAGAAATTAAAGTGGAAATTAATTCAGAAGGTCAAAATAAAATAAAAAGGAAAATTAAATTTGACAAAATTTTATAAAATCCTAAAGATCTTTTGTGAATTTTTGAAGAATTTTTAAAAGCCTAAAACTATTTTTAAAAATTACAAATGAAACTGAATAAAATAAAGAAAATAAAAATGGATTAAAATGGCAAGGGGTGTAGAAAGGAATCCATATCAGTTCAAATAAAACAGGCCAAAGAAGTAAGGGTGCAAAAAGCAACCCATGCCCAAGGCACCTTCACCATGGCTCAGAGTCAACCTTGTTGACTCTCTCATTGCCATTGGATTGATCACAAGGCTACAACACAGTCAACCAAAGTGAAAAGTAATCAGGATCTACGCGTGTGGTTGAGTCAAATAAAAAGGTAGACAAATCTAAGGCTCAGCATGAGTCAGTAAAAAGTATAATGATCTAATGCACCAAACATCAAGTCAACAAAAAAAATCATCCAAATGAGCGCATAAGATCTAGGGTTCACAACTAATACTATGAGCTGGCATAGAAAAACAATTAAAATAGAATTAGAATCCACGCACATGCCATGTGACATTTTTATGTGGTGTCACCATAACAGCCATCAGATCTGATGGTCCTCCTTCATCTTCAACCTTAAGACTCATATCACCTACAAACACGTTCGGTGACGGAGCCCTAGCTTCGGTCACTAGAAACTTCATACACAAACACAAAAATGTCTAGAAATCAAAACAAATCAGCTAAATCTACTCTAAACAACATCCTGATCATGAATCCAACATCAAAATCAATATACATTAAACACAAAGTGAGAATTGAAGAGATCAAATCTAGATCTTAAAATCTGAAATCTCACCATACATCCATAATACAAGTTCAAAATTCAAATTAAACATGGCATAGCAATCAATGAAGCTTAGAGATCATTATGCATACAAGAAATCATAGAAAAATGATGCGAATTCAAACTCACCTGAAAATTGTTCTTGAGCACAAAACCTTCACAATTCCCTCCTAAAGTTGCAAATCTTCCTCTTTTGAGCTCTATTTTCAAAATAAATGCAAATAAAGGATTGAATCAAGCTGAATCTAGAAGTTTGATGAAGCTCCTTCCAAATTCAGTTATGGTGAAATCAGGTGCAAATGCTTCAAACAATGGATGGTTCTTGTTCCTTATACTTCACTGAGTGTGGTTATGCAAAGAAATGAAGCAATATGTTGAAGGAGAATGAGATTCGAATGAAAATGCAAATGAGGCAAAAACTTTGAATCTGAGAATAAAGAGTGCATGGGGCTGAGAAATTCGTGTGAGTGGCTCTTATATAGTGTGATTATGAACCTGATTAGGGTTTTATGAGTGGAGGGACTTGGAATTTAGAGATGTGGATCAAAATGAAAAAATGCATAATTATGGTCATGTGGTGATTCACACATGCATAATCAACATGAAGTGCATGATCACTTTCCATTTGATTCACTGATTGCCAATGGATTGATCTTGTGGTTGGAAATGATTGGATTAGTGAGTTTTGAATGATCTTGCAAATATGCATAATGAAGAATACATGGTAAATATGGAACAAATTACTCTCATTCAAAGACCAAAAATGCTTGTTAAGAAGTGTAATTGGATGTGGTAATGTGAATTGGTCCATTAGAAGTCATTCCAAGTCAGTTTGAGACTTTGTGCAAAATGTGGAAAACTTGAAACCATGAAAAACCCTAAAATGCACATTGCCTTCCATCAAGCATAACTTTTGATCCATAAGGGCTATGAAGGAGTTATTGTACTTTTTGAAAATGGGAGAGCAAGCCCTAAAACTTTGATGTTCAAGGAAAAATCATTTGGAGCTTCTTTGGTCATGAAAGGATTGGTTGAAGTTAGGGTAAAAAAATTGCCAAAAATAGAAAATTTTCATTATAGGTCATTTTCCATTTTTAGTAACTTTTTCCAAACTCTTGATTATTGACATTTGAGATCATTCATGCTATTACTTGACCAAATGAAGGTCAATAGGATTGAAAATCATGATTGGAACCCTTGAAAACCCTAGGTTGATTTTTCTTCTACACTGTTGACTTTTTCTTGTTTCACAAGCAACTGAGCCACTGCCTGAATTTCTCAATGATTCCTTGAGCCAAAATGCATCCCTAGGCCTTGTATGACATATAGAAGCATTTGATCACAAGAATTTATCAAAGCCAAGAGGATATCTTGTCCTGAGACAAAACCCTAATTAGGATTCCTTGTGTAGGGGGAAATGCACTAATGAAATTCCTGATGAACCAAACCCCTTCTAGGGCCTTGAGGAGAAGCTTGAGCTTGTATAAGATATGAGGATCCCTTGTAGGCTTGTTCCAAGATAACTTGGCTCTCATCTTGGCTTTGAAGAATCACAAATTGATAGACCACTAATCACATGCCCTATGCTTCTAACCATGGATGTTATGCTTCATTTTTCTATGCAAAAATGCAAGGATATGTATGTTATATGCTATGCTATATGCCATGAAAAGAGAGGGAAAATTTTGGGGTGTTACAATATTCGAGAACAAGCCGAAGGTGACCTCGAAAAAGTAAGACCAAGTCGAAGGTGGGCTTACCAGGAGTGAGACTAAGCCAAAGGTAGACTCGAACAAAGATACGAAACCAAGCTAAAGGTGGAATCGTAAACATAAGACTATGCCGAAGGTAGACTTACAGTGAGATTCAAGGACCAACCGAAGGTGAACTCGAAAAAGTAAGACCAAGTCGAAGGTGGACTTACAAAGAATGATACTAAGCCGAAGTTAGACTCAAACAAAGATACGAAACCAAGCCAAAGGTGAAACCGTAAACGTAAGACTAGGCCGAAGGTAGAATTATAGTGAGATTCGAGAGCATCGTACTTAGATTAAATCAAAAGGAATTTATCCCACTCGGGGGATAAAATGAACATGACACACCGTGAGTGAGCTTGAAAAGAGACTATCATAACTTGGATGATAACTCGACTGGGGATAACAAGTGTTGAATGGTATAAGTAACAATATTGAGGAATGAATTTGGCATTCTCTGTGTGGATTCTTCAATCTGAGTGAAGAAACAAAGTTTCAGGCTTTTGTGCTAGGTACCAAAACTAGCTTATACTTTGAAGGCATATGTTTGACTTTTTCCATGGCGTAATGCTCCATAATGATGGAAACTCTACGCTTTAAGGGATGAAAATGTAATGATGATTACTAAATGCAAGTGCAAATGGATCTCCTGATGTGGAGATAATAGGTCTCCCCAGCCACTTTACTGGGGAAGAAATAATCACTGCATTGATGTAATGAATCCCTGTAGGGATGAGCAACTCTGCAGGGGATAGTGTTAATGATACACTGGCTCTGAATTTCCACCTTTGCCAAAAATAAATTGGACTTTGAGATAGTTGAGGAATGAAGACCCTGCTGGGGAATATCTTGAACTGACATGAACTTGATTAGGTGGTATACCACCCGTAGAACTCTGTTGCGGAAGTAGTAACCTTCTGGCCTGGCTGAGAAAGAATTTGTTAATACTCTGTTAGCGAATTTTCTCAGGCATGAAATCCTCTGTTGGAGGAGAGATGCCAATGAATATTGGACTTTGGTTGGAGAAGATTATGGACAATTCCATACCATAAGGAAAACCATCTGACATCTTACTTCCTTCATCACTACTAGGGAATAAGGAATCTTCATGTACCGTTGGGGATAAGAAGACTCTTTTGGGGAATAATTCTTTGTTGAAGGAGAACTATCTACTCTGGGATATCAGCCTTCTATCACTCCGTCAGAGAAGATTTCAATTTATGACTCTTCTAGGGATGACGGAGAACATCAATGAGAATGTTTCCTGCTGAAAATAAGAGTTTTTGTCACCTCTTGATGGGGATGAGAGATATAAAGTGTATCATGTTGGGGATGAGAGATACAACATCTTATGTTGGGGATGAGAGATAATGATGCCCTTTACTCGGGGAGTATCAACCCTCTTCTTATTGCTCTCCTAGAGACATAGTTTAATGGGACTTACTGAGGGATCTTGCTTAATGAAGCCTGCTGAGGAAAGGCTCCTTGATGCCTTGTGCTAGTAATAACTTTGTTTCTCTATACCTGCATATTATTGAACACAACTAATAGTCCCTACAAAAGAGAAAGTTAAACAAGCCTACATGCCTCAGGTCCAAGGTCTGAATTGACCATCCATGTTACTCAACATTTAAGGTGCATGTCAAGTGTTTTACCCTTAAGCATACATTATAGAACATCAATGTATTCGCAATGCAATATTTATCATAATTTGTCGGACGTTTTCGCAATCAATCAACGGTAGATGAAAACAAAAACAAATGAGCTAATTGGATAAAAATACATTTTATTGATTGAAAAGTGGTCGTGAATAGGCATTACACCGGGAAGCAATCCCTAGAAAGAGGAAATTGCACAAAAGGAAAAATAAACTATCCTTATGGCAATGTGAAATTGGATCTCATCAAGTTCCGATTCGGCTATGACCCGTATATCCTCGAGACTCTCCACATACTTCAATTTTTTAGGAAGATGATTGGACTGATTCTTAACCCTCAAATTATCCTTGATTGTAGGCGACGAATCATAGATCTCGCAGATCACAGTTGTTTGTTTCGATCCCTCTTTTACGTGGATCGCCCTTTCGGGTTTTCAGTCCACCAGGATACCCTTTTTTGCCTGACTTGTCCAATGTGGCTTTTTAACTCAGCAGGTGTACATTTTTTTTGTTTCCCTAACTTTTGCCCGAGCCTTTTATTCTGTTTTTGGCTCGCCGGGATGCCCTTTTTTCCTAGACCTTTATTATATTTTTGTCCAGCGGGTCTCTTTTATGCGAAGTATTTTCTAACTGCGTCTGAGTTGATAGGGGATGAAAATTCTTCTCCATCCATGGTTGTTAGCATTAAGGCTCCGCCTGAGAAAACCTTTTTAACCACGAATGGACCTTCGTAATTAGGTGTCCACTTGCCCCTGTGATCTGTTTGAGTAGGAAGGATCCTATTTAGCACTAAGTCACCAGGTATGTAACATCGAGGCTGTACCTTTTTTATCGAATGCCCATTTCATTCTCCATTGATATAATTGTCCATGGCATACAACTGCGAAACGTTTCTCCTCGATGAGGCTCAACTGATTGAACCTGGACTAAAGCCACTCTTCCTCATCAAGCTTAACATTCATCATTATCCTCAAGGAAGGAATCTCAACTTAAACTGGTAGGACTGCCTCCATACCATACACTAGTGAGAATGGGGTTGCCCTGGTTGAAGTACGCACAGATGTCCGATACCCATGCAATGCGAACGACAACATCTCATGCCAATATTTATATGTCACAACTATCTTTTGTACTATCTTCTTGATGTTCTTGTTGGCCACCTCGACAACTCCATCCATCTTTGGACGGTACAGAGAAGAGTTGTGATGTTCAATTTTGAAATCCCGACACAGATCTGCCATCATCATGTTATTGAGATTGGAATCATTATCAGTAATGATTCTTTTGGGTATTCCGTATCGACAAATGATATCCCTCTTTATGAATCGGGATACAACCTTCTTGGAAACATTAGCATAAGACGCCGCTTCCACCCACTTGGTGAAGTAGTCAATGGAAACCAGAATGAAGCGATGACCGTTAGAAGCGGTAGGCTCGATTTCCGATCATACTGATTCCCCGCATGGTGAAGGCCAAGGTGAAGACATGACACTCAACGGATTGGGAGGCACATGCACCTTATCAACATAAATTTGGCACTTATGTAATTTCTGGGAGTACTTACAACAATCGGATTCCATGGTTATCCAATAATACCCCGATCTCAACTGTTTCTTCGCCATGGCATGTCCTCCAGCATGGGTACTGAAAGATCCCTCGTAAACTTCCTGCATTTACATGTCTGCTTCGTGTCTATCCATACATCTGAGCAAGACCATGTCGAAGTTCCTTTTGTAAAACACGTCGTCCTGATTCAACAAGAACCCACCTGCCAACCTTCTCAAGGTTTTCTTATCTTTGTTGGATGCCCCTGTCGGGTATTCCTGGCATTTCAAGAAACGTTTGATATCGTAGTACTAAGGCTTATCATCGTTAACACCATCAGCTACAAACACATAAGCAGGCCTTTCGATATGAGAAACCACAATTCTGGGAACATAGTTCCACTGTTGGACTTTAATCATGGAGGATATGGTTGTTAGAGCATCATCGAATTGATTCCCGTCACGAGGTACATAATGAAGCTTTACCATCATGAATAATGTTAACAACCTCCTGGTGTAGTCCCTGTATGGAATCAAATGTGGTTGATGAACAAGCCACCTTCCGTTAACTTGATTTGTGACCAAAGCTGAATCACCGAAGATATTGAGGGTCTTAATTCGCAAATTAATCGCCTCTTCGATCCCCATTATACAAGCTTCGTATTCCGCCTCATTGTTGGTGCATTCAAACGTCAACCAGGAAGTGAAGGGCATGTGAACTCCTTCCGGTGTGATAATGACAACACTAACTTCGCTGCCATTCATGTTAATGGCCCCATCGAACATCAGACTCTATTATGGTTTAGGGTATGGCCCCTCCTCCGGGAGTGGTTCTTCACAATATTTCGATTTGGGGAACATGATGTCTTCACCAGGGAACTCAAATATCATTGGATGATAGTCATCAATTGGTTGTTGGGCCAGATACCCTGATAATAAATTTCCCTTGATAACTTTCTGAGAAGTATATTGGATGTCGTATTCAGTCAAGATCATCTACCAACGGGCGACCCTTCCGGTCAAAGCTGGTTTCTCAAAGATGTACTTGACATGATCTATCTTGGATATCGAGAGGGTCATGTGAGTAAGCATGTATTTCCTCAATCGCTTAGCAGCCCATGCAAGTGCACAACATGTTTTCTCAAGCATTGAGTACCTGGACTCACAATCGGTGAATTTCTTGCTCAAGTAGTAGATGGCGTGCTCTTTCCTACCTGTCTTGTCATGTTGACCGAGGACGCAACCCATTGATCCTTCAAGTACGGTAAGGTACATAATTAGAGGCCTTCCCAGAACCGGAGGCATGAGGATTGGAAGTTCTTGTAAATATTCTTTGATTCTATTGAAAGCCAATTGACAATCATTATTCCACCTGACGCCCTGATTCTTTCTCAAGAGCTTGAATATTGATTCACACGTAGCTGTTAGGTGAGATATGAACCGTGCTATATAGTTCAATCTTCCTAGGAAGCCTCGTACTTCTTTCTCGGTTTTAGGCTCAGGCATTTCTTGAATTTCTTTCACCTTTGCAGGATCAACCTCAATCCCCTTTTCACTTACGATAAAACCCAACATTTCCCGGAGCGCACTCAGAAGGTACATTTGTTCGGATTTAACCTCAGTCAGAACTTCTGTAGCCTATCGAATAACTTGGCCAAGTTGACTAAGTGTTGTTTCCTATCTGGTTTTTCTGGTTTTCGCAGAGCTTGCTTAGAGAGCAGGTTAAATTCTGGAAAGGTGAAAATACAGGGACTTCCTCGCTTAGCGAGCACCCCTCATCGCTTAGCGAGACCTGGAAGTTTTGGTTGTGTGTTTTAAATTCGTAACTTTTGTTTCGGGTATCCATTTTTAGTGTTTCGTATATCATTTTGAAGCTAAAAATATATACTAACACATGATGATGAGAAATAATATTTTCATCCGACTTTTACCCGACTTTTCAAATAATCGAAATTAAGTTAAAATGGAAGGTGTAAGCTAATGGAAATAAAAAGGTTCAACTTGCGAGGCATCTAGGATTCCCTTAGGCTAGTGTGATTTGTGGTTTGTTCTTTTCACTAGTTCCTCCCTAAAAGTCTGAGTAAGTCTTGAGGTGGGTGATTCTTAGTACCACGAGAAGCATCTGTAAAGGCTTGAGGTATCGCGTATTGAAATGGGGATAGTGGTTTGACTTGTGTAATACGCTAGGTCCTCCGTAAAAGTCTGAGTAAGTCTTGAGGTGGGTGATTCTTAGTCCCACGAGAAGCATCCGTAAAGACTTGAGGCACGTATTGCACTGGGACCTCCGTAAAAGTCTGAGTAAGCCTTGAGGTGGGTTATTCTTAGTCCCACGGGAAGCATCCGTAAAGACTTGAGGTGTGTACGTTACTTGATCCTCCACAAAAGTCTGAGTAAGTCTTGAGGTGGGTTATTCTTAGTCCCACGAGAAGCGTTCGTAAAGGCTTGAGGTGAGTACTACACTGGTTTACGTAGGAAGTCTGAGTAAGTCTTGAGGTGGGTGATTCTTAGTCCCACGAGAAGCATCTGTAAAGACTTGTGGTAGTTGTTACACTTGTTGTGTATCGCGAGCATGTATGGATCTTAGTTCCATTTGTTTCCGGTTTCTTGTGAGAGAATGGTTAAATTTTGAGAATGTTGGAATTGAACCCTTAGAGTCGAGAGAACTCTAAGATAGGGAACTCACTGAGATGTTTTATCTCACCTCATGTTGATGTTGTTATTTCAGGTACTTCAGGTTCCGCAAAGGGTAAAGATAAGGTGACTTGATTATCTTTACTTGTTTGATGGCTTTCTTCCGCGGTGGACTTTTGAGATCTTCAGATCTAGTTCTTAGACATTTTATTTTTGTGAACATCTTGTACTATTTATAGCCTTTTGTATTAGTACCTTATGTTGTAGTGGCTATAATTATGCAATGTGTTACTGAGAACTTGTTGTATTTCAATACCAAACTTGAATTTATACATGAAAAATATGTTTTGATGTATGTCTTTTATATATGGGTATTACACTGTGATTATTCCTATTTTCTGTTACTACTACTCTTACTATAATTTCCAACCTTCTGTCATGAATTTTTACTCAGTCCAGTTTCTGTCAAAATTCATTTTGTTTATATTAAAATTTGTTATTCATAAGTACTGATATGTTGATATGAAGTCCAAAATATATTACACTATCAGTCCTACTTGTTAAATTATAATTCATTTACTAAGTAAGTACATCAGATATAACCATTAATTTATTTATTAATCAATCCATTAAACTAATTCACTTAATTTAATTAAATAAATTAGTCACTCAAAACAACACATAATGGTCCCATGTGTGGCTCTCATCATGGAATAAGGTGTCTCTCAACATGAAATAAGGTGGCTCTCAACATGAGATTTTGGTATTACTTTATTTAAAATATTCATAAAAGTAGGGTATGAAAATTATGTGTCTTATTAAAAGTACTAAAACTTAACCAACACCCACCTATGATGGGTGGCTTGCGCCACCCTAGGCATACTCACATAGTGGCTTGTGCCACACTATATAGGTGAGGGAATGGGATGGCTGGCGCCATCCATGCATGGCCACGCCATGTGGTATTTCATTTTGGGTGGCGCAACACGCCATGTGGTATTTCATTTTGGGTGGCCTACGCCACCCCTATCTGTGTGTTGGTGGGTGGCCTGCACCACCCCTAAACTACGATTTTCGTCCCAAAATTTATTTTTCCAGAATCGACAATTTCACTGCAATATTCATAAAATCAATCTAGTAACAAACTTCGACAACATCGATTAATCAAAATTTTTCACAGACATTGTAATTTCATCAACAACACAACATTAGAATCAAACCAAATCAGCAACAACCACATAAAATCAACATCGGACAATATAAAATTCATATAACCCCAATACCATATTTTAATCATCGTATTCCTGGCTATAGAATTCGAACCCCACCCTTACCTTAGATTGATGGCCGCTCGAATTTCCGATCGGCTTTTCCCAGAATTGGCTCCGACGACAATTCTCCCTCGTAACCGCTTTCTCACTCTTCGTTCCTCTTTCTCAACTTCTACTGAAAACCTAGTTTCTATTTCCCTTTTTCTTCTTTTATTATAATTATTATTATAATTATAATCTCAATTGGGCTTACTAATTAACACCTCCACGATTACTACTACCAATGCAACGACTAAGCCCACATAAGTAAAATACTCCTATAATTCCATAATATTAATTCTAATATTATTTCTCCCGACTAAATCGACTAATTACCGAATATCGAATAAATCGTCCAAACAACCTAAATCAACATATTCAACCATAAACGAAAAATATTCAATGTTATTTTCCACAACTCAAAGCAACTTATTTAATCAATTCAACTCAAACCAACTTAGAAACATCAATGTAATATTCCGATATTTCAGAAATCAACTTGAATCAACTCAAATACACAAATCAACGCAAATCAACACAACATAATACAATTATATTTAATTAAATAATTAATTAAATAAACAGGTGTTACACCCAACGACTATATGCCAACAACTCTATTTTCTAACGGTCATATCTTCGCTAGTCTCTTATTGGGCTTATGCCCAGATGTACACTAGATTGAGCCTCAACAAAGTGTAAGGCACTTGCTAGGCCAGTCCAGAACAACCTTCACCATAATGTTTTACCAAATCACCCTCATAATTTAATTAACTGAAATAATAATAATAATCCTAATTATACTAATATTATTAACATAATAATAATAATAAAATAAATGTTTAATTGGACATATTATTACCACACTTCACTATTACTAACCACACCATAATTCTATCCGTCCGTCCCACTAGGACACTACACCAAAACATCTAAGCACACATACCTTAAACAAGGTCAACAATACACCAAAAATACACGACGAAAAATTATTAAAAATGAGGTGTTACACTCGTGGATAGCGGGCACGTGACCTTTAATTGAGCGTAACTGTTTCCTGCAATTTTGGAGGATAGTTGGCCGCGTGAAAGATGTTATGGCGTATATGGAGGAAGTCCCCAACGACTACATGTCAACGACTCTATTTTTCAACGGCCATGTCTTCGCTAATCTCTTATTAGACTTATGTCCAAACGTATACTGAATTAAACCTCAATGGAGCATAGAACACTTACTAAATCAGTCCAGAACAAAAATTAAACTAGTTCTCTTTATTTTCTCGTCAGATACATTTCTCTTTTGCTAAATAATAACTTAAAGTGTTTTTCTTTTTACATTTATTTTTGACATTGTCAATAGTCAGACTTAACTATTTTTTCTAGTTTTCTATTTAAAAATAAATAAATAAAACTCAACTTCAGTTTTCATTTTTATGTGTTTTGACTTTTGATCTCTCAATTTCTATTTTTTAATAAGTTTTTCCTCCCATTTCAATTTAAAGTCGGTTTTCTTTAAAATGACATTACATGGATGGACAAATTCAATAATATATTAACTCTAGCCCTTATACATTTTCACATTAAAAAATCGATCTTAAAATATAGTAAGGATTAAAACTAGAAAAATAGAACCTAGATATCAAATAGAAAATTTCTAAAATAGGAAATTAAAACTTTCTTTATAATAAATTTTACAAAATAAAATAAAAAGCATTTAGTAAATAAAGTAGTTCACTTTTTGTAATGGTTAATAAAAACCATTTTTTAAGATAAACAAAAAAAAAAAAAAAAAAACTGGCCCAAAATATTTCATCAACCAAATTGTAGTAGACTTGGTTAAGAGAATCTAAGTAAAAAAAAGAGAGAATACTTTTCCACTCCAAAATACTCATCAAAATTTGAAGATCTTGGCCTGCGACACCTATCAACCTATCATTTGGAACTGGGCAGGATGGTCCTAGATCAGCCTTCAACGCCAATTAACGGCACCACTTACAAAAACATAAAGGACCATTAAAGGCGCGTGTGCAACATTCGTACACCGCGCGCGTATGGGCCTATAAGCAACACCAGAAAAGAATTGTAGTTAGTTACAGAAAACCCAAGACACTGAAATAGTAATGACGTACTAGTAAGGGATATTCAAGTGCCTCTCTTTTACTATATCAAAATTATGCTCTTTTTGTCTCTGTCTTGTTTTTCACTCCACGGCACTATTTCTCTCCAATAATTACACCTCTTTTTCTTCACAAAACTTGTCTTTGCCCCACTCAGACGTTTGACACCTATATCACCAACGCCCACTTCATCTTTTATGAGTGAGAATTGAATTCCATTTTTTTAGCTCTGCTGCTATATGGAAAAGCACTAGAACTGTATCTCTGTGGCATGCCTTATGCATGTTCTCATTCTATATATAATTTCATCTGGGTTTCAGAAAAAATAATTCCATATTTTATGATTTACAACATTCAACTACAATGTGAATATAGGAAAGCATTAACTTATTATATTTTGATAAAAAGGTAGTGAAAAAATTTGTATCAAATAATTATTACTACCTCCATTTTTATTATAAATCGTTTTAAGAAAAAATTGTATCACAATATAAAATATAAATCGTTTTATAATACCAATATAATCTTAAATATTATTATTATCTCTCATTTAAATTATATAATTTTTTTTTCCTAATATCATTAATAAAACACAATCTTATAATTTCTCTTTTCTATATTACAATTATTATATTTCTTAATATATTTAAAAAGTCAGAAACAACTTATAATAAAAAATATCATGTGTAACATATTTTAATTCACCGCTTAGTATAATCTCACATATTGTATTATACACCCTAATTAGAGATGACAATTGGACTCATCCCTAATAGGTACCCTCAAAATTTATCCACATAGGATAAAAATCCTCAAAATAGATATGGATTCGGACACTGACAATTATCCATTAAAATAAGCGGGTATGGATACTTTATTACCCACCCCTGACTCCGCTCCATATCCATACAATATATATTTATGTATTTTTTTAATTTTATAATTATTTATACAAGTTAATTTATCGATTTTATTAAATACATCACTATTAAATTTGTATATATTTTTATATAAATGTGTGTTTATTTCTTAATTCAACAATAATATTATTGGATTTTTTTTCGAGTTATTAAAAACATAAAATTATATGATAAATAATAGTTGATCAATTATTTTTATTAAAAATGCAGATAAACAAATACGGATACAGGTACTTAGGTACGCATAGGGTATATGTATCGGTACAAATATTAATAACCACACGAGTATAGACTCGGGTACAGAGATTTTTCTAAACTGCATGTATGGAGACGAGTATTATAGTACCTTGTCTATATCCTGCCCATTATTATCCCTAATTCTAATTTACTATTAATTAAAAAATAAAATAAAAACTTATTGTATTTCATCACCCAATATTGACTAAAGTGTTAACCACTAAATTTGGTTTGACAATGGATAAACTAATTTTTCTTAATTAATTTGTTCCTTCCATTATTTAGTTAAAATTAATATTATACAAAAATAATTGATATACTGACAATAAGTTGCGTTTTTATTCTTTTTTGGACAACAAAATCAATCATCTTAAAAATTACATTCGTTGTCTTAGGTGACACAATATTGTTATGCATGAACCTTTGCAGTTTCCATAAAAGATCAATTGCTTATGGTTGATGGAGTAATAGACTTGACCAAGAGACTTAGGAAAACATAAATTTTGAGAAAGTGTATAATTATGTTAATGAGAGCTTTTTGAATTATACGATAATCATATTTGGTTTTAATGAGAAGTGAATGACTTAGGTTAGAGCTTATGGGTTGGTTGGTAATCTCGTGGTGCTGATTAATGAGTATCCAACTAAAGAGATTGACATCCAAAGGGATTTGAAACATGGGGATTATCTAGCTAATTTCTTTTTACGACTTGTTGTAGAGGGACTAAGTGGCTTAGTTGATTGGGCCGAAGAGATTGGTCTTTACTCTGGAATTATGGTGAAAATATTCAATTTGGTGGTATCTCATCTTCATAATTATTTAGATGATACATTCCTAGTGGTGGTTCATACTTTTGAAAATTCGTGGAGTATTAAGGCAATCTTAGAGGTTTTGATCAAATTATTTTGGGGATTCAATTTAACTTCATCAAGAGTAGTTTTATAGGGGTGTTAACATGGAACCTATCTTTCTAATCCTTGCAGGAGAACTCATTCACTATCAAATTGAAACTTTTCCTTTTAAGTACCTTGGTTTACGGGGGCTAATCTTAAGCTCTAATCTACTTATGATACTTTAGTAAATTTGGTGATTAAGAGGCTCTTTTCTTGGAAACACATGTTAGTTTGGGTGATCAAGTGGTTCTTCTTAATTTTATACTTAATATTATTCTTATTTTCTTCCTGTCATTTTTAAAGATGCTTGTAAATGTTTGGAAGAAGGTTGTTAAGTTAAAAAAATGGTTAAGTTAGGAAGGGGTGAATAGGGAATCTAAGATTTTCTAGATTAAACAAAATTATACTTCCTAACAGTAGGTGTATGTTAGGAGTTAAAGACCTCCGACTGGTTCATTTAGTCCTTTTATTTTTTAAAAACATGATATTCAATCCAAATCGAGTAATTTAGAGAATTAATATTTCATGTTCACCGGTCATTAGCTCAATTAAAGTCTGGAATTTTTTTCTATAGGTTGATCCAACACAAAAATTGTTGATACCTAAAAGATTCGAACCTGAAAGCTAAAGAAAATCACAATTCAAACTTTCAAACGTTCACAACTAAACCAACCTTAAGAGTGTGTTTGAATGAGATAATTGAGAATTTTTAAGAAATTCAAAATTCTAAGCATTTCAAATTATTCAATTGAAATTCATTCAATTTGAAATTCTTTTGTTTGGATGAAGTATTAAAACGATTCACTGTTAAATTTTTGGGATCATTTTCACAAAAATTAACACTTTTGGGTCAAATTTAAATTATAAAAAATAGGGATCAATTTATAATTTTAAAATTTTTTAAAGAATCAAATTGTAAAATTTGAAAATTATTAGAGACAATTTACAATTTTTTTAAATTTTACGAGTGAATTTGAAATCTTCATGAGAATCAACATGCAAAATTTGAAAAATATAATAAACAATTTAACATTTGTATTATATAGAGTTAAGTAACATTTTCAAATTCTTTATTTTTGATGTTATTTAAAATTTTTTAAATTTAATTTGAATAAAATATTTCATAAATTTATATCATTTTAATAATTCTCTAAATTTTTTATCCAAACAATAAATTTTGATTAAATAATTTTAAATTTTCTCAAAAATATAATTTTTTTCTCATTAAAAATGCTTCGAAAAAATTAAGTTTTATTATTTATTCTTTTTATGTGTATCTTTCTTAACACTAATCACACTACAATGCAAAATGTCATCATTATTTGAAATAAAACATTATCTTATATATTACAGATTATCTTAAAGGATCATTGTTCTTGTGTATTTCATAAGAACTTCAAATATTTTCTTATATGAAAACATTATAAACAATTTTTCCAAACTAAAGAAATTAATGGATCCACCACTTCATTGACCAATACTTAAATCTCGAAATCTTATGTAAGACCCTACCTAAAATCTGTCATTTTATCATTGCACTATAAAATAGAATAATGAAGAAAAAAAATTAAAAAACAAATAAACCAGCTTTACCAACATGAACTGAAAAAAAGTTTGTCACTCTCAAGGAACAAGTGGTTTATTTCATATATTTAAAGATTTAATTTAATAATTGTCGGTGAGGAATATAGTTAATTTAACTCAAATATTGTTACTTTTACTTCCAAGTGGCCCTTTATAATTTGTACATACTTAATTAATATGTAGTTATCATGCTAGCATGCATGCTTATTCATATGTATACTTTGTGCTTACTAACAATGATACAATATACAAATGAGCTTTTCAGGATTAAAGTTTATAAATGACATATTCAATTCTATTATGGTGACTTATATCATCTAACTCAGTAGTACGTTAAAAAATATAATATATCATTTCTTTGTGTAAAACTTGTGAACATTTTGTCATCAATTATACTTCAGCACATACAATATACTCTTGCAGAGAAGAAAATGATTTATTGCCAAGACAATTCAAAACATGACAATTTTTTAATCACGTGGTTGTAGAGGTCCACCAAAATAATACAATTAGTAGCCAAAATTAGCTATCATTTTCATGGTTATTGTGTATAAGTGTTGGAACATTCATTGTTTTAAGCAATTAATTGAAAAAAAAATAATGAGAATCTTGGAATTAAGAAAAGAGAATAGCAAAATGATTTTCGTTGCATTGATCATGTATTAGCGTATGTTGTAATTTATCAACATTAAATGTTTACAGGAGTGTTCTAAAATGATAAGAAAAGTAGTAGAAGAAAATTCTAGAGTGAGAAGCTCCAACTTCTCACTAGTTTTACTGTTTCATTACATTTTATTTCTTGATCATGGATTATGCTTTGTCGTTTCCCTCCTTGTCCAGGTTTCAATAGCATTAATCTGAAAATTTGCTCTTGTTTTTTGCTTAAACTCCTAGCCTTAGGGCTAGGGGCCTTGGCAAGATTGTGATTTTTCTGGGTTTATTACTTTGAAACTTTTGTAGACCTTGGAGGTTTTTAGTGTGCATTATCAGTTGCTTACATTGTTTCTCCCAGCAGTCAGTTGAGTCTTTATTCAGAATAGTTTCGAGTGAACTCTCTATGGCCAGTGTTGATCCAGCCGTAGAAGAGGCAGGTTGGAAACAAGTAGGTTTTTGGGGCAATAAAGTTAAGAAGGTGAGGTGGGATGAGGAAGGGAGAGTTAAAGGGAAAAAGTGAATGATTCAACTTCTGTTTTTATCACCGAGTTTCCGGAAAGACTTAGGGCGAAGGACTTGTTCTTGCTATTTGAGGAATTCGGGGAAGTGAATGAAGTGTTTATTCCTAAAAAAAGAGATGTTAGAGGAAAGAGATATGGATTTGTTAGTTTCTTCAGTGTTAAGGATGTCAATAGATTGGTATTAAAGTTGGACAATTTCTTTATCGACTGGAGGATATTGTTTGCTAATATTCCTAGGTTTGCCAAGCAGACAGGAAAGAAGCAAGGATTTCCCTTTGAAGTTGTTTTTCGCAACCGGAAAGATCAAAGGTCTAAAGGCATTGTCGGTCCATCTAAAGAGCTTGAACATATGAGGTTTTCTTCAAGTAGTAGAGGGAGGACTTTTGCGGAGGTAGTTCGTCCTCCTAGCAATGCTTCTAGATGTAAACTTAACCTTGAAGTGGGAAAAGAGGATTTGTTGAAGTTTGAAGGAGCTTATATGGGGAAAGTGCTTTTACTTGGTGCAACTTACAATATGCAAAAAAACTTCAATATTGAAGGTTACTTTGGGGTTAAAGTTACACCTTTGGGAGCCAATCTTTGTCTATTGGAAGAGAACGCTGAGGGTGAAGTGCAAGATCTTTTGGAAGGTGCTAAGGATTGGTTGAACCAATGGTTTTCTGAAATAGTTAAGTGGGAACCTCATATGGTGGATCAATAAAGGTTTACTTGGATAAGATGCTACGAAATCCCTTGTCATGCTTGGTCGGTTGAGTTTTTCTCATTCTTATCGTCTTTGGTTGGAAAGTATGTGTGATGTGCAGATGATGCTTCACATTTTTCCAAACTTGATGTTACCAGTATCATGATAAGAACATATGTAGGAACATTGATAGATGAAATTATTCAGGTTACTATCAATGGAGTTATTTTCAGGATTAGAATGACGGAGGAGACCATGGGGCCATTATCCAAAACGGCGCGTAATAGACCCTATAGTTCTTCTTTGTCAGATACTGAGGAATCATTTGTTAGTGAAAGCCATTATGATAAGAATTCTGAAAATGACTGGAGGAAAGATGTTCAGAATGGGGCTTTGAATACGGATGAGATGTTTATTACGAAGGACCTGGCTCCTTTACATGAAAAGGGAAAGTTTGTTTTTAATGAAGAAAAACAAAAGGTGTCAGGTGAATCACTTATGGAGGATGATGGGGTTTCCAAGGTCAAAGGTAGGTGTATTAAATCTATTGCATCAAAGTCAATGTTTCTGACTTTCCTAGTCAAGAAGGAGGTAGGGAGGGACCCAACAAAGGTGGAAATATGGGTAAACTTATTTTAAGAGACAACACTATTTCCTTTGATGGGCTTCTTAGAGCCCAATTAGCTTTCGGGAAAGGTTACATTGAGGGGGACCCGGGCTGTTTGGGTAAGGAATTGGATAAGGTGGAATCTACACCTAGAGGTAATATGGAGATAAGTGGATGTTGCAGTGAGAGTTTTGATAAGGACTATATTTCTTCATTTTCCAAAGAAGGTGGATATGCTGATGAGTCCTCTCACAATATAGTCAGTAGAGAGGATTTCTCCATTCATAGCAAAGTATCCAGAAAACCAGTTGAAAGGATATTGTTGAAGATTAATGGTCAATATAAGGGTATTAAGAAGAAGGCGGATATTGTTTCTCTTTCTGATGCTTCTCATTGTTTTTCGGTTATGGATACTAAAGTAGTTAAGGGTAATTGCAGATTTTGGTCCGAGGTTAAGTCTAAAGTAACATCTAAGGTTCTTGAGATTGTTCATGCTTTGGGAATCAATGGCGATGGAAAAGCAGGTGACTTATCTAAGTACATTCAAGCTCTCGAAGGTAGAGACAAGGAATGGTTCATTCTGAAGGTGTTTACATTAAATGGTGGAAAATGAATTTGCTATCCTATCATTTAAGAGGATGTGGCAACATTGTCAAGAGGAAGAATTTGTCAGGTTTGATTCAATTAGGTAACATAGATTTTTATTTCATTCAAAAAGCTAAATTAACGGCTATGGATAAGTTTTTAGCTTGTTCCTTATGGGGAGATTCCTTAGTGGAGCGGTCAGCTTCGGATCCAGTGGGGTTCTCTGGTGGATTAGTCTCTTTGTGGAGAAAGAATTATGTAGAGGCTCTTTGTAGCATAAAAGGTGAAGGCTACTTAGGGGTGCTATGTATTTATCAGGGTAAGGAGTTTATACTGGTAAATATATATTCTTCATGTGTTCTTGCTAAGAAGAAGTTGTTGTGGGCTAATTTGGTTCAATTGAAGAGTAGTTATCCTGATGTTGAGTTCATTTTTGGGGAAGATTTTAATATTGTTTCAAATTTGTCGGAGAGGAAAGGCGTTAGTGTTGGTAACATGAGCTATGAAATTTCTGCGTTCGAGAAATTTATTAGTGATTTGGAGTTTGTTGATCTCCTGATGATAGGAGGGCCTTTTACTTGGTATAACAGTTCAGGTTCAGCCTTGAGCAGGTTAGATAGATTCTTGGTTTCAGACAATCTTATCGAGAATTAGTAATTGACTTGTCAATATGTGGGGAAGAGGAATGTATCTGATCACTACCCAATCTGGATAATCTAATGATGTTGATTGGAGACCTAAACCATTCGTTTTTAACAACTCCTGGTTGGATCATCCTGAATTTCCGGGTTTCGTAGAGATGGAATGGGTTTCATATGATATTAACGGCAAAGGAGATTTCATTTTGAAATCTAAATTGAAGCTTTTAAAGACAAGTTTGAAGGAGTGGAATAAAACAATTTTTGGATGGGTTGATTTGAAGATAGAGAAGAGTTTGAGTATTGCCAACGAGTTTGATGAGATTGCTGCTAGGGGGTTAGATGTCAACTCTGGTATTTTGGATAATGACATGAAGCTTTCTAACAAGGAGATGTGGAGTAGTTTAAACTTGAAGAAACATATGCTTCGACTTAAAGCAAGGGCTTTATGGCTGAAGGACGACAATTGTTACTCGAAATATTTCCATAACATCATGAGAGGTAGGAAGAGTAACAACAAGATTTCTTTTGTGTCTTCGGCCGATGGGGTTAAAGAGAAGGTGAGAGAGGTTAAAGAAGAAATTTGTTCTTTTTTTACTGATAACTATTTGGAGAAGAAACTTAATCATTCTTCTAAAGAGGATCTGAACGTGAAGGCTCTTATAGAGTTTGAAAGAGTTAAGCTTGATTCTGATTGTACCGAAGAAGAGATCAGGGAGGCTGTTTGGGCTTGCAACGGAGGAAAAAGCCCAGGTCCTGACGAGTTTAGCTTCAGATTTTTTCAGTGTTGTTGGGAAGTAGTCAAGTTAGATGTTATTAGATTTGTTAAGGATTTCTTCTATCATCCTGTGTTGACAAAAGCTGCTACAACATCCTTTATTGCTTTGGTGCCTAAGGCTAAGAATCCCCAATCTTAGGCTCAATACAGACCAATTTGTTTAGTAAACTGTTTTAAAAAAATCCTTGCTAAGATTCTTGCTGGGGGATTGAAGAGAGTGGTTGGTATTTTGATTTCCTCGGAACAATCTGCATTCGTTCCGGTAGAAGTATTTTTGATTGTGTTTTGTTGGTTAACAAAGTGATGGACTTTGCGAAAAGATCGAAGCGTGATTGCTTAGTTATGAAGATAGACTTCGAAAGAGCTTATGATTGTGTTTCGTGGAGTTTTCTACAGGAAGTTATGTTGAAGATGAACTTTGGTGATAGATGGAGGTCATGGATGAAAGGTTTGATATATTCAGTGGTACGATGTCGGTCAAGGTTAACAGGAGTGTCACTAAGGTTTTTACGGTTTTGAAAGGGTTACATCAAGGAGATCCACTTTCTCCATTTCTTTTCATCCTAGTTATGGAGGTGCTTACTTTAATGGTCAAGAAGGCAGTTGAGCTAGGCCGTTATTCAAGCTTTATAGTTACTGATCTAATGGAGTTCAACTTGGTCCAGTTTGTCGACGATACTTTATTTGTAGGGGCTGCATCTTGGGAGAATCTTTGGTGCTTGAAGGCTATTTTAATAGGATTTGAATTATTGACAAGTCTTAAGATTAATTTCACAAAAAGCAGAATTGGTGGAGTTAACGTTAGTCCTTCGTTTCTGGAAGCGGCAACAGATTTCCTACATTGTGAGGTTCTTAAGTTCCCATTTAAATTTTTGGGCATTTATATTGGTGATAGCCCTAAAATATTTTGCATATGGAAGGAAGTAGTATAATCGATTAAAAGGAGACTCTCGTCCTAGAGGGGTAAATTTATGTCAAGCGGAGGTCGCATCGCTCTTATTAACTCACTCTTAAATTTTGTTCCTTTGTATTCCCTTTCATTTTACAAAGCTCTGAAGTCGATTATTAAGTCGATTCAAAGGATTCAAAGCCAATTCTTAGGGGGGGGGGGGTCGGAGAATAGATATATTCACTAGGTCGATTGGAGGTCGGTTTGTATGACTAAGGAGAATGAGGGTCTTGGCATTAAGGATTTGGAAACCTTCAACAAATCTTTGATAATGAAATGGAAGTGGAGGTGCTTAAAGGACAAGGGAGCTATTTGGTATGATCTTTTGCAACATCGTTATGCTAAAAACGGTTTGAGTTTGTTTATGACGTATAACAAAGGCGAGGGAGGAAATGGGAAAGATTCGATTTGGAGGAGGGATGTATCTCTTTTGTGTTATGATAAACTTACTTATAAATATTCTCTTGTGGATAATTTACGTTGTTCGTTGGGTAACAAAAGAGATTTATCGTTTTGGTTTTGCAAATAGGCAGCTGTTGTTCCTGTGAAGGATTTGTTTCCTAATTTGTTCGGTTTGACAACCACCCCCTATGCATCTATCCATGATACGGGCTCATGGCTTCAAGATGATTGCCATTGGAAACTGATGTTTAATCATCCAATATCTTGTTCTATTTTGGAGCTAGAGGTACAAGGCCTGAAGAATTTGTTGATGCATATTTGGCCAAACAACCTGAGAGTCGATGAGGTGGGATGGCGTTCGAACAGTGCATCCGGTTTTACTGTGGCCAACTATTATGAATTTCTGGTTCATAAAGCTACAATTGTGTCTCTCGAATCGGTCGATATAGTCCCTTTATCGGTTGATGTACAAGACTGCATAACGGTTTTGTGGAGTATAAATATTCCGTCGAAAATCCAGTTTTCCGGATAAAGGGTATTGTATGATAGATTAACTACGAAGAATCGATTAATAAGATGTAATGTGTTACCAGTTGGTGGTTTGGTCTTCCCCCTTTGTGATATCTCAGATGAAGACGTTGATCATTTATTTCTTCGATGCTCCTTCGAACCTTAGGTTTGGACGGGGTTAGCGCAATAGTCAGGTATTGATGTTTTGCCGTCGGAAATGATTACATAAGTTTTTCTTTTATTCAAGTTTGAATCTATGAATGAGTTAAGTAATCTTATCGGTATTGTTTTTTGGGCTGCAACTGTTTGGTCGACGTGATTATGTAGAAATAATGTTTTTTTTTGAAGATGTTTTAATTCTCGTAGTCGACGTGTTGTATTCTATCAAGGTGATTTCTTGGAGATGGCTTTTCAATAAGGTAGTTTCTCCCAAGTGTGGGTTTTTTGAATGGTGCAATGCACCTTTAGATTGTATCAAGAGGTTGTAGTCCCTCTTTGTATTTTTCTGGGATTATAGAACCCCTTGTGCTATCTTTTATTGAATATCATTTCTTATTAAAAAAAATAAGAAAAGTAGAAGAGATGTAACATTTCGTGAATTGTTGTTACGAAATAAAAATAGTTGGAAACAATGCAACTTTTAGTTAAAATATGTTGTTTCATCAAGGGTCGCAACCTTGTGAAACAACAAATACATGGTTTATAAATACCTCATTCCGGAATTCAAAAACCACATTACCAATTGAATATCCTCTTGTAAGAAATTTCAAACACTCTTCTCTACATAATCGAGTTTTCTTCATTCTTTTGCAAATTCGATATAAGAGTAAATTATCTTGGCTATGTTCTGACTTTAAGACAAACAAAAGAGTGCTTGAAATACTTTTAAGGAAAGTGACATCATTCACGATTCAGTCCTGGATCCATTTAACTTTACTGATTTTTCTAACAGTCTTAAAAGTATTCAAATGGCTTCCGACGTTGTAGTTTCAAGCATCAAAGTTATGAACCAAGATATTTTCAATTTGGATCGCTTTGATGGAACCAACTATACCCGATGACAAGATAAGATGACATTCCTACTAACCGCTCTGAAAGTTCATTATGTTCTAAATGTTGACTTACCACCAATTCCTGAACTAACCATGACTCTAATGAACTCAAGAAGGAGCATAAGAAACATAAAGAGGACGAATTGTTATGTCATGGACATATCCTGAATACACTATTTGATCTTCTCTACAGCCTCTATACGGATACTCAATCTGCAACAGAAATATGGAAAGCAATCAAATTTAAATTCAAGGCCGAAGAGGAAGGTACAAATAAGTTTTTAAGTTTTAAATACTTTGATTTTAAATTCATATATTCCAAGCTCATTCTTCCCAAATTGCACGAGTTATAGGTTCTTGTGAATATAATAAATAAAATAGACATTCCTGAGACATTTCAAGTTGGTACAATCATTGCAATATTATCACCTTCATGGAAAGGCTATAGAAAGAAATTATTGCACAGTTCTGAGGACTTCTCTTTAGAGAAAATCCAAAAACATCTATAAATACGTGGTTGAAGCATTAGATGGCACACTATAAATAAGTATTCATCTCTCATTTTCTTGCATTGCATATTTTTGTGAGTGTGAGATTGTTCTTACAAAATCATCATGAATCCCAAATGGTTAAGTTTTTCATCCAACGTCTTCTCTGATTTTTTCACCACCAAACATCAAGAAGTGATATTTTTTCAAATGTTTCCCAACCGATCCCTTGTAATAATTCACATTCTCAATCCAAAATACTTCAAGAATGCAAGTTCTTTAAAACCATCAAAGAACTCAACATGCCCACCTTCCTTTGTATGCCCTCAAAGAGGGGATATCCATCTTTAGTAAATATATTCTTCTAAAATATTCACCTCACTAATGGAATACTTGAAAGTGAAGTAAAAAAAGGCATGGGATAAATCTCTCAATAGAAGAATTTGGAGAAATGCTAGGTATCCCTTATAAAGATATGATCATCAAACCTGGAGACAAAGTAAATAGATACAATTACATTATCATTGCATCCTACATTATGAAGGAACCATCACCATCCATACCTTATCCTTTCATTGCTAAATACATCTACCTTGAGAGTTGTATGATTCAATATGTGATCGGTCTCATACTTTTTCCAAGAAAGAGAATCTTTGGTCTCATAACCCAAGTCGATGTAGAAGCAATATGGTTAATAGAAAACAAAGTCAAATTATATTTGGCACAACAAGTAATTGACTACATGATGGAAAACAAGAGAGAAGAACCATATATTCCATATGGAAATCTAGTCATAAAAATTCTAGAATATACCACATACAACTTTGGAGATGAATAATTCAATGAAGAGACAAGTAAGACAGGAAAATCGGTCTTACCAACAATGAAGTTTTAGATCATAAGTGGAAAGATAGCTGAAAATCCCCCATCAAATGAGAAGAAAAGAAAAGCCAAAAGTCAATAAATACCTATAGAGATAGAAAACTCTGACAACTTCATTCCTCAACTACTAACAATCAAAGACATAATCAAAGTTATAAGTGGGAATATAGATGTAATCAATGATAAGATCGACTTCATAGTCTGACACTTTATGCCAGACCAAACCCAAATACCACAAGAGATATTCTTATATGATGATCTTGATATAAAACAATCTCACATATATGTCTAAGTGCACTAAATTTCTTGCTATTTCATGTTTTCTTCAATTTCATTTCAGTAATTACCATTATTGTACTTTCAATTCTAATTATCTTATTTTTAATAAGTAAGACAATGTTTTTCCATTTCCTAAATGCCTAGTTGCTAATGTGTGCATATTTATTTTTCTACAACGAATCTTTACCCGTCTTTTTTATTTCAACAAAGGGAGAAAAGTATTCTCTTGGGGGAGTATAGTATACTCCCTATTTAACATATGTGTTGTTTCTTTTTACCACCTCCCTTGAGATTAGTGTTGTGTCGCGGCCGACTTAAAAAATTTCGAGCCGCCATCAATTTTTTGAGGAAAGTAAGTGATAAACCCTAAATCTCAAAAATAAAAAAACTAGGTAAGGAGTCGGTTAAGTGGGAGAAAGATGTTAGGCACCTCTCACCTCTATTATACCTAATAATACCCTCTTTAGGTTTTCTAAGGTAGGTTTGTTTGTATCACATCCTTGGTTAAAATTCCAAAATACATTCAAATTAAATAAATAAAAAACTTAATTATATCCCTTATTGTGCTCGTTAGAGTTTTAGAACCTTATGCCTACGTACCCTCAAAATTGAAGGATCAGAGTTCTGTAGTTCGTATTCCCCATATCCTCTAAACTTTAATCCTTTATTTATGCTCTCAGAAATTGGATCTTTATCTCATGCTATATCCCTAAGAATAACTCCTTAAAATGAAACTCTAAACCCTAAAATCAATTCCTTAAGAAATAAAATTCAAAATAAACTCAATCCCCAAAAAATTAACTCCATAAAGTAAAATTCGAAAAAGAAATTAAATTTAATCCCAAAAATATTAGTAATTGTTAATGATCTGACCTGATCAGGAGGAACCTTCCAGTGGTGAGTAGCTACAACGGTGGAGAAATGAGGGGGGGGGGTACCTTCAAGGTACTCCGATGCCAAAGTGAGAAAGAGCTTATAGATTGAGCAAGTACATAAAGTAGTAAAGAATAGAATACCTGAACCTCTAGTGAAAGAGAGTATTTATAATGTGCCCCCATTGTTGGGCCAAGATTCTTCCTATGAGCTGGATCAACTAGGCCCAAGGAAGAACTGCCAAGATTTTCATAGAAGCATATAAGACCTAGCACACGGTCTTACCCTTGGTCAAACTTCCCCATAAGATTAGGAGATAATGACGAAGACAGTTGATGGAGTGGAGCACGTGGGAGAGACGCTCTCCCCATACTCTCAGGTAGTAGGCCTTGGGCCTGTGCCCGACGGACTGGGTTGTGCCTGACATGTATTGCGTTCTTCCCAGTCTAGAATAGGAGCCTCCAAGTTGAAACTCTGGTGCAAAGTGATAACTTAAGGATAGGCATTGTCGGGAAAGCAGTTTGATAATTCTGAGAATGATTGGTGGATGTCGGGGATGACACTTGCTCGCGACCACTTGAGGCTGTTTGAGATGGTGGCGTTCAAGTCTTCCCTTGGCGTTTTAGGCCATCAGGGATGACTGTATGCTCGAGGTTAGTCGTGGTTGTGATTTTACTATGGAGGGCACATGAGGTTTCCTTGGTGTCGCTCCCGGGATTTTGATCCTAGTACAGACGCAAAAGTGGCACGGAAAAGGAAGAGTCGTCAGCCAAGCATTTTTATGCCGAAGGAAGAGTAATGCTGCACAAACCCGGAAAAAAAAAGAAAGTGGGGTCTCACGAACCAAAGAGAAAGGGTAAGGGAGTCGGTTACAAACTGGGAAGGCATTAACACCCCAGATCGTCCATCGTAGTCGACGGGATCCACATTTGCTAGCACTATTTTAAAGGGTAAGGGCATCTTCTACTACTACAAATGCTATTGGAAAGGACTGGAAATAAATAAGGAAGAATGAGATGAAAAGATAAAGAGATGAAATGATAGGAAGAACGAGGAAAGAGACTGAAGGATTATGTTCGCCAAACGTCATCGCTTGTACCTACACATTCCCTTTGTGCCATGAGAAAGTCAGAACGCCGTAGTTTGACTCACTAAGACTGACACAACTTTCTTGTGTTTTTTAGAATGGAATTGCTTATGTCTTAGCTCAAGTGTTGCAGGATCGTGTGAAATGAATGCGTTTACCGTCTTGTAAATGACAAGACGAAGCAAGTTCTTTCGTTTATAGTGAGGGAGATGAGAAGATAATTCCCGTAGGAAAGATGCTTATTGTTTGTTGAAGTTTTTTAGAAGTTTTTTATTTGAAAGTTTGCATAGGAGAGTGTATTCAAGTATCATTCATTGGAGTGTGTACTTTTTACATCACTCCAAGATAGAATGAAGAAGAAGCACACCTAAGTATGTAGAAGATCCCCAAGCTTAGTTCCAAGGATTGAGGCTCAAGCACACTAGCTTACTTTATTTATTAAGTGTTTTTGTTGTTTTTGATGAAGAAGTGTTTTTTAGATTATTTGTGAAACAACGTCATGTTGAAGACTTGTGCATCATGCTAGACAAGCTTACATTATACCAAGATAGGATATATGCTAGTTCCCCATGGAATAAGGCTATGGCACAAGAAGTCATTTCAACCTTTATTAGGTGTTTATTAGCTTTTGTTTTGAGATGAGAAAGAGAAAGACTCAAAAGAGACTAAAAAAGTAAAAAGTCTAAGGGAAACTAAAAATCATAAGAGTTGTCATACTTGGATGTCCTAAGGTTAGTGAGTCATGATAACTCTATCCTAAGAGAAAGGAGAAGGAGAGAATAAAAAGAAGAAGAAGAGAAGAAAGCAACTTACTTCCAAGATGGAAGTTAAGTTGTTTCTAAGAGGGATGAGAGAAGACTGTACAAGAAAAGCATATTAAATTCTTAATCAAACACAAATTGAAATATTAAAAAATGAGGGAATAAGTTAGAATGTGGATGCACATCCACACTCTTATGACTTACCATAGCTCCTGAAAAGTTAGCAAATGAAACACAATTGCAAATAAGAAGTAAGAGACAGGCCAAAAAAGGAAAGAAAGCAGATGAAAGGGATCCTATGGTATAAGAACCCTACAAGTCATAACCTAACAAAAACACTCTAAGAAGCTTAAGGTATCTCATGGAATCCAAAATAGGTCAAAGAAGTACCAAAGAAAGAAACAAGTTCGCAAAAGGCAAAACTTAAGAAGTATTAATGCATATGATGCATACCATGAATGAAAGCATGTATGAATCAACAAAGTCAGAATGTGATGACCTACAAAGATGCCTAAGATGATATGATATGAACATAAAAAGATGCATGAGTTAGTTCATGAGGAGATGAGATGAAGAAAAGAAAACAAGTTCATGTTCACATAAGAAGAAAAAAACAAGTTAATATCACAAGTCAAAGATGAACAAGGGATATGAATGGATGAAAGTAAGTAGCACATGACCAATATGACATTATAATAATACAAGTATGATCATACAAAATGTACATACTGAAGGTGTCAAGACAATTCAAACATGTAAGCAAAGGATGGACACATAAGAAGTGAATGTCATATACTTGAGATGTAAGGCACAAATGGAAGATGACATACCAAAATGAATGCATATGATCATGAAGTCAGTAGCATACATAGTATGAAATGCACATGATATGGAAGGATGAGCAAACTTGATGCATACAATTAAAATGTGAAGATAAGAAGAGAAGAAATGATAAGTTAGGTCAAAGTTCACATGAAGATTCATAAACACAAATAAAAAACAAACACAAGTCAATATGACCTATAATGTGAAAGAGATGACCTATAACTGTCTAAACATGTCCTATAATATCACACAAGAAACCTCAAGCAATGGCACAAGTGCCTCCTAATGGATTAGGGTTAAGAAGAAAGAAAAAGTTCCACAAAAGATGACTTCAAACATAAGCTATCAAACAAATGCCAAACCACATTCAAAAATTATAAAAATACAACTCAAGTGATCCAAGTCAGAGACAAATCACATGTCAAAAGATCATACAAATATCCAAAAGCAAACTAGCCAAATCAATACCTCAAAGTCACATAAAGTCAAAGAAGGAACAATGCACAAAATGAAGATCAAAATACAATATGAAATTATTTTAAAAATGTATGAAAAAATGGTTTTAGACACTTCAATATGTGAATGAAATAATTCAAAACGATTGGATGCCAAATGTTTCATGAGCTATGCAAAATAATTCCATAAAGTTCAACTATCAAAGGAAGAAACAATTTCAAAAGAAAATATGAAAAATATGATGAAAAATTAATAAATTCAGAAAAAAAAAATCAAAAAAAATTTAAATGTTTAAAGATGCATCATGAATATTTTGGTAATTTTTGGATGTATGCAAACAATTTTAGAAATTAAAAATGAGAAACTATGCAAAAATAAAATAAAATGTGAAAACAAAGGGCATGGGGTGCAGCAATAGCAACATCCACGTTCAAAACGCACAATGGGCTTAGCAAAGGGGTGTCAGTAGCAAGTCAAGGCCTGGTCCAACAACGCAGGTCAACATAAGTCTATGGTATGGTCAGTCAACAATATTAACTATCATTTGATCCATAAGATGAATCCAATGCACAAAAATAAGTCAAAGCGCGCAAGGTACACAAGATGAGAGGCCAAGATTTAATACGCATGCTAACAAACATAGGGAAACACACACAAAGCATATATGAATTTAAATTTATAAAAGCAAATCACGTGACTTTCACCCCATTCATTAATGCGTTGGCAACATAATAGCCATCAGATCAAGAACATGGATGGCACAAATTTCATCTTCCTCCTCACAATCTCCAGCCACCTGAAAACATACCAGACGCCGAAGCCCTAGCTCCGATCATCCTCTCCGAAAACACCAAACCAAAAAAATCTCCAGAAATCAAAATAATCACCACAATCATACTCTAAATCACATGCTGATTCCAAATATCAACTTAATTCATCAGATCATGCGCACATAATGCAAATCAAAGCAATAAAGTTTGAACTAAAAAATTCAGATCCAAAATTAAGACATGATACACGTCCAATTCATATAAAAACTACATCAACATTACCAGCACAACATCCATATCACAATGCATATAAAAAACAAGAATAGGAGAGTGAATTTGGATTCACCTGAAACTTGAAGCAAGCAAAAATACTCCTATAAATCTAATAGGAAGGTGTAGATCCACTCCTTTTGATGTCTAATTGCAAAATAAATGCAATTAGAGCCTTGAATCAAGCTAGATCTAGAGATCTAAAGTTGAAACTTCCAAAACTGAACCTATTGAAATCCTCTGTATGAGCTTCAAACAATGGAGGATTCTTGTTCTTTGAATCTTGTGGAACAAGAATGTGCAAAGAGATTTCATAAAAACCCTAGGATGAATGAGTTTCGAAGAAGAGAAGCTTTGGAGTGAAAATTTGAAATCTGAAGAATGAGGGAACTCTAGCCCTAACCACATGAGTTAATAAATGGATGTCATTGGGCCTGACTAGGGTTATGAATCCAATTGAACCATGGTTAATGAGTTATAAATCAATTTGCAAAATTGCAATTCCAAGTGTGTATGGTGATTGGCATGTGCATGTGACTGATTGTGGTCATGAAACCCTTGCCTTTTGTGTGCTGATCATAATGGAATTGAATTTGAGCATTGAGAGTGCATGATTTTTGTGTTTTGATAGATTTTGCATTTTTGCAACTTGTAAAATAAGTGAGGAATATGTCATGAAACCAAATGACTCAAAATCCAAATGTAATACCCCGTAATTTATTTAATACTCTGAATAATATTATTTGATATTAACACTGTTCCGGATTACTCTAAGAGATTTTTAACCGAAATAATTAGAGTAATCAGCGAAATTTTATTTTATTAACTAATATTAGCTGACTCAGAGGTTTTATAAAATTTTGGATTAAGAGACATTTTTGGATACTCTCTATTTGGACTCGTCGATAGGAAACATATGTTTTTCCTTTTAAGACCTAAATTCTTCTTTCTTTTGTTTTTCTAAAAATAGAAATAGAGAATGAAGAAGAAGATAAAATCTTGAAGAAGAAGAAGAGAGTTCTTGATATTGTAGCTTCAACCATCCATTCATCACTCAATCTTCCTCAATCTTCTTGGTAGAGGTGGGTTCATAGTTATAACTTTTATTTTAAGAGTTTTGGTTGAGTTTTAGAAGTTATGAACTTTTAGGGTTTTTATGGAAAAATCTTAGAATCGGTAGATTAATCAGTCATGAGTTGTTGGAAATGCTTGTGTATGTTGTCTTTAGGTATAGGAACATAATTATGGCTTGTTTGGGATGTTTAGTGATGTTTGGAATTGATTTGGTAAGTTCTTAGTTGATAAAAACATGTATTTGCTGCATTCTGATTTCGGTTAACCAATTAACCTGGGGCGTTAACCGGTTAATGCTGTTGCATTTTGGATTTTGTATTCTGTTTTGGTTCTGGTTAACCGGTTAACGCTGTAGCTCTTGGGAATTTTTTTTTATTTCCAACTTTGAAAATCCATAACTTTTTACTCGATTATCCGATTTAAGTGTTCTTTATACTGTTTGAAAGCTAAAATTATGTACCTTCACATGATGTCGGCGAATATTATTTTTACCCGACTTTTTGAAAATATCATAAAATGTTAAGTTAGGGAAATGTGAACTAAGGTAATAAAAAGGTAAAATTTGTGAGGTAGCTAGGTTACCCTAGGTTGTTACGGAATTGTTTTAGAAACATGACAATACTTAGGCGTCGATACTCGAAGGGTATATTTGGGCTAGGTAGTTGTGATAAGTTGGAAGTTTGTTTCCTTTGCCATAAAATCCTAATTTAATTATATCTGCCTCGTGTCGAGGTCCCACGAGGCGGAACGGACGAGGAGATATAATTAATCTGTGGATTCGAATCCCTTAATGGATGACCGTGACCTGTGCTTGTCCTGGTATGGCTGGGCGGGGAAAGTATCCATTAGGATAAGTAACGAGTGACCTGTGTCGAGATCTCCGTGTGTGGGATGGCCGGGGAAAGTTACTTTGTGGCAAGGTACCGTGACCCGTGTTGTAGTGTCCTTGTGTGGCTGGGTAGGGAAAGTACCCTGGGTAGATAATGAGTGACCCGTGATCGTCCTTGTGTGGCTGGGCGGGGAAAGTTATTTATACGATGAGGATTGAGTGACCTGTGCGTATCTGCTACGACTATGGCTGGGCAGGGAAAGATTCCTCTAGGCACCTTGTGTGAGCTCCATTTTGGTTACTTTGATGTCTTTAGTTTTATGTGAACTCGAAGTCTAGGTTTTCCCCGACTTGAGTTGTGTCTAGTTTCGAACCTTTAGAGCCGAGAGAACTCTAAGATAGGGAACTCACTGAGATGTTTTATCCCACCCCATGTTGATTTTGTTATTTAAGGTACTTCAGGTTCCGCAAAGGGTAAAGATAAGGCGACTTGATTATCTTTGCTTGTTTGATGGTTTCTTTCACTATGGACTTTTGATATCTTCAGATCTAGTTCTTAGAATTTTTATTTTGTGAACATCTTGTATTATTTATAGCCTTTTGTATTAGTACCTTATGTTGTAGTGGCTATATTTATGCAATGTGTTACTAAGAACTTATTCTATTTCAATACCAAACTTAATTATATATATGAAAAATATGCTTTGATGTATGTCTTTTATATATGGGTATTACACCAAATGTGTGCCAAATGAGGTTTATATGAGTATTGTGATCTGGCTTTGGCAATTAGAAGCATGTACAAGTCATTTTGAGGCTTTTTGCAAAAGGTGGAAAATTGGAGTGCATGAAAAACCCTAAAAACCAACTTGGAGTCTTTGATCATAACTTTTGAACCAAGAATGATATGGATATGATATAGTACTTTTTGGAAATGGAAAATGATTATATTCAACTTTCATGTTTGAGAAAATTCTATTTGAAGCATTTTTGATGATGAAAAGTCAAGTTGAATGTGAGGTATAAAGCTTCCAAAAATAGAAACTTTTAATTACAAGTCATTTCCATTTTTAGTAACTTTTTGCCATAAGCTTTGATTCTTGATGAATGATGATATTCTTGACATTTATTGACCAAATAAAGGTTCATGAACTTGAGGAGCATGATTTTGACCTTAAAAATCAATGGTTGACTTTTCCTCTCCACTATTGACTTTTGCTTAGTTCACAAGTAACAAATCCACTAAAAACCCTCCATAAGGAACCAATGGATAAACCTTCATCCATGAAAACTTGTTAACATATAGAAATCCATGAGAACAAGTTGGAACCAAAATATTGAGGATTGTTTGCTTTGACATAAAACCTTAGTTTGGACCATTTGTGTAAGAAATGAGGCCATGAGCCAACTTCTTGATCAATTCACTTCTTGAAAAGACTTGAGGGATCATTTGAGATTGTGTGGCATATGAGAAACCCTTAAGGCTTGTTGTGAGACACTTGGATCTTATCCTTTGGCTTTAAATGATCACAACGTTTCAAATCAACTGATCACATGCCTTATACTTCAACCAATGAATGTGTGTTCCATCTTTCTATGATATGAATGCAATGCAATGTATGGAAATAATATGCTAAATGCCATGAAAACGAGAGAGAAAAGTTTGGGGTGTTACACTTGGAGTTTCAGGTATGTCGAGGAAGGGGCGTGTCCGACGTTTTGAAGAGCGTATTTTTGTGGCTTTTAGAGATCCAAAGGATGACATGTCTGTCCCTTCATTTATTGTCATTGTAGCATTTAATGCTAGCTTTTTCGTGTGACGGTGCATTAAATGCCTATTATTTCTTAGGAGAATATAGGCAGATAAGGCAATGATGGATTAGGATTGTTTCCCCGTGTGACGCCTAGGGGAATCTAGGCAGCTTAGGTAATGAAGTTCTACCTTACCGGAAGACGCTCTTCCTCCGTCACAATAGCCGCAACATTTCCTCGCCGTTGAACATGTCATGTAAGATTCTTCTCTTTTATCTATATAGTATATTTTATTTAATTTCTTCGTGGTAGTTTTCCACTAGAGCAGCCAAGGAGGCCCATCCTCGGCGTGCTCATATGAACACTTTACATGAATCTGGAGGGCGTCGTATCAATTTCTCAATGAAAATTCCTTAAAACTATCGAGGAGGACCCTCCTCGGGTGCCATTTAAAGAATTACTGATGAATGTCCCAGGCATCACATGAATTTTCGATGAATGTCCCGAGCATTCTCATGAATCTTTAATGAATGTCCCGGGCATTCTCATGAATTTTTGATGAACGTCCCGGGCATTCTCATGAACCTTTGATGAATGTGTCGAGCACCCTATGGTTTTCAGATGAATCTGTCAGGTGTAACACCCAAATTAATTCCCCATAAACTTTCAATTTAAAAATCAGAGTAACAAAATTAAAATTGGAATTCAAGTGTTACATTGCTTTCAAAACATAGCTCAAACGATACGTAACATAAAAATTATTCATGCAGCAGAAATTCCAAAGAAAATAAACATAGCATTTCAACAATAACTTATTCTTTTGTTTAAAAACATTAAAAAACATTCAACATCATTCCCAACTCCCCAAAGTTATGTATCATAACCGACTCTTCTAATGTGAAGTGCACCAACTTCACCAACAACGGACTCTATTACTCTTGATCACATGCACGTTACCCACGTAGAGGTAACATTCAAACAAAAGGGTTGAGATACTTACACCAACAAAAGAGGAAAATAGTACAAATAAGAGATAAGCATCATCTATTACTCACCACTTCAACCAATCAATAGAGCAATCATTCACACCAACACACACATTGACATTATGCAAAACCATCAACTATTTCATGCAAATGAGACTCCACCAGACTCAATGCATGTGATACCATTTAACGATCCCTGCTTCATGATCCAATTCCTGTCGGAACTCTCGACCCCTATTTTATAGTCCAATCTGATCCCTATTTCATGATCACACCACGACCCCTGTTTCATGGTCATGTACGATCCTTACTTCATGATTGCACTAGCAACGATTCCCTTAAGGAATTCAGATGGACATTGTTACCCTACCTTGGTACACCATCCCCCAACTATGCACATGCCATGCACCATCAATGACAATATGCAATATCAACAATAACAATAACCTCATGCAACAACATCAACAACAACATCTAACAACATCAACAACAATGTGCAACAACATCAACAACAACATATAATAACATCAACAACAACATTAACAACAACATTTAACAATATAAAAAACAACGAGAAACAACATATAACAACATCAAAAACCCATATAAGTTCTAATATATGTTGAGAATAACTTACTTATTATGCAAGAATAGAAGTTATAATATATGTAAGAATAGAAGTTCTAATATATGTTGAGAATAACTTACTTAATTGTGCATTGTAGAAGTTCTTAAAAAGGAAGTTATTAAAAAGAAGGCTTGTTTGAATAGAAGAAGACTTGCGTTATCATACAGAAGTTATATATGTTAAAGAGAATCTCTCATTAAATACATCATTAAAAGCTGCATACCAAGAATTGATTTACTCTGATTCATGTCTAGAAGATGGTGATTCTTTCATTAAAGCTTAATTAAAGAAAATCTGAATTAATACTGGGAACAATTATCTCTTGTTATGGAAGGATTTTATGGTATTAACTAATATCCAAAATTACCTCAAGATGTCCCCAACGGCTATATCATTCACGCATTATATAAAGGAAACAAATTGAAGATTTGAAGCTCTGGCTCTCACAACATATCTCATACTTCTTCATATTACGCTATCTATTTTTGTAACAAATCACTTTGTGATAATAGCTTATTAGAAGCAATTTAGTTACTTTTCTTTATCATTGTGTAAGATAAGTAAATTTCCTTGAGTGACTAGGTTCAATCAGTAGACTCAAGAGGACATTGACTGTAGGTCATTGTGTGTATTCATATTTTAAATAGTGGATTAAGACCTCGTTGATAGAGGCAAAATCACCTTGGCGGATGGACTGGATGTAGTTTGAGTTCAAACGAACCAGGATAAATTAAAGTGTCTCTTAAGTCATTTTTATTAGTATTGAAAACCCAATTCCAACCCCCATTCCTTGTGTTTTACTTCCCTTCAATTGGCATCAGAGCTCTAGGTTCTGAGATATACACTTAACCATGTCAGTAAAAGATCCAGAAGTTAAAACACAATGGAAGACGCTGGCAACAACAACAATGACTACCAAAATGACAAGATCAATGCAAAACCTCCAGTGCTCAATGGCAAAAAATTTGATTACTAGAAGGATGTTCTGGAAAGTTTCTTTCTGGCTCTGGATGGAGATCTTTGAGATATGGTGACAGATGGATACATTCATCCTGTTGGAGCAAATGGTCAGAAGATTGAAACAAAGAACATGACAACTCAACAGAAGAAGGAATTCAGAAATCATCACAAAGCTAGAACCATACTTCTGAGTGCTATTTCATATACAGAATATGAGAAGATCACAAAGAGAGATTCAACCAAACATATGTTTGACTCCCTGAGGATGACACATGAAGGCAACACTCAAGTCAAGGATAAATTAAAGTGTCTCTTAAGTCATTTTTATTAGTATTGAAAACCCAATTCCAACCCCCCTTCCTTGTGTTTTACGTCCCTTCAATTGGCATCAGAGCTTTAGGTTCTGAGATATACACTTAACCGTGTCAGTAAAAGATCCAGAAGTTAAAACACAATGGTAGATGCTGACAACAACAATAATGACTACCAAAATGACAAGATCAATGCAAAACCTTCAGTGTTCAATGGTGACAACTTTGATTACTGGAAGGATGCTCTGGAAAGTTTCTTTCTGGCTCTGGATGGAGATCTTTGGGATATGGTGACAGATGGATACATTCATCCTGTTGGAGCAGATTGTGAGAATATTGAAACAAAGAACATGACAGCTCAACAGAAGAAGGAATTCAGAAATCATCACAAAGCTAGAACCATACTTCTGAGTGCTATTTCATACACAAAATATGAGAAGATCACAAACAGAGATTCAGCCAAACATATGTTTGACTCCCTGAGGATCACACATGAAGGCAACACTCAAGTCAAGGAGATAAAAGCTTTGGCTCTCATCCAGAAGTATGAAGCATTTAAGATGGAAGAAGATGAAACAATTGAGAATATGTTCTCAAGGTTTCAAATTCTGGTTGCTGGACTGAAAGTTCTAGACAAAGGCTAATCAACAACAGAGCATGTGAAGAAGATTATCAGAAGCTTGCCAAAGGCTTGGAGACCCATGGTCACTGCTTTGAAGCTATCAAAAAATATGAAAGAAATATATTTAGAAGAACTGATCAGCTCCTTGAGAAGTCATGAGATAGAACTAGAAGAATATGAACCCCAGAAGAAAGGTAAGTTTGTTGCTCTTAAATCTAACAAATCTGATTCTAAAGCATTGCAGGAAGAAGAAGAAGAAAGTTCTGGAGGCTCATCAGAAGAAGATGAATTATCTCTTCTATCCAGAAGAGTTCAACAACTCTGGAAGCATCATCAGAAGAAGTTCAGAAATACCATAAGATCAAGCAATCACTCTGAAGCATCCTCTGGTCACAAGAAACCCAGGAGCAAAGATGTAGTGTGCTACGAATGCAAAGAACCTGGACACTACAAGAGTGGATGTCCAAAACTCCAGAAAGAGAAACCCAGAAAGAAATTCAATAGAGAAAAGAAAAAGAGTCTAATGGCAACATGGGATGATCAGAATCATCTGAAGCTGATTCAGACTCAGAAGATGAACATGCAAACATTGCATTAATGGAAAAAATACCAGAAGATGTTCAAGTATCAGAATCAGAGTCAGATTCTGACATAGAAGAGGTATTCTCTAAATTTTCTAGATCTCAATTAGAAGATAGCCTCTCAGAAATTCTTGAAAAATATCAGAAGCTTCAATTTAAATACAAAGACATGAAACAAAGTCTAGTATCTGAATTAGAAGAAGTTAAAAAACTTAAGTCAGAAAAATATGAGCTAAAAGAAAATATTTTTGAATGTAAGAACTCTTTTGAAAAACTTAAAGCTTAGAAGGAATCTGAATCAGAAGTTCTACTTAGTTCTGATAGTATCATAAAGCAATATGATTATAGTTTTCAAAAATTTCTAGCTAAAAACATAGACAGAAGCAAAATTGCCTCTATGATCTATGGAGTTAGCAGAAATGGTAAAAGAGGTATAGGGTATGTGAAAACTAAAGGAGAGGAAACTCTGAAGTCTAAAAAGGTTCATGACATGGTCATAAAAGTTAATACTCCTTTAAGCTCTCATTTTACTTATGGTCATAATCATGATCTAATATACACTAGTGAGTCATCTTGTTCTACAAGTTCTGATATGAAACGTAAGATCAATCAGAAGTTTGTAAAAACTAACAACAAGGACCCAAAACGATATGGGTACCCAAAGATAAAATTGTCTATGTTGCAGATGTCTTTAACAACCAAACTGAAACACCAATCTTGGTACCTGGACTCTGCATGCTCACGACACATGATGGGAAGAAAGCATATGTTCCAAAATCTTGAGCTGAAAGCTGAAGGCTATGTAGGTTTTGGAGGCAACGAAAAAGGAAAAATTATTGGCTCTAGAACTGTTGGTAATGACACCCTTCCCTCTATCTCTAATGTTCTATTAGTAGAAGGATTAATGCATAATATATTATCCATAAGTCAATTAAGTGATAATGGCTATGACATAATCTTTAATCAAAAGTTCTGTAAAGCTGTTAGTCAGAAAGATGGAACAATCCACTTTAGTGGAAAGAGAAAGAACAACATATATAAAATAAAACTTTCTGAATTGAAAAGTCAGAATGTAAAATGTCTAATGTTCGTGGAAACTGAGCAATGGGTCTGGCACAGAAGATTGAGACATGTTAATATGAGAAGATTATCTCAAATTAACAAACTCAATCTGGTCAGAGGACTTCCAAATTTGAAGTTCAAATCAGAAGCTCTGTGTGAAGCATGTCAGAAAGGCAAATTTTCAAAACCTGCTTTTAAATCTAAACATGTTGTATCTTCCTCTAGACCATTAGAACTTCTGCACATTGACTTGTTTTGACCAGTGAAAACTGCTTCAGTCAGTGGCAAGAAGTATGTATTAGTGATCGTAGATGACTATAGCAGATGGACATGGGTAAAGTACCTTAGACACAAGGATGAGTCAATTGTTGTATTTTCCAACTTCTGCAAACAAGTTCAAAATGAAAAAGAGTTTAGAATTGTTAAATTCAGAAGTGATCATGGTGGAGAATTTGAAAACAAAAAATTGGAATCTTTTTTTAATGAAAATGGCATTTCTCACAATTTCTCTTGCCCTAGAACTCCACAACAAAATGGAGTTGTAGAACGTAAGAACAGAACATTGCAAGAGATGGCCAAAACCATGATCAATGAGACTAACATGGCTAAACATTTTTGGGCCTAAGCAGTAAATACATCATGCTACATTCAAAATAGAATATCTATAAGACCTATTCTGGAAAAGACTCCTTATGAATTGTGGAAGAACAGAAAGCCCAATATTTCATATTTTCATCCCTTTGGATGCACTTGCTTTATTCTGAATACTAATGATCCTCTGAATAAGTTTGATTCTAAGGCACAAAAGTGTTATATGTTAGGATACTATGAACGTTCAAAAGGTTACAGAGTATACAATACAAAAACACGAATTGTCATAGAATCTATCTATGTCAGATTTGATGATAAGCTTGGTTCTGAAAAACCAAAGTAGAATGAATCTCTTGCAGATATAGAAGTTGAAATCACTACAGACAGAACATCTGAAGATCAACCATCTACAGAACAAGACAAGACAATCACTCCAACAAGTTCTAAAGAACCCACTCAGAAGAAACAATCCAGAAGCTCGTTGAATCATCCAGAAGATAAAATATTGGGAAAGAAGGATGATCCAATCAAAACAAGGTCATCATTCAGAAATTCTGAAGAATCTCTAATTGGACTAGTCTCTCTTATTGAACCAACTTCTGTAGAAGAAGCACTCTCAGAAAATGATTGGATACTTGCAATGCAATATGAACTCAATCAATTCACCAAAAATGATGCGTGGGACTTAATGCCTAGACCCAGAGGATTCAACATCATTGGCACCAAGTGGGTATTCAGAAACAAGCTAAATAAACAAGGAGAAATTGTCAGAAACAAGGCACGATTTGTTGCACAAGGTTATAGTCAACAAGAAGGAATAGACTATACAGAAGCTTATGCACCATTCGCCAGATGATATTATATTTGGTTCTACTAAAAGTGCTATGGGAAAGGAATTTGTTGAGTCTATGCAGGCAGAATTTGAGATGAGCATGATGGGAGAACTAAAGTTCTTTTTGGGAATCCAAATCAATCAAACATTAGAAGGAACATATATCCATCAAAGCAAATATGTCAAAGAACTTCTGAAGAAATTTGACCTATCAGAAAGTAATATCTCTAAGACTCCTATGCATCCCACGTGTATTCTGGAGAAGGAAGAGGTAAGTAAGAAAGTAGATCAGAAGATCTACAGAGGTATGATTGGATCTCTCTTCTATCTAATTGCATCTAGACCAGATATTCTATACAGTGTATGTTTATGTTCCAGATTCCAATCAGATCCTAGAGAAACTAACTTAACAGTAGTTAAGAGAATCTTTAGATATCTTAAAGGCACTACTAATCTTGGTCTATGCTACATAAGATCCAAAGATTACAAGCTTGTAGGTTATTGTGATGCTGATTTTACTAGAGATAGAACAGAAAGAAAAAGTACTTCTGGAAGTTGTCAATTTTTGGGAGACTATCTAATTTCTTGGTCTAGCAAAAGGCAGTCAACCATAGCATTATCAACTGTAGAAGCTGAATACATTGTAGCAGCTGGATGCAGTACTCAGATGCTCTGGATGAAAAGTCAGCTTGAGGACTTTAATATTTATGAGAGTAACATTCCCATCCTCTGTGATAATACTTCTGCTATTTGTCTCTCTAACAATCCAATTTTACTCTCTAGAGCTAAAGACATAGAAGTTAAACATCATTTCATTAGGGACTATACTCAGAAGGGAATCTTATTTCTAAAATTCATATATACAAACCACCAATGGGATGGTATTTTTACAAAACCCCTTGCTGAAGATAAATTTAATTTCATTCTAACCAATCTTAGTATGGAATTATGTCCAGAATGAAAATATTTTAATTATATGTTTTTATCTCTCAGAAGTTCTGAAATTTGAACTGTTTGTTTTATTCATTCAGAAGTTAGTTTAATGATCTGACTGTTTATCTCTGAGAACTTCTGTTTCAAAAGAATAACATGCATATTCTGACATCAATACGTGTCACTTAACCTCTGAGGACCCCTAGAAGAATCAGAATACGTGTTCAAACTCTGAAGCAGGACAGAACATGCAATCAGACAACTGTCCTCTACCGAAGGACACGCGTTCAAATTCTGCGAAACTGAAAAGGCTGAATTGACAAAATAGAGGAGCAAATCTATTTGGTAACTGTTTCAAGATCTCTACGCCTTCCCCTTTTGTCATCTCTCATTTATTACTTTCCAATCATGATGTTTTCAGCAATTATTATTTCCACTAATTATATTTTATTATTAAATGCATTTTTTTCTATTTAAACTCAATTTCACCTTCACTTTTCACTTTTACCTTTCAAGTTTTTACTCTCTCTCGTTTTCACCCTCATCTTTACTCCCTTCTCTGATTATTTTTAAGAAAACCCCTAAACCACTCATCTTAGTAACAATGGCTTCATCTTCTCAACCACCAAAGGATCCATCATCAGAACTGCTACACATTTCTCTAGTCAAAACTCTTCTCACCTCTACTAATAAGCTTGAAGTTTTGTGTGAGTTGTTCGTAGATTTTGAAAGCTTGAAAGAGAATGGTTTTGATCTTCATCCTGTCGTTAAAGCTCAAGGTTGGGAAAATTACTTTGATCGTCTCATGCGACCGGTTTTCCCCAAGCTTGTTAAAAGAATTCTGGGTATTTGCAAGTGCTTCAAATTCCCATGTTACCTCTTACGTTCTGGGGAAGAGGATTATCATCACATAAGATCACATTGAAAGGCATATTAAATCTGATGGAAATGGAATTAAGTGCAATGAAATGGATAAACTCTCAGACACAAAATTGGTGGCTAAAGAAATCTTCACCCATGGACAACCTTCAAACTAAATCAAAGATCTGAAGGATCATCTGAGGATTTGGGCTAAGATTATTCTGGGAAGCATATGTCACAGGAAAGCAACAAACTCTCCTGATTACATTAACATGGATCATCAGTTTCTTCTTTATTTCATATCCAAGAAGAAGAAAGTCAACCTAGCACATTCTCTATTTAATCATCTCAAAAACAATGTAAAGGAAACTAGAGAGGGAGAAAAGACTAAGAGGGATTGGATACCTCTAGAAAGACTAATTTATGATATTCTGACTGAAAATAAACTTGTGGATCATCTGGATGAGGCACATCAGATTGAATTGATGGAGAAAGACGTTGGGAAACCTCTAAATGCAAAGAACCTCAAAAAGATGAAGTTCATTGATTCTATCAAAAAGGACCCAACTCTTCATTCCAGAGAAGTCATCACAACAAGGAAGATTCCTCTACAGAACTTCCCCATGTTCTCTTCTGACACACCTCCATAGGTTGTTGTCAGATATTTGGAATCATGCAAGTTGGATGGGGTGGGCCCAATGTTCAACCCAAAAGAACTCAGAAAACCAGCTCTAGAAGTTGTCTTAAAGAAGAACAAGAAGAGGAAAGCTGGTGAAGGAACTTCTCAGAAGGCTGCTAAAACAATAAAAAAGAAAGGTAACACTTCATCCTCTCAATCTGATTTCATTTCTGTTGTAGAAGCAGTAAAAGTGGTCATGTCTGAACCCACTCCTTCTGAACTTATTCCTTCTGAACCCATCCCTTATTCTGAACCCATCTTTGCTTCTGAACAAAATCCTTCTGTGATACCCACAACTACTGCCATACCCTCTATCATACCACCACTCAATCAACCAGAAAATGAACCTAATCAACCACAAACTCTATATGATTTTGACATTCCCATAGATCCAACACCACCCTCTGATCTGAACACATCCAACTTTGTTGAAAACCATACAGAACTTCAAAATTTTCTTTCTGACATTGACGCCTGTAGCTCCCTGGATTTCCATCCTGGTACAAACGTGAAAGTGGCGCGGAAAGAGGTAGAGTCGCCATCCAGACATTTTTATCCTGAAAGAACGGGAATGGTAATGCTGCAAAAACCAGAGAAAAGAAAAGAAAGGACACAGGTCCTGCGAACTAAAGAGACTGGGTTCGGGAGTCAGTTACAACCTGGGAAGGTATTAGCACCCTAGATCGTCCGTCGTACCCGACGGGATCCACACTTGCAAAGGAACCGTTTCAAAGGGTGAAGGAATGAAAGCTGCTGGAAAACTGAAACTGAAACTGGATAAGAAAAGAAAAGAAAGGGGGGAAAATGTAGGGAAAATAAAAATGTGTGCTCGAACGGGCCCTACCCCGCTGCCTACGTACCTCATCTGAATAATGAGGATCAGAGTCTCCGTAGTTCCCCTAACTAGGGGTGGAACAAATTTCTTGTGTTTTAAAAGCTTGAAATGCTTATGTCATTTCTCAGGTGTTGCAGGCTCAGACGACGAGTGCATTACCGTCTTGCAAAATGACAAGTAGGAGCAAGTTCGCACGACGAGAGTGAGTGAGATGAGAAGAAAAGTCCCGAAAGAGATACGTTTATTGTTTGTCCAGTGTTTTTATGAGTTTTTTATGAGTGTGGCACAAGGAAGTGAAGGCAAATCCTTTTCTAAGGACATGGCCTTATTACCACATCCCAAAATAGACTGAGTAACAAGTCCATCAAGAATGAGGAAGATCCTCAAATTTGTTTCCTAAGATTAGGATTTAAATTCACTAACTTGCTTGTATTATTAAGTGTTTTGGTGGATTAAAGTGAAGTATTATTTTTTATGATTTTCTTTGAGAGAGTGACAAAAGGGAAAAGTCATCTCAACTATTATTAATGTTTTTTAGATTTTGTATGAAGATGAGAAAGAGAGAGCACCAAAAGGATCTCAAAGGTAAATACTAAAGGGTAAGTCCAATCCTAAATTTATCATGCATGGGAGTCCTATGTTAGTGTGGCTTGAGTTCTATCCTAATGAAGAAGAAGGAAAGATGAAAGAACAAGAGGAGGAGAAGAAAGCTAGAGAACAACTTACTCCTCTAAAGGAGAAAAGTTGCTTCTAAAGGAGGAAGAAGAAGAAATGAAGCACAAGATGGCTTAAGGCATATCAACAATTTCAAAATAGAAAGCAAAGTAAAATAGGAGATGTAGAATTGAAATGTGGATAACATCCACACTTCACTTACCATGAGCCCCTAAAATGGTTAGTACACACTTAGATGAACAAACTTGTACCAAATGAAATGTAAACAAATCACAATATCAACTCTACTCACAAAAATTAGAAGACAAAGCATCCATTTATTACACTAAGACCCACCAATCAAAGCAAATCAAACAAGAGTTAAAGCACACAAATTATACCAAGCTCCACAAGCTCTTATGAAGAAACAAAACACAAATGAAGCACCAAGGATCAAGCAAGTTAGACAAGCACTAAGAAACTCAAGACTAGAACCTTATACTCACAAGAATGATTACAAACAACACAAAAGATCAAAAGAAAATATCATACAAGTTCAATCATAATCATCACAAGAATGAGAAGTGAAGTGAACATGTGCACAAGTGTAAGGACAAACAAATGCAAATCAAATCAAAGCATAAACATCACTTAAAAAACCAGGGGCCTAATCATGTTAAAATGTGAATAAGAAGCATGATCAAACATGGGGAAGAAGCATACAAACTCAATCATATGCATCATGGAAAGTAAATGAACAAAGAAGGTGAGGTGAACATGCATACACTTGTGAGAAACTTCAAAGGCAAGTAGCACAAAAATTTCCAAAGCACCAACACCAAACAAGGACCAGGGACCTATCCTTATACAAAAAGAACTCTAAAAATCCTATAGGAGTTGGCACAAGTTCCCTCCTAGCCTAAGAACTAAGCATGCAACAAGAAGAAGCAAAAACTAGGGCAATCACACATGAAAATTCAAATCAAATAAAAAACTCAATAAAAAATTCTACAAATAAGCACAAGTGTTCCTTGATCAAGTGTTAACATCATACCAAAAGAGAAAAGTCAGAATAAAAAAAAACTAGGTCAAAGGACCTCATGAACACAAACTAGGGTTTTGAAACCTCACGCTCAAGTCAATTGTCAAAAATATTCATGCAAGCTTCTAAAAATTATAAGAAAAAACATCAACAAACTACACCCTAATATGAATCAGATGCAAAAAGAACCAACTCAAAACTCAAACTAATGATCAAGATAGAAAATCCACAAGTCAATATGTAATTAAAGTGAATAAAAAACAAATAATAGAAGTGCAAATTAATTCTTACGTGGAAAATAATAATAAATGGAAAATAAAAATGCCAAAAATTAAATAAAACTCAAAGCATCAATCATGAAGTTTTTGGTGAATTTTAGAAGTGTCTAACTATTTTTAAAAATTAGAAATCGAATTGAAAATAAAGTGAAATAAAAATAAAAAGGAAATAGGCCAGGGGTGCAGTTAGCAAGGGATTTAGTTCAAAATATTGGGCCAGAAAGAGAGGGAGGTTCGTATAGCATGAAAAGCCCATGGACTCAGCGCAGGTTCACAGAATTATGGTGGAAATTCAAATAAAAAACTGGAAAAACACCAGTCAATGGATCAGATGAGCGTGTCAGATGCAATCAACAAATGTATTTAATTCCGATTTAATTATAAAATGAGAGCACATGCTAGGGAGGGTGGTTTTTTTTATTGTGTTGTCAAGACAAGGTCCATTCAAATCAAGCATCGTGTGGCCATGGAATCATCTCCTCCAAATTCAAATTCAAACTGTTTTCCAGAAACCCGTGACCGGAGCCCTAGTTCCGGCACCGGAAAACTCAACATCAAGAACAAAACATCACAAAAATTGCTATAAAACTCCAGATCCAACAATTCAAACATGCTGATTTCAAATATCCACTTAGATTTTCAAATAGATCAAGGAGCAAAGCAAATCGAAGATAAACAAATCCACATATCAAACTGCAATTCAATCATACAGTCTCAATTTTCACTCATTTTTAAAAATAAATAGATCAACATCATCAGGGAAGCAAGTAGATCATAATGCATGCATAAAAAACAAGATCCAGAAAGATGAATCTAGGAGCTCACCTGAACTTGCAACTCCTCAAATACGCCAATAAATCCCTTAGTAAGGTGCATGTCCACTCCCTAACACCTCTATTTGAAAAATAAATGCAGATAAAGCTCCAAATTAGCTTAGATCTTGAGATTCGAAGCAAAATGCTTCTGAAGTGCACTTGAAGAAAACCTTGCTTTCAGGCCAAACAAATGGTAGATTTGTAGTCCTCGCACTCCAAAGATAAAGAATATGCCAAGAATTGAAGCAATGTGAATGAGGTTTGTGAGTTTCGAAATAAAATGAAAGAGGAGCAAAAAGTTTGAAAGTGGGGAATCAGTGAACATGAGGCTGCATCAAGGGCACTAATGACTTATATATGATGAGTACCTACACCTGTGTAGGGTTTTTGAAACAATGCACGCATGAGAAGTGTGATGATGATTAATTTGCAAATTGGCATGAAAATTGTGATAAGGTGATTTTCTCGTGCAATCCCCTCCCTATGTGCACATACTGAATCATTTTGGTGCCTTTAGCACCCTTGGATCAATCCTGAGGCTTATCATCACTTGAATCGTGCTATGAGTGATGTTTTGCAAAAATGCAATTTGTGAATTTCCTCTTTTGTCATCCATGGGTTATTGATATTCTTTGAGCAATATCACTTGTGTTGAATTGAATTTGAGTATAGTGATCACAATTGGTATGGTAGAATCCTTAGAAATGAGATGAGAGTGTTTTTGCATTTGGTGTAATATTGAAAGAAATGGTAAACCCTAAAAATTCATCAATTTCAAAAGGCCATAATTTCCAAACCACACATGATATGAACAAGTTCTTGGACTTTTTGGAAAGGGGATGGAATGTCCTACAATATTCATGTTTGAGGAAAAAAACATTTGAGGTCATCTTGGTCATGAAAGAATCCTTTGAAGATTAGGGCATAACCCGCCAAAAATAGTAACTTTCATTACAAGTCACATGCCAAAAATGGAAAGTCTTTTAAATCCTCTTGATTCTTGAATTTTGACTTTGCCAAACCTCTTCTATGACCTTAAGAACATCCCTTGGCTTGAAAAAAAGGATTGGAACCCTTGAATTGTCACAGTTGACTTTTCAAATAATCAGTTTGACCAATTTCTTCTTATGCAAGCAACTGATGAAATGACTGCCTTCCTCAATGAATTTTCTCACCAAATTTCATCCATAGAATTCTCATATGATATGAAGGACTTTGACTACATGAAATGGCCAAAGTCACAAAGAATCCCTGCTTGAAAGTGAAACCCTAATCTGGAGACCATCTATGTAGGAGCTTGCCCTTTTCTTGGATCATCTGATAATCTCCCAACCTTCTGGGTTCTTGCAAAGGATCTTGAGCTTGTATATGACCTAGAGACACTTCATGGGACTTGGATAAGGTCACTTGACTTCTTTCTTTGACTTGTAAGGCTTCAAATGCACCAATGATTGATCATATGCCCAATGCTAGAACATGAGAATGTTAGGCTTCCTTTTTCTATGCAAAAATGCTAAGGATATGCTATGCTTATGATTATTATGATATGATGATGATACTAGAAAGAAGAGGGAAAATTTGGGGTGTTACAACGCCTTTCAACCCTTTGAATCCCAACAAAATATTCATGTTCAAACTTCTGAAACACAACAACCTAGTGCATTCCATCCTCTGAATGTTGATTTCCACACACTCGTGTTTGATCTATCCCCAATAAGAGAAAACTCCCTATCCTCCTATGAATCCACTCCACTAAACACTCCTACATTCATAACAATTCCAGATACTCCTCCTGAAAACTCTGAACCATAAGACCCACTTAGAACATCTATTGACATAGAGGCTCTACACAAATTATCTTCTATCTCAAACAAAACTGCTATCCCTGTTGCAAAACCTAAATCCACAAAAACAGACATTGATTCACTGCTACTATCTTTTAAAGCAGAAATGAAAATCAGATTAGAGAATCTGAAGGTAGCCTTCTCAAAGCTTCCTGGTCCAACAGCTTCTGACTTTCTATGGGCAACATTCAGAAAATGGTTCAACGTTGAGACCAAAAAGCTTAAAGATATCTGCTATGATATCGCTCACCAGAACTTCCACGAGTATCTCAAAGAAGTGGTCTCTAACATTGAAAAACACAAACGTTTACTTCTGGATGATAAGCCCTGGACTGAACCAGAACCTATGGAATCATACTCTGATCTTCAGATGGTTTTAGTTCCTTCTGAGGAAGTTCAGGAAAATGAATTTGTTCAAGTACCTTCTGCTGAGGGAAATTTTGAAGAACAAGCTGCTGCCACTACTGAAGAAACTCTACCAACATCTCTTGTGCTGAAGACCTTAGAAGAACTGAAGAAAGAAAATGAAATGGTCAAGCAGAGGTTGGACAAGAAGGATGAAACTAATGTTGAATTGAAGACTATGATTGGAAAACAAGTGGAGTCATCTTCTGAAATTAAGTCTCTTCTAGAAGCATTAGTTACTAAGATGAATCCCATTCCCTAAATTTTGTTAAATTTTTTAGCTTTGTTTTCTGTTTGTTAATTTCCTTGTTCTTTGTTTGATTTTGGCTTTGCCTCTGATTAATGAAAACTTGTTCTGTTTTGCCTCTTTAATATTTCTGTTTTACTTCTGCATTTTTTTTACTTTTTGATTAATGACAAAATGGGGGAGAAACGTAGAAGATTTTGATCTATGGCAGTTTATCAAGATTAACCTCTAACATATTAATGTTCTGATTAAACTGTTTGAGTTGTGATTCTAAAAAGAAACGACTTAAGTAATTAACTCAGGGGGAGCTAAAGCAAAGAACTTCTGATGGAAGAAATAAATTTGCTGAAAGAACTTTTAATGGAAATCTCTGAAAGGATAATTCTCATTAACCAAAGGGAGTCCTTCTAACTCTTATAGTTCTATTCTTAAATCAAAATAAATGCTTGGCATCATAAAAAAGGGGGAGATTGTTAGAACAATTTTGATTCTAATCCTCTAGTAGTTTTGATGATAACAATTATTATTATGCAAGAATAGAAGTTGTAATATATGTTGAGAATAACTTACTTAATTATGCACTGTAGAAGTTCTTAAAAGGAAGTTATCAAAAAGAAGACTTGTTTGAATAGAAGACTTACGTTATCATATAGAAGTTATATATGTTAAAGAGAATCTCTCATTAAAGACATCATTAAAAGTTGCATACCAAGAATTGATTTACTATGATTCATGTCTAAAAGATGGTGATTCTTTCATTAAAGCTTAATTAAAGAAAATCTGAATTAATGCTGGGAACAAGTATCTCTTGTTATGGAAGGATTTTATGGTATTAACTAATATCCAAAATTAATTCAAGATGTCCCCAACGGCTATATCATTCAATCATTATATAAAGGAATCAAATTGAAGATTTGAAGCTCTGGCTCTCACAACATATCTCATACTTCTTCATATTGCGCTATCTATTTTTGTAACAAATCACTTTGTGATAATAGCTTATTAGAAGCAATTTAGTTACTTTTCTTTATCATTGTATAAGATACGTAAATTTTCTTGAGTGACTAGTTTTAGTCAGTAGACTCAAGAGGACATTGATTGTAGGTCATTGTGTGTATTCATATTTAGAATAGTGTATTGAGACCTCGTTGATAGAGGCAAAATCACCTTGGCGGGTGGACTGGATGTAGTTTGAGTTCAAACGAACCAGGATAAATTAAAGTGTCTCTTAAGTCATTTTTATTAGTATTGAAAACTCAATTCCAACCCCCTTCCTTGTGTTTTGCGTCCCTTCAAACATAACCCTTGGACCCTTAATATTGGAATTCTCATCTTGCCCTCACCAACCTCTCATCTAATCACCATAATGCCCTTTCCACTTAATATTTCACTAATTAAAATATTTCAATATATAATATAAACTATTAAACATATATTAAATTAAAGTAATATAATTCTTTTTACTCATCACACCAACCAACATCACAATGTCACTACCATTCACTAAGGATATGCAACCACCAATACGACGCAACAATGCACAACAATCTTTACAATTCACACAACACAAAACAATGCTTCAATTAAACAGATAAATAATTAAATGATAAAATCGGGTTATTACATCAGACATTTCTTTCCCCGACTCCGGTCCTCGCCCTTTCACTTGAACTGCGGTGAAAATGACAATACTAACACAAACATCACAAATGAGGTCACAAATGAACAACGTCTTAGGCAAGATGAGGAAAGACCCACCATCTGGATCCTTGGTTGTCAGGGAAACGGCGTTAAGGGTGAGGAAGGTCAAGAAGAAGAAGAAGAAGAAGAAGAAGAAGAAGCCGAAGAAGAAGACAAAGAAGTAGAAGATAACTTTTTTTATAATTCTGATGAGGGAAATGAGGTGAGAGTCCCTGATTGAGAAGATGCTTTTGTTAATGAGTGTCCCTAATATGTACTCTTCTTTTCTGAAATTATAATGAAGTTTTCTTTGATATATATATACATGTCTCTTTCACTTTAAAAAAAAAAAAAAGAAGTTTAGAGGTTAACACTAAAAAAATGAATTAATTGAAAATAGGAAAAACAAAGATGAATTAACCGTAGTTTAATATGGCGTTATAAATCAGTTGCAAAAAATTTAACCTATAACAATAGTGGAATACGAATCCGTTGTAAACCTGACATCGTTAAATGCGCGTTTTGTAGTAGTGAAAGCTGAATATATTTCAGCAACAAATGGTGTTAAAAAGGCTATATGGCTTAGAGGTTGGGTCAATGGACTTGGTCTTACACAGAGTGTTCTCACTGTGTTTTGTGATAGCTATAAATATAGTGAGAATGTCACTTTATCCGAGATATAGTTGTTGTTGGTAAAATTATAGTTGAAAAGATTCACACTTCTAAGAATCCAGCATATATGCTCACCAAGCCACTTCCTAATACCACGTTTCAGCACTGTCTGGATTTGGTTGGTCTCTACAGTATTTAAGTACCTTTCGGGCTTTATTTGGCGATGAGCACTTCTGGAATTCGAACCAAGGTGAAAATTGTTGGATTATATGGCTCTCATTCATTTCCTTCATTCTATAAATTATTTATTTGTGATCAATGTTAAGTCTTTAATTGTGAAGATTTCTCCAACAATATACGACATCTATTTCTTTGTGATTAAGAGACCATCTCCAAGCATTACATGTCACTTGGTACTGATATATATATATATATATATATATATATATATATATATATATATATATATATATATATATATATATATATATATATATATATATATATATATATATATATATATATATATATATATATATATATATATATATATATATATATATATATATATATATATATATATATATATATATATATATATATCATCATCATAACGACAATAATAAAAACACACATTGTAATATATAATTGAGTGTATTTTGATGAGAATTCTTATTCTACTAAAGAGAGTGTTTTGAGAAAATATTGTTCTTTGTCCTTATTATTGTAAGAGGATTTGTTGTACTCTTTTCTTTTATATAGTGAAACTTAATTCGTAATTGACTTTAGTTTTTTACTTATCACCTTGAGAGGTTTTCCACGTAAATCCTATGTTTTCTTTTTCTTACTATTTTATTTACTTCTTTTTAATTCAACTCGATCATGTGTTTCTGTATTGCGCTGATATCCAAAAAAATTATATTTTATATTTATTTTTAAAGAAAATATAATAAAATAAAATAAAATAAATTGGTGATAAAGTTGTTAACAAAATTCAACTAAAAAATGGAGCATATTTTGAATTACTTAAAATTCAACCAATACTCTTCGGCTTATAATCTAAAAGGAATTTTTCGAGTAAATTCTTCTGAGTAAACGTATAAATATTGCTCAAAATAAAAAATGTAAACGTAGAATCTTCTTTTCTAGGTTGACATTAGAATGATGCATTACATTTTTTTCTAACTATAAATTATTTGAAGAAAAAATCTGGTTGATAAATTCAAATAATAATGCTACGCGTAATTACGTTTGAGATAGAAGTCAATCATATTAAAATTTGCAAAGGTTTTTTAAGTTAAACTATGTAATTAATAATAATTGTATCTTTTGCTACATTAATCAAAACTAAAAGGTAGATTCTGTTGATAAGTCATTATATAGAAAATATTTATATGAAGAAAGAAGGAATCAAATGATTTTTGAATGACATTACATGAGATTAACGTGGTGCAAGTTTTGATACTAATACGGAAATAACCGATATATGTAATCACTTACGTATGCAGAGGTAGATTGTGTTAGACTTATTATTATCACAACATAAAACTAAAAAAGGAATTTACAATTTTCTAAGTCAAAATACAAGAGGTACTATATCTAAACCATCAACGAAAGTCAACTATTTTAAAATTAGGTTTTAAAAAGTAAACTCATTTTACTTTATCAATTCTCATGTTAAATTGTGGAAGCTAAAGTCAAATAATTAACTAAATTTTTATAATTGTTCAAAAAATTGAGAATATATATATATATATATATATATATATATATATATATATATATATATATATATATATATATATATATATATATATATATATATATATATATATATATCAGTACCAAATTATATTTTCTCAATTTTCTGAACAATTATAAAAATTTAGTAAATTATTTGACTTTAGCTTCCATAATTTAACATGAGAATTGATAAAGTAAAATGAGTTTACTTTTTAAAACCTAATTTTAAAATAGTTGACTTTCATTGATATATATATATATATATATATATATATATATATATATATATATATATATATATATATATATATATATATATATATATATATATATATATATATATATATATATATATATATATATATATATATATATATTACCAAATTATATTTTCTCAATTTTCTCAACAATTATAAAAATTTAGTTAATTATTTGACTTTAGCTTCCACAATTTGACATGAGAATTGATAAAGTAAAATGAGTTTACTTTTTAAAACCTAATTTTAAAATATTTGACTTTCATTGATATATATATATATATATATATATATATATATATATATATATATATATATATATATATATATATATATATATATATATATATATATATATATGTCACATGTTATATAAATAAATATATATGTATGTGTGCATGCGTGTGTGTCCAAAAGAATAATATACAATATGCCACATTTTATATAAATGTGCTTAATCAGAAACTAAGAGTTATGTACATATCGATCTATGTACATAATCCACAACAGAAGATCATCAAACAAGAAGTCTGTGAAACATCATTAGACAAGCTTATCCTTACCTTTGACCTACATAACACCACCTGTAAACAACAATAATAGTGAGGTGAGATAATAATCTCAATGGGTTCCCTGTCTTATGGATCCACTCGACTTTACAATATTCTATATCCAAATCCTTGACTCAAGCTCGTCCACTTGGGACATTTTTGTATACTAACACAAAAGAGTGAGACTTAAGTATCTAAGGGATATTCACATTGTATAGGAACATGTAACTGTGAGAGTATTGAGGGTTTAATGATGTCAAAATTAGTATGTTTTAGGAAGGCACGTTGGAACACAAGATGCTAGCATGACAAAACATCAAAGAAGTGAATTTCTGTTGATTCAAAGAAAATGCGTTGACTCATCAACATGAACAGGTCGACTCATTCAGTAAAGAAAATTTGAGTCGACTCAAATGAAGGCCAGAAATATTTGTAACTCACGGGTCCCAACAGGCTCATCATATTACATATTTCTGAAGGAAGTAGCTACAAAAATTGTTAGAAATACAGTGCGGTGTGTGCAGGTGTAACCTGACCAAACGATAGGACATGGAGGAGATGAGTTATGAATGGGAGAGACATGTCATCTCCTATCATACTTATCATCGGTGACACCACCAGCAGCGACATTCGTAGGAATGTCCGTGGGCACCAACTCATCTTAAGGGATTGTCGTCTAGAGACCATTCGCCTAAATGTAGCTGAAATGTGGCAAGCGGTACATTTTATTTATTTTCTGCAGATAAAAACAATAAAAGAAAAACATTAAAATAAAAGCCGGTGGATTGCCACCCACGTGGTGTTTTGTTTAACGTCGATAGTTCGACGGTTAGGAGTGTTAATTCTTCAGTTTCCATGGCCATTTATCAAGCCATCTCACATATCCCTCACCTTTTCTTTTCTTCCTTCTGTGGGGTGGTTTACTCTTTTGAAGTTGTGGTGGTGGTTCTAGATCTATGCTAAGTATTAGCTTTTCAAGTTTGAGATTAGTTATTTCATCCAACACCTCAAAAGTTAACCTTACCCGCTTAAGATTAATAATTTCCCTAGTTTCAAGGTCTTCTGGTTTCCTCTTTTTATGAAAGACTTCAGAAAAAAGTGCTTTGGTGTGGATATTTTATAATGCCCCCGCATAAATTTTGGGTTTGGAGTCTGTAAACTTATACGAGAAAGGATATGGTGGGGTATAAGGAGGAGTATTGATAGTTGCTTCATCCTCTACCTTTATGACAACCTCCCATTCAGAGGATATCAGTGGATTTTCCTCACCAGAACTCTTGTTATCCTTATAATCATTATTATTAGGAATTTCGAGTTTCTTTCCACTACTACTTGTTATAACATACGCAGTTTCCTCGGGGGAAAGTCCTATAGGTGTTAGTGCAAGTAGCAAGATTTGGGTCTCCAATGCCTCAATGTGAGTCACAAGGGACTCGATCATTATGTTTGTTTGCCTAAGAGTTTCATGAGTATCGAGATGTTGTCTTCTAAGCTCTTCATTCTGAAGAGTTTGTGCCTCCATAAAGCGCTCCATCATCGATTCTAGCCTAGCATTAGTTGTTGTTTCAATGAAATCTTCCAATAACATCTCAAGGTTGGAATTAACGGATTCTTGTTGTTCCTCGAAGTGTTATGAATGGTGATCATGGAGGGGATTCATGTGTGATTCTGAGAGAAATTGGGCATGAGTTAGCGTCGCATTAAGATCATTCATTAATATTTCTAGGTTGGAATTATGGGCTTCTTGCGGTTCCTTGAAATATTGGGGATAGTAATCATAGGGAGAATTTGAGTGTGTTTCCTCAAAATACTGGGAGTTGTTATCATAAAATAAGTTTGGGTGATACATAGTTATAGAGAGAAGAAAGAAAATTCCTTAGTCTATACGATGCAACAATGGAATGACAATATTGACTTTTGGTCCCCGGCAACGACGCCAAAAACTTGATTGCGACTTTCTGAGTCTAACGGTTACTAACTGCAAGTGCACAGTCTATCACGTAGTAATAAAAGATATCGATCCTACAGAGACCAATGTCAACCTACTGTACTCTATCGTTACTTTGCAAAGCAAATGCGAATGATGTTTGATTAATACGAAACTAAAACTAAAACTTAAAATAAAACTAAGAAAATAAGATAATAAAGAGAGACCGAAATATGGGTTCCGCGTTCCTAAAGGACTTAGTAGAATTCGGTTACTAATTAGATTATAACTTGGTTTCGTAGAATAAATTGACTTAAAGACTCTGCCTCACGCTCTCGCGGTATTAACTAAAGTCATACTTCCTAATCCCAAGATTTTGCTCTCGCTCGCACGGTAATTAAGAAATATATTTTGAAGGCTAATATTATCCTAAACTTATCTACAGCGCTCTTGCTGTATTAAATTTGTTGCCTAATTTCCACTATCTGGTTCGATCCCCACGCTCTCGCTGTGTCGGTTCTAACCTTAATAAATTTCTCACTCTCGTGACAAAATTGTGTTAACTAGCCTTTCACTCTCATGACAAAGCTATTTAAATTAAACTTGGAAATTAAAACCAAAACAGAATTTTAATCATAAGTTCGCACCTATTATTTTCTACCGAGTCCCGTCGGTAACGACAGTCCTCATACGTCGGACTCAAAACTATTTAACTTGACATGGGCAGGAAAATAAATATGCAATTACGATAATAAATTAAAGATGATAACATAATTCGAAAATTTAAATAAGAAGGCGATGGAAATATAAATAGGCGATTTAATAAGAAGGCGAGAGAGATAAATAAATAAACCTGGAATTAATTGATGTTTGAATCATACATTGAACTCTTGAATGCGAATCAGAAAAATAAATACTGAAAAGAAAGAATCCTAAAATTAATATTCGTAATAGTCCTCCGATGTGGATAACTATTATTGTTACATAAAATAAATAAACTTAAAAAATAAATAAGGAAAAATGGTGCAAGAGACGAGGAGAAAAAGCGATGTTGATTCAAGTAGCAGGGGCTGCTATTTATAGCCTCTAGACTTTGGTTTGTTAAGCATTTGTAGGCATGGATTTAGCTTGGGCCTTGACTGAGTTGATTAGGGTGGAGAGAAATCCTTTGTTGAATGCGAATGATCCTCGTAACGAATCTCTGCATTTGAATTCTGTTTCGTGAAATAGGTTATTTGACTTGAGCTTGAGACGAGTGTTTGAAAATTGAGACGAGCATCATGAAAATGAGACGATCGTCTTGAAGTGAAGTTGGGTGTCTGGACAATGAGACGATCGTCTGAATAATGAGACGGTCATTTGATAGGTAAAATGCAAAAATGCATTTTTTTCTGTTGTTTTGCCATGGTTTTTTTGTCCAAAAAGCTTCCTTTTGCGTTTTTGCCTCCAAAATTGAAGTTTAATTAAATATCTGCAAAACTCGCGTAATATCGTTTGAAATAAATAAATTAATAACATAAATGATCAGAAATTATACTAAATAATCGATACAAATTTGAGTGATCAATAACTGTAGATTTTATTTTGTCAACTAACAAGAAAAGTGAAAGATATACACAAGTACTTTCATAATCTTCTCCTTCTCTTGCATTCGTCAACAACTACACACAATCATTTTTGTTATTCAAAATGCAAGATTCAAGGTGATAACATTCAAACGGTGGAATTGCGATTTCAGTTTAGGTTGAGATATTTGTTGGTTTTTCTTGAATAAACCTTGAGGGTTTGTCCTCCAAGATCATTATGATTTGGGGATTTTGCACACATCATTCATTCGTAGATTCAGCCGAGTGAAGAGGTTTGAAGATCAAGGTGATTGTTAAACCATATCACGGTAACCAGAGGATTGCAAAGAACGATGTGGGTTCATAAGTATCGAATCAAAGTGGTCGTTCTCGAAGTTTTGAGAATCATGAATTCTTGCAAGAAGGTAGCAATTAATCGGAGGTTTGTTCGACACGCGTGAAGAACTTGATTCAACTTGAATCAAGGGGAAAAGAGAAACATAGCTACAACAACAATTAGGATTGATTTATCGCTCCTATTTTCTCTTTGTATAAACATTTCAATTTTAATAAAAAGTCCCAATTCAATTTTTGAATTGGGAGCAGAGGTACCCTTAGCGAGGATAATAGGGGAACTTCCTAAACAAATTCGTGTGTCCTTTGTATTTTTCTTTCGGTAAATTTTCTGCACAAGTTGAAATAGTTGTGTTTTGAAAATTTTGTTTTGCATAGTTTAGTGCACACCAAATGTTTGTGAAATTGTTGCTATCAAAACTACATAGCAACTTTAGAAAAATTATGCACTACACTATTTGGAAAAATACACTAAGTGTGGTGCGCATACCAAATGTTCGATAAAATTCAAAACACATTATTTCTTGTTTGTTGTGCCCATTTCTTCTCTCTATACATTGTTTGTAGTAGTTTAATCAATTGTATCAAATTTAAGTGATTAATTTGCTTGGTATTGATTAGTTAATTAATCTTCATTATCCCATTTGGTTTGATAATGCATATCCGATCACCGGTGACTTAAAATAATTTATACGTGAATTTTTTCGGGGAAATTCCGCCAAATATTTTTCAAACAATTTTTAAAGGTAAAATATTTTAAAAGGGATCTATTCAAACCCCCTTCTAGATCTGCGTCATCGTCTATGAATAATCCATATAAAAAATACACCTATGTGGTGAAGGATCAAATTAGCAAATGGGACACTAAACCAAACTTAACTTGTCTCTATTGTTGCAAGAGGGGACGTATTATTGCCAAATGCCGATTTAGGAGATTTTTAGTTCCTAAAGGCATTTTACAATGGTTTCCCAAATGCAACCAAAGTTTCACTCTCACACAAGAATCCAATGAAAATTGGGTACCTCCATCTCTTATTTAAATTTGTAGGTGGAGTGTCTTGAGGTTACGGATAAAAGATGGTTTCTCGATAGTGGTTGCTCAAGACATATGGCGGGTGACATTTCCTTATTCTATGAATTTGTGGCTAACAAGAAAGGATTTGTTACTTATGGTGATAATAACAAGGGTGCAATACTCGACAAAGGTAGTGTAGCTAATCCCTCTTCTGCATCTATATCCAATGTCCTTTTAGTTGAAGGCCTTATGCACAATCTTATTAGCATTAATCAATTATGTGACAAAGGATATAAAGTTTCCTTTTCAAAAGAAGGTTGCATAATTGAACATGATGATAAAAAGAACGATGTGTTTAAGGGCTTGAGGGTTAATAATGTATTTATGCTTGACTTGAATGATGTGTCTGTTAATGATCCTAAGTGTCTAGTCTCCAAGAGTGATGACTCTTGGCTTTGGCATAGGCGTTTATAGCATATTAAATTTGACTTTCCAAACAAGATCATTTCAAAAGATTTAGTAGTTGGCTTACCTAAAATCAAATTTACTAAAGATCACCTTTGTGATGCATGCCAATTGGGGAAGCAAACAAAGGTCTCTTTTAAATCTAAAAATATTATTTCAACGACTAGACCTCTTGAACTTCTTCATATGGATTTATTTGGTCCATCTAGAATTAAAAGTCTAGGTGGAAACTATTATTGTTTTGTCATTGTAGATGACTACTCAAGATTTTGTTGGACCATATTTTTAGCAAGTAAAAGTGACACCTTCTCGGCATTTGAAACGTTTGCCAAGTTATCTCAAAATAAATTGAACACTAGCATTGTTACAATTCGAAGTGACCATGGAGGTGAATTTGAAAATCATCTTTTTGAATCATTTTGTGAGAAACATGGAATTGATCATAATTTTTCTTCTCCTAGAACTCCGCAACAAAATGGTGTTATGAAGCATAAAAAATGTGTTCTAGAGGAGTTAGGAAGAACTATGATCAATGACAGCAGTCTTCCTTAATAGTTTTAGGCTGATGCCATAAGTACGGTGTGCTATGTCTTGAATAGGGTGATTATTCGTCCTATTCTCAACAAAACGCCTTATGAACTCTTAAAAGGTAGGAAACCAAATGTGTCTCATCTTCATGTCTTTGGTTGTAAATACTATGTGTTAAATAATGATAAAGAAAACCTTGGAAAATTTGACTCAAAAGAGGATGAAGATATCTTTCTCATATAATCTAATTCAAGTAAAGCTTATAGAGTATACAACAAGATATTACTTATTGTTGAAGAATTTGTGCATGTATCCTTTGATGAATCTTATCCGAAAGTTGTCGGAAAATGTAGTTATGTTATTGGTGCAGGTGTTTCTTCTGAGGACATTCTTAAATATCAATAAGCTTTATGTGTTGAATCCATTCCGGATAGAGCTGAGGTGGAGCCAGATAAAGGATCTGAAATCAAAGAGGAGGATCATTCAACAAATCAAAACTATCTCCCTTTGGAATGTAAAACCTCAAAGGATCACCCCATTGACAATATTCTTGGAGGTATATCAATAGGAGTCACTACACGATCAAGGATAAGTAGTTTTTTTCTATCATTATGCTTATGTCTCTTAAATTGAGCCTAAAAACTCCAAAGATGCTCTACTCGATGAAAATTGATTTTTAGCTATGCAAGAGGAACTTAATTAGTTCAAAAGAAATGGGGTTTGAGACCTTGTCCCTCCTCCGCGAGGTCATTGAGTAATTGGCACCAAATGGGTATTTAGGAACAAAATGGACAAAAATTGTATTATCACCTTGCAACAAGGCCCGTCTTGTTGCTTAAGGGTATAACCAAGAGGAGGTTATTGACTATGAGGAGACTTATGCTCTTGTTGCCCGCCTTGAGGCTATACACATTTTACTTGAATTCGCATGCTCACAGAATTTTAAGTTATATCAAATGGATGTTAAGAGTGCTTTCCTTAATAGATACATAAATGAAGAGGTGTATGTATGTCAACCTCAAGATTTTGAAAGCCATGAAAATCCTAACTATGTGTACAAGCTTAAACGTGCTTTGTATGGCCTCAAACAAGCTCATAGGTCTTGGTATGAACGCCTTAGTAGATTTTTATTAAATCAAGGATTTTCAAGAGGAAAGGTTGATACTACTCTTTTCATTAAACGGGGAGGAAAACATTCAATTTTAGTCCAAGTGTACGTAGATGATATCATTTTTGGATCTACTAATATGAAATTGGTCAAAGAATTCTCAAGTTCAGTGCAAGGTGAATTTGAGATGAGTATGATGGGGGAGCTAAACTACTTTCTCGGACTTCAAATTAGACAACTTGAGGAAGGAACCTTCATAAGTCAAACAAAATATTGTAATGAACTTCTCAAGCGATTTGATATGACGAATTCAAAAGCTATTGATGCACCAATGGCTACTCCAGCAAGTTTAGATCAAGATGAGAATGTTAAAGAGGTTGACATAAAAAGATATAGAGGTGTGATCAACTCTCTTCTTTACCTTACTGGATATCGTCCAGATATCATGTTTTGTGATTGTATGTGTGATAGATTTCAATCTTTCCCTAAGGAATCACATTTAAAATCAGTCAAACACATTCTTAGATACCTTTGTGGTAGTCCTAAATTTGGACTCTGGTATCCTAAGGGTAGTGATTTTTCTTTGGTAGGTTACTCTGATTTAGACTTTTCCGGTTGCAAAGTGGATAGGAAGAGCACTGGTGGTACATGTCACTTCTTCTCAAACTCTCTAGTAAGTTGGCATAGCAAAAAGAAAGTCTTTGTTGCCTTGTCAACAACAGAGGCGGAATACGTTGTAGCTGGAAATTATTGTGCCCAAATTTTGTGGCTCAAATAACAATTGCTCGACTTCAATGTCAATCTTAAACATATTCCCATCCTATGTGACAACACTAGTCCTATAAACCTTACCGAAAATCCAATCTTACATTCACGCATTAAGCACATTGAAATTTGTCACCATTTCCTTAGAGATCATGTAGAGAAAGGGGACGTGGTATTTGAGCATATTGAGAGTTCATATCAACTTGCCGATATTTTTTCAAAACCACTTGCTACAGAACCTTTCTTTCACATCCGTAGGGAACTTGGTGTTCTTGATATTTCAGATCATTCTTAATGCTTTGCATGTGTTTATTGTATATTATCACTTGAATTATTGTGTCTCGTCACTAACAAATAGCTTTTTGAGGATTATTAAATTGGTTTCCTTTTATTATTCTACACAAGCGAGAGGTAGTATTGTTCCTTTTCTATTTCTACTCAAAATTATGATTCATTTGTGATAAATTTTGATTCTCATCCTTGATATAAAGTAATTGTTGTGTATGTGATCATGTGCTTGGTTGTTATTTATCTCTTATATATGTTAATATGTCATAAAATTAGGATATATGACACTAAAAAGCATTTCAACATATTATATGAAGCATTGTAGTGAAATCTTAAGAAAATATTTGTGTAAAAATTGTTGGCATTCTTGGGTCCCAATAGGTCGACCCTTTGCATCGACTCATTGACTTAACTATTGACCTAATTGCGTCGACTCAATTTGAAATTTGAAATTAGTCGACTCATTCATAATTTTTGGTTGACGCATTACTGTTTCGCACTGATCAACTCGTGTTGGAAAACGCATTTTACAGTCTTTTTGACTTCCTTAGGTCGGCGCAACCTAATTCCTTATGCCATAATATTGGTTTTTAATGAGTTTTAATTTTCCTAATCATTTTATATCTCATTCTTCATACCATCATTTCATTTCATACTCATTATTCTTCTCAAGAACACTCAAATTCTCTATAAAACCCTAAAACTCCATTCTTATCATATCCTTTCAAGAACATCATTCATGGCTTCAAGAGTTACTGGTCAGAGAACATTGAGAGGCTCTTCTTCTTAGTTTACACTTCCGGTAAGAGTTTTATATCTTGTTCCTTCTGATCTTAGGGAGATTTATGATAAGAGGTTCAAGAATCGAAAAGTTATCAACCAATATGTTTACTCCAAGAGAATTGATTGTCAGATGAATATCCCACATATTGTTGAACTGGTTGATTTTCAAGAAATTAATCCGTTTTTGGCTTGTAAAGTTAAGTATAATGAGCACGTGGTCTAAATGTTTTATGTTGGTCTGGGTGATAAAATGTATACTATCAATGCTCAAATTTGGAAGGATTTATTCAGAATTGATCCTGCAACCCATGACACTCAATTTTTTACCAAAGAATCACATCAAACCGTGCCATGATCACAAGTATTTTCACAACATGCATTTTTGCAAAATCATTCATAAGAATCAAAGCATCCCAAGCCCTAAGATTGATCCAAGGGAAATAAGTGACTCAAAAGGAATCTGATTATGCACATGGTTGGAGCTTTCCACGAGTGAATCACCACATTACAACTATTATGCAAATTTGCATTTCACTCCACATCACACAATTCATGCAGCCATTGCTTCTAAAATCCTACACAGGTGCATGTACACATCATATATAAGCTTAAAAGCCCTTTGAATCAACCTCGCGCACTCTTATTTGCTCCAATTCACAAAACTTTCCAAAATCTTCTCTTCTTCGAATCTCATAATTCTCCCACACATTGGTTCATTTCTTTACATAATCACACTCAGTGAAGCATAAGGAGGCTGAATTTACCATCACTGCAAGCTATAGTGCAAGAATTCAGAGGTTTCGAATTTGAAGCTTCAACTTCAAATCTTCATATCTAGGTCAATTCAAGCCTCTATTTGCATTTATTTTGCAAATAGAGATCAAGAGGGGTGGATTTTCACATTTCTGGAGGTTTTCTTGGTGTATTTGACTCAACTTGATCTCAGGTTATCTTCATGATTCATCATCATAGATATTAATTTGATTGTGTACATTATGTTTATGGGATCTCACTGAGCATGTTGATATATTTGGATTTTATTTTGGACGTGAATTGAATGTTTTATGTAGATCTGAAAATTTGAGGTTCAATTTTAATCTCTTCGATTCATGATATATGTTGTGTGTTTAATGTTTTTGATGCTGGATTATGGTTCATGATGATGAATAGATTTGATCTGGAGATTTTTGTACGTTTCTGGTTACTTTTGTTCATGGATATGAATTTTCCGGTGACCGGAGCTAGGGCTCCGTTACCGGACTTGTTGCAGGTGGAAGAGCTGGCTTGAGGTAGGTGATGATGTTTGTGCGTTATATGTTTGATCCAACGCGTATTAGGATGCAAGCGCATTAAAATACGCGTGTCTGGCATGTGACTTCTTGTTTTCATATTAATTGCTTTGTGTGTCAGCCTATTGTATGTGTGTGTGTGTGTCCTATGATCCTAGCCTTTCATTATGTGTACTTTTATTGTTTTGACTAATCCTGTGCGTTGGATGCTTGACTCTTTTGTTGACTAGCTGCGTGCGTTGGATCCGTATACTTTCTTGATTGACTCATTTGCATGTGTTAGATTCAACTACCTTTCCCTTGTTTGACTGGCATGATAACCATTAGATATGATGACTCTTTTAAGACTCAATCTGGCTCGTTAATGAGTCATACTTTGACTATTTGACTTTGGCTGAACTTTGTATGCGCTGGGCCTCAATTGTTATTTGAACCCCCTCCTTTTGGGCCCTTTGTGACTTCAACGTATCTAGATCATTATTTTCACCCCCTAGCTTTCTTTTATTTCTTTTATTTTAATTTTTATTCTAATTTCCTTTTTAATTTTTTAAAATCCTTGTAGGTCTTCAAAAATCCCAAAAAAAATCATGAGTGTTATTTTAAGTTTTATAAAATTTTCTCAAATTTTATTTTTCATTCTTCTTTTATTTTTAGGCTCTGAATTAATTTCTCTTTTATTTTATTCTTATTTGCTTTATAACCTGAATACTTGTTCTTTTTGATTTTATATCTTGAGTTCTATGATATCTATGACCCTGGTTCTTCTTGATTTGTGTTTATAACATGTTTAGGGATCTTAGGAATTTTTTTGATGATTTTTAGATCTTGATTGGTTGACTTTTGGCATGTTGCTTTATGCTTAAGTTTGTGAAACCCTAGCCTCACTTTGTCCAATTATTTAAATGACCATTGTACATGTTTGAATTGCTTTTTTTGCTTAATGTCATTATTTTTGAAGCATGTTTACTATTTCTTTGAGATGTGAACTTTGACTTGTCTAATTTGTGGATTTTTGGCTCATAACTTGTTTTCTTGATTAGGAAGTTACTTGTGCCATCATATAAGATCTTGTTTGAAGTTTGCTAACATGTTGTGTGATCCCTGGTTGTGATGTATGAGCTTCATCTTTGCTTATCATATGTTTGCCTTATGTACTAAGTCACTTGTTTCACAAGTATTAATCATGATTCACTTCACTTCACATCTTCTTCCATGGCTTGAGTATGTGCCTATATGCTTTAAATGATGTTTGAATCCATGTTTAGGCACATGTTTAAGGTTGTTTCACTTCTGACCTTGGCTTGTTTTGTTGAACTTTGACTTGTGTACTTCACTTAATCACTTTTTTCCATCTTGTTTCTTCTTTAATGCCTTGCTTGGTGTTTATGGGACATCTCCTACTTATTTTTTATTGAGTCTGCATGACTAACCTTAAAGGTCTTTTGTGAACATTAAGTTCTGACTTTGTTAGGTTGTGATGTTTAGAGCTTTATTCTTCCATGTCTTGAACTTGTTTGAATTTCTCTTGTGCTTATGTGAATATTTCTAACTTTTCACGAGGTTTATGGTAAGTGATGTGTGTGGGAGGGTATCCCACATACAACTTCTTCCATCACTTATTCCTTAAGTTTTCATACTTGTCTTTATGATGGTCTTAGGCCATATATTGCTTAACTTCTTCATCTTCCCCTTTAGAATCAACTTACCTTCCATCTTGAAAGTAAGTTATTTTCTTCTTCTTCTTCTCTTTCTCTTCTTTCCTTTCTTCTTTCCTTCTTCTTCATTAGGATAGAATTCAAACCACACTAACCTAGGACTCCCATGCATGATAACATTTAGGATTGTTAGTTTCCCTTTAGTATTTTACCTTTGAGATCCTTTTGGTACTCTCTTCCTTCTCATCTTCAAACAAAAACCTAAAAAACACTTAATAATGGTTGAGGTAGTCTTGTGTGTATGGACTTATTCCATGGGGAATGTGTATTCATACCATCTTGGGATAGTGCAAACTTGTCTAGCATGATGTACAAGTCTAATCATGAGATCATCCTCACACATAAAATCATAAAAAACACTTCTTCATTTCAAATCATAAAAACACTTAATAAATTCAGTGAGTTAGTGAGCTTAGGCCCTATTCTCTGGAACCAAGTCTTGGAGGTCTTCTCCTTACTTGGGTGTGCTTGTTCCTTATTCCATCTTGGAATTTAGTAATAAGTGCACATTCCATGGAAAAGGACTTGAATTCACTTTCTTGTGCCAAACACAAATAAAAGCTTCTAAAATCCACAAAAAAAGAATAATCATCTCTCCTTCAGGACTTATTTTCTCATCACCTTCACTCATAACGTAAGAACTTGCTCGTACTTGTCTCTTTGCAAGATGGTAACGCACTCGTTCCAGATGAGCCTACAACACCTAAGCATTGGCATAAGCAGTTCAAGCCATAAAAAACACAAAAACATTTTCCTCTCTAGTTAGGGGAACTACGGCGACTCTTGTAACGCCCCGATTCGATTTTCCCAAATTTTTGTGGAGTCTTTTGTTTCATTTGTATGATAATTGTTTTATTTGTGAAATTATCATGATGATATTTGATGTTGAGGAATTAAGGTGATGATATGATATGTTGTGAGATTTTACCGTTTTGTGAATTTTCGGGTAAAATTGGTTTGGAGGGTATTTTAGGTATTTGTTAATTAATGATGAGTTAGAAATTAGTAGGATTAGTATTTTTGTGAGAATATGATATTTGGTTGGAAAGAAATAGAAAGATTAGAGTTAAGTGTAGAAATAGGAAGGAAAGAATAAGAATAGTTAGTAAGAATAGAATTAGAGAGAAAAGAATATAAGAGAGTGAGAAAGAGTGAAATAAAAAGTTAGTAAAGAGGAGAAAGAAAAAGAGAAGAAAGAAAAGGGAGAGAAGAGAAAAAAAGAGAAAAGAGGAAAAGTTGGAAAAGCTTCAAGATTGCTCCTAGGAATCGAAATAATCGAGTAAGGGTGATAAACATGTTATCTTATCATTGTGTATGATTATGTATGTGTGTGAATGATTGGGTTTTGGTTTTGATGAAATTTAGAGAAGATGAATAGTTAGGGTTTGAGAGAAAATATGAGAAATTGGTAGACTAATCCGTTAGAAATCGTTATAATCGAAGTATGTTAGCTAGTACATGTTGTTGATCATGTTTAGGGAAGTATTTTGGATATTTGGGGTGTTTAAAGTTGACTATCACGCAGCTGGAAATTCTGGAAATCGCAGTGGTCACTCAGCGAGCTACCCCTCGCTCAGCGAAAGTTCCAGGATGATTCTCGCTCAGCGAGCGAGAGGGCGCTCAGCGAACCTGTAGGATTTTGAGGGGTTATGTGTTTTAATCCGTAGCTTTAGTTCGGGTATCCGTTTTTAGTGATCCTTATATCGATTCGCAGCTAGAAACGCGTAGAAACTAATGATGCTAAGAAAAGTAATTTTTAACCGACTTTTACCCGACTTTTCCGATAAAAACGTAATTATGTTAATTATGGAATTGTGGGTTTGATTGTTGCGTTGTGGCCGTTTGGCAAGTAGATACATTTCTTGAATTAAATTCGAATGTATGCTAATTGTATGAGATGAATGCATAACTATATTGTGAATATGTATGCATTTTCAAGAATGTTGTGTGTTATTTTGCATGTAAGCATAATGTATACATTCTTGTGTTGTGGGATTCTTTGTAAATCCATTGTAGCATCGTGTGCTCATGTGGAGTGTGAGCAATGACTACAACAAGATCGTGTGCCCATGTGGGGTGTGAGCGATCGGATTGTGTGCCTGTGTGGGGTGTGAGCAATCCAGAAACATCGTGAGCCCGTGTGTAGTGTGAGCGATGGGTGATTTATTCATATTGATTGTGTGCCCGTATGGGGTGTGAGCAATCGGATTGTGTGCCCGTGTGGGGTGTGAGCAATCCATAAACATTGTGTGCCCATGTGGGGTGTGAGCAATGCGGAACATCGTGTGCCTGACGGGGAGTTACTTTAGGTAACAAGCGATGATTCCATTTGGTTCCTGAGTGAACCTGCTGAAATGTTGAGTCGGTACCGTATTTGCATCTGCATAGAGTCATGTGTCGGTCTTTATGAGTTGCATTTTATCATTTTAATTATGATATGCAGAAATAAACATGAATGTGCATATGTTTATTTGGAGTATTATGGAGATGATAGTATGTGTCATAAAACATACCTTTTTGTATATATGCATGTTTGATATATGTATATGTATGTGATTTATACATTTGTAATGTATATGTGTGATTAAACCTAGCTAGACGTATGTTTATGCGGAATGAATAAAATTGAGGAATAAACATAAATAACGTAAGTTTATGTGAATTAGTGAATTGGTGCATGATGAACATGCTTGATTTGTGTATGTGCACGTTGCGATGTGTATAGGTGATGAGGAATGATTTGTGGTGAGAATATGTTTTATGTGTATGATATATGTTGAGATATATAATTATATGCAATGTTATTATGATAATGTTTCTCACCCTTCTGCTGTTTTATGATGCTCTATGAGGCATTGCAGAGTAGGTTGCTGGATGGCATATTTTTGTGAAGCTCGTCTTCATCTTTTGGTCGGTCGGCTCTGATATGTAGCACCGGGTAGTTAGGTTGGCTTAGTGCCATTTTTGTGATGCATTGTGTACATGTATCTGTTGGATGGATGTTTTGTATAAACATGAATATTGTTGTTTGCATCAAACTTGTTGATATATATATATATATATATATATATATATATATATATATATATATATGAATGGAAATATATATGTTTGATGTTGTTGATTTAGTTTCTGCTGTGTAATTATATCTTTGGAGATAGGGGTGTAAGGATTAAATTTCCTATGTTGAAAACTACCCCATCGTTGCATATCTTTAAATGAGCAGGTGTTGTATGTTTTTAATTTCAAGCATAATGTGACATGTCTCTTTTATACCATGTTCAATTATACTCTGATGAAAGTTTTAACATGTGCCTAAATGATTTAATTTATTATTTGGGCGTATAGAAAGGGGGTGTTACAACTCTGATCCTCATGTCCAGATGAGGTAGGTAGGCAGCGGGGTAGGGCCCGTTCAAGTACTCTTTTTATGTTCCCTACATTTTTCCCCTTTCTTTTCTTTTCTTATCCGTTCAAGTACTCTTTTAGGTTTGATAGAAACATCTTCTTCTACCTAAACATTATTTGGAAGAACAGGCTGAAGAGGGTCGGGAATGAATTTTCGAAGTTGAGATACATGAAAGACATCATGTGTAACATGGTAGGAGAACTGACTTTGTCGTTTTTGTTTTCACAAAAACTATGTTGCGGATAGCAAGAGTCGCCACGGACTTTTATTTCATCCAATTAGGAAAGGCATCAAAAAACAGTAAATACGTTTAAAAAAGATTTTGAGTTCGGGGGGTAAGTTATACAAAGGGAATGTGTTAGCACGCTTTGTATCCATGGTTATCCATTGGCTCTTAAATGCTTAGCTCACTATTTTACTTGCTTTGTTTGAAAAGTGTAGTGTGTAATTAAAATGTTTTCGTAAAGATTTAACTTTGTAATGATTCTCGTATGAATGTATACAAAGTGTTTACTTGTTTGAAAGTATTTTGAAAAAGAGTGTGGGGTGTAAAAATATTTGTTTTTAAAGTTGTGAGCAAGCATTAAGAGTTATTTACCCTAAGTTCTAAGGTCTTTCTTGTTATTTCATTTCGTTAGGGATAGAAATGTCCTTACTATTTAGTTAATAAGTAGTCTTATCCTTGTATTTGGAAGGGACAGGCGTAGGGTCATCGTTATGGTCATAGAAGGCAACTTTCGTAGGGACAAGATCATTTATTCGAAGACAACTTTGAAGGGACAACGAGGGACTATGATCTTTTATTCGAAGGGACTTGATTATTTTTAATTAGGCAACCGTGCTAAGACACCCCTACGTTCGAGGGACTTGACCATTTTTGTAAGGCAACAAGAGAGTTTACCCTAGAGGTGTGAGTGTGAAAAGTGTGTTGTATTCGGTTATTTTATCTTTTGGATTAATGGGCTCAGTCCATTTTTATTCGCATACAGTCTTTTCACATCCTATTGTTACTAACCACGCAGTTTAATTATTTTGCGGAATTTAAAATCGTAAATAGAAAACCCTAAACTATTACATCACGGGGAGGAGGGGGTACATAGTTTAAATCGGGGAAGTGCGAAAAATAAAAGTGCGGAAAATAAAACTATTAACTATTACAAAATAATTAACAATCCTATACACTTGTTCTAATAAATATAAATGACAAAATTAAAATTAGAGACGAATAATAATGAAGAGAGAATAAATATTGGAGGACTCGCGTAAAATCGATTAATTGGTCTTTTATTGAAAAAATAGGGTTTTTATGATTTTTTTGAAGTTTAAATTATTAATTAATTTAATCATATGAAAAAAAATGTATTTTATTTTTTATTGACAAAAAAAACAAGTTATTAATGTTTTATCAATTTTGTTATTGGTTAGAAAGAAAATTAGTTATTAACTTAATTAATAAACATAAAAATAAAAAAGAAAATAAGTGAGAAAAATTAGAAAAATAGAATGAAAAAAAACAAGAAGAAAATGGCTAAAAAAAGGGGAAGGATGGCGATGGGTTTCGAACCCAGGCCCCAATAGTTATAGGTGTGTCTCCTTGCCACCAGGCTATGCTGCTTCTGCATGAAATATAACAACAACAATAAAATAAATATTAAACAAACATAAGAAACCAGAAACCGACCAATCACCGCATGACACTCACTCGTCTTCTTCCTTTCAACATGCGTTTTTAGCTACGAATTTGTTGCGATTCTGCTACGAATTAGCTACGATTTAGTTCGTAGCTAATTGACCTGAAAATCAAAAATCATAAAATCGCGAATTTTAATAAATCAAAACCATTCATTCCTACTAATTTGGACCCTAGGAATTCAATGATGTCATTATTTTTGGCTAAAGACGACTGTCATACCCCAAAATTGTCCTACCCGCAAAATTTTTGTTTTAGTTTGTTCAGTCGGATTTTCATTTGAATTTTACCCGATCACATGTGTGGAAACCATTAGAGACCCAAGTCGTGATCAAGGTCTATTTTGTTTCTGCTTTTCGATTCTGATTCAAAAAAAGACAAATTTTATTTTAAACCAAACCTTTCTTTTTTATTAGTTTCCTTATTATAATTTTTATTTTTATTTTTATTATTATTATATCTTTTACTATTATTTCTATTATTAAATCTTTTACTATTATTTACTATTATTATTATTACTAATTGTGATTATTATCATTATTAACATTATTATTTGTAATTATTAACTTTCTCTTTTTTTATTTACTTAATTAAAAAAATGGTGAGAAGCCAGCAGATGCTCCCAGCCTAATCCTAAATGCAACGTATCCATGACCCCACATTGTACGACGGAAACAAATTCAGTACCACACTCAATCCAAACGCACATGGCAACGGTACTGCAAAGGTTTTCCACTCACAGAATCTCCCGAATCTTTCCACAAAAATCACAGCAACGCTATTTCATCACCTTCTTCCGTAAATACCCTCAATTTGTTCCTCTATATAAGATTCTGAGAAAGGAGGAAACGAAGAAATCACAACTGTTTTTAACCTCAAATCCTTTCATAAAAACCTTGGCAAATCGCAAACTCAAAACCAACTCTTCATCTTCTGCATAAAATTTTACCACCACCTTAATTCATACTTATAAACAAATACTCTTCAAACACTCATTCACTACCAAAAATCACACCATCTGAGAAAAGTTACCGTGAACCAAAACTTTCCCTTAACCAAACACCAAACCATTAAAATGCAGAACAAACCGCAAACGATCCCAAAAACAAAGAGATGAACTGAGATGAGAAAATGAGAGTGAAATACCGAAATACAAAACCCCAAACAAAATCGAAAACTTCGACTTGTGTAGAGAAAGCGATTTCTGCCGAGAACCGCGAACCCGAACGCAAACCTTGAGCATATACACCGCGAGAGATTGATAGATCCGAAACTCATAGAAACAGTGCTCAAAATCCGAAACTGAGAGTGAGGTTCGTGAGAATCGAGAGAGAAACTAAATCGAGGCTGGGAAATTTGAAAGGTCGCCGTATCACAGGGTGGGTTCTGATTTCTCTATTTTTTCTGATTCGTGAATCGCTAGTTGAGAGATATTGTCCCCTTTTTATTTGATCTGTTTTTATTTATTCTGAAATTAAGCTCTCATTTATTTGTTTATTTATTTTTGAGTTTTATAAAGAGAAAGTCTATGGGTGTTGTTGTTGGAATAGGCTTAGACCCATCCAACTTTCTCTTTATACACCCACACTTTGTCTTGCGTATACCCCTGTTTATTTTTATTAATTTCCTTTTTTTTTGGTTTAGCGTTGGTTTTAATTTGTGTTGATTGTTAATCTTTAATTAATTTGTTATCCTTTAATATTTTGTTTTCATTTCAATTTTCATTATTTAAATGGCCAATGATATAAATTAATGGTTTATCGATATTCGATTTTTTAATCGACGTTATCTAAACCGATATGAGGCCATTTTTTCCATTTTATTATTTATCGATTTATCGATTTTATTCACATATTTATGGTCTATGATATTATTATTTGATTTGTGACATTTGATTTACCGACGTTGTCCGAATTGATATGAGACCATTTTCTATTATTTTTTATAGTTTCTAATTAATTTTAGATCCATCTTTATTTATCTATTTAATCGACCAATGATAAATGGTGATATTCGATTTTTAATAAATCGACGTTATCCCCTAATTTGAGGCCACTCCTTTTATTTTCCTTATTATTTCCCATTTTCCCGATTCACTTTATTTTGGACGATGAATAAATGTTTAGATATTCGAATTTTGAATAAATCGACGTTATCTAAATTAAATATGAGGCCATTCATTTATTTTCTCTATTATTTTTCGATTTTACTTTATTTTATGGTCGATGATATAACAAACGATCTAAATGTTCGATTTCGACAAATCGACGTCATTTAGATCAATATGAGACCAACTTTATTTTTTATCACATTTCTTTCTTTTATTTAAATAATTGTTTGATTATAAAGTGACGCTCGACTTCTCATAGAATGATTCTAATATTGAATCGATTCTAAGATAGTTAAAGAGCTACATTTTGACGCCTTTGGTTTAATCCGAGCTCCAACGGCTCCGTGTTAGCTTAGGACTAGGACTAGATCCCACGTAACCAATCAACATTTACACTCCATTTGCATTCACTCTTCGTGATCGCTTTATGCCTCGCAATCGACCTACCCTTTGACTAAGGTGGTTCTTTTAAATCCAAACCCTTGATCCAACGTCAAGTGGTCTTAGGTAATAAAATATTTTAATAATATGAGAAAAATTCTACGTCACTAGCCTTAAGTGGTAGAAAGGAGGATTACGAGCTCTCGTTATTCGCACTGATTACTCCGTCGCAAGACGCTTGGCTTTTGGTGAGAAATAAACTACCCATAGTCTTTAGTGCAATTCGATTCCTAAATCCTTTCGTTAATGAAAGATAATAAAATTTAAACCCTTTTCTCCTTTTAGCAAGTAATTCATTAGGCATAGACATCCTTTCGCGCGTGACAACTTAGAAGGTTCCCATCGAGTACGATGGATGTAGGGGGTGCTAATACTTTCCCCCTACATAACCGACTTCCGAACCTAAGCAATGGTTCCGACGATTTTGTCTTTATCCTTTCTTCACGGGTTTTATCTATATTTTCCCTTTCCCTATTTTGGGAATAAATCAAAATTAGGTGGCGACTCTCAAGTCAGCCCAGCCGCGACTGCATTCGCGAGGATTGTATTTTCCGAGGTACGACAACGACTGTAAAGGGAGATTCGAAGAACTCATTTTTCATGCCCTAGCCATGGCAACTTGCGGTTCCTGCATGGAAGCTTAACAAAAACACATCAAAACAATCCTACCAAGTCATATGAATACGAACATGCATGAAATAAAGCTTAGTACATCATAAAATAAAACATTCGAAAGTGTAAAAATATTTGAAACTACCATGAAGAATAGGTTGTGTTTCACGTGGTTTCAACCTTAAAGAATGGTTGGGATAGCCTCATGGGATCTCCTTGATGATGTTTGAACGTATGGAATGGATTGAAACTGGTTGAGATTGATTTTACAACTTGCCCAAATTTTCACCTTTCTTTTGAAATTTTTCTAGGGTTCTTGTGTATGGAATTTTTCGTCCCTTTGACTTGTGTAGGTGATGAGTATTTATAGAGGATGTAATTTATGTCAGAATTTAGGCTTGGGTGAAAGAGATTTGATTTAATACTCAAGGGTAATTCCAATATTTCTATTTTTGCATATTTGACCATCATACACTTTCTTTTTGGTCTTGCATGAGTTTTGGATCCATATAATGATAATAAACTCCATAATCTAATCTCAAAATAGACCATGAATCAAATATTTGATTTTTCAGTATTTATTTTAATTAAAATTGAATTTAAATAAGTTAAATCCAATAAAATATAAAATAAGCATAAAAAATCAGAATATGTGATTTATGGGTCGTGGATTATCTCATGATTAAGTTTGGATTACAAAAATATGGGCCCATTTGGCAAAAACTTAAGTTTTGATCATTATTTGCCTTATACACCTCCTCAAACTTGCTCAACTTCAACAATGCATAACTCTCTTAATTTTTATCCCATGGATGTATTCTTCGACTTTTTAGAAATCTTAGAGTGTCCTCTAATCACTCTTTTTGGTCCCATGTCCATTTGGTCTTTCATGTTCAAGTTATGAGCTTTTGAAAAAAGTTGACTTTTTGTTTACTTTTTAAAGGACCTGTAATGTCTTGGCTCATATCTCTCAAATGAAGCATTTATGGCCTTGGCTTGTGAGACATAAAGTTGTAGGGAATTTAATTTCCTTCAAAATAAGCTTTGGATGAGAAATTTATGATGAAGTATTGTCGCTCCCTGAATTTCCATCCTGGTACAAACGCGAAAGTGGCGCGGAAAAGAGTAGAGTCGCTTGTCATACATTTTTATCCCGAAGGAATGGGAATGGTAATGCTGCACAAACCAGAGAGAAGAAAGGAAAGGAAAAAGTCTTGCGAACCAAAGAACTGGGTTCGGGAGTCGGTTACGACCTGGGAAGATATTAGCACCCCAGATCGTCCGTCATACCCAATGGGATCCACGCTTGCAAAGAAACTTTTTCAAAGGGTGAAGGAATGAAAGTTGCTACAAAAGAAAGACTGAAACTGGAATGAGAAAGGAAAAAGTGGAAAATGTAGGGGAAATAAAAGAATTCTCAAATGGGCCCTAACCTGCTGCCTACGTACCTCATTTGGACATGAGGATCAGAGTCGCTGTAGTTCCCCTAACTAGGGATTGAAAACATTGCTTGTGTTTTAAAAGCTTGAAATTCTTATGTCAATGCTCAGATGTTGCAGGCTCTTCTGGAACGAGTATGTTACCTTCTTGCAAAGAGACAAGTAGGAGCATGTTCTTTCATTGTGAGTGAAGGTAATGAGAAAAGAAGTCCCAAAGGAGAGACGCTTATTCTTTGTCCAATGTTTTTATGAGTTTTTTATGAGTGTGGCACAAGGAAGTGAATGCAAGTCCATTTCCATGGAATGTGTACTTGCCACTACATTCCAAGATGAAATAATAGAATAAGCACACCAAGTAAGGAGAATTTGTCCAAGACTTGTTTCCAAGAGTTAGGGTCTAAGCTCACTAACTTGTTAAACTTATTAGATGTTTTTTAGGTTTTTTAGATGAAGAAGTACCTTTTAAGGTTTTCTTTATGAAACTAGTCCCATGATTAGACTTGTACATCATGCTATACAAGTGTACTATTCCAAGATTGAATGAATACAAATGCCCCATGGCATAAGTCCCAACACACAAGACTATTTCAACCATTATTAAGAGTTTTTTAGGTTTTTGTATGAAGATGAGAAATAGAAGAAACCAAAGGGAGCAAAGGTAAAACAACTAAGGGGGACTAACAAAACCTAATGTTGTCATACAAAGGATGTTCCTAGATTAATAAGGCATTAGCTATCCTAAAGAAGAGAAGGAAATAAGAAGAAAGAAGAAGAAGAAGGAAAGAGAATCAACTTACTTCTCTTGAAGAAGTTAAGTTGATCTCTAAAGGGATGAAGAGAAGATTGTAAAAATGATGGCCTAATCACATCTCAAAGACAAGTATGAAAGAAAAAATGATAAGAGAAAAGAGTTGGAGATGTGGACATCTCATCCACATCTCTCACTTACCATAGCCCCTGAAACTGTTAGAAGTAATCACAGATGATAAGAGAAGTTCAAACAAAAATGAGACATGAAAGAAATAAACTCTAAGCATAGAAAACTCTCAAAGTCGGAACTTAAAAGGTCAAGAAAGAACTCTAAGGTTAGTCATGCAATTTTAATCAAAAAGAAGTGGGAGAAGTGCCAAAACAGACTAGTGAAGCACCAAAGAAGAAACGAGAAGAAGATATGATATTAAAAGCATGACATAGGCTAAACATGAACCAAAGATCTCAAATTCAGAACCTAAACATGGTAAATAGGTGTCTAAGAAAAAGATTCAAACACCATTTGAAGCACACAAGTTCATAAAAGATCAAATAGGGGAGCATGGAGAAGTTAGAAGTGTGGTGAAACATACATGTGAATGTGAAACTTAAGGGATAAGTAACACCAAACAAACCAAGATAAAAATTCCACACAAATACCAGGGGCATGTTAACATGTTAAGAACCTTAAAAACAAACCCTAAAAGGTGGCACAAGTGCCCTCCTACTCGTACAATCAAGAAATGGTCATATAAACATCAAAATGAGGACATGTTAAGAACAAAAATTAAAACAAATGTCAAGAAAGTATTAAAAATTCCACAATTATCTACCAAGACTCTTTAAACATGTAAAAACAACATACCAAATCCTCATGGCAAAAAACAGAAGAAAACCATATCAATTAAATGCTCAAAGATTAATTATGGTATCATAAACTTCTTCCAAAAGTAACAAGTCAAAATAAATTCAAATAAGTCCTAAAAATCATGGTAAAACTCTCAAGCATACTTCAACATGTCAGGAATCCATACCAAAAGGAATCAGGTTCATAACTATAATAGAACTCGCCATAGAAATTCAACAAGGCAGATTGTGCATTAAAGGAATTAAAATAAAAGAAATAAATCTCACAATTAATTCAGAAAAGAGAAACAATAAAAAATGGAAATAATAAATCTCTAGCTATTTTAAAAATTTAGAAATGAAATAATTAACAAATAAGAGAATAAAAATCAAATAAGTGAGGGGAGGTCAGAATAGCACATCATAACACGTTATAACCAGGAATTGGGCTCAATTGGGGGGTTTGAATAGTAAAAGGAGCCCAGGTCCACATGCGTATAAGTCACACAAGAATACCATGGAATTCATTAAAAGTCAGACTCACTCACACACGCAAGATTGATCTAATGCACCACATAAGGTCAACACATCACTCAAGTCAACAAATCAAGCAATCATAAGGCACGCACATGGTAGCTACTATGGTCAGGCAAACATCCAACATTATTATGAAAAAAAAGGCACGTGAGGGAGAGGGCGCATTTTTAATGCATTGTCAGCATGACACCCATTCAGATCATAAAACCAAAGGCCATGATTTCGTCTCTTTCATTTAACTCAACAAAACAAAATTCCAAAATTCGGTGACCGGAGCTAGGGCTCCGGCACCGGAAAATTCATCACATGAACAAAACCTAACAAAAATGCACAACAAGCTCCAGATCCAAAGTTTCAGTTATGGTGAATTCAAATCCAAGCTCAAAATTCACAAAAAATCAACATACAGTGCAGATCGAAGAGAACAAAATTTCATCTTCAAACTTTAAATCAATCATACAGCCTCAATACTCAAGAAAAATCAAAACTAACTATACCAGAATCATCAGTGATGTGAGTAGATCAAGATTCATGCAAGAGAAACAAGATCAAGATCTAAAGTTTCAGAGGCTTACCTGAAGTTGAAGATCTTCAAATTCACCAAGAAACCCTCTGAATGGTGCAGATCCAACCTATAGCTTATCTATTTGCAAAATAAATGCAAATATAGCTTCAAATCTGGTTGGAAATGGAGATTCTAACCAAGTTTCTCTTGAATGGCACCTCAGTGAAACCTCACTCTATGCTCTAACCAGTGGTTGATTTGTGATCCTTGTAACTTGAGGATGAAGAAAATGTGAAGCAGTGAAGCAATGTGTGCTTGAAGAAGGAGATTCGAAGAGAAAAGCAAAAATGCAAGAGAATTTGAATCTGAGAAATATAAAGGCTCCGGATTTGCAATTGGTATGATCTCTTCTATATGATGTGGTTTTTATACTGATTAGGGTTTTGAGGTCAGTGTGTGCAAGGAGTGTGTGATTCCACTCAAATTGAAAAATTGCATGAAAAGTGTGAGTGAGTGATTCATGCGTGCAACTCTCTTCCCATGTGCACATTCAGATTCCAATCCATCCCTTTATCACCCTTGGATTGATCTTGTGGCTTAGAAACAAGTGGATCATGCTTTTTGAATGATTTTACTAAAATGCATTTTGTGAAATATCTATGTATCAAGCCACAAATTCTTTGGATTCTTTGAGGAAAAATACTTGTAATGACTTCTACTTAGACATTATAATCAACATTAGTCCATGAAATGCCTTGAAAATGAGATGTGAAGGTTTTTGCATTTGGTAGAAACTTGAAAAATATGGTAAAAACCCTAAAATGCACCAACTTCCTTTGGCCATAACTTTCAAACCATAAAGGATATGATCATGTTATTGGACTTTTTGGAAAGGGGATAAGATGCCCTACAAGTTTCATGTTTGAGGAAAATTCATTTGAAGTCATCTTGGCCATGGAAGAATTGAATGAAAATTAGGGCAAAACTTTCTCAAAATAGTAAGTTTTCATACACACCACTTTCTAATTTTTTGGCAATTTCTTCCCAAACCCTAATTTCTTGATTCTTAAGGTCACCAAAGCCATTATTTGTCCTTAATAAGGTCCCTTGACTTGAAATACATGATTGGAGGCCTTGAGATCCATTGGTTGACTTTTCATTTGCTCAGTTGACCTTTTTTTTCATTTACAAGTAACTGATCAAATAACTGACTTCCTCAATGAGTTTTTGCATCAAACTTCATCCGTAGGCCTTATATATCATATGAGAGCCTTTGACCACAAGAATTGGTCAAAGCTATGAGAATTCCTTGATTTAGAGCAAAACCCTAATTAGGGTTTGTTTGTGTTTGAGGATGTTGCACCACTGAGCTTCTGATGATACTTCATCCTTCTAGGACTTTGAGGATGACTTTGAACTTGTATAATATGTAATAATCCCTTGCGAGCTTCTTGCAAGATCACTTGACTCTTTTCTTGTCTTTGGAGAATCCCAAATTATTGGATAACTGATCACATACCTTATGCTAGCAACTATGAATGTTATGCCTCATCTTTCTATGCAAGGATGCTTGAACATGTATGCATTATGCTATGCTATATGATATAAAAATGAGAGGGAAAATTTTGGGGTGTTACAAGTATGTGAAAGTTATGGCTGGTCAAAGTATAATTGACTTTTCCCTGAAGAAACCCTAATTTAGCAACTTTTGACTTTTGATGAATTTGAGGTTTCCTTGATGAATCATGATTAACCCTTGATCAAATGATGAATCTTACTTCGTAATCTTGATGTTTACCAAAAATCTTGAAGTTTGAATGTTAGTTGACCACAATTGACTTTTTAACCAAGTTAACTGATTTATGATCATCTGAGCATCTGACAGACCAAACTTGTAGGGCAAGTCTTGCAACTTGACATGAGGATCCTATGAAGTGTATGGGACATCATGAAGTCCACTTGAGGCTTTGGAAGTCCAATTTACCTTGGGAAACACAAAATCCTAATTTAAGATCTATTGCTTAGGAGGAGGCTTTGTCTGATGAAACCTTGAGTTCCTTTGAGCAATTGAGAATCTTATGAACATTAGGAGCCTTCTTGAGACATATTGTCTTGAAGATATGAGGGCAAATTTTGGGGTACAACATCATGCATACCATAGAGAGAGGGTGGAAATTCCAAACGGTACGCTACTTCACTTATCCTCCCAATTATAGATATGGTACAATATACCTCGGGCTTAACTTCTGTGATTTAAAAGGTCATTTCAATCTTAACCTTGGAGTAACCTTTAAGAAATGATCACCTTCTTCAAATTCTAACAGTCTCCGTTTATGGTATGCATAACGCTTTTTTACGATCTTGAGCCTTTTTTGTCTTTTCTTGTATCATCCTAATCTCTTTTGTGGTCTCTCGAATAATCTTCAGTCCTATAATCCCCCTCTCACCAATTTTCATCCTACAAAGAGGACTTCGACATATCCCTTTGTAAAGAGCTTCATATGGATTCATACCAATACTAGAATGATAACAATTATTGTATGCAGACTCAATCTAGGATAAAAAGGTCTTTCCAATTCCTTCCAGTTTCAAGAACACATGCACTCAGCATATCTACTAAGGTTTAAATCATCCTCTTGATCTAATCGTCTTGTAGTTGCATGTCCATAATACACTCGGGGGAGTACCTTAATACATATATTTTGTCGTTTGTTGTTTCACTTTCATATTTGATTTAGTTTAGATTATTGAGTCTCCTTCTTGATTGCACGTATCTGAGTCAAGTTTTTAAATGATTCATTTTGCATGCATAAACCATTGGTTAGGTTTGATCTTGATCATGATGTTTTCAATCAATTTCATGAGTAATTGGGATAAAAACCTTTTATGTTTTTTATTTGAGTTGGATATAAGAAAAATCTCAATGTGCTTCTAAAACTATAAAAAAATTTATGTGTTTGATTCGAACCATGGAAGTCAAACACACTTTATGATTCAAATAAAATCGCATAGAGGCAAACCAAGGATTTTCTAAAAATTTGATTCTAATAATTTTTTACACATGATTTGAATCAATTTCTTACTGGCCACCTATACTTGATTTGATTTGAATCAAATATTACACATGATTAAAATCATATAGTTTTTCATCATTTTCCAATTGGGCCTTAACCTTTGATTCAGATCAAAATTTGCACATGATTCGAATCACGGGGTCCTAGATTTGAATCACCTTTCCTCTTGATTCGAATCAACTGAAGAATGGGTCAAAATTATGTTTTTTTTATTATTCCACTTCACTTGTTTATTTGATTCAAATCATGAATTGCTCTTTATTTGAATTTCATATCTTAATCTCAAGCACATATAAAACTTTCTTGTCATCATTTTAAAAAATATCAAATCAATATCAATATTTTGATTCTGTGAAAATTCAATTTCCTCAATTTTGATAGTTCAAAGATCTTGCAACAAAGTTCTTGCATCTTCAATGCCAACTTAATTCAGAACTTGAAAACAGGAGATTTGTAATTGATTAAAGGAGGCACATTCTTGAAACTAATATTTATTGAATATTTGGTTGATATATTCAAGTTGTTTTCAAGATTGAGGTGTTTGTCATTGGTGATGACAAATTCCATTAAAAATAAGTAGGTTCTTCTTTTTAGAGTTGCCTTAGTAGTGACTATGTGGAAGGCTATGGATAAGGTGGAATTCTTCTCAAATCTTCAGAAAATTCATTGCTCAAGGAATCGGTAGGATCAAGGGGTTGATTTATATATGTAACACCCCAAAATTTTCCCTCTCTTTTTCATATCATTTTTCATATCATAGGCATGACATGTAGTTAGCATATTCTAGCATTTGGCTTAGAAAAATGAAGCATAAGCATCCATGATCACAAGCATAAGGCATATGATCAATCATCTGGAAATTCATGATCTCCAATTAAAGCCAAGATATAGGTGATATTGCAAGAAGCTCACAAGGTCTCCTCATATCTTATACAAGCTTAAGGTCATCCTAAAATTCCTATAAGGGTGAGGTATCATCAGAAGATTAACAGTGCAACATCTTCCTACACAGACAAACCCTAAGGCTTATGGATGAAGTTTGATGCAATTATTATGGTCATAGCTTTGACCAATTATTATGGTCAAAGGCCTTAATATTATATATAGGGCTTATGGATGAAGTTTGATGCAAAAACTCATTGAGGAAGTCAACTATTTGATTAGTTACTTATAAATGAAGAAAGAGGTCAACTGAGCAAATGAAAAGTCAACCCTGGGATTTCAAGGTCTCCAATCATAATTATCAAGTAAAGGGACCTTATTAAGGTCAAAGAATGGCTTTGGTAACCTTTAAGAATAAAAAAATTAGGGTTTAATAAGTCTTTCCAAATTTAGAAAGTGGCATGGATAAAAACTTTCTATTTTGGGTAGTTTTTGCCCTAAAGTTCAAATGATTCTTACATGATCAAGATGGTTTCAAATGATTTTTCTTCAAACATGAAACTTGTATGGCATCCTCTCCCCTTTCCAAAAAGTCCAAGAAATGTTTCATAGCACGTGTAGAACTCTATATATGGCCATTGGAAGTTGGTTTATTTTAGGGTTTTACCATTTTTCTCAAGTTTACACCACTTTGCAAAATGCTTCATATCTCATTTCCAAGGCATGCAAGGGGCCAAAATTGATCATAATGTCCAAATATATTGCAAAACAAAGGATTTTGAGCGAATATTATGGCAAACCCGTGGTTTAATGCATGGATAATTAACAAAATGCATTTTTGCATATTCATCCAAAAAGCATGACCCCACTAATTCCAAGCCTCAAGATTAATCTAATGGTGATTAGGCACTCAAAAGGGATCAGAATATTCACATGAATAGAAGGATGCACACACAAATCATGAGGTCACACTCTTCATGCATTTTGGCATTTCCGCCCCTCTCACACTCTTCATGCTGACATTGCTCACAAAACCCTGCATAGGTGTTCATACTCATCATATAAAAGAGAATTGTGCCCTTGAATCATGCAGACACACTCTCATTTTCCAGATTTCAAACTTCTTGCATTTTTTCATTTACCTTCGAATCTCTCTCCACACAAGCACATTGCTATATTGCTTCATAAATTCTCCACCCTCAAGCCATAAGGAAGCCATGGCACTCATTGATTGAAGTTGAGAGTGAGATTTCAGTGAGGTACCATTCAGAGGCAAGAGCTTTCGAATCTCAAGATCCAGTATATCTCAAGCTCCATCTTGAATTTATTTTGCAAGAGGAGGTCAAAGCACGTAGATCTGCACCATTTGGAGGGATTTCTTGGTGAATTTCAAGTTCTTCAAGTTCAGGTAACCTCCCAAATTTGTAGATCTAATACATGTATTTCTTGTGTGCATTGTATTTAGTGTGCTTCAATGGTTATCCTGATGCCTTTAGTTTTGAGTTTGATGAAGATTTGAGTGTGTATGAGTGTTTCAAAGTTTTGATCTTAAACTTATTCTTCTTCGAGCCGTGCGTTTAAGTTGTTTTTGGTTGATTTGAAGTGCATATTTGTGTTCAGCTTGCTTAAATCTATTGATCTGGAGCTTATTGTTGATTTATGTGTGGTTTTGTTCATGATTTGAATTTTCCGGTGGCGGAGCCCTTGCTCCGGTCACCAGATTCTGGAATTGTATGAAATGGTTTAAATGAAGGTTTGATTGAGGAAGAGATAATCGTGGCCCTTGTTTTTTTATCTGAACGTCTATCCTTGTGACACCGTATTAAAATGGGACGTCTGTAAACACCCCAAATTTGCCCTCACCCATTCACACCATAGCTTGTGATATCCTCATATGCATAAGGTCAATCATAGCATCCCATATTGCATATTTGCCTCACTGCATTGTCCCAAAGTCATCTGCATCTAGGGTTTGTGACCTGAGCAATCCAAGAGCCATTTGAGCCACTCCAAAGGTCTTCAATCACTTCAAAGGGGTCCATGTATATTCAAGCATCATATTATATCCTCCCAAAGTCAAGAATATCAAAGAATCACAAGAACTGAGATTGGCATGGAAGCAGAGCCAGGTTTGACTGCACAGATGACCTAGAATTAGGGTTTTGGTTTCAAAGGCCATAACTCCAAATTTTTGGTCATTATTGTTTCCATTGGTCTCTATATGGTATAGGGATCATGCATATCAATTTTCATGAAGAAATTCAATGGGGAAGTCATCTGATCAAGAGTTGACTTTTTGAGCAAGTCAGTGCAAAATCAAGGTATCTGAGGCCCCCAGTGACCCAACCAAAGGGTGTTCATCATCATTTTGATTATGTATGACCTTTATTTGATCATGGAAGATGTTAGAAGTTCATAATATTGAATAATTTCAATCCATTTGCAAAGTTGACTTTTTGGGAAAGTTGACTTATAATGAAAATTGCCATTTTGGGAAACTTTTTCAACCCTTGCTTTTTGATTCAAAAATGCTTCAAATGAAAAAACTTTGGTCATGAAAGTTGTAGAATGGATCATTCCCTTTTCAAAAAGTACAAGAACTTGACCTAATTCATTTTGGATCAATAGTTATGGTTTGTCAAAGTTGGCCAAAATCACATAATTTGAAGTTTTCTACCAAAGAGGCATTTTGCAAAATGGTATGATCAAGTGTTCTAAAGGCCTCAAATGTGTACAAATTCTTCACAACATGATCACATGACCTCTAAAATTCAGAGGGGGCCAAAGAACTTTGCATTTTGATGCCTTGAATCTCAAGAATTTCCAAAGGGGCCAAGCTTTGTGAAATTTGCAAAACACTACACAAACCTTGATCAACTTGCTGATTTATCTCATAAACAATTCCATGGCTCTCCCTAAACTCAGCTGAACCAAGATAAGCAAAAAAGCAAGTTGTACCATTGCCCATACCTCAAGTACAAGTCAAGTTGACATTTTGGCAACTTGCCCATACCAATCACAATAGGCCAGCACCCACTCTCTGACCTATCACACTTGTTTATACAAATCAAAAGCAAGCCAAAGCACAGAACCATTCAGGCTAAAACACACCCAAAGCCCTAGTTCCAAGTTTATGCTTCATTTGCAAAACTCTTCGAAACTCATCACACAGGCCTCAAACACACAAACAAACTTCACAAGCAATCTCTACATGACTTACTGATCACAAACCACCCATCACCATAGCCTGAAACTCACTGAAAGCAAAATACGATTTCTGCCCCTCTTTGAGCAGAACTTCAGCAATCTTTCAAACCAACCATTATAAACTTCAAACAAGCATTGAAAGCTTCTCAGGAGGTCCATTGGAGTTGATTGGAAGCAAGAAACTGGCCAGAAAGTCCCTGATTTGAAAGCTTCGATTCAGGTAGCCTTGGAAATTCATTTTTCCAGAACTCATATTTCTTGTTTCTAAAATGATCTACATGCTTCCTGAGTTCACTTAACTTTTTACTTTTGAAAATGATTAAGTTTTGAGGATGTATGGCTTGTCTGAAACTTTGCCCGAAAACTTGATTTTTGTTTGTTCTTCATGATTCACGAAAAAGAAATGGATTTTGTAGCTGGATTGTTGTTTAGGATGTTTAGTTGAGTTGATCTGGAGAGTTTGGCATGATTTAGTGAAGATTTGAGAGAGTTTGGGTGAAGGTCTCGCCGGAGAAGACGACCGGAAGTCTTCTCCGGCCACCTGAATTTGTTTAGGGCTAATCAGAGTCATTAATGTGTGTTTGAATGTGAAGCGTAGGATGAGTTGACAAGGGCTGACTGGCGCGCAAACGTGTGGACCAGATTTCTCACTTAACCCTAATCTTGTTTTATTAATTTAATTAATCAAGATTAATTAAAATCCATCCAGTTTGAATTACAGCCATTGGATCTGGCGCCAGTCAATGCACGCGCAATCCATTCAAACCTCAGCCCTTGATTCTGATTACTTCCCATTTATTTCATTTTTATTTTCCTTTTATTTCATTTGTTTTCTACAATTTATTAAAAATAGTAAAACATCTTTAAAAATTCTGAAATTTTTTGTCAAAGGTTCAATTGATTTTCAGAAACCAAAAACATTTTTATTTTTATTTTTGGCATTTAAAATTATTTTTAAATCATTTAAAAGTTTATTTTTAATTGATTAATGAGAATTAATTAATTAAAAATACTTTTAAGTATTTAAAAATCACAAAAAAATTCATGAAACATTTAAAATCATTTAGAAACATTGTCCAACCTTCAAACCAAATTTCTTTTTTGATCTTGATGTCTTTTGACAATTTTCAATGGAATTAATTTCATTTCAAGGCATTATTTTAATTCAATCTTCAAAAATTCATTTCTGCCTAGTCTTTAAGAGTTGGACAATGATTCTCTTTGCATTGCATCTTGCATATCATGTAGTTTATAGGATTAAATTGGCATGAATTGATCTTGCATTTTCCATTTGTTTGACATTTTTCTTGACAAGGTACCTTAAAACCTAGCCAACTTAGGAAATTCATAACTTTCACTAGGTTAAGAATTGGATCCTCTCCTTTGGGCAGTGAGTTTGTATAGGTTTAGGGTTCCTTTGAATGCATTTTCAATTTTTTATCATGGGGTTTGCTTCTGGTTTTGATTTTTGTTTTGTGTATTGATCATAAACCCTAATTTGGGCTTTCATTTGAATCCATATTCCATTTGCTTGCACACCATGACCTGCCATGACATTTTGTGCATCCATTTGATTCATAATACATCTTAGGACATAGTAGGATCATGTTTGATCATTGCATCTTTTATTTGCCATGTTGTATGTCATTTGCATTTCATAACTTTTCATGTATGTTCATGGTTTTAAGCATGTTTCTCTTGCATCCATATGTTTGTATGATCATTCCCATGCCTTGCCTCATATGTTCATCATCTTTTAGCATCATTAGCATCATATTCATGCTTCTGGTTTTGGTTTGCATCATCCCATTTCATCTCATTTTGCATTGCATTCCATCCACTGACTTTTCAGGTGGTAAGTTACTTTGAGAAGTGAATTTGCCTTCACTTCTCACAATCTCTTTTCATCTCTCTTATGCATCATTGCTGCATTTTGTCTTGTGCTTGATATTGAGCTTGCTCATTCTTTTTCATCTTACTTTCTTTCTTCAAGTGACTTGTCTTCTTAAATGAAGCAAGTTACTTTGCTTCTCTTTGCTCCTTTCATCTGCTTCCTGGTGGTTTCTCTGAATATTTCTCTTGTAAACCTCACAAACCTTAGGAGCAACCAAGCATGACAATAATTAGGGTTTTGATTAGTTCCCCCATTTAGTTTTTTACCTTTGTGTCTCATTGAGTCTTCTCTTCTCATCTCATAATCATGGACTAAACCCTAAAGGCTTTAAGGCTTTGTGATTAAGCTTATGCCTGCATCCTTCTATTAGGATGGAGTGTATAACTTTAATCCTAAGTGTTAAACCCTTAATGTGTTTAAATCCTTTAATCAATTCACTTAATAATCATCAAGACATCAAGCTTGTAACTTGGGCCTTGCATTAGGGTTCTAATTCTTCCTCAATTGGTTAAGAAGGACTAACCATAGTGTTAATGGACAAGTCCCCCTCAAGTTTGTCTTACAAACCATAAAACTCATTTCTTCATCTCATCACTAACTAAAATCCACTTAATAAAGGCTTTGTTTTGTCATGAGCTTAATCCCTAATCATGGATTAAGTTGAGGAGTCTTCCTCAGCTTAAACATTCTCATCTATTATCCTTCTATTGGGATGGTGTAATGAGTCTGTTTAATCTTTGATTATGGCTTAATCTCATTACTCAACACTAAACAAAAACAACAAAAAAACATTTAAATAATCATAAGTAGGTTAATGATCTTAATCCTACATCAAAAGGTGATTAAGTGTGAGATGCTGACTTCACACTTAAGGTAATCTCATTACCCCTAATCAGAGGGAGGATGTGATGAGTTTACTAACCCATTGGTTTAGGTTTAAGCTCATTAACTTATGGCAAACTTCAAAAAAAGCAATAAAAGATTGAAAACTCAAAGACAAACAATAATCGTCTCCTTCGGGATTCTTTTCTCATCATCTTCACTCATAAACGAGAACTCGCTTCCTCCGTCTAATGCAAGACAGTTTGCACCTGAGCCAGACAGGTCATACACTTGAGCATAGACAAGCAAGCAGTTCACATGTCAATTCACCTTTCAGTCTCTTTGGGTCGAACTACGGTGTTCTGACTTCCTCATTGCACGAGAGGATACGTAGGCATAACTTAACAGTTATCGAACAAAAGTCTCTGTATATTCCCCCTCTTTCCAACCTTACTCTTTTTAGCCTCATGATCTTGAGCATTTCATCTTTGTTCTTACACTGACACTTCACTTATACACTTTACACTTCTTTTAGGTCTATCCATATCTTTCTAGGTCTATGCAGCATTGCCTTTCCTTCGGGATAAAAATGCCTAGCTGGCGACTCTTGTCTTTTTGAGTTCACTCCTGTGTGTTCTCATTCCTCTTTTCGCCGACCGTTCGCGCTTGTACCGGGGATGCAAATCTTTGGGAGCGACAACGTGCTCCTCACATGAATTTGTGTTTCTGAATTGTTTGTAGTGTGTGCGTGTCCATAGTAACTATTGTATGCGCGTGTTGTGATCCATAGTTTTAGTTGACTTGGCTTTTTGATTGACTTTACCATGCGCGTTAGATCCATCCAAGGGTTTCATTTGTTCCTGAGTTTTAATGAAATCTATGTTAACTTGTGTGTGTTGCGATGTATTGGACTTGGACCTAGAATGCTAATCCCACCCCCATCTGGAGCCCACATATTTATTTGAACTGATTTTGGATTACTGTTTGAACCTCCTCTTGGTTATTTAATTTAATTTTCTTTTCTTTTCATTGTTTCATTTTTATTTTGTAAAAAAATAGTAAATCAACCACAAAATTCCTACAAAAATTCATGAACACTCCTTTCAATTTTCTTTAATTTTTCATGTTTAATTTTTTCATTTATCATTATTTCTCTTTTCTGAATTAATTGTGAGATTTATTTCTTTTATTTTAATTACTTTTATTTACATTCTGACTTTGTAAATTTCCATCTTAAGTTCTATGAGGCATATGAACTGGATTCTTTTTGGTATGGACTCTTGACATGTTGAAGTATGCTTGTGAATTTTATCTTGAATTTTAGGGCTTATTTGCTTAGGTTTTATAGTGTAACTTTATGAAGAAATATATGAAACCCTAATTGATCTTTGATCCATTGTATGAGCTAGTTTGCTTCTGATTTTTGTTGTGTGGTTTTAGTATGTTGTTCTCACATGTTTAGAGTGTCTTCATGTTTAATTGTGGAATTTTTAAGACCAGTTATCCATTTTGTTTGAATTTTGTGATTAACATGACCTAGTTTGATGTTTACATGATCAATGCTTGATTGTTAGGGTAGGAGGGCACTAGTGCCAACTCCTAGGGTTTGTTTTAGGGTTTCTTAACATGTTGACATGTCCCTGGTATTTGTATAGAATTTTCATCTTGGCTTGTTTGATGCTACCTGCCCTTTAAGTTTCACTTTCACAAGTATGCTTCTACACACTTCTAACCTCACCATGCTTCTCCTATTTGATTTCATATGTGTTGGAATGCCTTAAGTGGTGTTTCTAACTTCTTCTTAGGCACTTATTTACCATGTTAGGATTCTGACTTTGAGTTTACTTGTTGATGTTTGATTTGTTTGCTCATCTTAATCTCATATCTTCATCCTACTTCTTCTACACTTCTTTGCTAGTGACTTATGACTTCTTTCTTTCTTCTTTGCATGATGCTTTGTGAGTGATCTTAAGGCTTCAACATGATGTTCAAGTTCTGTTTGTGATGACTTGCATTTTTTCTTTTCTTATTCTTACTTCATTTGATCTCACTTGGTTTATGATAGCCATTTGCGGTTTCTTATAATATTTTCAGGGGCTATGGTAAGTCAGAGGTGTGATGAGATCCCCACATCTCCAACTTCTTTCTTTCATTTCTCTTATGCTTTCTTAACTTGTGATTGTGATGTGCTTAGGCCATCAATGTCTAACTTCTTTTTCATCCCTCCTAGGATCAACTTACCTTCTTGTAAGAAGTAAATTTCTTCCTTTTGCTCCTTTCTTCTTCTTCTTTCTTCTTATTTCCTTCTTCTTCATTAGGGTAGACTTCAAAACACACTAACCAAGGTCCATCTTTTCATGATAACATTAGGATTAGTCTTTCCCCATAGTTGTTTTACCTTTTGAGCTCTTTTGGTTCTTCTCTCCTCATCTCATACAAAAGCTAAAAAACACTTTAATAAAGGTTGAAGTGGTCTATTGTGTAATGGTCTTATTCCATGGATACTCTTATTTACCCCATCTTGGTGGTGGCATAAGTTTACCTGTGATGTACAAGTTCAATCATGAGACTATCTTCATAAAGAAAACCATAAAAAACATTTCTTCATTTTAATTCACAAAACACTTAATAATTTCAAACAAGTTAGTGATCTCAAACCCTACTCTTTGGAAACAAGTCTGAGGGTCTTCTTCATCCTTGGTAAACTTATTACTCACTTTATCTAGGAGTGTGGATATAAGAATACATTCCCTATAAAATGATTCGCTTTCACTCCCTTGTGTCACACTCATAAAAAACTTTTAAAAAACACAAAACAAAGAATAAACGTCTCTTCTTCGAGACTTCTTTTCTCACCTCACTCATTCTCAATGTAAGAACTTACTCCTAATTATCACTTTGCAAGACAGTTACGCACTCGTCGTCCGAGCCTGCTACACCTGAGCATTGACATAAGCAGTTCAAGCCTTAAAACACAAGCAATCTTTCCACCCTTAGTTAGGGGAACTACGGCGTCTCTGATCCTCATGTCCAGATACGATATGTAGGCAATGGGGTAGGGCCCGCTCGAGCACTCTTTTATTTTCCCTACATTTTCCCTACATTTCCCCCTTTTCTTTTCTTCACCTTTTGAAACAGTTTCTTTGCAAGCGTAGATCTCGTCGGGTACGACAGACGATCTGGGGTGCTAATACCTTCCCAGGTCGTAACCGACTCCCGAACCCAGTTCTTTGGTTCGCAGGACCTTGTCCTTTCCTTTCTTTCCCTGGTTTGTGCAGCATTACCATTCCCGTTCCTTCGGGATAAAAATGTATGGATGGCGACTCTACCTTTTTCCGCGCCACTTTCGAGTTTGTACCATGATGAAAATCCAAGGAGCGACATTATACACAAAGTCTTTGATTAGATTGGTGATATTGGAAGATTCAAGAAGCATTTATCGAGTAAAGATTATGTAAAAGAGTTTGGTATTGCGCTATATACAAGTCCAGGTGCATATAAGAGATTTTAATTTTCTCAGTTGTATTGTAGATTAGTGATTATATGAACACTTGAAAATATTTATCAAATCAAAAGGAAAAATGTAAGTTCTAATAGGAAACCATTAAAGAGTGCAAGTAGGCAAAACAGGGACGGACGCCAAGGCCCTATAAATCTTGGTGTCATCTCTCTCTCTCTCTCTCTCTCTCTCTCTCTTGCATTTAATTTCATTGTATTTGCATTCTTAGGTATTTCAATTCTAGTGTAGTTTATCATTGATTCAATTGATACGATTTATTACGTAAGCATTAAGTATTGTTGGAATTGGATACCTTATTGAGGTGAACCGGTGATTAATATTGTGAGAAAAAATTGGAGTTAGTATTCTCGACATTCAATCATTGTTTAAACACACCTCATGGATTACACAGTTGAATCAATTGAATACCATGTGTTTCATTATAAACATCTTTGGTGTTTTTGAAAAGATCTAGTCTTAATGTGATTGTAAACACCCCAAATTTTCCATCACTAAGTTCACACAATGGCTTGTGATCTTTCATATTTGCATAAGTTTAAGCATATCATCTAATAATACATATTTGTTTCATCTGCATGGTTCAAATTCATCTGCATCTAGGGTTTGTGATCTGAGCAATCCAGGATCCATCTGAGCCACTCCAAAGGTCTCCAATCATTCCAAGAGGGTCCATGTGTGTTCTATCATCATATTATATCCCTCAAAGATCAAGGAAGTCAAAAAATCACAAGAACTTGGAAAGCATGGAGGCAGAGCTAGGGTTTCACTGCACAGATGACCTGAAATTAGGGTTTTGGTTTCAGAGGCCATAACTCCAAATTTTTTGGTCGTTCTTGCTTCTAATAGTCTCAATATGTTATAAGGATCATGTGTACCAAGTTGGATGAATAAATTCATTGTGGAAGTCATCTGTTCATTAGGTAACTTCTTGAGCAAGTCAGAGCAAAATCAGGGCATCTAAGGCCCCCAACCATGGAACCAAAGTGATATTTTCATCAAATTGAAGTTATATGATCTTTATTTGATCATTGAAGTGCTTGGAAGTTCACAAAATTGAAGAAATTTGAGCTAAACCAAAAGTTGCCAAAAATGGAAATGACTTGTAATGGAAACTTTTCATTTTGGGAAAGTTTTTCAACCTCCTCTTTCTCAACCAAGAATGCTTCAAATGAAAAATTGTTGGTCATGAAAGTTGTAGATTGGATCATTCCCTTTTCAAAAATTACAAGAATGTGTTCTAATTCATTTTGGAACTCAAGTTATGGCCTTGCAAAGTTGGCAAAAATCCTATAATTTTCACTTTCACACCAAAGAGGATTTTTTGCAATTTCACATACCAAGCCATTTTGTGACCTCTAATCACTCTCTAAGCATCATACCAACATATTACATTGCATTGTGACCAAAATTGCCCATAAGAATCACAAGTTTCTATGGCTTGCATCACAAGAAATCACAAAAGGGGCAAAATGCATAACACTTGCAAAATCACTTGTAACCATGCTTCCACTTGTGCCAGCTGCATAATTTCAATTCCATGGCTCTCCTTGATCAATGCTGAGGCCAGACATGCTCTTGAACAACCCCTGCCATAGCCCATACCTCAAGTACACATAATGTTGACATTTTGGCAACTTGCCCATACCAATCACCACAGGCCACCACCCACTTTCTGACCTATCAAACAATGTTATGTGGACTCAAAGCAAGCTACTTCACATAACATTGGAGCTCAGATCATCTCATAGGCCATGTTTCACAAAATCACCTTAAAACTTAAAAACTTTCGAAACACTCTGTCCAGCCACTCAAACTTCAAACAAACTTCACCATTCAACTCACCATCATCATTAAAACATTTGCCAACCATTACCAAGCCCTAAAAGCCAGCCAAACACAAACACGATTTCAGACCAGTTGAGGTGCAACCACTCAATCCAGCCATTCTAAACTCTTTCAAAGCATTGCAACATCATCAGGGGGTCAAGTGAAGTGGATTGGCACAAGAGAAGAGGTCCAAAAGCTCCAAACTGAGAAAGCTCAAGCTCAGGTAACCTCAAGAACTTTTTTTCTTCCAGAAATGTAATTTTAAGTTCCTAAATGAATCTATGTGATGTGCTGATCATGCTGATGTCTTTACTTTTGAAAATGGTTGCGTATTAAGGATATTATGGATGTCTGAATGTTTTGCCATTTTTATGTTTTTCTTCAAATCATGAAAATGATGAATGAGAAATGTGTTTTGATGCTTGATTCGTGCTTAGGGTTGTTAGATGATGTGATCTGGAGCTTTAGAGCTCTGGAAATAGCCTATGGAAGAAGTTTGATGTTTGGGGTCACCAGAGAAGATGACCGGAGCTTGCTCCGGTCACCTGAAAATAATTAGAACCCTAATTAGGGTTTAGTTGCCCAGTTTGAATTCTGGCCGTAGGATGGAGATTAGCGCGTGTTTGTGTGGCCTGAATCATTTCAGTTAACCCTAATTTCCATTTAAATAATTTAAATAGGTAATTAAGCCAGTTTGAATCCTGACCATTAGATTGCGCGCACAATCAATGTTTCTCTCCCCAGTTTGAATTTCATCCATCAGATTGGATTACTTTCCATTTAAATTGGTTTTATTTTCATTTTATTCCATTTTCTTGCATAATTATTTTAAAATATCAAAACTTATCAAAAAAATTTCAAACTTTGCATTTCTGATTCAAATATTTTTCTTCACCCAAAAACATTTTTTTTTGCATTAAAAAATCATTTTTAAAATATTTAAATGTTTATTTTAATTAATTAATGGAAATTAATTAATTAAAATACCATTTAGGTTTCTAAAAATTTCAAAAAAAAAACACATTGCATCTTAGGACATTTAGAAACATTGTCAAACCATTCATACAAATTTCTTTTTGGTTTTGATCCAATTTTGACATTTTTCTTGAATTTAGGGTTCCTAAAATTCCCTTTTTGGAACCCTAACTTTGAAAATTCTTTTCTGCCTAACCATGAAAGGTTTGACAATGATTCATTTTGCATTGCTTTCTATATAGTATGTAGTTTCTAGGGTATTTTGACATGAATTTATCTTTCATTTTCAAATTGATTTGCATTTTTTCTCTTAAGATACCCAAAAACCCTAGTTAACTTAGAAAAATCATAACTTCTTTTAGGTTAAGAGTTGGACCTTCTCCTTTGGGGTGTGATATCATATGGGGTTAGGGTTTGTTTGAGTTCATTTGCAAATTTTTATCATGTGATTTGCTTCTGTTTTGATCATTTGCATCTCATCCTTTCATGTAACCCTAATTTTGCATCCATACTTGCATCTTACATTGCATTGCATGAACATATGAACTTGCCATGACATTATAAGCACTTGTATGCCATCTTAGACATCTTAAGACATCGATTGAACATTACTTGGTCATTTATTCATACATTTTCTATGCTTTGCGTCCATTTCATTTCATAAATATCCATGTGTTTTCATGCTTCCCACATGCTTCATTTGCATTCTTTCTCTTTGTATGAACATTCATAGCACTTGGTATGCCTTTGCATCATGTCATAGCATCATTTGCATCATGTGATTGCTTCTGGTTTTGGCATTTGCCCATTCATATGTTTCATTTCATTTCATTTCCTTCCTTATGCATCTTGTGCTAACATTTTCAAGTGGTAAGTTAATTTGAGAAGTGAATTTGCCTTCACTTCTCATTTCTCTTCATCTTCTTCATATGCATCTTTGCTGCATTTTCTTTGTCTTTGAGTGGGCTTGTCCATTCATGTTCATCTTTCACTTTCTTTCTCTAAGTTACTTATCTTCTTCAGTGAAGTAAATAACTTATTCATCTGCTTCTTCCTCCTTTCATCTGCTTCTTCCATTAGTGGCTTCTCTGAAGATCTCTTTCAAGCCTCACAAACCATAGGAACATCCAAGCATGATAATAATTTGATTTGTGATTAGTCCCCCTTAGTTTTTACCTTTGTGTCTTCTTTGTATCTCTCTTCTCACCTCATCATTAGAGACTAAACCTTTAAGGCTTTAAGACTTTGGAATTAGGGTTATGCCTGCATCCTTCTCTTAGGATGGAGTGTATAACTTTAATATTAAGTGTTAAACCCTTAATTTGTTTAAATCTCTTAATCAATCCATCCTAATAATCACTAAGACATTATCTTGTAACTTGGGCCTTACATTAGGGTTCTAATTCTTCCATTATTGGTTAAGAAGGACTAACCCTAGTGTTTAATGGACAAGTCCCCCTCAAGTTTTCTTACAAACCATAAAACTCACTTCTTGATCTTATCCATAATTTAAATCCACTTTAATAAAGACTTGTTTTGTCATGAGGTTAATCCATAGTCATGGATTAAGTTGAGGTATCTTCCTCAGCTTAAGTGTGCTCATCTATCATCCTTCTATTAGGATGGTGTAATGAGTTCACTAATCCTTGATTATGGCTTAAATTAATTACTTAACACTAAACAAAAAAAAACTCAAAAACATCTAAATAATCATAAGTAGGTTAATGATCTTAATCCTACATCATCATGGTAATTAAGTTGAGATGTTCATCTCATACTTAAGGTATTCTCATTATCCCTAATCAAAGGGAGGATATGATGAGTTTACTAACCCTTGGTTTAGGCTTAAGCTCATAGACTTATGACAAACACAAAAAAACAGTAAAAGATTGAAAACACAAAAACAAACAAACAATAATCGTCTCCTTCGAGATTCTCTTCTCATCACACTCATTCACAAACGAGAACTTGCTCCTTCCGTCTAATGCAATACAGTTAACACTCGAGCCAGACGAGTCATACACTTGAGCATAGGCAAGCAAGCAGTTCACAGTCAATTTATCTTTCAGTCCCTTTGAGTCGAACTACGGTGTTCTTAATTCCTCATTGCACGAGAGGATACTTAGGCATAACTTAATAGTTATCGAACAAAAGTCTATTTGTCTTCCCCCTCATTCAGCATTCTTCTTGAGCCTCATTCCTGAGCATTTCACTTCACCTTCTTGCACTGACACTTATATATTCTCTTCCAACTTTTGCACACAGATAGAACAGACAGTACCCCTTTAAACACAAACTTTCAAGCGTGGATCCCGTCGAGTACGACGAACAATCTGGGTGCTAATACCTTCCCAGGTTGTAACCAACCCCCTTTCTCAGTTTCTCTGGTTCGCAACCATTTTATCCATATCTTTCTAGGTTTATGCAGCATTACCTTTCCTTCGGGATAAAAATGCCTAGCTAGCGACTCTATTCATATTCATTCTTCCTTTCGCCGACCGTTCGCGTTTGTACCCCATCTGACCCGGGTGTCTTTTCGGGGGGAGCGACAGTGATCAAAATTATGAATAGTATAATTTTCACATTTTCGCATCAAACTTTCCACTCACAAATTTTGAAAACACTGATAATTTTTGTAAATGGAGTTTGAATTTTATTTGAGTTAATTCACCCCCTCTAGAACATTTTTCTACTCCCATATTCACACCCAAAAATTGGCATAAAGAACTAGTCTTTTGATTGTGTCTAATTGACATCTAAATGTTGTGAATATGGCGGAAGATGACGATCCTAAGGGAATGTATAATAAAGCACTTCTTTTCAAAGACAAAAAATATGCTTATTGGAAAAAAGAACATGTATGTACATTTATTATCGGTAGAAAAAAATGGTGGTGAGGCATTACCGAGGTACCATTTATTCCCAAGTGCAATGATGACGTTGTTAAACATCCAAAAGATGGGATGATTCTGAAACCAAAAAGGCTTCATATGATTTGAAAGCGAGGAACCTACTTATTTCTGCTTTAAGCGCTAAAGTGTTCTATTCGATTTCACGTTATACAAGTGCTAAAGGTATGTGGGAAGATCTCCAAAATCTCTATGAGGGAACAAATGATGTCAGGCATTCTAAAATCAATTTGTTTACATATGAGTTGGACTCCATGCAAACTAGATTCCTCCCTTTAATCAACAAATTGAGCAATTGAAGTTATTATGTAATCATTAGGTTTCATATGGAACCAGAAGCATTTGTTGATTTCACATCATCGATTCAATTGATAGTGATTTATTACGTAAGCATTAGGTTTTGTTGAAATTGGAAATCTTATTAAGTTGAATTGGTGATTAATATTCTAAGAAACAATTGAAGTTAGAATACTCGACATTGAATCATTGTGTAAACACACCTCGTGGATTACACAATTGAATCAATCAAATACCTACTGTTTCATCATAGTCATCTTCAGTGTTTGTGATACGATCTAGTGTTTATGTGATCAAAATTTTGAATAATAGAATTTTCACATTTTCGCATCAAACATTATGCTCGCAAAATTTGAAAACACTGTGCTATTTTTTGTAAACGGCAGTTGAATTTTATTTGGTTATATTCACCCCTCCCCCTATAAATTGCTTTTCTACGCCCATATTCACACCTAACACATCTGTCTGAGGATGGCTAGAATTACTCAAGCACAACTTCAATCCCATAGCCTTTTGAAATGTTTTCCATAATCTTGAAGTAAATTTTGGATGTCTATTTGATACAATAGTAAAGGGAATACCATGCAACTTTACGATCTCTGAAATGAACAACGTTGCAAGTTGAATAGCTTTGTAAGTGATCTTCACTTCTAGGAAATGAGCCGACTTCGTTAACCGGTCTATAATCACCTAGATCAAATCGTAACCATCATGGGTATGTGGTAACCCTACTCCAAAATCCATAGAAATATTATTTCATTTCCACTATGAAATTTCCAATGGTTGTAACAAACCACCAAGTCTTTGATACTCAATTTTCACTTGCTAACATACTTGAACATGATTGAACATGATGATAAAAAGAACGATGTGTTTAAGGGCTTGAGGGTTAATAATGTATATATGCTTGACTTGAATGATGTGTTTGTTAATGATCCTAAGTGTCTAGTCTCCAAGAGTGATGACTCTTGGCTTTGGCATAGGCGCTTAGAGCATATTAAATTTGACTTTCTAAACAAGATCATTTCAAAAGATTTAGTAGTTGGCTTACCTAAAATCAAATTTACTAAAGATCACCTTTGTGATGCATGCCAATTGGGGAAGCAAACAAAGGTCTCTTTTAAATCTAAAAACATTGTTTCAACAACTAGACTTCTTGAACTTCTTCATATGGATTTATTTGGTCCATCTAGAATTAAAAGTCCAGGTGGAAAATATTATTGTTTTGTCATTGTAGATGACTACTCAAGATTTTGTTGGACCATATTTTTAGCAAGTAAAAGTGACACCTTCTCGGCATTTGAAACGTTTGCCAAGTTATCTCAAAATAAATTGAACACTAGCATTGTTACAATTCGAAGTGGCCATGGAGGTGAATTTGAAAATCATCTTTTTGAATCATTTTGTGAGAAACATGGAATTGATCATAATTTTTCTTCTCCTATAACTCCGCAACAAAATGGTGTTATGAAGCATAAAAAAATGTGTTCTAGAGGAGTTAGGAAGAACTATGATCAATGACAGCAGTCTTCCTTAATAGTTTTAGGCTGATGCCATAAGTACGGTGTGCTATGTCTTGAATAGGGTGATTATTCGTCCTATTCTCAACAAAACAACCTATGAACTCTTAAAAGGTAGGAAACCAAATGTGTCTCATCTTCATGTCTTTGGTTGTAAATACTATGTGTTAAATAATGATAAAGAAAACCTTGGAAAATTTGACTCAAAAGAGGATGAAGATATCTTTCTCATATAATCTAATTCAAGTAAAGCTTATAGAGTATACAACATGATATTACTTATTGTTGAAGAAGCTGTGCATGTATCCTTTGATGAATCTTATCCGAAAGTTGTCGGAAAATGTAGTTATGTTATTGGTGCAGGTGTTTCTTCTGAGGACATTCTTAAATATCAATAAGCTTTATGTGTTGAACCCATTCCAGATAGAGCTGAGGAGGAGCCGGATAAAGGATTTGAAATCAAAGAGGAGGATCATTCAACAAATCAAGACTATCTCCCTTTGGAATGTAAAACCTCAAAGGCTCACCCCATTGACAATATTCTTGGAGGTATATCAATAGGAGTCACTACACGATCAAGGATAAGTAATTTTTTCTATCATTGTGCTTATGTCTCTTAAATTGAGCCTAAAAACTCCAAAGATGCTCTACTCGATGAAAATTGATTTTTAGCTATGCAAGAGGAACTTAATTAGTTCAAAAGAAATGGGGTTTGGGACCTTGTCCCTCCTTTGCGAGATCATTGAGTAATTGGCACCAAATGGGTATTTAGGAACAAAATGGACAAAAATTGTATTATCACCTTGCAACAAGGCCCGTCTTGTTGCTCAAGGGTATAACCAATAGGAGGTTATTGTCTATGAGGAGACTTATGCTCTTGTTGCCCGCCTTGAGGCTATACACATTTTACTTGAATTCGCATGCTCACAGAATTTTAAGTTATATCAAATGGATGTTAAGAGTGCTTTCCTTAATAGATACATAAATGAAGAGGTGTATGTATGTCAACCTCCAGATTTTGAAAGCCATGAAAATCCTAACTATGTGTACAAGCTTAAACGTGCTTTGTATGGCCTCAAACAAGCTCACAGGTCTTGGTCTGAACGCCTTAGTATATTTTTATTAAATCAAGGATTTTCAAGAGGAAAGGTTGATACTACTCTTTTCATTAAACGGGGAGGAAAACATTCAATTTTAGTCCAAGTGTACGTAGATGATATCATTTTTGGATCTACTAATATGAAATTGGTCAAAGAATTCTCAAGTTCAGTGCAAGGTGAATTTGAGATGAGTATGATGGGGGAGCTAAACTACTTTCTCGGACTTCAAATTAGACAACTTGAGGAAGGAACCTTCATAAGTCAAACAAAATATTGTAATGAACTTCTCAAGCGATTTGATATGACGAATTCAAAAGCTATTGATGCACCAATGCCTACTCCAGCAAGTTTAGATCAAGATGAGAATGTTAAAGAGGTTGACATAAAAAGATATAGAGGTGTGATCAACTCTCTTCTTTACCTTACTGGATATCGTCCAGATATCATGTTTTGTGATTGTATGTGTGATAGATTTCAATTTTTCCCTAAGGAATCACATTTAAAATCAGTCAAACACATTCTTAGATACCTTTGTGGTAGTCCTAAATTTGGACTCTGGTATCCTAAGGGTAGTGATTTTTCTTTGGTAGGTTACTCTGATTTAGACTTTTCCGGTTGCAAAGTGGATAGGAAGAGCACTGGTGGTACATGTTACTTCTTCTCAAACTCTCTAGTAAGTTGGCATAGCAAAAAGAAAGTCTTTGTTGCCTTGTCAACAACAGAGGCGGAATACGTTGTAGCTAGAAATTATTGTGCCCAAATTTTGTGGCTCAAACAACAATTGCTCGACTTCAATGTCAATCTTAAACATATTCCCATCCTATGTGACAACACTAGTCCTATAAACCTTACCGAAAATCCAATCTTACATTCACGCATTAAGCACATTGAAATTTGTCACCATTTCCTTAGAGATCATGTAGAGAAAGGGGACGTGGTATTTGAGCATATTGAGAGTTCATATCAACTTGCCGATATATTTTCAAAACCACTTGCTACAGAACCTTTCTTTCACATCCGTAGGGAACTTGGTGTTCTTGATATTTCAGATCATTCTTAATGCTTTGCATGTGTTTATTGTATATTATCACTTGAATTATTGTGTCTCGTCACTAACAAATAGCTTTTTGAGGATTATTAAATTGGTTTCCTTTTATTATTCTACACAAGCGAGAGGTAGTATTGTTCCTTTTCTATTTCTAATCAAAATTATGATTCATTTGTGATAAATTTTGATTCTCATCCTTGATATAAAGTAATTGTTGTGTATGTGATCATGTGCTTGGTTGTTATTTATCTCTTATATATGTTAATATGTCATAAAATTAGGATATATGACACTAAAAAGCATTTCAGCATATTGTATGAAGCATTGTAGTGAAATCTTAAGAAAATATTTGTGTAAAAATTGTTGGCATTCTTGGGTCCCAATAGGTCGACCCTTTGCATCGACTCATTGACTTATTGTGTCGACCTATTGACCTAATTGCGTCGACTCAATTTGAAATTTGAAATTAGTCGACTCATTCATAATTTTTGGTTGACGCATTACTGTTTCGCACTGATCAACTCGTGTTGGAAAACACATTTTACAGTCTTTTTGACTTCCTTAGGTCGGCGCAACCTAATTCCTTATGCCATAATATTGGTTTTTAATGAGTTTTAATTTTCCTAATCATTTTATATCTCATTCTTCATACCATCATTTCATTTCATACTCATTATTCTTCTCAAGAACACTCAAATTCTCTATAAAACCCTAAAACTCCATTCTTATCATATCCTTTCAAGAACATCATTCACGGCTTCAAGAGTTACTGGTCAGAGAACATTGAGGGGCTCTTCTTCTTAGTTTACACTTCCGGTAAGAGTTTTATATCTTGTTCCTTCTGATCTTAGGGAGATTTATGATAAGAGTTTCAAGAATCGAAAAGTTATCAACCAATATGTTTACTCCAAGAGAATTGATTGTCAGATGAATATCCCACATATTGTTGAACTGGTTTATTTTCAAGAAATTAATCCGTTTTTGGCTTGTAAAGTTAAGTATAATGAGCACGTGGTCTAAATGTTTTATGTTGGTCTGGGTGATAAAATGTATACTATCAATGCTCAGATTTGGAAGGATTTATTCAGAATTGATCCTGCAACCCATGACACTCAACTTTTTACCAAAGAATCACATCAAACCGTGCCATGATCACAAGTATTTTCACAACATGCATTTTTGCAAAATCATTCATAAGAATCAAAGCATCCCAAGCCCTAAGATTGATCCAAGGGAAATAAGTGACTCAAAAGGAATCTGATTATGCACATGGTTGGAGCTTTCCACGAGTGAATCACCACATTATAACTATTATGCAAATTTGCATTTCACTCCACATCACACAATTCATGCAGCCATTGCTTCTAAAATCCTACACAGGTGCATGTACACATCATATATAAGCTTAAAAGCCCTTTGAATCAACCTCGCGCACTCTTATTTGCTCCAATTCACAAAACTTTCCAAAATCTTCTTCTTTTCGAATCTCATAATTCTCCCACACATTGGTTCATTTCTTCACATAATCACACTCAGTGAAGCATAAAGAAGCTGAATTTACCATCACTGCAAGCTATAGTGCAAGAATTCAGAGGTTTCGAATTTGAAGCTTCAACTTCAAATCTTCATATCTAGGTCAATTCAAGCCTCTATTTGCATTTATTTTGCAAATAGAGCTCAAGAGGGGTGGATTTTCACATTTCTGGAGGTTTTCTTGGTGTATTTGACTCACCTTGATCTCAGGTTATCTTCATAATTCATCATCATAGATATTAATTTGATTGTGTACATTATGTTTATGGGATCTCACTGAGCATGTTGATATATTTGGATTTTATTTTGGACGTGAATTGAATGTTTTATGTAGATCTGAAAATTTGAGGTTCAATTTTAATCTCTTCGATTCATGATATATGTTGTGTGTTTAATGTTTTTGATGCTGGATTATGGTTCACGATGATGAATAGATTTGATCTGGAGATTTTTGTACGTTTCTGGTTACTTTTGTTCATGGATATGAATTTTCCGGTGACCGGAGCTAGGGCTCCGTCACCGGACTTGTTGCAGGTGGAAGAGCTGGCTTGAGGTAGGTGATGATGTTTGTGCGTTATATGTTTGATCCAACGCGTATTAGGATGCAAGCGCATTAAAATACGCGTGTCTGGCATGTGACTTCTTGTTTTTATATTAATTGCTTTGTGTGTCAGCCTATTGTATGTGTGTGTGTGTGTCCTATGATCCTAGCCTTTCATTATGTGTACTTTGATTGTTTTGACTAATCCTGTGCGTTGGATGCTTGACTCTTTTGTTGACTAGCTGCGTGCGTTGGATCCGTATACTTTCTTGATTGACTCATTTTCATATGTTAGATTCAACTACCTTTCCCTTGTTTGACTGGAATGATGACCATTGGATATGATGACTCTTGTAAGACTCAATCTGGCTTGTTAATGAGTCATACTTTGACTATTTGACTTTGGCTGAACTTTGTATGCACTGGGCCTCAATTGTTATTTGAACCCCCTCCTTTTGGGCCCTTTGTGACTTCAATGTATCTAGATCATTATTTTCACCCCCTAGCTTTCTTTTATTTCTTTTCTTTTATTTTTTATTCTAATTTCCTTTTTAATTTTTTAAAATCCTTGTAGGTCTTCAAAAATCCCAAAAAAAATTCATGAGTGTTATTTTAAGTTTTATAAAATTTTCTCAAATTTTATTTTTCATTTTTCTTTTATTTTTAGGCTCTGAATTAATTTCTCTTTTATTTTATTCTTATTTGCTTTATAACCTGAACACTTGTTCTTTTTTATTTTATATCTTGAGTTCTATGATATCTATGACCCTGGTTCTTCTTGCTTTGTGTTTATAACATGTTTAGGGATCTTAGGAGTTTTTTTGATGATTTTTAGATCTTGATTGGTTGACTTTTGGCATGTTGCTTTATGCTTAAGTTTGTGAAACCCTAGCCTCACGTTGTCCAATTATTTAAATGACCATTGTACATGTTTGAATTGCTTTTTTTTGCTTAATGTCATAATTTTTGAAGCATGTTTACTATTTCTTTGAGATGTGAACTTTGACTTGTCTAATTTGTGGATTTTTGGCTCATAACTTGTTTTCTTGATTAGGAAGTTACTTGTGCCATCATATAAGATCTTGTTTGAAGTTTGCTAACATGTTGTGTGATCCCTGGTTGTGATGTATGAGCTTCATCTTTGCTTATCATATGTTTGCCTTATGTACTAAGTCACTTGTTTCACAAGTATGAATCATGATTCACTTCACTTCACATCTTCTTCCATGGCTTGAGTATGTGCCTGTAAACACCCCAAATTTGCCCTCACCCATTCACACCATGGCTTGTGATCTCCTCATATGCATAATCTCAATCATAGCATCTCATATCACATTTTTTGATTCACTGCATTGCTTCTAAGTCATCTGCATCTAGGGTTTGTGATCTGAGCAATCCAAGAGCTTCTTGAGCCACTCCAAAGGTCATCAATCACTTCAAAGGGGTCCATGTATGCTCAAACATCATATTATATCCTCTCAAAGTCAAGAATGTCAAAGAATCACAAGAACTGAGAATGGCATGGAAGCAGAGCCAGGTTTAACTGCACAGATGACCTAAAATTAGGGTTTTGGTTTCAAAGGCCATAACTCCAAATTTTTTGGTCATTCTTGTTTCTATTGGTCTCTATATGATATAGGGAGTATGCCTATCAAGTTTCATGAAGAAATTCCATGGGGAAGTCATCTGATCAAGAGTTGACTTTTCAAGAAAGCCAGTGCAAAATCAGGACATCTGAGGCCCCCAATGACCCAACCAAAGGGTGTTCTTCATCATTTTGATTGTATATAATCTTTATTTGATCATAGAAGAAGTTGTAAGTTCACAAAATTGAAGAATTTCAAGTCTTTTGCAAAGTTGACTTTTTGGGAAAGTTTGACTTTTAATGAAATTGCCATTTTAGGCAACTTTTTCAACCTTTACTTTTTGATTCAAAAAAGCTTCAAATGGAAAAACTTTGGTCATGAAAGTTGTAGAATGGATCATTCCCTTTTCAAAAAGTACAAGAACATGATCTAATTCATTTTGGATCAAAAGTTATGGCTTGGAAAAGTTGGCAAAAATCACAAAATTTGAAGTTTTCCACCAAAGAGGCAAAGTTGCAAATTCACTTCACAAGGCAAATTAAGTTATCAAATGGACTTCTAAACTTCACAACATGATCATACAAGACCTAAAAGTCAGAATGGTCCAAGAAATCCCTCATTCTTATGGCTTATGGATCAAGATTTTTCATAAGAAGCAAAAATGAACCAACTTGCAAAACTCATCATAGTTTATCATCCACTTGCTTGCTAGCTTGCTGAACCATCCTAGGCATCTCCCCACATCATGCTTTGCAGGACACACCTTTTGTCCTTGGCTAGAAAGTAGCCCATACCTCTCTTACACAACTTTGACATTTTGGCAACTTGAGCCATACCAATCAATAAAGCACACATCACATCTTCTGACCAATCCCAATTGTTTATACAAGCAAAAAGCAAGCCAAAGCAACTAGAACACAAGCCTGAAACCAGCCATAGCTCAGCATTCTCATTTTCACCTCATCTTGCAAGAGCATTCGAAACTCATCACACAGGCCACAAACATACAAACTAACTTCACAAATCAACTCCACACACCTTCCTGGTCACAAAGCACCCTTCACCATAGCCTGAAACTCAAAGAATCAAAAACACGATCACCACCTGCCATTGAACAGAACTCCTGCCATCTCTCAAACCAGCCATTGCAAACTTCAAACAAACCTTGCAAGCTTCTTAGGAGGATCAGTGGAGTAGATTTGAGCCAAAGAAACAGCCTGAAAGCTCTGGAATCGAAAGCTCCATCTCAGGTATCATCCAAGAACATTTTTCCAGAACTTGTGTTTTGAGTTACAAACTGATTCTATGTGATGGCCGGAGAAGACGACCGGAACAGTGTTCCGGTCGCCTGAGAGTGATTAGGGCCGGATTAGGGCTTAATCTTTTAATTAGCGAATTTGAATTCCATCCCTTGGATGTGGCGCCAAGTCAAACGCGCGCGCTACCAGTTCAAACCTAGGCCCTTGGATCTGATTACCACCCATTTAATCCATTTTATTTTTCATTTTATTTCATTTAATTTGTCCATTTAATTAAAAATAGTAAAGCAATTTTAAAAATTCTGAAATTTTTTGTACAAACTTTTATTTAATTCCAGAAACCAAAAACATTTTTATTTTTATTTTTTGCATTAAAAAATATTTTTAAATCATTTAAAAGTTTATTTTTAATTAATTAATGAGGATTAATTAATTAAAAATACTTTTAGGTATTTAAAAATCACCAAAAAATTCATGAAACCTTTAAAAACATTTAGAAACAATGTCCAACCCTCAAACCAAATTTCTTTTTTGATCTTGATGCATTTTGACAATTTTCCATGGAATTAATTCCATTTTAAAGCATTATTTTGATCCAATCTTTGAAAAATCATTTCTGCGTAACCCTTGAGAGTTGGACTTTGATTCTTTTTGCATTGTGTCTTGCATATCATTTTGTTTGTAGGATTAAATTGGCATGAATTGATCTTGCATTTTCCATTTGTTTGACATTTTTCTTGTCAAGGTACCCTAAAACCCTAGAAATCTTAGGAAATTTATAACCCTAATTAGGTTAAGAGTTAGAACCTCTCCTTTGGGCAGTGAGTTAGTATAGGTCTAGGGTTCCTTTGAGTGCATTTTCAATTTTTTATCTTGATGTTTGCTTCTGGTTTTGGATTTTGTTTGATGCATTGATCATAAACCCTAATTTGGGCTTCCTTTTGCATTCATCTTGCATTTGCTTGCATACCATGACTTGCCATGACCTTTTATGTATCCATTTGGTTCATTAGACATCTTAAGACATATGAGAATCATGTTTGATCATTGCATCTTTCAGTTGCCATGTTGTATGTCATTTGCATTTCATATCTTTTCATGTATGTTCATGGTTCTAAGCATGCTCCATTTGCATCCATATGTTTGTATGATCATCCCCATGCCTTGATTCATGTTTGCATCATCTCATAACATCATTATCATCACACATATGCTTCTGGTTTTGATTTACATCATGCCATTTCATCTCATTTTGCATTGCATTGCATTTCTTTCACTAACTTTTCAGGTGGTAAGTTACTTTGAGAAGTGAATTTGCCTTCACTTCTCACCACTTCTTTTCATCTTTCTTATGCATCCTTGCAGCATTTTGTTTTGTGTTTGAGATTGAGCTTGCTCTTTCTTCTTCATCTTACTTTCTTTCTTCAAGTGACTTGTCTTCTTAAATGAAGTAAGTTGCTTTGCTTCCTTTGCTCCTCTCATCTGCTTCCTGGTGGTTCCATTGAAGATCTTTCTTGTAAACCTCACAAACCTTAGGAACAACCAAGCATGACAATGATTAGGGTTTTGATTAGTCCCCCATTTAGATTTTTACCTTTGTGTCTCATTGAGTCTTCTCTTCTCACCTCATAACCAGGGACTAAACCCTAAAGGCTTTAAGGCTTTGTGATTAAGCTTATGCCTGCATCCTTCTATTAGGATGGAGTGTATAACTTTAATCCTAAGTGTTAAACCTTTAATGTGTTTAAAGCCTTTAATCAATCCATCTAATAATCACCAAGACATCAAGCTTGTAACTTGGGCCTTGCATTAGGGTTCTAATTCTTCCTTAATTGGTTAAGAAGGACTAACCCTAGTGTTAATGGACAAGTCCCCCTCAAGTTGTCTTAAAAATCATAAAACTCATTTCTTAATCATATCATTATCTAAAATCCACTTAATAAAGGCTTTGTTTTGTCATGAGTTTAATCCCTAATCATGGATTAAGTTGAGGAGCTTTCCTCAGCTTAAACATTCTCATCTATTATCCTTCTATTAGGATGGTGTAATGGGTCTGTTTAATCCCTGATTATGGCTTAGTCTCATTACTTAACACTAAACAAAAACCACAAAAACATCTAAATAATCACAAGTAGGTTAATGATCTTAATCCTACACCAAAGGTGATTAAGTGTGAGAAGCTGACCTCACACTTAAGGTATTCTCATTACCCCTTATCAGAGGGAGGATGTGATGAGTTTACTAAATCCATTGGTTTAGGCTTAAGCTCATTAACTTATGACAAACTTCAAAAAGCAATAAAAGACTGAAAACTCAAAAAAACAAACAATAATCGTCTCCTCCGGGATTCTTTTCTCATCTCATTCACTCATAAACGAGAACTTGCTTCTTCCGTCTAATGCAAGACAGTATGCACCTGAGCCAGATAGGTCATACACTTGAACATAGGCAAGTAAGCAGTTCATCAGTCAATTCATCTTTCAGTCTCTTTGGGTCGAACTACGGTGTTCTGACTTCCTCATTGCACGAGAGGATACGTAGGCATAACTTAACAGTTATCGAACAAAAGTCTCTGTATATTCCCCCTCCTTCCAGCTTTATTCTTTAAGCCTCATACTCCTGAGCATTTCACTCTTGTTCTTACATTGACACTGTATATAATACACTTCACTCCTTTTACACTGACACCTGTACATTCTTTTCCAGCTCTTTTATACACAAATCGCACTGACACTACCCCTTTAAAACACAAATTTTTTAAGCGTGGATCCCGTCGAGTACGACGGACAATCTGGGTGCTAATACCTTCCCAGGTTGTAACCAACCCCCTTTCTCAGTCTCTCTGGTTCGCAACCGTCTTATGCATCTTTTTCTAGGTCTATGCAGCATTGCCTTTCCTCCGGGATAAAAATGCCTAGCTGGCGACTCTTTTCATTCCCTGTGAGTTCACTCCTGTGTGTACTCACACCCTCTTCTCGCTGACCATTCGCGTCTGTACCCCATTTGACCCGGCTTCATTTGGTGGGAGCGACAGCTTGGTGACTCTGCTGGGGAACCTTATACTGTAACCAGGGCTTCTGGTTCTTTTTCTGGGTTCCTCCTAGCGCTTGTTTGATTTGTGTTTACTGGGGTGTTATGTGCTATTTGTGTTTGTATATTTATTTATTTTTGCTTTATGTACAGTTGTTTTACTGCTTTCTTTATAGCTTTATACATATATCATACTGTCATACTGTCTGGCTGGATCTGGTTTGTTGCTTTGGTGGGTGGGGTTCTATTGAGAGTTGAGGTCCTATACCTGGGACCTGAGTGACACCTAGGCTAGAGTGGTTCATGTTCTTTCCCATTCCATTTCGGTCTGGTGCAGGAATATGAAACACGGTTCAGATATGGGTTTCTTCTTGAGAACTCTGTGCTACAGATTTCCTGTAGTGCTAGGGCTATCTGGGAAGCCTGCTAAGTATGGATGACCTTTAGTTTTGACCTTCAGAAACTGAGGTGAATTAGAGGAGGATCTTTTATGGTTATTGTAAACATTGTACCTCCGGGTTAGAAGTGTTTACATTTCTCATAACTGATCCGAGTCTGAGGATCCTTGTTTTAGAACACCACCTGTGAGGGGGTTGGGCTGTTTACAGGTTTGCAGGTACCCTTGACCTCAGCATACCCTGTTACTTTGTTTTGATTAAGAGTACTCCATTTTGGAACAGTTCTTGTGATTTTAACCCTGGACCTGTGGCTCTTTATTTGAGTCCCCCACCTTGGTTACTGGACTTATGAACCTCCATCTGGATTTCTTGAACATACATGGATCTATATCAGAGCACTTGATCAGATCCAGCTCAGTCACAAACCCTTGCATATCATTTGCATACATCATCATTGCATCATTTTGACATTTGCCTATTTGTTTTTCAGGGTATCCATCATATATTTGGCTTGGTTTTGACCCCTTCATTTGCATAGACTTATCTTCATCAGTATCTGCTTCAGCTATCCCCATCTGCTACCTGCTTCAGTCACCTGCATCACCAGTCTCAGCCTGTCAGTGGCCCTTCTTCTAGTATCAGTCATCATCAGCATCTGTCTCATCTTTTCTTCAGCAACATGGCACCCAAGAAGAGCAACATCTCATATCATTTCTTTCAGCCTGAGCTAGCTGACATCAGGAAGATCCAGGCTTTGATTACTCCAGGCCATATACCACTATTCAGAGAACATTATGGAAGCATACTTGATGTGGTTATGGATTTGGACCCTTCACAGAGGAGCCTGATTCATACTTGCCTGCAGTTCTATGATCCCCCTCTGAGGTGTTTCACTTTTCAGGATTTTCAGTTGGGACCTTTATTAGAGGAGTATTCATCATTGGTTGGTGTACCTATCAGGGGCGGAGTCCCCTTCAACCCTGAGATGGCTTTTCCAAGTAATGAAGAAGTGGCAAAGGCATTGTATCTGGAACCTTGCCTGATTGGACAGAACCTGACTACCAAGGCTGGAATCTCTGGTCTACATTTGGATTTCTTGACCTCTCAGGCTATTCTGAAGGCCTCCTTGGGGGAGTGGAAGGCAGTTTGTGCATTATTAGCCCTTAGCATATATGGGGTTATTTTATTTGCAGACGAGCCTAAGTTTGTTAGCAAGAATGCAATCCATCTTTTCATCCTGAGGAACCCAGTGCCCACCTTACTGGGAGATTTCTACTACTCTATTCATCAAAGGAATGAAAAGCAAAGAGGAAGATTGGTGAGGTGCTGTGCTCCCCTGTTCCATACCTGGCTGCTCAAGCACTTGCCCAAGACTGATGCATTCTTGAATCCTCACCAGCCAAAGAATTGGGCTAGAAGACTCATTGCTTTGACCTCAGCTGACATCAGGTGGTGCACTCAGAGCACCAAGGCCAGGGACATCATTACTAGTTGTGGACAGTTCCCCAATGTACCCCTGATAGGAGTGAAGGGTTGCATCAACTACAACCCTCTGTTATTCAAAAGACAATTGGGCTATGCATTGGTCCACACTCCTAGAGCACAAGATTTGGCTGAGACCCTTTATTGTGAGGTTAAGCCTAATCTGGCCATTGTCAGGCAAGCATCCTGGGCTTGGGACAATGTCCATACCAAAGGAATAACCATTCTTGGGAGGTGCAACAATGTGGCCTCAGCTCAGTACTATGAGTGGTCTCATGCCAGGGCTCAGATTTCTGGGATGCCCTTTACCATTGAGGATGCACCTGGGCCATCCACAGCACCACCTCCAGCTACTGTCAGCCTGGAAGAGTTTGAGAAGCTGAAGGAGAGGAATGAGAATCTGACTCAGGCTCTGCAGAAGACCCTCTGGGAGAGGAGTGATGGTCGGATGGACATCGAAAGGTTAGAAAAGCTAAAGGTGGAGCATCTAGCCAGGATTGAGAAGTCAGAAGACTACATCAAGAAGTCAAGGGCTGGAGAACAGATCTTGAAGAATGCCTGCAAGGAGGCTCAGTTCCAGAAGGCCAGGACTGATTTGTATCTGAAAGAGAGTCAAGCTAGGTGGGTCAGGATCACCGAAGCTCGTACTCAAGAAGATAAAAGGACTCAGGATAAGATTGAGCAGTTGGAGGCTAGTGCAAAGGAGCAACAGGAAGCCCTGCTAGCAGCCCAGAGAGAGATCTCAGAATTGAAGATTAAAGATGGTGTGAAGAGGTCGAAGGACCAGAGTCGACACGAGAAGCTAACTACAGCTGTTGCTACCAGGAATCTCCTTATCAGGAACCTCACAGAGCGTCCAGCTGATCCTGTGACTGAAGCACTTCTAAAGGAAGTTCAGGAGGATGAGTTTGGTCTTGGTGTCTGACTTTTGTTTGTTGTTGCTTTCATTTTTATTGTACTTTTCCTTTTTTGTGTTGTATTTTGACCCCTCAGGGGGCATGTATTGTAAAAAAACAAACTATGTATCATTTACTTTTTGTAATATATGTGTTGGTTTGTTTTATCTGAGTTCTTCAAGCAACATCAAAAGCATCTTCCTCAGGGGTCTGGAAAGGTCAAAACCAAGTGCCAAGCCGGATACCTTGGAAACAAATAAGCATAACTGCATTGCATACTAACATTTTACCTTGTTTTGTAGGTTTCGTTTGTTTTTGTTACTAACTCTGTTGTGGTTCAGGAACTATTGCTCGACGTCGGGTATTCCCACTCAACCGTCCACACAGATATCCCACACGCAACAACCTTCCGGGTATACAGATGGACCAGGTACAACAGGATCTTACAGAGGTCAGGAACCAAATGGCCAACGAGAGGTTGGAAATGAGGAATCAGATGACACAATTTATGGAGGTGATGAATGGATTGGCACAGAGCCAAGAGAGATTAAGAGCCTTGGTAGAGAGGCAGACTCAGGAAGACCCCCATCTAGGGACTGGTGGGACAAGCAACAATGAGAGGGTGCAGCCTCATATCAACCCACCTGTATTTGGACCCCACCTTCATCCAGAGATCAACATCCCTGCTAATGTACAAGGGAATGCTACTACAGGCAGAGTACTGCAAGAAGACCCCCAGGAAGATCAGTTCACAGTGATGGGAGCTGGGGATGAGGCCTATGACAGAAGGCTAGATGAAATTGCTGAAAAATTAAGGTCCTTAGAGTCTCAGAACTCTTTGGGTTTTGATGTAATGGACATGGGCTTAGTGGACGGGGTCAGGATTCCCCACAAATTTAAACCACCGTGCTTTGAGAAGTACAACGGTACTTCCTGTCCACGGACCCATTTGCAATCCTTTCTGGGGAGGTTGAAGGCACACACCATGGATGAAAAGCTATGGATGTTTTATTTTGAGGATAGCTTAACAGGAGCTTCAAGGGAATGGTACTCTCATTTGACCAGAGCAACCATCAGGTGTTGGAAGGACTTGGCTGAGGCCTTTATTAGACAATACCAGTATAACCTGGATATGGCTCCCAACAGGACCCTCCTGATGGGAATGTCACAATCATCCAGAGAAAGCTTCCGGGAGTATGCCCAGAGGTGGAGACAGCTTGCTGCTGCTGTCCAGCCACCCATGTCGGAGAGGGAGATGGCTGACATGTTTATGAACACCCTCCAAGGGACATACATTGACAGGCTAGCTGCCTTTTCTTCTACCAGCTTTGCGGATGTGGTTATAGCTGGAGAAAGAATTGAGAGCCTATTAAAGATGGGCAAAATTTCTGACAATGGTGCAAGCTCATCCAGCAACCCAAGGAAGCCTTTTGTGGGCCCAAGAAGAACTGGTGAGACCAATGCTATCCATACCAGTAGGGGCAGACCCCAATATGTTCATAGGTCTGTGGCAGCAGTCACCATTCCCGCTCCAATTCATCCACAACCAGCTTATCAACCACAGCAACAAAACTACCAGCAACTAGCTCAATATCCACCTCAGAGAAATTATAACAACAACAACACCAGCAACAACAGTCAGCAAAGACCGTATCAACAAAGACCATCTCAGGCCAATAGGGTGATCGATCCGATCCCTATGCCTTATGCCACATTATTGCCACAACTCCTGAAACTCAACCTGGTTGAGCTAAGGACATTGGCACCTCCAAATCCTGCCAGTCTACCCAGAAATTATGACGCCAGCGCCAGATGTGCTTTTCACTCAAATGCACCTGGCCACAGTACAGAGAAGTGCAGAGCTCTGCATATGAAAGTACAGGACTTGGTAGATTCTAAAGCTCTAAATTTCGCACCACCACCAAATGTTAACAAGAACCCTATGCCAAACCACGGAGGACCCAGAATCAATGCTATTGAGGAAGATAAGCAGTCTTACTTGATAACCAGTGTGGGTCAGATTCGGACACTCTTGGTGGAGATTAAAGCTCAACTCCTTGAATGTCAAATGTTCCATGGATGTGAGCTAGGATGTGCTTATTGCAACATTTCAGTGAATGGATGTGATAACTTGAGAGATGGAATAGATGGTCTCATCCAGAGCGGCCTGCTTCAAATCACAACATCAATACCTACCAATCCAGCAATCCCCTTAACAGCAATTCCCGAGTCTTCTACAACTGCAACAACCATTGTTCCAAATAACTCTTCAATCTCATCAATAAATGCTTAATCTATTACTTCAACGGACCAGATATCAACAAACATCCCTTCTACAACCTCAGCACCTCTTCATTCAGAACCTCCTATAACAGCAACACCCATCCAGTCTACAGTGTCTCCTACAACATCAACAGCAAACAATGAAAGCGTCTCAACAGTTACAATTTATTATGATCCTGCAAATGATTCTGCCTACAACTCACAAAATGTCACTCCTATCAGAGCACCAGTCACAATATACTATGATCCACAGACTATCACGGTCCCTTCTGCAGCTGCTATCAGTCCAGTCACTATCACAGTGCCTGGGCCAATACCTTATGAAAGAAGTAATGCCATCCCTTGGCATTACGGCTCCGATCTCTACTGCGAAGGAAAGAAAATCACTTTGGAATCATCAACTTCTTCACCACAAATAGACAATGTGGGGGGAGGCGGAGGCTTCACTCGAAGCGGACGTCTCTTTGCCCCGCAAATTCCAAGACCCAGTGCCGAAGCAGAAGCTGCTGCTAAGGCAAAAGGGAAGAGCATGGTGCAAGAAGAGCAAGCTGCTAAGGAAGCTTTGAAAACCCCTTTCGATCAAGAGGTTGATGAATTCATGAGAATCATCAAGAAAAGTGATTACAAGATAGTGGACCAGCTTCACCAGACACCTTCCAAGATCTCCATTTTATCACTGCTAATGTGCTCCGAGGCTCATCGGAACGCACTACTAAAAGTCTTGCACGCAGCTTATGTGCCGGAAGAGATCACAGTCAATCAGTTGGAAGCTGTAGTTGGAAATGTCAATGCTAGTAATGGACTAGGATTTACCAACACTGATTTGACTACGGAAGGCCGCAATCACAACAAGGCTTTGCACATTACCATGGAATGTAAGGGTGCAGTTCTTTCCCATGTACTGGTAGACACGGGATCATCCCTCAATGTCTTACCTAAAAAAGCCCTTGTGAAGCTGGAGTATGAAGGATTGGCATTACGCCCCAGTAACCTGGTAGTGAGAGCCTTTGACGGTTCAAAGAGATCAGTTCTGGGGGAAATTGAGTTGCCTATAACGATTGGCCCACAAACTTTCAAAACGACCTTCTACGTGATGGACATTCAGCCTTCCTACAGCTGTTTGTTGGGTAGACCTTGGATTCATGCCGCTGGCGCAATTACGTCTACCCTTCACCAGAAGTTAAAATTCGAGTGGGAGGGCCAAGTCGTTACTATTTGTGGAGAGGAAGATATCTTTGTTAGCCATCTGGCTACATACAAATACATTGAGATGGATGGGGAGATCCACGAAACAATGAGTCAAGGGTTCGAGGCCTTGAACATAAATGAAGCATCTGTTGTACCTGGAACCTCAATGACATCTTATCAACAAGCCCGGAAGGTTGTTGAAGAAGGGACTGCCCAAGGCTGGGGCAAGTTGCTGCCCGTAGAGAAGAAGGAGGATAGATTTGGGTTGGGTTACAAACCAACCCAACAAGATCAAGTAGAGGCTGCTAAGGAGCCCAATTTTGTCAGTGGGGGGATGCTCACCCCCGATGCTGTGAACAACTTGGAAGACGAGGATGAAAGCGACCGCAACCTGGAGAGTTGGATCCGTCCAAAGATCCCGGGGAGCAATATCTCAAACTGGTCTTCCCAGGAAATTATAAGAGTTACTCCTGCAGAGTAATTATTATTTCCTGTATTTTAAGCATGCATCAAGTCTTGCATCTTGCCCAAGATGACAAGACTCATTTTGTAATCGGGCCATCTATAATTTTGTGCAACAATATTAATCAATGAAATATCAGACATCTTTTGCAAATGAGTCTTTTTCTTTTCCGCTCACTGTTTTTCCATTTTTCTTTTTGTACAAAAAATAAATGACAATGTTTTCAAAATGAAGACTTTATTTCACTTTACTAAAACAAGATTAAAATCAATCACTAAAATGAACAAATTGAACCCTTGCAGAGAGTGCCTTCCAGACCGCACCGACAACAGCACGACTATGACTTCGTATGACTTTGACAATCCAATCAATCAAGCTGATGAAGGGGTTGAAGAAGAGTATGAGCTTCCTGAAGAGCTAGCCAGGTTGTTGAGACAAGAGGAGAAGGTTATCACTCCTCATCAGGAGGAGGTCAAAACGATTAATCTTGGTACAGATGAAGATGTGAAAGAAGTTAAAATCGGGGCCTGCTTACGAGACTCGGTGAAGAGACAACTGATTGACCTGCTTCGTGAATATGTGGATGTGTTTGCTTGGTCTTATCAAGATATGCTAGGGTTGGACACCGACATTGTTGTGCACAAGCTGCTTTTGAAAGAAGATTGCCCGCCGGTTAAATAGAAACTGCGCCGTACTCGCCCAGACATGGCAATGAAAATCAAAGAAGAGGTACAAAAGCAGTGGGACGCCGGGTTCCTTGCTGTGACTAGCTATCCGCCGTGGGTTGCTAATATTGTTCTCGGTATTCTCCTTCATGGATGGATTTTCAGGATACAATCAGATCAAGATGTCACCTGAAGACATGGAGAAGACAACCTTCATCACACCCTGGGGCACGTTCTGTTACAAGGTGATACCATTCGGACTAAAGAATGTTGGTGCAACATACCAACGGGCTATGGTAACATTATTCCACGATATGATCCATAAAGAAATTGAATGTTATGTGGATGACATGATTGCCAAGTCCCTCACTGAAGAAGACCACCTGGTAAATCTGCTGAAACTATTCAAGCGCCTGAGGAAGTACCAGCTAAAGTTAAACCCCAACAAATGCACGTTCGGGGTGCGATCTGGTAAGCTGCTAGGATTTATTGTGAGTGAAAAAGGGATTGAAGTTGACCCAGATAAAGTCAAAGCTATTCAAGAGATGCCTGCACCAAAGACAGAAAAAGAAGTTCGAGGGTTCTTAGGTCGATTGAACTACATTTCACGGTTCATATCTCACCTTACAGAAACCTGCGAACCCTTGTTCAAACTGCTAAGAAAAGAACAAACGGTCAGGTGGAACGAAGACTGCCAGAGGGATTTTGACAAAATCAAGGAGTACTTGCAAGAACCTCCAATCTTTATGCCTCCAGTTGAAGGAAGACCTCTAATCATGTATTTGACAGTTTTAGAAGAGTCGATGGGGTGTGTGTTGGGCCAGCATGACGAGTCTGGTCGAAAAGAGTATGCAATATACTACCTAAGCAAAAAGTTTACCGACTGTGAACAACGTTATTCACTGCTCGAGAAAACTTGCTGTGCTTTAGCGTGGGCTGCTCGCCGACTGAGACAGTATATGTTGACCCACACTACTTTGTTGATCTCAAAGATGGATCCGGTCAAATACATATTTGAGAAGCCAGCACTTACCGGACGGGTTGCAAGATGGCAAATGATCCTCACGGAATATGACATCCAATACACATCTCAGAAAGCCATCAAGGGCAGTGTATTGTCTGAATATCTTGCTGAGCAACCTATTGATGATTACCAGCCTATAAGATTTGACTTCCTTGATGAAGACATCATGTTCATAAAAGCAAAAGATCATGAAGAGCCTGTTCATACTGAAGGGCCTGACCCGGAAGAAGAATGGACTATGATGTTTGATGGGGCTGTTAATATGAATGGTCGTGGTGTTGGTGCAGTACTCATTACACCTAAAGGAGTTCACATGCCTTTCTCGGCAAAACTCATTTTCAACTGCACTAACAATGAAGCTGAATACGAAGCATGCATTATGGGTCTTGAGGAAGCCATTGACCTCAGGATCAAGACTTTGACTGTATTCGGAGATTCAGCTCTGGTAGTTAATCAGACCAACGACAAATGGTACACCCACCAGGATCATCTGATACCTTACAGGGATTATACAAGGAGGTTATTGACTTTCTTTACAACAGTCAAGCTCGAGTATATCCCTCGAGACGAGAATCAGTTTGCAGATGCCCTGGCTACCATTTCATCCATGATCAAAGTTCAGGTTGCCCACTTTGTACCTCAAATTTCAGTGTCCAGACTTGACATACCGGCATACGTATTTGCAACAGATGTTGTCAGAGATGATAAGCTTTGGTTCCATGACATTAAGTGCTTCTTGGAGGATCAAACATACCCACCTGGGGCATCTTCCAATGATAAGAAGACTTTGAGAAGGCTTGCTGGTAATTTCTTCCTGAACACTGATGGTTCCCTGTACAAGAGAAACTTTGATATGGTACTCCTCAGATGCGTCGACAGGACAGAAGCAGATTTGTTAATGCATGAAGTGCACGAAGGATCCTTTGGTACCCATGCGGGAGGGCATGCCATGGCTAAAAAGTTGCTAAGATCAGGTTATTATTGGATCACAATGGATGCCAACTGTTGTGCATACGCCAGAAAATGCCATAAATGCCAGATTTATGCGGATAAGGTGCATGTGCCTCCCAATCCTTTAAATGTGATGTCTTCACCCTGGCCCTTTGCTATGTGGGGCATTGACATGATTGGCAAGATTGAACCGACTGCTTCGAATGGCCACAGATTCATCCTAGTTGCCATTGACTATTTCACCAAGTGGGTTGAAGCAGCTTCCTATGCAAACGTTACAAGGCAAGTGGTAGCCAGATTTCTGAAGAGAGATATCATCTGCCGATACGGAGTGCCCGAGCGAATCATTACTGACAATGGTTCCAACCTGAACAACAAAATGATGGCTGAATTATGCCGGGACTTCAAGATCCAACACCACAATTCTTCTCCTTACAGGCCAAAAATGAATGGCGCTGTTGAGGCAGCTAATAAGAACATCAAGAAGATTGTGCAGAAAATGGTAGTCACATACAAAGATTGGCATGAAATGCTACCGTTTGCCTTGCATGGGTACCGCACGTTAATCAGAACATCTACTGGGGCAACACCGTATCAGCTTGTGTATGGTATGGAAGCGGTCCTGCCAGTTGAAGTTGAATTACCCTCCCTACGGGTACTGATGGATGTTAAGCTAAACGAAGCAGAATGGGTCCGGTCCCGATACGAACAACTGAGTCTGATTGAAGAGAAGAGATTGGCTGCAATCTGTCATGGGCAGTTGTATCAGAAAAGAATGAAGAAAGCCTTCGATCAGAAAGTCAGGCACCGAGAGTACCAAGTGGGGGATCTTGTGCTGAAAAGAATCCTCCATCCTCATACAGACCACAGGGGCAAATGGACTCCGAACTATGAAGGACCATTTATAGTAAAGAAAGTTTTCTCTGGTGGAGCACTGATGGTCAGCACTATGGATGGTGAAGACTTCCCGTCCCCTGTGAATTCAGATGCAGTTAAAAAATACTTCGCATAAAAAATGACCCGCTGGACATAAAAACAAAATGTAAGTCCAGGCAAAAATAGGGCATCCCGGCGAGTCAAAAACAGAATAAATGACTCGGGCAAAAATAAGGGAAAATAAATAAAAAGATGTACACCCGCTGAGTTGAAAAGCCGCATTGGACAACTCAGGCAAAAATGGGTATCCCGATGGATTGAAAACCCGAAAGGGCGATCCATGCAAAATAAGGGAATAAGCGAACAATTGCATTATGAATTCGTCTGTATCACCTACAACTTGGTAAGCCTCGAAAGGGTCAAGCTTCTGTCAGAATCAGCCTTCTTCAGAAAGCAAGACGTGAAGAACGTCAAATGTCATACGAGTCATAGCAGAAGGGAAGCTCCTTGAAGCGTCGTCAACATTGCCAGCATTTTGTTTCTCAATTTGTAACAATCTCCTCATTTTAGGAAGATTTGTTTCTTTGACTGTATCTTGCCAATTCAGGGCACATGAATTAATGAAAGCAGATTTTCAGTCATGTTTCGTCTTGTACATTTTTATTTGCAAAAAATGTCCGATGTCTTTAAAATACTGATTGCATAAATACAGATGCTTTTCTTCTAAAAAGTACGTGCTTGCAGGGAATATACTTACTCTCAGAAGTGTCCAACTCCTATGACGGAATCCAGTAAAGAATACCTCGGGATCACTTGTGCGTCCCTCTGTCTTTGCAGGATTGCAGGTACTCAAAAGCGCGACATGGGGCATATAAGTTTCATCTCAGCAAGCTGGCAAGTCAGCACTCACTCAGTCTTAGCACTCAAAGTGTTTTCTCCTCAGCTGAGTTGCCACTTGTTGCTTCTCCCAGCCGAGGCGCCAATCATTCTTCCTCAGCCAAGTACAAAAGCCAGGGAACCATCCCCACAAAGTTTCAGCCTCTAACCAGAGGAGCAACTCATGAAGGAATCACAACAGAGTGAAGGAAGCTTCTACAAACCCCAGCTGGGTCCCTCATTACCGAGATAGGTCTATCATTGACCCATTTCCCCAAGAAGATACATCTCATCAGATCCACCAATGATCTCATCCCCAGCTGGGATGTCCATCTCAAACCAGATTGGCCAGAGATCTTCACAGCAACGGGATCTGAATCCCGGATGGTTGTCTTTGCATAATCATAACATTCGCATCATATTCACCCCACAAAGCGTAGCATTCCGTCTAATACGGAGCATTACAGCAAAAATCCAACATATTGCATAATCATGAGCCATGTTCTGAATCAAACACTTGTGAATATTGACAATCCGTCAACAATATACAGAATGCTCCCCCCAGAATCCCCAGCGGAGAACTAAAGCTAAAACAGTTGCCTTGCATTCACAAACACCGGTATATACTCCTTGTGGCACTCGTCCGTGTCATATCCCCAGCAGAAAGCCAAAGCGTCCCCCTTGCACTCTCAGATACTTATATATACAATTCCTTGACATCCGTCCATGTCATTTTCCCCAGCACAGTAACATAAGCATTTTGTATATCAGATATTTGTTCATACTATACTTTTCTCCTTTCGACACTCGTCCGTGTCACTCTCCCCAACAGTTAAATGCTCAACTATACACCACTCATACTTATACAGATACTCGTCCGTATCTTGTATACACCATTTATATCCCCGCAGATTCAACACTAGTCCTTGTTCTTTGTTAACCAGTTGGTACTCGTCCGTGCCATCATCTCAGAACATGTGTCAAGCGTTTGTTTCTACTTGATACTCGTCCGTATCATAGTCTTAAGGATGCTCGTCCGCATCTTTAATCCATACACCGTGTCAAACACTCTTGTCTTCTTGAATATAGACACTCGTCCGTGTCTACTATTCCCCAGAAGAGTCCTCTCAGATTCAACACTCGTCCGTTGATACTCGTCCGTATCATCATCTCTGAACACGTGTCAGTTTTTTTTGTTTCCGCCCGATACTCGTCCGTATCGTAGTCTTGGAGATGCTCGTCCGCATCTTTAATCTATACACAGCGTCAAAACACTTATACTTTTATTTCTTGGATGTAAACACTCGTCCGTGTTTACTATATCCCCAGTAGATCGTCAACAAAGCAAAATTTCTTTTCTATCCGACATTCGTCCTATGTCGCGATAAACCTTGAGAGCAGCCGTCCCCTGCTAGGTGATCGTCCTTCACCTCTTGATGGTCGTCCTCCATCATGCTCATCCGATGGACATCCCCATCGTTGCCCCTCTTATCCGGCATTCGTCCTATGTCGTGATATTTAGCAGCCGTCCCCTGCTAGGTGATCGTCCTTCACCTTTTGATGATCGTCCTTCGTCATTTTATCCAATGGCCGTCCCCATTGTTGATTTTGGTTATCTGACATTCGTCCTATGTTACGATAAACCTCGAGAGCAGCCGTCCCCTGCTAGGTGATCGTCCTTCACCTCTTGATGATCGTCCTTCATCATGCTCATCCGATGGCCGTCCCCATCGTTGACCTTTTATCCGGCATTCGCCCTATGTCGCGATACTTTCGGCAGCCGTACCCTGCCAGGTGATCGTCCTTCACCTTAGATGACCGTCCCTCATCTTATACCCAACAGAGCAGCCGTACCCTGCTAGGTGATCGTCCTTCACCTTTGATGACCTTCCCTCATCATCTGTTTATTTCATTTATTCTTTAACCCGATGGTCGTCCCCGTCGTGGTCCCTCTTCCTTTTCCTGATGATCGTCCTTCATCAGTTTAGCCCGATGGCCGTCCCCATCGTTGGTTACATTACTTTATGAACTTGGTGGCCGTCCCCATCATTTTTCATTAGATCCCCAGAGAATCTTATAGATTTACTTGATGGCCGTCCCCATCATGACCCCTTTTATCCCCAGCATGTCGGCCGTCCCCGTCATCGCTTTATTTCCCGCACTTTTCCAGCATGTCGGTCATCCCCGTCATTGCTCCTTCCCCAGCAGTCGTCCTCTGCTCAATGGTCGTCCTCCGTCACCCACACTTTACAATATAATTTATTTTCTTTTACAATCTATATCCCTTTTCTTCTTCATTTTGTGAGTGCAAATTTCGGTCTGTCTTTGGTATTCAACCACAAGTTATCTTGTTTGCCTGTTAAGCCGTTGCTTACATCCTGCACAGCTAACTCATGTTTGAATAGGGGCAGCTGTAAACACCCCAAATTTTCCCTCACCCATTCACACCATGGCTTGTGATCTCCTCATATGCATAATCTCAATCATAGCATCTCATATCACATTTTTTGATTCACTGCATTGCTTCTAAGTCATCTGCATCTAGGGTTTGTGATATGAGAAATCCAAGAGCTTCTTGAGCCACTCCAAAGGTCATCAATCACTTCAAAGGGGTCCATGTATTCTCAAACATCATATTATATCCTCTCAAAGTCAAGAATGTCAAAGAATCACAAGAACTGAGAATGGCATGGAAGCAGAGCCAGGTTTAACTGCACAGATGACCTAAAATTAGGGTTTTGGTTTCAAAGGCCATAACTCCAAATTTTTTGGTCATTCTTGTTTCTATTGGTCTCTATATGATATAGGGAGTATGCCTATCAAGTTTCATGAAGAAATTCCATGGGGAAGTCATCTGATCAAGAGTTGACTTTTCAAGCAAGCCAGTGCAAAATCAGGACATCTGAGGCCCCCAATGACCCAACCAAAGGGTAATCTTCATCATTTTGATTGTATATGATCTTTATTTGATCATATTAGAAGTTGGAAGTTCACAAAATTGAATAATTTCAAGTCTTTTGCAAAGTTGACTTTTTGGGAAAGTTTGACTTTTAATGAAATTGCCATTTTAGGCAACTTTTTCAACCTTTACTTTTTGATTCAAAAAAGCTTCAAATGGAAAAACTTTGGTCATTAAAGTTGTAGAATGGATCATTCCCTTTTCAAAAAGTACAAGAACATGATCTAATTCATTTTGGATCAAAAGTTATGGCTTGGCAAAGTTGGCAAAAATCACAAAATTTGAAGTTTTCCACCAAAGAGGCAAAGTTGCAAATTCACTTCTCACGGCAAATTAAGTTATCAAATGGACTTCTAAACTTCACAACATGATCATACAAGACCTAAAAGTCAGAATGGGCCAAGAAATCCCTCATTCTTATGGCTTATGGATCAAGATTTTTCATAAGAAGCAAAAATGAACCAACTTGCAAAACTCATCATAGTTTATCATCCACTTGCTTGCTAGCTTGCTGAACCATCCTAGGCATCTCCCCACATCATGCTGCGCAGGACACACCTTTTGTCCTTGGCTAGAAAGTAGCCCATACCTCTCTTACACAACTTTGACATTTTGGCAACTTGAGCCATACCAATCAATAAAGCACACATCACATCTTCTGACCAATCCCAATTGTTTATACAAGCAAAAAGCAAGCCAAAGCAACTAGAACACAAGCCTGAAACCAGCCATAGCTCAGCATTCTAATTTTCACCTCATCTTGCAAGAGCATTCGAAACTCATCACACAGGCCACAAACATACAAACTAACTTCACAAATCAACTCCACACACCTTCCTGGTCACAAAGCACCCTTCACCATAGCCTGAAACTCAAAGAATCAAAAACACGATCACCACCTGCCATTGAACAGAACTCCTGCCATCTCTCAAACCAGCCATTGCAAACTTCAAACAAACCTTGCAAGCTTCTTAGGAGGATCAGTGGAGTAGATTTGAGCCTAAGAAACAGCCTGAAAGCTCTGGAATCGAAAGCTCCATCTCAGGTATCATCCAAGAACATTTTTCCAGAACTTGTGTTTTGAGTTACAAACTGATTCTATGTGATGTGCTGATCATTTTAAGCTTTGAATCATTGAAAATGGTTGCGTGTGTAGGATGTATTTGATCTCTGAAATTTTTGTGTTGTTTTCCGTTTTGATTCGTTTCTCATGATTCAGTGGAAATGAATGGATTTTGGGGTGGGGTTTAGGTTTAGTGATGATTAATGATTGATTCTGGAGAGTTTGGCATGATTTCATGGCATATTGAGAGAGATTGAGAGTTGAGTTGGCCGGAGAAGACGACCGGAACAGTGTTCCGGTCGCCTGAGAGTGATTAGGGTAGGATTAGGGCTTAATCTTTTAATTAGCGAATTTGAATTCCAGCCCTTGGATGTGGCGCCAAGTCAAACGTGCGCGCTGCCAGTTCAAACCTAGGCCCTTGGATCTGATTACCACCCATTTAATCCATTTTATTTTTCATTTTATTTCATTTAATTTGTCCATTTAATTAAAAATAGTAAAGCAATTTTAAAAATTCTGAAATTTTTTGTACAAACTTTTATTTAATTCCAGAAACCAAAAACATTTTTATTTTTATTTTTTGCATTAAAAAATATTTTTAAATCATTTAAAAGTTTATTTTTAATTAATTAATGAGGATTAATTAATTAAAAATACTTTTAGGTATTTAAAAATCACCAAAAAATTCATGAAACCTTTAAAAACATTTAGAAACAATATCCAACCCTCAAACCAAATTTCTTTTTTGATCTTGATGCATTTTGACAATTTTCCATGGAATTAATTCCATTTTAAAGCATTATTTTGATCCAATCTTTGAAAAATCATTTATGCCTAACCCTTGAGAGTTGGACTTTGATTCTTTTTGCATTGTGTCTTGCATATCATTTTGTTTGTAGGATTAAATTGGCATGAATTGATCTTGCATTTTCCATTTGTTTGACATTTTTCTTGTCAAGGTACCCTAAAACCCTTGAAATCTTAGGAAATTCATAACCCTAATTAGGTTAAGAGTTAGAACCTCTCCTTTGGGCAGTGAGTTAGTATAGGTTTAGGGTTCCTTTGAGTGCATTTTCAATTTTTTATCTTGATGTTTGCTTCTGGTTTTGGATTTTGTTTGATGCATTGATCATAAACCCTAATTTGGGCTTCCTTTTGCATTCATCTTGCATTTGCTTGCATACCATGACTTGCCATGACCTTTTATGTATCCATTTGGTTCATTAGACATCTTAAGACATATGAGAATCATGTTTGATCATTGCATCTTTCATTTGCCATGTTGTATGTCATTTGCATTTCATATCTTTTCATGTATGTTCATGGTTCTAAGCATGCTCCATTTGCATCCATATGTTTGTATGATCATCCTCATGCCTTGATTCATGTTTGCATCATCTCATAACATCATTATCATCACACATATGCTTCTGGTTTTGATTTACATCATGCCATTTCATCTCATTTTGCATTGCATTGCATTTCTTTCACTAACTTTTCAGGTGGTAAGTTACTTTGAGAAGTGAATTTGCCTTCACTTCTCACCACTTCTTTTCATCTTTCTTATGCATCCTTGCTGCATTTTGTTTTGTGTTTGAGATTGAGCTTGCTCTTTCTTCTTCATCTTACTTTCTTTCTTCAAGTGACTTGTCTTCTTAAATGAAGTAAGTTGCTTTGCTTCCTTTGCTCCTCTCATCTGCTTCCTGGTGGTTCCATTGAAGATCTTTCTTGTAAACCTCACAAACCTTAGGAACAACCAAGCATGACAATGATTAGGGTTTTGATTAGTCCCACATTTAGATTTTTACCTTTGTGTCTCATTGAGTCTTCTCTTCTCACCTCATAACCAGGGACTAAACCCTAAAGGCTTTAAGGCTTTATGATTAAGCTTATGCCTGCATCCTTCTATTAGGATGGAGTGTATAACTTTAATCCTAAGTGTTAAACCCTTAATTTGTTTAAAGCCTTTAATCAATCCATCTAATAATCACCAAGACATCAAGCTTATAACTTGGGCCTTGCATTAGGGTTCTAATTCTTCCTTAATTGGTTAAGAAGGACTAACCCTAGTGTTAATGGACAAGTCCCCCTCAAGTTGTCTTACAAATCATAAAACTCATTTCTTAATCATATCATTATCTAAAATCCACTTAATAAAGGCTTTGTTTTGTCATGAGTTTAATCCCTAATCATGGATTAAGTTGAGGAGCTTTCCTCAGCTTAAACATTCTCATCTATTATCCTTCTATTAGGATGGTGTAATGGGTCTGTTTAATCCCTGATTATGGCTTAGTCTCATTACTTAACACTAAACAAAAACCACAAAAACATCTAAATAATCACAAGTAGGTTAATGATCTTAATCCTACACCAAAGGTGATTAAGTATGAGAAGCTGACTTCACACTTAAGGTATTCTCATTACCCCTAATCAGAGGGAGGATGTGATGAGTTTACTAAATCCTTTGGTTTAGGCTTAAGCTCATTAACTTATGACAAACTTCAAAAAGCAATAAAAGACTGAAAACTCAAAAAAACAAACAATAATTGTCTCCTCCGGGATTCTTTTCTCATCTCATTCACTCATAAACGAGAACTTGCTTCTTCCGTCTAATGCAAGACAGTCTGCACCTGAGCCAGACAGGTCATACACTTGAGCATAGGCAAGTAAGCAGTTCATCAGTCAATTCATCTTTCAGTCTCTTTGGGTCGAACTACGGTGTTCTGACTTCCTCATTGCACGAGAGGATACGTAGGCATAACTTAACAGTTATCGAACAAAAGTCTCTGTATATTCCCCCTCCTTCCAGCTTTATTCTTTAAGCCTCATACTCCTGAGCATTTCACTCTTGTTCTTACATTGACACTGTATATAATACACTTCACTCCTTTTACACTGACACCTGTACATTCTTTTCCAGCTCTTTTATACACAAATCGCACTGACACTACCCCTTTAAAACACAAATTTTTTAAGCGTGGATCCCGTCGAGTACGAAGGACAATCTGGGTGCTAATACCTTCCCAGGTTGTAACCAACCCCCTTTCTCAGTCTCTCTGGTTCGCAACCGTCTTATCCATCTTTTTCTAGGTCTATGCAACATTGCCTTTCCTCCGGGATAAAAATGCCTAGCTGGCGACTCTTTTCATTCCCTGTGAGTTCACTCCTGTGTGTACTCACACCCTCTTCTCGCCGACCGTTCGCGTCTGTACCCCATTTGACCCGGCTTCATTTGGTGGGAGCGACAGTGCCTATATGCTTTAAATGATGTTTGAATCCATGTTTAGGCACATGTTTAAGGTTGTTTCACTTCTGACCTTGGCTTGTTTTGTTGAACTTTGACTTGTGTGCTTCACTTAATCACTTTTGTCCATCTTTTTTCTTCTTTAATGCCTTGCTTGGTGTTTATGGGACATCTCCCACTTATTTTTTATTGAGTCTGCATGACTAACCTTAAAGGTCTTTTGTGAACATTAAGTTCTGACTTTGTTAGGTTGTGATGTTTAGAGCTTTATTCTTCCATGTCTTGAACTTGTTTGAATTTCTCTTGTGCTTATGTGAATATTTCTAACTTTTCACGAGGTTTATGGTAAGTGACTTTGTGGGAGGGTATCCCACATACAACTTCTTCCATCACTTCTTCCTTAAGTTTTCATACTTGTCTTTATGATGTGCTTAGGCCATATATTGCTTAACTTCTTCATCTTCCCCTTTAGAATCAACTTACCTTCCATCTTGAAAGTAAGTTATTTTCTTCTTCTTCTTCTTCTCTTTCTCTTGTTTCCTTTCTTCTTTCCTTCTTCTTCATTAGGATAGAATTCAAACCACACTAACCTAGGACTCCCATGCATGATAACATTTAGGATTGTTAGTCTCCCTTTAGTATTTTACCTTTGAGATCCTTTTGGTACTCTCTTCCTTCTCATCTTCAAACAAAAACCTAAAAAACACTTAATAATGGTTGAGGTAGTCTTGTGTGTATGGACTTATTCCATGGGGAATGTGTATTCATACCATCTTGGGATAGTGCAAACTTCTCTAGCATGATGTACAAGTCTAATCATGAGATCATCCTCACACATAAAATCATAAAAAAAACACTTCTTCATTTCAAATCATAAAAACACTTAATAAATTCAGTGAGTTAGTGAGCTTAGGCCCTATTCTCTGGAACCAAGTCTTGGAGGTCTTCTCCTTACTTGGGTGTGCTTGTTCCTCATTCCATCTTGGAATTTAGTAATAAGTACACATTCCATGGAAAAGGACTTGAATTCACTTTCTTGTGCCAAACACAAATAAAAGCTTCTAAAATCCACAAAAAAAAAAGAATAATCATCTCTCCTTCAGGACTTATTTTCTCATCACCTTCACTCATAACGTAAGAACTTGCTCGTACTTGTCTCTTTGCAAGATGGTAACGCACTCGTTCCAGATGAGCCTACAACACCTAAGCATTGGCATAAGCAGTTCAAGCCATAAAAAACACAAAAACATTTTCCTCTCTAGTTAGGGGAACTACGGCGACTCTTGTAACGCCCCGATTCGATTTTCCCAAATTTTTGTGGAGTCTTTTGTTTCATTTGTATGATAATTGTTTTATTTGTGAAATTATCATGATGATATTTGATGTTGAGGAATTAAGGTGATGATATGATATGTTGTGAGATTTTACCGTTTTGTGAATTTTCGGGTAAAATTGGTTTGGAGGGTATTTTAGGTATTTGTTAATTAATGATGAGTTAGAAATTAGTAGGATTGGTATTTTTGTGAGAATATGATATTTGGTTGGAAAGAAATAGAAAGATTAGAGTTAAGTGTAGAAATAGGAAGGAAAGAATAAGAATAGTTAGTAAGAATAGAATTAGAGAGAAAAGAATATAAGAGAGTGAGAAAGAGTGAAATAAAAAGTTAGTAAAGAGGAGAAAGAAAAAGAGAAGAAAGAAAAGGGAGAGAAGAGAAAAAAAGAGAAAAGAGGAAAAGTTGGAAAAGCTTCAAGATTGCTCCTAGGAATCGAAATAATCGGGTAAGGGTGATAAACATGTTATCTTATCATTGTGTATGATTATGTATGTGTGTGAATGATTGGGTTTTGGTTTTGATGAAATTTAGAGAAGATGAATAGTTAGGGCTTGAGAGAAAATGTGAGAAATTGGTAGATTAATCCGTTAGAAATCGTTATAATCGAAGTATGATAGCTAGTACATGTTGTTGATCATGTTTAGGGAAGTATTTTGGATATTTGGGGTGTTTAAAGTTGACTGTCACGCAGCTGGAAATTCTGGAAATCGCAGTGGTCACTCAGCGAGCTACCCCTCGCTCAGCGAAAGTTCCAGGATGATTCTCGCTCAGCGAACCTGTAGGATTTTGAGGGGTTATGTGTTTTAATCCGTAGCTTTAGTTCGGGTATCCGTTTTTAGTGATCCTTATATCGATTCGCAGCTAGAAACGCGTAGAAACTAATGATGCTAATAAAAGTATTTTTTAACCGACTTTTATCCGACTTTTCCGATAAAAACGTAATTATGTTAATTATGGAATTGTGGGTTTGATTGTTGCGTTGTGTCCGTTTGCCAAGTAGATACATTTCTTGAATTAAATTCGAATGTATGCTAATTGTATGAGATGAATGCATAACTATATTGTGAATATGTATGCATTTTCAAGAATGTTGTGTGTCATTTTGCATGTAAGCATAATGTATGCATTCTTGTGTTGTGGGATTATTTGTAAATACATTGTAGCATCGTGTGCTCATGTGGAGTGTGAGCAATGACTACAACAAGATCGTGTGCCCATGTGGGGTGTGAGCGATTGGATTGTGTGCCCGTGTGGGGTGTGAGCAATCCAGAAACATCGTGAGCCCGTGTGGAGTGTGAGCGATGGGTGATTTATTCACATTGATTGTGTGCCCGTATGGGGTGTGTGTAACATCCCGATTTTAGTAATTATTTATTTATTTATATTAATTACATAATTGTGTGATTTTGTGCCTAATTGATTTAATTGGATTATTGGATATAATGGAATTATTTGATTTATTTGAAATAATTTAATTATTTGATTTGATTGAATTATTTTATTTATTTTATTTGTTGGAATAAAATAGATATTTAGTAAGATTAAAATAATTGGGTCTAGATTAGGAGTATGAATAGAAATGTGAGAGTGGGGTCAATGAGCCCAATTAAAATAAAAATAAAAATTGTGAGATTGATAAAAGAAGAGAATGAGATAGAATAGGGTTAGAAGTTGGTAGAGGGAAAAAGAGGCTAGAAGAGGAGAAGAGGGGAAGAGAAGAAATTCAAGTTCAAGAGTTCTAGAAATTCAAGAAAATCCAAGGTAAGGATGAGTTTTTATATGATTATTAAGATTGTTTGATAGTGTATAAATGGGTAGGAATATTAGAACTAAGATTAGTTAATTGAAATTAGTTATTGGCAATAGGATGGTTGTTGTGATTTTTGTATATGTTCATGTCTTTATTTCTCTTGCGTATTTAATTGAATGAATTGAACTGTTAAAGTAGTATGCCTGTTAGAAACGGACTGTTGCTGAACTCAGTTATGTGATGTGTTGTTTGGTTTAACTAAATTCCACAAAAAGGTTACATGTTTTTATGTTAATTGTTTAGAGAAGAATTGTTATGTGAATTAGTAATTGAAAATTAGAATTTATTATGTTAGCGTTAGAATTTATGGCTTGAATTATAGTTAGGGTCATGTTGCTTAAATTGATTAAGCAAGTTAATTTACTAAATGACTTGGTATGCCCTTAAATCGATAGCCTTGAGTGGATAAATTAACATGCTGAAATTGAAAGTGCCATGTTTCAACCATGTTTATTTGTTCTCTTTATTTAGCTTAATCTCCATTTCCATATCTAGGGACACTCCCACTTATTCTTGATGTTTCATGGTTTTTTTTTCTTTTTTTTCTCCTGGGAGAACAAAATAAAATGGTATATCTCTTAATATCATAGGTTAGTGTAACATGGTTTTTAGTGTTATTAGTGAATGAGATGTATTGGGATGAAAGAAAAGTTCGTACCGGAAATGCTAGCAGTAATGTCAAACAAATATGCTATTTTAATTAATTGTTCAGTACTATAGTTAATTTGCAAGAATAATGATAATGTAGTAACTTTAGTGTTGTAGTGATAAGAAAATAAAAGTGTTACTGAGGTATATATATAATATATTTTAATAATAATAATACTAATAATAAATTTAATATAATATTAATATAATATTTTTTTTTTGAAGTTTCGAATTAGAGATAAACATTCAGATTAATTGACTAAATTAAATTATCTTCAAGTTTATTAGAGTTGTCCATAGAGTTTTGAGAGTACCTTGAGAATTCTCTTGAATTATAATTTTGAATGATAATTTTAATTATATTCTTAAGGATTAATTTGGTAATTAATTGGGTTATTAATTGAATATTGAATTCAATTATTAATGATGGATTAAATATTTCATGATTAGTCGGTATTGTGTGCTTTTGTGAATTGAGGATGAATCATGTTGATACTTGTATATTACATGTTGTTGTGATGATAGTACAATTGAAATTGTATTGGAAAGTGAATTGTGTGTGGATGATGCATAAATATGTGCAAGTATGTGTAATTACGTGATAATTCAACTATGATGAATTGTTGAAGATATGCATGAATATTAAGATTAGGGAATGGTCTTAATTGCATATGGTTGTTGAACTTGCACATGCATCATTTTGTCAAGAGACAATGTTTGCTAGTTCCGTGGGAACTAGTGACTTGTCCCAAACCTAGAGGACGGGTTTGAAAGCTTAGAGGATGGGCTTTTGATGTGTTATCGGTCTAGAGGACGGACCCAGTTTAAATGTAAAAACCGAAAAATGATAATAAGAGATTGGTACCACATGCATGAGTTGCATTTGAGTCTTGCATTGAGTCTTATTGTGTCTATGGTTACAATGTGAGATTATATGTGTTATGTGAATTGTTGAATTGGTGAATTATGGATTTGTGAGTATGTACTTGTTAATAGTATGACTACTTGAGTGATATTATGTTGATGAAACTTTTGAAGTGTGAGAATAATTGTGATTATGCTTGTACACCTTAAATTATATAATATCTTATGATTTCAGTAATTATGTGAATTCTCACCCTTCTGTTGGAATGATGTTTTATACGACATCGCTCAGGTACTGAAGATTAAAGTTGCTTCTAGCAAGAGAGTAGCTGATGGAGTAACCTATTTTAGTTTCATATTTATTTTGGGTCGAGTCGTGCTCTGATCATGTAACACTGGGAATGTTTGATTCATGTCTTAAGAGATACAATTGTATACTCTATCTATTTTGTTAATTGAATTTGAATTTTATGGTGAAGTGGCTTTTATGCCCAAGTTGATTTAATGAATGAAGTTTATTTGAGACTTGAATGTCATGAGATTCTTAATGAAAGTGATCCGCTGCTACATGCTAATGTGAAAGTATATGAAAGCATGAATTTATTTCAAGTGTTATTGAGCATGACAGGTGTATGTGTGATGTTTTGAATTATGTGTGACATCCTTGTTTGATATGCATGATAATTACTCTGATTATTTATATATTTTCCGCGGGGTTTAGAAGGGTGTTACAGTGTGAGCAATCGGATTGTGTGCCCGTGTGGCGTGTGAGCAATCCATAAACATTGTGTGCCCATGTGGGGTGTGAGCAATGCGGAACATCGTGTGCCTGACGGGGAGTTACTTTAGATAACAAGCGATGATTCCATTTGGTTCCTGAGTGAACCTGCTGAAATGTTGAGTCGGTACCGCATTTGCATCAGCATAGAGTCATGTGTCGGTCTTTATGAGTTGCATTTTATCATTTTAATTATGATATGCAGAAATAAACATGAATGTGCATATGTTTATTTGGAGTATTATGGAGATGATAGTATGTGTCATAAAACATAATTGTTTGTATATATGCATGTTTGATATATGTATATGTATGTGATTTATACATTTGTAATGTATATGTGTGATTAAACCTAGCTAGACATATGTTTATGCGGAATGAATAGAATTGAGGAATAAACATAAATAACGTAAGTTTATGTGAATTAGTGAATTGGTGCATGATGAACATGCTTGATTTGTGTATGTGCACGTTGCGATGTGTATAGGTGATGAGGAATGATTTGTGGTGAGAATATGTTTTATGTGTATGATATATGTTGAGATATATAATTATATGCAATGTTATTATGATAATGTTTCTCACCCTTCTGCTGTTTTATGATGCTCTATGAGGCATTGCAGAGTAGGTTGCTGGATGGTATATTTTTGTGAAGCTCGTCTTCATCTTTTGGTCGGCTCTGATATGTAGCACCGGGTAGTTAGGTTGGCTTAGTGCCATTTTTATGATGCATTGTGTACATGTATCTGTTTGATGGATGTTTTGTATAAACATGAATATTGTTGTTGGCATCAAACTTGTTGATATATATATATATATATATATATATATATATATATATATATATATATGAATGGAAATATATATGTTTGATGTTGTTGATTTAGTTTTCGCTGTGTAATTATATCTTTGGAGATAGGGGTGTAAGGACTAAATTTCCTATGTTGAAAACTACCCCATCGTTGAATATCTTTAAATGTGCAGGTGTTGTATGTTTTTAATTTCAAGCATAATGTGACATGTCTCTTTTATACCATGTTCAATTATACTCTGATGAAATTTTTAACATGTGCCTAAATGATTTAATTTATTATTTGGGGGTATAGAAAGGGGGTGTTACATTAAGTGGTATCAGAGCCAGTGTTTGAGTCAGTTGTGTCTGTCTTGATGTTGTTATGATTGAACTTTTGTTTAATCTTGTTGTTGTCTTTGGGAACAATAAGAATATGGCTGGTAGAAATGACAATGCTATGGATGCTGCTTTGGAAGCAATGGCTAGGGCGGTGCTGGGAGCGCCAAATGTGAATGCTAATGATGAGTTCAGGAAGAATCAACTGCCGGTCTTCAAAGGAAGATTCGATCTTGATGGTGCTCAGAATTGGTTGAAGGAGATTGAAAGATACTTCAGAGTTATGGACTGTGCTGAAGAGAGTAAGGTGAGGCTTGGTTCTCACATGCTGAAGGAAGAAGCCGATGATTGGTGGTTCGGTAGAAGTCAAGCTCTTAAGGAGGATGATGAAGAGATAACTTGGGAAGTTTTTTGTACTGAGTTCTTAGGGAAGTACTACCCTGAGAGTGTGAAGGGAAAGAAAGAGATGGAATTCCTTGAACTGAAGCAAGGTAGTATGTCAGTGGTTGACTATACTGCTAAGTTTGTGGAATTGGTTCAGTTTCATCCTCATTATGTTGCTACTACTGCTGAGTTTTCTAAGTGCATTAAGTATGAGAATGGTTTGCGTCCTGAGATTAAGAAAGCTGTGGGATATCAGAAGATTAGAAGGTTTTTAGATTTGATTGAATGTTGTAGAATCTTTGAAGAATATAGCAACGCTCGTTCTACACATTACAAGAGTGTGAATGAGAGGAAAGGGAAGCAACAAGCTAGAAGTGGACCGTATGTGACACCCGCTGATAAGGGAAAACATAGGGGAAACTTTGATAGGAGATCTGGTGGAGGGAGTTCTGGTCCCGTTAAGTGTTACAAGTGTGGCGATCTAGGCCACAAGTCTTTTGAGTGTGGGAAAAATATTGTGAAATGTTCAAAGTGTGGAGGTCTTGGACATGCTACCACTGAGTGTAGGAGGAATGTTGTGAAGTGCTTCAATTGTGGAGAAGTTGGTCACATAAGTACTATGTGTACTAATCCGAAGCAAGCTCAGGCGGGCGGAAAGGTGTTTGCATTAGTAGGGAAGGATACTACTAGTGCAAACCGTTTGATTAAAGGTACATGCTTTATTAATAGTACGCCTTTAGTTACTATTATTGATACAGGAGCGACTCATTCATTTATTTCTCTTGAGTGTGCTAAGCGTTTGAATTTGTTTATGTCTTCTTGGGGTGGTGAGATGGTTATTGAGACTCCCGCTTCAGGGCCGGTAACTACTTCTTTGGTGTGTGTAAGTTGTTCTTTGACCATGTATGGCAAAGATTTTGTTATGGATTTAGTTTGTTTGCCGTTGGAAGGTTTGGACGTGATCTTGGGTATGAACTGGTTGCAATTTAATTGAGTTCATATAGATTGTTATCATAAGTTAGTAAGGTTTCCTTCTTTGGATGATGAAGAAGAGAGTTTCCTATCCACGAAAGAGTTGAAGAAAATTTTAGTGGACGAAGTTCAATTGTTTGGTTTGTTTGCATCGTGGTCAGTGGAAAGCGAAGTGGAGATAAGTAGGTTTCCAGTGGTGTGTGATTTTCCAGAAGTGTTTCCGGATGATATTAACGATGTACCGCTGGAAAGAGAAGTTGAGTTTTCTATTGATCTAGTTCCGGGTACTAGACCGATTTTGATGGCACCGTATCGTATGTCAGCTTTAGAGTTGGTAGAATTGAAGAAGTAGTTGAATGACTTGTTGGATAAGAGGTTTGTTAGGCCGAGTGTTTCTCCTTGGGGTGCACCGGTATTGTTGGTAAAGAAGAAGGATGGAAGTATGCGGTTATGTGTTGATTATCGACAGTTGAATAAGGTGACAATTAAGAACAAGTATCCGCTTCCGAGGATTGATGATTTGATGGACCAATTGGTTGTTGTGCATGTTTTTAGTAAGATTGATTTGAGATCAGGATATCACCAGATTCGTGTGAAAGAGGAGGATATTCAAAAGACGGATTTTAGGACACGGTATGGTCATTACGAGTATTCTGTGATGCCATTAGGGGTTTCTAATGCGCCAGGTGTATTTATGGAATACATGAATCATATTTTTCATGAACAGTTAAATCGTTTTGTGGTTGTGTTCATCGACGACATTTTGATTTATTCTAAGTCTCAAGAGGATCATGAAGAGCATTTAAGGATTGTGTTACAGATTTTGAAAGAGAAACAATTGTATGCTAAGTTGTCAAAGTGCGAGTTTTGGTTGTCGAAGGTAAGTTTTCTTGGGCATGTTATTTCTGATGGTGGTATTAGTGTTGATCCATCCAAGATTGATGCGGTAATGCAATGGGAAGTTCCTAGATCGGTTACGGAGATTTGAAGCTTTTTAGGCTTGGCGGGTTATTATCGGAGGTTTGTTGAAGGATTTTCAAAGTTGGCACTTCCGTTAACGCAGTTAACTTGTAAAGGAAAAGCTTTCATTTTGGATATTCATTGTGAAGAGAGTTTTTTGGAACTTAAGAGAAGGTTAACAACGGCTCCGATCTTGATTTTGCCGAATCCGACGAAACCATTTGTGGTGTTTTGTGATGCTTCATTGTTTGGGTTAGGTGGTGTTTTGATGCAAGATGGAAAGGTTATGGCTTATGCTTCAAGACAACTGAGGGTGCATGAAAAGAATTATCCTACGCATGATTTGGAATTAGCGGCTGTGGTTTTTGATCTAAAAATTTGGAGGCATTATCTTTATGGTGCAAGGTTCAAAGTTTTTAGTGATCATAAAAGTTTGAAGTACTTATTCGATCAAAAGGAATTGAACATGAGACAAAGGAGATGGTTAGAACTTTTGAAGGATTATGATTTTGGTTTGAATTACCATTCGGGTAAGGCGAATGTGGTGGCCGATGCCTTGAGTCGTAAGTTGTTACATATGTCCGCATTGATGATAAGAGAATGGGAACTTTTGGAGAATTTTAGAGACTTGAGTTTGGTTTGCGAAATGACGCCGAGAAGCGTGAGACTTAGTATGCTACGTGTTACGAATGATTTTCTTGCAACCGTTTGTGAAAAGCAAAAGTTGGATTTGAAATTTGTTGATTTGATGATTAATGGGAATGAGGATTTCAAGGTTGATAATTTTGGAGTTTTGAGATTTCGTGGTCGTATTTGTATTCCCGATGATGAGGAGTTGAAAAAGATGATATTGGAAGAGGGACACCGGAGTAATTTAAGTATACATCCGGGAGCGAATAAGATGTATCAAGATTTGAAAAAGATCTTTTGGTGGTCCGAATTGAAGAGAGATGTAGCTCATTTTGTGTATGCGTGTTTGACTTGTCAGAAGTCTAAGGTGGAACATCAGAAGCCTAGTGGTTTGATGCAACCATTGGATATTCCGGAATGGAAATGGGATAGTATACCGATGGATTTTGTTACGGGATTGCCAAATACGCAAAGATGTCATAATGCTATTTGAGTGATTGTCGATAGACTCACTAAATCCGTTCACTTTATTCCGATTGATATTAGTTATTCTTTGTAGAAGCTAGCCGAGATTTATGTTTCTGTGATTGTGAAGTTGCATGGAGTTCCTAAGAGTATTGTATCAGATAGAGATCCTAGATTTACATCGGGGTTTTGGGAAAGTTTGCAAAAATCTTTGGGTTCTAAGCTAAGATTGAGTTCGGCTTACCATCTGCAAACGGACGGTCAAACCGAGAGGACAATTCAATCGTTAGAGGATTTGTTGCGTGCTTGTGTGCTAGAACAAGGTGGTGTTTGGGATAGTTATTTAGCGTTGATTGAGTTCACCTACAATATCAGTTTTCATTCGAGTATTGGTATGGCACCATTTGAGGCTTTGTATGGTTGGAGATTTCGAACACCTTTGTGTTGGCATGAAACCGGGGAAAGAACGGCAGTTGGACCGGAGATGGTACAACAAACGACGGAAAAAGTAAGGTTTATTCGGGAGAAGATGAGAGCTTCTCAGAGTAGGCAAAAGAGTTATCATGACAAGATAAGGAAGGATCTTGATTTTCAGGAAGGCGACCATGTGTTTTTGAGAGTTACACCGGTTATGGGTGTGGGATGTGCTTTGAAGTCAAAGAAGTTGACTTCTCGTTTTATTGGACCGTATCAGATTACTGCACGAGTAAGTGTTGTGGCTTATCGTGTGGCGTTGCCTCCGAATCTTTCGAATTTGCATGATGTGTTCAATGTTTCACAACTTCGGAAGTATGTTCTGGATCCGTCACGTGTTATTCCTATGGACGAGGTTGAAGTAAGAGATAACCTTACGGTGGAAGCTTTGCCGGATAGGATTTTGGATCATGAAATTAAGAAGCTAAGAGGCAAGGATATTGCGCTTGTGAAAGTGGCGTGGGGAGGCGCTGCGGAAGGCAATATGACTTGGAAATTGGAGAGTAGGATGCGTGAGTCGTATCCGGAGTTGTTTGGATCAGGTAATATTTTCGAGGACAAAAATTTCTAAAGTGGAGGAGAGTTGTAACACCCCGATTCGATTTTCCCAAATTTTTGTGGAGTCTTTTGTTTCATTTGTATGATAATTGTTTTATTTGTAAAATTATCATGATGATATTTGATGTTGAGGAATTAAGGTGATGATATGATATGTTGTGAGATTTTACCTTTTTGTGAATTTTCGGGTAAAATTGGTTAGAAGGGTATTTTAGGTATTTGTTAATTAATGATTAGTTAGAAATTAGTAGGATTGGTATTTTTGTGAGAATATGATATTTGGTTGGAAAGAAATAGAAAGAATAGAGTTAAGTGTAGAAATAGGAAGGAAATAATAAGAATAGTTAGTAAGAATAGAATTAGAGAGAAAAGAATATAAGAGAGTGAGAAAGAGTGAAATAAAAAGTTAGTAAAGAGGAGAAAGAAAAAAAGAAGAAAGAAAAGGGAGAGAAGAGAAAATAATAGAAAAGAGGGAAAGTTGGAAAAGCTTCAAGATTGCTCCTAGGAATCGAAATAATCGGGTAAGGGTATTAAACATGTTATCTTATCATTGTGTATGATTATGTATGTGTGTGAATGATTGGGTTTTGGTTTTGATGAAATTTAGAGAAGATGAATAGTTAGGGTTTGAGAGAAAATGTGAGAAATTGGTAGATTAATCGGTTAGAAATCGTTATAATCGAAGTATGATAGCTAGTACATGTTGTTGATCATGTTTAGGGAAGTATTTTGGATATTTGGGGTGTTTAAAGTTGACTGTCACACAACTGGAAATTCTGGAATCACAGTGGTCGCTCAGCGAGCCACCCCTCGCTCAGCGAAAGTTCCAGGGTGATTCTCGCTCAGCGAGCGAGAGGGCGCTCAGCTAACCTGTAGGTTTTTGAGGGGTTATGTGTTTTAATCCGTAGCTTTAGTTCGGGTATCCGTTTTTAGTGATCCTTATATCGATTCAAAGCTAGAAACGCGTAGAAACTAATGATGCTAAGAAAAGTAATTTTTAACCGACTTTTACCCGACTTTTCCGATAAAAACGTAATTATGTTAATTATGGAATTGTGGGTTTGATTGTTGCGTTGTGGCCGTTTGGCAAGTAGATACATTGCTTGAATTAAATGTGAATGTATGCTAATTATATGAAATGAATGCATAACTATATTGTGAATATGTATGCATTTTCAAGAATGTTGTGTGTCATTTTTCATGTAAGCATAATGTATGCATTCTTGTGTTGTAGGATTCTTTGTGAATCCGTTGTAGCATTGTGTGCTCATGTGGAGTGTGAGAGATGACTACAACATGATCGTGTGCTCATGTGGGGTGTGAGCGATCGGATTGTGTGCTCGTGTAGGGTGTGAGCAATCCAGAAACATCGTGTGCCCATGTGGGGTGTGAGCGATGGGTGATTTATTCACATTGATTGTGTGCCCGTGTGGGGTGTGAGCAATCGGATTGTGTGCCCGTGTGGGGTGTGAGCAATCCATAAACATTGTGTGCCCATGTGGGGTGTGAGCAATGGGGAACATCGTGTGCCCGACGGGGAGTTACTTTAGGTAACAAGTGATGATTCTATTTGGTTCCTGAGTGAACCTGCTGAAATATTGAGTCGGTACCGCATTTGCATCTGCATAGAGTCGTGTGTCGGTCTCTATGAGTTGCATTTTATCATTTTAATTATGATATGCAGAAATAAACATGAATGTGCATATGTTTATTTGGAATATTATGGAGATGATAATATGTGTGATAAAACATACTTGTTTGTATATATGCATGTTTGATATATGTATATGTATGTGATTTATACATTTGTAATGTATATGTGTGATTAAACATAGATAGACGTATGTTTATGTGGAATGAATAGAATTGAGGAATAAACATAAATAACGTAAGTTTATGTGAATTAGTGAATTGGTACATGATGGACATGCTTGATTTGTGTATGTGCACGTTGCGATGTGTATAGGTGATGAGGAATGATTTGTGGTGAGAATATGTTTTATGTGTATGTTATATGTTGAGATATATAATTATATGCAATGTTATTATGATAATGTTTCTCACCCTTCTGCTGTTTTATGATGCTCTATGAGGCATTGCAGAGTAGGTTGCTGGATGGCATATTTTTGTGAAGCTCGTCTTCATCTTTTGGTCAGTCGGCTCTGATATGTAGCACCGGGTAGTTAGGTTGGCTTAGTGCCATTTTTGTGATGCATTGTGTACATGTATCTGTTGGATGGATGTTTTGTATAAACATGAATATTGTTGTTGTCATCAAACATGTTGATATATATATATATATATATATATACATATATATATATATATATATATATATATATATATATATATATATATATATATGAATGGAAATATATATGTTTGATGTTGTTGATTTAGTTTCCACTGTATAATTATATATTTGGAGATAGGGGTGTAAGGATTAAATTTCCTATGTTGAAAACTACCCCATCGTTGCATATCTTTAAATGAGCAGGTGTTGTATGTTTTTAATTTCAAGCATAATGTGACATGTCTCTTTTATACCATGTTCAATTATACTCTGATGAAAGTTATAACATGTGCCTAAATGATTTAATTTATTATTTGGGCGTATAGAAAGGGGGTGTTACAACTCTGATCCTCATGTCCAGATGAGGTACGTAGGCAGCGGGGTAGGGCCCGTTCGAGTACTCTTTTATGTTCCCTACATTTTTTCCCCATTCTTTTCTTTTCTTATCTAGTTTCAGTCTCAGTTTTGCAGCAGCTTTCATTTCTTCACCCTTTGAAATATTTTCTTTGCAAGTGTGGATCCCGTCGGGTACGACGAATGATCTGGGTGCTAATACCTTCCCAGGTCGTAACCGACTATCGAACCCAGTTCTTTGGTTCACATGGCCTTTGTCCTTCCTTTTCTTTTCTTTGGTTTGTGTAGCATTACCTTTCCCATTCCTTTGGGATAAAAATGTCTAGCTGGCGACTCTACCTTCTCCGCGCCACTTTCGCGTTGGTACCAATATGGAAACCCAGGGAGCAACACTAACAAGGGTAAAGATGGAAAGGAAAATCAATAAGAAAATATCTTATGAATAGATATTTCTCCTATAGGGTCATTGACCATTCATTAATGTTACCAAAGGTTCCTTCCTTTTATAAATTAAGAAAGGTTAATTAAATTGAATAAGAATTGAGCTCATCTGGGTTAACTACTTACTCTATTTGTCCCAACTGATAAGAAATAAAACATATATGAAATCAATTGGTCTCAAGTGACAAAAAATAGAATATTTACGGGGACATGAGATGTTATATTATCCCCCCTTAAATAAAATTTGTCCATAAATTTTATAGATTTACCTGAAAAATATAAGGATAAGATTCTCGCATCTTGGACTCAAGCTCCAAAGTAGATTCGCCCATGTGCGGTCCTTCCCAAATAATTTTGATAAGAAGATTTTCCTTATTCCTTAATTTCTTAGCTACACGATCTGGGATTTTAGTGGGTTTAGGTTTGATAGAAACATCTTCTTCTACCTAAACATTATTTGGAAGAACAGGCTGAAGAGGGTCGGGAATGAATTTTCGAAGTTGAGATACATGAAAGACATCATGTGTAACATGGTAGGAGAACTGACTTTGTCGTTTTTGTTTTCACAAAAACTATGTTGCGGATAGCAAGAGTCGCCACCGAATTTTATTTCATCCAATTAGGAAAGGCATAAAAGAATAGGAAATACCTTTAAAAAAGATTTTGAGTTCGGGGGGTAAGATATACAAAGGGAATGTGTTAGCACGCTTTGTATCCATGGTTATCCATGGGCTCTTAAATGCTTAGCTCACGTTTTACTTGCTTTGTTTGAAAAGTGTAGTGTGTGATTAAAATGTTTTCGTAAAGATTTAACTTTGTAATGATTCTCGTATGAATGTATACAAAGTGTTTACTTGTTTGAAAGTATTTTGAAAAAGAGTGTGGGGTGTAAAAATATTTGTTTTTAAAGTTGTGAGCAAGCATTAAGAGTTATTTACCCTAAGTTTTAAGGTCTTTCTTGTTATTTCATTTCGTTAGGGATAGAAATGTCCTTACTATTTATTTAATAAGTAGTCTTATCCTTGGATTTGGAAGGGACAGGCGTAAGGTCATCGTTATGGTCATAGAAGGCAACATGTAGGGATACCTTAACAATTTGAAGGGACTATCATCATTTTCGTAGGGACAAGATCATTTATTCAAGGCAACTTTTAAGGGACAACGAGGGACTATGATCTTTTATTCGAAGGGACTTGATTATTTTTACTTAGGAAACCGTGCTAAGACACCCCTACGTTCGAGGGACTTGACCATTTTTGTAAGGCAACAAGGGAGTTTACCCTAGAGGTGTGAGTGTGAAAAGTGTGTTGTATTCGGTTATTTTATCTTTTGGATTAATGGGCTCAGTCCATTTTTATTCGCATACAGTCTTTTCACATCCTATTGTTACTAACCACGCAGTTTAATTATTTTGCGGAATTTAAAATCGGAAATAGAAAACCCTAAACTATTACATCACGGGGAGGAAGGGGGTACATAGTTTAAATCGGGGAAGTGCGAAAAATAAAAGTGCGGAAAATAAAACTATCAACTATTACAAAATAATTAACAATCCTATACACTTGTTCTAATAAATATAAATGACAAAATAAAAATCGGAGACGAATAATAATGAAGAAAGAAGAAATATTGGAGGACTCGCGTAAAATCGATTAATTGGTCTTTTATTGAAAAAATAGGGTTTTTATGATTTTTTGAAGTTTAAATTATTAATTAATTTAATCATATGAAAAAAAATGTATTTTATTTTTTATTGACAAAAAAACAAGTTATTAATGTTTTATCAATTTTGTTATTGGTTAGAAAGAAAATTAGTTATTAACTTAATTAATAAAAATAAAAATAAAAAAGAAAATAAGTGAGAAAAATTAGAAAAATAGAAAGAAAAAAAACAAGAAGAAAATGGCTAAAAAAAGGGGAACGATGGCGATGGGTTTCGAACCCAGGCCCCAATAGTCATAGGCGCGTCTCCTTGCCACCAGGCTGTGCTACTTCTGCATGAAATATAACAACAACAATAAAATAAATATTAAACAAACATAAGAAACCAGAAACCGACCAATCACCCCATGACACTCACTCGTCTTCTTCCTTTCAACATGCGTTTTTAGCTACGAATTTGTTGCGATTCTGCTACGAATTAGCTACGATTTGGTTCGTAGCTAATTGACCTGAAAATCAAAAATCATAAAATCGCGAATTTTAATAAATCAAAACCATCCATTCCTACTAATTTGGACCCTAGGAATTCAATGATGTCATTATTTTTGGCTAAAGACGACTGTCATACCCCAAAATTGTCCTACCCGCAAAAATTTTGTTTTAGTTTGTTCAGTCGGAGTTTCATTTGAATTTTACCCGATCACATGTGTGGAAACCATTAGAGACCCAAGTCGTGATCAAGGTCTATTTTGTTTCAGCTTTTCGATTCTGATTCAAAAAAAGACAAATTTTCTTTTAAACCAAACCTTTCTTTTTTATTAGTTTCCTTATTATAATTTTTATTTTTATTTTTATTATTATTATATCTTTTACTATTATTTCTATTATTATATCTTTTACTATTATTTACTATTATTATTATTACTAATTGTGATTATTATCATTATTAACATTATTATTTGTAATTATTAACTTTCTCTTTTTTTATTTATTTACTTAATTAAAAAAATGGTGAGAAGCCAGCGGATGCTCCCAGCCTAATCCTAAATGCAACGTATCCATGACCCCACACTGTACGACGGAAACAAATTCAGTACCACACTCAATCCAAACGCACATGACAACGGTACTGCAAAGGTTTTCCACTCACAGAATCTCCTGAATCTTTCCACAAAAATCACAGCAATGCTATTTCATCACCTTCTTCCGTAAATACCCTCAATTTGTTCCTCTATATAAGATTCTAAGAAAGGAGGAAACGAAGAAATCACAACTGTTTTTAACCTCAAATCCTTTCATAAAAACCTTGGCAAATCGCAAACTCAAAACCAACTCTTCATCTTCTGCATAAAATTTTACCACCTCCTTAATTCATACTTATAAACAAATACTCTTCAAACACTCATTCACTACCAAAAATCACACCATCTGAGAAAAGTTACTGTGAACCAAAACTTTCCCTTAACCAAACACCAAACCATTAAAATGCAGAACAAACCGCAAACGATCCCAAAAACAAAGAAATGAACTGAGAAGAGAAAATGAGAGTGAAATACCGAAATACAAAACCCCAAACAAAATCGAAAACTTCGACTTGTGTTGAGAGTGCGATTTTTGCCGAGAACCGCGAACCCGAACGCAAACCTTGAGCATATACACCGCGAGAGATTGATAGATCCGAAACTCATAGAAACAGGGCTCGAAATCCGAAACTGAGAGTGAGGTTCGTGAGAATCGAGAGAGAAACTAAATCGAGGCTGGGAGATTCGAAAGGTCGCCGTATCACAGGGTGGGTTCTGATTTCTCTATTTTTTCTGATTCGTGAATCGCTAGTTGAGAGATATTGTCCCCTTTTTATTTGATCTATTTTTATTTATTCTGAAATTAAGCTCTCATTTATTTGTTTATTTATTTTTCTGTTTTATAAAGAGAAAGTCTATGGGTGTTGTTGTTGGAATAGGCTTAGGCCCATCCAACTTTCTCTTTATACACCCACACTTTGTCTTGCGTATACCCCTGTTTATTTTTATTAATTTCCTTTTTTTTTGGTTTAGCGTTGGTTTTAATTTGTGTTGATTGTTAATCTTTAATTAATTTGTTATCCTTTAATATTTTGTTTTCGTTTCAATTTTCATTATTTAAATGGCCAATGATATAAATTAATGGTTTATCGATATTTTAATCGATGTTATCTAAACCGATATGAGGCCATTTTTTCCATTTTATTATTTATCGATTTATCGATTTTATTCACATATTTATGGTCTATGATATTATTATTTGATTTGTGACATTCGATTTACCGACGTTGTCCGAATTGATATGAGACCATTTTCTATTATTTTTTATAGTTTCTAATTAATTTTAGATCCATCTTTATTTATCTATTTAATCGACCAATGATAAATGGTGATATTCGATTTTTAATAAATCGACGTTATCCCCTAATTTGAGGCCACTCCTTTTATTTTCCTTATTATTTCCCATTTTCCCGATTCACTTTATTTTGGACGATGAATAAATGTTTAGATATTTGAATTTCGAATAAATCAACGTTATCTAAATTAAATATGAGGCCATTCATTTATTTTCTCTATTATTTTTCGATTTTACTTTATTTTATGGTCGATGATATAACAAACGATCTAAATGTTTGATTTCGACAAATCGACGTCATTTAGATCAATATGAGACCAACTTTATTTTTTATCGCATTTCTTTCTTTTATTTAAATAATTGTTTGATTATAAAGTGACGCTCGACTTCTCATAGAATGATTCTAATATTGAATCGATTCTAAGATAGTTAAAGAGCTACATTTTGACGCCTTCGGTTTAATCCGAGCTCCAACGGCTCCGTGTTAGCTTAGGACTAGGACTAGATCCCACTTAACCAATCAACATTTACACTCCATTTGCATTCACCCTTCGTGATCCCTTTATGCCTCGCAATCGACCTACCCTTTGACTAAGGTGGTTCTTTTAAATCCAAACCCTTGATCCAACGTCAAGTGGTCTTAGGTAATAAAATATTTTAATAATATGAGAAAATTCTACGTCACGAGCCTTAAGTGGTAGAAAGGAGGATTACGAGCTCTCGTTATTCGCACTGATTACTCCGTCGCAAGACGCTTGGCTTTTGGTGCGAAATAAACTACCCATAGTCTTTAGTGCAATTCGATTCCTAAATCCTTTCGTTAATGAAAGATAATAAAATTTAAACCCTTTTCCCCTTTTAGCAAGTAATTCATTAGGCATAGACATCCTTTCGCGCGTGACAACTTAGAAGGTTCCCATCGAGTACGATGGATGTAGGGGGTGCTAATACTTTCCCCCTACATAACCGACTTCCGAACCCAAGCAATGGTTCCGACGATTTTGTCTTTATCCTTTCTTCACGGGTTTTATCTATATTTTCCCTTTCCCTATTTTGGGAATAAATCAAAATTAGGTGGCGACTCTCAAGTCAGCCCAGCCGCGACTGCATTCGCGAGGATTGTATTTTCCGAGGTACGACAACGACTGTAAAGGGAGATTCGAAGAACTCTTTTTTCATGCCCTAGCCATGGCAACTTGCGGTTCCTGCATGGAAGCTTAAGAAAAACACATCAAAACAATCCTACCAAGTCATATGAATACGAACATGCATGAAATAAAGCTTAGTACATCATAAAATAAAACATTCGAAAGTGTAAAAATATTTGAAACTGCCATGAAGAATAGGTTGTGTTTCACGTGGTTTCAACCTTAAAGAATGGTTGGGATAGCCTCATAGGATCTCCTTGATGATGTTTGAACGTATGGAATGGATTGAAACTGGTTGAGATTGATTTTACAACTTGCCCAAATTTTCACCTTTCTTTTGAAATTTTTCTAGGGTTCTTGTGTATGGAATTTTTCGTCCCTTTGACTTGTGTAGGTGATGAGTATTTATAGAGGATGTAATTTATGTCAGAATTTAGGCTTGGGTGAAAGAGATTTGATTTAATATTCAAGAGTAATTCCAATATTTCTATTTTTGCATATTTGACCATCATACACTTTCTTTTTGGTCTTGCATGAATTTTGGATCCATATAATGATAATAAACTCCATAATCTAATCTCAAAATAGACCATGAATCAAATATTTGATTTTTCAGTATTTATTTTAATTAAAATTGAATTTAAATAAGTTAAATCCAATAAAATATAAAATAAGCATAAAAAAATCAGAATATGTGATTTATGGGTCGTGGATGATCTCATGATTAAGTTTGGATTACAAAAATATGGGCCCATTTGGCAAAGAACTGGGTTCGGAAATCGGTTACGACCTAGGAAGATATTAGCACCCCAACTCGTCTGTCATACCCAATGGGATCCACGCTTGCAAAGAAGCTTTTTCAAAGGGTGAAGGAATGAAAGTTGCTACAAAAGAAAGACTGAAACTGGAATGAGAAAGAAAAAAGTGGAAAATGTAGGGGAAATAAAAGAATGCTCAAATGGGCCCTAACCCGCTGCCTACGTACCTCATTTGGACATGAGGATCAGAGTCGTCGTAGTTCCCCTAACTAGGGATTGAAAACATTGCTTGTGTTTTAAAATCTTGAACTTCTTATGTCAATGCTCAGATGTTGTAGTTTCTTCTGGAACGAGTGTGTTACCTTCTTGCAAAGAGACAAGTAGGAGCACGTTCTTTCATTGTGAGTGAAGGTAATGAGAAAAGAAGTCCCAAAGGAGAGACGCTTATTCTTTGTCCAGTGTTTTTTATGAGTTTTTTTATGAGTGTGGCACAAGGAAGTGAACGCAAGTCCATTTCCATGGAATGTGTACTTGCCACTACATTCCAAGATGAAATAATAGTACAAGCACACCAAGTAAGGAGAATTTGTCCAAGACTTGTTTCCAAGAGTTAAGGTCTAAGCTCACTAACTTGTTAAACTTATTAGATGTTTTTTGGGTTTTTTAGATGAAGAAGTACCTTTTAAGGTTTTCTTTATGAAGCTAGTCCCATGATTAGACTTTTACATCATGCTATACAAGTGTACTATTCCAAGATGGAATGAATACAAATGCCCCATGGCACAAGTCCCAACACACAAGACTATTTCAACCATTATTAAGTGTTTTTTAGGTTTTTGTATGAATATGAGAAAGAGAAGAAACCAAAGGGAGAAAAGGTAAAACAACTAAGGGGGACTAACAAAACCTAATGTTTTCTTACAAAGGATGTTCCTAGGTTAATGAGGCATTAACTATCCTAAAGAAGAGAAGTAAATAAGAAGAAAGAAGAAGAAGAAGGAAAGAGAAACAACTTACTTCTCTTGAAGAAGTTAAGTTGATCTCTAAAGGGATGAAGAGAAGATTGTAAAAATGATGGCCTAATCACATCTCAAAGACAAGTATGAAATAAAAAATGATAAGAGAAAAGAGTTGGAGATTTTGACATCTCATCCACACCTCTCCCTTACCATAGCCCCTGAAACTGTTAGAAGTAATCACAGATGATAAGAGAAGTTCAAACAAAAATGAGACATGAAAGAAATAAACTCTAAGCATAGAAAACTCTCAAAGTCAGAACTTAAAAGGTCAAAAAATAACTCTAAGGTTAGTCATGCAATTTTAATCAAAAAGAAGTGGGAGAAGTGCCAAAACCAACTAGTGAAGCACCAAAGAAGAAACGAGAAGAATATATGATATTAAAAGCATCACATAGGTTAAACATGAAACAAAGATCTCAAAGTCGGAACCTAAACATGGTAAATAGGTGTATAAGAAAAAGATTCAAACACCATTTGAAGCACACAAGTTCATAAAAGATCAAATAGGGGAGCATGGAGAAGTTAGAAGTGTGGTGAAACATACATGTGAATGTGAAACTTAAGGGATAAGTAACACCAAACAAACCAAGATAAAACTTCCACACAAATACCAGGGGCATGTTAACATGTTAAGAACCTTAAAAACAAACCCTAAAAGGTGGCACAAGTGCCCTCCTACTCGTACAATCAAGCAATGGTCATATAAACATCAAAATGAGGACATGTTAAGAACAAAAATTAAAACAAATGTCAAGAAAGTCTTAAAAATTCCACAATTATCTACCAAGACTCTTTAAACATGTAAAAACAACATACCAAATCCTCATGGCAAAAAACAGAAGAAAACCATATCAATTAAATGCTCAAAGATTAATTAGGGTTTCACAAACTTCTTCCAAAAGTAACAAGTCAAAATAAATTCAAATAAGTCCTAAAAATCATGGTAAAACTCTCAAGCATACTTCAACATGTCAGGAATCCATACCAAAAGGAATCAGGTTCATAACTATAATAGAACTCGCCATAGAAATTTAACAAGGCAGACTGTGCATTAAAGGAATTAAAATAAAAGAAATAAATCTCACGATTAATTCAGAAAAGAGAAACAATAAAAAATGGAAATAATAAATCTCTAGATATTTTAAAAATTTAGAAATGAAACAATTAACAAATAAGAGAATAAAAATCAAATAAGTGAGGGGAGGTCAGAATAGCACATCATAACACGTTATAACCAGGAATTGGGCTCAATTGGGGGGTTTGAATAGTAAAAGGAGCCCAGGTCCACATGCGTATAAGTCAAACAAGAATACCATGGAATTCATTAAAAGTTAGACTCACTCACACACGCAAGATTGATCTAATGCACCACATAAGGTCAACACATCACTCAAGTCAACAAATAAAGCAATCATAAGGCACGCGCATGGTAGCTACTATGGTCAGGCAAACATCCAACATTATTATGAAAAAAAATTCCAAAATTCGGTGACCGGAGCTAGGGCTCCGGCACCGGAAAATTCATCACATGAACAAAACCTAACAAAAATGCACAACAAGCTCCAGATCCAAAGTTTCAGTTATGGTGAATTCAAATCCAAGCTCAAAATTCACAAAAAATCAACATACAGTGCAGATCGAAGAGATCAAAATTTCATCTTCAAACCTTAAATCAATCATACAGCCTCAATACTCAAGCAAAATCAAAACTAACTATACCATAATCATCAATGAAGTGAGTAGATCAAGATTCATGCAAGAGAAACAAGATCTAGATCTAAAGTTTCAGAGGCTTACCTGAAGTTGAAGATCTTCAAATTCACCAAGAAAACCCTCTGAATGGTGCAGATCCAACCTATAGCTTATCTATTTGCAAAATAAATGCAAATATAGCTTCAAATCTGGCTGGAAATGGAGATTCTAACCAAGTTTCTCTTGAATGGCACCTCAGTGAAACCTCACTCTATGCTCTAACCAGTGGTTGATTTGTGATCCTTGTAACTTGAGGATGAAGAAAATGTGAAGCAGTGAAGCAATGTGTGCTTGAAGAAGGAGATTCGAAGAGAAAAGAAAAAATGCAAGAGAATTTGAATCTGAGAAATATAAAGGCTCCAGATGTGTAATTGGTATGATCTCTTCTATATGATGTGGTTTTTACACTGATTAGGGTTTTGAGGTCAGTGTGTGCAAGGAGTGTGTGATTCCACTCAAATTGAAAAATTGCATGAAAAGTGTGAGTGAGTGATTCATGCGTGCAACTCTCTTCCCATGTGCACATTCTGATTCCAATCCATCCCTTTATCACCCTTGGATTGATCTTGTGGCTTAGAAACAAGTGGATCATGCTTTTTGAATGATTTTACTAAAATGCATTTTGTGAAATATCTATGTATCAAGCCACAAATTCTTTGGATTCTTTGAGGAAAAATACTTGTAATGACTTCTACTTGGACATTATAATCAACATTAGTCCATGAAATGCCTTGAAAATGAGATGTGAAGGTTTTTGCATTTGGTAGAAACTTGAAAAATATGGTAAAAACCCTAAAATGCACCAACTTCCTTTGGCCATAACTTTCAAACCATAAAGGATATGATCATGTTATTGGAATTTTTGGAAAGGGGATAAGATGCCCTACAAGTTTCATGTTTGAGGAAAATTCATTTGAAGTCATCTTGGCCATGGAAGAATTGAATGAAAATTAGGGCAAAACTTTCTCAAAATAGTAAGTTTTCATACACACCACTTTCTAATTTTGGCAATTTCTTCCCAAACCCTAATTTCTTGATTCTTAAGGTCACAAAAGCCATTATTTGTCCTTAATAAGGTCCCTTGACTTGAAATAAATGATTGGAGGCCTTGAAATCCATTGGTTGACTTTTCATTTGCTCAGTTGACCTTTTTTTTTCATTTACAAGTAACTGATCAAATAGCTGACTTCCTCAATGAGTTTTTGCATCAAACTTCATCCGTAGGCCTTATATATCATATGAGAGACTTTTACCACAAGAATTGGTCAAAGCTATGAGAATTCCTTGATCTAGAGCAAAAACCTAATTAGGGTTTGTTTGTGTATGAGGATGTTTCACCACCGAGCTTTTGATGATACTTCATCCTTCTAGGACTTTGAGGATGACTTTGAACTTGTATAAGATGTAAGAATCCCTTGTGAGCTTCTTGCAAGATCACTTGGCTCTTTGCTTTTCTTTGGAGAATCCCAAATTATTGGATAACTGATCACATACCTTATGTTAGCAACTATGAATGTTATGCCTCATCTTTCTATGCAAGGATGCTTGAACATGTATGCATTATGCTATGCTATATGATATAAAAATGAGAGGGAAACTTTTGGGGTGTTACAAGTATGTGAAAGTTATGGTTGGTCAAAGTATAATTGATTTTTCCCTGAAGAAACCCTAATTTAGCAACTTTTGACTTTTGATGAATTTGAGGTTTCCTTGATGAATCATGATTAACCCTTGATAAAATGATGAATCTTACTTTGTAATCTTGATGTTTAACAAAAATCTTGAAGTTTGAATGTATGTTGACCACAATTGACTTTTTAACCAAGTTAACTGATTTATGATCATCTGAGCATCTGACAGACCAAACTTGTAGGGCAAGTCTTGAAACTTGACATGAGGATCCTATGAAGTGTATGGGACATCATGAAGTCCACTTGAGGCTTTGGAAGTCCAATTTACCTTGGGAAACACAAAATCCTAATTTGAGATCTATTGCTTAGGAGCATGCTTTGTCTGATGAAACCTTGAGTTCCTTTGAGCAATTGAGAATCTTATGAACATTAGGAGCCTTCTTGAGACATATTGTCTTGAAGATATAAGGGCAAATTTTGGGGTACAACATCATGCATACCATAGAGAGAGGGTGGAAATTCCAAACGGTACGCTACTTCACTTATCCTCCCAATTATAGATATGGTACAATATACCTCGGGCTTAACTTCTGTGATTTAAAAGGTCATTTCAATCTTAACCTTGGAGTAACCTTTAAGAAATGATCACCTTCTTCAAATTCTAACAGTCTCCGTTTATGGTATGCATAACGCTTTTGACGATCTTGAGCCTTTTTTGTCTTTTCTTGTATCATCCTAATCTCTTTTGTGGTCTCTCGAATAATCTTTAGTCCTATAATCCCCCTCTCACCAACTTTCATCCTACAAAGAGGACTTCGACATATCCCTTTGTAAAGAGCTTCATATGGATCTATACCAATACTAGAATGATAACAATTATTGTATGCAAACTCAATCTAGGATAAAAAGGTCTTTCCAATTCCTTCCAGTTTCAAGAACACATGCACTCAGCATATCTTCTAAGGTTTAAATCATCCTCTTGATCTAATCGTCTTGTAGTTGCATGTCCATAATACACTCGGGGGAGCACCTTAATACATATATTTTGTTGTTTGTCGTTTCACTTTCATATTTGATTTAGTTTAGATTATTGAGTCTCCTTCATGATTGCACGTATCTGAGTCAAGTTTTGAAATGATTCATTTTGCATGCATAAACCATTGGTTAGGTTTGATCTTGATCATGATGTTTTCAATCAATTTCATGAGTAATTGGGATAAGAACCTTTTATGTTTTTTATTTGAGTTGGATATAAGAAAAATCTCAACGTGCTTCTAAAACTATAAAAAAATTTATGTGTTTGATTCGAACCATGGAAGTCAAACACACTTTATGATTCAAATAAAATCGCATAGAGGCAAACCATGGATTTTCTAAAAATTTGATTCTAATAATTTTTTACACATGATTTGAATCAATTTGTTACTGGCCACCTATACTTGATATGATTTGAATCAATTATTACACATGATTAAAATCATATAGTTTTTCATCATTTTCCAATTGGGCCTTAACCTTTGATTCAGATCAAAATTTGCACATGATTCGAATCACGGGGTCCTAGATTTGAATCACCTTTCCTCTTGATTCGAATCAACTGAAAAATGGGTCAAAATTATGTTTTTTTATTATTCCACTTCACTTGTTCATTTGATTCAAATCATGAATTGCTCTTTATTTGAATTTCATATCTTAATCTCAAGCACATATAAAACTTTCTTGTCATCATTTTAAAAAATATCAAATCAATATCAATATTGTGATTCTGTGAAAATTCAATTTCCTCAATTTTGATAGTTTAAAGATCTTGCAACAAAATTCTTGCATCTTTAATGCCAACTTAATTCAGAACTTGAAAACAGGAGATTTGAAATTGATTAAAGGAGGCACATTCTTGAAACTAATAGTTATTGAATATTTGGTTGATATATTCAAGTTGTTTTCAAGATTGAGGTGTTTGTCATTGGTGATGACAAATTCCATTAAAAATAAGTAGGTTATTCTTTTTAGAGTTGCCTTAGTAGTGACTATGTGGAAGGCTATGGATAAGGTGGAATTCTTCTCAAATCTTCAGAAAATTCATTGCTCAAGGAATCGGTAGGATCAAGGGGTTGATTGCTATATGTAACACCCCAAAATTTTCCCTCTCTTTTTCATATCATTTTTCATATCATAGGCATTACATGTAGTTAGCATATTCTAGCATTTGGCTTAGAAAAATGAAGCATAAGCATTCATGATCACAAGCATAAGGCATATGATCAATCATCTGGAAATTCATGATCTCCAAGTAAAGCCAAGATCCAGGTGACATTGCAAGAATCTCACAAGGTCTCCTCATATCTTATACAAGCTTAAGGTCTTCCTAAAATTCCTAGAAGGGTGAGGTATCATCAGAAGATTAACAGTGCAACATCTTCCTACACAGACAAACCCTAAGGCTTATGGATGAAGTTTGATGCAATTATTATGGTCATAGCTTTGACCAATTATTATGGTCAAAGGCCTTCATATTATATATAGGGCTTATGGATGAAGTCTGATGCAAAAACTCATTGAGGAAGTCAACTATTTGATCAGTTACTTGTAAATGAAGAAAGAGGTCAACTGAGCAAATGAAAAGTTAACCCTGGGATTTCAAGGTCTCCAATCATAATTATCGAGTCAAAGGACCTTATTAAGGTTAAAGAATGGCTTTGGTAACCTTTAAGAATAAAAAAATTAGGGTTTAATAAGTCTTGCCAAATTTAGAAAGTGGCATGGATAAAAACTTTCTATTTGGGTAGTTTTTGCCCTAAAGTTCAAATGATTCTTACATGATCAATATGGTTTCAAATGATTTTTCTTCAAACATGAAACTTGTAGGGCATCCTCTCCCCTTTCCAAAAAGTCCAAGAAATTGTTCATAGCACGTGTAGAACTCTATATATGGCCATTGGAAGTTGGTTTATTTTAGGGTTTTACCATTTTTCTCAAGTTTACACCACTTTGCAAAATGCTTCATATCTCATTTCCAAGGCATGCAAGGGGCCAAAATTGATCATAATGTCCAAATATATTGCAAAACAAAGGATTTTGAGCGAATATTATGGCAAACCCGTGGTTTAATGCATGGATAATTAACAAAATGCATTTTTGCATATTCTTCCAAAAAGCATGACCCCACTAATTCCAAGCCTCAAGATTAATCTAATTATGATTAGGCACTCAAAAGGGATCAGAATATGCACATGAATAGAAGGATGCACGCACAAATCATGAGGTCACACTCTTCATGCATTTTGGCATTTCCGCCCCTCTCACACTCTTCATGCTGACATTGCTCACAAAACCCTGCATAGGTGTTCATACTCATCATATAAAAGAGAATTGTGCCCTTGAATCACGCAGACACACTCTCATTTTCCAGATTTCAAACTTCTTGCATTTTTGCATTTACCTTCGAATCTCTCTCCACACAAGCACATTGCTATATTGCTTCATAAATTCTCCACCCTCAAGCCATAAGGAAGCCATGGCACTCATTGATTGAAGTTGAGAGTGAGATTTCAGTGAGGTACCATTCAGAGGCAAGAGCTTTCGAATCTCAAGATCCAGTATATCTCAAGCTCCATCTTGAATTTATTTTGCAAGAGGAGGTCAAAGCACGTAGATCTGCACCATTTGGAGGGATTTCTTGGTGAATTTCAAGTTCTTCAAGTTCAGGTAACCTCCCAAATTCGTAGATCTAATACTTGTATTTCTTGTGTGCATTGTGTTTAGTGTGCTTCAATGGTTATCCTGATGCCTTTAGTTTTGAGTTTGATGAAGATTTGAGTGTGTATGAGTGTTTCAAAGTTTTGATCTTAAACTTATTCTTCTTCTATCCGTGCGTTTAAGTTGTTTTTGGTTGATTTGAAGTGCATATTTGTGTTCAGCTTGCTTAAATCTATTGATCTGGAGCTTATTGTTGATTTATGTGTGGTTTTGTTCATGATTTGAATTTTCCAGTGGCGGAGCCCTTGCTCTAGTCACCAGATTCTGGAATTGTATGAAATGGTTTAAATGCAGGTTTGATTGAGGAAGAGATAATCGTGGCCCTTGTTTTTTTATCTGAACGACTATCCTTGTGACACCGTATTAAAATGGGACGTGCTCCTCACATGACTTTGTGTTTCTGAATTGTTTGTAGTGTGTGTGTGTCCATAGTAACTATTGTATGCGCGTGTTGTGATCCATAGTTTTAGTTGACTTGGCTTTTTGATTGACTTTACCATGCGCGTTAGATCCATCCAAGGGTTTCATTTGTTCCTGAGTTTTAATGAAATCTATGTTAACTTGTGTGTGTTGCGATGTATTGGACTTGGACCTAGAATGCTAATCCCACCCCCATCTGGAGCCCACATACTTATTTGAACTGATTTTGGATTACTGTTTGAACCTCCTCTTGGTTATGTAATTTAATTTTCTTTTCTTTTCATTGTTTCATTTTTATTTTGTAAAAAATAGTAAATCAACCACAAAATTCCTAAAAAAATTCATGAACACTCCTTTCAATTTTCTTTAATTTTTCATGTTTAATTTTTTCATTTATCATTATTTCTCTTTTCTGAATTAATTGTGAGATTTATTTCTTTTATTTTAATTACTTTTATTTACATTCTGACTTTGTAAATTTCCATCTTGAGTTCTATGAGGCATCTGAACTGGATTCTTTTTGGTATGGACTCTTGACATGTTGAAGTATGCTTGTGAATTTTATCTTGATTTTTAGGGCTTATTTGCTTAGGTTTTATAGTGTTACTTTATGAAGAAATATATGAAACCCTAATTGATCTTTGATCCATTGTATGAGCTAGTTTGCTTCTGATTTTTGTTGTGTGGTTTTAGTATGTTGTTCTCACATGTTTAGAGTGTCTTCATGTTTAATTGTGGAATTTTTAAGACCAATTATCCATTTTGTTTGAATTTTGTGATTAACATGACCTAGTTTGATGTTTACATGATCAATGCTTGATTGTTAGGGTAGGAGGGCACTAGTGCCAACTCCTAGGGTTTGTTTTAGGGTTTCTTAACATGTTGATATGTCCCTGGTATTTGTATAGAATTTTCATCTTGGCTTGTTTGATGCAACTTGCCCTTTAAGTTTCACTTTCACAAGTATGCTTCCACACACTTCTAACCTCACCATGCTTCTCCTATTTGATTTCATATGTGTTGGTATTCCTCAAGTGATGTTTCTAACTTCTTCTTAGGCACTTATTTACCATGTTAGGATTCTGACTTTGAGTTTACTTGTTGATGTTTTATTTGTTTGCTCATCTTAATCTCATATCTTCATCCTACTTCTTCTACACTTCTTTGCTAGTCACTTATGACTTCTTGCTTTCTTCTTTGCATGATGCTTTGTGAGTGATCTTAAGGCTTCAACATGATGTTCAAGTTCTGTTTGTGATGACTTGCATTTTTTCCTTGCTTATTCTTACTTCATTTGATCTCACTTGGTTTATGATAGCCATTTGCGGTTTCTTATAATATTTTCAGGGGCTATGGCAAGTCAGAGGTGTGATGAGATCCCCACATCTCCAACTTCTTTCTTTCATTTCTCTTATGCTTTCTTAACTTGTGATTGTGATGTGCTTAGGCCATCAATGTCTAACTTCTTTTTCATCCCTCCTAGGATCAACTTACCTTCTTTTAAGAAGTAAATTTCTTCCTTTTGCTCCTTTCTTCTTCTTCTTTCTTCTTCTTTCCTTCTTCTTCATTAGGTTAGACTTCAAACTACACTAACCTAGGTCCATATTTTCATAATAACATTAGGATTAGTCTTTCCCCATAGTTGTTTTACCTTTTGAGCTCTTTTGGTTCTTCTCTCCTCATCTTCATACAAAAGCTAAAAAACACTTTAATAAAGGTTGAAGTGGTCTATTGTGTAATGATCTTATTCCATGGATACTCTTATTTAACCCATCTTGGTGGTGACATAAGTTTACCTGTGATGTACAAGTTCAATCATGAGACTATTTTCATAAAGAAAACCATAAAAAACATTTCTTCATTTTAATTCACAAAACACTTAATAATTTCAAACAAGTTAGTGAACTCAAACCCTACTCTTTGGAAACAAGTTTGATGGTCTTCTTCATCCTTGGTAAACTTATTACTCACTTTATCTAGGAGTGTGGATATAAGAATACATTCCCTATAAAAGGATTCGCTTTCACTCCCTTGTGTCACACTCATAAAAAACTTTTAAAAAACACAAAAAAAAAAGAATAAATGTCTCTTCTTCGGGACTTCTTTTCTCACCTCACTCATTCTCAATGTAAGAACTTACTCCTAATTATCACTTTGCAAGACAGTTACGCACTCGTCGTCCGAGCATGCTACACCTGAGCATTGACATAAGCAGTTCAAGCCTTAAAACACAAGCAATCTTTCCACCCTTAGTTAGGGGAACTACAGCGTCTCTGATCCTCATGTCCAGATACGATATGTAGGCAGTGGGGTAGGGCCCGCTCGAGCACTCTTTTATTTTCCCTACATTTTCCCCCTTTTCTTTTCTTTTCTTTTCTTATCCAGTTCCAATCTCATCTTTTTGCAGCAGCTTTCATTTCTTCACCTTTTGAAACAGTTTCTTTGCAAGCGTAGATCTCGTCGGGTACGACAGACGATCTGGGGTGCTAATACCTTCCCAGGTCGTAACCGACTCCCGAACCCAGTTCTTTGGTTCGCAGGACCTTGTCCTTTCCTTTCTTTCCCTGGTTTGTGCAGCATTACCATTCCCGTTCCTTCGGGATAAAAAAGTATGGATGGCGACTCTACCTTTTTCCGCGCCACTTTCGCGTTTGTACCATGATGAAAATCCAAGGAGCGGCATTATACACGAAGTCTTTGATTAGATTGGTGATATTGGAAGATTCAAGAAGCATTTATCGAGTAAAGATTATGTAAAAGAGTTTGGTATTGCGCTATATACAAGTCCAGATCCATATAAGAGATTTTAATTTTCTCAGTTGTATTGTAGATTAGTGATTATATGAACACTTGAAAATATTTATCAAATCAAAAGGAAAAATGTAAGTTCTAATAGGAAACCATTAAAGAGTGCAAGTAGGCAAAATAGGGACGAACGCCAAGGCCCTATAAATCTTGGTGTCATCTCTCTCTCTCTCTCTCTCTCTCTCTCTTGCATTTAATTTCATAGTATTTGCATTCTTAGGTATTTCAATTCTAGTGTAGTTTATCATTGATTCAATTGATACGATTTATTACGTAAGCATTAAGTATTGTTGGAATTAGATACCTTATTGAGGTGAATTGGTGATTAATATTGTGAGAAAAAATTGGAGTTAGTATTCTCGACATTCAATCATTGTTTAAACACACCTCATGGATTACACAGTTGAATCAATTGAATACCATGTGTTTCATTATAAACATCTTTGGTGTTTGTGAAACGATCTAATCTTAATGTGATTGTAAACACCCCAAATTTGACCTCACTAAGTTCACACAATGGCTTGTGATCTTTCATATTTTCATAAGTTTAAGCATATCATCTCATAATACATATTTGTTTCATCTGCATGGTTCAAATTCATCTGCATCTAAGGTTTGTGATCTAAGCAATCCAGGATCCATCTGAGCCACTCCAAAGGTCTCCAATCATTCCAATAGGGTCCATGTGTATTCTATCATCATATTATATCCCTCAAAGATCAAGGAAGTCAAAAAATCACAAGAACTTGGAAAGCTAGGGTTTCACTGCACAGATGACCTGAAATTAGGGTTTTGGTTTCAGAGGCCATAACTCCAAATTTTTTGGTCATTCTTGCTTATAATAGTCTCAATATGTTATAATGATCATGTGTACCAAGTTGGATGAAGAAAATCATTGTGGAAGTCATCTGTTCATTAGGTAACTTCTTGAGCAAGTCAGAGCAAAATCAAGGCATCTTAGTCCCCCAACCATGGAACCAAAGTGATATTTTCATCAAATTGAAGTTATATGATCTTTATTTGATCATTGAAGTGCTTGGAACTTCACAAAATTGAAGAAATTTTAGCTAAACCAAAAGTTGCCAAAAATGGAAATGACTTGTAATGGAAACTTTCCATTTTGGGAAAGTTTTTCAACCTCCTCTTTCTCAACCAAGAATGCTTCAAATGAAAAATTTTTGGTCATGAAAGTTGTATATTGGATCATTCCCTTTTCAGAAAGTACAAGAACATGTTCTAATTCATTTTGGAACTCAAGTTATGGCCTTGCAAAGTTGGCAAAAATCCTATAATTTTCACTTTCACACCAAAGAGGATTTTTTGCAATTTCACATACCAAGCCATTTTGTGACCTCTAATCACTCTCTAAGCATCATACCAACATATTACATTGCATTGTGACCAAAATTGCCCCAAAGAATCACAAGTTTCTATGGCTTGCATCACAAGAAATCACAAAAGGGGCAAAATGCATAACACTTGCAAAATCTCTTGTAACCATGCTTTCACTTGTGCCAACTGCATAATTTCAAACCCATGGCTCTCCTTGATCAATTATGAGGCCAGACATGCTCTTGAACAACCCCTGCCATAGCCCATACCTCAAGTACACATAATGTTGACATTTTGGCAACTTGCACATACCAATCACCACAGGCCACCACCCACTTTCTGACCTATAAAACAATGTTATGTGGACTCAAAGCAAGCTACTTCACATAACATTGGAGCTCAAATCATCTCATAGGCCAAGTTTCACAAAATCACCTTAAAACTTAAAAACTTTCGAAACACTATGTCCAGCCACTCAAACTTCACCATTCAACTCACCATCATCATTAGAACATTTCCCAACCATTACCAAGCCCTAAAAGCCAGCCAAACACAAACACGATTTCAGACCAGTTGAGGTGCAACCACTCAATCCAGCCATTCTAAACTCTTTCAAAGCATTGCAACATCATCAGGGGGTCAAGTGAAGTGGATTGGCACAAGAGAAGAGGTCCAAAAGCTCCAAACTGAGAAACCTCAAGCTCAGGTAACCTCAAGAACTTTTTTTCCAGAAATGTAATTTTAAGTTCCTAAATGAATCTATGTGATGTGCTGATCATGCTGATGTCTTTACTTTTGAAAATGGTTGCGTATTAAGGATATTATGGATGTCTGAAAGTTTTGCCATTTTTATGTTTTTCTTCAAATCTTGAAAATGATGAATGAGAAATGTGTTTTGATGCTTGATTCGTGCTTAGGGTTGTTAGATGATGTGATCTGGAGCTTTAGAGCTCTGGAAATAGCCTAGGGAAGAAGTTTGATGTTTGGGGTCACCGGAGAAGATGACCGGAGCTTGCTCCGGTCACCTGAAAATAATTAGAACCCTAATTAGGGTTTAGTTGCCCAGTTTGAATTCTGGCCGTAGGATGGAGATTAGCGCGTGTTTGTGTGGCCTGGATCATTTCAGTTAACCCTAATTTCCATTTAATTAATTTAATTAGGTAATTAAGCTAGTTTGAATCCTGACCATTAGATTGCGCGCACAATCAATGTTTCTCTCCCTAGTTTGAATCTCATCCATCAGATTGAATTACTTTCCATTTAAATTGATTTTATTTTAATTTTATTCCATTTTCTTGCATAATTATTTTAAAATATCAAAACTTATCAAAAAAATTTCAAACTTTGCATTTCTGATTCAAATATTTTTCTTCACCCAAAAACATTTTTTTTGCATTAAAAAATCATTTTTAAAATATTTAAATGTTTATTTTAATTAATTAATGGAAATTAATTAATTAAAATACCATTTAGGTTTCTAAAAATTCCAAAAAAAAACACATTGCATCTTAGGACATTTAGAAACATTGTCAAACCATTCATACCAATTTCTTTTTGGTTTTGATCCAATTTTGACATTTTTCTTGAATTTAGGGTTCCTAAAATTCCCTTTTTGGAACCCTAACTTTGAAAATTCTTTTCTGCCTAACCATGAAGGGTTTGACAATGATTGTTTTTGCATTGCTTTCACTAGTGCAGAAATGACTTTTTACATCGGGCGAAATTGACTTTTTACATCGGTTCCGAGTCCGATGTAAAGGCAGCCGATGTAATAAGTCATAGACATTTTACATCGGTTTTAGGACCGATGTAAAAAATATATCAACCACATCGGTTAATTTTTAAGTCTGATGTAAAAAAAAAATATAATTTTTTTTTTCTAATGTAAAAGGGACTTTTTACATCGGTTGGTAGATAAAACTGATGTAATAGCCAACCTATTACATCGGTGCCTTCATATAACCGATGTAAAAAGTGTGCCATACAGGGTACTTTTTACATCGGTTCCCGTTTCGCCCGATGTAAAAAGTATGCCATACAGGGTACTTTTTACATCAGTTATCATTTCGCCCGATGTAAAAAGTATGCCATACAGGGTACTTTTTACATCAGTTATCATTTCGCCCGATGTAAAAAGTGTGCCATATAGTACTTTTTACATCGGTTATCATTTCGCCCGATGTAAAAAGTGTGCCATATAGTACTTTTTACATCGGTTTTCCTTTCGCCCGATGTAAAAAGTACTGTAGAAAATTTATATAATTTTATTATTTTTTAGCAGTTCCTGTAAATTTCTTTGGTACCTAATTATTTAGCAATTCCTGTAAAAAATTTTGGTACCTAATATTTCCTTCACATAGACCATATATTTTTTGGTCGCTATTTTCATATATTTCTCACCAATATTCAATAAACCAAATATCTAGTACACATATATTCTTCCAAATGTACAAGTACACATAATGTTCTTCCAAATGTACTAGTATACACATATAATCATCTCAATATATATGAGGTTTATACTAAAATTTACTACTACTACAACAACAAAAAATACACATTCAACCAATATTTCCCCCACTTGAATCAAATTTCCTGAAAATAAATAATAACACCAATTAACCAAAAGACAACACCAAAGTCAATATCTTCAAATAGAGAATTCTATATATCTTACCAGATAAAGCTTAACTTTTATACAACTCAAAGAAACATGTTGCCCAACGGAGTCGCAAATCATACAAATCATCTTCTTTTAATTCTGTTGGGTCATTAAATACCTACAACACATAAATAACAATATAGAGTTATTTTGGAAAATTCACATTAAGTTGCAAAATGCAAAGTAAATAACAAAGTAAAGTTATATTTATTACCGTCATCCAATTATCGGTTATCTTTGCAGAGACAATATCCAACATATTTTTCATCACATAGTACCCACAATCATCAGAGTTATTTTGTTTCCTTGTCTACAAATGAATATATGACATCATTATTAGTGAATACTTATATGATAAAAATAAATTTATACTTATAATTTACACCACTTACTTTGGGTCGAAGCCATGTAGGCTTTCTTCTAATGCCATGTGCCGCTTGATGAACCCCTAAAGCACTAATAAAGAAGGCAAAAAAACCATATAAATTACGTATATAAATTATGTATATAAGATATTGTGAACATAAAAGATAAACTTACTTTGTAACAAGTTTCGTCATGGTTTGATTAAGTTCCCGATGAAGTGAACAGAAGACGACCACCGTATTGTCTTTTGGACAAATGACTATTAATTGCCAATGAGATCTGTATGTGCGTGTTGAAGTACAAAAATCAGAATTTCATATTAACAAAGTTATAAAATAGAATTTCATTCACATACCCATGAATAAATGGTAGCAAGTGACACACTTTCTCTTCGTGATCACGTAACATGTCTTGTATGTATTTTCTAACTTTTGCTTCAGTTTTTGCCACATTATCAACATACGAACACACAGCAGGGTCCAATATCCCATATACTTCTGATTGTGATGTATCAATACACATACGATGAATATACCTAATTATAACATAAACATTAGAATCAAAGTGACAGGAGTTATAACATATTAAAATATTTGAGAGTAATAAAAATATACTTACGTGGACCATACTTGCAAAGTAGAAACGTCAAGCCAATGTTGTCCCATCAACAACTCTCTGATACATTTCGTTGACATAAAAAAATTTGAGACACTCACACAATGACTTAATTCTAATTCAAAGTAATCCATTTGTGTGTCACTCCTTTTCAGAACCATTTTTACTAATCTCTCAACATTGTCTTCCTCTTCCATTTTGCTTACTTTTACAATTGAACAACTTCCTTTTCCGCTTCCATCCACAGTTTCCCTTTGTTCAATGCAATTATTATTTGCTGTGCTTTGGGAGATACCCATAGACTTAAGTGTCTCCATGAAAGATTGTTGCATTGCCTTACGCTCTTCAACCCACTGTTGCGCTAAATCCGCTCTAATTTTTGTTTCCAATTGAGATGACAATTGTGCAAATTGTTCTGATACATCGATATCTTGTCTTTGACGTGATCTTCCAAAGAAAGTGCTTTGTTTATGGTGTTTTCCAACACCACGAACACGGCCTCCATGCTCAGATGTTCCAATGGCTGCTGTTAAGATATCGTGACGTCCATCCGGAACAAATGCACCCTTTTCAACTTCTTCAACTAGAGAGTCCTACAAATGCACCACAACTTTGTCAATATACCTAATTATCCAACAAAATTAAAATGATACTTGAAGAATTTTACTTACAATTTTCTCTGCAACCACTTGTGTAGCCTGTGATGTGTATTCTCCCCCTTTCTTTTGTCGTGCTCTCTTCCATAACTCATGGCGTGAAGGTGGAGATGGGCTACCCGTATCATCTACATTAGAATCAGCTCTTGATAATCTCCTTTCATTTATCATTTTCTCTTCAAGCAAACGATACCCTCCACGAGATAATACATGTGGGTATGCATTCTTAGCCACATTTTTTGCACCCTTTTCACTTTTTTCCTATTAAAAATTGAAAAAGTTACTAATCATACTAAACATAATAAAAATGTTATTAAGCACAATAAACATAATAAAAATTTATAACTCATACTAACCTTAAATTCAGATGAATCCCGAGACTTCAGAAATTCTTTCCATACTTCTTCTTTAATATAAGGATATCTGATATATGCAGGAGCGAGACCATCTTTGGGCTTTCTAATATATTCACTTGTGAGCTGTGTCTTAAAACCTCTCCATCGCTCTCCAGCATATTTAATCCACTCTTTCTTCAATGGATCCTTTTTTGCATCAAGAGGTTCTGGAATAGTGAAATGAGCCTACACATATAATATATAGCATATGTTATTAGCATATGAATATAAAACATAATTAGACATCAAAATAAGCAAAAATACCTGAACATCAGTCCAAATGGCCTCTTTTATGTCATTATCTACGTTTTTCCATTCATCTTTCAAAATACTACATCTCTGCCGAAATGTCGAAAAATGATGGAGGAAAATACATCTCTAATTGGCACAAGATAACTGAAGCCTCATTTTCCAAAACATCTAACTTTGATGGATCAATGGATTTACAACAAATTGCATTGAAAAATAAGCACAACCTGGTTATAGTCTTCCTAACATTGTTAGGCAATATCCCACGAATAGCCACTGGTAGTAGTTGTTGCATTAAGACATGACAGTCATGAGATTTTAAGCCAATTAGTTTGAGATCTTTAATAGATACAAGCCTCTTGACATTTGATGAGTAACCATGCGGAACTTTAATACTTTGTAAACACTCACAAAAACTTGTTTTCTCTTTTTTAGACAAAGTGTAGCAGGCAGGAGGCAAATATATTTTGTTGCCTATATGTTGTGGAGTTAACTCTTCTCGTATACCCATCAAACCCAAATCCACACGAGCATTATAACCATCTTTTGTTTTGCCATGAATGTTGAGAAGTGTTCCGAGTAAACTATCACATACATTTTTCTCCACGTGCATCACATCAATACAATGTCTTACATCAAGACTAGACCAATATGGAAGATCGAAGAAAACTGACCTCTTTTTCCATAAATTTTTCGTATTTGATTTCTTTTTGTATTTACCAAACTCAACATTAATGCCCTATTGTCGTTGATAAACTTCCTCTCCAGTTAAGGGCTTTGGAGCTTCACCATGCTCTTGTTCCCCATTGAAAGCTTTTCGCAATCTACGATATGGATGATAACGAGCTAGAAATTTTCTATGTCCAAGATAAACAGTTTTCTTTCCTTTCTCAAGTTGGAGGTAACTTGTGTCTTCTTCACATATAGGACATGCATTATGCCCTTTAACTTTATAACCTGACAAATTACCATATGCCGGAAAATCGTTGATGGTGCAAAACAACATGGCATGCATATTGAAATGTTCACCAGAATACGCATCAAAAACATCCACCCCTTCATCCCATAATACTCTTAAATCATCAATCAAGGGACTTAGATAAACATCTATGTCATTTCCCGGTTGTTTTGGGCCAGAAATCATCATGGATAACATAATATATTTACGCTTCATGCATAACCTAGGAGACAGGTTGTAAATCATCAGGAGAACAGGCCAAGAAGAATGATTAGTACTTAGATTACCAAACGGATTCATTCCATCAGTAGAAAGTCCAAGTCTAAGGTTTCTCGACTCTTTGCCAAAATTTGGAAACAAAGAATCTATTTTCTTCCACTGCAAAGAATCAGCTACATGACGAATTTGTCCATCACATTTTCTTTCTTCGGCATGCCATCTAAGATTCCTTGCGTCATTTGAATTTGCGAATAGTCTCTTGAACCTTGGAATTATTGGTAGGTACCATACCACTTTCGCGGGAGGACCCTTTTTGACAACCTCATCATCACTAGAATCACCATCTTTCTTTTTGTAGCGTGACGCCTTGCACTTCGGACAATGATTATAGTTTACATACTCTTTTCTGTATAATATGCAATCATTAGGACATGCATGTATCTTTTCATACTCCAAACCCATTGGACACAATATCTTTTTTGCCTCGTAATAACGATTTGGCAATACGTTACCTTCTGGAAGCATCTGTGTCAACAATTCAAGCAATTCGGTAAAACTTTTGTCACTCCACCCATTATTTGCCTTCAAATTAAACAATTTTAACACGGCTGACAAACGTGTAAAATTAGTGCATCCCGGGTACAAAGGTTGATCCTTGTCACTACATAAAGTATCATACGCATGTGCCTTTTTAAACGAATCTTGTCCAATATCACGCATCATATCTTCCAGACGATCATCATCCATTTCTACACCAATATTATCTTTTTGGGACACATTTGACTTTTCTACTACCTCACCGTGCCATATCCATTGTGTATAACTTTGACAAATCCCATGACAAATTAGATGATCCATGATTTCCTTCTTATTAAGTGTTGGTTCGCGATTTGCGCAACGAACACATGGACAGAGAAAAAGCACATCAACACTTTTTTCACCATTACCTTTAGGAGGAGGAAGATTGTTTTTAGCATTGCTTTCAGCAAACTGTAGAAATTCCTTCACTCCATGTTCGTACTCAACACTTAATCGATTAGCTTTTATCCAACTACGATTCATACCTATGTTCCGGAATTAATGCATACAAATCAGATAAATCATTTAGACACCTACAATAGTCGCTCTCTTGAACATTAGAAAAAATGCAAAAGTCTCTACGTGCAAACACATGACATGCATAAAGAAGAAGTGAGAGGTTATAAATAATTAAAAAAGAACCTGTAATATGATGCGGCCGGTCGGATGACTCACGAGTGACGATGCCGAAATTCTCCTCGACACACAATTTCTACAAGAAACAATATCATCACAATATTTATAAAACTATATATATATATATATATATATATATACAAAACTATATATATATATATATATATATATATATATATATATATATACAAAACTATATATATATATATATATATATTGCAAAACTATATATATATATATATATATATATATATATATATAAAACTATATATATTCAAAAACTATATATATATATATATATATATATATATATATATATATATATATATATATATATATATATATATATATATATATATATATATATATATATATATATATATATAAAACTATATATATATTCAAAAACTATATATATATATATATATATATATATATATATATATATATATATATTCAAAAATAAATATATTGAGGAAGAAGATGAAAGGATTTACCGGCGGCGGCGGCGAACCCTAGAAGAAGGTTGTGCGAATGGCGGCGAAGACGGCTGGGCGAACGGCGGCGAAGACGGCTGTGCGAACGGCGTGAGGAGACGGTGTGCGAACGGCGTGAGGAGACGTTGTGCGACGGCAGGAGACGTATGCGGCGCGGGTCGGTGACGGCGAAGTCGTGAACAGCGGAAAACGTGAAGAGACGGCGAAGGCGTGAACAGAAGGAAGAAGATGAAGGCGTCGGTCGTCGGTCGTCGGTCGTAGGCGGCGAAGGCGTGAACAGAAGGAAGAAGATGAAGGCTGCGGCTGCGGCTGCGGCTGTTTGCAATGCGGCTGCGGAAATGTTACTGTGGAAATGCGGCTGTTTGCAATTCTTACTGTTCCTAATATGTTTTAGGTTAAAATTTTTTAAAGAATTATTTAAATCGGTTTAAATTATAACCGATGTGATAAGTTTAAATATTTTTTTTTTTATACTTATTAAATCGGTTTATCAGCCAACCGATGTAAGAGGTCTTTTGAAATTTTTGAAATTTTTTATTAAGGACTTATTACATCGGGTATTTCTCTAACCGATTTAATAGATTATTTTAATAAAACTTTTTAAATCGGTTTATCCTGCAACCGATGTAATAGGGTCTACCATTTTTAAAACTTTTTATATTTTTTAATTTTTTCTTAAATACTTATTACATCGGGTTTACCATTAACCGATGTAATAGGTTCTTTCTTTTATTTATTTTTTTTTAATATTTTTTGGAATTTTTTCAATGTAACTTTTCACATCGGTTTATACTCCAACCGATGTAATAGTGTCTTTCTTTTATATTTTTTAAGTTTTTCTTAAATACTTATTACATCATGTTTATCATTAACCGATGTAAAAAGTTTTTTAATTTTTTTTTTAATTTTTTTAATTGTTTTTAATTGTTTTTTAAATGACTTTTTACATCGGATTTTGAAAAACCGATGTAAAAGGCTTTAGATGAATATGTTATTATTTACAAAATTGCCACCGCATTACTTTTTACATCGGTTTTAACAAATGTCTGATGTAAAATCATTTTACCAAAAGTCTTTTTTTTAGTAGTGTTTCTATATAGCATTTAGTTTCTAGGGTATGTTTGACATGAATTTATCTTTCATTTTCAAATTGATTTGCATTTTTTCTCTTAAGATACCCAAAAACCCTAGTTAACTTAGAAAAATCATAACTTCTTTTAGGTTAAGAGTTGGAACTTCTCCTTTGGGGTGTGATATCATATGGGGCTAGGGTTTGTTTGAGTTCATTTAAAAAATTTTATCATGTGATTTGCTTCTGTTTTGATCATTTGCATCTCATCCTTTCATGTAACCCTAATTTTGCATCCATACTTGCATCTTACATTGCATTGCATGAACATATGAACTTGCCATGACATTATAAGAACTTGTATGCCATCTTAGACATCTTAATACATTGATTGAACATTACTTGGTCATTTATTCATACATTTTCTATGTTTTGCGTCCATTTCATTTCATAAATATCCATGTGTTTTCATGCTTCCCACATGCTTCATTTGCATTCTTTCTCTTTGTATGAACATTCATAGCACTTGGCATGCCTTTGCATCATGTCATAGCATTATTTGCATCATGTGATTGCTTCTGGTTTTGGCATTTGCCCATTCATATGTTTCATTTCATTTCATTTCCTTCCTTATGCATCTTGTGCTAACATTTTCAAGTGGTAAGTTAATTTGAGAAGTGAATTTGCCTTCACTTCTCATTTCTCTTCATCTTCTTCATATGCATCTTTGCTGCATTTTATTTGTCTTTGAGTGGGCTTGTCCATTCATGTTCATCTTTCACTTTCTTTCTCTAAGTTACTTATCTTCTTTAGTGAAGTAAGTAACTTATTCATCTGCTTCTTCATCCTTTCATCTGCTTCTTCCATTGGTGACTTCTCTAAAGATCTCTTTCAAGCCTCACAAACCATAGGAACATCCAAGCATGATAATAATTAGAGTTGTGATTAGTCCCCCTTAGTTTTTACCTTTGTGTCTTCTTTGTGTCTCTCTTCTCACCTCATCATTAGAGACTAAACCTTTAAGGCTTTAAGACTTTGGAATTAGGGTTATGCCTGCATCCTTCTCTTAGGATGGAGTGTATAACTTTAATATTAAGTGTTAAACCCTTAATTTGTTTAAATCTCTTAATAAATCCATCCTAATAATCACTAAGACATTATCTTGTAACTTGGGCCTTACATTAGGGTTCTAATTCTTCCATTATTGGTTAAGAAGGACTAACCCTAGTGTTTAATGGACAAGTCCCCCTCAAGTTTTCTTACAAACCATAAAACTCACTTCTTAATCTTATCCATAATTAAAATCCACTTTAATAAAGACTTGTTTTGTCATGAGGTTAATCCCTAGTCATGGATTAAGTTGAGGTATCTTCCTCAGCTTAAGTGTGCTCATCTATCATCCTTCTATTAGGATGGTGTAATGAGTTCACTAATCCTTAATTATGGCTTAAATTAATTACTTAACACTAAACAAAAAAACTCAAAAACATCTAAATAATCATAAGTAGGTTAATGATCTTAATCCTACATCATCATGGTAATTAAGTTGAGATGTTTATCTCATACTTAAGGTATTCTCATTATCCCTAATCAAAGGGAGGATATGATGAGTTTACTAACCCTTGGTTTAGGCTTAAGCTCATTAACTTATGACAAACACAAAAAAGCAGTAAAAGATTGAAAACACAAAAAAAAAACAATAATCGTCTCCTTCGAGATTCTCTTCTCATCACACTCATTCACAAACGAGAACTTGCTCCTTCCGTCTAATGCAAGACAGTTAACGCTAGAGCCAAACGAGTCATACACTTGAGCATAGGCAAGCAAGCAGTTCACAGTCAATTTATCTTTCAGTCCCTTTGAGTCGAACTACGGTGTTCTTACTTCCTCATTACACGAGAGGATACGTAGGCATAACTTAACAGTTATCAAACAAAAGTCTCTTTGTCTTCCCCCTCTTTCAGCATTCTTCTTGAGCCTCATTCCTGAGCATTTCACTTCACCTTCTTGCACTGACACTTATATATTCTCTTCCAGCTTTTGCACACAGATAGCACAGACACTACCCCTTTAAACACAAACTTTCAAGCGTGGATCCCGTCGAGTACGACGGACAATATGGGTGCTAATACCTTCCCAGGTTGTAACCAACCCCCTTTCTCAGTTTCTCTGGTTCGCAACCGTTTTATCCATATCTTTCTAGGTTTATGCAGCATTACCTTTCCTTCGGGATAAAAATGTCTAGTTGGTGACTCTATTCATATTCATTCTTCCTTTCGCCGAAAGTTCGCGTTTGTACCCCATCTGACCCGGGTGTCTTTTCGGGGGGAGCGACAGTGATCAAAATTATGAATAGTATAATTTTCACATTTTCGCATCAAACTTTCCACTCACAAATTTTGAAAACACTGATAATTTTTGTAAATGGAGTTTGAATTTTATTTGAGTTAATTCACCCCCTCTAGAACATTTTTCTACTCCCATATTCACACCCAAAAATTGGCATAAAGAACTAGTCTTTTGATTGTGTCTAATTGACATCTAAATGTTGTGAATATGGCGGAAGATGACGATCCTAAGGGCATGTATAATAAAGCACCTATTTTCAAAGACAAAAAATATGCTTATTGGAAAAAAGAACATGTATGTACATGTATTATCGGTAGAAAAAAAATTGTGGTGAGGCATTACCGAGGTACCATTTATTCCCAAGTGCAATGATGACGTTGTTAAACATCCAAAAGATGGGATGATTCTGAAACCAAAAAGGCTTCATATGATTTGAAAGCGAGGAACCTACTTATTTCTGCTTTAAGCGCTAAAGTGTTCTATTTGATTTCATGTTATACAAGTGCTAAAGGTATGTGGGAAGATCTCCAAAATCTCTATGAGGGAACAAATGATGTCAGGCATTCTAAAATCAATTTGTTTACATATGAGTTGGACTCCATGCAAACTAGCTTCCTCCCTTTAATCAAAAAATTGAGCAATTGAAGTTATTATGTAATCATTAGGTTTCATATGGAACCAGAAGCATTTGTGGATTTCACATCATCGATTCGATTGATAGTGATTTATTACGTAAGCATTAGGTTTTGTTGAAATTGGAGATCTTATTAAGTTGAATTGGTGATTAATATTCTAAGAAACAATTGAAGTTAGAATACTTGACATTTAATCATTGTGTAAACACACCTCGTGGATTACACAATTGAATCAATCAAATACCTACTGTTTCATCATAGTCATCTTCAGTGTTTGTGATACGATCTAGTGTTAATGTGATCAAAATTTTGAATAATAGAATTTTCACATTTTCGCATCAAACATTATGCTCGCAAAATTTGAAAACACGGTGCTATTTTTTGTAAACGGCAGTTGAATTTTATTTGGTTATATTCACCCCTCCCACTATAAACTGCATTTCTACGCCCATATTCACACCTAACACATATGTCTGAGGATGGCTAGAATTACTCAAGCACAACTTCAATCCCATGGCCTTTTGAAACGTTTTCCATAATCTTGAAGTAAATTTTGGATGTCTATTTGATACAATAGTAAAGGGAATACCATGCAACTTTACGATCTCTGAAATGAAAAACGTTGCAAGTTGAATAGCTTTGTAAGTGATCTTCACTTCTAGGAAATGAGCCGACTTCGTTAACCAGTCTACAATCACCTAGATCAAATCGTAACCATCATGGGTATGTGGTAACCCTACTCCAAAATCTATAGAAATATTATTTCATTTCCACTATGAAATTTCCAATGGTTGTAACAAACCACCAAGTCTTTGATACTCAATTTTCACTTGCTAACATACTACACATTCAATCACATATTTCGTAGTGTTCTTCTTCATACCAAGCCACCAACAATCTTTCTTCAAATCATGATACATCTATGATGAACCTGGATGAATGATAACCACACTCTTATATCCCTCCTCTAAAACTCTCCTTATTAAATATGCATCATTCAAGACACATATCCTTTTATTAAATAAAAGAACTCCATATATTGCATGAGTAAAACCTGGTTGAGTTGTCATTGCATTCAATACATCATCTAACAATTGGCTTTTCGAATCCTTTCCCTCAAATCAGGAGTGACATTCAAATTTCTCATTAGTAATACACCATTATGCGTCCATGAAAACTGAAGGTTAAGATTGTGTAACTTCTCTAACAAATCATACATTTCCCATCACCACCGTTTCAGATATCCTACAAATTTTATATTATATTATATATATATATATATATATATATATATATATATATATATATATATATATATATATATATTGTTCCGGACTGGTCCAATGACTAGGCATGGTCCAATCCACTACTGCTCATAGGACGACCCAATAGCCCAAATGTCAGAGGGACCCATTGGTTTTATTCCCCTCATCCGAGGAGGACTTGTCGACCATGGTTACCTGTGGTTGGATTTCTCTGCTCCTTCTAGACTTTCTGCCCCACGACCGCATGAGTCACCCAGATTCAACCGAAGATAACCCCTGCTCAGATATCCCTATGCCTGTTGCACATCCCATCCGACCAAGTATGCTCGTCCCAACGACTAGTTTCTGGCAGTTACCTATTTTCGGGGGATCCACGATCTAGGGCCAAAATAGAGACCAATAGTCAAGCGCTTGGGAATCTTTATAAACCCTCTCCCATGAGAGGGTCAGGTATCGAATATTCACTCCCTTAACACTTTTACTCGTACTTGCATACTCTTTTGCCGCTCTTACTTTGGCATCGGAGTACCTTGCAGGTACACTGTAACACCCACTTTTCCCAATTAAATAAAATAGCTATTTTGTTAAGAAAAATCAGAGTTTTTATCCAAAAGGGGAATGCTACCTTTTTCAAAAGAAACACAATTTCAGTCATTCATTAAAACAACGGAAAAATATATTTTTATTCATTATACGACAATTCTCCAAATATCCACAATATTCATCAATTCTCTTGATTTATAAGTTTCAACAAAATATGATACGTAACTATTACTAACAAGAATAAATAAACAACAAATATCCTTGTTTCCCATATTACGTATCAGAGCGACTCCTAGGACTCGACCAAACAACTTGTACTCCGAGCGTACTCAAGTACCTGAATCATCTGTACTTCTGAAGAAGCACAGACGCAACCAAACAACAAAGGGGTGAGAAAATAATTCAATATTTTAACAAGTCGATACACATTATCAATACGATCCATATAATTTATCATTAAAAATTATACAAATCAATACTAGCACATATATCCTACACATTAATCACCAGTTATCATATCCTATGAACTATTCGTTAATTCCATCCTCAACTATTTCCCGTATGTTTACCCCACAGAATACGATCCTTCTGATCCTCATAAATTACCAAACATTTCCTCATATGGTTTACACAAAGCATACAATCAATAATGTCCCCAACCAACACGATCCAATCGATCCATTACAAAATCATACAAACCAACACAACATATAAAACTTAAACACTAATTATTGTTTGTCATATCCTAGGAACTATCCATTATTACTATCCTCAACATCTTATGTGTGACATGACATGATTTTTAATGTGTCAAAAACTTGGCATGATTGAAAGCTTAAGTGGTTCTCTATGAAAAAACAAGAATTGACATTTTTGGAAAAGTGAACTGAATGAGCCGACTCAAATTCAACAATGAGCCGACTCATTCAGTGTAAATTTGGTGCCAAACGCACGGGTCCCAACAAGTTTCATGAAGCATCAATTTTGGTCGACTCATGGGTATGGATGAGCCGACTCAAAACCCTTCATGAGTCGACTCATCAAGAAGTCTTTTCTTCTCATTTTCTAAGGGCCTCAACAGGCTGCCTCTCTGTTGATTTTGGTCGGCTCATCTGGTATTTTGAGCCTACTCATTTAATGATTTGAGTTGGCTCATTACTGTGCTGAATCATTTTTTTCATTTAATTTTTCCCTCTCTTATGTTACTTTCTCTAACCAATATAAATAGCTGTTTTATTTCATTTGAGAAGTAAAAAAAAAGGAAAGTGAAAGATATAGACATAGCTCTCTTCATCTTCTTCATTCTTGCATCAATCAACAATCACAATCAACAATCTTTGTTTGATTTAGGTGCTTGTTTCGAAGATAACGTTCAATCGTGAATTAGTGTTTCAGATTGGGTTTAGAGTGTATGGGTTTTCCTTGGAAAAATATGAAGGGTTTTCTCCTCCAAGATCATTGAAGATTTGGGGGTTTTGCACATATCGATCGTTCGTAGATTCAGCCGAGTAAGGTAGATTGAATATCAAGTTTATCGTTCTCTCATATCATGGTAGATGGAGGATTGAGAAGGTCTTTGTGGGTTCACAAGTGTTGGAGAAACTCGGCCGTACTCAAAGTTTGGAGAATCGTGAATTCTTGCAAGAAGGGAGCAATTAACCGGAGGCTTTCTCGACACGCGTGGAAGACTTGATTCTACTTTGGATCAAGGGACAAGAAGAAGATTTGACAGCATATTCAACGCGGTTTGGTTTGTTGGTTCATTTATATCTCTTTTTGTAAAACAATTGTGATTTAATAAAATTGCACAATTCAATTTTGAATTGGGGGCAGAGTACTTCGAGCGAGGACGACGAAGGAACTGCCTCAACAAATTCCTTGTGTTCTTTTCATTTCTCGCATTTTACTTTTGTTCAAATTGATCTTGTGTGCTTGAAAATTTTGGTGTATCAAATTAGTGCATTCAAAGTGTTTGATAAATTGTTACACTCAAAAGTGATATCTAGAGTGTGTAAAATTTTGCACTATTTGATACAACAAAATTATCCTTGGTGTGTGTACTCCAAGTGTTTGGTAAAAAGCCTAACCATACAAAATCAATTTAATTGTGCTTAATTTCTTCTCCATATCATTGTTAAGAATAGTTTTATCAAGTGAATCATTTGTGCAATATTAATTCTTCTAGTCATCATTTCATTCCAATTGGGTTCTTACGCATATCCGATCTCCAGTGACTTCTAATTTGAACTAGACGATTTTTCGGGAAACTTCTGCAATAATTTTTCAACTTAATTTTGAAAAGGGATCTATTCAACCCCCCCCCTTCTAGATCCACGCTATCGTCTAACAAGTGGTATCAAGAGCACCGGTTCATCTAGTGCTTCACATACAACTTATTGGAAAATGGACAACGATCTAACGGGGGCGTATAATAGAGCTCCAGTTTTTACCGAAGAAAACTATAGTCACTGGAAAGATTGTATGCACATCCATATCAACTCTGTTGATAGAAAAATTTGGAAAGTTATTCAAGAAGGCCCTTTTCAAATAACCATGGCCGGACCGGATAATATCCAAATTGAAAAACCGGAAGCACAATGGGATGATAATGATGAAAAGAAATATAGCTACGATTGGAAAGCTCGAAACATCCTCATAGCTTGCTTGGGAGCGGATGAATATTTTCGAGTTTCTCATCACACATCGGCTAAAGCTATGTGGGAAGCCTTAAAAGTTGCCCATGAAGGAACTAATGATGTTAAGCTTGCTCGAATTAATACTCTACAACAAGAGTTCGATCGATTTCACATGAGCCAAGGGGAAACCGTTGGTGAAATGGGAAAAAGATTTTCTCACTTGACAAATCGATTAAATGCTCTTGGTGAAACTACTCCTAATGATGTAGCAACTAACAAGATTTTGAGATGTCTTACTAGGGAATGGTTGCCAAAATTTATGGCAATCAAAGAAGCCAATGATGTAAGAACTTTGGATCTAACTACACTCATTGGAAAACTACAAGAGCATGAACAAGAGCTCTTAAACTTAAATGAGCACGAAGACAAAGAAAAGAAAGAAAAGATCGAGAAAAATAAAGATCATGAGAAGAAGAAGAAATCTATTGCATTAAAAGCTTCTTCCTCAAAATCCTCCACCAATAAAGATAGTGGGAGTGATTCAAGTGATGATGAAGATGAATCAAACGAAGATATGGGCTTATTCGTAAAAAGATATAATTGGTATCTCAAAAAGAATGAGATTTCCCATTCGGACAAGCGTCTCATCAACTATCGAAGAAAATTTAATCCTTCCAAGCAAGAGTTTGTTAAAAGTACTAAAGGCAAGGGATCTTGTTACAACTGTGGAAAACCGGGACATTACAAACTGGATTGCCCTATGTTAAAGAAAGACAAGGCAAAAGACAAATATCAAAGAAAAGGTAACAAGGCTAGAAGAGCATATATTGCTTGGGAAAGCGATAGTGATTCGTCTAGCAAAGATACCTCTAGCGATGAGGAAGAGAGAGTAAATCTTTGCCTCATGGCTCATAAGAAAGGCAAGAAAGAGGTAAGACATGCTAAATATGATTATGCTGAAAACTTATCTTATAATGATTTGCTTAGTACTTTTAATATTCTCCATCAAGAAGCTAAAGAAGCTTTCAAGCGCATTGCATCTGACAATAGAATTTTTTCACATTTAGAGAAAAAGGTTTCGGATAATGAAAATGATATGAAATCTCTTAAGTCATCGATGGTAGAATCTATAGTAGAAGACAAGCGAGAATGGCACAACTTTCATAGTTGTGAAACATGTTGGATTTGGCAAAAAGAGGTTAAAACTCTTCAAGCCAAACTAGACAAGTTGTCACAACCAAAAATGACATTCACTATTGATCGTTCAAACTTTAGAGAATCAATGAACAATCCATATCAAAAATATACCTATGTTGTGAAGGATCAAAATATTCAATGAAACTCTAAACCATTCTTGAAATGTCACTATTGTTGCAAGGAAGGTCATACGATCGCCAAATGTCGTTTTAGGAGATACTTGGTCCCTAAAGGCATTTGTCAATGGTTTCCTAAAAGCAACAAAATTTTCACTCACACTCTAGGACCCAATGAAAATTGGTTACCTTTCTCTCTTGTCTAATCATGTAGGTGGAGTGTCTTGAGACTATGGAGAAACGATGGTTTCTTGATAGTGGATGCTCAAGACATATGACAGGTGATATTTCCCTATTCTATGACTTTGTGGCTAAGAAGAAGGGCTTTGTTACCTACGGTGATAACAACAAGGGAGATATACTCGGCAAAGGTAGTGTATGTAATCCCTCTTCTACATCTATCTCTAATGTCCTTTTAGTTAAGGGTCTTAAACATAACCTTGTTAGCATTAGTCAATTATGTGATAAGGGATATAATGTCTCATTCTCTAAAGAAGGATGCATAATTGAACATAATGAAAACAAAGAGGATGTGTTTAAAGGCTTGAGGGTTAACAATGTTTATATGCTTTATTTGAATTCGATGACCTTGAGTGATCCTAAATGTCTTATTTCCAAAAATGAAGAGTCTTGGCTTTGGCATAGACGTTTAGCTCATATCAACTTTGACTTGCTAAATAAGGTTGTGTCCAAAAACTTAGTAGTCGGTTTTCCTAACATAAAGTTCACTAGAGATCATCTTTGTGATGCTTGCCAAATGGGAAAGCAAACTAAGATATCTTTTAAATCAAAAAATTTAGTCTCTACTTCTAAACCTCTTGAACTTCTACACATGGATCATTTTGGTCCTTCTAGAATCAAAAGTATATGAGGGAACTATTATGGTTTTGTTATTGTTGACGACTACTCTCGATTTTGTTGGACAATCTTCTTAGCTAGTAAAAGTGATACCTTTTCGGCTTTTGAAACTTTTGCCAAATTATCTCAAAATAAACTTGGCACAAACATTGTAACTATTAGAAGTGACCATGGAGGTGAGTTTGAAAATCATCTCTTTGAAAATTTTTGTGAAAACCATGGCATTGATCATAACTTCTCCTCTCCTAGAACACCATAACAAAATGGTGTTGTGGAGCGTAAAAATCGTATGTTGGAGGAATTGGGAAGAACTATGATTAATGATAGCGGTCTTCCTAAATATTTTTTGGTCGATGCTATTAGCACCGCTTGCTATGTTTTGAATAGGATCACTATTCGACCTATTCTAAACAAAATGCCCTATGAACTATTAAAAGGAAGAAAGCCTAATGTGTCACATCTTCATGTTTTTGGTTGCAAATGTTTTGTGCTAAATAATGGAAAAGAAAATCTTGGTAAATTTGATTCAAAGGCGGATGAGGGCATCTTCCTTGGATACTCTAATTCAAGAAAAACATATAGAATATACAATAAAAGGTTGCTTATAGTTGAAGAATTTGTGCATGTATCTTTTGATGAAACTTATCTGAATGTTGTCGGAAAAGGTAGTGTTGTTATTGGTGCAGGTGCCTCCTCTAGTGAGATTGTTAAAGACATTCATATTTCTCGTGTGGAACCCTTTCCGGATTTTGTTAATAAGGAGCCGGTTGATGTGTCTAGTCTCAAAGATGAAGGTCAAGCATCCTTTCAAAATGATATACCATTGGAATGGAAGACATCAAAAGATCATCATATCGATAACATCATTGGAGACATCTCAAAGGGTGTCATTACTAGATCAAGACTAAGTAACTTTTGTTTTTATCATGCCTTCATATCTCAAATTGAGCCTAAAAATGCCAAAGAATCTTTACTTGATGAAAATTGGTTCCTAGCCATGCAAGAGGAACTAAATCAATTTAAAAGAAATGAGGTTTGGGACCTTGTTCCACCTCTGCTAGATCATCGAGTAATTGGCACCAAATGGGTTTTTAGGAACAAATTGGATGAAAACGGCACTATAATTCGCAACAAGGCCCGTCTTGTTGCTCAAGGGTATAACCAAGAGGAAGGCATAGACTATGAGGAAACTTATGCTCATGTTGCCCGCCTTGAGGCTATACGCCTTTTACTTGCATTTACTTGTTCACAAAACTTCAAATTATATCAAATGGATGTTAAGAGTGCCTTCCTTAACGGATATATAAATGAAGAGGTTTATGTGTATCAACCTCCTGGATTTGAAAACTTTGAAAAACTAAATCATGTTTACAAACTAAAACGTGCTTTATATGGTCTCAAACAAGCTCCTAGAGCTTGGTATGAGCGCCTAAGCAAATTTTTAATCAATCAAGGGGTTTCAAGAGGAAAGGTTGACACTACTCTCTTTATTAAACATGAAGGAAAACATTCTATATTAGTTCAAGTATATGTAGATGATATTATTTTTGGATCTACTAACATGAAGTTGGTCAAAGAATTTCCAAGTTCTATGCAAGGTGAATTTGAGATGAGTATGATGGGGGAGCTAAATCTCTTCCTCGGACTTCAAATTAGACAATTTGAAGATGGAACCTTCATAAGTCAGACTAAATATTGAAATGAGTTGCTCAAAAGGTTTGATATGACAAACTCCAAGTCTATTGATACACCAATGCCTACTGCGGCAAGTCTTGATCGTGATGAAAAGGGTAAGGATGTAGATATAAAAAGGTATCGAGGTATGATCGGATCTCTTCTTTATCTTACTGCATCGCGTCCAGATATTATGTTTAGTGTATGTATGTATGCTAGGTTTCAATCTTTCCCTAAGGAATCACATTTAAAATCAGTTAAACGCATACTTAGGTATCTTTGTGGTACATCTAAGTTTGGTTTATGGTATCCTAAGGGTAGTGATTTCTCTTTGGTAGGATTTTCCGACTCCGACTTTGCAAGTTGCAAAGTGGATAGGAAAAGCACAAGTGGAACTTGTCATTTCTTTTCAAACTCTCTTGTCAGTTGGCATAGCAAAAAGCAAGTTTATGTTGTGTAGATGTTTAGAATTGGCAGAATTTTTGACCAACAAGAAGTGTTGAACTTAGTTCAGGATGTCACACCAGATGTTGTGACATTATCAAACAGAGTATAAGTTAATGACCTTAATTCAGGATGTCACACCAGATGTTGTGACATTGTATAAGTTAATGAAGTAAGTTCAGATTTAAGGATGTCACACCAGATGTTGTGACATCTCAAACCTGCTACCAGAATTAAATAATGCTGGAATTAATTGTGAATGGATAAAACAGTAGAAGGCGCATCTGTAGGGAGATTGGTTATATGATTTCAGTATAAAAGAAGAACTGACTCACCTAGAATCAAGGAAGTAACAAACCCTAATTCAAGGTGATGACAGCATGCGTATCAGGATTGGATAACCTACAGAAAGCCCAAAATCCAAGCATCTATTTAAGCAACAGAAACTCTCAAAATAGAGTACGAAATTAAGAAGACTAAATAGGGTGTTTGTGTTTTAATAGCAGGTTATATATGTGTATCACTTTATGAGCTTTTAAGCAAAAAGTGTATTGTGTCTTAATTGAAACTGTGAAGTAAAATCAAGCTGTTTTGTTTGAAGTGTGACTTCAATTTTATTAAACATTGTAACATATCACTGTGTGATTGAGGGGGAGTGAGTTGGTACTCATATCTAAGTTGTGTCTTAGGTAGAAATTGCATTGGTTAGGTATTAAGTGAGGGATTAAACTGAGTGGTTTAAGTCCAGAATTAATATTACTTATATTGGATTTCCTTCCTGGCTTGGTAGCCCCCAGATGTAAGTGTGGTGATACACTGAACTGGGTTAACAATTTCTTGTGTTGTTTAATTTACCTGCACTTTAAGTTTTGTTTAAGTCTTTAAGTGTTTAAACATCTCATTCGACATCACGTACCTGGTCCCAGAATTTCAATTGGCATCAGAGCAGGCACCCTGCCTGTTTAACTGGGTGAGATCTAGGGACTGCAAATTTTGGGAACATGGACAGAGATGTAGGATCTGTGAATAGACCACCTATATTGGATGGATCAAACTATGACTAATGGAAGCCAAGAATGGTATCATTCTTAAAATCACTTGACAGCAGGGCTTGGAAAGCAATCAACAAAGGATGGGAGCACCCTGTCCAAGACAACAAGGATGGGGCAAAAGTGTTGAAACCTGAAGAAGAATGGAGCAAGGAGGAAGAAGATTCAGCACTTGGTAATTCCAAGGCCTTAAATGCCTTATTCAATGGCATTGATAGGAACATATTCAGACTTGTGCATCACTGTGAGCTGGCCAAAGATGTTTGGGACACTCTCAAAACAACTCATGAAGGAACATCAAAGGTGAAGATGTCAAGACTTCAACTTCTCACCACCAAGTTTGAAAACTTGAGAATGAAGGAAGATGAGACAATTCATGAGTTCTACATGAACATCTTGGAAATAGCTAATACTTCTGGTGCTTTGGGAGAAAAGATGAGTGATGAAAAGCTGGTAAGAAAGATTCTCAGATCTTTACCAAAAAGATTTGACATGAAGGTTACAGCAATAGAAGAAGCTCAAGACATATGCACAATGAAGGTTGAAGAGCTCATTGGTTCCCTTCAAACATTTGAGATGGGAATGAATGACACAATTGTAAAGAAGAACAAAAGCATAGCCTTGGTGTCAAATACTGATAAAGAAGAAGAAAATAATGAAGCAGACCCTGAAGAAAATTTATCAGAAACAATTGTTATGCTTGGAAGACAATTCAACAAGATTCTCAGAAGAATGGATGGCAGATCCAGACCAAGTGGAAGAAACTCAAACTCTTCTGAGTATAAAAGACCTTATGATGTTAACAGAAGGTCAAATTATGATGAAAAGACCAATCAAGAAAAAGGGATTAAATGTCATGGATGTGAAGGATATGGACACATCAGAAATGAATGCCCTACCTATCTAAAGAAGCAGAAGAAAGGTCTCTCTGTGACCTAGTCTGATGAAGACTCAGGATGTGATTCAGAAGAAGAATCAGCAAAGCGCATCACTGCTCTAGCTGGAGTATGTGAATCTGAAAGTGGATCCAGTGATGAGGAGCTGACTTTTGAAGAGCTAGAAGAATCATACAAAGAGCTGTGTGTAAACACCCCAAATTTGCCCTCACCCATTCACACCATGGCTTGTGATCATTTCATATGCATAAACACAATCATATCACCTTATATCCCATTTTTGATTCACTGCATAGTTTCTAAGTCATCTGCATCTAGGGTTTGTGATCTGAGCAATCCCAGAGCTTCTTGAGCCACTCCAAAGGCCACCAATCACTTCAAAGGGATCCATGTGTGTTCTTATATCATATTACATCCTCTCAAAGTCAAAAATGCAAAAGGATCACAAGAACTGGGATTGGTGTGGATGCAGAGCCAAGTTTGACTGCACAGTTGACCTAAAATTAGGGTTTTGGTTTCAGAGGCCATAACTCCAAATTTTTTGGTCATTCTTGTCTCCATTGGTCTCTATATGGTATAGGGAGTATGCATATCAATTTTCATGAAGAAATTCCATGGGGAAGTCATCTGATCAAGAGTTGACTTTTCAGACAAGTCAGTGCAAAATCAGGGCATCTGAGGCCCCCAATGACCCAACCAAGGGGTGATCTTCATAATTTTGAGTGTATATGATCTTTATTTGATCATGGAAGAAGGTTAAAGCTCACAAAATTCAAGAATTACAAGTTTTTGCAAAGTTGACTTTTTAGGGCATGGTTGACTTTTCAAGAATATGTCATTTTATGCCATTTTTCAAGCCTTGCTTTTTGATCCAAAAATGCTTCAAATGAAAAAACTTTGGTCATGAAAGTTGTAGAATACATTTTTCCCTTTTCAAAAAGTACAAGAACATGATCTAATTCTTCTTGGATCAAAAGTTATGGTGTGACAAAGTTGGCAAAAATCACTAATTTTCAAGTTATGCACTAAAAAGAAAACTTGCAATTTCATGAACCAAGCATTCTAGTAACTTCAAAGTGACTTCAAAGCTGCATTACATGATCACACATGACCTCAAAAACATATTTGGCCCAAGGAATTTTGGATGGCTTGCCTTGATTTTCAAAGTTCCATAAAGCATTTTTCATAAGTATGCAAAAAGAGGTTTCTTGGCAAAATCATGCTTCAAGGAATTATGTGATCACTAGCTGATTTCTAAACATTGCCATGACCAATTGAGACATCATGTGACAAAATTCAGCAAGCATTGTTTCATGTACTTAGCATAAACTCATGAGAAAACACAAGTTGTCAAGTTGCAAAAGCTAGCATAGCTTGTCATCCATATGTTGCAGTCAGCTACAAACAATCCAAGGGCTCTCCTCAACTCAAGCTGGAGCAAGACATGACCTCACACAGTTGCTGCCATGACCCATGCTCCCAAGGACACAAACTTGACTTTTTTGCAAAAGGCTCCCATACTCTTGGCACAGTATCCAGCCACCCTACTGACCTGCCTCACAGTCTATCCACACAAGTTGGAGATGATATAGCAAGCCTTTGAGCATTGAAGCTGGCCAGAACATAGCATATCACAAAACTGTCCAAACTCTTCTCTCTTCGAATCTCATTTTCCAGCCATCAAACACCCCATTTATCTTCACCAACAAATCAAACACATAAAAAAGAACCAGAATCCACCATGAATGCAGCCTGAAACCCTACTAATCACAACTGCCAAACCTGCCATATCAGAACTCAAGCTTCCAAAATAGCCACTAGCAAGAGGTTGTGAACATTCCATTGGCTTCAAGGGGTCCAGAGAAGGCATTTTGCACCAAAGCAGGGTCAGAAGAGCTCAGATTCACAGTTCACCACTTCAGGTAGCTTCGAGTTTTCAACTTTTCAGAGCTTGATTTTTATGTTAAAAATTGATTGTGCATGCTTCACTGGTCATGGGGGTGGTTTTAGAATTTGAAATGGGTGAGAAATGAGGATTTACCAGGGCTCTGAAATTTTGCCCGTGAATCTTCATGGCTTCGTTTCTCTTAGTTTAAGCATGAGAAATTCATTTTGAGAGTTGATTTGAGTGAGGTTTGAGTAGAGGAGTGTTTCCCTGGCTTTAATTTGAAGAATGGTTGCCTGAATCGTATTCTAGGGTTTGGTGGTCACCGGAGAAGATGACCGGAGCTTCTCTCCAGTCACCTGAATGTTGTTAGCCCTAATCTCAGGTCATTAAACTCATTTGAATCTTGAGCGTAGGATTGCTTGACTTGTTTGACTTGTCGCGCGAACGAATGGCCAAGATGCACTCAGTTAACCCTAATCCCTTTAGTTAGTTTTAATTAATCATAATTAATTTAATTTAATCAGGACCAACCACAGCCCTTGGATAGCGCGCGTGGTCAGCAGTTTCAAACCCAGGATCAATCCCAGCCTTCCATTCTGTTGACTTTTCCATTTTCTTTATTTTAATTCATTTATTTCATATTTGTTTTGTACAATTTATTTAAAATAGCAAAAAATGTTTTAAAAATTATGAAACTTTTTCTCAAGAGTTTCATTAATTTTTAAAACACAAAAATATTTTTATTTTCATTTTTAGCATTAGAAAAGTATTTTTAAATATTTAAAAGTTTATTTTTAATTGATTAATGAGAATTAATTTATTAAAAATACTTTTAGGTATTTAAAAATTACAAAAAAATTCATGAAATGTTCTAAGACATTTAGAAACATTGTCCAACCTTCAAACCAAATTTATTTTTTGATCTTGATGCATTTTAAGAATTTCTCATTGAATTAAAATCATTTTTGTGCATTATTTTGATTCAAAGTCCAAAAAAATCATTTCTGCCTATCCATGAAGAGTTGGACATTGATTCTTTTTGCATTGCATTGTGTTTAGCATGTAGTTTGTGAGATTAAATGGCCATGATTTGACCTTTCATTTTCAATTTGTTTGACATTTCTTTTGTTTGGAAACCCTAAAACCCTAAAAAACTTGTGAAAACCATAACTTGAAATTGGTTAAGAGTTGAAACTTCTCCTTTGGGCATTGGTTTAGTATAGGATTAGGGGTCCTTTGAGTGGCATTTTCAATTTTTTATCTTAGGGTTTGCTTCTGATTTTGGTTGTTGTTTGATGTATTGTTCACAAACCCTAATTTGGGCTTCCATATGCATCCATCTTGCATTCTCTTGCATAACATGACTTGCCATGACATTTCAAGCATCCATTTGATTCATTTGACATCATAAGACATATTGAAAGCATGTTTGATCATTGCATCATGTATGTGCCATGTTGTATGCCATGTGCACTTCATAACTTTTCATGTATGTCCATACTTCCTAACTTGTTTCATTTGCATTCATAAGCTTGTATGATCATTTCCATGTGCTGCCTCATGTTTGTAGCATCTCATAGCATCATTAGCATCATGTATATGCTTCTGGTTTTGTTTCTCATCATGTCATCTCATCCCATTTTGCATTGCATTGCATCCCTTTTCTAACCTTTCAGGTGGTAAGTGACTTTGAGAAGTGAATTTGCCTTCACTTCTCATAACTTTTCTTTTCATCTCTCTTGCATCCATGCTGCATTTTTGTTTGTGTTTGAGTTTGAGCTTGCTCATTCTTCTTCTTCCCACTTTCTTTCTTCAAGTGACTTGACTTCTTGAATGAAGCAAGTTGCTTTGCTTCTCTTGATCCTTTCATCTGCTTCCTGGTGGTTCCATTGAAGGCTTCTCTTGTAAACCTCACAAACCTTAGGAACAACCAAGCATGACAATGATTAGGGTTTTGATTAGTCTCCCCTCTTAGTTTTACCTTTGTGTCTCTTTTGAGTCTTCTCTTCTCATCTCATAATCAGGGACTAAACCCTAAAGGCTTTAAGGCTTTGTGATTAAGTTTATGCCTGCATCCTTCTCTTAGGATGGAGTGTATAACTTTAATCCTAAGTGTTAAACCCTTAATGTGTTTAAATCTCTTAATCAATTCACTTAATAAGTATCAAGACATCACTTGTAACTTGGGCCTTGCATTAGGGTTCTAATTCTTCCTTAAATGGTTAAGAAGGACTAACCCTAGTGTTAATGGACAAGTCCCCCTCAAGTTGTCTTACAAATCATAAAATCCACTTCATCATCATATCATTAAATAAAATCCACTTAATCAAAGTCTTGTTTTGTCATGAGTTTAATCCCTAATCATGGATTAAGTTGAGGAGCTTTCCTCAGCTTAAACATTCTCATCTATTATCCTTCTATTAGGATGGTGTAATGAGTCTGTTAAATCCCTGATTATGGCTTAACCTCATTACTTAACACTAAACAAAAACCACAAAACATCTAATTAATCACAAGTAGGTTAATGATCTTAATCCTACACCAAAGGTGATTAAGTGTGAGAATCTGACTTCACACTTAAGGTATTCTCATTACCCCTAATCAGAGGGAGGATGGGATGAGTTTACTAAATCCATTGGTTTAGACTTAAGCTCATTAACTTATGACAAAATCCAAAAAACAATAAAAGACTGAAAACACACAAAAACAAACAATAATCGTCTCCTTCGGGATTCTTTTCTCATCACCTTCACTCACAAACGAGAACTTGCTTCTTCCGTCTAATGCAAGACAGTTTGCATCTGTGCCAGACAGATCATACACTTGAGCATAGGCAAGTAAGCAGTTCACAAGTCAATTCATCTTTCAGTCTCTTTGGGTCGAACTACGGTGTTCTGACTTCCTCATTGCACGAGAGGATACGTAGGCATAACTTAACAGTTATCGAACAAAAGTCTCTGTATATTCCCCCTCTTTCTAGCCTCATTCTTTAAACCTCATGATCTTGAGCAATTCATTCTTATTCCTTACACTGACACTGTATATATCACACTTCACTTCCTTTACACTGACACCTGTATATCTTTCCCAGCTATTGTATACACAAACTGCACTGACACTACCCCTTTAAAACACAAATCTTTCAAGCGTGGATCCCGTCGAGTACAGCGGACAATCTGGGTGCTAATACCTTCCCAGGTTGTAACCAACCCCCTTTCTCAGTCTCTCTGGTTCGCAACCGTCTTATCCATGTCTTTCTAGGTCTATGCAGCATTGCCTTTCCTCCGGGATAAAAATGCCTAGCTGGCGACTCTATTCATCTCCAGTGAGTTCACGGCTGTGTGTTCTCATTGTCCCTCTCGCCGACCGTTCGCGTCTGTACCTTTATCTGACTTAGCTTCATTTATCGGGAGCGACAGCTTGGCGACTCTGCTGGGGAGCCTTTATGCTTCGACCAGGGCTTCTGGTTCTTTTTGTGGGTTCCTCCTAGCGCTTGTTTGATTTGTGTTTACTGGGGTGTTATGTGCTTATTTGTGTTTGTGTATTTGTATTTATTTTTGCTTTATGTACAGTTTTGTTTATTGCTTTCTTTACAGCTTTATGCATATATTATCATATTATCATATTGTGCTGCTGGCTGGATCTGTTGTTTGCTTTGGTGGGTGGGTGTTCCATTGAGAGTTAAGGTCCTATACCTGGGACCTGAGTGACACCTAGGCTAGAGTGAATCATATTCTTTCCCATTCCATCTCGGTCTGGTGCGGGAATATGAAACACGGTTCAGATATGGGTTTCTTCTTGAGAACTCTGTGTTGCAGATTTCCTGCAATGCTAGGGCTATCTGGGAAGCCTGCTAAGTCTGGATGACCTTTAGTTTTGACCTTCAGAAACTGAGGTGAATTAGAGGAGGAACTTTTATGGTTATTGTAAACACTGTACCTCCGGGTTAGAAGTGTTTACACTTCTCATAACTGATCCAAGTCTGAGGATCCTTGTTTTAGAACACCACCTGTGAGGGGGTTGGGCTGTTTACAGGTTTGCAGGTACCTTGACCTCAAAATACCCTGTTACTTTGACTTGATTAAGAATACTTCATGTTGGAACAGTTCTTGTGATTCTAAACCCTGGACATGTGGCTCTTTATTTGAGCCCCCCCCCCCCCCCACCTTGGTTACCGGATTTATAGACCTCCATCTGGATTTCTTGAACATACTTGGACCTATATCAGGGCATTTGATCAGATCCAGCTCAGTCACAAACCCTTGCATATCATTTGCATACATACTCATTGCATCATATTGACATTTGCTTATTTGTGTTTCAGGGTATCCATCTTCATTTGGTTTTGGTTTTGACCCCATCTTCAGTATTGACCTATCTTCATCAGCACCTGCTTCGGCCATCAGCTATTTGTTTCAGTCACCTGCACCAGCCAATCAGTGGTCCATTCTTCAGTGTTATCATCAGCACCTGTCTCTACTCAGCCTCAACATCATGGCTCCTAAAAAGAGCAACATCACCTATCACTTTTTCCAGCCAGAGCTATCTGACATCAGGAGGATTCAAACCCTAATCACTCCAGACCATATACCATTGTTCAGGGAACACTATGGAGATATACTTGATATGGTTATGGATCTGGACCCTTCACAGAGAAGCCTGATTCACACCTGCATTCAGTTTTATGATCCCCCACTGAGATGCTTCACTTTTCAGGACTTTCAGCTAGGCCCTCTATTAGAAGAATACTCATCATTAATTGGTATACCTATCAGAGGTGGAGTCCCTTTCAACCCTGAAATGGTCTTTCCTGGTAATGGAGAAGTAGCAAAGGCTTTGCATCTGGAACCGGTTCTGATTGAGCAGCATATGACTTCCAAGGCTGGAATCCCTGGCTTCCATCTGGATTTCTTGATTTCTCAAGCTACCCTGAAAGCCTCTTTAGGAGAGTGGAAAGCTGTCTGTGCTTTATTGGCCCTGAGCATATATGGAATTGTATTGTTTGCAGATGAGCCTCGATTCATTAGCAAGAATGCAATCCATCTTTTCATCTTGAAGAACCCAGTGCCCACTTTATTGGGGGATCTCTACTACTCAGTGCATCAGAGGAATGAAAAGCAGAGGGGAAGATTAGTGAGGTGTTGTGCTCCATTGTTCCACACTTGGCTTCTCAGGCATCTACCCAGGACAGATGCATTTTTGAACCCTCATCAGCAGAGAAACTGGGCTAAAAGACTCACTGCTCTAACTTCAGCTGATATCAGGTGGTGCACCCAAAGCACCAAGGGCAGGGATATCATCACCAGCTGTGGGCATTTTCCCAATGTGCCCCTAATAGGAGTTAAGGGTAGTATCAATTACAACCCTCTGCTGTTCAAAAGACAACTGTGCTATGCGCTGGTCCACACTCCTAAGGCACAGGACTTGGTTGAGACTCTTTATTGTGAGAACAAGCCTAATCTGGCTACTGTTAGGCAGGTAGCCTGGGCCTGGGATAATGTTCAAACCAAGGGAATAACCATTCTGGGGAAGTGCAGCAATGTGGCATCAGCACAATATTATGAGTGGTCTCGTGCCAGGGCTCAATTCTCTGGAATGCCCTTTACAATAGAAGATATGCCTGAATCATCTTCAGCACCACCCCCTGCCACTGTCAGTTTGGAGGAGTTTGAGAGCTTGAAAGAAAGAAATGAGAAGTTAACTCAGGCTTTGCAGAAGACTCTCCGGGAGAGGAATGATGGCAGGATGGAGATTGAGAGGCTAGAGAAGCTGAGAGTGGAGCATCTGGTTAAGATTGAGAAGTCTGGGGATTATATCAAAAAGTCTAAAGCCGGAGAGAAAATTTTAAAGAATGCTTGCAAGGAAGCCCAGTTCCAGAGAGCAAGGACAGACTTGTATCTGAAGGAGAGTCAGGCTAGGTGGGTCAGGATCACCGAAGCTCGTACTCTGGAGGATAAGAGGGTCCAAGACAAGGTAGAGCAACTGGAAGCTAGTGCAAAAGAGCAGCAAGAAGCCCTGGCAGTAGCCCAGAGGGAGATATCAGAGCTGAAGATCAAAGCAGGAGTGAAGAGGTCAAAGGACCAAAGTCAGCACAAGAAGCTAACAACAGCTGTTACGACCCGGAATCTCCTCATCAGGAATCTCACGGAGCGTCCAGCTGATCCTGTGACCGAAGCACTTCTCAAGGAAGTTCGTGAGGATGAGTTTGGTCTTGGTGTTTGACCATTTGTTTGTTGTTTTCATTCCATGTACTTTTACTTTCCTGTAATGTATTTTGACCCCTCAGAGGGCTTGTATTTGTAAACAGACTATGTACCATTTTGCTTCCTGTAATATATGTATTAGTTTGTTCCATCCGAGTTTCACTTCAAAGGCAACATCAACAGCATCTTCAAGGGTCTGGAAGGGTCAAAACTGAATGCCAAGTCGGATACCTTGAAAACAAATAAGCATACTGCATTGCATGCTAACCCTTTTGTTTGTTTTTGTAGGTTTTTGTTTTATTGTTGCTAACTCTGTTGTGATGCTCAGGAACTATTGCTCGACGCCGAGTATTTCCCCTCAACCGTCCGCACCGTTATCCAACCCGTAACAATCTTCCGGGCATCCAAATGGATCAGATGCAGCAGGACCTTACCGAGGTAAGGAACCAAATGGCCAATGAAAGGCTAGAAATGAGGAATCAAATGACGCAGTTTATGGAAGTAATGAACAACATGGCTCAGAGCCAAGAAAGATTGAGGGCCATGGTGGAAAGGCAAAATCAAGAAGATCCACATATAGGGACTGCCGGCACCAGCAACAATGAAAGGGTCCAACCTCATGTTAACCCCCCTGTATTTGGCCCCCATCTTCATCCAGAGGTCAATATTCCTGCAAATGTTCAAGGGACTGCCACTGCAGCCAGGGTACTTCAAGAAGACCCCCAGGAGGATCAGTTCACAGTAATGGGTGTTGGGGAAGAAGCTTATGATAGAAGGCTGGATGAGATAGCTGAGAAATTGAGGTCCTTAGAGTCTCAAAACTCTCTGGGTTTCGACGTCATGGACATGGGCTTGGTAGACGGTGTCAGGATCCCCCATAAGTTTAAGCCTCCTTGTTTTGAAAAATACAACGGGACTCCATGCCCCCGGACTCATTTACAATCATTTCTGGGGAGGCTGAAGGCCTATACTATGGATGAGAAGCTCTGGATGTTCTATTTCGAAGACAGCTTGACAGGAGCTTCAAGGGAATGGTATTCCCATCTGACAAGGGCAACTATTAGATGCTGGAAGGACCTGGCAGAGGCCTTCATCAGGCAGTATCAGTACAACATAGATATGGCACCCAACAGGACCCTCCTAATGGGAATGTCACAATCGTCAAGGGAAAGTTTCCGAGAATATGCCCAGAGATGGAGGCAATTGGATGCTGCTGTTCAACCACCTATGTCTGAGAGGGAAATGGCAGATATGTTTATGAACACCCTTCAGGGGACATATATTGACAGGCTGGCTGCTTTCTCTTCCACTAGCTTTGCAGATGTTGTCATAGCTGGAGAGAGAATTGAGAGCCTGTTAAAAATGGGTAAGATCTCAGACAACGGTGCGAGCTCGTCCAGTAATACAAGAAAGCCTTTTGCAGGCCCGAGAAGAACTGGCGAGACCAATGCCATCCACACCAACAGGGGCAGGCCCCAATATGTTCACAGATCAGTGGCAGCAGTCACCATTCCCGCTCCAGCTCATCCTCAACCAGTTTATCAACCTCCGCAACAAAACTATCAGCAACAACCTCAGTACCATCAACAAAATCAGTATCCTCCGAGAAATTACAACAACAGCAACACCAACAACAACAACCAGCAAAGGCCATTCCAACAGAGGCCATCTCAAGCTAATAGGGTGATCGATCCGATCCCCATTCCATATGCTACATTGCTGCCACAACTCCTGAAACTCAACCTTGTCGAGCTAAGGACGTTGGCCCCTCCAGATCCCAACAGTCTACCCAGGAATTATGACTCCAACGCCAGATGTGCTTTTCATTCAAATGCACCTGGCCACAGTACAGAAAAGTGCAGAGCCTTGCACATGAAGGTACAAGACCTGGTAGACTCAAAAGCTCTGAATTTCGCACCACCACCTAATGTCAATAAAAATCCTATGCCACATCACGGAGGTCCCAGAATTAACGCTATTGAAGAAGACAAGCCGTCTTATTTAATAACCAGTGTGGGTCAGATCCGGACACCGTTGGTGGAAATTAAGGCTCAACTCCTCGAATGTCAAATGTTCCCGGGGTGTGAGTTGGGGTGTGCTTACTGCAATATCTCAGTAAATGGGTGCGATAACTTGAGGAATGGCATAGATGGTCTCATTCAGAGCGGCCAGCTTCAAATCACCACATCATTTCCTACAAATCCAGCAATCTCATCAGCAACAACTCCAGAACCTCCTACAACTGCAACAACCATTGTTCCCGATAATTCTTCAGCTTCATCAACAAGTATTTCATCTGTCATTTCAACTAGTCAGATATCAACAAATGTTCCTTCTACAACTCCAGCACAACTCCATTTTGAAACTCCTACAACAACAACACCCATCCTTCCCACAATGTCTCCTATAACATCAGCAACAAATCATGAAGACGTCTCAACTGTCACAATATTTTATGATCCTGAGAACAACTCTGCCTACAACTCAGAAGGTGCTGCTCCCATCAGAGCACCAATCACAATTTATTATGATCCGCAAACTATCACAATTCCTTCCGCAGCCGCAATCAGTCCAGTCACTATCACGGTGCCTGGACCAGTACCTTATGAAAGTAGTAATGCCATCCCCTGGCATTACGGCTCTGACCTGTACTGCGAAGGACAAAGAATCACTTTTGAATCATCAACCCCTGCACCACAAATTGACAATGTGGGAGGAGGCGGAGGCTTCACTCGAAGCGGACGTCTTTTCGCTCCACAAATTCAGAGACCCACTGCCGAAGCAGAAGCTGCTGCTAAAGCAAAAGGAAAAAGCTTAGTGCAGGAAGAGCAGACTGTTAAAGAAGCTTTGAAAACACCCTTCGATCAAGAGGTTGATGAGTTCATGCGAATCATCAAGAAGAGTGATTATAAAATAGTGGATCAGCTTCATCAAACGCCTTCCAAGATCTTAATCCTATCATTGCTTATGTGCTCCGAGGCCCATCGGAATGCACTACTCAAAGTCTTGCACGCAGCTTACGTACCTGAAGAGATCACTGTCAATCAACTGGAAGTTGTAGTTGGAAATGTTAATGCTAGTCACGGACTAGGGTTCACCAATACTGATTTGACAACGGAAGGCCGCAACCATAACAAAGCCTTGCACATAACCATGGAATGTAAAGGTGCTGTCCTTTCCCATGTGCTGGTGGACACGGGGTCATCCCTCAATGTCTTACCTAAGAAGGCCCTGGTGAAGTTAGAATATGACGGATTGGCGTTGAGACCCAGCAACCTGGTGGTGAGAGCCTTTGATGGTTCAAAGAGATCGGTTCTGGGAGAAATTGAATTGCCCATAGCGATTGGCCCGCAGACCTTCAAAACGACCTTCTACGTGATGGATATACAGCCTGCCTACAGCTGTCTATTGGGTAGGCCATGGATTCACGCCGCTGGCGCCGTGACCTCTACCCTTCACCATAAGTTAAAATATGAGTGGGAGGGTCAAATCGTTACAATCTGTGGAGAGGAGGATATTTTTGTCAGCCACTTGGCTACCTATAAGTACATTGAGATGGATGGGGAGATCCATGAAACAATGAGCCAGGGTTTTGAAGCTTTGAATGTCAATGAAACATCTGCTGTGCCTGGTACTTCAATATCATCATACCAACAAGCCCGGAAGGTTGTTGAGGGAGGAAACGCCCAAGGCTGGGGCAAACTGTTATCGGTGGAGAAGAAAGAGGACAGATTTGGGTTGGGTTACAAACCAACTCAACAAGATCAAGCAGAGGCTACAAAGGAGCCCAACTTTGTGAGTGGGGGGATGCTCACCCCTGATGCTGTCAACTGTTTGGAAGACGAGCTGGAAGAACGCAACCTGGAAAGCTGGATTCGTCCAAAGATCCCGGGGAGCAGTATCTCAAACTGGTCTTCCCAGGAAATTATAAGAGTTACTCATGCAGAGTAATTATTATTTCCTGTATTTTTATAGCATGCATCAAAGTCTTGCATCTTGCCCAAGATGACAAGACTCATTTTGTAATCGGGCCATCTGTACTTTTTGTGCAACAAGATTAATCAATGAAATATCAGACATCTTTTTGCAAATGAGTCTTTTCTTTTCCGCTCGCTGTTTTTCCATTTTTCTTTTTGTACAAAAAATAAATGGCAGTGTTTTCAAAATGACAACTTTATTTCACTTTTCTAAACAAGATTAAAATCAAATCACTAAAATGAACAAACTGAACCCTTGCAGAAAGTGCCTTCCAGACAGCACCGACAACAGCACGGCTATGACTTCGTATGACTTTGACAATCCAATCAATCAAGCCGATGAAGGGGTTGAAGAAGAATATGAGCTTCCTGAAGAGCTATCCAGGTTGTTAAGACAAGAGGAAAAGGTTATTACTCCTCACCAGGAGGAGGTTGAAGTGATCAATCTTGGTACAGATGAAGACGTGAAAGAAGTTAAAATCGGGGCCTGCCTGCAAGACTCAGTGAAGAGACAACTGATTGACCTGCTTCAAGAGTATGTGGACGTGTTTGCTTGGTCTTATTAAGATATGCCAGGGTTGGACACCGACATTGTTGTGCACAAGATGCCTTTGAGGGAAGAATGCTCGCCGGTCAAACAGAAACTGCGCCGAACTCGTCCCGACATGGCTATGAAAATCAAGGAGGAGGTACAAAAGCAATGGGACGCCGGGTTCCTTGCTGTAACTAGTTATCCACCGTGGGTTGCTAATATAGTACCTGTGCCTAAGAAAGACGGCAAAGTAAGGATGTGTGTTGACTACCGGGATCTGAACAGAGCCAGCCCGAAAGATGATTTTCCCTTACCTCACATTGATGTATTGGTGGATAATACGGCTCAGTTCTCGGTATTCTCCTTCATGGATGGATTTTCAGGATACAATCAGATTAAGATGTCACCTGAAGACATGGAGAAGACAACGTTCATCACACCCTGGGGCACGTTCTGCTACAAGGTAATGCCATTTGGGCTCAAGAATGCTGGCGCAACATATCAACGGGCTATGGTGACATTATTCCACGATATGATCCACAGAGAAATAGAATGTTATGTGGATGACATGATCGCCAAGTCCCTTACTGAAGAAGATCACCTGGTGAATCTGCTGAAGCTATTCAAGCGTCTGAGGAAGTATCAACTGAAGTTGAACCCAAACAAATGCACATTCGGGGTGAGATCCGGTAAGTTGTTGGGATTTATCGTGAGCGAGAAAGGGATTGAAGTTGACCCTGATAAAGTCAAAGCTATTCAAGAGATGCCTGCACCAAAAACTGAGAAAGAAGTTCGAGGGTTCTTAGGTCGATTGAACTATATTTCACGGTTCATATCTCACCTTACAGCAACCTGTGAACCCTTGTTCAAGTTGTTGAGAAAAGAACAGACGGTCAGGTGGAACGAAGACTGCCAAAGGGCTTTTGACAAGATCAAAGAATACTTACAAGAACCTCCAATCCTTATGCCTCCAGTTGAAGGAAGACCTCTAATCATGTACTTGACAGTATTAGAAGAGTCAATGGGGTGTGTGTTGGGCCAACATGACGAGTCTGGTCGAAAAGAGTATGCAATATACTACCTGAGCAAAAAGTTTACCGACTGTGAACAACGTTATTCACTGCTCGAGAAAACTTGTTGTGCTTTAGCGTGGGCTGCTCGCCGACTGAGGCAGTATATGTTGACCCAAACTACTTTGTTGATCTCAAAGATGGACCCAGTCAAGTACATATTTGAGAAGCCAGCACTTACCGGACGGGTTGCAAGATGGCAAATGATCCTTATAGAATATGACATCCAATACACATCTCAGAAAGCCATCAAGGGCAGTGTATTGTCTGAATATCTTGCTGAGCAACCTATTGATGATTACCAGCCTATGAGATTTGACTTCCCTGATGAAGACATCATGTTCATAAAAGCAAAAGATCATGAAGAGCCTGTTCACACTGAAAGGCCCGACCCGGAGGAAGAATGGACTATGATGTTTGATGGGGCTGTTAATATGAATGGTCGTGGTGTTGGTGCAGTACTCATTACACCCAAAGGAGTTCACATGCCTTTCTCGGCAAAACTCACTTTCAACTGCACTAACAACGAAGCTGAATACGAAGCTTGCATTCTGGGTCTTGAGGAAGCCATTGACCTCAGGATCAAGACATTGACCGTATTCGGGGATTCAGCTTTGGTAATCAACCAAACCAATGGAAAATGGTATACCCACCAGGATCATCTGATACCTTACAGGGATTATACAAGGAGGTTATTGACTTTCTTCACAACAGTCAAGCTTGAGTATATCCCTCGGGACGAAAATCAGTTTGCAGATGCCCTGGCTACCATTTTGTCCATGATCAAAGTTCAAGCTGCCAACTTCGTACCTCAGATCTCAGTGTCCAGACTTGACAGACCAGCATATGTGTTCGCAGCAGATGTTGTTAAAGATAATAAGCCTTGGTTCCATGACATTAAATGCTTCTTGGAGGATCAAACATACCAACCTGAGGCATCTTCCAATGATAAGAAGACTCTGAGAAGGCTTGCTGGTGGTTTCTTTCTAAACACTGATGGGTCTTTATACAAAAGGAACTTTGATATGGTACTCCTCAGATGTGTGGACAAGACGGAAGCAGATCTGTTAATGCATGAAGTACACGAAGGATCCTTTGGTACCCATGCTGGGGGACATGCCATGGCTAAGAAATTGCTACGATCAGGGTATTATTGGATCACCATGGATGCAGACTGTTGCGCCTACGCCAGAAAATGCCATAAATGCCAGATTTATGCAGATAAGGTGCATATGCCTCCCAACCCTTTGAACGTGATGTCTTCACCCTGGCCCTTTGCCATGTGGGGCATCGACATGATTGGCAAGATTGAGCCAACTGCCTCGAACGGTCACAGATTCATCTTGGTCGCTATTGATTATTTCACCAAGTGGGTCGAAGCAGCTTCCTATGCCAATGTTACAAGACAAGTGGTAGCCAGATTTCTGAAGAGAGATATCATCTGTCGGTACGGAGTTCCCGAGCGAATCATTACTGATAATGGTTCCAACTTGAACAATAAAATGATGGCTGAACTGTGCCGGGACTTCAAGATCCAGCATCACAACTCTTCTCCTTACAGGCCGAAGATGAATGGCGTTGTTGAGGCAGCTAATAAAAATATCAAGAAGATTGTGCAGAAGATGGTAGTCACCTACAAAGACTGGCACGAAATGCTACCATTTGCCTTGCATGGGTACCGCACGTCAATCAGAACGTCCACTGGGGCAACACCGTATCAACTTGTGTATGGTATGGAAGCAGTCCTACCGGTGGAGGTTGAATTACCCTCTCTACGGGTACTGATGGATGTTAAACTGAGTGAAGCAGAATGGGTTCGGGCCCGATACGAACAACTGAGTCTGATTGAAGAGAAAAGATTGGCTGCAATCTGTCATGGGCAGCTGTATCAGAAAAGAATGAAGAAAGCCTTCGATCAGAAAGTCAGGCACCGAGAGTACCAAGTAGGAGATCTTGTGCTGAAAAGAATCCTCCCTCCTCATACAGACCACAGGGGCAAATGGACTCCGAACTATGAAGGACCATTTGTGGTAAAGAAAGTTTTCTCGGGTGGAGCACTGATGCTCAGCACCATGGATGGTGAAGATTTCCCGTCCCCTGTAAATTCAGATGCAGTTAAAAAATACTTCGCATAAAATGACCCGCTGGACATAAAAACAGAATGTAAGTCCAGGCAAAAATAGGGCACCCCGGCGAGTCAAAAACAGAATAAAAGGCTCGGGCAAAAATAAGGAAAAATAGATAAAAATGTACACCCGCTGAGTTGAAAAGCCGCATTGGACAACTCAGGCAAAAATGGGTATCCCGATGGATTGAAAACCCGGAAGGGCGATCCATGCAAAATAAGGGAATAAGCGAACAACTGCATTCTGAATTCGTCTGTATCATCTACAACTTGGTAAGCTTCGAAAAGATCAAGCTTCAATCAGAATCAACATTCTTCAAAAAGCAAGATGAGAAGAACGTCAAAAGTCATACGGGTCACAGTGAAGAGGAAGCTCCTCAAAGCGTCATCAACACTGCCAACATTTTGTTTCTCAATTTGTAACAATCTCCTCATTTCAGGGGATATGTTCCTTTGACTGTATCTCGCCAATTCATGGCATATGAATTAATAAAATCAGATTTTCAGTCATGTCTCGTTTTGTACATTTTATTTGCAAAAAATGTTTGATGTCTTAAAAGAAAAAAAAACTGATTGCATAAGAATACAGATGTTTATCTTCAAATAAAAACATGCTTGCAGGAAACATGCTTACTCTCAGAAGTATCCTAACTCCTATGACGGAATCCAGTAAGGGATACCTCGGGATTATCTTGTGCGTTTTTCTATCTTTTTCAGGATTGCAGGTATCCAGAACGCAACTTGGGGCATGAAAACTTTATCCCAGCAAGCTGGCGAATCAACACTCAATTTTAGTACCCTAAGCGCTCTCTCCCCAGCTGAGTTGCCTCCCATGACTCCTCCCAGCTGAGTCGGCCATTTATTACTTCTCCCCATCAGAATGGGCAGGTATCACAGGAGATGCCCATATCCCCGGCTGGGTCAAGAAGTTACCGTAACAGAATTTCTAGGGAGGTCTTTCAGTGATTCCTCTCTTTCTCCCCAGCCGAGTTGCCATCTCGCCCTCAGCCGAATATAAGAGTCAGGAAGCTATCTCCCCACAGAGTTCCAGCCTCTATCCAGAAGAGCAGCGCATAGAAGATCACAACAGAGTGAAGAAAGCTTCTACAAACCCCAGCTGGGTCGCTCATTTATTAGGATAGGTCTATCAGTGACCCGTATCCCCAAGCAAATATCATCTTATTAGATCTACCAACGATCTCATCCCCAGCTGGGACGTCTACTTCAACGGATCGATCGAAGATCTTCGCAGCAACGGGACCTGGATCCCGGTTTGGTATCTTTGCACAATCATAGCATTCGCATCATATTCGCCCACAAAGCGTAGCATTCCGTTTTAACACGGAACATTACGGCAAAAATCCAACACATAGCATAATCATAAGCCATGTTTTAAATCAGCACTTGTGAATAATAACAGTTCATCAATGTACAGAAAAAATCCCCACCAGAGTCCCCAGCAAAAGCAGCTGCCTCACAACCACAAACACCAGTATATACTCATTTTAACACCCGCCCGTGCCATCCTTCCCCAGTAAAGTCACCTGAACGCTCTTTACAAACAAGATCACCCGCACTACAGATACTCCTTGACATCCGTCCATGTCATATCTCCCAGCAGAAAGCCAAAGACACCCTCTTTGCACTCACATATACCTATATACACTTTCTTGGCACCCGTCCGTGTCGTATCCCCAGCGCAGTCGCCTACACTTTTACAACCCATATACTTGTTGATATTATTATACTTTTCTCTCTCGACACTCGTCCGTGTCACTCTCCCCAGCAGATAAACACTCATCTATGCAATACTCATACTCATTACTCATGTTACACTCATACAGATACTCGTCCGTATCTTGTATATACCATTCATATCCCCACAGATTCGACTTTGGTCCTTGTTCTTTGTTAACCCGTTGGTACTCGTCCGAACCATCATCTCTGAACATGCGTCCAGCATTTGTTTCTACATGATACTCGTCCGTATCATAGTCTTAAGGATGCTCGTCCGCATCTTTAATCCATACACTGTGTCAAACACTTTTGTCTTCTTGAATATAGATACTCACCTGTGTCTGTCATTCCCCAGAAGAATCCTCTCAGATTCAACACTCGTCCGTGTTCTCTGTTAACCAGTTGATACTCGTCCGTATCATCATCTTTGAACACGCATCGGTATTTGTTTCTACCTGATACTCGTCCGTATCATAGTCTTGGGGATGCTCGTCCGCATCTTTAATCTATACACAACATCTAAACACTTATACCTTCTGTTTCTTGGATGTAAACACTCGTCCGTGTTTACTACTCCCCAGTAGATCGCCAACAAAGCAAATTTTCCTTTTATCTGACACTCGTCATGTGTCATGATAAACCCTGAGAGCAGCCGTCCCCTGCTAGGTGGTCGTCCTCCACCTCTTGATGGTCGTCCTCCATCATGCTCATCCGATGGCCGTCCCCATCGTTGATATTTAGCAGCCGTACCCTGCTAGGTGGTCGTCCTCCACCTCTTGATGATCGTCCTTCATCAATTTTATCCAATGGCCGTCCCCATTGTTGATTTTGGTTATCTAGGCATTCGTCCTATGTCATGATAAACCCCGAGAGCAGCCGTCCCCTGCTAGGTGGTCGTCCTCCACCTCTTGATGGTCGTCCTCCATCATGCTCATCCGATGGCCGTCCCCATCGTTGATTTTTCGGAAGCCGTACCCTGCCAGGTGGTCGTCCTCCACCTTTGATGGTCGTCCCCATCATAATTCTTTTATTCCCCAACAGAGCAGCCGTCCCCTGCTAGGTGATTGTCCTTCACCTTTGATGGCCGTACCCCATCATCTGTTTATTTCATTTATTCTTTAACCCGATGGCCGTCCCCGTCGTGGTCCCTTTTCTTTTAGCCCGATGGCCGTCCCCATCGTTGGTTACTTTGCTTTGTGAACTTGACGGCCGTCCCCGTCATGTTTTCCCCAGAGAATTTTACAACTTTATCTTGATGGCCGTCCCCATCATAATTTCTTATTTTTCCCAGCTAGTCGGCCGTCCCCGTCTTGGCTTTACCTTTTATCCCCAGCATGTCGGCCGTCCCCGTCATTGCTTTATTTTCAGCACTTTCCCAGCATGTCGGTCGTCCCCGTCATTGCTCTTTACCCAGCAGTCGTCCTCTGCTCGACGGTCGTCCTCCGTCGCTCACACTTTACAATATACTTTATTTCCCTTTTACAATCTATATCCCTTTTCTTCTTCATTCTGTGAGTGCAAATTTTGGACTGTCTTTGGTATTCAACCACAAGTTATCTTGTTTGCCTGTTAAGCCGTCGCTTACATCCTGCACAGCTAACTCATGATTGAATAGGGGCAGCTGTAAGCACCCCAAATTTGCCCTCACCCATTCACACCATGGCTTGTGATCATTTCATATGCATAAACACAATCATATCACCTCATATCCCATTTTTGATTCACTGCATAGTTTCTAAGTCATCTGCATCTAGGGTTTGTGATCTGAGCAATCCCAGAGCTTCTTGAGCCACTCCAAAGGCCACCAATCACTTCAAAGGGATCCATGTGTGTTCTTATATCATATTACATCCTCTCAAAGTCAAAAATGCAAAAGGATCACAAGAACTGGGATTGGTGTGGATGCAGAGCCAAGTTTGACTGCACAGTTGACCTAAAATTAGGGTTTTGGTTTCAGAGGCCATAACTCCAAATTTTTTGGTCATTCTTGTCTCCATTGGTCTCTATATGGTATAGGGAGTATGCATATCAATTTTCATGAAGAAATTCCATGGGGAAGTCATCTGATCAAGAGTTGACTTTTCAGACAAGTCAGTGCAAAATCAGGGCATCTGAGGCCCCCAATGACCCAACCAAGGGGTGATCTTCATCATTTTGAGTGTATATGATCTTTATTTGATCATGGAAGAAGGTTGAAGCTCACAAAATTCAAGAATTACAAGTTTTTGCAAAGTTGACTTTTTAGGGCATGGTTGACTTTTCAAGAATATGTCATTTTATGCCATTTTTCAAGCCTTGCTTTTTGATCCAAAAATGCTTCAAATGAAAAAACTTTGGTCATGAAAGTTGTAGAATACATTTTTCCCTTTTCAAAAAGTACAAGAACATGATCTAATTCTTCTTGAATCAAAAGTTATGGTGTGACAAAGTTGGCAAAAATCACTAATTTTCAAGTTATGCACTAAAAAGAAAACTTGCAATTTCATGAACCAAGCATTCTAGTAACTTCAAAGTGACTTCAAAGCTGCATTACATGATCACACATGACCTCAAAAACAGATTTGGCCCAAGGAATTTTGGATGGCTTGCCTTGATTTTCAAAGTTCCATAAAGCATTTTTCATAAGTATGCAAAAAGAGGTTTCTTGGCAAAATCATGCTTCAAGGAATTATGTGATCACTAGCTGATTTCTAAACATTGCCATGACCAATTGAGACATCATGTGACAAAATTCAGCAAGCATTGTTTCATGTACTTAGCATAAACTCATGAGAAAACACAAGTTGTCAAGTTGCAAAAGCTAGCATAGCTTGTCATCCATATGTTGCAGTCAGCTACAAACAATCCAAGGGCTCTCCTCAACTCAAGCTGGAGCAAGACATGACCTCACACAGTTGCTGCCATGACCCATGCTCCCAAGGACACAAACTTGACTTTTTTGCAAAAGGCTCCCATACTCTTGGCACAGTATCCAGCCACCCTACTGACCTGCCTCACAGTCTATCCACACAAGTTGGAGATGATATAGCAAGCCTTTGAGCATTGAAGCTGGCCAGAACATAGCATATCACAAAACTGTCCAAAACTCTTCTCTCTTCGAATCTCATTTTCCAGCCATCAAACACCCCATTTCTCTTCACCAACAAATCAAACACATAAAAAAGAACCAGAATCCACCATGAATGCAGCCTGAAACCCTACTAATCACAACTGCCAAACCTGCCATATCAGAACTCAAGCTTCCAAAATAGCCACCAGCAAGAGGTTGTGAACATTCCATTGGCTTCAAGGGGTCCAGAGAAGGCATTTTGCACCAAAGCAGGGTCAGAAGAGCTCAGATTCACAGTTCACCACTTCAGGTAGCTTCGAGTTTTCAACTTTTCAGAGCTTGATTTTTATGTTAAAAATTGATTGTGCATGCTTCACTGGTCATGGGGGTGGTTTTAGAATTTGAAATGGGTGAGAAATGAGGATTTACCAGGGCTCTGAAATTTTGCCCGTGAATCTTCATGGCTTCGTTTCTCTTAGTTTAAGCATGAGAAATTCATTTTGAGAGTTGATTTGAGTGAGGTTTGAGTAGAGGAGTGTTTCCCTGGCTTTAATTTGAAGAATGGTTGCCTGAATCGTATTCTAGGGTTTGGTGGTCACCGGAGAAGATGACCGGAGCTTCTCTCCGGTCACCTGAATGTTGTTAGCCCTAATCTCAGGTCATTAAACTCATTTGAATCTTGAGCGTAGGATTGCTTGACTTGTTTGACTTGCCGCGCGAACGAATGGCCAAGATGCACTCAGTTAACCCTAATCCCTTTAGTTAGTTTTAATTAATCATAATTAATTTAATTTAATCAGGACCAACCACAGCCCTTGGATAGCGCGCGTGGTCAGCAGTTTCAAACCCAGGATCAATCCCAGCCTTCCATTCTGTTGACTTTTCCATTTTCTTTATTTTAATTCATTTATTTCATATTTGTTTTGTACAATTTATTTAAAATAGCAAAAAATGTTTTAAAAATTATGAAACTTTTTCTCAAGAGTTTCATTAATTTTTAAAACACAAAAATATTTTTATTTTCATTTTTAGCATTAGAAAAGTATTTTTAAATATTTAAAAGTTTATTTTTAATTGATTAATGAGAATTAATTTATTAAAAATACTTTTAGGTATTTAAAAATTACAAAAAAATTCATGAAATGTTCTAAGACATTTAGAAACATTGTCCAACCTTCAAACCAAATTTATTTTTTGATCTTGATGCATTTTAAGAATTTCTCATTGAATTAAAATCATTTTTGTGCATTATTTTGATTCAAAGTCCAAAAAAATCATTTCTGCCTATCCATGAAGAGTTGGACATTGATTCTTTTTGCATTGCATTGTGTTTAGCATGTAGTTTGTGAGATTAAATGGCCATGATTTGACCTTTCATTTTCAATTTGTTTGACATTTCTTTTGTTTGGAAACCCTAAAACCCTAAAAAACTTGTGAAAACCATAACTTGAAATTGGTTAAGAGTTGAAACTTCTCCTTTGGGAATTGGTTTAGTATAGGATTAGGGGTCCTTTGAGTGGCATTTTCAATTTTTTATCTTAGGGTTTGCTTCTGATTTTGGTTGTTGTTTGATGTATTGTTCACAAACCCTAATTTGGGCTTCCATATGCATCCATCTTGCATTCTCTTGCATAACATGACTTGCCATGACATTTCAAGCATCCATTTGATTCATTTGACATCATAAGACATATTGAAAGCATGTTTGATCATTGCATCATGTATTTTCCATGTTGTATGCCATGTGCACTTCATAACTTTTCATGTATGTCCATACTTCCTAACTTGTTTCATTTGCATTCATAAGCTTGTATGATCATTTCCATGTGCTGCCTCATGTTTGTAGCATCTCATAGAATCATTAGCATCATGTATATGCTTCTGGTTTTGTTTCTCATCATGTCATCTCATCCCATTTTGCATTGCATTGCATCCCTTTTCTAACCTTTCAGGTGGTAAGTGACTTTGAGAAGTGAATTTGCCTTCACTTCTCATAACTTTTCTTTTCATCTCTCTTGCATCCATGCTGCATTTTTGTTTATGTTTGAGTTTGAGCTTGCTCATTCTTCTTCTTCCCACTTTCTTTCTTCAAGTGACTTGACTTCTTGAATGAAGCAAGTTGCTTTGCTTCTCTTGATCCTTTCATCTGCTTCCTGGTGGTTCCATTGAAGGCTTCTCTTGTAAACCTCACAAACCTTAGGAACAACCAAGCATGACAATGATTAGGGTTTTGATTAGTCTCCCCTCTTAGTTTTACCTTTGTGTCTCTTTTGAGTCTTCTCTTCTCATCTCATAATCAGGGACTAAACCCTAAAGGCTTTAAGGCTTTGTGATTAAGTTTATGCCTGCATCCTTCTCTTAGGATGGAGTGTATAACTTTAATCCTAAGTGTTAAACCCTTAATGTGTTTAAATCTCTTAATCAATTCACTTAATAAGTATCAAGACATCACTTGTAACTTGGGCCTTGCATTAGGGTTCTAATTCTTCCTTAAATGGTTAAGAAGGACTAACCCTAGTGTTAATGGACAAGTCCCCCTCAAGTTGTCTTACAAATCATAAAATCCACTTCATCATCATATCATTAAATAAAATCCACTTAATCAAAGGCTTGTTTTGTCATGAGTTTAATCCCTAATCATGGATTAAGTTGAGGAGCTTTCCTCAGCTTAAACATTCTCATATATTATCCTTCTATTAGGATGGTGTAATGAGTCTGTTAAATCCCTGATTATGGCTTAACCTCATTACTTAACACTAAACAAAAACCACAAAACATCTAATTAATCACAAGTAGGTTAATGATCTTAATCCTACACCAAAGGTGATTAAGTGTGAGAATCTGACTTCACACTTAAGGTATTCTCATTACCCCTAATCAGAGGGAGGATGGGATGAGTTTACTAAATCCATTGGTTTAGACTTAAGCTCATTAACTTATGACAAAATCCAAAAAACAATAAAAGACTGAAAACACACAAAAACAAACAATAATCGTCTCCTTCGGGATTCTTTTCTCATCACCTTCACTCACAAACGAGAACTTGCTTCTTCCGTCTAATGCAAGACAGTTTGCATCTGTGCCAGACAGATCATACACTTGAGCATAGGCAAGTAAGCAGTTCACAAGTCAATTCATCTTTCAGTCTCTTTGGGTCGAACTACGGTGTTCTGACTTCCTCATTGCACGAGAGGATACGTAGGCATAACTTAACAGTTATCGAACAAAAGTCTCTGTATATTCCCCCTCTTTCTAGCCTCATTCTTTAAACCTCATGATCTTGAGCAATTCATTCTTATTCCTTACACTGACACTGTATATATCACACTTCACTTCCTTTACACTGACACCTGTATATCTTTCCCAGCTATTGTATACACAAACTGCACTGACACTACCCCTTTAAAACACAAATCTTTCAAGCGTGGATCCCGTCGAGTACGGTGGACAATCTGGGTGCTAATACCTTCCCAGGTTGTAACCAACCCCCTTTCTTAGTCTCTCTGGTTCGCAACCGTCTTATCCATGTCTTTCTAGGTCTATGCAGCATTGCCTTTCCTCCGGGATAAAAATGCCTAGCTGACGACTCTATTCATCTCCAGTGAGTTCACGGCTGTGTGTTCTCATTGTCCCTCTCGCCGACCGTTCGCGTCTGTACCTTTATCTGACTTAGCTTCATTTATCGGGAGCGACAGCTTGGCGACTCTGCTGGGGAGCCTTTATGCTTCGACCAGGGCTTCTGGTTCTTTTTGTGGGTTCCTCCTAGCGCTTGTTTGATTTGTGTTTACTGGGGTGTTATGTGCTTATTTGTGTTTGTGTATTTGTATTTATTTTTGCTTTATGTACAGTTTTGTTTATTGCTTTCTTTACAGCTTTATGCATATATTATCATATTATCATATTGTGCTGCTGGCTGGATCTGTTGTTTGCTTTGGTGGGTGGGTGTTCCATTGAGAGTTAAGGTCCTATACCTGGGACCTGAGTGACACCTAGGCTAGAGTGAATCATATTCTTTCCCATTCCATCTCGGTCTGGTGCGGGAATATGAAACACGGTTCAGATATGGGTTTCTTCTTGAGAACTCTGTGTTGCAGATTTCCTGCAATGCTAGGGCTATCTGGGAAGCCTGCTAAGTCTGGATGACCTTTAGTTTTGACCTTCAGAAACTGAGGTGAATTAGAGGAGGAACTTTTATGGTTATTGTAAACACTGTACCTCCGGGTTAGAAGTGTTTACACTTCTCATAACTGATCCAAGTCTGAGGATCCTTGTTTTAGAACACCACCTGTGAGGGGGTTGGGCTGTTTACAGGTTTGCAGGTACCTTGACCTCAGAATACCCTGTTACTTTGACTTGATTAAGAATACTTCATGTTGGAACAGTTCTTGTGATTCTAAACCCTGGACATGTGGCTCTTTATTTGAGCCCCCCCCCCACCTTGGTTACCGGATTTATAGACCTCCATCTGGATTTCTTGAACATACTTGGACCTATATCAGGGCATTTGATCAGATCCAGCTCAGTCACAAACCCTTGCATATCATTTGCATACATACTCATTGCATCATATTGACATTTGCTTATTTGTGTTTCAGGGTATCCATCTTCATTTGGTTTTGGTTTTGACCCCATCTTCAGTATTGACCTATCTTCATCAGCACCTGCTTCGGCCATCAGCTATTTGTTTCAGTCACCTGCACCAGCCAATCAGTGGTCCATTCTTCAGTGTTATCATCAGCACCTGTCTCTACTCAGCCTCAACATCATGAAAGTATGGGTACCTAAAGCTAGTCTTCATGCTGATCAAAGCTACATGCCCAAGAACAAGTTCAACAAACAACCTTGGAGCTCAAAAAATGGACACTACACAGGGCAGAGGCATCAAAGGAAACCTCACTACAAGCAAAAATGGTCAAAGAAGAGTGTTGCATATATAGCTCATACATCTCTAAGAGTATCAGCTAAAGAAGAATGGTACTTTGACAGTGGATGCTCAAGGCACATGACTGGATTGAAGAATCTTCTGGTAAACTTAAAGTCACATTCATCCAGATATGTAACCTTTGGAGATGGAGCTAAAGGAGAAATCAAGGGAGTTGGGACCTTGGACTGTCAAGATGTACCAAGACTAGATGATGTGCTGCTGGTAAAAGGATTGACTGCTAACTTGATCAGCATAAGTCAATTATGTGATCAAGGTTACAGTGTAAACTTTACCAAAACTGAATGCATAGTGTCTAATAAAGTACAGAAGGTTGTCATGAGAGGAGCCAGATCTAAAGACAATTGTTATATGTGGGAACCTCAAGATTTCAGTCTCACTTCAACTTGCTCCTTAGCCAAAGAAGAAGAAGTGAAGCTATGGCACTAAAGACTGGGTCATCTTCATCTCAGAGGAATAAAGAAAATCATATCTATGGAAGCTGTAAGAGGTATTCCAAAACTGAAGATTGATGAAGGCAAAGTATGTGGTGAATGTCAAATAGGCAAGCAAACCAAGATGTCCCATCCAAAGCTCCAACATCTGACAACTTCCAAAGTTTTGGAATTATTGCATATGGATCTTATGGGATTAATGCAGGTTGAGAGCCTTGAGGGAAAAAGGTATGCCTATGTAGTTGTTGATGACTTTTCAAGATATACATGGATAAATTTTATCAAAGAAAAGTCTGATGTGTTTGATGTATTCAAAGATTTGTGCCAAAGAATACAATGAGAAAAAGCAAGCTGTGTAGTCAGAATAAGGAGTGACCATGGAAAGGAATTTGAGAATAAAAAATTATCAGATTTCTGTTATTCAGAGGGAATCAATCATGAGTATTCTTCTCCTATCACCCCTCAACAGAATGGGATTGTTGAGAGGAAGAACATAACTATCCAAGAATCAGCAAGAGCTATGATTCATGCTAAAAAGTTACCATTGTACTTCTGGGCTGATGCTATGAACACAGCTTGTTACATTCATAATAGAGTCACTCTAAGGAAAGGAACCTTGTCCACCATTTATGAAGTCTGGAAGGGCAGAAAACCTACAGTTAAGTACTTCCATGTGTTTGGAAGTAATTGTTACATTCTGGCTGATAGGGAGCAAAGAAGAAAGATGGATCCTAAAAGTGATGAAGGGATTTTCCTTGGATACTCCATAAATAGCAGAGCCTATAAAGTATTTAACTCCAGAACCAAGGTTATAATGGATTCCATAAATGTGATAATTGATGATGCCCCTGCAGATGTTGCAGATGATGTTGGAACATCTGCTAACAGTCAGACTGAAGCTGAAATAAAGAGTGATCATCCTGACTTCACTCAAACTGAGGCAAGGACAGAACAATCCAGAAAACCTCCCTCCATCAGAATCCAGAAGGATCATCCCAAAGATTTGATAATTGGTGATCCCAACAGTGGTGTAAGCACTAGATCAAGAGAGGTGATTTCAGGTTCTTGTTTTGTTTCAAAAATAGAACCTAAAAACATCAAGGAAGCTCTTAATGATGAGTACTGGATTTGTGCTATGCAAGAAGAATTAGGTCAGTTCACAAGGAATGAAGTGTGAGATCTTGTTCCTTGACCTGATGACATAAATGTGATTGGCACTAAATGGGTGTATAAGAACAAGTCAAATGAGCAGGGAGTTGTTACAAAGAACAAGGCTAGAATTGTAGCTCAAGGATACACACAAATTGAGGGAGTAGACTTTGATGAAACCTTTGCACCAGTAGCAAGGCTTGAATCAATCAAACTACTTTTAGGAATTGCTTGTATCCTGAAGTTCAAGCTATTTCAAATGGATGTGAAAAGTGCCTTTCTAAATGGATATCTTAATAAAGAGGTATATGTGGAGCAGCCTAAGGGATTTGTTGATCCAAGTTGTCCAAATCATGTATACAAACTAAGGAAGGCTCTTTATGGTCTGAAGCAAGCTCCAAGAGCATGGTATAAAAGGCTGACTACTTTTCTCACAAAACAAGGATACAGGAAAGGTGGAATAGATAAAACCTTGTTTGTGAAGTATGAAGAAGGAAATGTCATGATTGCTCAAATATATGTAGATGACATAGTCTTTGGTGGGATGTCAGACAGGATGGTTAAACATTTTGTCACTCAAATGGAATCTGAATTTGAGATGAGCCTAGTAGGAGAACTAACCTACTTTCTTGGACTGCAAATCAAGCAGATGGAAGACTCCATGTTCATATCCCAAAGAAAGTATGCAAAGAACACTGTCAAGAAGTTTGGGATGGACAGTGCAAGTCACAAAAGAACACCTGCCCCCACTCATTTAAAGCTGACAAAGGATGACAAGGGTGAGAAGGTGGACCAAAGCCTATACAGAAGCATGGTTGGAAGCTTATTATATCTGACTGCTAGCAGACCAGATATAGCCTTTGCAGTAGGTCTATGTGCAAGATATCAAGCTGATCCAAAAGTTATCCATCTAAACCAGGTTAAGAGAATTCTGAAATATGTCAATGGTACTTGTGACTATGGCATAATGTACTCCCATGGATGTGAACCAATTCTCACTGGCTTTTGTGATGCTGATTGGGCTGGAAGTGCTGATGATAGAAAGAGCACATCAGGAGGATGCTTCTTTCTAGGAAACAATTTGATTTCTTGGTTCAGTAAGAAACAAAATTGTGTATCCTTATCCACTGCTGAAGCTGAATATATTGCAGCTGGTAGCAGTTGTTCACAGTTGGTTTGGATGAAGCAAATGCTCACAGAATACAATGTCCCACAAGATGTCATGACATTGTACTATGACAATTTAAGTGCTATTAACATATCAAAGAATCCTATCCAACACAGCAGGACCAAGCACATTGATATCAGGCATCATTTCATCAGAGATCTTGTGGAAGAGAAGGTGATCTCATTAGAACATGTAGCCACAGATCTGCAATTGGCTGATATATTTACTAAAGCTTTGGATGCCACTCAATTTGAAAACCTAAGGGGTAAATTGGGAATCTGCTTATGTGAAATATAGCAATTATGGAGAAGTGCCAACATGTCCTATGACATCGTGTGGCATGATCACCAGATGGCAACACCAGTCTGGTCAAAAACTCTGTGTATTCCACTCTTTAAAATTCTCCAAGTAACGGCTTTTATAAAAACTCCAGCTTGCTCTCAGCTCTTCATCTCCTCACTATCCTCTCAAAATCATTTGCATACTAAAGTTGTTTTTCTAAGCTCATCAAAATCAATCAACCCTAAACTTTTCCTTCGCCACATTCGAAAATGTCTCAACATCAAAACCCTAACATCATGGATGAAAATCTCAACCAAGAAGATGTTGTGCATGCAACCCCAATCTCCATGGTTCCAATGGATACTACTCCCATGGACGAAATCAGAGGAAGTGTTCCTCTTGCTCAAAAGCCAAGAACTCCAAATGTGAGAAGAGCAAAGGAACCTGTGTTCAGCAAAAGCAAAGGGGTTCCTTCATCCTCAAACACCACCCCCAAAGCTTCTGAATATGTGGATGCTTCTATTAAGAATCTTGTAAATAGGATTCTTCCTGAGCAAAGAGTTGTGAGTGGTATATCTGTTCCCCTGAACACCATGCCAGCTCCACAAGAAGAACAACCCAATCAAGCTGAAGAGGACACTCCTGTTCAACAGGATGTTCCAATAGATGTTGAAACATCTGAGGACCAGCACAAGGCCTCAACTGATGATGATGATGAAGCCACTGATGACCAAGCTTCTGTTGATCCACCTGCTGAAGAGGATACTACTCAACCTCCTCCTGTTGTAGACATAGATCATGACTCTGACACAGAGATCATTGCCTCTGTGGACCCTAGCATAGCCAAAAGGCTTAGGACTAGGAAGGAAAAGAAGACTGCAGGACATGCAACTCCTGAAAAGAAGCAGCCTACTCCAAAGAAAGACAAGGCCAAAGTGGTATTTGGACCTACTAAACAATGGAGCAAGGTGAATACACAAAAGAGGAAAGTTGTAACTCCACCAGATTCAGATGTTGAAGAGGATGTCCCAACATCCCAACCAAAGAAGAAACCAGCACCCTCAAGGTCTACCTCTGCTGTTCCAGAAGCTCCTCTGGACAATGTGTCATTCCATCATGTGTCAAGTGGAGCAAATGGAAATTTGTATACCAAAGAAGGGTAGCACTTGAAAGAGAGCTGGGCAGCAATGCACTTGAGTGCACTGAGGTAATTGACCTAATATCTTCTGCTAGTTTATTTAAAATAATGTCAAATTTTTCACCCTGCTATGAGCTGCTAGTCAAGGAGTTCATTGTCAACCTTCAAGAGGACTGTGCTGATGGTAAGTCAGATGAATTCAGAAAAGTCTATGTAAGAGGGAGATGTGTGTAATTCTCTCCTAGGGTTATCAATCATTACCTAGGGAGAGAATATGATGGACCTAATGAGCTGGGGAAGACTGACAACCAGATTTGCAAGGTCATCACTGCCAATCAGGTCAAGACTTGGCTAGTCAAGGGCAAACTTTCTGTTAGCTTGCTAACAAGGAAGTATGCAATGCTGCATAGGATTGGTACTGTAAACTGGGTCCCTACCAACCATACCTCTTCAATAGCTACTGGATTGGGCAGATTCATTTATGTTGTGGGCACCCAAACAAAGCTAGACTTTGGGGCTTACATATTTGATCAAACACTGAAGCATGCAGGAACATCAGCAACAAAGCTTCTTATTTCCTTTCCATCTCTGCTATGTGGAATCATCCTCAGTCAGTATCCAGGGATCCTCACTGAGAAAGATTCAGTCTGCAAAAGAGAAAGTCCTCTGGCCTTCCACTACAAGCTGTTCTTAAGCCATCATGGTGTTGATGTTGAAGCTCCCACTGGGACATCTGCTGGACCTTCAAAAGCAAAGACTCCCATATCCAAAGCTGCCTTGATTGCTGAACTGAAGAACACCTGCAAAGAGCTGGATTCCAGGAAGAAAAAGCTTGAGGAAATTATTCGAAGGCTAGAAATGGAAGAGAGTGCTCAGAAGGCTGCTGACTCTGATGATGAATCTGAAGAAGAGGAAGATACTGAATATGAAGATTCTGAGTGAAAATGTGTGAGGAAAGTGTACTGTATCAGCATTGTAATTTTGATTTTGTATTTCTGTCTGCTTTTGTAATTTGGCCCCAATTTATGTCTAACAAGGGGGAGAAGAGAACAAAACAACAACATTGTCTGCTGCAGTTTACATGATTAATGAACAAGTTGTTTGTCTGTTTAGTATCTGCTTCTGAACTATGTTTTTTTTTTAAATTCTGTTGAACAAGTCAGAATACATATAGGTTTGAGGGGGAGCAAACTCTCATATGATTAAAACATAAAAGAACTCTGCTGCACTCTGATAAATGAAACTCTGCTGCACTCTGATAAAACCAGAAGATTGTGTTAGCCAAAAATTAGCCAAAGGGGGAGTTTGTAGATGTTTAGAATTGGCAGAATTTTTGACCAACAAGAAGTGTTGAACTTAGTTCAGGATGTCACACCAGATGTTGTGACATTATCAAACAGAGTATAAGTTAATGAACTTAATTCAGGATGTCACACCAGATGTTGTGACATTGTATAAGTTAATGAAGTAAGTTCAGATTTCAGGATGTCACACCAGATGTTGTGACATCTCAAACCTGCTACCAGAATTAAATAATGCTTAACAGAACTGAGTAAATTCAGGTAATTTATCTGGAATTAATTATGAATGGATAAAACAGTAGAAGGCGCATCTGTAGGGAGATTGGTTATATGATTTCAGTATAACAGAAGAACTGACTCACCTAGAATCAAGGAAGTAACAAACCCTAATTCAAGGTGATGACAGCATGCGTATCAGGATTGGATAACCTACAGAAAGCCCAAAATCCAAGCATCTATTTAAGCAACAGAAACTCTCAGAATAGAGTACGAAATTAAGAAGACTAAATAGGGTGTTTGTGTTTTAATAGCAGGTTGTATATGTGTATCACTTTATGAGCTTTTAAGCAAAAAGTGTATTGTGTCTTGATTGAAACTGTGAAGTAAAATCAAGCTGTTTTGTTTGAAGTGTGACTTCAATTTTATTAAACATTGTAACATATCACTGTGTGATTGAGGGGGAGTGAGTTGGTACTCATATCTAAGTTGTGTCTTAGGTAGAAATTGCATTGGGTAGATATTAAGTGAGGGATTAAACTGAGTGGTTTAAGTCCAGAATTAATATTACTTATATTGGATTTCCTTCCTGGCTTGGTAGCCCCCAGATGTAAGTGTGGTGATACATTGAACTGGGTTAACAATTTCTTGTGTTGTTTAATTTACCTGCACTTTAAGTTTTGTTTAAGTCTTCAAGTGTTTAAACATCTCATTCGATATCACGTACCTGATCCCATAATTTCATGTTGCTTTATCAACTGCAGAGGCGGAGTATATTGCAGCCGCAAATTGTCGTGCCCAAATCCTCTGGGTAAAACAATAATTGCTCGAGTTCAATATCTCTCTCAAACAAATTCCAATTTATTGTGACAATACCAGTGCAATTAATCTTACCAAAAATCTTATTCTTCATTCACGCACTAAAAATATTGAAATAAGGCATCATTTCCTTAGGGATCATGTAGAGAAAGGTGATGTGGTGTTTGAGCATGTTGATAGTGTAAATCAACTAGCCGATATTTTTACAAAACCACTAGCTACCGATCCTTTCTTCTTTATCCGTAGGGAACTTGGTGTTCTTGACATCTCGGATAGATCTTAATAATTATTGCTTTGTTTGTATATTATTCTTTGGTTCAACTTCTCTTGTCTCTAACATCTTGTTGTATAGTGCTATCGTTCATCTATTTCTCATATACTCGAGGTAATATCCTTCTACACTTTGTTATCTCTATTCATTCATGATATATATATATATATATATATATATATATATATATATATATATATATATATATATATAGTAAAAGTGTGTTGCATTGCTTATGTTTGTATATTTATCTATTTCTTCTATTCTCTTGGATTATGATTGATTGTTTGTCAAATAATTAGCATAAATGATTATATTTTCATGTTTTGAGGTGTTTTGAGGTGTTTTAAGTGGCTTTTGGTGGTATTTTTTGTTAAAAAATGTTGGGTCCCAACAGGCCGACTCATGAGTCGGCTCATGGAACCTTATGAGTCGACCTCTCTGCTTCTTTGAGCCGACTCATTTCAAATTCAAATTGAGTCGACTCATTTTTTAATTTGAGCCGGCTCATTGTCGCATCAACTGGCATTTGGCTATCTTGAAAAGACGTGCCGCCTGCCATTCCCTCTCCCTAGGTCGGCACATCAATGCCCTCTATCCCTTTTTTACTTTCATTTATGATTTCTTTATGAATTTCTTCATTAAAACTCATTATCATTTCATTTTATCATTATCAACATATCATATTTTCATATTCTCTCAAGATTCTCTCTTCAACCTCAAACCCTAAAATCCTCTCTCAAAGCTTCATATTTCTCAACAATGGCTTCAAGACCCACAGGTAAATGGTCTCGTGGCTCTACTTCTCAATCATCACTCCCTGTCAGTGCTTTGTCTCTTCTTCCACCTGACTTAGTTGAGGATTATAAAAAGAGATTCAAGAACAGGAAGGTTGTTCCTCAATATGTATACTGAAGAACAACAGCTACTCAAATGCACATTCCTCACATTATTGAAATGATGTACTTCCAAGGTATAAATCCCTTTCTATCCTGTCATGTCGACTATAATGAGGATTTGGTCAAAATGTTCTATGCTGGTCTAGTTGGTACTTTTAAGGGTTTCGAATTCAACTTCCGTATGGGCTTTAGAATGTTTGCGGTTAATGCTCAAGTGTGGAAAGATTTGTTTCGCATTGATCCTGAGGAAGCTAGTATCTTGATGACCGATACATATCAAGTGGATAATTACTCATTTCGTTCTGAACTAAACAGTATGCTTAAAGAACCTTTTATTGAATTCATTGCTAATTCTGAATTATTTCCGAATACAACTACTACTGGAAACGTTAAGTCGTTGGATCGTCTCCTTCATTGGATTGTTGCCCACAACTTACGTCCAAAGAAAGGTGGATTCTCTCGTATTGATATGAGTGAAGTTCATTTGGTATATATTCTTCGGAACAAGGTCAAAGTAAACTTGCCCCATTATTTTGCGAGTCGTATTTTTGCCTTAAAGGAAAAGAAAGTAGTTGCTCTTGGATATCCTTCCATCATTCAGAATATCATCGACAAAGCGGAGATTGTTGGTTTTGATTTACCTTTGGTGTCCGTGCCTGACACAAATTGGTTTCAACAAAAGACCCTAAGTCTTATGGGTCACATATGGGACTCTCGATAAAGACGGTATCGGTATGTGGTAAGAAGTGATCAAAATCAATCGTTAGAAGACAATTCTGATGGGGATGATCTTGAAGACCAAAATGAACCAAATGTGGTTCCTAATGAAGAATTGCCCGCTGACAATGAAGAGTGGCATGGCATCCCATCAAATGATTCCTAAGAAAATTAAGGATGGGGTGAATGGCAACACACCGGGTGGGCAAACACTACTACTCACTTTGCTCCTCCATCTCCTCTTCCGTATCAACTGCAACAAGATGATACTTCCAGAATCATGGCTATGCTCCAAAATATGCAACTTCAACAGCAAGCTTACTACACAACTCAGACTGAGAGATACACGGAGATAGAACGGCGTTTAAATGAGCAAGATACCGCTTTTGCCGATTATGTATCCATTCAAGACACTAGGTACACTACGCTGCAGGATCATTTAGTTGCTCGAGACACTGCCTTCAACTCTCTCAACAGTAGTTTTCTTCAGTTTACCGAAACCGACATGGATGACTCACAGCCCATCACTTATCGTCGCCGTTACCCTTCCACTCGGGATCGTAATCCCCAACCTTGAGAGAATCATTGCATAATATGTATTTGTGATGATTATGAATGTTGTTTATGTTTTTTTATGAACTCATATTTCCTTTGATTAAATTTTTCTGTTTATTATCACTATCTTTACTCGCTTTTCCAAATTGTGTGTTTGTGAATGCGTGTTTCTATTGCAATTGGTTTCTCATTTGAAATTAGGTTTTGCATGTTATTTCCATTGGTGGATTAACTCCTATGTTTCATCTTCTTTTTGATGTTGTCAAAGGGGGAGATGATATTGATATTGATAGTATATAAGATCGGGTCACATAATCAAGGGGAGCTTAACAACAACATATGACGATTGATTCATCAAGTTTTTGCCATCATCAAAAAAGGGGAGTTTGTGTGACATGGCATGATTTTTAATGTGTCAAAAACTTGGCATGATTGAAAGCTTAAGTGGTTCTCTATCAAAAAACAAGAATTGGCATTTTTGAAAAAATGAACTGAATGAGCCGACTCAAATTCAACAATGAGCCGACTCATTCAGTGTAAATTTGGTACCAAACACACGGGTTCCAACAGGCTGCCTGAAGCATCAATTTTGGTCGACACATGGGTATGGATGAGACGACTCAAAACCCTTCATGAGTCGAATCATCAAGAAGTATTTTCTTCTCATTTTCTACGGGTCTCAACAGGCTGCCTCTCTGTTGATTTTGGTTGGCTCATCTGGTATTTTGAGCCGGTTCATTTAATGATTTGAGTCGGCTCATTACTTTGTTGTCTCATTTTTTTCATTTTCTTTTTCCCTCTCTTATATTACTTTCTCTAACCAATATAAATAGTTGTTTTATTTCATTTTAGAAGTAAAAAAAAGAAGGAAAGTGAAAGATATACACATAGCTCTCTTCATCTTCTTCATTCTTGCATCAATCAACAATCACACACAACAATCTTTGTTTGATTTCGGTGCTTGTTTCGAAGATAACGTTCATTCGTGAATTAGTGCTTCAGATTGGGTTTAGAGTGTGTGGGCTTTCCTTGGAAAAATCTGAAGGGTTTTCTCCTCCAAGATCATTGAAGATTTGGGGGTTTTGCACACATCGATCGTTCGTAGATTCAGCCGAGTGAGGTAGATTGAAGATCAAGTGGATCGTTCTCTCATACCACGGTAGACAGAGGATTGCGAAGGTCTTTGTGGGTTCACAAGTGTTGGAGAAACTCATTTGTGCTCAAAGTTTGGAGAATCGTGAATTCTTGCAAGAAGGGAGCAATTAATCGGATGCTTTCTCGACACGCGTGGAAGACTTGATTCTACTTTGGATCAAGGGACAAGAAGAAGATTTGACAGCATATTCAACACGGTTTGGTTTGTTGGTTCATTTATCTCTCTTTTTGTAAAACAATTGCGATTTAATAAAATTGCTCAATTCAATTTTGAATTAGGGGCAGAGTACTTCGAGCGAGGACGACGAAGGAACTGCCTCAACAAATTCCTTGTGTTCTTTTCATTTCTCGCATTTTAATTTTGTTCAAATTGATCTTATGTGCTTAAAAATTCTGGTGTATCAAATTAGTGCATTCAAAGTGTTTGATAAATTGTTACACTCAAAAGTGATAACTAGAGTGGGTAAAATTCTGCACTATTTGATACAACAAAATTATCCTTGGTGTGTGCACTCCAAGTGTTTGGTAAAAAGCCTAACCACGCAAAATCAATTTGATTGTGCTTAATTTCTTCTCCATATCATTGTTAAGAATAGTTTTATCAAGTGCTGAATTATCAAGTGAATCATTTGTGCAATATTAATTCTTCTGGTCATCATTTCATTCCAATTGGGTTCTTACGCATATCCGATCTTCGGTGACTTCCGCAATAATTTTTCAACTTAATTTTGAAAAGTAAATTTTGAAAAGGGATCTATTCAACCCCCCCCCCCCTTCTAGATTCACGCTATCGTCTAACATCTTAGACTAATGGGATAAGTATCAAACAAGAAATCGGGACAAAACCATCTTAGAATACGTAATATTTTCCAAAAAAGAGGCCCGACACGCCCCCCCACCCCCGTGCCCCATGACACAGCCCGTGTCACATAGCCTGACGCTCCATCTTAAAAATCACATTTTTCATCAAAGACAGAAGGCTGACACGACCACCCGTTTCGCGTGACATGGCCCGTGTCAGGCCCTCTGAAGCCCATCCCTCCAAAAAATCCATCATAATCCTTTCATGTAGCCTGACACGCCCACCCGTGTCAGGAGGCATGCATCCAAAACTCATTTTTTCTTAAAAATCCCTTTTTCTTCCCATTTCCACACCAATCCAGAATCAGTCACTTATACCTCATTCTAAAACCCAAAACAGCTCCATTATGTTTCTTATTATCATTGTATACCTATAACACTACATAATCTCCTAGCCTAACATTTACTAACCAATTTGGGGGAAACCTAGGTTTTACTTCCTTACCTCAATTTGCATCATCAACAACAATGAACATATGACAAATTTCATATCACTCATATCACACAACTCAAACAACAAACACTTCACTTATAAACATCAACAATGTAATTTTATACACATATCATAAATTCATCACCATAGATCAAAATCACATAATCTCTAAGAGAGTAAGGAACTCTCAACTACCCTTTCATGTTAAATCACCAATATAGAACCCTTTCTCCCTCTTACCTTGAATTCGATCGATTCTTTGAAAACCCTTGATCTTGGAGCTTTAGACCTCTTGTTCTTCTCCCTCTTTTCCTCTTTCTCCAGAGCTCACTTCTTTTTCGTTAGAAAATCACGATGTGATAAAATGAATCGTTCTTCTCTTTTCATAACCCAACACAAATTACTACCTTGCCCCTTAGACCTCCAATTTTATTATTTTATTTATTTAATAACAATATTCCAATAATCTCATATTATCATTATATTATTATTTAAATAAAATAAGTCTTTTTCTTACAACTTCAAAAACACCACATTATTCACCATAATTATTTTATAAAATAATTTATGAAATAGGGGTGATACATACACCCCCTCATTCTTCTCGACGACCGAGCAAAGACTTCAACATCCACATCAGCGTCCACAACCATTGTAGATTCTGATCACATGTACGATCAGTGGTGTCGTCTATAGGAAATTGTGTTACCCCATTTTCTCATCCTTAGATCGTGAAAATCAAAACATCATCGTTCAACTCACTCAATGGATCACCATGACGACTATGTCAATGCCCGAATCATCTCCAAAATTTCCGTCAAACAATAGGAAAGCGATGGAACCAACCCTCCCCTCGGGGAGCCTGGCCGTTTCTAAGATGGGCGTTCTGCCTCCCCATCACCAGAACAATCCATGCATCCTGAGATCACCCTTATTGATCTTCTCCTGATTCCCATTATCGAGGGGACTAACTAGACACTCGCGTCTCTGGTCGAAACGACCAACAACATCAACCTCCTACTCTTGCACCAAGGCGAAAGGCTAGAAGCTCTAGAAGATGTGCGACGTACCATATTCCCCTCTCCTACGAGGAGTCCCCGCAGGTCCCGCAGCAGGTCACCTGAGCGAAGAAATAATTACCACCACCCATAGGCAGTTGGGTCTACCAAGAAACGGACTCGCTCATCTCCCCGAAGACACAAGTCCCTGGAGACAAGGAAGACCAGGAGGACTCTCCAAGCAAGAACACGACCATCGCCCGAGGGTGCAAGAAATCAATCAAGAGCCCCTTCCCCTTGTCGATATCGGGACAAATGTTCTTGCTCCGCCTCCCATGACTCTAGCAACGAGGATGGACCTCGCGGTCCTCTCTCCAACGAGATTATGTACACAAGTCTACCGAAGGGGCTCGATAAGCCTCCTCCCCTAGGACCTATGATAGGACGACAGACCCAGACGAGCATATTGAGAATATCGACGCTCTACTCTATTACAGAGGTAACTGATGAGCAATTAAATGTTGTTTTTTCCCTATGACACTGAGGAAGGGAGCTATGGCTTGGTATAAGATTATTCCTCACAAATCTATCACGTCCAGGAGACAGCTCGGGAGAACCTTTTCCCGACACTTCACTGTTTCACGACATCATATGAAGACTGAGGCCTCTTTGGATGTTTTTTTACCCCAAAATTTTCCCTCCCATATTCAAGACAATGTGTCTCAAGAGGTCTCCTAATAGTCACAAGATTCACAATTGCTCAAAAGGATTCAAGGTTCCATCAGACAAAGCCTCCTCCTAAGCAATGGATTGAAACTAGGGTTTTGAGTTTCACAAAAATCCTCAAGTAGACTTAATGACATCTCATATACCTCAAAGAATCCTCATGTCAAGTTTCAAGGTTTTCCCTACAAGTTTGGTCAGTAAGATGCTTGGATAATCAAAAATCAATTAACTTGGTCAAAAAGTCAACCGTGGTCAACACAAAGTCAAACTTCAAGATTTTTGGTCAACATCAAGATTATGAGGTGAAATTCATCATTTGATCAAGGGTTGATCATGATTCATAAAGTAAACCTCAGAATCATCCAGAATCAAGAGTTACTAAATTAGGGTTTTGTGTAGGAAAAGTCAACTTTAATTTGACCAGCCATAACTTTCACATACTTCATCAAAAATTTCCCATCCAAATCTCATTTTGAAGGAAATTCAATTCCCTACAACTTTGTGTCTCACAAACCAAGTCCAAAAATGCTTCATTTGAGAGGTATGACCAAGACATTACAGGTCCTTTTAAAAGTCAACAAAAAGTCAACTTTTTCAAAAGCTCATAACTTAAAAATGGAAAATGAAATGTATATGGGACCAAAAGGATAAGTTAGTGGAAAATCTAAGCTTTCTAAAAAGTCCTAAAACACCTTCATGGGATAAAAATTGAGGGAGTTATGCATTGATGAAGTTGGGCAATTTTGAGGAGGTGTATGAAGCAAAAAAGACCAAAACTCAAGTTTCTTCCAAATGGGCCCATATTCTTTCAACCCAAACTAAATTATAAGATCATGCATGACCCATTAATCATATTATCTTATTTTTTTATTTTTTTTATATTATATTGAATTTAAATCATTTAAATTCAATTTTAATTAAGATAAATCATAAAAAAAATCAAATATTTGATTTAAAAATTATATTTGATGGTTATGTTGATTAATAATGTCCAATTTTATGCAAGACTAAACAAGTATGATTTTATGTGATTTTTGGACAAATTTGGAAACCATGTTTCTTCACACTCAAGCAACCCAAAAACAATCTATCAAGGCCCAAAATTCTGACCTAAAATACACTCTTATAAATACACAACATGACCACAAAGCAAGGGGACGAAATTCTTGAGACATAAACCCTAGAATTTTTTTTTCAAATTAAAGACATTTTAGGGAAAAGACCAAAGAAGCTCCACAAGAAGTTTTAAGCAATTCTTTCCATTCAATCTTCATCAAGGAGTGTTCAAGAGGCCATATCAATCGTCATTGGAGGTTGAACACGTGTAAAACATCATATATGCAAGCATGCCGCCATAGCCATATTCTTTGAAATCGAAACTTTTCATTCTTAATATTTTAATGTGTTTTTCTTTCATAATATTGTTCATAATCATGCCTGGATTTTATTTGATCGTTTATCTTGGAGTTTTGATGCAGATTTGAAGGTGTGCCATTATTATTAGGGCAAGAAACTTTTTCTGATCGAAGCTTACAAAACAACCACTTTTAGACAAAAATAATGCCACCATTGAATTCCTAAGGCTTGATTTAGTGGGAATATATGAATTTGACATGTTTAAATTTGTGTTTCATGAATGTTTAAAAACGCAGGATATTAGCTACGAAAAAAGTCGTAGCAAATTCGCAGGAGATTGGTAGCTAAATCGTAGATAAAAGCCAGCTGCCAGAGGTTCAAGACGATGGACGTGTCAGCGCGTGGTTGGCTGGTTCCTGAAATCTGGTTAAATTTATAATATTTTTTTTTGTTCGTTTAGTTATCACCACAACGCAGGTGGCCCAGCGGACGCGCTTCATAGTTGGGAGGTGGAGGTCTTAGGTTCGAATCTAGGCATCCACCATTTCATTTTTGCTTTCCTTTTCCACTTATTTTCCATTATTTTCTTAATTATTATTATTTCTTTAATTAACCATAACTAATTATCATTAACCTTAAATTAATTAAGACTAATCACCCCAAATTCTTTTTTTTTTTAAATTGTACAAATAATTCCTAATCATTTTTTTATATAAAAAATTAGTTGTATTAGGTTTTTTTTCTTAATTAATTTAGTTAAATTAGGTTTAGATTAATTTTAAGGAAAACCCTAATTTAATTAACCCTAATTATCTAAAACCCTAATTTAATCAACCCTGATTTTTCAAAACCCTTATTTTCTAACCCTAATTAATTTTTTTTATAAAAACAATTCATCTCTTTTCTAATTTAATTTCATTTGTCTTAATTATTTATTTTATTAAAAAAATTGTATAGGACGCATGATTATGTAATTTTATTTCCGATTATGTAATTGCTCCTCCTATGTAATAGTCTAGGTTTAATTTCCACATTTTAATTTCCTTAATACCTTTAAAAGACAAATGTACTCCCTCTTCCCTGATGTAATAGCGTAGGACTTTAATTTCTGTTAAATCTTATTGCGTGGTTAGTAACCTAGGGAGTGAAAAGACTTGTATGATAAATAAATTGGACCTAGCCCACTAAAATTCACAAGATAAAATATTTGAAATTGATATTCACACACGTAAGTCGATCGTCTTATGATTGCCATCTGCACCTCCTAGGGTTTCTTCTCTTGGTTGCCTTTCAAACATGGTCAAGTCCTTCGAACATGGGGGTGTTTTAGTAAATGTCATTCAAATAAAAAAATCATCATGTCCCTTCAAGATAAAAGATCATAGTCCCTTCGAGTTGCCTACGAATAAATGATCTTTTCCCTCGATGGCCCTATGAAAGTGATGATCGTCCCTTCGAATTACTAAGATACCCCTACAGGTTGCCTTCTATGACCATACGATGACCATACGCCCGTCCCTTTAAAACATCCAAGGTAAGGACTACTTACTCACTAATAGTAAGGACAGTCATACCCTTAAAGGAAATAAATAACAAGAAAGACCTTACTTAGGGTAGGTTACTCTCAAATACTTGCTCACTCTTTCAAAACACTCCTTACACCCCACTTTTCAAACATTTCTCAAAGCTAAACACTTTGTATATATCCAAAGAGGGATCATTACAAAGTTAAAGACTTATGAAAATATTTTCTAAACACACACTACACATTTTTTTCAAACAAAAGTAAAGTGAGCTAAGTAATTAAGAGCCCATGGATAACCATGGATAACCATGGATACAAAGGGTACTAACACCTTCCCTTTGTATATCTTACCCCCCGAACTCAAATCTTTTTAAGAAGGTCTTTCATGTTCTTTTATTCCTTTTCCTCGTTGGATAAATGAGGGGGATCTTGGGATAGAACAATCCAATCTTTAAAAGATTTGCTGAGAGCTTGTGTATTGGATCAAGGACGATATTGGGATAGTCATTTGCCGTTGGTTGAGTTTACATACAACAACAGTTTTACTGCTAGTATTGGGATGGCTCCATATGAAGCGTTGTATAGTAGACGTTGTCGTACTCTGTTGTGTTGGTATGAGTCAGGAGAGAATTTGGTGCTTGGGTCTGAGATTGTGCAAGAAATAATGAAGATAAGAATGATTAGGGAAAGGATGAAGACGTCTTAGAGTCGTCATAAGAGTTATCATGATAAGAGAAGAAAAGCATTTGAGTTCCAAGAGGGAGATCACGTGTTCTTAAGAGTTACTCCTATGACTGGTGTGGGAAGAGCTTTGAAGTCTAGAAAGCTCACTCCATGTTTCGTCGGTCTGTATCAGATTATGCAGGATATGAGAAGTTGCCTATCGAGTGGCTTTATCATTGTCGCTGGAAAATTTGCATGATGTGTTCCATGTGTCGCAGCTGAGGAAGTATATTTTAGATCTATCGCATGTAATTCAGGTAGATGATGTTCAGGTGAGGGATAATCTGACAATCGAAGTTTTACCGGTAATAATCGATGGTAGAGAATTGAAGCAACTACGAGGTAAAGAAATTGCCTTAGTGAAGGTATTTTGGGGTGGATCAGCTGGAGAAACTTGGACCTGGGAGCGGGAAGATCAGATGAGGGAGTCGTATCCGACTCTGTTTACTTTAAGTTATTTTCGAGGACGAAAATTCCTAAAGTAGGGGAGAGTTGTAACGCCCCAAAAATCTAAATTTAATTATTTATTTATTTATTTAATTTAGAAGAATTGGAGGATTTGGATTAAAATGGAGAATTTTGGAGAGAAAGAGTATTTTTATATAATAAGGATAAATTGTGTATTAGTATGCTATTTTATTATTATATTAAAAATATATTAAAGAAAAAGGGTAAGATGGGAAAAGACATAATTGGGATAGTTTTTGTAAAAAGGAATCACACGATCAATTTTTATTCTATCGTATTTTGGTGAAGAGCTCTGAAGAAAAAGGAAGGAGAGGAGGCTCAAAGTCAGGAAACTTGAAGAACCTTGGAGAATAGTGTCAGTCGGTGAAATTCTCTAAGGTATGGGGAGTTTTCATAATCTATTGTAATTATATAGGAATTGGTATATGAGAAGATTAGATTTGTATAAGTTTTGTGAATTTTAGGGATTTTGATTTAAGTTGAGTTTAGGAGTGAAACTTGGTGACTTAGAGTAGATAGGATGAACTATAATTGCATATATGATGTTTGAATTGTTGTCTTGATGTTGTTGGTATTTGAGTAATGAATTGAATGAGTTTTGGGATGTAATAAGATGAAAATTGCGGGGATTTTGGTACTGATTTCGTAACAACATAAAAGCTGCTGGAAAACGTGCGTTAACTGGTTAACGCTATAGGTTAACCGGTTACCCATTGTAAAATTGGTATTTTTAAGAAAATGTACAGGCGTTAACCGGTTAGCGCTATGGGTTAACCGGTTAACACTGTATTGGGGGAAATTTGGAATTCTTTGAAAATTCATAACTTTTAAACTGTAAGTCTGATTTGCATTCCGTTTGAATCGTCAGAAAGAGCATAAAATAATATTTATTTTGATGAATGAAAATGAGAGAAGTGAGATGATTTTTTTAGAACTGAGATTTTTGAAAAATGCTTATGAATTGCCTTATAATTTTACCGGGATCGGGTTATATCTTGATGAGTTGAAGTTGTTAATGAGGGGAAGTTTTTTTGATGTGTTATTGAGATGAAATTATATGATTATTTAATGTTTGAACTGCTGGATATGAAATGAATGATGCGCATTTGATTTCTCGATGAATTTTTATGGAGTAACACATCATTGCATTTCATGACATTCTCGATAGGGCTTCGGCCTATTTGGTAGCTTCAATCCCATTGTGTGGATTAAAGTGATTTGGTGATTACGGTGTGCTCCCTTGTGGTGGGTTGATGGTCAAGTATCCATCTCACAATGAAATTGGTACCACGTGCATACTTGCATATCATGATAGTTGGAATTGCATTATTAAAGTGTGTTCATGATTGTGTTGTTGTCGCTGAATTTTTATCATTGATGATGTTATGACATGCTTATGCTAATTTATTTATATTCCATATTCTCTTATATTTATAATGAATTATGATTACTCACCCCGCCTGCTTGGAAATGTTGCCTCCTTTGTGGGTAACTTGCAGATGATAAAGAATAGCCTTGTGCTGGAAGAGGAGTTTTTCATGGGTCTTGGAGCCTTGCGCTGCTCTGTGTCATGTAATATAAAGCATAGCCTTACGCTGCTCTGTTTCATGTAACACCAGGATGGGGTTGTTGCACCCCAAAATTTGCCCTCCACAAGACAATAAATTGTGTACTAAGAAGCTCACAAGGTTCACAAGGTTCACAAGACATCTCATGAGGTTCACAAGGTTCACAAAGTTCACAATTAGTCAGAAGATTTGACAATTCCCTCAGACAATGCATCCTCCTAAGCAATGCATCTTAAACTAGGGTTTTAACTTTAATCAGGCTAAATGAACTTCCAAGACTTCAAGTGAGCTTCATAACATCTTATATGTGTTAAATAATCCCCATGACAAGTTTCAAGACTTTTCCCAAAGGTTTGCTCAGTCAGATGATCAGAAAGGTTAAAATCAATCAAGGCAGTTAAAAAGTCAAACTGAGGTCAACTGTGGTCAAACCAAGGTCAAACTTCATGATTTTTTGCCAACATCAAGTATATGAAGTAAAATTCATCATTTGATCAAGGGTTGATCATGATTCATCAGGGAGATTTCAGATCATCAAGAATCAGGAGTTTCTAAATTAGGGTTTTCACAGGAAAAGTCAACTGAACTTTGACCAGCCATAACTTTCACATGCTTCATCAAAATTTTTCCATCCAAAGCTCATTTTGAAGGAAATTGAATTCTCTACAACTTTGTGACTCACAAGCCAAGCCCAAAAATGCTTCATTTGGAAGGTATGAGCTAAGACATTATAGGTCCTTTTAAAAGTCAACAAAAAGTCAACAACTTCAAAAGAGCATAACTTGAGAATGGTAAAAGATATGGACATGAGACCAAAGAGGTTGGTTAGAGGACTCTTCAAGCTTTCCAAAATGTCCAAGAACACCATCATAGCACTAAAATTGAAGGATTTGTGCCCTTGCAAAGTTGGGAAATTTTAGGGAAACTTATGAAGCAAATAAGGCTTTAAATCAAATTTTTGCTAAATGAGCCCACCAAATTGCCATCCCATCTTTACAAAAATACCAAGCACGACCCAACCCATGCAATTTCTGATTTTTTTTATTTAATATTTATTTGAATTTTATTCATTAAAATACATATTAAATCAAAATAAAATCAAAAAATCAATATTTAAATATGATTCTTCTTCTAGAAAATCATCAAAGCCATTTAACATGATTATATATTGTCCAAATTCGTGCACACCCTTTAGAGCATGAAAAGATTTGATTTTTGGCAAAATTTTGAATGAGATTTCTTCATCATCAAGGCATCCAAAAAGCCCAAAAGACAATCACTTTTTTTGACCTAATTCTATTCATCTATAAGTATAGAACATAACACAAGCAAGGAGGACGAAAATTTGCAGCCAAGAACACCTCATTCAAACTCTCAAAAAGTGTTAAAAAGTCACATTCGAATTGTGGAATAGAGGCTATATCAAGGCATTTTAAAGGTTGTAATAGGTTCCTGGAACATCACTGAAGCTATCCCAATCATTACCATCATCCAAAACATCATAATTCATGGAAACTGAATCATCATGTTCTTGAGTTTTTGAGTTTTTCGATTTCATTGATTCAACTAATATAAATGATTTTTGTGCATTAATTCTTGTTTATTGCTGTCTTTGGAATGTTTTTGTATACTTGTATTGAGTTTTTGTTGCAGAATCAAGGAGATGCCATTACTAGGGTTTGAAGCTCGAATTTGGGATCTTAGGATTTAGGACATCTAAATGAAATCTAAGAACATGGATGTGACCTATGGGACTCTTATAATTGATCTGGGCTTTGAATTTGAATTGACATTACGATTTGCTTGATGTTTAAAAAACATAGGATTCTAGTTTTAAAAATTTGCAGGAAAATTTGCAGGAGAAAGCATAAGAAATTTCGCAGGTAATGGGAAGAAGATGAAGCTGACTGGCGCGAAACCCTAATTTGAATAATGGACTTATCTTATTATGAATTGTTTCTGTTATATTTCAAAAATGCTGCAATAGCTCAGCTGGTAAGCGTATACGCGTATGAAGACCAAGGCAGTGGTTCGAATCCCAGCTTCAACATTTCTTTTGCTTTATTTCCTTTGTGTTTTCAGGCTTGACAAATAAAGATTTGTGCTCACCCATTGTTCATCAGCACGCGCTGGCCTGGTGGAAAGCTTGTTGGTCCAGGAGGTGTAAAGCCTAAGGCCTGGGTTCGAATCCCAGCCCCAGGTATGTTCTTTTTCTCATTTTTCATTTATTTTATTTTATTTATATTATATTTGATTAATCTAATTAATAATAAATGTTTAAAATAAAATATTTATATTATTTTCTTATATATAATTCAAAAACTTATATTTTTAAAAAATTCAAACTTTATTAATAAAATTATTTATATTTATTTCATTGTATATTATTAATATTGTATGTATTTTTTTAGATAAATAATTTAATTAGGTTTAGATTAAATAATTAACCCTAATATTTTTATATGTAAAAACCTAATTTTTTTTCTTTATAAACCCTAATTTATTTTAAAAAAACCTAATTTTCTTTTATGATTTTAATTTCTTATTTTTGTAATTATAATTATTAAATATTTCTAATAGGTATATATATAATTAATTTATTAAATTATTAATCATATTTATTAGTACATAATTATTATTGTTTATTTCTTTTATTAAAATTCTTAAAAATGATTATTTGTTTAAATTTGAACTTTTAATTTGTTTTCTATATTATATTGTTATACTAACCTCTTTTATATTTATTTTATTTATTATTACTAACCTATTTATTTATTTATTATATGCTTATTTATTTAAATTATTTTATTATTATTATAATGTAATTGTGCAAATTATGTAATAGTGGTAGAATTTTTATTATTTAAATTGCCATGGTTAGTAAATTAGGGAGTGAAAGCATATTTGCTTTTAAAATTGAATTTATGTCATTAATTATAAGATAAATATTTAAATTTGTACACGCACACACATAAGTCGATCTTTGATCGCCATCTCACATTTTTAAGGATACCTCTCATGTTGCCTAAATAAAAGGTCAAGTAAGGTGTATAAAAGCAAAGTCCCTTATCTTATTTAATATCATCTTGTCCCTTTAAAGAATTATAAGATCAAGTCCCTTCATGGTTGCCTTCGTAAATGATCTTGTCCCTTTTCGAATAAAAGATGATAAGTCCCTTCGAATTGCTAATACACCTTACAGTTGCCTAATCACAGATGTCCCTTTACTTGTCCCTCATAACATCCAAGGTAATGACTACCTATTCCTTAATAATAGGGATAGTCTTACCATTGAAAGACATTTAAGAACAGAAAAGATTCAACTTAGGGTAGGTTCCTCTTATGTACTTGCTCACCTTTTCAAAACATTTCAAAAACACTTCACATTTTTAAACAATTTTCAAAAACAAAGTCTTTATATATATCCGTACATGGATCATTATAAAGTACTTAAGAAAATTTCTAAACACACACTACACTTCTCAAAACATTTTAAAGTGAGCTAAGTAACTAAGAGCCCATGGATAACCATGGATGTAAAGGGTGCTAACACCTTCCCTTTACATAACCTACCCCCCGAACCCAAAAATCTTTTAAGGTCTTTCCTGTTCTTTTATGCCCTTTCCTTTGGATAAAATAAAAGTCGGTGGCGACTCTTGCTATCCGCAACATTTAACTAAAGTCAGTTCTCCCACCGTGTTACAGGGGTTTCAGTTGTTAAACATGTTTCAGTATATTTTATTTGAGGATATTTTCCTTTATTTTATGATGTTAAATTCCGGATGGATAAAATTTTGATTATGAAGTGAATTAATGATGTTTGAACTATGAAGTTTTATTCCGCTGCAAAATGATTATATATTGATTTATGGATGTTGATTAACCTGTGTAATGAGACATGACACTGTATGTTGATGTTTTTCGATAGATATGTGATACCCTTCTTGTGGTTACTCTGATATTACTCTAAATATTTTTGCTTTTGGGTAGAAGGGTGCTACATTAGTGGTATCAGAGCAGGTCGGTCTATCCTGCCAAGTCTTGTTGTTGTTAGGTTGTTATTTATTAACGATTATTATTTTTCTGATGTGGTGAGTGTTGTGTAGAATGGATGGAAACAACACGCGTGCTCTCGTTGATGCTATTGCAGCTCTTGCTCAGACTACTGCTCGGAACAATGTGTATGATGAGTTCCATGCCTTAGAGAAGTTTCAGAGGAATAATCGACCTGTGTTTGAAGGAACGCATGACCCGGCGAGTGCGCAGAAGTGGCTCAAGGCGATTGAGAAAATTTTCAGAGTGATGGCATGTGCTGATGCGTAGAAAGTACAATTCAGAACTCATATGTTGTCTGAAGAAGCTGAAGACTGGTGGGATGATACCCGTCAACGTTTGGAGGATGAGGGTGTTATGGTGACTTGGATTGTGTTTAAGGCAGAGTTCCTTAAGAAGTATTTTCCTGAAGATGCTCCTGGTAAGTTGGAGGTAGATTTCCTTGAACTGAAGCAAGGAAACATTACGATGGCAGAGTATGCTGCCAAATTTGAAAGGCTGGTGAAATTTTGTCATCACTATAACAAGGCAGATGCTGAACTTTCCAAGTGCCTTAAGTTCGAGAATGGATTGAGACCTGAAATTAAGTAGGGAATTGGATGCCAACAGATTCGTAGATATTTAGAGTTAGTGGATAAGAGTCGTATTATGATGAGGATAGTCGAGCTCTCTCTTCTCACTACAAGCAGCTGAGTGAGAAGAAAGACAATGGTCAGTTTAGAGAGAAGCCTTATGTGACTACCGGTGATAAAGGGAAACTGAAGGCATCATTTGAGAAGAAGTAAAGTATGGGTGCTGCTAATGTACTTGTTAAGTGTTACAAATGTGGAGAGGCAGGTCATAAGGCCGATGTGTGTATCGCCAGAGTTTTGAAATGTTACCATTGTGGTAAGCTTGGGCATAAGCTGAGTGATTGTCCGAATGAGGGTCCAACCTGTTACAATTGTGGGTAACAGGGGCATATCAACGCCCAATGCCAGAAATCAAATAAGACTACTACTACTGCTCAGAATGCTGGGAGACTTTTTGCTTTAGCTGGTTCAGAAGCTCCAAAGAAGGAAAACTTGATTAGAGGTACCTGTTTTATTAATAATATTGAGTTGATTGCTATTATTGACACTAGAGATACACATTCATTTATATCTCTTGAGTGTGCAAATAGATTGGGTTTAAAGTTGTCTAATATGAATGGTAATATGATAAAAGAGACTCCTACAAATGGTTATGTGACTACCGTGCTTGTTTGTTTGAAGTGTCCTATGACAATTTTTTAGAAGAATTTTATGATAGATTTAGTGTACCTACCCTTGCACCAAATCGATGTTATTCTTGGTATGAACTGGTTAGAATTCAATTATGTTCATATTAACTGTTATAATTGCATTTCATGATATTCACGATGGGGCTTCGGCCTATTTAGTAGCTTCAATTCCATTGTGTGGATTGGAGTGTCTCGATGATTACGGTGTGCTCCCTTGTGGAGGGTTGATGGTCATGTATCCATCTCACGATGAAATTGGTACCACATGCATAATTACATATCATGATAGTTGGAATTACATATGTCTGGATGAATTCACGATGGAGTTGTTGCTGTTGAATTTTTATAATATGTTCATGATTGTGTTGTTGTTGCTGAATTATATGGTTGAAGATGTTATGACATGCTTATGCTAATTTATTTATATTCCATATTCTAATATATTTATGATAAATTATGATTACTCACCCTGCCTGCTTGGAAATGTTGCCTCTTTTGTGGGTAACTTGCAGATATCTAAGATGCGTTCGCGGTACGTGAAGTCTTAGTTGGAGGTTGTGTAGCTTAAGTCTAGAGTGTCTGGTGTCTTGCTCTGGTAGATGTAACATCGGGGGAAATATAACTCTTATATGATTGAATTTTAATTTTGTTATGATGGGTTTTATGAGTTGTTAAATGTTGAATTGAGAATGATGATAATTGTTGACTTTGACCAATAGGTCTTTATGTTTTAATGAGATAAGAGGAAAATATTTTTGAATATATAATTCCGCTGCCATGGTTTTGATTATTTGAGAAAAGAATATTATTAATATAATAATATTTTGGATCGATGTTTAATGAATAAATGTGACACCTTCTATGAATTACTTTGATAATATTTTACTTAAATTGTTTTTGGGGTAGAAGGGTGTTACATTAGTGGTATCAGAGCAGGCCGGTCCGTCCGGCCAATGTTGTCTAGTGTTGTCAATCCCTTAGTACGCAACATGTGTGTGAAACACTGTTGGTACTTGTTGTTAGTTTTAGTCGTTGTCTGCAGGTGTTGGTTGGAATTAAGTGGGGGAGAAGCTTGACATCTGGACTGTTGTTGAAATGTCGAAGTTAGTTCAAAGTTGATGTTGATTACAAGAGTGCAAGGTTGTTCAAGAGATGTTGTTGTGGACCAGCGAGAGCATGGATTCATGAATTTGTATCGGTCGGGTTGAGAAGTGTGTGGATTTATGGATGGAGATTATTTATGAAAGAAGAATTTATTCAAAATAAAAAGACATGTTGATGAATTAAGTTGAAGGATCAAGTCGGTAGATGGCTATGCCTTGAGTGTAATTGGATTAAAGTCGAGCAATTTTCGAAGTTGGATGTAGAGCAAGATTTGTTTTTGGTAGAACTTGGAAGTAAGATGGAGAGAGGTGGAAATTACATTCATCAATCTCAAAAAATTCTGGTTTTTGCAATCTTGGAGCAGCTGTCACGAGAAGTGGCATAACTTTTAACCGTGATTCGGATTGAAGCGGTTCTGGACTTTTTGGAAAGCTTACGAAATTCCCTACAGTTTGAATATAAGATTTGCATTCAGGAGGTTTATAATGAGGGATATAAGTGCATTTTAATAGTTGGGTATGCTGCTGATTTTTGGAAAATTCTGCATTCGGGAATTGTCGACCAGCCTCATTGCAAGGAGGATAACTTTTTACTCGTAAGTCAGATTCGAGCGATTCTTGAAGTTCTGGAATCTACACAAATTTATCTTCATGATAGAATATAATTTTGTGATTTGGAGGTGTGTATTGGAGAAGATAATTGCATTCGAGGTGGAGCCTGTGTTGCTGGAAATTTTAGAAAGATGAAAATGTTGGAAAAATAATAAGATGTTGGTATTAGAGGGAATGCATAAGTATTCGGAGAATGAATAAATATGTAATTAGAATGATTAAAGTACTGATGTTAGATGTTAGTAATGTCGAGAGGAAGACAGATGTTTGAATTGTGCTGTTAAGAATTATAATTTGGATGAAAGTCATGATTGGAAGAGATAATTGTGTTCGAAGTTGAACGTCTATTGCTGAAAATTTGGAAAGATGAAAACGCTATTAAATAATAAAATGTTGGTATCGGAGAATGCATAAAGATACGATATATGTCGAATGAGGGTAATTAAAGTGCCTATGCTAGATGATGGTGATGTTGAGATGAAGATGGATGTTTGATTGGAGTTGTTAAGAATCGTAACTTGGTTGGAAGTTGTAATTGGAGCTAACCACTTTGAATGGTACTTGTTGTAGTGATTCCAATGTTAGAGGGATATTGAAAGTCGTGTGGTAATATGTTTGTACATAAGAGAATGTGTACGGGATTTTTTGGACGTTTGTATCGTTGATGAAGTTGGAATTAAGGGAACTAAGAAGGAGTTGATAAGCCGTGGAGAGTTGGCGGAGCATTATGCTTACGGACTCTGGGCACAAGTTGAAGTACGCTATTGTGTTGGGTAATGATGATTTATGCCACTGTTATGGTTGTCGGACGTCTATTGACAAATTGAGGAACTGATCACCCTTAATCTATTGTTGATAGCAGACGTAATCATAATTGATGAATAGATGTGCCATGCCAACTAGTATAGTATGTACGTCGAATTGGTTGAAGTCAAGTTGAGTGCTTGAGTATTGTTTGTTTTGTTGATGCAAGTTATTATATGAGAGTATTAGTTGGAATTTAAGAGGGAAGTATGAAGTTGCGCTTGGATTGAATTGTAATAAGAAAATTCATAGTTGAACTCTGAAGGATTTGAATGTTGTTTTGGTGATGAGTTAAGTGGCATAAGACGTGAAGCTTCCTTGAGATGATTAGAAGGGAAAGTAGGTGGAAATGTAAAACGATGATTTGACAAGAATGTCGGACATAGTTAAGTTGCAAGTATTAGAAGTGAAATTATAAGTTGGTTTATTAAGGTGCAATTTTTGGTTGGATAATAGTTGGTTGGTTGTGTCTATTTGGATAAGAATCTATAAAAGGTTGTGTCAGTATGAGTAAGAATCGAGTATTCGGTAAGTTGAATTAGTTGGAAGCGAAGGGTATGAGTTATCTAATGGAGATTCGTTAGGCCCTTGTATCTTATGTTGGTGCAATGATGTTGTGTAGTTAAGATGATTTTTGCAAGGCGTGTTATTATAAGATGGTAAACTTGTAGTCGTGATGATGATAATTGGGGATTCATGGAAGTATATGAATAATTGTCCAAGATTTGGAAGTAGTCCCAATTGTAATTATGTTGAATGTTCGAAGTTGTTATCTTAGGGATCTAAGTTGGAAGTATTCGGTAACTACAAGAGTAGAATACTTGTTGGAGCGAACGCATGGCGTAGTGTAGTTGCTCATGTGTGAGTAACAATGATGTTGAGGTTAGTTGTATTAATATCGTGTTGGAATTGTGTGTTTGTATGTTATGACGTTCTAATGCTTCAATCATTGAATTCTTGAGTTGGGTACTATCTTGTGTAGATGCTAGTTGTCAAGTGTATCACTTGTGTAGAATTCACATTGTTGTTGTCGTTGATGTTATGATTTATGGTTTGTATTATATGTGGAGTTGCCTTTCTAAGTCGAAAGTTGATTAGTTGGATGGATTAAGTAGTGGAAATAGTTGAATCGGATAAATTTTTGAGGACGGAAATTCTTTAAGTGGGGGAGAGTTGTAACACCCCAAATTTGATTATGAGTATTTGTTGCTTATTTGAGGATATATGAATGAATTGACAATTGGTGGTTATGTGACCCGATGCATGGTGGTGAAATTATTTTAATAATATTAATAATAAGAATAATCATGTAGTATTATTCGGATTATTGGTTATTATTTAAAATAATAGAAATGGAAGTATGAATGTTATGTTGGTTATTTTGGAGTATAAGAGTAATTTATATAATAAGGATAAATAGTGTTTTATTATACTATTTTATTATTATTATTGAAATTATATTAAAGAAAATGGTAAGGTGGTCTTTTTGTGAAAATTATGAGGGTAAAGTGGGAAAAGACATAACAGGGATAGTTTTGATCAAAAGGGATTATACGATCAAAATGCTCATTTTATCGTGTTTGATGAAGTGCTCTGAAGAAGAGGGAGAAAGAGGAAGCTCAGAGTCAGGAGGCTGTGGAGAACCCAGAGAAGAGAGTCAATCGGAGAATTTCTCTAAGGTATGGGGAGTTTTCATAATCTATTATAATTTTATAGGAATTGGTTTATGAATAGATTAGGTTTGATATGATTTTGGTTATTGTTAGGTTTGATGACATATATTGAGTTATAAGGGTATGAATTGGTGAATTAGGATTGATAAGATGATTTAGAATGGTGTGTTTGATGTTTGAATTGATATATTGTTGTTGTATATGATTAATTTTGATTGGTAAGAAGTTTTGGGTTGCATTGGAATGAATTCGTAGGAAAAATTGAGGTATTTTAGTGTAGAATTCGTAAAAACAGCAGAAAACTGCTTATGTACAGGTGTTAACCAGTTAACCATTTGGTTAACCGGTTAACCAGTGAAAAATATGCGTTTTGGGCAAAAAAATGAGGCGTTAACCGGTTAACGCTTTGGTTAACCGGTTAACACTGTATCAGTGACACTTTTATTTTGAAAAATTCATAACTTTTGATCCGTAACTCCGATTTAGGTCCCGTTTGAAACGTCGGAAAGCTAACGAGACGAACTTTAATTTAATGAAATAAAATGAGTGAAATGATACATTTTTAAATGATGAATATTTAGAAAAAGTTGAGTTGGTTTTATGATTATAAATAGGATTCTATTGTAAGTTGACGATTTGTTGTTGTTGATGAAGGAAGTTGTTTGCTTTGTTGTTAAAAATTGGTTTTATGATTATAAACATGATGTTATTGTGAATTAACGTTTTGTTGTTGTTGATGAGGGGAGTTGTTTGGTTGTCTCATTGAATCGAATAAGTTGTTTTGTTGTATGATTGATAAAGAAGTATTGTTGATATGTTGTCGGGATGAAAGACATGATTTTATGATGATTATTTGTTGAACATGAAATGATTGGTTATGTTTTGATGAGTTGAGGTAACTAATGAAATGAGGTTTTGACGTGTTATTATGATGGAAATATATGATTAATTGATGTTGAGGTGTTGATATGAAATGAATGATGCGCAATTGATTTCTCGATGAATTTTACGGTGTAACGCATCATTGCATTTCATGATATTCACGATGGGGCTTCAGCCTATTTAGTAGCTCCAATCCCATTGTGTGGATTGGAGTGTCTCGATGATTACGGTGTGCTCCCTTGTGGAGGGTTGATGGTCATGTATCCATCTCACGATGAAATTGGTACCACATGCATAATTGCATATCATGATAGTTGGAATTGCATATGTCTGGATGAATTCACGATGGAGTTGTTGTTGTTGAATTTTTATAATATGTTCATGATTGTGTTGTTGTTGCTGAATTATATGGTTGAAGATGTTATGACATGCTTATGCTAATTTATTTATATTCCATATTCTAATATATTTATGATAAATTATGATTACTCACCCTGCCTGCTTGGAAATGTTGCCTCTTTTGTGGGTAACTTGCAGATATCTAAGATGAGTTCGCGGTACGTGAAGTCTTAGCTGGAGGTTGTGTAGCTTAAGTCTAGAGTGTCTGGTGTCTTTCTCTGGTAGATGTAACATCGGGGGAAATATAACGCTTATATGATTGAATTTTAATTTTGTTAGGATGGGTTTTATGAGTTGTTAAATGTTGAATTGAGAATGATGATAATTGTTGACTTTGACCAATAGGTCTTTATGTTTTAATGAGATAAGAGGAAAATTTTTGAATATATAATTCTGCTGCCATAGTTTTGATTATTTGAGAAAAGAATATTATTAATATAATAATATTTTGGATCGATGTTTTATGAAGAAATGTGACACCTTCTATGAATTACTCTGATAATATTTTACTTAAATTGTTTGTGGGGTAGAAGGGTGTTACATAAGATGGTTGCGAACCAGAGATACTGAGAAAGGGGGTTGGTTACAACCTGGGAAGGTATAGCACCCAGATTGTCCGTCGTACTCGACGGGATCCACGCTTAAAAGGTTGTGCTTAAAGGGATAGTGTATGTGCTATCTGTGTGCAAAAGCTGGAAAAGAATATACAAGTGTCAGTGCAAGAAAATGAAGTGAGGTGCTCAGGAATGAGGCTTAAAAGAGAATGCTGGAAGAGGGGGAAAGACAACAAGACTTTTGTTCGATAATAATTAAGTTATGCCTACGTATCCTATCGTGCAATGAGGAAGTCAGAACACCGTAGTTCGACTAAAAGAGACTGAAAGATAAATTGACCGGTGAACTGCTTGCTTGTCTATGCTCAAGTGTATGACTCGTCTGGCTCGAGTGCTAACTGTCTTGCATTAGACGGAAGAAGCAAGTTCTCGTTTGTGAGTGAAGATGGTGAGAAAAGAATCCCGAAGGAGACGATTATTGTTTGTTTTTTGTGTTTTCAATCCTTTATTGCTTTTTTGTGTTTGTCATAAGTTAATGAGCTTAAGCCTGAACCAAGGGTTAGTAAACTCATCATATCCTCCCTTTGATTAGGGATAATGAAAATACCTTAAGTATGAGGTAAACACCTCAAACTTAATTACCATGATGTAGGATTAAGATCATTAACCTACTTGTGATTATTTAGATGTTTTTGGGGTTTTTGTTTAGTGTTAAGTAATGAGTTTAAGCCATAATCAAGGATTAGTGAACCCATTACACCATCCTAATAGAAGGATAATAGATGAGCACACTTAAGCTGAGGAAGATACCTCAACTTAATCCATGATTAGGGATTAACCTCATGACAAAAAAAAAACCTTTATTAAAGTGGATTTTAATTAAGGGTGAGATTAAGAAGTGGATTTTATGATTGGTAAGACAACTTGAGGGGGACTTGTCCATTAACACTAGGGTTAGTCCTTCTTAACCAATAAAGGAAGAATTAGAACCCTAATGCAAGGCCCAAGTTACAAGCTATTGTCTTAGTGATTATTAAGATGGATTGATTAAGAGGTTTAAACAAATTAAGGGTTTAACACTTAGGATTAAAGTTATACATTCCATCCTAAGAGAAGGATGCAGGCATAACCCTAATCACAAAGCCTTAAAACCTTATAGGTTTAGTCTCTAATGATGAGGTGAGAAGAGAGACACAAAGAAGAAACAAAGGTAAAAGCTAAAGGGGGACTAATAAAAATCCTAATTATTTTCATGCTTGGATGTTCCTATGGTTTGTAAGGCTTAAGAGAGATCTTCAAAGAAGCCATCAATGGAAGAAGCGGATGAAAGGAGGAGAAGCAGAAGAAGCAAGTTACTTACTTCACTGAAGAAGATAAGTAACTTGGAGGAGGAAAGTGAAGGATGAACATGAATGAGCAATCTCACTCTAAAGAAAAGAAAAATGCATAAATGATGCATAAGAAGAAAGAGAAGAGAAATGAGAAGTGAAGGCAAATTCACTTCTCAAATTACTTACCACCTGAAAAGGTTAGCATAAAGGAAAGAAATGAAATGAAAATAAGACATATGCAAAGGCAAAACCAAAACCAGAAGCAAACACATGATGCAAATGATGCTATGAGATGGTGCAAAAGCATGTCAAGTGCTATGAATGTTCATATAAGAGATGGAATGCAAAGGAAGCATGCTTTGAAGTTTGAAAGTTCATGAAAGTTTATGAAATGAAATGAATGTACATCATGTAAAATGAATGAAGAAATGATCAAGCATGATTCTAATATGTCTTAAGATGTCTAAGATGACATGTGAATGCATTAAATGTCATGGCAAGTTCATGTATGGATGCATATGCAAGATGAATGCAAATGAAGATGCAAAATTAGGGTTATATGAAAGGATGAGATGCAAAAGTCAAAAACAGAAGCAAATCATAAGATAAAAAATTGCAAATGAACTCAAAGTAACCCTAACCCCATATGATATCACACCCCAAAGAAGGAGGTCTAACTCTTAACCTAAAGAAAGTTGTGATTTTTCTAAGTTTGCTAGGGTTTTTGGGTACCTTAAGAGGAAAAATGCAAATCAAATGGAAAATGCAAGATAATTTTATGACAAAAATATGCTAGATACTAAATGCCATATGAAGATCAATGCAAGAAGAACTAATGTCAAACCCTTCATGGTTAGGCAGAAAAGAATTCTTGAAGTTAGGGTTCCAAAAAGGGATTTTTATGAATCCTAAATTCAAGAAAAATGTCAAAGTTGGATCAAAACCAAAAATAAATTTGTATGAATGGTTTTACAATGTTTCTAAATGTCCTAAGATGCAATGTGAATTTTTTTTGGAATTTTTAGAAACCTAAATGGTATTTTAATTAATTAATTTCCATTAATTAATTAAAATAAACATTTAAATATTTTTAAAATGTTTTTTTAAAGCAAAAAATAAAAATAAAAATGTTTTTGGGTGGAGAAAAATATTTGAAATCAAAATGCAGAAGAAAAATATTTTTAGAATTTTCTAAGTATTTAAAATAAATTAGAAAAAATAAATGGATTTAAATGAAAATAAAATGAATTTAAATAAAAGTATGAGGATCCAAAGGTTGTGGTTTTAAGCTGGAAGATGAGGGTTGACTGGCGCGCAGATCAAAGGCCAGGATTCAAACTGACTTAATTCCAATTAATTAATTAAATTAATCCTGACTAATTCCTAATGATTCATTTCACCCGTCCAAACACGCGCGGGAAGCCTAATCCAACGCTCCACATTCAAACTCACACTAAACCCTAATTAAACCCTAATCCTTTTCAGATGATCGGAACAGTGTTCCGGTCATCTTCTCCGGTGAGCTCAAAACCAAACTTCTTCCCTAGGCTATTTCAAACGCTCTAAAGCTCCAGATCAACTCCCCACACCTTCTTAAACCTAAATCTACCCTCAAAACAAATTTATTCTTCATCAATCATGTGAATCAAACAAAAACATATTTCACGGGTAGAGTTCCAGAGGTTCAATACAAGCTTATTTCTCACTCATTTTCAAAAGTAAATAAATCATGATGATCAGCAAAGCATAAGGAACATTTCTATAACCTAAAATTACATTTCTGGAAAATTTGTTCTTGAGGTTACCTGTGCTTGAGCTTTCTCAGTTTGAAGCTTTTGGACCTCTTCTCTTGTGCAAACTCACTCCCCTTGACCTCCTGATGAAGCTGCAATGCTTGGAAGGAGCTTAGAATGGCTGGATTATGTGGTTGCACTTCAACTGGCCAGAAATCGTATTTCAGTTTAGGTGCTTTGAGGCTTGTTTGATGGTTTATTTATGCTCTATGGATCATTTCTGAATGAATGGTGAAGTTTGTTTTGGAGTTTGATGGCTGGACAGAAAGTTTCGAAGGTTTTTGCTTTTGGGGTGATTTTTGGGAACTTTGTGATTCTGAGGTGTTAGGCTTGTGTGTTGTATGTTATGAGTTGTGTTTGATCCACATAACAAGCTTTGATAGGTCAGAAGAGTTGTTCTGGCCTATGGTGATTGGTATGGGCTCTCTTGCAAAAAGTCAACAAAATTTGTACTTGAGGTATGGGCTCATGTTGCAGCTGGATTTTGGCTTGTCCTGGCTCAGCAAAGATCAAGGAGAGCCATGGAAAATGTTTTGTAGTGATTCAGCAAGTGTATGAGATGTTTCATGCTCTTTTGCAATTTTGAAGAAGTTTGGCCCCTTTTGAATTTCTTGAAGTTTAAGGCATGACATAAGATGGTTCTTTAGGCAATTCTGATTCTTAGGCAATACACTATGTTTGTATGATGCTTAGAAGTGTATTAGAGGTCACAAAATGGCTTGGCAAGTGGTTTTGCAAAAATCCCTCTTTGGTGTATTCTTGAAAATTATAGGATTTTTGCCAACTTTGAAAGATCATAACTTGAGTTCCATAATGAATTAGAACTTGTTCCTTTACTTTTTGAAAAGGGAATGATCCAATATACAACCTTCATGACCAACAAATTTTCATTTGAAGCATTTTTGGTTGAGAAATAGGAGGTTGAAATACTTTCCCAAAATGGAAAATTTCCATTACAAGTCATTTCCATTTTTGGCAACTTTTGGTTTAGCTCAAATTTCTTCAATTTTGTGAACTTCCAAGCACTTAAATGATCAAATAAAGATCATATAACTTCATTTTGATGAAAATACCACTTTGGTTCCATTGTTGGGGGCCTCAGATGCCCTGATTTTGCTCTGACTTGCTCAAGAAGTTACCCAGTGAACAGATGACTTCCACAATGAATTTCTTCATCAAACTTGGTACACATGATCCTTATAACATATTGAGACCATTAGAAACAAGAATGACCAAAAAATTTGGAGTTATGGCCTCTGAAACCAAAACCCTAATTTCAGGTCATCTATGCAGTGAAATCCTAGCTCTACTTCCATGTTTTCCAAGTTCTTGTGATTTCTTGACTTCCTTGATCTTTGAGGGATATAATATGATGATAGAACACACATGGACCCTATTGGAATGATTGGAAACCTTTTGAGTGGATCAGATGGATCCTTGGATTGCTCATATCACAAACCCTAGATGCAGATGAATTTGAACTGTGCAGATGAAACAAAAATGCAATATGATATGATATGCTTAAACTAATGCAAATACGGAAGATCACAAGCCATGGTGTGATATTAGTGAGGGAAAATTTGGGGTGTTTACAGCTGCCCCTATTCAAGCATGAGTTAGCTGTGCAGGGTGTAAGCGCCTGGCTTAACAGACAAATAAGATAACTTGTGGTTGAATACCAAAGACAGACAGAAATTTTTACTCACTGGGGAGAAGAAGAAAAGGGATATAAATTGTAAAAGGAAAGTATAATATGTTTATAAAGTGCGGGCGATAGAGGACGACCATCGAGCAGAGGACGACTGTTGGGGATAAAGCAATGACGGGGACGACCGACATGCTGGGGAAATAAAGATACCACGACGGGGACAACCATCGGGTGAAGAAGTAAGATTCTCTAGGGATTAAAAATAAAGGCAATGATGGGGATGGCCATCAGGTTCATAAAGTAATGTAAACAACGATGGGGACGGTCATCGGTTTAAAGAATAAATGAAATATTGATGAGGGATGGTCATCAAAGGTGAAGGACGATCACCTAGCAGGGGACGACTGCTCTTTATCACGACATAGGACAAATGTCGGATAGAAAAAAGGTCGACGATGAGGACGACCATCGGATAAGCATGATGAAGGACGATCATCAAGGGGTGAAGGACGATCACCTAGCAGGGTATGGCTACTCTCGGGGTTTATCATGACATAGGACGAATGTCAGATAACAAGATCAACGATGGGAACGACCATCGGATAAAATGATGAAGGACGATCATCAAAAGGTGAAGGACGATCACCTAGCAGGGGACGGCTGCTAAATATCACAACATAGGACGAATGTCGGATAGAAAGGGGTTCCAATAATGGAGACTCCGCTGGGGAAAGGATGAGGGACGGTCATCCAAAGGACGATCACCTGGCAGGGTACGGATGTCGAAAGTATCACGACATAGGACGAATGTCGGATAGGAGAAAAGTTGCTTCGCTGGGGAATGCTAAACACGGACGAGTGTTTACACTCAAGAATAAAAGGCATAAGTGTTTGACATTGTGTATAGATTAAAGATGCGGACGAGCATCCTTAGGACCGCGATACGGACGAGTATCGGTAGAAACAAACGCTGACGCATGTTCGGAGATGATGGTACGGACGAGTACCAACTGGTTAACAAAGAACACGGACGAGTGTCGAATTTGTGGGGAATAAGCATATATACAAGATATGGACGAGTATCTGTATAAGTATGAACAAGTATTTGTGAAGTATGAGCAAGACACGGACGAGTGTTCAACTTGCTGGGAAAAGTTTGATACGGACGGGTGTCAGAAGAGAAAGTGTATAAGTTATGAACAATCGTTTATATATGAGAGTGTAAAAGGTATTCTGGCGACCTGTGGGGATAAGATGACAAGGACGGGTGTCAACAAGGGTGTATTATAACAAGTCTTTGGTTTGCAATAAGTGACTTGGCAACCATGCTGGGGAAAGGTGACACGGACGGGTGTCAGAAGTGTGTATATAGGTATTTGTAATCACAGAGGCTTTTTGTGGCTTACCTACTGGGGATGATATGACACGGACGAGTGTCGAAAGAGTAAACATGCATCTGTGTTGGAGAGTGCAAAGGGGACGCTTTGGATTTTTACTTGCAGAAGGTGTGAGTCTTTATATATATTGCCAATGAGATGTGGTGATATTTACAGGTGACTGGTTCGAACCTGACTTGTGATCATGCAAATGTTTGATTTTTTCCGTAATGCTCCATATTAAACGGAATGCTACACTTTGTGGGGGAAAATGATGCGAATGCTATGATTAAGCAAAAGAGAAACTGGTCCGGGATTCGGATCCCGCTGCTGCGAAGATCTCTGGCTGATCTGCTTGGAAGGATATCCCAGTTGGGGATGAGATCATTGGTAGATCTGATAAAATGTATGGCTTTGCTTGGGGAACTAGATCATTGATAGATCTATCCGGTAAGGAGACAAACCAGCTGGGGATGAGGAAGCTTCTTATCACTTTGTTGTGTGAGAATTTCAGGCATTGCTCTTCTGGGGAGAGGCTGGAACTCTGCGGGGAGATAGTTCTTTTGTCTTTGAGAGACATGGTACTCTGTTTGGGGAAGAAAAGATCATTGAACGATCTTCCTAAAGAATTTTGTGGGGATCCCGGCTGGGGAAGTTCCTGTTGAATAGACTTATGTTGGGGACGAGGAGGCTTTGGAAACTCCGCTGAGGAAAAACATTCCAGATACTGCTAGGAGGAAGTATGCTGGGAAAGTGATGCCTGGCAAGCCCTATGTCGCATATTTCAATACCTGCAATCCTGTTAAGACAAGGAAACACACAAGTATCCCGAGGTATCCCTTACTGGATTTCGTCATAGGAGTTAGATATTCCTGAGGGTAAATACATTTCCTGCAAGCATCTAATTAGAAAGGCACATCTGTTTTATGCAAATATTATATCATGGATATTGGACATTTTGCAAACAAAACAAAAATGTACGAAACGAGGTGTGACTGAAAATCTGATTTTATTAATCTGGGTGCCCTGAATTGGCAAATACAGTCAAAGAAACAGATCCCCTGAAATGAGGAGATTGTTACAAATTGAAAAACGTAAAAGTGTTGGCAATGTTGACGACGTTCTGGTGAGCTTCCTTTTCTATGACTCGTATGACCTTGACATTCTTCTTATCTTGCTTTCTGAAGAAGGTTGATTCTGACCGAAGCTTGCCATGTTATGAGTGATACAGACGAATTCAGAATGCAGTTGTTCTCTTATTCCCTTATTTTGCGTGGATCGCCCTTTCGGGTTTTCAATCCACCGGGATACCCATTTTTGCTGAGCTGTCCAATGCGGCTTTTCAACTCAGCGGGTGTACACATTTTTTTCTTTTTTCTTTTCCCTTATTTTTGTCCGAGTCTTTTATTCTGTTTTTGACTCGCCGAGATGCCCTATTTTTGCCTAGACTTACATTCTGTTTTTATGTCCAACGGGTCATTTTATGCGAAGTATTTTATTAACTTCATCTGAATTCACAGGGGACAAGAAATCTTCACCATCCATAGTAGTGAGCATTAGTGCTCCACTAGAGAAAACCTTCTTTACTATGAATGGACCATTGTAGTTCGGAGTCCACTTGCCCCTGTGGTCTGTATGAGGAGGAAGGAGTCTTTTCAGCACAAGATCTCCTACTTGGTATTCCCGAATCCTGACTTTCTGATCGAAGGCTTTCTTTATTCTTTTCTGATATAACTGCCCATGACATATTGCAGCTAATCTCTTTTCTTCGATCAGATTCTATTGATTGTAACGAGATCGGACCCATTTTGCTTTGTTCAGCTTGACATCCATCAGTACCCGTAAGGAGGGTAATTCAACTTCAACAGGTAGGACTGCTTCCATACCATACACAAGCTGATACGGTGTTGCCCCAGTGGACGTTCTGATCGAGGTTCAGTACCCATGCAAGGCAAATGGTAGCATCTCATGCCAGTCTTTGTAAGTAACCACCATCTTCTGCACAATCTTCTTGATGTTCTTGTTAGCTGCCTCAACAACGCCATTCATCTTCGGCCTGTAAGGAGAAGAGTTGTGATGTTGAATTTTGAAGTCCCGGCACAGTTCTGCCATCATCTTGTTGTTCAAATTGGAACCATTATCAGTAATGATTCGCTCGGGTACTCCATATCGACAGATGATGTCTCTCTTCAGAAATCTGGCCACCACTTGTCTGGTGACGTTTGCATATGAAGTTGCTTCAACCCATTTGGTGAAGTAATCAATGGCTACCAGGATGAATCTGTGGCCATTTGAAGCAGTCGGTTCAATCTTTCTAATCATGTCAATGCCCCACATGGCAAAGGGCCAAGGTGAAGACATTACGTTCAAAGGATTTGGAGGCACATGCACTTTGTCTGCATAGATCTGGCATTTATGGCACTTTCTGGCATCAGTACAACAGTTTGCATCTATTGTGATCCAGTAGTAACCCGATCTTAACAACTTTTTAGCCATTGCATGTCCTCCAGCATGGGTACCGAAGGATCCTTCATGCACCTCGTGCATCAGCAAGTCTGCTTCTTTCTTATCAACACACCTGAGAAGCACCATGTCAAAGTTTCTCTTGTATAATGAACCATCAACATTCAGGAAGAAACTACTAGTCAGCCTTCTTAATGTCTTCTTATCATTGGATGATGCTCAAGGAGGGTATGTCTGATCCTCTAAGAAGCATTTGATGTCATGGAACTACGGCTTGTCATATTTAGCAAAGTCCACCAAGAATACGTATGTTGGTCGGTCCAGTCTAGATACTGAAATCCGAGGCACAAAATTAGCAGTCTGAACCTTGATCATGGAGGAGATGGTAGCCAAAGCATCTGCGAACTGATTTTCGTCTCGAGGGATGTACTCAAGTTTGACTATTGTGAAGAAAGTCAATAATCTCCTCGTATAGTCACGGTATGGGATCAGATGCTCTTGGTGAGTTTACCATTTGCCGTTGGTATGATTGATTACCAAAGTCGAATCTCCGAATACAGTTAAAGTCTTGATCCTGAGGTCAATGGCTTCCTCAAGACCCATGATGCAAGCTTCATATTCAACTTCGTTGTTAGTGCATTCAAAGGTAAGTTTTTCCGAGAAAGGCATATGAACTCCTTTAGGTGTAATGAGCACTGCACCAACTCCACGACCATTCGTATTGATAGCCCCATCAAACATCATTGTCCATTCTTCTTCTGGGTCAGGCTCTTCAGTGTGAATAGGCTCTTCATGATCTTTTGCTTTTAGGAACATGATGTCTCCATCAGGGAAGTCAAATCTCATTGGTTGGTAATCATCAATGGGTTGCTCAACTAGATAGTCGGACAATACACTGCCTTTGATGGCCTTTTAAGATGTGTACTGAATGTCATACTCTATCAGAATCATTTGCCATCTTGCAACCCTTCCGGTAAGCGTTGGCTTCTCAAATATGTACTTAACTGGATCCATTTTTGAGATCAACAAGGTAGTGTGAGTCAACATATACTGTCTTAGTCGGCGAGCAGCCCACGCTAAAGCACATCAAGTTTTCTCAAGCAGTGAATAACGTTGTTCACAGTCGGTAAACTTTTTGCTTAGGTAGTATATTGCATACTCTTTTCGACCAGACTCGTCATGTTGGCCCAACACACACCCCATTGATTCTTCTAATACTGTCAGATACATTATTATAGGTCTTCCTTCAATTGGAGGCATAAGAATTGGAGGTTCTTGTGAGTACTCCTTGATTTTGTCAAATGCCTTCTGACAATCTTCGTTCCACCTGACTGTTTGTTCCTTTCTTAGCAGTTTGAACAAGGGCTCACAGGTTGCTATAAGATGAGATATGAACCTCGATATGTAGTTCAATCTACCTAAGACCCCCCGAACTTCCTTTTCAGTCCTAGGTGCAGGCATCTCTTGAATGGCTTTGACTTTGTCAGGATCAACTTCAATTCCTTTTTCACTTACGATAAATCCTAGCAACTTACCGGAACGTACCCCGAATGTGCATTTGTTGGGTTTTAACTTCAGTTGATACTTCCTCAGACGCTTGAACAACTTCAGAAGATTTACCAGGTGGTCTTCTTCAGTGAGGGACTTGGCAATCATGTCATCCACGTAGAATTCAATTTCTTCGTGGATCATGATGTGGAATAATGTCACCATAGCCCGTTGATAAGTAGCACCGGCATTCTTCAGCCCGAATGGCATGACCTTGTAATAAAACGTGCCCCAAGGTGTTTTGAAGTTGGTCTTCTCCATGTATTCGGGTGACATCCTGATCTGATTATACCCGGAAAAACCATCCATGAAGGAGAATACCGAGAACTGAGCTGTGTGGTCGACCAATACAACAATGTGAGGTAAAGGGAAATCATCCTTCGGGCTAGCTCTGTTCAGATCCCGGTATTCCACACACATCCGTACTTTGCCATCCTTCTTAGGCACTGGTACAATGTTAGCAAGCCACGGCGGGTAACTAGTTACAGCAAGGAAACCGGCGTCCCACTGTTTTTGTACCTCCTCCTTAATCTTCATAGCCATATCCGGACGAGTACGGCGCAACTTCTGTTTCACTAGAGGACAATCTTCTTTCAAAGGCAGCTTGTGCATAACAATATCAGTATCCAGACCTGGCATGTCTTGATAGGACCAAGCAAAGACATCAACATATTCTCGAAGCATATCAATAAGTGGCTCCTTTACTGAATCTTGCAGACCGGCCCCGATCTTTACTTCTTTCAAGTCTTCTTCGGTACCAAGATTAACTGTTTCGACCTCCTCCTGATGAGGGGTGATCAATTTTTCTTCTTGCCTCAACAACTTGGCTAACTCTTTTGGTAACTCATAGTCTTCTTCAACCCCTTCATCAGCTTGATTAATTGGATTGTCGAAGTCATACAAAGTCATAGCAGTGCTGTTGTCGGTGCAATTTGGAGGATTATCTCGGCAAGGGTTGAGATTGGTTCGTTTTAGTGATCAGTTTTAATCTTGCTTAGAAAAAGTGAAAATGAAGTTATTTATTTTGAAAACATTGCCATTTTATTGTTTTGTACAAAAGTGAAAAATGAAAAGACAGCGAGCGAAAAAGAGACTCGTTTGCAAAAGATGTCCGATATTCATTGATTAATCATTTGCACAAAATTACAATATGGCCCTATTACAAAATGAGTCCTGACACCTTGGGCAAGATGCAGGACTTGATGCATGCTAAAAAGACAGGAAATAATAATTACTCTGCAGGAGTAACCCTTATAATTTCCTGGGAAGACCAGTTAAGGACTTGGTTCCCCGGGATCCTTGGATGTATCCAGCTCTCTAGGTTGTGGTCGCTTTCCGCCTCGTCTTCTAGGTTGTTAACAGCATATGGGGTGAGCATCCCCCCACTGACAAATTTGGGCTCTTTGGCAGCCTCTGACTAATCTTGTCGGAATGGTCTGTAACCCAAACCGAATCTATCTTCTTTCTTTTCCACTGGCAGCAGCTTGCCCCAGCCTTGGGCATTGTCGTCTTCAACAACCTTCTGGGCTTGCTGATAGGAGACCATTGAAGTACCCATCCTGTCTTCTTGGGATGCAGCAAATACTTCAGTCGCCTCATTGACATTTAGGGCCTCAAACCATTGGCTCATTGTCTCATGGATTTCACCATCCATCTCAATATACTTGTAAGTAGCCAGATGGCTAACAAATATGTCCTCCTCACCACAGATGGTGATAATCTGTCCTTCCCATTCATACTTCAGTTTCTCGTGAAGGGTCGACGTTATTGCGCCTGCGGCGTGAATCCAGGGTCGACCTAGCAAACAGCTGTAAGCAGGTTGTATGTCCATCACATAGAAAATGGTTTTAAAGACTTGTGGACCGATTATCACTGGCAACTCCACCTCTCCCAGAATAGATCTTTTGGAGCCATCAAAAGCCCTGACCACAAGATTACTTGGCCGGAGAGCTATCCCATCATACTCAAGCTTGACAAGAGCTTTCTTGGGTAAGACATTGAGTGAGGACCCAATGTCTACAAGCACATGAGATAAGACAGCTCCTTTGCACTCCAAGGTTATATGCAAGGCTTTTTTGTGGAGACATCCTTCTGAAGTTAAATCAGCATCAGTGAACCCTAGCCCATGGCTAGTATTGTCATTTGATACCACTGTTTCCAGCTGATTTACAGTGATCTCTTCTGGCACGTAGGCAGCGTGCAGAACTTTGAGTAGTGCATCCCGATGGGCTTCGGAACACAGCATCAGTGATAGGATTGAGATCTTTGAAGGAGTCTGGTGGAGCTGGTCCACAACTTTATAGTCACTTCTTTTGATGATTCTCATAAACTCATCCACATCTTAATCGAAGGATGACTTCTGAGTTTCCTTTGGTGCAGATTCTTCCAGTATCAGACTATGCCCCTTGGCTCTTGCAACAGTCTTTGCCTCAGTGTTGGTTCTAGGGACTTGTGATGCAAAGAGACGTCCGCTTCGGGTGAAGCCTCCACCTCCCCCAACATTATCCACTTAGGGAGTGAGAACTGGAGAATCAAGAAGGACTCTCTTTCCATTGCAGTATAGATCAGCACCATAATGTCATGGTATAGCACTGTCTTTATCATATGGGATCGGCCCAGGCACCGTGATAGTGACTGGGCTTACTGCAGCAGATGTCGGGACTGTAATAGTATGCGGATCATAGAAAATAGTAACAGGACCTCTGGTGGATGTTGGTGGAGGTGAATTGAAGCTTTGTTGAGACTGTTGAAAATTGCTGGAATTCGGGACCGCTGTCGGGTCATAATAAATTGTGACAGTGGAAACATCATTGTTGGTTGTTGAAGTTGTAGTAGCCGGTGCAAATGAATTGTTGTGTGTTGAAGTGACAGATGGAATGATTGCTGAAGCTGTTGCTGAATCAGTTGGAACAATGTTGTTGCAGTTGTAGAAGAACTAGTAGGAAAAATGGTTGTTGCATTTGTAGAAGATTCTCTTGTTGTTGATAAAAGAGTTGTTGGTGTTGTAGAAGTTGTGGTTGTAATTTGCAGAATGCCTTCTTTAATCAAATCATTGATGCTTTTCCTCAAGCTGGCAAACCCATTCTCAGAAAGTTTGCATGATTCACAACACGCCTCACAACCTAGGAACACTTGGCACTTTAAAAGCTGGGCTTTAACCTCTGCCAAAGGTGTCTGAATACATGCAATATCTTCTATCAAGCGCAGGGGTGATCCATTCTCTACAGCGTTAATCCTTGGTCCACTGTGGCTTGGCATAGGATTCTTCATTACATTGGGAGGAGGTGCAAAGTTCAGGGCTTTTGAATCTACCAGATCCTGAACCTTCATATGCAGAGCTCTGCATTTTTCTGTAGAGTGTACAGGTGCGTTGGAATGAAAAGCACACCTAGTATTGACATCATAGTTTCTAGGAAGGTTTTGAGGATCAGGTGGAGCCAATGTCCTCAACTCGACAAGATTGAGCTTTAGGAGTTGTGGCAGCAGTGTAGCATACGACATTGGAATGGGGTCGATCACTCGGTTGACCTGAGATGGTCGTTGTTGAAACGGGCGTTGTTGTTGATTGTTGTTAATATTGTTGTAAGATCTCTGTTGCGGAAACTGTTGTTGTTGCGGAAACTGTTGTGGTTGTTGAGTATACTGAGGAGGTGGAGTAGGGATAGTAAAAGCAGCAGCTGTTCTGGGAAGATATTGGGGTCTCCCTCTTCCCATGTGCACAGAGTTTGTCTCACCAGATCTACGGGGCCCAGCAAATGGTTTTCTTGTACTGCTTCAACTAGCATCGTTATCGGAGATCTTTCCCATCTTCAATAGGCTCTCTATTCTTTCCCCAGCTATCACCACATCTGCAAAGCTGGTAGAAGAAAATGCAGCCAATTTGTCAATGTAGGTTCCTTGAAGAGTATTCATGAACATGTCTGCCATCTCTCTTTCAGACATGGGGGGTTGAACTGCAGCAGCAAGTTACCTCCACCTTTGGGCATATTCCCTAAAGCTTTCACGGGAAGATTGAGACATTCCCATTAGAAGGGTCCTGTTTGGAGCCATGTCCAAGTTATACTAATACTGACAGATAAAAGCTTCAGCCAAGTCTTTCCAGTTTCTTACGGTGGCTCTAGTCAGGTGGGAATACCATTCTCGGGATGCCCCTGTCAGACTATCCTCGAAGTAAAACATCCACAACTTTTCGTCCATGGTGTATGCTTTTAACCTTCCCAAGAATGATTGAAGGTGGGTGCGTGGGTAGGATGTACCATTATACCTTTCAAAACACGGGGGTTTGAACTTGTGAGGAATTTTCACCCCTTCCACCAGTCACATGTCCATTACATCAAATCCTAGGGAATTCTGGGATTCAAGAGACCTCAGCTTCTCTGCAATTTCATCTAGCCTACGATCGTTAACTTCGTCCCCAGATCCAACAACTGTAAACTGCTCTTCTTGAGGATCCTCTTGCAAGAACCTACCTCCAGCAGTGTTACCCTGAGTATTCCTTATGGCATTAACTTCTGGGTTTATATGAGGCCCAAACTCTGGTGGATCAGCGCGAGGTTGCACGTGATCGTTGTTACTGGTACCTCCTGTACCTGGATGGTGTTCTTCAGGAGTTTGTCTCTCAACCAACTCCCTTAGTCTTTCATGGCTCTGAGCTAAACCAGTCATCACAGTTATGAATTGGGTCATCTGATTCCTCATCTCAACCCTCTCATTTGCCATTTGGGTCCTTACTTCATTCAAGTCTTGCTGAACTTGATCCATCTGGAGTCCCGAAAGGTTATTTCGCGTCGGGTACCGGTGTATTCTGTTGACAGAGAACACTCTTCTGCGAGCAATGTTTCCTGAAACCAGAACAAAGTGAGAAACAACAATAAAACAAAAACCTACAAAACAAAGAAAATGTTAGTATGCAATGCAATATGCTTATTTGGCTTCCAAGGGTATCCGGTTTGGTTCTTTGGTTTTGACCTTTCCAGACCTCGAGGAAGTGCTGATGATGTTGATAGATAAAGCCCACCATAAATAATACAAACTGATATATTACAAAGCGGTGAAAATACATAGTTTGATTACAATACATCCCCATGGTGGGTCAAAATACAACAGCAAAAGAAAAGTACAACAAAAGAAAAGTACAAGCAAAAAGTCAAACATCTAATCCAAAGTCATCCTCTCTGACTTCCTCCAGGAGGGCCTCAGTCACTGGACCCAGTGGGTGTTCTGTAATAGTCCTGATGAGGAGGTTCCTGGTAGCAATGGCACTGGTTAATTTTTTATGCTTATCCTGATCCTTTGATCTCTTTAACCCCGCCCGGAGTTTCAATTCAGATATCTCCTTCTGAGCTGTCAACAAAGCCTCCTGATGCTTCTTCTCACTAGCCTCCAGTTGCTCTATCGTGGCCTGAGTCCTTTGGTCTTCTTGTGCACGGGCTTCAGTGATCCTGATCCACCTAGCCTGGCTTTCCTCCAGATAATGCTCTGCCCTAGCCTTCTGAGTCTTTGCTTCCTTGCAAGCATTCTTTAGTACTAACTCCCCTGCTCTTGCCTTTCTGGTGTAGTCATCCGTCTTCTCAATCTTGGTCAAGTGCTCAATTCTGAGCCTTTCCAATCTCTCATTATCCAGATGGCTGTCATTTCTCACCTAGAGAGTCTTCTTCAAGGCTTCAGATAGCTAAGTATTCCTTTCTTTCAGCTTTTCAAACTCTTCCAAACTGACAGTAGCTGTAGGTTGTACTGTAGAAGGTCCAGGTACATCTTCTAGGGTAAATGGCATCCGGGTGATCTGAGCTCTGGTACGAGACCAATCAGAATACTGTGCTGAAGCAATGTTGTTACACTTGCCAAGGATGGCTGTTCCCTTGGTCTGAATGTTATCCCAAGCCCAGGCAGCTTGTCTGACAACAACAGAGTTGGGTTGGATTTCACAGTAAAGAGTCTCAGCCAAATCTTGTCCTCTGGGAGGATGAACCAAAGCATACCCTAATTGTCTTTTAAACAGTAAAGGGTTGTAGTTGATGCAACCTTTCACTCCTATCAAAGGCACATTAGGATATTGCCCACAGCTAGTAATAATGTCCTTGCCCTTGGTGCTTTGAGTGCACCATCTAATGTCATCTGATGTCAAGGCAATAAATCTCTTAGCCCAGTTCTTCTACTGATGAGGGTTCAGGAAAGTATCTGATTTTGGCAAGTGTCTTAGCAGCCAAGAGTAATAAAGAGGAGCACAGCATCTGATCAGTCTTCCTCTTTGCTTTTCATTCTTCTGATGCACTGAGTAGTAGAAGTCTCCAAGCAATGTAGGTCTTCATTTTTGGGAGCCACCATCTCAGGGTTGAAAGGAATCCCTCTCCTTATAGGAACTCATAACAACATGGAAAACTCTTCTAGCAGAGGTCCCAACTGAAAATCAGGAAATGTGAAACATCTGAGTGGAGGATCATAGAACTGCAAGCAAGTATGGATCATGCTTCTCTGAGATGCATCTAGATCCATGACCATGTCCAATATTCCCCCATAATTCTCTCTAAATAGTGGGACATGATCAGGGGTAATGAGGGACTAGATCTACCTGATGCCAATCAGGGCGGGATCAAAGAAGTGGTATGTGATGTTGCTCTTTCTTGAAGTGTCCATGGATGCTGGTGAAGAGGCTGAGAGCAACTGCTGATGAAGGTCACTAAATGAGATGCTGGAGACGGGTCTCTGATGAAGACAACTTGAGGAGAAATCACTGACAAACTGATAAAGGTGCTGGAGAAGATAATTGAAGTAGTCTGAACAGCAGAAGGGGTCAAAACCAAACCAAAGATAATAAGATGGATACCCTGTAAAACAAATAAGCAAATGTTAAATGATGCAGAAATGATGTTATGCAAAATGATATGCAAAGGGTTTGTGATCAAGTGCTGGATCTGGTTATCTGCCTTGGTAAAAGTCCACGTATGTTCATAAGTCTGGATGGAGGCTTAGAAATCCAGTAACCGGGTGGGGGACTCAAATAAAGAGTCATAAGTCCAGGGTAATCACAAGAACTTTCCAAAGTGGTGCATTCTTAAAACAAAACTGGTAACAGGGTATGATGTGGCCAAGGGTTCCTGCAAACCTGTAAACATCCCAACCCCTCACATGTAATGTTCTAGAACAGGATCCTCAGACTTGGATCAGTTATGAAAAGTGTAAACACTTCTAACCCGAAGGTACAGTGTTTACAATAACCATAAAAGATCCTCCTCTAATTCACCTCAGATGCTGAAGGTCATAAAAAGGTCATCCAGACTTAGCAGGCTTCCCAGATAGCCCTAGTACTACAAGAAATCTATAGCACAGAGTTCTCAAGAAGAAACCCATGTCTGAACCGTGTTTCATATTCCCGCATCAGACCGAAATGGAATGGGAAAGAATATGAAGCCACTCTAGCCTATGTGTCACTCAAGTCCCAGGTATAGGACCTTAATCACTCAATGAACCCCACCCACCAAAACAGACAAGAGATCCAGCACATGATAATGACAGTATGAAATGCATAAGACTGTAAATGAAAGCAATAAATAAAGTTGTACATAAAGCAATAAATAAAGCAACAAACAAATAAGCACAAGTAGCACATAACACCCCCATAAACACAAATCAAACAAGCACTAGGAGGAACCCACAAAAAGAACCAGAAGCCCTGGTTGCAATATAAGGCTCCCCAGCAGAGTCGCCAAGCTGTCGCTCCCAATAAAAGACACCCGGGTCAGATAGGGTACAAACGCGAACGGTCGGTGAGAGGAGAAATGAAAATGAAGATGAATAGAGTCGCCAGCTAGGCATTTTTATCCCGAAGGAAAGGTAATGTTGCATAAACCTGGAAAGAGATGGATAAGACGGTTACGAACCAGAGATACTGAGAAAGGGGGTTGGTTACAACCTAGGAAGGTATTAGCACCCAGATTGTCCGTCGTACTCGACAGGATCCACGCTTAAAAGATTGTGCTTAAAGGGGTAGTGTCTGTGCTATCTGTGTGCAAGAGCTGGAAAACAATATACAAGTGTCAGTGCAAGAAAATGAAGTGAGGTGCACAGGAATGAGGCTTAAAAGAGAATGCTGGAAGAGGGGGAAAGACAAAGAGACTTTTGTTCGATAATAGTTAAGTTATGCCTGCGTATCCTCTCGTGCAATGAGGAAGTCAGAACACCGTAGTTCGACTCAAAGAGACTGAAAGATAAATTGACCGATGAACTGCTTGCTTGTCTATGCTCAAGTATATGACTCGTCTGGCTCGAGTGCTAACTGTCTTACATTAGACGGAAGAAGCAAGTTCTCGTTTGTGAGTGAAGATGGTGAGAAAAGAATCCTGAAGGAGACGATTATTGTTTGTTTTTTGTGTTTTCAATCTTTTATTGCTTTTTTGTGTTTGTCATAAGTTAATGAGCTTAAGCCTGAACCAAGGGTTAGTAAACTCATCATATCCTCCCTTTGATTAGGGATAATGAAAATACCTTAAGTATGAGGTAAACCCCTCAAACTTAATTACCATGATGTAGGATTAAGATCATTAACCTACTTGTGATTATTTAGATGTTTTTGTGGTTTTTGTTTAGTGTTAAGTAATGAGTTTAAGCCATAATCAAGGATTAGTGAACCCATTACACCATCCTAATAGAAGGATAATAGATGAGCACACTTAAGATGAGGAAGATACCTCAACTTAATCCATGATTAGGGATTAACCTCATGACAAAACAAACCTTTATTAAAGTGGATTTTAATTAAGGGTGAGATTAAGAAGTGGATTTTATGATTGGTAAGACAACTTGAGGGGGACTTGTCCATTAACACTAGGGTTAGTCCTTCTTAACCAATAAAGGAAGAATTAGAACCCTAATGCAAGGCCCAAGTTACAAGCTATTGTCTTAGTGATTATTAAGATGGATTGATTAAGAGGTTTAAACAAATTAAGGGTTTAACACTTAGGATTAAAGTTATACACTCCATCCTAAGAGAAGGATGTATACATAACCCTAATCACAAAGCCTTAAAACCTTAAAGGTTTAGTCTCTAATGATGAGGTGAGAAGAGAGACACAAAGAAGACACAAAGGTAAAAGCTAAAGGGGGACTAATCAAAATCCTAATTATTGTCATGCTTGGATGTTCCTATGGTTTGTAAGGCTTAAGAGAGATCTTCAAAGAAGCCACCAATGGAAGAAGCAGATGAAAGGAGGAGAAGCAGAAGAAGCAAGTTACTTACTTCACTGAAGAATATAAGTAACTTGGAGGAGTAAAGTGAAGGATGAACATGAATGAGCAAGCTCACTCTAAAGCAAAGAAAAATGCAGCAATGATGCATAAGAATAAAGAGAAGAGAAATGAGAAGTGAAGGCAAATTCACTTCTCAAATTACTTACCACCTGAAAAGATTAGCATAAAGGAAATAAATGAAATGAAAATGAGACATATGCATAGGCAAAACCAAAACCAGAAGCAAACACATGATGCAAATGATGTTATGAGATGGTGCAAAAGCATGTCAAGAGCTATGAATGTTCATATAAGAGATGGAATGCAAAGGAAGCATGCTTTGAAGTTTGAAAGTTCATGAAAGTTTATGAAATGAAATGAATGCACATCATGGCAAATGAATGAAGAAATGATCAATAATGATTCTAATATGTCTTAAGATGTCTAAGATGACATGTGAATGCATGAAATGTCATGGAAATTTCATGTATGGATGCATATGCAAGATGAATGCAAATGAAGATGCAAAATTAGGGTTATATGAAAGGATGAGATGCAAAAGTCAAAAACAGAAGCAAATCATAAGATAAAAAATTGCAAATGAACTCAAAGGAACCCTAACCCCATATGATATCACACCCCAAAGGAGGAGGTCTAACTCTTAACCTAAAGAAAGTTGTGATTTTTATAAGTTTGCTAGGGTTTTTGGGTACCTTAAGAGGAAAAATGCAAATCAAATGGAAAATGCAAGATAAATTTATGACAAAAATATGCTAGATACTACATGCCATATAAAGATCAATGCAAGAAGAACCAATTTCAAACCCTTCATGGTTAGGCAGAAAAGAATTCTTGAAGTTAGGGTTCCAAAAAGGGATTTTATGAACCCTAAATTCAAGAAAAATGTCAAAGTTGGATCAAAACCAAAAAGAAATTTGTATGAATGGTTTGACAATGTTTCTAAATGTCTTAAGATGCAATTTGAATTTTTTTTTGGAATTTTTAGAAACCTAAATGGTATTTTAATTAATTAATTTCCATTAATTAATTAAAATAAACATTTAAATATTTTTAAAATGGTTTTTTAATGCAAAAAATATAAATATAAATGTTTTTGGGTGGAGAAAAATATTTGAAATCAAAATGCAGAAGAAAAATATTTTTGGAATTTTCTAAGTATTTTAAATAAATTAGACAAAATAAATGGATTTAAATGAAAATAAAATGAATTTAAATAAAAGTATGAGAATCCAAAGGCTGTGGTTTAAAGCTGGAAGATGAGGGTTGACTGGCGCGCAGATCAAAGGCCAGGATTCAAACTGACTTAATTCCAATTAATTAATTAAATTAATCCTGATTAATTCCTAATGATTCATCTCACCCGTCCAAACACGCGCGGGAAGCCTAATCCAACGCTCCACATTCAAACTCACACTAAACCCTAATTAAACCCTAATCCTTTTCAGGTGACCGGAACAGTGTTCCGGTCATCTTCTCCGGTGAGTTCAAAACAAAACTTCTTTCCTAGGCTATTTCAAATGCTCTAAAGCTCCAGATCAACTCCCCACACCTTCTTAAACCTAAATCTATCCTCAAAAAAAATTTATTCTTCATCAATCATGTGAATCAAACAAAAACATATTTCACGGGTAGAGTTTCAGAGGTTCAATACAAGCTTATTTCTCACTCATTTTCAAAAGTAAATACATCATGATGATCAGCAAAGCATAAGGAACATTTCTATAACATAAAATTACATTTCTGGAAAATTTGTTCTTGAGGTTACCTGAGCTTGAGCTTTCTCAGTTTGAAGCTTTTGGACCTCTTCTCTTATGCAAACTCACTCCCCTTGACCTCCTGATGAAGCTACAATGCTTGGAAGGAGCTTAGAATGGCTGGATTATGTGGTTGCACTTCAACTAGCCAGAAATCGTATTTCAGTTTTGGGTGCTTTGAGGCTTGTTTGATGGTTGATTTATGCTCTATGGGTCATTTCTGAATGAATGGTGAAGTTTGTTTTGGAGTTTGATGGCTGGACAGAAAGTTTCGAAGGTTTTTACTTTTGGGGTGATTTTTGGGAACTTTGTGATTCTGAGGTGTTAGGCTTGTTGTTGTATGTTATGTGTTGTGTTTGATCCACATAACAAGCTTTGATAGGTCAGAAGAGTTGTTGTGGCCTATGGTGATTGGTATGGGCTCTCTTGCAAAAAGTCAACAAAACTTGTACTTGAGGTATGGGCTCATGTTGCAGCTGGCTTTTGGCTTGTCCTGGCTCAGCAAAGATCAAGGAGAGCCATGGAAAATGTTTTGTAGTGATTCAGCAAGTGTATAAGATGTTTCATGCTCTTTTGCAATTTTGAAGAAGTTTGGCCCCTTTTGAATTTCTTGAAGTTCAAGGCATGACATGAGATGGTTCTTTGGGTAATTCTGATTCTTAGGCAATGCACTATGTTTGTATGATGCCTAGAAGTGTATTAGAGGTCACAAAATGGCTTGGCAAATGGTTTTGCAAAAATCCCTCTTTGGTGTATTCTTGAAAATTATAGGATTTTTGCCAACTTTGAAAGATCATAACTTGATTTCCATAATGAATTAGAACTTGTTCTTATACTTTTTGAAAAGGGAATGATCCAATCTACAACTTTCATGACCAACAATTTTTCATTTGAAGCATTTTTGGTTGAGAAATAGGAGGTTGAAATACTTTCCCAAAATGGAAAATTTCCATTACAAGTCATTTCCATTTTTGGCAGCTTTTGGTTTAGCTCAAATTTCTTCAATTTTGTGAACTTCCAAGCACTTCAATGATCAAATAAAGATCATATAACTTCATTTTGATGAAAATACCACTTTGGTTTCATTGTTTGGGGCCTCAGATGCCCTGATTTTTCTCTGACTTGCTCAAGAAGTTACCCAGTGAACAGATGACTTCCACAATGAATTTCTTCATCAAACTTGGTACACATGATCCTTATAACATATTGAGACCATTAGAAACAATAATGACCAAAAAATTTGGAGTTATGGCCTCTGAAACCAAAACCCTAATTTCAGGTCATCTGTGTAGTGAAACCCTAGCTCTGCTTCCATGCTTTCCAAGTTCTTGTGATTTCTTGACTTCATTGATCTTTGAGGGATATAATATGATGATAGAACACACATGGACCCTCTTGGAATTATTGGAGACCTTTGGAGTGGCTCAGATGGATCCTTGGATTGCTCAGATCACAAACCCTAGATGCAGATGAATTTGAACTGTGCAGATGAAACAAAAATGAAATATGATATGATATGCTTAAACTAATGCAAATATGGAAGATCACAAGCCATGGTGTGATATTAGTGAGGGAAAATTTGGGGTGTTTACAATAGTAAGACTGTGAGGTTTCCTGAATTAAGCGAGAATGGCGAGTTGATGTTCTTATCTACTAAGCAAGTGGATGAACTTTTATTAGATGAAGCCTTGATGTTTGCGGTGTTTGTATCACTACAAGTTGATGATAAGACCATCAGTGCATAGATGCATGTGGTTTGTGAATTTCAAGATGTGTTTCCTGATGATATAAGTGACTTACCTCTCTAACGTGAAATTGATTTTTTTGTGGACTTAGTACCGGGTACGAGACTTGTCTCGATGGCTCTTTATAGAATGTATGCTTTTAAGTTGAATGAGTTGAATAAACAACTAGAAGAATTGTTAGTGAAAAAGTTCATTAGACCCAGTGTTTCTCCATGGGGTGCTCAGGTGTTGCTTGTTAAGAAGACATATGATAGCATGAGGTTGTGTGTCGATTACCGACAGTTGAATAAAGTAACTACCAAGAATAAGTACCCGCTTCCGAGGATTGATGATTTGATGGATCAACTATTAGGTGCTTGTATATTCAGTAAAATTGATCTGAAGTCGGGTTATCATCAGATTATAGTTAAAGCTGATGCTATTCCGAAGTCAGCTTTCAGGACGAGATATGGGCATTACGAGTATATTGTGATGTTGTTTTGAGTTTCTAATGCGCTTGGTGTATTTATGGAATATATGAATAGGACCTTTCATGAGTATCTTGATAAATTCGTGGTTGTTTTCATGGATGATATCTTGGTATATTCTAAATCAGAAGAAGAACATGTTGAGCATTTGAAGATTGGGTTGCAGGTGTTGAGAGAAAAGAAATTGTATGCTAAATTATCCAAGTGTGAGTTCTGGTTGATGGAAGTGAGTTTCCTCGGCCATGTAATTTCAAGTGGTGGAATTTGTGTGGATCCTTCAAAGATTGATGTGGTATTACAGTGGGAAACTCTGAAGTCGGCTACGGAAATTCGTAGTTTTATGGGGTTGGCTGGTTACTATAGTAAGTTCATTAAAGGTTTTTCTAAGATAGCTTTACCATTGACGCAATTTACTAGGAAGGGTCAGGCATATGTGTGGGATGTCGCTTGCGAAGAGAGTTTTGTAGAGCTGAAGAAAAGGTTAACGACCGCACTAGTGTTGGTCTTACCGAATCCAGATGAGTCCTTCGTAGTTTATTGTGATGCTTCCAAGATGGGTCTTGGTGGAGTTTTGATGCAGAATAATAAGGTGGTTGCGTATGCTTCTAGACAGTTAAGAGTTCATGAGAGGAATTATCCTACTCACGACTCAAAGTTGGCGGTTGTGGTATTTGTGCTTAAGATTTGGAGGCACTATTTGTTTGGTTCGAAATTTGAAGTATTCAGTGATCACAAAAGTTTAAAGTACTTGTTTGATCAGAAAGATTTAAATATGAGGTAGAGGCGGTGGCTTGAATTATTGAAAGATTTTGATTTTGATTTCAATTACCATCCTGGTAAGGCAAATGTTGTGGCTGATGCTTTGAGTAGGAAGTCGTTGCATATTTCTATGCTAATGGTGAGAGAATTGGAAATGATTGAGCAATTCAGAGACATGAGCTTGTTGTGTAAGACTACTACTGATAGTGTGAAATTAGGGAATGTTAAAGCTGACCAGTGAGATTTTGGAAGATATTCGTGAGGGTCAGAAATCTGTTTTGAAATTAGTTGATCAATTGATGTTGGTTGATCAAGGTAATGAAGGTGACTTTCGAATTGATGAAGGTGAAGTTTTGAGGTTCCGGGATAGAGTATGTGTTCCGGATGTTCTAGGAATTAAAAAGAGTATTTTGTAGGAGAGACATAAAAGTCAACTGAGTATTCATACTGGCGCTAGGAAGATGTATCAGGATTTACGCAGGTTGTTTTGGTGGCCGGGTATGAAAAAAGATATTGCTGAATTTGTATATGCTTATTTGACATGCCACAGGTCGAAGATTGAACATCAGAAGCCTTCAGGTATGATGCAACCTTTGAATGTTCCTGAGTGGAAATGGGATAGTATTTCCATGGATTTTGTGACTGGGTTACCTAAGACTACAAGAGGTAATGATTCAATTTGGGTGATTATAGACCGGTTAACTAAGTCGGCGCATTTCTTACCAATGAAGATTAATCATTCTATGCAAAGGTTAGCTGAGATTTACATTGAGGGAGTTGTGAAGTTGCACAGTGTACCTTTGAGTATCGGATAGAGATCCGCGGTTTATGTCGAGGTTTTGGAAGAGTTTCTAGGATGCCTTGGGTACTAAGTTGAGGATGCATTATACTTATCATCCGCAAACGGATGGTCAGACGGAAAGAACAATCCAATCTTTAGAAGATTTATTGAGAGCTTGTGTATTGGATCAAGGAGGATCTTGGGATAGTCATTTTTCGTTGGTTGAGTTTACATACAACAACAATTTTCATGCTAGTATTGGAATGGCTCCATATGAAGCATTGTATTATAGACGTTGTCGTACTCTGTTGTGTTGGTATGAGTTAAGAGATAGTTTGATGCTTAGGCCTAAGATTGTCCAAGAAACAACAGAGAAGATAAGAATGATTTGGGAAAGGATGAAGACGTCTCAAATTCGTTAGAAGAGTTATCATGATAAGAGAAGAAAAGCACTTGAGTTCCAAGAGGGAGATCACGTGTTCTTAAGAGTTACTCCTATGACTGGTGTGGGAAGAGCTTTGAAGTCTAGAAAGCTCACTCCATGTTTCGTCAGTCCGTATCAGATTATGCAGAGGATAGGTGAGGTTTCCTATCGAGTGGCTTTACCGCTGTCGTTAGTGAATTTGCATGATGTGTTCCATGTGTCGCAACTGAGGAAGTACATTCCGGATCCGTCGCATGTAATTTAGGTAGATGATGTTCAAGTGAGGGATAATCTAACAATTGAAGCTTTACCGGTAAGAATCAATGGAAGAGAATTGAAGCAACTGCGAGGTAAAGAAATTGCCTTTGTGAAGGTATTGTGGGGTGGACCAGCTGGAGAAAGTTGGACCTGGGAGCGCGAAGATCAGATGAGGGAGTCGTATTCGACTCTGTTTACTTCAGGTAATTTTCGAGGACGAAAATTCTTAAAGCTTAGAAGAATTGAAGGATTTGGATTAAAATGGAGAATTTTGGCGAGAAAGATTATTTTTATATAATAAGGATAAATAGTGTATTAGTATGCTATTTTATTATTATTATTAAAAATATATTAAAGAAAAAGGGTAAGATGGGAAAAGACATAATTGGGATAGTTTTTGTAAAAAGGAATTACATGATCAATTTTATTTCTATCGTGTTTTGGTGAAGAGCTCTGAAGAAAAAGGAAGGAGAAGAGGCTCAGAGTCAGGAAGCTTGAAGAACTTTGGAGAAGAGTGTCAGTCGGCGAAATTCTCTATGGTATGGGGAGTTTTCATAATCTATTGTAATTATATAGGAATTGGTGTATGGGTAGATTAGATTTGTATGAGTTTTGTGAATTTTAGGGATTTTGATTTAAGTTGAGTTTAGGAGTGAAATTTGGTGATTTTGAGTAGATAGGATGAACTAGAATTGCATATATGAGTTTTGGAATGTAATTAGATGAAAATCGTATGAAAAGCTGCTGGAAAATGTGTGTTAATCGGTTAACGCTATAAGTTAATCGGTTAACCATTGTAAAAATGGGATTTTTCTGAAAACGTACAGGCGTTAACCGATTAACGCTATGGGTTAACCGGTTAACGCTATGGGTTAACCGGTTAACACTGTATTGGGGGCAATTTTGAATTCTTTGAAAATTCATAACTTTTAAACCGTAAGTCCGATTTGCATTCCGTTTGAAGCGTCGGAAAGAGCATAAACTAATATTTATTTCAGTGAATGAAAATGAGAGAAGTGAGATAATTTTTTTAGAACTGAGATTTTTGAGAAATGCTTATGAATTGCCTTATAATTTTACTGGGATCGGGTTATGTCTTGATGAGTTGAAGTTGTTAATGAGGGGAAGTTTTTTTGATGTGTTATTGAGATGAAATTATATGATTATTTGATGTTTGAACTGCTAGATATGAAATGAATGATGCACATTTGATTTCTCGATGAAGTTTTATGGAGTAACGCATCATTGCATTTCAGGACATTCTCGATGGGGCTTCAAACTATTTGGTAGCTTTAATTCCATTGTGTGGATTGAAGTTATTAGTTGATTATGGTGTGCTCCCTTGTGGAGGGTTGATGGTCATGTACCCATCTCACGATGAAATTGGTACCACATGCATACTTGCATATCATGATAGTTGGTATTGCATTATTGGAGTGTGTTCATGATTGTGTTGTTGTCGTTGAATTTTTATCATTGATGATGTTATGACATGCTTATGCTAATTTATTTATATTCCATATTCTCGTATATTTATAATGAATTATGATTACTCACCCTGTCTGCTTGGAAATGTTTCCTCCTTTGTGGGTAACTTGTAGATGATAAAGAATAGCCTTGCGCTGCAAGAGGAGTTTTTCATGGGTCTCGGAGCGTACTTTATTTACTTTAGGAGTGGTATGGAGTCTTTGTGTCCTACTATGTGTCATGCAACACCAGGATGCAGTTTTAGTTGTTAAACTTGTTTCAGTATATTTTATTTGAGGATATTTTCCTTTATTTTATGATATTAAATTACGCATGGATAAAATTATGATTATGAAGTGAGTTAATGGTGTTTTAACTATGAAGTTTTATTCCGCTGCAAAATGATTATATATTGATTTTTGGATGTTGATTAACCCGTGTTACGGGACAGGACTAAGTATGTTGATTTTTTTCGATAGATATGTGATACCTTTCTTTTGGTTACTCTGATATTAGTCTAAATATTTTTCTTTGGGGTAGAAGGGTGTTACAATTTTTATTTAGGAAAATTTGCTAAGACACCCCTACGTTCGAGGGACTTGACCATTTTTTTGTAAGGCAACAAATAGGAGAAACCCTAGGGGTGCAGATGGCAATCGTATAACGATCGACTTACGTGTGAGTGTATTTATTTCAGATATTTTGTTTTAGAAGTTAGTGGGCTAGGCCCAACTATTTTTGCATACATTCTTTTCACACCCTAGTTTACTAACGACGCAGTTTAATATTTTTACGGAATTTAAATGCGGAAAATAAAACCTAAACTATTACATCATGGGGAGGGGGATACATAGTTTAAATCAGGGGAGTGCGGGAAGTAAAAGTGCGGAAAAATAAATATTACAAAATAATTAATAATCCTATACACTTGTTCTAATAAAAATAAATGACGAAAAAAATAAAATCGGGAAAGAGATAATAATAAAGGAGGAAGAAATATTGGAGGATTCGATTGAAATCGTTTAATTGAATTTTTTTAAAATTGTAATCAAATATTGATTTAATCTTATGAAAAAAATATTCTTTATGCATTTTTTTTATTAAAAGAGAAGAAAAAAAGTCATTAATTTTCTAATTTGTTATCGGTTAGGAAAAAAATTTGATTATTAATTAATTTAATTATGAAAAATATTTTTTATGTATTTATTTTTATTTACAAAAGAAAAGAAAAAAAAGTTATTAATTTTTCTGAATTTATTTTATTTACAAAAGAAAAATAAAAGAATTATTACTCTTTTTAAAAATTGTTATTGATTAAAAAAGATTATTAGTTAATTAATTACTTATAATAAAAAATAGAAGAAAAAAGAAATAAGTTAAGAAAATAGAAAGAGAAAGGAAAAGGGCTAAAAAAAGGCGTTGGGTTTATTGCTACGGTTTTGCTTCCATTCAGCTACGATTTAGCTACGATTTTTCGTAACTAATTGACCATGGCACTTCTTCATACTTGCAATTAAACCTGAAAACAATGGATCTAAATGATCCTAAACATCAAATTAAATGCATATATGAATGAAACATCAATGGAAATAACATGTAATAAGAGATTCGTAAAAAAAATAAAAGCGAGAATGGCGGCCTTGCATGGAGGTCGTGTTTCACGAATTTTCTACCTTCAACAATAGTGGGGATTGTCTCCTGGAACCTTCTTGAAGATGTTTGGAAGTGGAGAAGTGAAGAAAACCTGCTACAAAGTACTTTGGTAGTTTGACCTAATTTACCTTTTTTTTTAAATTTAGGGTTTTTTTGGTGTAAGAATTTCATGTCCTTGACTTCTGAATATGATAGGTATATATGGGAGTGTATTTTAGGTCATAAAGTTTGGGCTTGGGTAAAGCAAGCTTGGTTGCTTGAGGATGAAGTTTCTTCCTTTCTATTTTGGTCAAAATTTGGTATTAAGACATACTCTTTTGGTTTTGCACGAAATTGGATCCTTATAATGATCATAAACATCAAATATATGATCCTAAAATAGTCCTAAGATCAAATATTTTATTTTTCAATATTTATCTTAATTAAAATTGAATTTAAATGAAATAAATCCAATATAATATAAAATAAATATAAAAAAATCAGATATTATGATTTATGGGTCGTAAATGATCTTATAATTGAGTTTGGGTTAGTAAAATATGGACCCATTTGGAAGAAACTTGAGTTTTTGTCATTATTTGCTTCATACACCTCCTCAAATTTCCCAACTTCAACAATGCATAACTCTCTCAATTTTTATCCCATGTATGTGTTATAGGATGTTTTAGAAAGCTTAGAGTGTCCTCTAACTACTCCTTTTGGTACCATGTCCATTTGTCTTCCATGTTAAAGTTATGAGCTTTTGAAAAAGTTGACTTTTTGTTGACTTTTAGAAGGGCCTGTAATGTCTTGGCTTATATCTTTCAAATGAAGCATTTCTGGCCTTGGCTTATGAGACACAAAGTTGTAAGGAATTTAATTTCCTTAAAAATGAGATTTGGATGGGAAATAATTTATGAAATATGTGAAAGTTATGGATGGTCAAAGTACAATTGACTTTTCCAACAAAAAAACCATAATTTAGTAACTCTTGATTCTTGATGATTCTGAGGTTTCCTTGATGAATCATGATCAACCCTTGATCAAATGATTAATTTCACCTCATAATCTTGATGTTGACCAAAAATCTTGAAATTTGACTTTTTATTGACCACAGTTGACTTTTTGACCAAGTTAACTGATTTTTGATTATCCAAGCATCTAACTGATCAAACTTGTAGGGAAAGCCTTAAAACTTGACATGAGGATTATTTGAGTTATATGAGATGTCATGAAGTCCACTTGAGGATTTGGAAGTCCACTTTGCTTTGCGAAACTCAAAACCCTAGTTTCAGATCCATTACTTAGGAGGAGGCTTTGTCTGATGAAACCTTGAATCCTTTTGAGAAATTGTGAATCTTGTGACCATTAGGAGACCTCTTGAGACATATTATCTTGAATATGGGAGAGAAAATTTTGGGGTACAACAGCTGCCCCTATTCAATTTTCTGAAACCTGAGGAGTTAGATTGGCATGTGTCGCTCCCAAAAGATGAGACCGAGCTCAAATGAGGTACAGACGCGAATGGTCGGCGAGAGGAGGGTGTGAGGACACACAGGAGTGAACTCACAGGAAAAGAAAGATTCGCCAGCTAGGCATTTTTATCCCGAAGGAAAGGTAATGCTGCATAAACCTAGGAAGATACGGATAAGACGGTTGCGAACCAGAGAGACTGAGAAAGGGGGTTGGTTACAACCTGGGAAGGTATTAGCACCCAGATTGTCCGTCGTACTCGACGGGATCCACACTTATAAGATTTGTGTTTTAAAGGGGTAGTGTCAGTGTAATTTGTGTATAAAAGAGCTGGAAAAGGATGTATAGGTGTCAGTGTAAAAGAAGGGCAAAGTATGATATATACAGTGTCAGTGCAAGAACAAGAATGAAATGCTCAAGAATATGAGGCTTAAAGAATAAGGCTGGAAAGAGGGGGAATATACAGAGACTTTTGTTCGATAACAGTTAAGTTATGCCTACGTATCCTCTCGTGCAATGAGGAAGTCAGAACACCGTAGTTCGACCCAAAGAGACTGAAAGGTGAATTGACTTGTGAACTGCTTACTTGCCTATGCTCAAGTGTATGATCTGTCTGGCACAGATGCAAACTGTCTTGCATTAGACGAAAGAAGCAAGTTCTCGTTTGTGAGTGAAGATGATGAGAAAAGAATCCCGGAGGAGGCGATTATTGTTTGTTTTTGAGTTTTCAGTCTTTTATTGCTTTTGAATTTATCATAAGTTAATGAGCTTAAGCCTAAACCAATGGGTTAGTAAACTCATCACATCTTCCCTCTGATTAGGGGTAATGAGAATACCTTAAGTGTGAAGTCAGCATCTCACACTTAATCACCTTTTGATGTAGGATTAGGATCATTAACCTACTTGTGATTATTTAGATGTTTTTGTTGTTTTTTGTTTAGTGTTAAGTAATGAGATTAAGCCATAATCAGGGATTAAATAGACTCATTACACCATCCTAATAGAAGGATAATAGATGAGAATGTTTAAGCTGAGGAAAGCTCCTCATCTTAATCCATGATTAGGGATTAACCTCATGACAAAACAAAGCCTTTATTAGATGGATTTTAGTTAAATGATAAGATGAAGAAGTGAGTTTTAGGGTTTGTAAGACAACTTGAGGGGGACTTGTCCATTAACACTAGAGTTAGTCCTTCTTAACCAATTAAGGAAGAATTAGAACCCTAATGCAAGGCCCAAGTTACAAGCTTAATGTCTTGATGATTATTAAGTGAATTGATTAAAGGATTTAAACACATTAAGGGTTTAACACTTAGGATTAAAGTTATACACTTCATCCTAATAGAAGGATGCAGGCATAAGCTTAATCACAAAGCCTTAAAGCCTTTAGGGTTTAGTCCCTAACTATGAGATGAGAAGAGGAAAACTCAAAGAGACACAAAGGTAAAAGCTAAGTGGGGGGACTAATCAAAAACCCTAATCATTGTCATGCTTGGTTGTTCCTAAGGTTTGTGAGGTTTGACAAGAGAAATCTTCAAAGGAACCACCAGGAAGCAGATGAAAGGAGCAGAGAGAAGCAAAGTAACTTGCTTCATTTAAGAAGACAAGTAACTTGAGGAAAGAAAGTAAGAAGAAGAATAAAGAGCAAGCTCAATCTCAAACACAAAACAAAATGCAGCAAGGATGCATGAGAGAGATGAAAAGAAGTTGTGAGAAGTGAAGGCAAATCCACTTCTCAAAGTGACTTACCACCTGAAAAATTAGTGAAAGAAGTGCAATGCAATGCAAAATGAGATGAAATGGTATGATGCAAATCCAAACCAGAAGCATAAGTATGATGTTAATGATGTTATGAGATGATGCAAACATGAAACAAGGCAGGAGGATGATCACATGAACAAATGAATGCAAGAGAAGCATGCTTGGAACCATGAACATACATGAAAAGTTATGAAATGCAAATGACATACAACATGGCAAATGAAAGATGAAATGATCAAACATGCTTCTAATATGTCTTAAGATGTCTAATGAATTAAATGGATGCACAAAATGCTATGGCAAGTCATGGTAGGAAAACAAATGCAAGATGAATGCAAAAGGAAGCCCAAATTAGGGTTTATGATCAATGCACCAAACAAAAATCAAAACCAGAAGCAAACATCAAGATAAAAAAAATTGAAAATGCATTCAAAGGAACCCTAACCCTATACAAACTCACTACCCAAAGGAGAGAATCCAACTCTTAACCTAATGAGGGTTATGAATTTCCTAAGATTTCTAGGGTTTTAGGGTACCTTGACAAGAAAAATGTCAAACAAAATGAAAATGCAAGATCAAATTATGTCAATTTAATCCTACAAACTACATGATATGCAAGATGCAATTCAAAAAGAATCAAAGTCCAACTCTTAAAGACTAGGTAGAAATGAATTTTCAAAGATTGGATCAAAATAATGCCTTGAAAAGAAATTAATTCCATGAAAAATTGTCAAAATGCATCAAGATCAAAAAAGAAATTTGGTTTGAGGGTTGGACAATGTTTCTAAATGATTTTAAAGGTCTTATGAATTTTTTTGTGATTTTTAAATACCTAAAAGTATTTTTAATTAATTAACTCTCATTAATTAATTAAAAATAATCTTTTAAATGATTTAAAAATATTTTTTAATGCAAAAAATAAAAATAAAAATGTTTTTGGTTTCTGAAAATTCATAAAAGTTTTGTACAAAACTTTTCAGAATTTTTAAAAGTGTTTTACTATTTTTAATAAGTTGTGCAAATAAAATACAAAATAAATGAAATAAAAAATTAAAATAGGAGAAGTATGCAGAAAGAGAGGCCAGGATTGAATCTGGGGAATGGTTTGTTGACTTCGCGCGCAATCTAATGGTCACAATTCAAATCTGGTTAAATCAGGTTTATGAATTAATTAATTTGGATTAATTAAGTCAACGTGGATTAGGGCAAAATGGTGGAATCCTGGACGTCCAAATGCGCGCGGGTCAACAAATCCAAGGGGTATTATTCAAACTTCATTAATCACTCAGATTAGGGCTAATTAACCTCAGGTGGCCGGAGAAGACTTCCGGTCGTCTTCTCCGGCGAACCAAAACCCTAGATTTTGCTATAGGTCACCAAACATGAAATTTCTTCCACAGAAATGATCCTACCCCCCATCTAAACCTAACCCCTCTTTCAAAAATCATTTATTTTCATTAACAAGCTTGAATCGAAGACAAACATGAAACACGGGCAAACTTTCAGAGAGACATGAAATGGTCATCCCTTACTTATTTTCAAATCTAAATACATCCAGAAGATCAGTGCAACATATAGATTCGATTTGTAACAAGAAAATGAAGTTCTGGAAAATTTGTTCTTGAGCTATACCTGAGATGGAACCTTCTGGTTCTAGGCTTTCTGGCTGATGTCTTGCTTGCAATCAATTCCCCTGGACCTCCTGAGAAGCTTTCAAGGCTTGTTTGAAGTTTGTAATGGTTGGTTTGAGAGATGGCAGAAGTTCTGCTCAAGGTGGGGTGGAAATCGTATTTGTGATTCTGGGAGTTTAAGGCAATGGTGATGGGTGCTTTGTGATCAGGAAAGTGTGTTGAGTTGATTTGTGAAGTTGGTTTGTGTGTTTGTAGCTTGTACTGACTGTTTCGAAGGCTCTTGCAAATGAGGGAGATTTTGATAACTATGGCTATGGGCAAGATCAGAGTGTGTTGTTATGTGTTTTGGCTTGCTTTTTGTTTGCATAATCTATTGTGATAGGTCAGATGAGTTGATGTGTGCTTTTGTGATAGGTATGGCTCAAGTTGCCAAAATGTCAAAGTTGTGTAAGAGAGGCATGGGCTACTAGCTAGCCAAGGACAAAAGGTGTGTCCTGCGCAGCAAGATGTGGGGAGAACCCTAGGATTGATCATGAAGTCAGCAAGCAAGTGGATTCACACTTGAGTGAGTTTTTGCAACTTGCCTCACTTTTGCTTCCTTTGAGAAATCTTGCTCCATAAGTCATGAAAGTGAGTAATCTCTTGGCCCATTATGAATTTTAGGTGTTGTATGATCATGTTGTGAAGTTTAGAAGTCCATTTGATAGCTCAATTTGCCTTGAAAAGTGAATTTGCAACTTTGCCTCTTTGGTGGAAAACTTCAAATTTTGTGATTTTTGCCAACTTTGACAAGCCATAACTTTTGATCCAAAATGAATTAGGTCAAGTTCTTGTACTTTTTGAAAAGGGAATGATCCATTCTATAACTTTCATGACCAAAGTTTTTCCATTTGAAGCATTTTTGAATCAAAAAGCAAGGGTTGAAAAAGTTTCCCAAAATGGCAATTTCATTAAAAGTCAAACTTTCCCCAAAAAGTCAACTTTGCAAAAGACTTGAAATTCTTCAATTTTGTGAACTTCCAACTTCTTATATGATCAAATAAAGATCATATACAATCAAAATGATGAAGAACACCCTTTGGTTGGGTCATTGAGGGCCTCAGATGCCCTGATTTTACACTGACTTGCTTGAAAAGTCAACTCTTGATCAGATGACTTCCCCATGGAATTTCTTCATGAAAATTGATATGCATACTCCCTATACCATATAGAGACCAATAGAAACAAGAATGACAAAAAAATTGGAGTTATGGCCTTTGAAACCAAAACCCTAATTTCAGGTCATCTGTGCAGTCAAACCTGGCTCTGCTTCCATGCCATTTTCAGTTCTTGTGATTCTTTGACATTATTGACTTTGAAAGGATATAATATGATGTTTGAAAACACATGGACACCTTTTGAAGTGATTGATGACCTTTGGAGTGGCTCAAGAAGCTCTTGGATTGCTCAGATCACAAACCCTAGGTGCAGATGACTTTGAATCAATGCAGTGAATCAAAAAATGTAATATGAGATGCTATGATTGAGTTTATGCATATGAGAGGATCACAAGCCATGGTGTGAATGGGTGAGGGAAAATTTGGGGTGTTTACAGCTGCCCCTATTCAAACATGAGTTAGCTGTGCAGGATGTAAGCAACAGCTTAACAGGCAAACAAGATAACTTGTGGTTGAATACCAAAGACAATCCAAAATTTGCACTCACAGAATGATGAAGAAAAGGGATATAGATTGTAAAAGAAAATAAAGTATATTGTAAAGTGTGAGCGACGGAGGACGACCGTAGAGCAGAGGACGACTGCTGGGGAACGAGCAATGACGGGGACGGCCGACATGCTGGAAAAATGCGGGAAATAAAGCGATGACGGGGACGACCGACATGCTGGGGATAAAAGGGATTATGATGGGGACGGCCATCAAGTAAAGTTATAAGATTCTCCGGGGATTAATGAAAAATGATGGGGACGGCCATCAAGTTCAAAAAGTAATGTAAACAAACGATGGGGACGGCCATCGGGCTAAACTGATGAAGGACGATCATCAGGAAAAGGAAAAGGGACCACGACGGGGACGACCATCGGGTTAAAGAATAAATGAAATAATGATGAGGGACGGTCATCAAAGGTGAAAGACGATCACCTTGCAGGGTACGGATGCCGAATATCATGACATAGGACGAATGTCGGATAGAAAAGGTCAACGATGGGGACGGCCATCGGACGAGCATGATGAGGGACGGTCATCAAGAGGTGAAGGACGATCACCTAGCAGGGGACGGCTGCTATCAAGGTTCATCATGACGTAGGAAGAACGCCAGATAACAAGATCAACGATGGGGACGGCCATCGGATAAAATGATGAATGACGATCATCAAAAGGTGAAGGACGATCACCTTAGCAGGGGACGGCTGCTAAAAATCACGACATAGGACGAATGTCAGATAAAAAAGGTCAAGGATGGGGACGGCCATCGGATGAGCATGATGAAGGACGATCATCAAGAGGTGAAGGACGATCACCTAGCAGGGTACGGCTGCTCTCAAGGTTTATCATGACATTCGACGAATGTCAGATAGAAAAGAAATTTTGTTTTGCTGGCGATCTACTGGGGAATAGTAAACACGGACGAGTGTTTATATCCAAGAAACAAAAGGTGTAAGTGTTTAGATGTTTGTGTATAGATTAAAGATGCGGACGAGCATCCTTAAGGCTACGATACGGACGAGTATCGAGTAGAAACGAATACTGACACGTGTTCAGAGATGATGATACGGACGAGTATCAACTGGTTAACAGAGAACACGGATGAGTGTTGAATCTGAGGGACTCTTCTGGGGAATAGTATACACAGACGAGTGTCTATATTCAAGAAGACAATAGTTTTTGACACGTGTATGGATTAAAGATGCGGACGAGCATCCTTAAGACTATGATACGGACGAGTATCAGGTAGAAATAAACGCTTGACGCATGTCCTGAGATGATGGTACGGACGAGTACCAACTGGTTAACAAAGAACATGGACTAGTGTTGACTCTGAGGGGATTTGAGTGATATATACAAGATACGGACGGGGTATCTGTATGGGTGACATAAGTATGAGTGGTGTATAGATGAGTGTTTAATCTGCTGGGGAGAGTGACACGGACGAGTGTCAAGAGAGAGAAAAGTATAATATAAACAAATGTATGGTTTATAAAGTGTTTAGGCAACTGTGCTGGGGAAGGTGACACGGGCGAGTGTCAAGGAATTGTATATATATGTATCTGTGAGTGCAAAGAGGATGCTTTGATTTTCCGCTGGGGATATGACATGGACGGGTGTCACAAAGAGTATATACTGATGTTTGTGAATGTAAGGCAACTGCTTTAGCTTTAGCTCTCCGCTGGGGAATCTGGGGGAGTTTTCTGTATGTTGATGGATTGTCATTATTCACAAGTGTTTGACTCAGAACATGGCTTATGATTTATGCAATATGTTGGATTTTTGCCGTAATGCTCCGTATTGAACGGAATGCTACGCTTTGTGGGGGTGAATATGATGCGAATGCTATGATTATGCAAGGATACCAAACCGGGATTCGGATCCCGTTGCTGTGAAGATCTCTGGTCGATCTGTTTGAAATGAACATCCCAGCTGGGGAAGAGATCATTGATAGATCTGATGAGATGCATCTGCTTGGGGAAAAGTGTCAATGATAGACCTATTCCAGTAAATGAGAGACCCAGCTGGGGTTTGTAGAAGCTTTCGTCACTCTGTTATGATTCCTTCATGCGTTGTTCCTCTGGATAGAAGCTGAAGCTCTATGGGGAAGGTTCCCTGTCTAGCACTTGGCTGGGGAGGAAGAATGGTTGGCAACACGGCTGGGGAGAAATAACAAGTGGCAACTCAGCTGGGGAGAAAGCACCTGGGGTGCTAGGACTGAGTGAGTGTTGATTTGCCAGCTTGATGGGATGAAGCTTACATGCCCCATGTTGCGCTTTGAATACCTGCAATCCTGCAAAGACAAGAGACGCACAAGTAATCCCGAGGTATCCCTTACTGGATTCCGTCATAGGAGTTAGACACTCCCGAGAGTAAGTATATTCCCTGCAAGTATGTATTTTTTTTATAAGAAAAGCATTTGTATTTATGCAATCAGTATCTCTAAAGACATCAGACATTTTGCAAATGAAAGTAAAATGTACGAGACGAGACATGACTGGAAACCTGGTTTTATTAATTCATATGCCCTTAATTGGCAAGATACAGTCAAAGAAACATATCTCCTAAAATGAGGAGATTGTTACAAATTGAGAAACAAAATGCTGGTAATGTTGGCGACGCTTCAAGGAGCTTCCCTCTTGCTATGACTCGTATGACACTTGACGTTCTTCTCGTCTTGCTTTCTGAAGAAGGCTGATTCTGCGAGAAGCTTGATCCTTTCGAGGCTTACCAAGTTGTAGGTGATACAGACGAGTTCAGAATGCGGTTGTTCGCTTATTCCCTTATTCTGCATGGACCGCCCTTTCGGGTTTTCAATCCATCGGGATACCCATTTTTTTTTTTTGCCTGAGCTGTCCAATGCGGCTTTTCAGCTCAGCGAGTGTACATTTTTTGTTTATTTTCCCTTATTTTTACCCGAGTCTTTTTATTCTGTTTTTGACTCGCCGGGATGCCCTATTTTTGCCTGGACTTACATTCTGTTTTTATGTCCAGCGGGTCATTTTATGCGAAGTATTTTTTAACTGCATCTGAATTCACAGGGGACAGGAAGTCTTCACCATCCATAGTGCTGAGCATCAGTGCTCCACCAGAGAAAACTTTCTTTACTGCGAATAATCCTTCATAGTTCGGGGTCCACTTGCCCCTGTGGTCTGTATGAGGAGGGAGGATTCTTTTCAGCACAAGATCTCCTACTTGGTACTCTCGGTTCCTGACTTTCTGATCGAAGGCTTTCTTCATTCTTTTCTGATACAACTGCCCATGACAGATTGCAGCCAATCTCTTCTCTTCGATCAGACTCAGTTGTTCGTATCGGGATCGGACCCACTCTGCTTCGTTCATCTTAACATCCATCAGTACCCGCAGGGAGGGTAACTCAACTTCAACAGGTAGGACTGCCTCCATACCATACACAAGCTGATACGGTGTTGCCCCAGTGGATGTTCTGACTGACGTGCGGTACCCATGCAAGGAAAACGGTAGCATCTCATGCCAATCCTTATAGGTGACTACCATCTTCTGCACAATCTTCTTGATATTCTTATTAGCTGCCTCAACGGCGCCGTTCATCTTCGGCCTGTAAGGAGAAGAATTGTGGTGTTGGATCTTGAAGTCCCTGCATAGTTCTGCCATCATTTTTTTGTTTAAGTTGGAACCATTGTCAGTAATGATTCGCTCGGGCACTCCATACCGACAGATGATATCTCTTTTCAGAAATTGGGCTACCACTTGCCTTGTAACATTTGCATAGGAAGCTGCTTCGACCCACTTGGTGAAATAGTCGGTGGCAACCAGGATGAATCTGTGGCCATTTGAAGCGGTCGGTTCGATCTTGCCAATCATATCAATGCCCCACATAGCAAAGGGCCAGGGCGAAGACATTATATTCAAAGGATTGGGAGGCACATGCACCTTATCCGCATAAATCTGGCATTTATGGCATTTTCTGGCATAAGCACAACAGTCGGCATCCATTGTGATCCAGTAATAACCTGATCTTAGCAACTTCTTAGCCATCACATGTCCTCCAGCATGGGCACCAAAGGATCCTTCGTGTACTTCATGCATTAACAAGTCTGCTTCGGTTTTATCAACGCATCTGAGGAGTACCATATCAAAGTTTCTCTTGTACAGGGAGCCATCAGTGTTCAGAAAGAAACTACCAGCAAGCCTTCTCAATGTCTTCTTATCATTGGAAGATGCCCCAGGTGGGTATGTTTGATCCTCCAAGAAGCACTTAATGTCATGGAACCAAGGCTTATCATCTTTGACATCATCTGCTGCGAACACATATGCTGGTCTGTCAAGTCTGGATACTGAAATTTGAGGCACAAAGTTGGCAGCTTGAACTTTGATCATGGATGAAATGGTGGCAAGAGCATCTGCAAATTGATTCTTGTCTCGAGGGATATACTCAAGCTTGACTGTTGTAAAGAAAGTCAGTAACCTCCTTGTATAATCCCTGTAAGGTATCAGATGATCCTGGTGGGTGTACCATTTGTCGTTGGTTTGATTAACTACCAGAGCTGAATCCCCGAATACAGTTAATGTCTTGATCCTGAGGTCAATGGCTTCCTCAAGACCCATAATGCAAGCTTCGTATTCAGCTTCGTTGTTAGTGCAGTTGAAAGTGAGTTTTGCCGAGAAAGGCATGTGAACCCCCTTAGGTGTAATGAGTACTGCACCAACACCACGACCATTCATATTAACAGCCCCGTCAAACATCATAGTCCATTCTTCTTCTGGGTCAGGCCCTTCAGTTTGAACAGGCTCTTCATGATCTTTTGCTTTTATGAACATGATGTCCTCATCAGGGAAGTCAAATCTCATAGGCTGGTAATCATCAATGGGTTGCTCAGCAAGATAATCAGACAATACACTGCCCTTAATGGCTTTTTGAGATGTGTATTGAATGTCATATTCTGTGAGGATCATTTGCCATCTTGCAACCCGTCCGGTAAGTGCTGGCTTCTCAAAAATGTACTTAACTGGGTCCATCTTAGAGATCAATAAAGTAGTGTGGGTCAACATATACTGTCTCAGTCGGCGATCAGCCCACGCTAAAGCACAGCAAGTTTTCTCGAGCAGTGAATAACGTTGTTCACAGTCGGTAAACTTTTTGCTTAGGTAGTATATTGCATACTCTTTTCGACCAGACTCGTCATGCTGGCCCAGCACACACCCCATTGACTCTTCTAATACTGTCAAGTACATGATTAGAGGTCTTCCTTCAACTGGAGGCATAAGGATTGGAGGCTCTTGTAAGTACTCCTTGATCTTGTCAAAAGCCTTCTGGCAGTCTTCGTTCCACCTGACCGTTTGTTCTTTTCTTAACAGCTTGAACAAGGGCTCACAGGTTGCTGTAAGGTGAGATATGAACCGCGAAATGTAGTTCAATCGTCCTAAGAACCCCCGAACTTCTTTTTCAGACTTCGGTGCAGGCATTTCTTGAATGGCTTTGACTTTATCTGGGTCAACCTCAATCCCTTTCTCACTTACGATAAATCCCAGTAGCTTACCGGATCGCACCCCGAATGTGCACTTGTTGGGGTTCAACTTCAGTTGGTACTTCCTCAGACGCTTGAATAACTTCAACAGATTTACCAGGTGGTCTTCTTCTGTGAGGGACTTGGCGATCATGTCATCCACATAACATTCGATTTCTTTATGGATCATATCGTGGAATAATGTCACCATAGCCCGTTGATATGTTGCACCGGTATTCTTCAGTCCGAATGGCATCACCTTGTTACAGAACGTGCCCCAGGGTGTGATGAAGGTTGTCTTCTCCATGTCTTCAGGGGACATTTTAATCTGATTGTATCCTGAAAATCCGTCCATGAAGGAGAATACCGAGAACTGAGCCGTGTTATCCACCAATACATCGATGTGAGGTAATGGGAAGTCATCTTTTGGGCTAGCTCTGTTCAGATCCCGGTAGTCAACACACATTCTCACTTTGCCGTCTTTCTTAGGCACAGGTACTATATTAGCAACCCACGGCGGATAGCTAGTTACAACAAGGAACCCAGCGTCCCACTGCTTTTGTACCTCTTCTTTGATTTTCATTGCCATGTCCGGGCGAGTACGGCGCAGTTTCTGTTTCACCGGCGGGCAATCTTCTCTTAAAGGCAGCTTGTGCATAACAATGTCGGTGTCCAACCCTGGCATATCTTGATAAGACCAAGCAAACACGTCCACATATTCTTGAAGCAGGTCAATCAGTTGTCTCTTCACTGAGTCTTGTAAGCAGGCCCCGATCTTAACCTCTTTCACGTCTTCATCTGTACCAAGGTTAACCATTTCGACCTCCTCCTGATGAGGAGTAATTACTTTCTCCTCTTGTCTTAACAACCTGGCTAGCTCTTCAGGAAGCTCGTAATCTTCTTCAACCCCTTCATCAGCTTGATTGATTGGATTGTCAAAGTCATACGAAGTCATAGCCGTGCTGTTGTCGGTGCGGTCTGGAGGGCACTCTCTGCAAGGGTTCAGTTTGTTCATTTTAGTGATTGATTTTAATCTTGTTTAGAAAAGTGAAATGAAGTTGTCATTTTGAAAACACTGCCATTTATTTTTGTACAAAAAGAAAAATAGAAAAAAAAACAGTGAGCGGAAAAAAGAAAAGACTCATTTGCAAAAGATGTCTGATTATCATTGATTGATCTATTTGCACAAAATTACAGATGGCCCGATTACAAAATGAGTCTTGTCATCTTGGGCAAGATGCAAGACTTGATGCATGCTTAAAATATACAGGAAATAATAATTACTCTGCAGGAGTAACCCTTATAATTTCCTGGGAAGACCAGTTTGAGATACGGCTCCCCGGGATCCTTGGACGTATCCAGCTCTCCAGGTTGCGCTCATCTTCCGACTCATCTTCCAAGTTGTTCACTGCATCTGGGGTGAGCATCCCCCCACTGACAAAATTGGGCTTCTTAGCAGCCTCTGCTTGATCTTGTTGAGTTGGTTTGTAACCCAACCCAAATCTATCCTCCTTCTTCTCTACCGGTAGCAACTTGCCCCAGCCTTGGGCAGTCCCTTCTTCAACAACCTTCCGGGCTTGTTGATAAGATGTCATTGAGGTTCCAGGTACAGCGGATGCTTCATTTATGTTCAAGGCCTCAAACCCTTGACTCATAGTTTCGTGGATCTCCCCATCCATCTCAATGTATTTGTATGTAGCCAGATGGCTAACGAAAATATCTTCCTCTCCACAAATAGTAACAACTTGGCCCTCCCACTTGAATTTTAACTTCTGGTGAAGGGTTGACGTCACGGCGCCAGCGGCGTGTATCCATGGTCTACCCAATAGACAGCTGTAGGCAGGCTGTATATCCATCACGAAGAAGGTCGTTTTGAAAGTCTGTGGGCCAATCGTTATAGGCAACTCAATTTCTCCCAGAACTGATCTCTTAGAACCGTCAAAGGCTCTCACTACTAGGTTACTAGGGCGTAATGCCAATCCTTCATACTCCAGCTTCACAAGGGCTTTTTTGGGTAAGACATTGAGGGATGACCCCGTATCCACCAATACATGGGAAAGAACTGCACCCTTACACTCCATGGTAATGTGCAAAGCCTTGTTGTGATTGCGACCTTCCGTAGTCAAATCAGTGTTGGTAAATCCTAGTCCATTACTAGCATTAACATTTCCAACCACAGCTTCTAACAGATTGACGGTAATCTCCTCTGGCACATAAGCTGCGTGCAAGACTTTTAATAATGCGTTCCGGTGAGCCTCGGAGCACATTAGCAATGATAGAATGGAGATCTTGGAAGGCATCTGGTGAAGCTGGTCTACTATCTTGTAATCACTTTTCTTGATGATTCTCATGAACTCATCAACCTCTTGATCAAAAGGGGTTTTCAAAGCTTCTTTAGCAACTTGTTCTTCTTGCACCATGCTTTTCCCTTTTGCCTTGGCAGCAGCTTCTGCTTCGGCACTGGGTCTTGGAATTTGCGGGGCAAAGAGACGTCCGCTTCGAGTGAAGCCTCCGCCTCCCCCCACATTGTCTATTTGTGGTGAAGAAGTTGATGATTCCAGAGTGATTTTCTGTCCTTCGTAGTATAGATCGGAGCCGTAATGCCAAGGTATGGCATTATTGCTTTCATAAGGGACTGGCCCAGACACTGTGATAGTGACTGGACTGATAGCAGCTGCAGAAGGGATCATGATAGTGTGTGGATCATAGTATATCGTAACCGGTGCTCTGATAGGAGTGGCACTTTGTGAGTTGTAGGCAGAATCATTTGCAGGATCATAATAAATTGTAACCGTTGAGACACTTTCATTGTCTGCTGTTGATGTTGTAGGAGACACTGTTGACTGGATGAGTATTGCTGTTGTAGGGAATTCTGAATGAAGGGGTGCTGAAGTTGTGGAAGAGATGTTTGTTGATATTTGGTCCGTTGAAGTAACAGATGAAGCATTTGTTGATGAGATTGAAGAGTTGTTTGGAACAATTGTTGTTGCAGTTGTAGGAGACTCGGGAATTATTGTTAAGGAGATTGCTGGATTTGGAGGTGTTGATGTTGTGATTTGAAGCAGGCCACTCTGGATGAGACCATTTATGCCATTTCTCAAGTTATCACACCCATTCACTGAAATGTTGCAATAAGCACATCCTAGCTCACATCCAGGGAACATTTGACATTCAAGGAGTTGAGCTTTAATCTCTACCAAGTGTGTCCGAATCTGCCCCACACAGGTTATCAAGTAAGACGGTTTATCTTCCTCAATAGCATTGATTCTGGGTCCTCCGTGGTTTGGCATAGAATTTTTACTGACATTTGGCGGGGGTAGAAAGTTTAGAGCTTTGGAATCCACTAGATCTTGTACTTTCATGTGCAAAGCTCTACACTTCTCTGTACTGTGGCCAGGTGCATTTGAGTGAAAAGCACATCTGGCGCTGACGTCATAATTTCTGGGTAGACTGGCAGGATCTAGAGGTGCCAATGTCCTTAGCTCAACCAGGTTGAGTTTCAGGAGTTGCGGCAATAATGTGGCATAAGGCATAGGGATCGGATCAATCACCCTATTGGCCTGAGATGGTCTCTGTTGATATGGTCTTTGCTGATTGTTGTTGCTGGTGTTGTTGTTGTTATAATTTCTCTGAGGTGGATACTGACTTTGTTGCTGGTAGTGGGGTTGTTGCTGTGGTTGGTATGCTGGTAGTGGATGAATTGGAGCGGGAATGTTGACAGCTGCCACGGACCTATGAATATACTGGGGTCTGCCCCTGCTGGTATGGATAGCATTAGTCTCACCAGTTCTTCTTGGACCTACAAAAGGTTTTCTTGGGTTGCTGGACGAGCTTGCACCGTTGTCAGAAATTTTGCCCATCTTTAATAGGCTCTCAATTCTTTCTCCAGCTATAACTACATCTGCAAAGCTGGTGGAGGAAAAGGCAGCTAGCCTATCAATGTATGTCCCTTGGAGGGTGTTCATAAACATGTCGGCCATCTCCCTCTCCGACATGGGTGGTTGGACAGCAGCAGCAAGCTGTCTCCACCTCTGGGCGTACTCCCGGAAGCTTTCTCTGGATGATTGTGACATTCCCATCAGGAGGGTCCTGTTGGGAGCCATATCCAAGTTGTACTGGTATTGTCTAATGAAAGCCTCAGCCAGATCCTTCCAGCACCTGATGGTTGCTCTAGTCAAGTGAGAGTACCATTCCCTTGAAGCTCCTGTTAAGCTATCCTCAAAATAAAACATCCATAGCTTTTCGTCCATGGTATATGCCTTCAACCTCCCCAGAAAGGATTGCAAGTGGGTTCGCGGATAGGAAGTTCCGTTGTACTTCTCAAAGCACAGAGGTTTAAACTTGTGGGGAATCCTGACCCCGTCCACTAAGCCCATGTCCATGACATCAAAACCCAAGGAGTTTTGAGACTCCAAGGACCTTAATTTTTCAGCAATTTCATCTAGCCTTCTGTCATAGGCTTCATCCCCAGCTCCCATCACAGTGAACTGATCTTCCTGGGGGTCTTCTTGCAGTACCCTACCTGTAGTAGCATTCCCCTGTACATTAGCAGGGATGTTGATCTCTGGATGAAGATGAGGCCCAAATACTGGGGGATTAATATGAGGCCGAACCCTCTCATTGTTGCTTGTTCCACCAGTCCCTAGATGGGGGTCTTCCTGAGTCTGCCTCTCTACCAATGATCTTAATCTTTCTTGGCTCTGTGCCAATCCATTCATCACCTCCATAAACTGAGTCATCTGATTCCTCATTTCCAGTCTCTCATTGGCCATTTGGGTCTGACCTCCGTAAGGTCCTGTTGTACCTGGTCCATCTGTATACCCGGAAGGTTGTTGCGGGTAGGATATCTGTGCGGACGGTTGAGTGGGAACACCCGACGTCGAGCAATAGTTCCTGAACCACAACAGAGTTAGTAACAAAAACAAAACAAACCTACAAAACAAAACAAAGGTTATCATGCAATGCAGTATGCTTATTTGTCTCCAAGGTATCCGACTTGGCACTTGGTTTTGACCTTTCCAGACCCTTGAGGAAGATGCTTTTGATGTTGCTTGAAAGAAACTCAGATAGAACAAACTAATGAATATATTACAAAAAGTGAATGATACATAGTTTGTTTTTTACAATTCATGCCCTCTGAGGGGTCAAAATACAACATAAAAAGGAAAAGTACAAAGAAATGAAAGCAACAACAAGCAAAAGTCAGACACCAAGACCAAACTCATCCTCCTGAACTTCCTTTAGAAGTGCTTCAGTTACCGGATCAGCTGGACGTTCTGTGAGGTTCCTGATGAGAAGATTCCTGGTGGCAATAGCTGCAGTTAGCTTCTTGTGTCGACTCTGGTCCTTTGACCTCTTCACACCTGCCCTAATCTTCAACTCTGAGATCACTCTCTGGGCTGCTAGCAGGGCTTCCTGTTGCTCTTTTGCACTAGCCTCCAACTGCTCAATCTTGTCTTGAGTCCTCATATCTTCCTGAGTACGAGCTTCGGTGATCCTGACCCACCTAGCTTGACTCTCTTTCAGATACAAATCAGTCCTGGCCTTCTGGAACTGAGCCTCCTTGCAGGCATTCTTCAAGATCTGCTCTCCAGCCCTTGACTTCTTGATGTAGTCTTCTGACTTCTCAATCCTGGCTAGATGCTCCACCTTTAGCTTTTCTAACCTTTCGATGTCCAGACGACCATCACTCCTCTCCCAGAGGGTCTTCTGTAGAGCCTGAGTCAGATTCTCATTTCTCTCTTTCAGTTTCTCAAACTCCTCTAAGCTGACAGTGGCAGGAGGTGGTGCTGTGGATGACCCAGGTGCATCCTCAATAGTGAAGGGCATCCCAGAAATTTGAGCCCTGGCATGAGACCACTCATAGTACTGAGCTGAGGCCACATTGTTGCATCTTCCAAGAATGGCCGCTCCTTTGGTCTGAATATTGTCCCAAGCCCAGGATGCTTGCCTGACAATAGCCAAATTAGGCTTAACCTCACAATAAAGGGTTTCAGCCAAGTCTTGTGCTCTATGAGGATGGACCAATGCATAACTCAATTGTCTTTTGAATAGCAGAGGGTTATAGTTGATGCAACCCTTCACTCCTATCAAAGGTACATTGGGGAACTGCCCACAACTAGTAATGATGTCCCTGCCCTTGGTGCTCTGAGTGCACCACCTGATGTCAGCTGAGGTCAAAGCAATGAGTCTTCTAGCCCAATTCTTTTGCTGGTGAGGATTCAAGAATGCACCAGTCTTGGGCAAGTGTTTGAGCAACCAGGTATGGAACAGGGGAGCACAGCACCTCACCAACCTTCCTCTCTGCTTTTCATTCCTTTGATGAATAGAGTAGTAGAAATCTCCCAGTAAGGTGGGCATTGGGTTCCTCAGAATGAAAAGATGGATTGCATTCTTGCTAATAAACTTAGGCTCATCTGCAAAAAGTATAACCCCATATATGCTGAGGGCTAACAAAGCACAGACTGCCTTCCATTCCCCCAAGGAGGCTTTCAGAGTAGCCTGAGAGGTCAAGAAATCCAAATGTAGACCAGAGATTCCAGCCTTGGTAGTCATGTTCTGTCCAATCAGAGAGGGTTCCAGATATAGTACCTTTGCCACTTCTTCATTACTAGGAAAAGCCATCTCAGGGTTGAAGGGGACTCCACCCCTGACAGGTACACCAACCAATGATGAATACTCCTCTAATAAAGGCCCCAACTGAAAATCCTGAAAGGTGAAACACCTCAGAGGGGGGTCATAGAACTGCAGGCAAGTATGAATCAAGCTCCTCTGGGAAGGGTCCAAATCCATAACCACATCAAGGATGCCTCCATAATGTTCTCTGAATAGTGGTATATGGTCTGGAGTAATCAAGGCCTGGATCTTCCTGATGTTAGCCAACTCAGGCTCAAAGAAATGGTAGGAGATGTTGCTCTTCTTGGGTGCCATGTTGTTGAAGAAGAGCTGAGACAGATGCTGATGATGGAGAATAATACTGCAGATGGGCCACTGACAGGCTGATGCTAGTGATGCAAGTGACTGAAGCAGGTAGCTGATGGGGATAGCTGAAGCAGACACTGATGAAGATAGGTCTATTCAGATGAAGGGGTCGAAACCAAGCCAAAATATAGTATGGATACCCTGAAAAACAAATAAGCAAATGTTAAATGATGCAATGATGATGTATGCAAATGATATGCAAGGGTTTGTGATCAAGCTGGATTTGATTGCTGTCTTGATATAAAGGTCCATGTATGTCAAGAAGTCCAGATGGAGGTTCAAAAGTCCAGTAACCAAGGTGGGGGACTCAAATAAAGAGTCACATGTCCTGGGTTAAATCACAAGAACTGTCCAAGGTGAAGCATTCTTAAACACAATAGGTAATAGGGTATGATGTGGCCAAGGGTTCCTGCAAACCTGTAAACAGCCCAACCCCCTCACAGGTGATGTTCTAAAACAAGGATCCTCAGACTTGGATCAGTTATGAGAAGTGTAAACACTTCTAACCCGGAGGTACAGTGTTTACAATAACCATAAAAGATCCTCCTTTAATTCACCTCAGTTTCTGAAGGTCATAGTAAAGGTCATCCAGACTTAGCAGGCTTCCCAGATAGCCCTAGCACTACAGGAAATCTGTAGCACAGAGTTCTCAAGAAGAAACCCATATCTGAACCGTGTTTCATATTCCCGCACCAGACCGAAATGGAATGGGAAAGAACATGAACCACTCTAGCCTAGGTGTCACTCAGGTCCCAAGTATAGGGCCTCAACTCTCAATAGAAACCCCACCCATCAAAGCAACAAAACCAGATCCAGCCAGAACAGTATGACAGTATGATATATGTAAAGCTGTAAAGAAAGCAGTAAAACAACTGTACATAAAGCAATAAACAAAACAAATATACAAACACAGATAGCACATAACACCCAAGTAAACACAAATCAAACAAGCGCTAGGAGGAACCCACAAAAAGAACCAGAAGCCCTGGTTACAGTATAAGGGTCCCCAGCAGAGTCGCCAAGTTGTCGCTCCCAAAAGATGAGACCGAGCTCAAATGAGGTACAGACGCGAACGGTCGGCGAGAGGAGGGTGTGAGGACACACAGGAGTGAACTCACAGGAAAAGAAAGAGTCTCCAGCTAGGCATTTTTATCCCGAAGGAAAGGTAATGCTGCATAAACCTAGGAAGATACGGATAAGACGGTTGCGAACCAGAGAGACTGAGAAAGGGGGTTGGTTACAACCTGGGAAGGTATTAGCACCCAGATTGTCCGTCGTACTCGACGGGATCCAAGCTTATAAGATTTTTGTTTTAAAGGGGTAGTGTCAGTGTAATTTGTGTATAAAAGAGCTGGAAAAGGATGTACAGGTGTCAGTGTAAAAGAAGGGCAAAGTATGATATATACAGTGTCAGTGCAAGAACAAGAATGAAATGCTCAAGAATATGAGGCTTAAAGAATAAGGCTGGAAAGAGGGGGAATATACAGAGACTTTTGTTCGATAACAGTTAAGTTATGCCTACGTATCCTCTCGTGCAATGAGGAAGTCAGAACACCGTAGTTCGACCCAAAGAGACTGAAAGGTGAATTGACTTGTGAACTGCTTACTTGCCTATGCTCAAGTGTATGATCTGTCTGGCACAGATGCAAACTGTCTTGCATTAGACGGAAGAAGCAAGTTCTCGTTTGTGAGTGAAGATGATGAGAAAAGAATCCCGGAGGAGGCGATTATTGTTTGTTTTTGAGTTTTCAGTCTTTTATTGCTTTTGAATTTGTCATAAGTTAATGAGCTTAAGCCTAAACCAATGGGTTAGTAAACTCATCACATCTTCCCTCTGATTAGGGGTAATGAGAATACCTTAAGTGTGAAGTCAGCATCTCACACTTAATCACCTTTTGATGTAGGATTAGGATCATTAACCTACTTGTGATTATTTAGATGTTTTTGTTGTTTTTTGTTTAGTGTTAAGTAATGAGATTAAGCCATAAGCAGGGATTAAATAGACTCATTACACCATCCTAATAGAAGGATAATAGATGAGAATGTTTAAGGTGAGGAAAGCTCCTCATCTTAATCCATGATTAGGGATTAACCTCATGATAAAACAAAGCCTTTATTAGATGGATTTTGGTTAAATGATAAGATGAAGAAGTGAGTTTTAGGGTTTGTAAGACAACTTGAGGGGGACTTGTCCATTAACACTAGGGTTAGTCCTTCTTAACCAATTAAGGAAGAATTAGAACCCTAATGCAAGGCCCAAGTTACAAGCTTGATGTCTTGATGATTATTAAGTGAATTGATTAAAGGATTTAAACACATTAAGGGTTTAACACTTAGGATTAAAGTTATACACTTCATCCTAATAGAAGGATGCAGGCATAAGCTTAATCACAAAGCCTTAAAGCCTTTAGGGTTTAGTCCCTAACTATGAGATGAGAAGAGGAAAACTCAAAGAGACACAAAGGTAAAAGCTAAGTGGGGGGACTAATCAAAAACCCTAATCATTGTCATGCTTGGTTGTTCCTAAGGTTTGTGAGGTTTGACAAGAGAAATCTTCAAAGGAACCACCAGGAAGCAGATGAAAGGAGCAGAGAGAAGCAAAGTAACTTGCTTCATTTAAGAAGACAAGTCACTTGAGGAAAGAAAGTAAGAAGAAGAAGAAAGAGCAAGCTCAATCTCAAACACAAAACAAAATGCAGCAAGGATGCATGAGAGAGATGAAAAGAAGTTGTGAGAAGTGAAGGCAAATCCACTTCTCAAAGTGACTTACCACCTGAAAAATTAGTGAAAGAAGTGAAATGCAATGCAAAATCAGATGAAATTATATGATGCAAATCCAAACCAGAAGCATAAGTATGATGTTAATGATGCTATGAGATGATGCAAACATGAAACAAGGCAGGAGGATGATCACATGAACAAATGAATGCAAGAGAAGCATGCTTGGAACCATGAACATACATGAAAAGTTATGAAATGCAAATGACATACAACATGGCAAATGAAAGATGCAATGATCAAACATGCTTCTAATATGTCTTAAGATGTCTAATGAATTAAATGGATGCACAAAATGCTATGGCAAGTCATGGTAGGCAAACAAATGCAAGATGAATGCAAAAGGAAGCCCAAATTAGGGTTTATGATCAATGCACCAAACAAAAATCAAAAACAGAAGCAAACATCAAGATAAAAAAAATTGAAAATGCATTCAAAGGAACCCTAACCCTATACAAACTCACTACCCAAAGGAGAGGATCCAACTCTTAACCTAATGAGGGTTATGAATTTCCTAAGATTTCTAGGGTTTTAGGGTACCTTGACAAGAAAAATGTCAAACAAAATGAAAATGCAAGATCAAATTATGTCAATTTAATCCTACAAACTACATGATATGCAAGATGCAATGCAAAAAGAATCAAAGTCCAACTCTTAAAGACTAGGCAGAAATGAATTTTCAAAGATTGGATCAAAATAATGCCTTGAAAAGAAATTAATTCCATGAAAAATTGTCAAAATGCATCAAGATCAAAAAAGAAATTTGGTTTGAGGGTTGGACAATGTTTCTAAATGATTTTAAAGGTCTCATGAATTTTTTTGTGATTTTTAAATACCTAAAAGTATATTTAATTAATTAACTCTCATTAATTAATTAAAAATAATCTTTTAAATGATTTAAAAATATTTTTTAATGCAAAAAATAAAAATAAAAATGTTTTTGGTTTCTGAAAATTCATAAAAGTTTTGTACAAAAATTTTCAGAATTTTTAAAAGTGTTTTACTATTTTTAATAAGTTGTGCAAATAAAATACAAAATAAATGAAATAAAAAATTAAAATAGGAGAAGTATGCAGAAAGAGAGGCCCGGATTGAATCTGGGGAATGGTTTGTTGACTTCGCGCGCAATCTAATGGTCACAATTCAAATCTGGTTAAATCAGGTTTATGAATTAATTAATTTGGATTAATTAAGTCAACGTGGATTAGGGCAAAATGGTGGAATCCTGGACGTCCAAATGTGCGCGGGTCAACACATCCAAGGGGTATTATTCAAACTTCATTAATCACTCAGATTAGGGCTAATTAACCTCAGGTGGCCGGAGAAGACTTCCGGTCGTCTTCTCCGGCGAACCAAAACCCTAGATTTTGCTATAGGTCACCAAACATGAAATTTCTTCCATAGAAATGATCCTACCCCCCATCTAAACCTAACCCCTCTTTCAAAAATCATTTATTTTCATTAACAAGCTTGAATCAAAGACAAACATGAAACACGGGCAAACTTTCAGAGAGACATGAAATGGTCATCCCTTACTTATTTTCAAATCTAAATACATCCAGAAGATCAGTGCAACATATAGATTCGATTTGTAACAAGAAAATGAAGTTCTGGAAAATTTGTTCTTGAGCTATACCTGAGATGGAACCTTCTGGTTCTAGGCTTTCTGGCTGATGTCTTGCTTGCAATCAATTCCCCTGGACCTCCTGAGAAGCTTTCAAGGCTTGTTTGAAGTTTGTAATGGTTGGTTTGAGAGATGGCAGAAGTTCTGCTCAAGGTGGGGTGGAAATCGTATTTGTGATTATGGGAGTTTAAGGCAATGGTGATGGGTGCTTTGTGATCAGGAAAGTGTGTTGAGTTGATTTGTGAAGTTGGTTTGTGTGTTTGTAGCTTGTACTGACTGTTTCGAAGGCTCTTGCAAATGAGGGAGATTTTGATAACTATGGCTATGGGTAAGATCAGAGTGTGTTGTTATGTGTTTTGGCTTGCTTTTTGTTTGCATAATCTATTGTGATAGGTCAGATGAGTTGATGTGTGCTTTTGTGATAGGTATGGCTCAAGTTGCCAAAATGTCAAAGTTGTGTAAGAGAGGCATGGGCTACTAGCTAGCCAAGGACAAAAGGTGTGTCCTGCGCAGCAAGATGTAGGGAGAACCCTAGGATTGATCATGAAGTCAGAAAGCAAGTGGATTCACACTTGAGTGAGTTTTTGCAACTTGCCTCACTTTTGCTTCCTTTGAGAAATCTTGCTCCATAAGTCATGAAAGTGAGTAATCTCTTGGCCCATTCTGAATTTTAGGTGTTGTATGATCATGTTGTGAAGTTTAGAAGTCCATTTGATAGCTCAATTTGCCTTGAAAAGTGAATTTGCAACTTTGCCTCTTTGGTGGAAAACTTCAAATTTTGTGATTTTTGCCAACTTTGACAAGCCATAACTTTTGATCCAAAATGAATTAGGTAAAGTTCTTGTACTTTTTGAAAAGGGAATGATCCATTCTATAACTTTCATGACAAAAGTTTTTCCATTTGAAGCATTTTTGAATCAAAAAGCAAGGGTTGAAAAAGTTTCCCAAAATGGCAATTTCATTAAAAGTCAAACTTTCCCCAAAAAGTCAACTTTGCAAAAGACTTGAAATTTTCAATTTTGTGAACTTCCAACTTCTTCTATGATCAAATAAAGATCATATACAATCAAAATGATGAAGAACACCCTTTGGTTGGGTCATTGAGGGCCTCAGATGCCCTGATTTTACACTGACTTGCTTGAAAAGTCAACTCTTGATCAGATGACTTCCCCATGGAATTTCTTCATGAAAATTGATATGCATACTCCCTATACCATATAGAGACCAATAGAAACAAGAATGACAAAAAAAATTGGAGTTATGGCCTTTGAATCCAAAACCCTAATTTCAGGTCATCTGTGCAGTCAAACCTGGCTCTGCTTCCATGCCATTTTCAGTTCTTGTGATTCTTTGACATTCTTTACTTTGAAAGGATATAATATGATGTTTGAACACACATGGACCCCTTTTGAAGTGATTGATGACCTTTGGAGTGGCTCAAGAAGCTCTTGGATTGCTCAGATCACAAACCCTAGGTGCAGATGACTTTGAATCAATGTAGTGAATCAAAAAATGTAATATGAGATGCTATGATTGAGTTTATGCATATGAGAGGATCACAAGCCATGGTGTGAATGGGTGAGGGAAAATTTGGGGTGTTTACAGCATGTACGCCATTCGTGACCTGAAGGTGGAAGAGGATTGAACACTTAAGCCCAAAAATTTGCACTCGCCGGTGCGCAAAGTAATATTGTTGGTTAATTGTATTGCTTGAATGGGCTTAAAGATTCCATTAGGAGTAACTTAATATGGGATTCTAGATGCCATCCAAAGTATATGTGGATAGGAGTATCAGAACGTGTTTATGTTCGACTTCATCTGAATGTTGTTACTGAACTAAGTACCAGAACTAGATCTTCGTCTCGACCATCTCTGAACTGTTTCTATAACATATCATGAACTAAGTATCAGTACTAGATCTTTGTTTAGATCGTATCTAAATTGTCTTTGGGGGGAAAAGATACCCTGAATTAAGTATCAGCACTAGATCGCCGTCTCGACCGTCTCTGAAATGTCACTGGGAAAATATCTTGAGCTAAGCATCAAAACTAAATCTCCGTTTTGATTATCTCTTAATTGCTTCTGGAAAATATCATTCACTAAGTATCAGCACTAGATCTTTATTTAGATCGTCTCTTAACTGTCTTAAGGACAATATCTTGAATTAAGCATCAAAACTAAATCTTCGTTTCGATTATCTCTGAATTGCTTTTGGAAAATAGCTTGCACTAAGTATCAGCACTAGATCTTCGTTTAGATCATCTCTGAATTATCTCAAGGACAATATCTCTAATTAAGCATCAGAACTAAATCTTCGTTTCGATTATCTCTGAATTGCTTATGGAAAATATCATGCACTAAGTATCAGCACTAGATCTTCGTTTAGATCGTCTCTGAACTGTCTCAAGGACAATATCTTAAATTAAGCACCAGAACTAAATCTTTGTTTCGATTATCTCTGAATTGCTTCTGGAAAATATCATGCACTAAGTATCAGTACTAGATCTTCGTTTAGATTGTCTCTGAACTGTCTCAAGGACAATATCTTGAATTAAGCATCATAACTAAATCTTTGTTTCGATTATCTCTGAATTGCTTATGGAAAATATTATGCACTAAATATCAGCACTAGACCTTCATTTAGATCGTATCTGAACTGTCTCAAGGACAATATCTTGAATTAAGCATCAAAACTAAATCTTTGTTTCGATTATCTCTGAATTGCTTCTGGAAAATATCCTGCACTAAGTATCAGCATTATATCTTCATTTAGATCGTCTTTGAACTGTCTCAAGGACAATATCTTGAATTAAGCACCAGAACTAAATCTTTGTTTCGATTATCTCTGAATTGCTTCTGGAAAATATCCTGTAGTAAGTATCAACACTAGACCTTCGTTTAGATCGTCTCTGAACTGTCTCAAGGACAATATCTTGAATTAAGCATCATAACTAAACCTTTGTTTCGATTATCTCTGAATTGCTTTTGGAAAATATTTTGCACTAAGTATCAGCACTAGATCTTCATTTAGATCGTCTCTGAACTGTCTTAAGGACAATATCTTGAATTAAGCATCAGAACTAAATCTTCGTTTCGATTATCTCTGATTTGCTTCTGGAAAATATCTTGCAGTAACTATCAGCACTAGACCTTCGTTTAGATCGTCTCTGAACTGTCTCATGGACAATATCTTACATTAAGCATTAGAACTAAATCTTCGTTTCGATTATCTCTGAATTGGTTTTGAAAATATCATGCACTAAGTATCAACACTAGATCTTCGTTTAGATCGTCTCTGAACTGTATCAAGGAGTTGATAGTGTTTATCTGACTGCAACTATCCTGAAAAGGAAAGATTAGTTTATGCAAGATTATTTGCATGTATGACATAATGTTCTTAATGTAAGTGAGAATGTCGTATGCATTATGGATGTGTATGCCACGATATAATGTAAATGATGTATGTATGAATTATGTAGTCGAAGCATATCAGTAGCTTCAAGTAACAACTGTTGGTTGGGGAAAATAAATCCTTATTTGTTGCTGAGGAGTATGAAGACATCGTTCTCGTCTCGTTTCAGAACATTTTACCTGGGATATTTCGATTTCCGTTCGTCGTACTTTTTTTTGGAAGATTAAATTCCTAAATACCCTGATTGGGGATAGAAGAGACGGACATTCCCCTGGGAGATTTATCTGACCAAGCGTCAATTCTTTCTGGAGATATCAGGCTTGAGAGAAATTTGTCTGGGATTTGGTAGAGCTGGAAGTACAAGAGGCTACTTGAAGTACTTTGCTGAATTAAATCCGTAAAGATTACTCTGTGAGGATGAGTTTACGAAGATCTGTTGGATATGAACTTTGTTGGGGATTCCTACCTCCAAGGATCCTTAGTAAATGTTATTATTGTAATTTTATGCATTTTGGTAAACATCAATCATATTTGAAAGCATATATTCATTCAAAGTAACCAATGGATTCAGAACTTTTGAGATTCTCGACTTCCGCGAGTAACTTTCTAGAAATTATCATGCCCGAATCCGAAGACATGATACTGACACCATCTAATACTATTGGCACAGACAATTAATTTCCACAATGGCTTCTGCTGAAACCCAGTATCAAGGTAATGTAACGAGAGGAATGTGTTTTCAGATTGCGTTGGATCGTATACGTCCCGAGCAATGGTTAAGGAGCTTGTAACTGAATTTGATCTGATTAGATTTGAAAAGAGAGTGTTTCCCCTAACTGAAGATGATTTGTCCCGGAATGGAAGTATTTGAAAAGAGCTACCTAAAGAGAAATAAATAAAATTCCCCCACAATAATATGCCCCTGGCATCGTGAACTCGGTAATGTTACCTCTGGTAATTCAGATGAGGAGACCTACCCCTGGCTTTTAAGCATCGTTGAATCTTGACATGACATCCCTGAATGAATTGGACAATAACATGGCATGCCCCCTTGAGTGGAAGATAGTGACCATGCCCCTTGTATACATTGTCTTTGATCCAGGAAGCAACTTTGTCTGTCGGGAGGACTTTGGTTTATTGAATGTTCATCATGTAAGCTTCTCTGTTGTCAAACACTTAGTTATATGCAAACAATGATATTCAAAATGCAACACTTATGTCTGTCTTGAAGTTTTGAAAAAGAATTATTTTAGCAAAACAATGTTTGTAAGAACTGTGATATTAACTCAAGATTTATAATAAGCCTTAAAGGAGTCAGGATATTTTTTTGTAGTTGTATGCTTTCGAACTAACCATGCTTCAATTAGGACTTTTAAAGGCTTGTAACATGGCCTGGTTCACGGTTTAAAAAAAAAAGAATAAAGGCTGTAATTTATTTGTATCCAACCTATCCTTCGTGATGTTCTTCAATCCTATGTTCAGTTAACTTATGTATTGAGGCTCCAAAGGAGTTTGGAATTGTAACACTGACATTTGCGATGGTTCAGAAACCAGAAGTTTATTTGAAAATTCAGTCATCTTTTTTTTTGTTGAGGATTTGTAGTGACCTCTTTTTTCTTTTGAATTTGTTATCCCTTCTTGTTGCCTGAACTGTTTGTTTCAAGATTACAGACAACGGGATGTCTCAATTTTTACTAAGTCTCCTTCATAGGTTTTGATTTAGTGAGCTTTTCTTTTGCTAGATATTGACTGTCAGACTTAATGATTACAGGGAACCATCATTAGTTGTGTACAAAAATGACAATTGGCATAATTGAGTTAATCGAGGAACTACCCTACCCTAGGTTATGATTAAGGGTTTTAATTTGTGTGAGATTGAAAACTCCTACTTCATAGGCTCAAAAGGGTTGACTAGGGATTAACTTCCTTATATCTCTATTGTTTAGGAATCGAAACAATGCCTGCACATTGTCAGCATAGTCTGTTCAAAAGCATACTTTATGAAATTATGGTATCGTCTTCGTCATCCTCCCTCTAAAGTATTACAGCTTTATCAAGAGTTGAATATCACAAAAGATAAGTAAGAAGCATAGTTTAAATATAGTGAAACGAATGGATTAATTTAAGACAAACATATGCAATGCATTATCGTGAAAACAAAATTCTAACATAATAGTAAGTTTTTAAGTCGACAAAAGAAATTACAAACGAAAATTCAAACATTCTCAAAGCCTCCTCCTATAAACTTGTCACTCCGGATGTCTGGAAGCTTTGATGTTCGATGGACGATAGGAGAATTCAATTTGGTCTTCTGGCATAACCTCAAGGACTCCTTCGTCAACCAAGTCTTGAATCTTATTCCTCAATGCCCAACAATTATTAGTGTCATTTCTAGGACATTTGGAGTGATATGCATACCTTGCATTGGGATTATAGCGAGGAGAGGAAGTATTGGAATTCTGAGGAGGGTCTTTCATGGTAATCAGCTTCATCTCCAACAAGAATTACAAAGTTTGTGACATTAGCGTGTTAGTTTTGATAAACTGTCTTTTATGTTCCTTGTGTTGAGGCGGGTTAACCCTATAAGACCTTTTTCCTTTAATTGAAAGACATCAGTAGTAGCTTGTCTCTTTCCTTCTCTTATCCTCATCTTCTTTTCAACCAAGTCATCTTGTTTCATCGGAGGTTGACTAATGATTAGATTCCCGACTCCGTTGTCTTGAAGTTTATTAATGAAGAGTCTCAGCTCTTCTTTCCCCTAAGATAAGTTTTGGATAAGAGCCACCTGACCATTCACTTGGATTCTCATCTCTGCCATCTCAGCTTGTAGTTGTTCCAACTTATCATCTTTGTTGTATTCATAATTCTTCTTTTTCTTGCCCTTAGTGAGGAGTCATTTCAACTCTTTTTTCCCCTTTGACAAATTTAGGACCACTTCTTGAAATTGAGCATTCTGGATTTAGAGATCTTTGACAGTTTGCTCGAGAACCATCTCAACTGAAATAAACAGTGAGAAGATAAGAAACTTGTCCTGAAAACCTGTTATGCAATGGTATGGCATGTAAATGCATATGCAATGTTTTCAAGGACCTCGTAGGATTTCAATTTGTTAAATAAAAACAAGAAATAAAACTTTTATTAGTAAGTTCAAAATATAACTTCCCCTTGGGCTTACAATGAAGGAAAACAAAAAAAGTTACAAAGAAAATAAGCATTTGAGACTCAAGTCTCCCATGGACGCTTCCTCTTTGGGTTGGGATATGTAGAGGTTCCGCTCTTCGCGAAGTTGCCTTGTTAGCTCCAACACTTTCTCTTTTCTAGCATAGAACTAAGCCTCAAAGGTATCCCTTTCCTCCTTCAGTTGTATCCAAGATTTATGTAGCTCTTCCAGATCAGTGGGCATATCAGGATGAAGAATGGTGTAAGGAACATCTCCTTCAATAATAGGCTTAACAATCACCGGTAGAACAGCAGGATATGGCATCATAAGAGTTTGAGCACGAGACCACACTCATCTGAGGTAAGGCTCCATAGGGATGGAGTATTTTGGTTCCAGAGTATTGATGTTAATCTTGTTCACCATGCTCCAAGCATGTATAAACCTTTGACGGTAACCTTGAAGATCATTGTCATAATCGAACATAATACCTTGAATAATCATATCATGAGGACCATCACTCTGAGCATAACCAAATTGATGTAGTGCCAAAGAGGGATTATAAGTAATACCTCCCCTTATGCCAAGGAGTGACACATTAGGGAATTATCCACAACGGTCAATAATAGTGATATTTTCCATAGATCGGGAACACCAATGAATATTTGAATTAGAGAGTGACATTATACTTCTATACCATATCAAACCTTGTTTATTCTTCATCACATATCGAGGAAGGTGTGAAATAAACCACCTTGATAGTAGAAGTATGCAACACATCAGAGTTCCTCGTGCCTTTGTAGTACGAGTGTGAAGAGGGTGCAAGATATTTCCAAGCAAGGTAGGCACAGGATTGTGAGTCATAAATATGTTGATTATGTGCACATCTATGAATTGGTCCGGATTAGGGAATAGCACCAAACCATAAATCAACAATTCCATGATCTCCTCAAAAGCATCATAACTCATAGCATCCAAGAATACACGAGCCTTCTCTATCAATACTTTAGCAAGAATACCCTTAACTCCACTTCTTGTTTCCAGTACAATGTCTAACTTCTTCAGATGTAAGGTTGCTGTAATAACTTCAGGTTTAGATTCATTCTCTAAGCCTCTGAATGGTTTCTGATCAAGAATAGGTACACCAAGTAGTTTGGATAATTCTTCCATTGTGGGCACCAACTGATAATCGGGAAATGTGAAGAAGTGATGTTTAGGGTCAAAGAACTAGAACAAAACACTCATCATGTCTTCATTAAACCCTGTGGTAACCAAATCCAGTAGATGACCATGTTTCTTGATTAATTGAGAGCTTTCAGGAACTTTAGAGACCAATTCCTTAAGCTTGGAGGGTATCCTTACAAAGTTGATCTGAATAGTGTTCCTACAAGCGGGGGGTAGCAATAAACTAAGGAAACTGTACGGTGTATATCGATATGGTTGATCTGGTGGCTACCCCCCGAACACTATCCGAATCATATTGGTTTTAGATTTTGAGTTCGGGGGGTAGGTTATACAAAGGAAACTAGGAAAGCAATATGATCCGGATAGTGTTCCTAAGAACAGGAAAGACCTTGGTTTTAGATTTTGAGTTCGGGGGGGTAGGTTATACAAAGGGAAGGTGTTAGCACCTTTTGTACCCATGGTTATCCATGGGCTCTTAACTACTTAGATCACTTTACTTTGTTTGAAAATAGTGGTGGTGTATTTAGAAAAAAGTCCACCTTTGTAATGATTCTCGTATGAATGTATACAAATGGGTTTTCTTGGAAAATTTTGAAAATGTGAGGTGTAAAGAGTATTTTTTGCTTTTGAAATGGTGAGCAAGCAGTTAAGGTCTTTCTACCTACTCAAGATCGTTCATGTTATTTTTCTTTCCTTAGAGATAGAATTGTCCTTAATATTAGTTAGTAAGTAGTCTTATCCATGGATGTAAGGGACGGGCGTAGAGTCATCGTATGGTCATATAAGGCAACATGTAAGGGTATCGTAGCAATTCAAAGGGAATATCATCATTTTTTCGTAGGGTCATCGAGGGACGAGATCATTTATTCGTAGGCCACTCGAAGGGTCATCGAGGGACTATGATCTTTTTCGTTGGGGCTTGATGATTTTTATTTAGGCAACTTTGCTAAGACACCCCTACGTTCGAGGGACTTGACCATTTTTTTGTAAGGCAACAAAGAGGAGAAACCCTAGGGGTGCAGATGGTAATCATATAACGATCGACTTACGTGTGCGAGTGTATTTATTTCAGATATTTTGTTTTAGAAGTTAGTGGGATAGGTCCAATTATTTTTGCATACATTCTTTTCACACCATAGTTTACTAACCACGCAATTTAATATTTTTGCGAAATTTAAATGCGGAAAATAAAACCTAAACTATTAAATCATAGGGAGGGGGATTCATAGTTTAAATCGGGGAAGTGCGGGAAGTAAAAGTGACGAAAAAGAAATATTACAAAATAATTAATAATCCTATACACTTGTTCTAATAAAAATAAATGACGAAAAAATAAAATCGGGAAAGAGATAATAATGAAGGAGGAAGAAATATTGGAGGATTCGATTGAAATCGTTTAATTGAATTTTTTTAAAATTATAATGAAATATTGATTTAATTTTATGAAAAAATATTCTTTATGCATTTTTTTTATTAAAAGAGAAAAAAAAAGTCATTAATTTTCTAATTTGTTATCGGTTAGGAAAAAAAATTGATTATTAATTAATTTAATTATTAAAAAAATATTTTTATATATTTATTTTTATTTACAAAAGAAAAGAAAAAAAAGTTATTAATTTTTTTGAATTTATTTTATTTACAAAAGAAAACGAAAAGAATTATTGCTCTTTTTAAAAATTGTTATTGATTAAAAAAGATTATTAGTTAATTAATTACTTATAATAAAAAAATAGAAGAAAGAATAAATAAGTTAAGAAAATAGAAAAAGAATGGAAAATGGCTAAAAAGGCGTTGGGTTTATTGCTACGGTTTTGCTTCCATTCAGCTACGATTTTTCGTAACTAATTAAATGCATCTAAATAATCCTAAACCTGAAAACAATGGATCTAAATGATCCTAAACATCAAATTAAATGCATATATGAATGAAACATCAATGGAAATAACATGTAATAAGAGATTCGGGAAAAAAAATAAAAGTGAGAATGGTTGCCATGTATGGAGGCCGTGTTTAACGAATTTTCCACCTTCAACAATAGTGGGGATTGTCTCCTGGAACCTTCTTGAAGATGTTTGGACGTGGAGAAGTGAAGAAAACCTGCTACAAAGTACTTTGGTAGATTGACCTAATTTACCTTCTTTTTCTTTGAAATTTTTTTAGGGTTTTTTTGGTGTAATAATTTCATGTCCTTGACTTCTGAATATGATAGGTATATATGGGAGTGTATTTTAGGTCAAAAAGTTTGGGCTTGGGTAAAGCAAGCTTGGTTACTTGAGGATGAAGTTTCTTCCTTTCTATTTTGGTCAAAATTTGGTATTAAGACATACTCTTTTGGTTTTGCACGAAATTGGATCCTTATAATGATCATAAACATCAAATATATGATCCTAAAATAGTCCTAAGATCAAATATTTTATTTTTCAATATTTATCTTAATTAAAATTGAATTTAAATGAAATAAATCCAATATAATATAAAATATATAAAAAAATCAGATATTATGATCTATGGTTCGTAAATGATCTTATAATTGAGTTTGGGTTAGTAAAATATGGACCCATTTGGAAGAAACTTGAGTTTTTGTCATTATTTGCTTCATACACCTCCTCAAAATTTCTCAACTTCAACAATGCATAACTCTCTCAATTTTTATCCCATGTATGTGTTATTGGACGTTTTAGAAAGCTTAGAGTGTCCTCTAACTACTCCTTTTGGTACCATGTCCATTTGTCTTCCATGTTAAAGTTATGAGCTTTTGAAAAAGTTGACTTTTTGTTGACTTTTAAAAGGGCCTGTAATGTCTTGGCTTATATCTTTCAAATGAACCTTTTTATGCCATGGCTTGTGAGACCCAAAGTAGTAGGGAACTTAATTTCCTTCAAAATGAGCTTTAGATGGGAAATTATTAATGAAATATGTGAAACTTATGGCTGGTCAAAGTAATGTTGACTTTTCCTACAAAAAACCCTAATTTAGTAACTATTGATTCTTAATGATTCTGAGGTTTCCTTGATGAATCATGATCAACCCATGATCAAATGATGAATTTCACCTCATAATATTGATGTTGACCAATGTCGCTCCCCGGATTTTCATCCCGGTGCAAACGTGAACTGTCGGCGATGTTGAAGGTTGAGGTTGAATAGAGTCGCAAGCTAGGCATTTTTATCCCGAAGGAAAGGTAATGCTGCATAAACCTAGAAAGATATGGATAAGACGGTTGCCAACCAAAGATACTAGGTAAGGGGGTTGGTTACGACCTAGGAAGGTATTACCACCCAGATTGTCTGTCGTACTCGACGGGATCCACATTTACCTGATTGTGTTTAAAAGGGGATAGTGTATGTGCTAACGGTGTTATAAAAGAGATGGATGTATAGGGTGATGGTATACAAAGAAAGGGAGATCAAAACTGAGGCTAAGAAAAGAAAGCTAGAACGAGGAGAGAGGGGAGACCTGGGGACTTTTGTTCGATATCCGTTAAGTTATGCCTACGTATCCTCTCGTGCAATGAGGAAGTCAGAACATCGTAGTTCGAATCAAAGAGACTTGGATATTTTGGTGTGAACTGCTTGCTTGTCTATGCTCAAGTGTATGACTCGTCTAGCTCGAGTGCTAACTGTCTCGCATTAGATGGAAGAAGCGAGTTCTTGTTTTCAGAGCAAGTGTGATGAGAAAAGAATCTCGGAGGATACGTTTATTGTTTGTTTTTGGTGTTTTTTAGTTTTTTATTGTTTTTGGTGTTTTGCATAGGATAATGGGCTTAAGCCTTAATCAAGGGTTTGTAAACTCATTATATCATCCCTGATTTAGGGATAATGAGTCTACTTAAGTATGAGATGAAAATCTCAACTTAATTACCCTAATGATGCAGGATTAAGATCATTAACCTATTTGTGATTATTAAGTGTTTTTGGATTTTGTTTTATGTTAAGTAATGAGTTTAATATCTAATCAGGGATTAGTGAACTCGTTACACCATCCTAAGAGAAGGATAATAGATGAGAACACTTAAGATGAGGAAGACTCCTCAACTTAATACATGGTTAGGGATTAAAACCATTATATAACAAGCCTTTATTAAAGTGGATTTTAATTAAAGGTGGGATTAAGAAATGGATTTTATGCTTGTAAGACTAAACTTGAGGGGGACTTGTCCATTGAACTCTAAGGTTAGTCCCTCTGAACCAACAGGCAGAGATGTAACCCTAATATAAGGCCCAAGTTACAAGCTTAAGTCTTAATGATTATTAGGTATTTTGATTAGGAGGTGTAAACAACTTAAAGGTTTAACACTAAGTATTAAAGTTATACAATCCATCCTAAGATAAGGATACAGGCATAACCCTAATTCAAAGTCTTAAAACTTTAACTGTTTAACCTTGATTATGAGATGCGAAGCAAAGACTCAAGGATACTAAAAGGTAAAAACTAGGGGAGACTATGTACAACCCTAAAGTTATCATGCTTGGATATTCCTATGGTTTGTGAGGCTTAGAGAAAGATCTTCAGATGGCCACCAAGGAAGAAGAAGCAAATGAAAAGAGAAGAGAAAGGAGAATAGGTTACTTACTTCCTAAAGTAGTTAAGTAACCTAAGAGAAATAAAGGGAGCAAGAGATATCATAAGTTAGTCAAACTCAATTCAAAGACAAATAAATATGCAAATGGAGAGATAAAAAGAAGTTGGATGTGGAGGCAAATCCACATCCTAAACAACTTACCTGAAGCCCCTGAAAAGTTAGTATGAATGCATAAGATATGAAACAAAAGGTAATAAGGAAAATAAGATGCAATGATCAAGACCAGAAGTGCAAACACAATGCAAATGTGTTATAAAATGATGCAAATACATGTACAATGTTTATGCATGATCATACAAGAGATGGGATGCAAAGGAAGGCATGTTAGAAGTTTGAAATCACATGAATACACATAAGAAGTAATGAATGCAAAACAAACCAAATGGATGCAACAATGATCAACCAATGTTCATACATGTCCTAAGGTATCTAAGATGACATAAAAATACATGAGATGTCATGACAAGTTCATATGATGAAGGTATGCAAAGATGAATGCAAATGAACATGGAAAATTAGGGTTTTAAGAAAGTATGAGATGCACATGTCCACAACAGAAGCATAACACATGATAAAAAAAATGAAAATGCAACCAAATGAACCCTAAACACACATAAGATCACTCCCCAAAGATGGAGGTCAGAAGCTACACCAAAGTCAAGTTATGGTTTTTCTAAGGTAGGCTAGGGTTTTGGGTACTTCTTCATGAAAAATGTCAAACAAATCGAAAATGCAATGTAAAAATATGAGTTAAATGCCCTAGGTACTACATGCAAAGTATGAAAGAATGCGAAAAGAACCATGTGCAAATTCATATTGGTTGATCAAAAATGGATTTTTGAAGTTAGGGTTAGAAAAATAGGAAATTTGGAAACCCTAATTCATGGTTAATTGTCAAAACATGATCAAACCCTAAATGAAATTAGTAAGATGAGTTTGTAAATTGTTCTAAATGTTTATGGATGCTTCATGAATTTTTTTTGTGATTTTTAAATACCTAAAAGTATTTTTAATTAATTAAAATGAATTAATTAATTAAATGATACAATTAAATGATTTAAAAATAGATTTTTAATGCAAAAATAAAAAATAAAAATGTTTTTGGTTTCTGAAAATTATTTAAAGTGAAAGTGCAAAATATTATATTTTTATAGAATAATTTACTATTTTAAATAAATATGTGAAATAAAAATGCAAAATAAATAAAAAGAAATGCAAAGTAAGCAAAGTGAATGGTTCAGATGCAAAGTTGATGAGATCAAGGGAAGTCAGTGTGACCCAAGGTATGAGGATCCAGAGGCCCAGGTTCAAAGTTTGGTTTCGCGCATGATCTAAGGGTCCTGGTTCACTCTGAATTAATTAATTTAGATTAATATAATTAAATGAGATTAGGGGTTAATGACATGATCTAAACCGTCTGCGCGCTAATTAAAATAAGATCTGATGGTTGTGGTTGCATCTGGAAACAAAAACAAGATTAAAACCCTAATGACCTTCAGGTGGCCGGAGGGAAGCTCCGGTCACCTTCTCCGGCGAACCCCTAACCCTAGTTTCTTCTACAGGCCATCCCAGTCCATGAAAATTGCCCATAAACACTCCCATAACTTCACTCAACTCAAATCAACAATCAAATGGCATTTATAACAGGTGAATCAAGAGAATCGAATCAAAACAAATTCACGGCCAAACTTTTAGAACATCATAACATACTCATTTTCACTCATTTTCGATTCTAAACATACCATGATAATCAGGATAACATGTAGATTCAATTTATAACAAGAAAATGAAGTTCTGGAAAATTTGTTCTTGATGGATACCTGAACTGAAGACCTTTGAATAGGAGCTTTCTGAGCCTTTCCTTGGTTCAAACCAACTCCACTGAACCTCCTGAATCTAATGTGATGCTTGGAAAGAGTTTGGTTGGGCTATTTTGTGATATCTAGTTCTGGTTTGGCAGAAAATGGAGTTCTTGTGTGTTGAGTTTTAGGCCATGGCAATGGGTGGGATGTGTTCCTTAGGTCATGTATGATTGAATGGTGAAAGAAAATTTGATGTTTGATGGTTGTGTAATGAGTTTCGAAGAAGGCAAGTTTGATAGGAGTTTTTGCAATCTGATGATATGGTCTCTTTCAAGCCTTGATGTTATGTGTTTTATGCTTCTTAGGGTTTGTATAAACAATGTTATTGGTCAGAAGAGTTGTTGTGGCATTGTGGGATTGACATGGATTGAAATGCAAAAAGTCAAGATTTTGTGTACTAGAGGCATGGGCTGGGATAGAGATGTTTTGAAGGGTGGTTCTGCATCATCTAACTTCATGGAGCACCCTTGGATCATTTGTCATGAGTTGTAACACTTGGATCAAGAGTTAGAAGTGATTTTGCATTTTTCCAACTTTGTGAATTCTTGAAGAACAAGTCTTGAAAACCCTTGGTTCTTGGCATAATTTTGGTCAAGGAAAGTTGCATTATGTTGTTATGATATGTATAAGTGCATTAGAGGTCATGAGAAGGCTTGGAAAGCAAAATTGCACATTTCCCTCTTTGGCATGAACTTGAAAATTATGTGATTTTTGCCAACTTTGATCCATCATAACTTGAGTTCTAGGATGAATCAAGAGGAGTTCTGGTACTTTTTGAAAATGGGAAGATCCAATCTACAACTTTCATGTTTGAAAAAATTTCATTTGAAGCCTTTTTGATAAAGAAAGAGGAGGTTGAAAATCTTTCCCAAAATGGACAGTTTACATTACAAGTCATGTCCAAAAATGGCAACTTTGCAAATGGCTCAAAATTCTCCAATCTTGTGAACTTATAACCATTCCCAAGATCAAATAAAGATCATAGGACCTAAAATTGATGAAGATGACCCCTTGGTACCCTTGATGGAGGCCTCAGATGCCTTGATTCTGACTTTTCTTGCACAACCGGTTACCATTTGATCAGATGACTTCCACAATGAATTTTTGCTTCAAATTTGATACACATGTTCCTTATTACATATATAGACCAATAGAATCAAGAATGGAAAAAAAAATTAAGTGTAAGGGCCTCAAATCCAAAACCCTAATTTCTAGTCATCTGTGTAGGAAACCCTAAGCCTGCCTGGGTAGCTGTGCAATCCTCTGAGATTTTGTGACTTTAAAGCAAACTTGGAGGTATAATATGATCATAGAACACTCATGGACCCTATTGGCATGCTTCATGGCCTATGAGATAGCTCAAACCACTTCTAAGATTCATTTGATCACAAACCCTAGTTATGAAACTTATGCAGTGAAATAACTATGCAGTGTGAGATGGTATGCTTATGCAATGCAATATGAAGGATCACAAGCCAAGGTGTGAGAAAAAAGATAGGGCAAATTTGGGGTGTTTACAGCTGCCCCTATTCAAGCATGAGTTAGCTGTGTAGGATGTAAGCGCCTGGCTTAACAGACAAACAAGATAACTTGTGGTTGAATACCAAGACAACCCAAAATTTGCACTCTTTATTATAAGAAGAAAAGGGATATATATTGTAATAGACAGTATAGACTGAATATCAAATGATAGCGACGGAGGACGACCATCGAGTAGAGGACGACTGCTGGGGATAAAAACGGTGAGAAACGCACTGACGGGGATGACCATCATGCTGGGGAATAAAGAATCCGCGACGGGGACGGCCATCGGGTAAAGTGATGAAGGACGATCATCAAGATAAAGAAGAAAATCACGACGGGGACGGCCATTGGGTAAAGGATAAATGAAACAATGATGAGGGACGATCATCAAAAAGGTGAAGGACGATCACCGAGCAGGGGACGGCTGTTGAAAAGATCACGACATAGGACGAATGTCGGATAGAAAGATCAACGATGGGGACGACCATCGAATAAAATGATTAGGGATGGTCATCAAAATAAATGATGAGGGACGGTCATCAAGAGGTGGAGGATGATCACCTAGCAGGGGACGACTGCTCTGTTGGGGATTATCTCAATATAGGATGAATGTCGGATAAAAAGATCGATGATGGGGACGACCATCGAATGAATGATGAGGTACGGTCTCAAAAGGTGAAGGAAGATCACCTAGAAAGGTACGGATGCTGAGGATTATCGCGACATAGGATGAATGTCGGATATAAAGTTGTTTTGTTGGCGACTTCTGGGGATAGATAAACACAGACGGGTGTTTAAGCCCTAAAAATAAAATGGTATAAGTGTTTTGACAGTGTGTATAAATTAAAGATACGGACGAGTATCATTAGGACCACGATACGGACGCGTATCGATAGAAACAAACAACAACGCGTGTTTAAGGAGTGGTGATACGGACGAGTATCAACTATTTGAACAAGGAACACAGACGAGTGTTGATTTGCTAGGGAGATGCGTAAGATACGGACGAGTATCAAAGAATTATGTATAAGTAGGATACGGACGAGTATCAGAAGGATTGAGTATAAGTATGTACACGTATTTGTATTGAGAGTGCAAAAGGATATTTTGGCTTTTATCTGCATGGGATAAGTTTTTGCGTATTGCTGGAGGAGTAATTTTGGTATTTGCAGGTGACTGAATCGAACCTGGCTTATGATCATGCAAATGTTTGATTTTTGTTGTAATGCTCCGTATTAGATGGAATGCTACGCTCTGTTTGGGGAGGAATGATGTGAATGCTATGATTATGAAAATGAGAGAAACGAGATCCGAGATCTGAAATCTGCTGAGAGAATGGATCACTGGGCGATATGTGGGGAGAAAGGATCATTGCACGATCTTTCTAGAGAACTCTAGGGGAAGAACTCTGTGGGGATCCAATGTTGGGGATGAGAAGATCTGGCAACTCGCTAGGGAAAAGTGATTTAGGCATTGCTTTGGAGATCCTGCTTGGGGAGGAGAGAACTTCTGGGAAGTAATATGTCAGAGGATCAGCTTTGTGGGGGATACTCTGAGGGGATAAAAAGCTCCATGGGGGAATACTTTCGTCAAGTAGTCCTTCTGATGATGTGACTGCCAGCTTGGCTGGGGATATAGTGCCTGATATGCCCCATGCTGTGAAAGGTTGTCCGCCTTGAGTACCTGTAACCTGTCAAACAAAGGAAACACACAGGTGCCCTGAGGTATCCTCAACCGGATTCCGTCATAGGAGTTAGGTTCGCTTAAAAGCACATATTTCCTGCAAGCATTTATTGAAAATGGCTTATATGTTTTCATGAAAATGTTGTATTACGAATTTTGGACATTTTGCAAACAAAACAAAAAGGTATAAAACAAAGTGTGAATGAATATTTGACTTTATTCATTTGTGTTCCATGAATAGGCGAGTACACTGAGGAAGCTAATCCCTGAAATGAGGAGGTTGCTGCAAAATTGAGAAAATAAAATTCCTATTCGGCAATGTTGAAGTTGACGCTCCAATGAGCTTCTTTTGTTATGACCTGTATGACCTGAACGATCTTCTTATCTTGCTTTCTGAAGAAATTTGATTCTGACTGATGCTTTGTCCTTTCGAAGCTTGCCATGTTATGTGAGTGATACAGACGAATTCAGAATGCAGTTGTTCGCTTATTCCCTGATTTTCCGTGGATCGCCCTTTTGGGTTTTCAATCCACCGGGATACCCTTTTTTGCCTGAGTTGTCCGATGTGGCTTTTCAACTCAGCGGGTGTACTTTTTTTTTCTTCAATTTTTACCTTAATTTTGCCCGAGTCTTTTCTTCTGTTTTTGACTCGCCGGGATGCCCTATTTTTGCCTGGATTTACATTCTGTTTTTATGTCCAGCGGGTCATTTATGCGAAGTATTTTTTAACTGCATCTGAATTCACATGAGATGGAAAATCATCACCATCCATGGTCACGAGCATCAGTGCTCCTCCTGAAAAGACTTTAGTTATCACGTAGGGACCTTCATAGTTTGGCGTCCACTTGCCCCTGTGGTCTGTATGAGGAAGAAGGATTCTTTTCAGTACAAGCTCTCCCACTTGATATTCCCGAGGTCTCACCTTTTGGTTGAAGGCTTTCTTCATCCGTTTCTGATATAACTGACCATGACAGATAGTTGCTAATCTCTTTTCTTCAATCAGGCTCAGTTGGTTATAACGAGATCGAACCCATTCTGCTTCGTCCAGTTTTACATCCATCATTACCCGCAAGGAGGGTAATTCAACTTCGACAAGTAGGACTGCTTCCATACCATACACAAGCTGATAAGGTGTTCCCCCGGTAGATGTTCTGATGGAAGTTTGGTACCCATGCAAGGCGAATGGTAACATTTCATGCCAGTTTTTGTATGTGACTACTATCTTTTGCACAATCTTCTTAATGTTCTTATTAGCCGCCTCAACAGCTACATTCATCTTTGGCCTGTAAGGAGAAGAGTTGTGATGTTGAATTTTGAAGTCTCGGCACAGTTCTGCCATCATCTTGTTGTTAAGGTTTGAACCATTATCAGTAATGATTCGCTCGGGAACTCCATATCGACAAATGATATCCCTTTTCATAAATCAGGCTACCACTTGCTTGGTAACATTTGCATAAGAAGCTGCTTCAACCCATTTGGTGAAGTAATCAATGGCTACCAGGATGACTATGTGACCATTTGAAGCAGCTGGCTCAATCTTTCCAATCATATCAATGCCCCACATGGCGAAGGGTCAGGGTAAAGACAATATATTCAAAGGATTGGGAGGCACATGCACTTTGTCTGCGTAGATCTGGCATTTATGGCACTTTATGGAATAGGCGCAACAGTCTGCATCCATTGTGATCCAGTAGTAACCTGATCTTAACAATTTCTTTGCCATTGCATGTCCTCCGGCATGGGTACCGAAAGAACCTTCATGTACTTCGTGCATTAGTAGGTCTGCTTCCTTCTTGTCAACACATCTGAGCAAGACCATGTCGAAGTTCCGCTTGTATAAGGATCCATCAATATTGAGGAAGAAATTGTCGGCTAGGCTTCTCAATGTCTTCTTATCATTAGACGATGCCCCAGGTGGGTATGTCTGAGTCTCCAAGAAGCATTTGATGTCGTGGAACCAAGATTTGTTGTCAATGACAATGTCCATAGAGAATACATATGTCGGTCCAGTCTGTACTTTGATCATAGATGAAATAGTAGCTAAGGCGTCTGCAAACTGATTCTCATCTCGAGGGATGTATTCAAGCTTGACTGTTGTGAAGAAAGTCAATAATCTCCTCGTATAGTCACGATAGGGAACCATATGCTCTTGATGAGTATACCACTTGCCATTAGTTTGGTTGATCACCAAAGCTGAATCTCCGAATACATTCAAGGTTTTGATCCTGAGGTCAATGGCTTCTTCAAGACCCATAATACAAGCTTCGTACTCTGCTTCGTTGTTAGTGTAGGAAAAGGTGAGCCTTGCTGAGAAAGACAGATGGACTCCTTTGGGTGTAATAAGCACTGCACCAACTCCACGACCGTTACAATTAACTGCCCCATCGAACATCATAGTCCATGCTTCTTCTGGATCAGGCCCTTCAGTGTGAATAGGCTCTTCATAATCTTTTGACTTTAAGAACATGATGTCTTCATCAGGAAAATAACATCTCATAGGCTGGTAGTCATCAATGGGTTGCTCAGCCAGATAGTCAGACAATACACTGCCCTTGATGGCTTTCTGAGAGGTGTACTGAATATCATATTCTGTTAGAATCATTTGTCACCTTGCAACCTTTCCGGTAAGTGTTGGCTTCTCAAATATGTACTTGATTGGGTCCATCTTTGAGATCAACAAGGTAGTATGAGTCAACATATACTGTCTTAGTCGGCGAGCAGCCCACGCTAAAGCACAACAAGTTTTCTCGAGCAGTGAATAACGTTGTTCACAGTCGGTAAACTTTTTGCGCAGGTAGTATATTGCATACTCTTTTCGACCAGACTCGTCATGTTGGCCCAACACATACCCCATCGATTCATCTAATATTGTCAGGTACATTATTAGAGGTCTTCCTTTAACTGGAGGATTGATAATTGAAGGTTCTTGCAAATACTCTTTGATCTTGTCAAAAGCTCTTTGACAATCATCGTTCCACCTGACTGTTTGTTCCTTTCTTAGCAGTTTGAACAAGGGCTCGCAGGTTGCAGTGAGATGAGATATGAACCTTGAAATGTAGTTCAATCTACCCAAGAACCCTCAAACTTCTTTCTCAGTCTTCGGTGTAGGCATTTCCTGAATTGCTTTAACTTTATCGGGGTCAACCTCAATTCCTCTTCCGCTCACAATAAACCCTAGCAGCTTACCAGAACGTAACCCAAATGTGCACTTGTTGGGATTTAACCTTAACTGATATTTCCTCAGACGCTTGAAAAGTTTCAATAGATTTACCAAATGCTCTTCCTCTGTGAGGGACTTGACAATCATGTCATCCACGTAGCACTCAATTTCTTTATGGATCATGTCGTGGAATAATGTTACCATATCCCGTTGATATGTTGCACCGGCGTTCTTCATACCAAATGGCATTACTTTGTAGTAGAACGTGCCCCATAGAGTGATGAAGGTTGTCTTCTCCATGTCTTCAGGCGACATCTTGATCTGGTTGTATCCAGAAAATCCGTCCATAAAAGAAAATACCGAGAATTGAGTTGTGTTATCCAGCAATACATTAATGTGAGGTAATGGGAAATCATCTTTCGGGCTTGCTCTGTTCAGATCTCGGTAACCGACACACATACGCACCTTTCCATCCTTCTTAGGTACGGGTACAATGTTAGCAACCCATGGCGGGTAACTAGTTATAGCAAGAAAATCGGCTTCCCACTGCTTTTGTACTTCCTCTTTGATTTTCATGCCCATGTCCGGGCGAGTACGGCATAACTTCTGTTTGACCGGCGGGCAATCCTCTTTTAATGGCAACCTGTGCATGAAAATATTTGTATCCAATCCTGGCATATCTTGGTAAGACCAAGCGAAGACATCGATATATTCTCGCAGCATACTGACAAGTTATTCTTTTACCGGAGCTTGCAGGCTGGCCTCAATCTTCACTTCTTTCACAACTTTCTCGGTACCAAGATTAATAGTCTCAACCTCCTCCTGATGAGGAGAAATCACCTTTTCCTCTTGTCTCAATAACCTGGCTAACTCTTCAGGTAAATCGTAGTCTTCTTCAACCCCTTCATCTCCTTGATTAATCGGATTTTCGAAGTCACACAAGGTCATAGCAGTGTCGTTGTCGGTGCAATCTGGAGGGCTAACTCTGCAAGGGTTGAGATTTGGTTCATTTTAGTGATTGATTTTATCTTATTTAGAAAAAGTGAATGAAGTTATTATTGAGAAAAACATTGCCATTTTTTGTTTTATGCGAAAATAACAAAAATGAAAAGACAGTGAGCGAAAAAGATTGTTTGCAAAAATATGTGCATTGTTCATTAATATTCAATTTGCACAAATACATATGGCCCTATTACAAAATGAGTCCCGATATCTTGGGCAAGATGCAGGACTTTGATGCATGCTTAAAACAGGAAATAATAATTACTTTGCAGCAGTAACCCTTATAATTTCATGGGAAGACCAGTTGAGGACTTGTTGGCCCGGGACTCTTGGACGGATCCAGCTTTCCAGGTTGTAGTCTCTCTCAGCCTCATCTTCTAGAGTGTTGACAGCATCAAGGGTCAGCATTCCCCCACTTATGAACTTGGGAGCTTCAGCAGCCTCCTATGGAACTTGTCGGGATGGTCTGTAACCTAAACCGAATTTGTCTTCTTTCATCTGAACCTTCAGCAGCTTGCCCCAGCCTTGGGCATTCCCTTCTTCCACAACCTTCCGATCTTGTTTGTAGGAAGCAAGTGAGGTACCCATCCTCTCCTCTTAGGATGCAGCAGACACCTCAGTTGTAGCTTCGTTGACATTCAAAGCTTCAAAGCCTTGGCTCATGGTTTCATGGATTTCTCCATCCATTTCTATGTACTTGTATGTAGCCAGGTGACTGACAAAGATGTCTTCTTCTCTACAGATGGTGATAACTTGGCCTTCCCACTCATATTTTAACTTCTGGTGAAGGGTTGACGTTACTGCGCCAGCAGCATGAATCCACAGTCGACCCAACAAACAACTGTAGGCAGGTTGTATGTCCATCACATAGAAGGTAGTTTTGAAAACTTGTGGGCCAATTACCACAGGCATGTCAATCTCTCAGAGAACCGATCTCTTAGAACCATCAAAATCTATGATAACTAGGTTGCTCGGACAGAGTGCAAGACCATCATACTCTAGCTTGACTAAAGCTTTCTTTGGCAACACATTGAGTGATGATCCGGTATCAACAAGGACATGATAAAGTACAACACCTTTACATTCCAAAGTGATATGCAAAGCCTTGTTGTGGTTACTCCCCTCCGTAGTCAAGTCAGCATTGGTGAAACCTAGTCCATGACTAGTATTGACATTTGCGACCACCGTTTCTAACTGATTGACCGTGATTTCTTCCGGCACATAAGCTGCGTGCAAGACCTTGAGTAGTGCATTCTGGTGAGCCTCAGAACACATGAGCAGAGATAGTATGGAGATCTTGGAGGGTGTTTGGTGAAGCTGATCCACAACTTTGTAATCACTTTTCTTGATAATCCTCATGAACTCGTCCACATCCTGATCAAAGGACGTCTTCTGGGTTTCTTTTTCAGCTGGTTCTTCTGGCACCACACTTTTGCCTTTTTCTTTAGTAGCAGTTTCTGCTTCAGCATTAATTCTTGGAAACTGTGAAGCAAAGAGACGTCCGCTCCGAGTGAAGCCTCCGCCTCCCCCAACATTGTCAATTTGTGGTGTAGAAGTTGAAGAGTTAAGGGTAACTTTTCTTCTGTGGTAGTAAAGATCTGAGTCGTAGTGCCAAGGCACGACACTGTTGTTGTCATAGGGAATTGGCCCAGGCACCGTGATGGTTACCGGACTAATTGCAATGGAAGAAGGAGTTGTGATAGTTTGTGGATCATAGTAGATGGTGACAGGAGGTCTGATTGAAGATGGTGCAGGTGGTTGTTGATGTTGATGAGGGTGTTGCTGAAAGTTGTTGTTGTGAGAATCTGGAACAGGGACCATTGCTGGGTCATAGTAGATAGTAACTGTTGAAACATCACTGTTGGTGTTTGTTGTTGTTGTAGCTGATTCCATTGAAATGATTTTTGTTGTATTTGTATAAGTGATTTCTGTTGCAGTTGTAGAAGCTTGAACTATTGATGTTATCTGTAAGATGTCTTCCTTAATCAGACTATTGATACCATTCTTCAAACTTGTGCAACCACTAGTAGTAACCTTACAAGCTTCGCAGTAGGCTTCACAACCTGGAAACACTTGGCATTTTAAAAGCTGAGCTTTCACCTCGGCCAGAGGTGTTCGAACACTTGTAACATCATCAATCAGGATCGCTAGTTGGTCTTCCACGATAGCATTAATCCTTGGCCCACCGTGGTTAGGTATTGGATTTTTTATAACACTCGGAGGAGGTGTGAAGTTTACAGCTTTGGAATCAATCAGGTCTTGAACCTTCATATGCAGGGCCCTACACTTTTTTATGGCATGGCCAGGAGCATTTGAATGGAAGGCACATCTTGTGTTGACACCATAATTTCTTGGAAGGTTGAGAGGATCTAGTGGAGCCAAAGTCCTCAGTTCAATCAAGTTGAGTTTCAACAGTTGTGGGAGTCGCACTGCATATGGCATCGGAATGGGATCGATTACCCTGTTGATCTAAGAAGTCCTTTGTTGAAATGGACGCTGTTGTTGATTATTGATGTTGTAAGGTCTTGTTGCTGTTGTGGGAATTATTGTTGCTGAGTTGCCGGATTAGGAATGGTGACAGCAGCCACTGACCTTTGCAAATACTGAGGCCTACCTCTGCCAATATGCACTGAATTAGTCTCTCCCGTCCTTCGGGGTATGGAGAATGGCTTCTTGGTATTGCTGGAGCTAGCACCATTGTCATAATTCTTACCCATCTTTAATAGGCTTTCGATTCTCTCGCCTGCTAACCACATCAGCAAAACTAGTAGAAGAGAAGACAGCAAGTTTATCAATATAAGTTCCTTGTAGGGTATTCATAAACATATCAGCCATTTCCCTTTCTGAAATTGGTGGTTGGACAACAGCAGCAAGCTCTCTCCATCTTTGAGCGTACTCACAGAAACTTTCCCTTGAAGATTGAGACATTCCCATTATGAGAGTCATGTTGGGTGCCATATCCAAGTTGTATTGATACTGGAGCACAAAGTCTTCATCTAAGTCTTTCCAATTTCTAACAGTGGCCCTAGACAAGTGTGAGTACCAATCTCTGGATGCCCCAGTTAAACTATCTTCAAAATAAAACATCCATAGCTTCTCATCCATAGTGTATGCCTTCAACCTTCCTAGAAAGGGCTGCAAATGAGTGCGAGGACTGGAAGTTCTATTGTACTTTTCAAAACACGAGGGTTTGAATTTGTGGGGAATTTTTACCCCCTCAACCAGGCCCATGTCCATTATATCAAATCCCAATGCAAGGATCTTAACTTTTCTGATATCTTGTCCAGCCGACGGTCATAAGCTTCATCTGCCCCAGCACCAGACACTGTAAACTGCTCATCTTGAGGATCTTCCTGTAGAATACGATCTCCAGTGTTCCTTTGGCCATGCCCAAGGATATTAGCTTTAGGATTGTTGTCAGGTCCAAATACTACTGGAGTCGTTCGCGGCTGCTCGCGCTCGTTGTTACTAGTTCCTCCAGTACCTGCATGGTTATCTTCCAGAGTTTGTCGCTCGACCAACTCCCTCAATCTTTCCTGGGTCTGTGCCAGTCCATTCATCACAGCCATAAACTGATTCATTTGAGTCCTCACCTATGTCCTCACATCTGTCATTTGATTCCTCACTTCTGTCAGTTCCTGCTGTAGTTAATCCATTTGTAGACTCAGAAGGTTGTGTCGAGTTGGATATCTCTGGACTCGGTTGATAGAAAAGACCCTTTTGTGAGCAATATTTCCTGAAACAATCAACAAAGTAAGAAAACAACAACAAAACGCCTGCAAAAATAAGGATATGAGGTTAACATGCAATGCAATATGTCTATTTGTCTTCAGAGGGTATCCGGTTTGGTTCTTTGTTTTGACCTTCCAGACCTTTGGGAGATGAAGATGTTGAAGCAAACGGAGTCCATAAGAAAATCCAATACATAACCATAAAAATACAAGTGGCAATGCCAAAATATAAATGGTTCATGAATTATAATCAAACAAACTCCCATGGTAAATCAAAATACAATCAAATTCAAGAATACAACAAAAAAATCACCATGGTGAGCTAAAGTACAATCAAATAGATATGAGTAAATAAAATCAGACATCTAGTCCAAAAGCATCCTCCCTGACTTCCTTCAGGAGAGCATCATTTACCGGTCCAACTGGGTGCTCTATAATGGTTTTGATGAGAAGGTTTTTGGTTGCAATGGCATTTGTCATCTTCTGATACTTGTCTTGTTCTTTGGATCTCTTTAACCCCACCCGGAGTTTCAACTCTGAGATCTGCTTCTGAGCTACTAGCAGTGCTTCTTGGCTTTTTTTCTCATTAGACTCTAACTGCTCTATATTGGCTTGCATCTTCTGGTCTTCTTTCAAACGAGCCTCAGTTATTCTGACCCATCTACCTTGACTTTCTTCCAGATAATGCTCAGCTTTTGCCTTCTGAATTTTGGCCTCTTTACATGCATTCTTCAACACAAGTTCTCCTGCTCGGGCTTTCCTGATGAAGTCTTCAGCCTTCTCAATCTTGGTTATATGCTCAATGTGTAGCTTTTCTAACCTCTCAATGTCAAAGTGAGCATCATTCCTTTCCCAGAGGGTCTTCTTTAAGGCTTCGGCGAGCTGGGTATTTCTTTCCTTCAACTTTTCAAACATGGCAAGATTAAACTTCTAGACTGAATTTCCGTATGTGAACTTCTTATGATGTCGAACAAATGTATGCAAGCAGAAAATGCTTATTTTGAGAATGATTATTCTAAATGCAACACATATGTTAATCTTAAAGTCTTTATTGAAAAAGTGTCGCAAACCTTTGTGAGTGAATCACTGGTTAAGATACGAAATCATTTTTTAATAAAAGAAAGCATGCACATGCAATACCGACAAAGGTCTTTTAGCACAACTCATAGGAGTCAGGAACGATATCTCGTGGTAGTACGCTCTCAAAATAACCATGTTTCAGTTAGGACTTTTGAGGGTTATATCGTGGCCTGGTTCACGGTTATAGAAACAAAGGATATAGGCTTGAGGTTTATATGTGCCCACCCCTCTTCGCGATGTCCTTCATTCCTATGTTCAGCTAGGTTTTACAAACGCTCATCTTTCATAAGGGTTTCATGATGGTTGAGGAACCATTGACACTAGCAGTTCAAGCACCAATCAGTTTGTTGTTGGGAGTCACTCACCCCTTTATCTTCGTGTATGTGTCACAAGAATTTGTTCTTGTTTTAAGGATCTTTCTTGTGTAATCCTTTTTGTCTTTCGCTTTTGCGTTCTTTTGCTTATCCCTAACTTTTGCATGGACTGATTCTTGTGAATCTTCGATTGCAAAGTCCAGCGGGATACCCTAGTTTTTGCCTAAGTCGTTTGTTTTCAAGTTTCGACTAAGCGGGTTTTTTCATTCTTTTCTTTTTTATTCTTTTTTTTGAACAAAATGTGTGACACTGTTTGTCTTGTTTGCTTTGCGAGGGTTGTGACTGCCTCATTCTTTGGTCGATGAAGGATAACCATTGTGGTTTCTAGTCTTTGGACCTCTTGATTTGGATAACCATTGTGGTTTTCGGTATTTGGACCTCTTGATTGGGATGATGGAATGTAATGGATCCTCAAATGAACTCCTTTATGAAAATCTGAACGCTTGGTCCAACTAGCTGACACCTACCCTGCCCCTGGGTTAAACGTAAGGGTTTTTTCATGCGAAAAGAAACTCTTACTTCAAGGCTCAAAGGGGTTAGCAAGGGTCCATCTCCATTATATCTCCGGTGTTTAGGGATTTGAAACAAAGCATGTACATCGTCAACAAGGTCTTACTCAAGAGCACACAATTAGATATTCTTGCATTTTTGTTTCGTCAGTCTCCCTCATAGAGTTTAAGCACGACAATTGGCATTGCGATGCACATACACAAAATCATGAGTGAATACAAATGGATTACTTCAAGAAAAACATGTGCATTTTATTATGGTTATCATTCAAAAACAAATAAGTTTCATGCATGCATACAAATGTTTAAACAAACAACAGAAACTACAAATGAAAATGCAGTAAAGAAGCTGAACATTGCCGTCATTGAGGAGACTTGACTCCGTCTATACTTATTTCTTCTGAAGATGCCCTTGCAAACGGGGATGTCAATTTGATGAGGAGATTCCAATGTATAGGCAGACATTCAGGCATGATGACCTTTGAGTCGATCAAAATTTGAATCTTGTGGTTGAACACATCACAGTTGTCAATTGTATGCCTAAATTCCCCCGAGTGGTACTTGCATCTAGCATTCATATCGTGGTTTCCATTATTGAGAAGGCCTGACTCCGTCTGGATTTATTGCTCTCGGATAATTTCTGCAGTCAACAGTTTGGATGTTTATTCTATTATTGGTTCAGTGCCATATTCCCACCTTTTCCTGTCATGAACACAATAGTCTTGGAGTCCATCAAATTCGCGACTTTGTCTTTACCTCTTCCCCTGAAAGACTTTCAATCTTCATTTAAATGGATAGGTTCCCCGGAATGGTAGTCATACTTGGAATTCGGCATTGAAACCCTAAAGGAAGCTTTGTCGGAGATGATCCTGATGTGACTAGCTCAACTAGCCTGAATTTGAGCAAATGAGGAAACTCGTTGCACATATGACGTCGGAATATGTTCAAACTTCTTCTCAAGTTGTTCTGGCCATTGCCCATATGCTCTGCCCCTAGGACTCTCTTGGGAAGTTGAGGTTGGATGCTGACAAACGACATCTGGGTGGAAGATGTTGATAAATAAATTTGATAGATAAGGTTGCTCGCAAAAATATCACGCGATATACTGCCTACGTATCTCCATTGACTAATGGAGAATAAGAGCGACGTAGTTCCCCTCACTAGGGATGAAAATATCTTCTTTCATTATTTCCATAACCAAGCTCATCTGAGTCTTCATTTGGTTGACTTCATGTTTCAGCAGTTTCTGGTTCTGAAATAAAGCTTGTACCTCTTCCCTGAATGGCCTCAACTGGGTCTTTGTTTGGTTACCTCCGCCCGAAGTTATACCTTGATAGTTGTGATTCAAGTTAGCCACTGTGAAGGGAAACCAAGTCATGATACTAATATGTCTCTGAACACCTGTCATGAATGCAAGGATGTATGCAAATGCCATGTTCAGTTATTTCTGAGGAATCTATCTGCTTTGATTCAAGTTTTGACACAGAAAAAGTCTAATGGCATGATTCAGACATGTGATCCTCAGAAATAACTGAACATGTGTGTTGGAATGCTATGATTTTATGTGTGCATCAGGCATGTTATCAATGGCCTAATGTTGGTGTTGAGCAGTGAACCAATAATCTGTATAGAACCATAACAACAGTACCATCCTTGTATAGAACCCCGTAACTGAGAACCCAATAACTGTAGAACTAGATCGCATCATAGAACAATCACTGATGGTGTTAAAGTTGAACAACGAGCCAAGTATCTGTGGAGAGTCATAATAATAGGGTCACAATGGCAATCACATTAACAATTTCTCCAAATAGAAATCCCGGATCTCATAACCAAAGAACCATAGAACCAGATGATAACACTAAATAATACTGGCAAAGTGGGTATGTTGGAAGTTTTAGGGTTCCTGCAAACCTGTAAACCCCTCCCAATCTCACAGGTATGCTATTCTGGGTCAACATCACAGACTCTCAAAGCTGGATAGCGATAATATGTTCACCATTTTCGAAAAATGGCTCATGACCAAATCAAGGAATTGGTTTGTAATTATGTACTACCCAGGGAGGTCTCAGCTGAGTCCGGGAAAACAAGCATCTCTTACAAGTCCCCAGCTTCAAGCACTGAATCGAGAAACAATAGCACATTCAGCCCTTAGGATACAATGCTATCGTCATACGAACTGTTTTGCTTTAACTGGGTTCCTATGAGAGAACCAGGCCATCCTATGCGAGTTCTCAGTGGGCCCTCGGATACGAGTGGGTTTGCCAACAAATATGGTCTGCCACTGTCATCACTGGAGAGGGGTGTTTCCACTAAGGTCCTCAATGATCGGTCACTAGATGCACATAACTATCAAGGTCGTACCCTAAAGTGGGGTAAAAACCCCACACAGAATAGTTCCAAGACGGTCGCAATCTGGGTGTGGTTTCATATCACAACATCATACTGAAATAGCATGCGGAGCAATATAAAACCATGCTAGTCCTAGGTGTATACTCGAGCTAGGGTTGTATGCTCATTTCTCGGTAAATCCCATTCCACACAAAAAAAACGAAACCAGCACAGCCAGACAGTCCAGTATATATGATGCATGGAAAATAAATACTTAAAGCAGTAAATAAATGTTGTAAAGTAAAAACTGTAAATGAGAACAGTAAATAAACACACAACAACACACATATAAACACCCAAAAAAACAAAAAGAAACAGACGCTAGGATTGACTCTCAAAGGGGAAACCATAGATTTTTGGTTCGTCCCCAGCAGAGTCGCCAGTTGTCGCTCCCAGGATTTTCATCCTAGTACAAACGCGAAAGTGGCGCGGAAAAGGTAGAGTCGCCAGCCAGACATTTTTATCCCAAAGGAGTGGGAAAGATAATGATGCACGAACCTAAGGAAGAAGGAAAGGACGAGGTCCTGCAAACCAAAGATCTGGGTTCGGGAGTCGGTTACGACCTAGGAAGGTATTAGCAGCCCAGACCGTCTGCCGTACCCAACGGGATCCACGCTTGTTTGCTTGTTTCAAAGGGTGAGAAATAAGACGTTGTTGAACGAAAGAATTTCTAACTGGAACTGAAATGAGAAAGGGAACGAAAAGAAAGAATGGGGTAAAATGTAGGGAAAATAAAGAATGTGCTCGAACGGGACCTACCTCGCTGCCTACGTACCTCATAGGGAAAATGAGGATCAGAGTTGACGTAGTTTGCCTAACTAGGCGGGAACTTTGTGTAGATGTTTAGAATTGGCAGAATTTTTGATCAACAAGAAATATTGAATTCAGTTCAGAATGTCCTATCAGATGTTGGGACATTATCAAATAGAGTATAAGAACTTAATTCATGATGTCACACCAGATGTTGGGACAATTTGTAAATGATTTAAGTTCAGTTTTTCAGGATGTCCCAACAGATGTTGAGACATCTCAAACCTGCTACCAGAATTAATTAATGACTAACTGATCTGAGATATTTAAGGAAAGTTGTCTGGAATTAATTATGGATGGATAAAAACAGAACAAGGCGCATCTGTAGGAAGTTTTATTATGAGGCTTCAGCATAATCAGAAGAACTAAATCACCTAGAATCTAGGAAGTAACATACCCTAATTCAAGGTGGAAGCTGCATGATTTTAGGACTGGATTAACCTACAGAAAGCCTAAATTAAAAACACCTATTTAATCAACAGAAACTCACAGAATTGAGTACGAATTTCAGAAGACAAAATAGGGTGTTGTGTTTCAATAGCAGGTTGTTTTTAATCGTACCACTTTATGAGCTTTTAAGCATAAGTGCATTTGTGACTTGATTGAAACTGTGAAGTAAGATCAAGCTGTATTGTTTGAAGAATGTCTTCAATTTTATTAAACTTGTAAACAAGATCACTGTGTGATTGAGGGGGAGTGAGTTGGTACTCATATCTAAGTTGTGTATTAGGTAGAAATTGCATTGGGTAGATATTAAGTGAAAGATTAAACTGGGTTGTTTAAGTCTAGAATTAATATTACTTATAGTGGATTTCCTCCTGGCTTGGTAGCCTCCAGATGTAAGTGTGGTTATACACTGAACTGGGTTAACAAACTACTGTGTTGTTTAATTTTCTTGCACTTTAAGTTTTGGTTAAATCTGTCAAGTGTTGGAACATCTCATAGGACATCTCATACCTGATTACATAATTTCAATTGGCATCAGAGCAGGCACCCTGCCTGTTTATACTGGGTGAGATCTAGGGAATACAAATTCTGGAAACATGGACAGAGATATAGGATCAGTAAATAGACCACCTATACTGGATGGATCTAATTATGACTACTGGAAGCCAAGAATGATTGCATTCTTAAGATCACTTGACAACAGGGCCTGGAGAGCAGTCAACACTGGATGGGAACATCCTGTCCAAGACACCAAAGATGGATCAAAAGTGTTGAAACTTGAAGAAGAATGGAGTAAGGAGGAAGAAGATTCAGCACTAGGCAACTCCAAGGCCTTAAATTCTTTATTCAATGGCATTGATAGAAACATCTTTAGACTTGTGCATCACTGTGAGCTGGCCAAAGATGTTTGGGACACTCTCAAAACAACTCATGAAGGAACATCAAAGGTAAAAATGTCAAGACTTCAACTTCTCACCACCAAGTTTGAAAACTTGAGAATGAAGGAAGATGAGTCAATTCATGAATTCTACATGAACATCTTAGATATAGCCAATACTTCTGGAGCCTTGGGAGAAAAGATGACTGATGAAAATCTTGTAAGAAAGATTCTCAGATCTTTGCCAAAAAGATTTGACATGAAAGTCACAGCAATAGAAGAAGCTCAAGACATATGCACAATGAAAGTTGAAAAGCTCATTGGTTCCCTTTAAACATTTGAGATGGGAATGAATGACACAAATGTAAAGAAGAACAAAAGCATAGCCTTGGTGACAAATACTGATGAAGAAGAAGATGATAAATCAGAAACTGGTGAAAGCTTATCAGACAGCATTGCTATGCTTGGAAGACAATTCAAAAAAATTCTCAGAGGGATGGAAGGCAAATCCAAACCCAGTGGAAGATACACAAACTCTTCTGAGAACAAAAGACCTTATGATGCTAACAGAAGGTCAAATTATGATGAAAAGACCAGTCAAGAAAAAGGAATTAAATGCCATGGATGTGAAGGATATGGACACATCAGGAATGAATGTCCTACTTACTTAAAAAGGCAAAAGAAAGGACTCTCTGTAACCTGGTCTGATGAAGACTCAGGAGGTGATTCAGAAGAAGAATCAGCTAAGCATATCACTGCTCTAGATGGATTATGTGAATCTGAAAGTGAATCCAGTGATGGGGAGCTTACTTTTGAAGAACTTGAGCAAGCATACAAAGATCTATACAAAAGAAGCACTGAAATATGCAGTGAGGTTATAAAGCTAAAGAAGCAGAATGAGGCACTAGAAGATGAAAAAGCAAGTGATCAAGAGATCATTGACACCTTGAAAAGTGAAGTAAGTCTTCTCAACTCCAAGTTGGAACACATGTCCAAATCTGTTAGAATGCTGAACAGCAGCTCAAGTACATTGGATGTTATTCTCAACAACAATAAGCATTCAGGGGATAAAAGTGGACTGGGATTTAACAGAGTTCATAAGGATGAAGCTAGCTCTAGCAAAACTACTTCAAAGTCCATACAATCAAACAAGATGTCCCAACAGATGCTTCAACATCATGAAAAGAACACAAAGTCAAACATAATGTTCCAACAGATGTCTCAACATTCTGAAAAGAACAAAATGAAGAAGAAGTATCAAAGATGGAGATATCATCATTGTGGAAGATTTGGACATATCAAACCTCATTGCTATAAGTTGCATGGATATCCAAATCAGATGTATCAGCAACCTTCTAAGCAAAAAATAGAAGTTACCAAGAAAGTGCTGCATAGACATCAAAGAAATCAGCAACCTCCTAAGCAGAAGACAGAGGTCATCAAGAAGGTATGGAGACCAAAAGCTAGCATTCAGGATGATCAAAGCTACATACCCAAGAACAAGATCAACAATCAATCTTGGAAATCTACTGATGAACAATACACAGGGAAGAGGCATCAAAAGAAATCTCAACTCAAATGGTCAAAGAAAAGTGTTGCATATATAGCACATACATCACTAAGAGTATCAGCTAAAGAAGACTGGTACTTTAACAGTGGATGTTCAAGACACATGACTGGATTGAAGAATCTGCTAGTAGACTTAAAGTCACATTCATCCAGATATGTAACCTTTGGAGATGGAGCTAAAGGAGAAATCAAGGGAGTGGGGACCTTGGACTGTCAAGATGTTCCAAGACTAGATGATGTGCTGCTAGTTAAAGGTTTAACTGCTAACCTGATCAGCATAAGTCAATTATGTGATCAAGGGTACAGTGTAAACTTTACCAAAACTGAATGCATAGTGACTAACAAAGAACAAGAGGTTGTCATGAGAGGAGCCAGATCTAAAGACAACTGTTACATGTGGGAATCTCAAGACTTCAGTCTCACTTCAACTTGCTCTTTAGCTAAAGAAGAAGAAGTGAAACTATGGCACCAAAGACTAGGTCATCTTCATTTCAGAGGCATAAAGAAGATAATATTTATGGATGCTGTAAGAGGTATTCCTAAACTGAAGATTGATGATGGCAAAATATGTGGTGAATGTCAAATAGGCAAGCAAACCAAGATGTCCCATCCAAAGCTCCAACATCTGACAACTTCCAAAGTTTTGGAACTATTGCATATGGATCTTATGGGACCTATACAGGTTGAAAGCCTTGGTGGCAAGAGGTATGCCTATGTGGTGGTTGATGACTTTTCAAGGTATACATGGATAAATTTCATCAAAGAAAAGTCTGATGTATTTGATGTATTCAAAGACTTATGCCAAAGAATACAAAGGGAAAAAGCCAGCTGTGTGATCAGAATAAGAAGTGATCATGGAAAAGAATTTGAGAACCAAAAGTTCTTAGATTTCTGTTCTTCAGAAGGAATCAATCATGAATATTCTTCACCAATCACTCCTCAACAGAATGGGATTGTTGAGAGGAAGAATAGAACTATCCAAGAATCAGCAAGAGCTATGATCCATGCTAAAAAGTTACCTTTGTACTTCTGGGCTGAAGCTATGAACACAGCTTGTTACATCCACAACAGAGTTACTCTAAGGAAAGGAACTTTGTCCACAATCTATGAAGTCTGGAAGGGCAGAAAACCCACAGTTAAGTACTTCCATGTATTTGGAAGTAACTGTTATATTCTGGCAGATAGGGAGCAAAGAAGAAAAATGGATCCTAAAAGTGATGAAGGGATTTTTCTTGGATACTCTATAAACAGCAGAGCATATAGAGTATTTAATTCTAGAACCAAGGTTATCATGGAGTCCATAAATGTGATAATTGATGATGCTCCTACAGATGTCCCAGAAGATGTTGGAACATCTGCTGATATCAAGATTGAAGCTGAAGAAAAGAGTGATCATTATGACTTCACTCAAACTGATGCAAGGACAGAACAATCCAGTAAACCTCCCTCCATCAGAATACAGAAGGATCATCCCAAAGATTTGATAATTGGTGATCCCAACAGAGGTGTAAGCACTAGATCAAGAGAATTGATTTCAGGTTCCTGTTTTGTTTCTAAAATAGAACCTAAAAACATCAAGGAAGCTCTTACTGATGAATACTGGATTTGTGCTATGCAAGAGGAATTAGGTCAATTCACAAGGAATGAAGTGTGGAACCTTGTTCCTAGACCTGATGACATAAATGTGATTGGAACAAAATGGGTGTATAAGAACAAGTCAAATGAACAAGGAGTTGTTACAAAGAACAAAGCTAGACTTGTAGCTCAAGGATACACACAAATTGAAGGAGTAGACTTTGATGAAACCTTTGCACCAGTAGCAAGGCTTGAATCAATCAGACTACTTTTGGGAATTGCTTGTATCTTAAAGTTCAAGCTATTTCAAATGGATGTGAAAAGTGCCTTTTTAAATGGTTATCTTAATGAAGAGGTATATGTAGAACAGCCTAAAGGATTTGTTGATCCAAGCTGTCCAAATCATGTATACAAACTAAAGAAGGCTCTTTATGGTCTGAAGCAAGCTCCAAGAGCATAGCATGAAAGGCTGACTACTTTTCTTGTCAAGCAAGGGTACAGGAAAGGAGGAATTGACAAAACCTTGTTTGTTAAAGATGAAGAAGGAAATGTCATGATTGCTCAAATATATGTAGATGACATTGTCTTTGGTGGGATGTCTGACAGGATGGTCAAACATTTTGTCAACCAAATGGAATCTGAATTTGAAATGAGCCTAGTAGGAGAATTAACCTACTTTCTTGGACTGCAAATAAAACAAATGGAGGACTCCATGTTCATTTCCCAAAGCAAGTATGCTAAGAACATAGTCAAGAAATTTGGAATGGACAGTGCTACTCATAAGAGAACTCCTGCCCCCACACATTTAAAGCTGACTAAAGATGAAAAGGGTGAGAATGTAGATCAAAGCATGTACAGAAGTATGATTGGAAGCTTGTTATATCTGATTGCTAGCAGACCAGACATAGCATTTGCAGTAGGTGTATGTGCAAGATATCAAGCTGATCCAAAAGTCAGTCATCTTAATCAAGTCAAGAGAATTCTGAAATATGTTAAAGGTACTTGTGACTATGGCATAATGTACTTTCATGGATGTAAACCAATTCTCACTGGCTTCTGTGATGCTGATTGGGCTGGAAGTGCTGATGACAGAAAAAGCACTTCAGGAGGATGCTTCTTTCTAGGAAACAATTTGATTTCTTGGTTTAGTAAGAAACAAAATTGTGTATCCTTATCTACAGCTGAAGCTGAATATATAGCAGCTGGAAGCAGTTGTTCTCAGTTGGTTTGGATGAAGCAAATGCTCACTGAGTACAATGTCCCACAAGATGTCATGACATTGTACTGTGACAACTTAAGTGCAATTAACATATCAAAGAATCCTATCCAACATAGCAGGACCAAGCATATTGATATCAGACATCATTTCATCAGAGATCTTGTAGAAGAAAAAGTGATTTCATTGGAACATGTAGCTACAAATCTGCAGTTGGCTGATATCTTTACCAAAGCATTGGATGCTATTCAATTTGAGAACTTAAGGGGCAAATTGGGAATATGCTTATGTGAGATTTAGCAGTTATGGAGATGTGCCAACATGTCATATGACATTGTGTGGCATAAGAACCAGATGGCAACACCAGTCTGGTCAAGGACCTTGAGTATTCCTCTCCTAAAAAGTCTCAAAGTAACGGCTACTTTTATTATATCAGCTTGCTTCCAGCTATCCATATTCTCATCATAATCTCAAAAACGACTTACATTCTCTAACTGTTCTTCAGAAATCATCAACCCTAAAACTCTTCATCCACCTTCTTTGAAAATGTCTCAAAACCCTAACATTCCTGAAGAAATTCTCAACAAGGAAGATGTGGTTCATGCAACCCCCATTTCTGTGGTACCCATGGAGTCAACCCCAATGGACAAAATCAGAGGAAGTGTTCCTCATGCTAAAAAGCCAAGAACTCCAAAAAGAACAAAAGATCAAGTTTGCAGCAAATCCAAAGGCATTCCTTCACCAGCAAATATGCCTCCAAAATCTTCTGAATATGTGGATGATTCCATTAAGGAGTTGGTAAACAGGATTCTTTCTGAACAAATAGTGGTTAGTGGCATTTCTATCCCTTTGAGCACCATGCCAGCTCCACAAGAAGATCAACAACCTCAGGCTGCACAGGACACTCCTGCTCAACAGGATGTCCCAATAGATGTTGAAACATATGAAGATCAACAAAAGGCCTCATCTGATGCTGCTGTTGAAACATCTGGGGACCAGAAAAAGGCCTCAAATGATAGTGATGAAGAAGAATCTGAGGATCAGACCAAGGCCTCAACTGAAGAGCATATCTCTGCTGATCAACCAGCTGAAGAGGAGACTGCTCAATCTCCTCCTGTTGTGGACCTAGAGCATGATTCTGATACATAAATCATTACCTCTGTAAGACCTAGCATAGCCAAAAGGCTCAGGACTAGGAAAGAAAAGATGCAAGTAGGACATGCAATTCCTGAGAAGAAGCAAGCTACCCCAAAGAAGGACAAAGCTAAAGTTGTATTTGGTCCTACCAAACAATGGAGCAAGGTGCAAACACAAAAGAGGAAAGTTGTCACTCCTCCAGATTCAGATGTTGAAGCAGATGTCCCAACATCTCCTCCAAAGAAGAAACCAGCACCCTCAAGGGCATCAACTGCTGTTCCAGAAGCTCCCTTGGACAACATCTCCTTTCATCATGTTTCAAGTGTGAACAGATGGAAGTTTGTCTATCAATGAAGGGTAGCACTTGAAAGAGAGCTGAGCAGTAATGCACTTGAGTGCACAGAGTTAATTGATCTCATATCTGCTGCTGGTCTCTTCAAAACAGTCTCCAACCTTTCTCCCTGCTATGAGCTACTTGTCAAGGAATTCATAGTCAATCTTCAGGAAGATTGTGCCAATGGTAAGTCTGCTGAATTTAGAAAAGTCTTTGTTAGAGGCAGGTGTGTAGAGTTCTCTCCTCAGATCATCAACCAATACCTTGGAAGAGAATCAGATGGTCCAAATGAGCTAGGGAAGACTGATAACCAGGTCTGCAAGGTTATCACTGCTAACCAGGTCAAAGCTTGGCCAGTTAAAGGAAAGCTCTCAGTGAGCATGCTGACAAGGAAATATGCCATGCTGAACAGGATTGGTACAGCAAACTGGGTGCCTACCAATCACACATCTTCAATATCCACTGGCTTGGGCAGGTTTATTTATGTTGTGGGCACTCAAACTAAGCTGGATTATGGAGCCTACATCTTTGATCAGACTTTGAAGCATGCTAGCTCATCTGCAACAAAGCTGCCAATAGCTTTCCCTTCCTTGCTGTGTGGAATAGTGCTGAGTCAGTACCCTGGGATCCTCACTGAGAAGGACACAGTTTGCAAAAGAGAAAGCCCTCTGGCCTTTCACTACAAGTTGTTCCTGAGTCATCATGCAGCAGATGTTGAAGCACCCTCTGGGACATCTGCAGGTCCTTCAAATGCAAAGTCTCCAATCTCCAAGGCTGCATTGATTGCTGAACTGAAGAGCACTTGCAAAGAACTTGAAGCAAGGAAGCAGAAGCTTGAGGAGATTATCCAAAGGATGGAGAGTGAAGGTGATCAGAAAGCTGCTTCTTCTGATGAGGAAACTGAGGATGATGAAGAAACTGACTGTGAGGAATCTGAGTGATTATTTGTATGTGAGGACAAATGTATGACAACTGCATGGTAATTTAGAATTAGTAACTTTGGCCCCAAATTTGTGTCTAACAAGGGGGAGAACAACAACAACAACAATGTATGATGCTGTTTAGCTATGAATGAAAAACTTCTGTTTGTTTCTGACTGTTTGTTTCTGAACTGAACCAGTGTGTTTTAATAAATATTTCTGTTGCAACAAGACTGGATACATGTATGTTTGAGGGGGAGTAATCTCAAATATGATTCAACAGAAAAGTAATGCTATACTTTGATAAAAGAACTTCTGCTGCACTCTGAAAAATCAGAAAAGAATGTTAGCCAAAAATTAGCCAAAGGGGGAGTTTGTAGATGTTTAGAATTGGCAGAATTTTTGACCAACAAGAAATATTGAATTCAGTTCAGAATGTCCTATCAGATGTTGGGACATTATCAAACAGAGTATAAGAACTTAATTCAGGATGTCACACCAGATGTTGGGACATTGTGTAAATGATTTAAGTTCAGTTTTTCAGGATGTCCCAACAGATGTTGAGACATCTCAAACCTGCTAGCAGAATTAATTAATGACTAACTGATCTGAGATATTTAAGGAAAGTTATCTGGAATTAATTATGGATGGATAAAAACAGAACAAGGCGCATCTGTAGGAAGTTTTATTATGAGGCTTCAGCATAATCAGAAGAACTAAATCACCTAGAATCTAGGAAGTAACAAACCCTAATTCAAGGTGGAAGCTGCATGCTTTTAGGACTGGATTAACCTACAGAAAGCCCAAATTACAAACACCTATTTAATCAACAGAAACTCACAGAATTGAGTACGAATTTCAGAAGACAAAATAGGGTGTTGTGTTTCAATAGCAGGTTGTTTTTAATTGTACCACTTTATGAGCTTTTAAGCATAAGTGCATTTGTGACTTGATTGAAACTGTGAAGTAAGATCAAGCTGTATTGTTTGAAGAATGTCTTCAATTTTATTAAACTTGTAAACAAGATCACTGTGTGATTGAGGGGGAGTGAGTTGGTACTCATATCTAAGTTGTGTCTTAGGTAGAAATTGCATTGGGTAGATATTAAGTGAAAGATTAAACTGGGTTGTTTAAGTCTAGAATTAATATTACTTATAGTGGATTTCCTCCTGGCTTGGTAGCCTCCAGATGTAAGTGTGGTTATACACTGAACTGGGTTAACAAACTACTGTGTTGTTTAATTTTCTTGCACTTTAAGTTTTGGTTAAATCTGTCAAGTGTTGGAACATTTCATAGGACATCTCATACCTGATTACAGAATTTCACTTTGTTTGTGTTTTTTATCGTTGGAACTACTTATGTTTATGCTCAGGTGCTGCAGGATCGTCTAGTACGAGTGCGTTTACCATCTTGCATGTGAGACAAGTCGTCGTAATTTCGAGTTGAGAATGAATGAGATGAGAAGAGAGTTCCCGCAAGAAAGTCGCTTATAGTTGGTTGCTTTGTCTTTTAAGAGTTTTTTATGAATTTGGCACAAGGAAGTGAATTCAAACTCTTTTCCATGGAATGTGTACTTGTGTCATACCCCAAATTTGTCCTACATGTACCATTTCTAATTTCTGACTAGCCATTATGCAAAAATCGAAAAATATGTCATTATCTTTTTCTTCTAAGATATCCACATCATCATCCTTTTCTTTTCTAAACACTTTTTTCATTATTTTTAACCAAATTTTCATTTTTATTATTAAGTTTTTTATCTAAAGTCCCACAATCTTATTATCCCACTACTCTACCATATTTCTATTTTCTAAAGTCATCAATATGTCTTGTATTATTTTATTTCATTAATCATATTTTCTTTATTATTTTTTCCATTAAGCATGTTTATCAGAAAATTCTAAAAAAATCCATTTTCACAAATTCCTCTTTTAAGTTTCTTTTATTATCTTTTATTTTATTATTATCTTTTATTATTATTATTTCTATTATTTCTTTTAGTATTATTATTTCATTATTATTATTATTATGGCTATTATTATTATTATTATTATTCAAGTTATTAATTATTAGTACATGTTTACAACTTTTATTAACCCACATTCATAAACAACTTTTTTTGCCCCCCACGTGATTTTCTTTTACACCAATAAAACCATTTTTGGCCAGCCACACATAACAGAATTTCATTCACCAAGGACCCCACTACAAACCAATTACCACATGAACCATCATACTTTTTCCAGCTGGTAACGTCGTACGGTTTGGCAGCCATATTACAAAAGAAACGGAATCCTCATTCTCTAGGATCCACTATCACTTCCTCCTCACTCTCTCAACCTTTGGATTTTCTTTTCCATTCTGCAGCAAATCAAAACCCTCATTCATTTATTTTTACAAACTAACACAACCAAAAACAATACTAACCTTCACTTTCTTTTTTCATGAACAAACCATAAAACTTCTTAACTGATCCTTTCACCATCCGCCTGCAATTTTTAAGACCCTTTCACCATAACCTTTTATTAATCCCTTTTTCTTCCTTCCATACATAAACCAATCATGATTGTCAAAAAAAAACAGAGAAGAAATAAGCTAACGCCTTAAACACAAACCCACCTGAGCCAACTTGAACCGCAAATCGCAACTCACCATCCACAAACGGCTTCCTTTTGTTTCTTTTCTCCTTTTCAAATCACTAATCCATTAAAACTCACCACTTTTTGTTATTTATTTATCAAAATAGAACCAAAAATGTAGCAACAGTCCATCGCCAAACCACAAATCCTTCATTACGAGACCGAATATCACCAACTGAAATTGCAGAAGACGTTTGGAGAAAGAACCAATTGAACAATTGAGAAAACGTAGAGATTTTCGCAACCACCTGAACAAATCCGCAGACCAGAACACCCCTTCTTGCCAAAACCCTCAGCCACCCTTCAAAAAAACCGCTCGACCCACACCCTTTTTCTCAAACCATTATCCGCAAACCATTTCCACCAGCCAAACGCAACAGCCATCACCCGGCCAACACACACCAGCCACCACTTCCACTGTGACGCAAAAACCCCCATTCGAACCGCACAAACACCCACACCCGCAAACCTTTCTTCACCGTGAAACCAAGCCAAATCCAGAACGAAAACAGGTCCGAACATCCACCGAAGTCAAAACTGAACCATGACTCAGCAACCTTGAACCATCAATCCGAGAACGTGCAAACCCAGAAACACGAAACAATCTGAAAGCTCCATCCGCGAGCACCGCCCAGCCGCAAAACCAGAGCCTTCGCACGCTCACCGCCACCGCTGAAGCAACCATCCTCGCCGACGAGCAACAACCAGAAGCGTCCGCGAGCTTCACCAACAAGCAAACCGACCCGCCGTGAATTTTGGGACCGAAACCGGCCGAAACCCGAAGCCGCCGTTAACACCATAAGAAGCCGCCGCCGTGAACAGAGAGAACGATGAAACTTGGACGCGTTGGGGTGTTTTGAACGCGCTTTCGAAGAAGAAGAAGGTCGTATCTCTTTTTTCTCTTTACTGATTGTGTTAATTTAATCTGATGTTAACCCTTGATGTTGATTTATTTCCCTTATTATTATTATTATTAATTTCCCTTATTATTATTATTATTAATTTCCCTTATTATTATTATTATTATTATTATTATTATATGTTTATTTTTTTGTTTTGTTTAGCTGTTGGGCTCAGCCCGTGTTTATTTGTTTTTCCGCTATCCACACTATTAACAGACCTGTTATATCTTTTTTTTGGTTTCTCTGGTATATATATATATATATATATATATATATATATATATATATATATATATATATATATATATATATATATATATATATATATATATATATATATATATATATATATATATATATATATATATATATATATATATATATATATATATATATATATTGTATGATTAGTAAGATCAGTCGGTTTAAGCATATAATGTATTTATACTCCGATTCCCATTTCTTTTTTATTTTTGTTATTTTTGTGTTCAACTTCTTTTTTGTTTTTTTTAAGTTCTATTATTATATTAGTGCTATGTTTTATTTTATCATATAGATAAAGGTTGTTTTATTGAATTATTTGGTATTCCCTCCATTAGCAAGCGTTTTAATCTTATTCTCGTTTTTCATACCCTAAGGGCCAATGACATAACAAAAGGCCAATTTTTCGCCCGATTTTAATCGGTGATATTTGGTCAATATGAGGCCCTCCTTGTAATTAATTTTTTATTATTTTATTATTTCGACAAACAAACTTGTAAATTAATTTAATTCATTTTATTTATTCTTGATATTATTTGATTTATTTATTATTTATATTCATTATTTTATTTTTAATTCTAGCAATTCAATTCAATTTATTCATTTATTATCGCATTTAAAAATTACGTTTCGACTCCTTATAGAATGATTCCGATTTTGAATCGATTCTAAGGTAGTTCACGAACTAAATTTCGACGCGTCCCGAAAAGGTTCAACGCCTTCGAATAGTTGTTTCTCGATTAAAAGGTCCAACGCCTTCGAATAGTTGTGTCCCGATTAAAAACAGGCTGAACACCTTCGAATAGTTCAAAAACACTGCACACACGCTTTCTCTTGGGCTAATTACAACGAGACCTCTTTATTTCTCGCAATCCCCTGTATTTATTTTGTATCCCTCTCCCATTATTTTGTACGCATTTTTATTTTCCGTATTTTATTTAATTATGAATCCTTGGTCCAACGCCAAGCGATCGCACTCGCACACTTGCACTTGATTTTCCAGTTTTTGTTTCGTTTATTAGGGTCCACCTTACTTTGCGAACCGAGCGCTTCGTGCCTCGCTAACAAACCACAAAAATAAACCCCATTCGCATTTACCCTCTAAACCTCAAAAAACCAAAACGTTTCGATTAGATCCAAACCCTTGATCCAACGTCAAGTGGTCTTAGGAAATAAAACACTCTAATAATACGAGAAGATCTGTACGCCACGATCCTTAAGCGGTAGAAAGGAGGATAACGAGCTCTCGTTACTCGCACCGATTATTTTCGACGCAAGACGCTCGTCTTGTTGGACGAGATAAACTATCCATAGTCTTTAGTACATTCGACTCCTAAACCCTTTCATCGACGAAAGGTAATAAAATCAACAACCATTACCCTTAGTAGGCCGAACTACGAGGCTCTGACTTTCCCATTGCACACGGGAATACGTAGGCACGAGGATCTCAATCCTTGCCGAGCACCTAGGATCAATCTAACTTATAATTCAACTCATTTCCCTCTAGCAAACAATTGTTTTAAGCATAGACATCCTTCCGCGCGTGATAACTTAGATGGTTCCCATCGAGTACGATGGATGTAGGGGGTGCTAATACCTCCCCCTACATAACCGACTCCCGAACCCAGGCAATGGTTCCGTTGACCTTTGTCCTCATCCTTCTCTTCCCGGGTTGTATCTATATCTCCCCTTTCCCTCTTCGGGAATAAATAGAATTAGGTGGCGACTCTTCAGTCTGTCCGGCGCATGACTCTATCCTTTCGGATCACGTGAGGTCGTATTTTTCGGGGTACGACAGCTGGCGACTTCACTGGGGACTGGTTCACCCCTATGCGAGTCAAGCCTAGTCTAAGTTCCTGCGCTTGTTTGGATGTTTGCTTTTAATACCTCACTTGTTTATTTTTATCGCTTCCTTTATCGCATTCCATCTTATATATCTTGTGGCTCCTTGGTACTATAATTTGGATCGATACTTTGCAAAAGAACTTGAGGGAAAAGCTCTATACCCGGGCTTACAAGTATAAACTTAAGTTAGCGAGGTTGTGTAGTATGGGCTCCCGAGAGAACCACTCTCGTGGGTTGTCGATACGAAAACCTCACTTGGAGTAGATTCTGATGAAAATACTGACAACCGTCAAGTCTTTGACGTGTGTGCTCAGTTGCTTTCATTAGGGTCATTAACTCTGAGGACCTTTAGAACCTTTTGGTTAAAACATCGGTTGATGGTTGCGTAGTATTGGGCACCAGGGTTCGCCCTCGTGTGGCTCGATACGAAAACCTCACTTGGAATAGACTTACTCAATGGAGTTGATTGACTGTCAAGAATGTATGAAATTGACATGTGCATCAAACAGTTGAGAAAGTTCCATAACTCTAGGACTTTGTTTTAAACCTTGTGTCGATGATCACGTAGTATGGACTCCCGAGAAAATTTTCTCTCGTGGGTTGTCGATACGAATATCTCACCCAAAATAGATTCGTATGACGGAGTCAATCAACCGTCATGCTTATGGCGCGTGTGATGAACAGCCATATGAATTGATAACTTTGGGATCCCTAAAACTTTAGAGTCTACCTAGTGAGTTCCTGATCAGAGTATCCTCCATCTGTACCTTGGACTCGTGAGATATGATCATGTGATCCTGGATTCTGACTTTGCATATCATCTCATTTGCATTATGTATTCATCTTGCATTTCATTCCAAAATCCAGAAAACTTATTTTCATGTTCCTCCATCTTCAGTAAATCAAACTGGTTTCCCGACGCCCGTATCGTGCTAGACACCCGTACTTAACTAGAGCCAACACTAGAAGACTGATGGACGTGATTCAAGAAGAGCAAGCTTCTATGAGGGAAGAGATTGACTCGGTCAAGAGCAAGATTGACCAGATTTATGAGACTTTGCAAGCTTTGGCAAGAATGGAAGAACGTCGCGAAGCTGCTGCCGCAGTGAACAATGCTCAAGTGCAAGGATCTACCTCACGAGCAATGCCTTCAGTTCCCGTTCCAAATCCTTTGGTTTATGGTTTGCCTCCAGGTTTCACTCCTGCTGTTGAAGAGGTCACTTCCCAACCAATGTCTGCTTCTGGTGTTACTGTTGGTGCTATTCCTCAAGCTCAACCTATTCCAATTCAAGTCCAGTTTCCTCAAACTGAAGAGAATCATCAAGTTGAGTATGAGATGCATACTGCCATTCCAATCACCAATCCTCATGCTGTTCAAGAGTCTGAAGCTATGAAGATGTGCCGCGAGTTAGCTGAAAAACTCCGAATCATGGAAGGACACAATTCAACCTCTCTGAGTGCCTCAGACATGTGCTTAGTTCCAGATGTTGTGATCCCTGCTAAATTCAAACTTCCTGAATTCGAGAAATACAAAGGCCTCAGCTGTCCTGAGCTTCACTTGAGGATGTACTGCAGGAAAATGGCCGCTCATGCTAAAGATGATAAGCTTATGATCCATTGCTTCCAAGATAGCCTGTCTGGAGCATCTCTAGAATGGTACATGCAACTTGAACGCAACAATGTTCATACTTGGCTTGATCTATCTGATGCATTCAAAAAGCAGTACAAGTACAACACTGACCTTGCTCCTAACCGTACTCAACTTCAGAGTATGTCTCAAAAGGAGAGCGAATCCTTTAAAGAGTACGCCCAACGCTGGAGGGAGTTAGCCGCCATAGTGCATCCTCCATTGGTTGACCGTGAATTGATCGATATCTTCATGGGTACCCTACAGGGGCAATACTACGAGAAGTTGATCAGCAGTATATCTTCTGGATTTTCAGACATGGTGATGGTCGGAGAAAGAATTGAAGAAGGTTTGAAAAGCGAAAAGATCCAAGGAGGTTCTAGCAGCCAAACTGGAGCCAAGAAACCTTTCAACGGGTACAAAAAGGGCGAAACAAATGTTGTTTCTGCTGCAAGTGGGAATTTTCAACAGAGTGCACCTGCACCAGTTCCCTACTATCAGTATCCCTATGTTGCTGCTGCGCAATATGCTCCTATGCCATATCAGCCAGCTCCTCCAATGCCTTACCAGCAGGCCTTTCAAGCTTTATTTCCGCCTCAGATGGCTCATCAACCACGTCCTATGATTGCAGCTGCGCAATATGCGCCCAATCCGTACCAGGAACCGGCTTATCCACCACGGCCTGGTCAACAACAACAACGCGCTCCTCAACAGCGTCCACCATATCAGCAAAGAGGATATGATAGGCACATTGATCCCCTGCCTATGACATATACCGAAATCTTTAAACAGCTGACGGCAAAAGGACCTCTCACTTTAAGAGATATGCCACCTCAGACTGGCAATGCCCGGAACTATGATGCCAATGCTCGCTGTGAGTATCACAAAGGCGCTCCAGGCCACACCATCGAGAACTATCATGCCTTCAAACACTTGATTCAGGATATGATCAACTCTAAGGACCTCACTCTCACTCCGAGAAATGCAAATGTCCAGAACAATCCAATGCCTCCGCACGGTGCCAACAAGTGAAGACATGTGAAGGGGTTGTTGAAGACCAAGTTGAGTAGTATCCCAACTTTGAAGCATTCAATCAAGAGAAGTTCAATTCCTCAAATCAAGGCAGCCAATGCCATTTATTATTCTCGCATTCCTGTTTGTTTTATAATGTTTGTTTAAGTACTATTTGCTCCGAACATTGTTATCATTTGTACTTGGTTATTTTAATGTTTAGTTTATGCATGTTTTGAATTAATCTATTCGCATTCGCTCATATTTATCATTTATCACAAAATCACAAAAAATTCCCTCACTTCACTTTAGCAAATATTTGAGGGAGGATGATGAAAACGAAATACCCATAACTGTTGCAGTATGCTTTCAGATAAAACCTCGTCAATGATGTACAGGCATTCTTTCAAATCCCCAAACACTGGAGATACAAGGAGTTAATCCCTAGTCAACCACTTTGAGCCTAGAAGTAGGAGTTTCTTTCGGATACAACCCTTACATCTAACCCGGGGCAAGGTAGTTGTTCAGTTAACCTAACTACACTTCAAATCGCAAGATGAGACATCCCGTCAGAGGACCATCAGCAAATGACTTGGCAGTCACAACATTCAAAAAATACAAAAAATATAGAAATGAAAGAACCGCTAAGTTGAGCACCCGAAGGGAGACTTAGCCAAAAAAAATCAAAAGAGGAATTCAAATCCTCAACAAAAACAAAACAAAGATCAAGTGACCACCAAATCAAGAATCAAAGGGTCACCAGCAAAATAAGATGACTGCCACTTCAAGCGAACATCAAAGCTTCACCTTCACTCTTGCAAAGTCAAAACAAATGCATGTGTAGAATTAACTGAACATAGGACTGGAGAATATAACGAAGAAGGGACGGGTACAAATCATTTGAGCCTTATATCCTTTGTTTCTCTAACCATTAACCAGACCACGTTACAACCCTCGAAAGTCCTAATTGAGGCGCGGTTTATTTTGAAAGCATGCTACCAACAAGGTTGCGTAAATTGACTCCCATATATTTGCTAATATTCAATCTCGATTGCACATTATTCTTGCTGCATCTTTCGCACTTTCTAAATCAGCACCTCGTTTGGGCTAACAGTCCATTCATCACACTATCACAATCATTCAAATAAATTGACTTTTTCAAAACTTACATGAACTTGACATTAACACTACCATTTGTGTATGAATAATTTAATTGCAATTTAGTGCTTGAAATCAGTACAATCCCAACAAGGGGCAATCAAAAGAGGAATTTGAATCAATACTTCTTCAAAATCAGCCCAATCAGGGGGAAATTATCTTCAAACGGCTCAATCAGGGGCAGGCGCTTACCAAATCCAGATACAGGAACAAATCTTCCTCTCTTCTCCCCAGCTGAGCAAGCAGATCTTCCTAGACGTTGGCAATCATTCAAAGCAAAATCAGTCTTCCTGTGTCAATTAAGTCACTTCTCTCATCAGCAGATAACCAGACTTGGAGCTTTCAGATCCATCTTATGATCATACATCGTCGAAGATCGAGTGTCGGGGAATCAAGCCCTCCACCCACCCAAAGTCCAATCATTATTGGCAACTACCAAACCAAAAGTCCACCAAGCTGGCACCTTTCAATCGCTCATATGCATCATTATGCATCATTAACGTCATACGCATCATTTACATCAATCATTTACAACATGTGCATCATTTGCATACCTAAATAAACCAGTTTTCCATATCCCCAACATTATCGAATTACCTCTCAATGCATAAACATTTGCATCGTATCTCCATCATTATGGAATACCATTTCACTAAAAAATCAAGCATAGTTGCATAATTCAGGATCCAGGATCAACACAAGTTTCCAGTCCTTTCCCCAGCGGAAATCAGGATCTTATCAAATCGAAAATTTCAGGCATCCTCTTGGCGGATTCAATAGCCGTGTTTAAATTTCAGTCCATTTTCCTTATCATCCTCTATTGATAAGTGATTTTATTTTCAGTCTGTTGCATTATCATCCTCTGTTGATAAGTGAGTTTATTTTTTCTGTCTATTGCCTTATCATCCTCTGTTGATAAGTGATTTTAATTTCTGTTATTTGCCTTATCATCCTCTGTTGATAAGTGAGTTTATTTTTTCTGTCTATTTGCCTTATCATCCTCTGTTGATAAGTGATTTTATTTTCAGTCTGTTGCCTTATCTTCCTCTGTTGATAAGTGATTTTAATTTCAGTTATTTGCCTTATCATCCTCTGTTGATAAGTGAGTTTATTTTTTCTGTCTATTTGCCTTATCATCCTCTGTTGATAAGTGATTTTAATTTCAGTTATTTGCCTTATCATCCTCTGGTGATAAGTGATTTTATTTTTCAGTCCTTTGCCTTATCATCCTCTGTTGATAAGTGATTTTATTTTCGGTTTATTGCCTTATCATCCTCTGTTTATAAGTGATTTTATTTTCAGTTATTTGCCTTATCATCCTCTGGTGATAAGTGATTTATTTTGTCGATTTGTTTCTTGTTGTGTTACCCCTTATTTCCAATTTTAACCATCTGTTATTTTCATAAATTTCTTTCTTTGTTGGACAAATTTGGAGTCTGTTAATATCAAATTATCTTATACCTTGAAAGATTGAACGCGAGCCAGTTCATCTTACTCGGTCCAAGCCAATTCGACAGGGGCATCTGTCATACCCCAAATTTGTCCTACCTGTACCATTTCTAATTTCTGACTAGCCATTATGCAAAAATCGAAAAATATGTCATTATCTTTTTCTTCTAAGATATCCACATCATCATCCTTTTCTTTTCTAAACACTTTTTTCATTATTTTTAACCAAATTTTCATTTTTATTATTAAGTTTTTTATCTAAAGTCCCAAAATCTTATTATCCCAATACTCTACCATATTCCTATTTTCTAAAGTCATCAGTATGTCTTGTATTATTTTATATCATTAATCATATTTTCTTTATTATTTTTTCCATTAAGCATGTTTATCAGAAAATTCTAAAAAAAATCCATTTTCACAAATTCCTCTTTTAAGTTTCTTTTATTATCTTTTATTTTATTATTATCTTTTAATATTATTATTTCTATTATTTCTTTTAGTATTATTATTTCATTATTATTATTATTATTATTATGGCTATTATTATTATTATTATTATTATTATTCAAGTTATTAATTATTAGTACATGTTTACAACTTTTATTAACCCACATTCATAAACAACTTTTTTTGCCCCCCACGTGATTTTCTTTTACACCAATAAAACCATTTTTGGCCAGCCACACATAACAGAATTTCATTCACCAAGGACCCCACTACAAACCAATTACCACATGAACCACCATACTTTTTCCAGCTGGTAACATCGTACGGTTTGGCAGCCATATTACAAAAGAAACGGAATCCTCATTCTCTAGGATCCACTATCACTTCCTCCTCACTCTCTCAACCTTTGAATTTTCTTTTCCATTCTGCAGCAAATCAAAACCCTCATTCATTTATTTTTACAAACCAACACAACCAAAAACAATACTAACCTTCACTTTCTTTTTTCATGAACAAACCATAAAACTTCTTAACCGATCCTTTCACCATCCGCCTGCAATTTTTAAGACCCTTTCACCATAACCTTTTATTAATCCCTTTTTCCTCCTTCCATACATAAACCAATCATGATTGTCAAAAAAAACAGAGAAGAAATAAGTTAACGCCTTAAACACAAACCCACCTGAGCCAACTTGAACCGCAAATCGCAACTCCCCATCCACAAACGACTTCCTTTTGTTTCTTTTCTCCTTTTCAAATCACTAATCCATTAAAACTCACCACTTTTTGTTATTTATTTATCAAAACAGAACCAAAAATGTAGCAACAGTCCATCGCCAAACCACGAATCCTTCATTACAAGACCGAATATCACCAACTGAAATTGCAGAAGACGTTTGGAGAAAGAACCAATTGAACAATTGAAAAAACGCAGAGATTTTCGCAACCACCTAAACAAATCCGCAGACCAGAACACCCCTTCTTGCCAAAACCCTCAGCCACCCTTCAAAAAAACTGCTCGACCCACACCCTTTTCCTCAAACCGTTAACCGCAAACCATTTCCACCAGCCAAACGCAACAGCCATCACCCGACCAACACACACCAGCCACCACTTCCACTGTGACGCAAAAACCCCCATTTGAACCGCACAAACACCCACACCCGCAAACCCTTCTTCACCATGAAACCAAGCCAAATCTAGAACGAAAACAGGTCCGAACATCCACCGAAGTCAAAACTGAACCATGACTCAGCAACCTTGAACCATCAATCCGAGAACGTGCAAACCCAGAAACACGAAACAATCTGAAAGCTCCATCCTTGAGCACCGCCCAGCCGCAAAACCAGAGTCGTCGCACGCTCACCGCCACCTCTGAAGCAACCATCCTCGCCGACGAGCAACAACCAGAATCGTTCGCGAGCTTCATCAACGAGCAAACTGACCCGCCGTGAATTTTGGGACCGAAACCGGCCAAAACCCGAAGCTGCCGTTAACACCATAAGAAGCCGCCGCCGTGAACAGAGAGAAGGATGAAGCTTGGACGCGTTGGGGTGTTTTGAAAGCGCTTTCGAAGAAGAAGAAGGTCGTATCTCTTTTTTTCTCTTTACTGATTGTGTTAATTTAATCTGATGTTAACCCTTGATGTTGATTTATTTCCCTTATTATTATTATTATTATTATTATTATTAATTTCCCTTATTATTATTATTATTATTATTATTATTAATTTCCCTTATTATTATTATTATTATTATTATTATTATTATATGTTTATTTTTTTGTTTTGTTTAGCTATTGGGCTCAGCCCGTGTTTATTTGTTTTTCCGCTATCCACACTATTAACAGACCCGTTATATCTTTTTTTTGGTTTCTCTGGTATATATATATACATTGTATGATTATTAAGATAAGTCGGTTTAAGCATATAATGTATTTATACTCCGATTCCCATTTCTTTTTTTATTTTTGTTATTTTTGTGTTCAACTTCTTTTTTGTTTTTTTTAAGTTCTATTATTATATTAGTGCTATGTTTTATTTTATCATATAGATAAAGGTTGTTTTATTGAATTATTTGGTATTCCCTCCATTAGCAAGCGTTTTAATCTTATTCTCGTTTTTCATACCCTAAGGGCCAATGACATAACAAAAGGCCAATTTTTCGCCCGATTTTAATCGGTGATATTTGGTCAATATGAGGCCCTCCTTGTAATTAATTTTTTATTATTTTATTATTTCGACAAACAAACTTGTAAATTAATTTAATTCATTTTATTTATTCTTGATATTATTTGATTTATTTATTATTTATATTCATTATTTTATTTTTAATTCTAGCAATTCAATTCAATTTATTCATTTATTATCGCATTTAAAAATTACGTTTCGACTCCTTATAGAATGATTCCGATTTTGAATCGATTCTAAGGTAGTTCACGAACTAAATTTCGACGCGTCCCGAAAAGGTTCAACGCCTTCGAATAGTTGTTTCTCGATTAAAAGGTCCAACGCCTTCGAATAGTTGTGTCCCGATTAAAAACAGGCTGAACGCCTTCGAATAGTTCAAAAACACTGCACACACGCTTTCTCTTGGGCTAATTACAACGAGACCTCTTTATTTCTCGCAATCCCCTGTATTTATTTTGTATCCCTCTCCCATTATTTTGTACGCATTTTTATTTTCCGTATTTTATTTAATTATGAATCCTTGGTCCAACGCCAAGCGATCGCACTCGCACACTTGCACTTGATTTTCCATTTTTTGTTTCGTTTATTAGGGTCCACCTTACTTTGCGAGCCGAGCGCTTCGTGCCTCGCTAACAAACCACAAAAATAAACTCCATTCGCATTTACCCTCTAAACCTCAAAAAACCAAAACGTTTCGATTAGATCCAAACCCTTGATCCAACGTCAAGTGGTCTTAGGAAATAAAACACTCTAATAATACGAGAAGATCTGTACGCCACGAGCCTTAAGCGGTAGAAAGGAGGATAACGAGCTCTCGTTACTCGCTCCGATTATTTTCGACGCAAGACGCTCTTCTTGTTGGACGAGATAAACTATCCATAGTCTTTAGTACATTCGACTCCTAAACCCTTTCATCGACGAAAGGTAATAAAATCAACAACCATTACCCTTAGTAGGCCGAACTACGAGGCTCTGACTTTCCCATTGCACACGGGAGTACGTAAGCACGAGGATCTCAATCCTTTTCGAGTACCTAGGATCAATCTAACTTATAATTCAACTCATTTCCCTCTAGCAAGCAATTCGTTTAAGCATAGACATCCTTCCGCGCGTGATAACTTAGATGGTTCCCATCGAGTACGATGGATGTAGGGGGTGCTAATACCTTCCCCCTGCATAACCGACTCCCGAACCCAGGCAATGGTTCCGTTGACCTTTGTCCTCATCCTTCTCTTCCCGGGTTGTATCTATATCTCCCCTTTCCCTCTTCGGGAATAAATAGAATTAGGTGGCGACTCTTCAGTCTGTCCGGCGCGTGACTCCGTCCTTTCGGATCACGTGAGGTCGTATTTTTCGGGGTACGACAGCTTGCTACTACATTCCAAGATGGAAAAGTAGAACAAGCACACCAAGTAAGGAGAATTTATCCAAGACTTGTTTCCAAGGATTAGGGTCTAAGTTCACTAGCTTGTTGAACTTATTGCATGTTTTTGTGGCTTTTGAAGAAATCTCTTTTATATTTTCTTTGTGAAGATAGTCTCATGATCAGACTTATACATCATTCTAGACAAGCCCATACTATTCCAAGAAGGAATGAATATGAGTGCCTCATGGAATAAGGCTATACACAAGAGACTATTTCAATCCTTTATTAAATGTCTTTTGGATTTTCTGTTTAAAGATGAGAGAAGAGGACTCAAATGAGAAAGGACAAACCACTAAGGGGACTAAGACACAACCCTAAGTCATTTATTATATACAAAAAGGTGCCCTAAAGGTTTGTGAGGCTTTCTAATCCTAAAGAGAAAGGAAGAGAGGAAAAGAGAGTTAGAACTCACTTACTTCCTAAGGAAGATAAGTGGTTCTAAAGAGAGGGGAATGCCTATAAGAAAAGCACAAGGTGCTAAGATAAACACATTTAAAATGCATAAGAGATAAGAATGAAGTAATGTTTACCTCAATCTTCCCCCATACAAAACAAACATTAGCATGATGAAGCAATTTGAACACATACCCATGGCAAACTCAAGGAAAGTTCACACTAGCTTAAGAAAAGTGTTAGTGAACTTTTAAGGCTAATAGCTAAGTCTAAGGTATCCTACAAGGTAACAAACTTCAAAAGTCAGTAGCTAACTTATATTTAAGTATCCTAAAGTTTAAAAATGAACAACCTCAAACTATGCCCTAAAGGGAAGCCAAACCCTAATAGGAGTTAAGGTGGAGTTAAATGATGAACTTAAATGGTTAAGTAGGTTAAACTTGCATGAATTCAAAGGTGAATGGAAAATCCAGGGGTTAAAACCTAATGGGGGCATCCTAATATGTAAAATAAAATGAGAATGAAGAGATTCAAATGAAGGATATTCAAACATTAGGTGGAATGGTATGAGAATAAGAAGAAATGCTTATTAAACTTCAAAGGAAGAAAAAGACTTTGAATAAAATCAAACATGGATAATGAGATTTGACTTCTCCATATAAAACCAGGGGCTTGGTGAAATGTTAAGATGTGATTTGAACACAAAAATTGGCCACAAGATTGGTTTTGGAGGGTTAAGATGGAAGAAGGAGAAGAATATGGCATAAGGAGGCATATATGACTTATGGTTCAAGTAACCAACACAAACCAAAATACAAAGACCTAAAATGGATTCCCAACATTAAAAGACCTATAAAGGACCCTAGAAGACTCAATTTAAGGACCTCAAATTAATGGCATAAATGCCTTACCAATTTTTGGACAAAAGGAGAGGGAAGGAGGACCAAAATGTGGCTTATGATGCCAAATGTTTGGAAAAATAGTAAATGAACTTGAAAAATTATGAAAATTGACACTCAAATACAAAAATCCAGAAGGTGATATACCTCTAAAAATCTATTGAAAATTCCTATTTTTACCTATTCAAATGGAGGCTTGAAGTAGATTAGGTTTTATTGTGATCAAGGCAAAAGTATGGACCCTGATGCGTGTTTTTCGCAAGTGTACGAACACGTCAGAGTAATATAAAAGATTGTCGAATCCACAGAGACCAAGTGTCAATCTATCGTACCTGTTGTTATGGTGTGTATCTAAGGCAACTAAATATAAGGGTTTTAATAAGGGTGCAATGGTAAATAAAATGATAATTTTAAATAATAAATAAAAGACAGGCTCGAATGTAATTCACGTAATCAATGATAATCCAGTATTTGTTAATGGAACTACTTATGGGCAATGTTTTCTCCTTTGAAAAGAACTAATTTAACAGGAACTGTCGCTTTCGCGTATTCAGAACCGAGTTGTACTCTCTAATCAACCCCTCATATTGTCACGGATAAAAAGGTGTGTACTGCGTTAGAGTAGTAAACCTATTTTTAAGAAATGTAGTATCTTAACAAAGTTGAAAAGTATTTTAACCTGAACTTCTTAGCAAAAAGAGGTTCTTACGAACCAGACTCTAAACTTCCTAACGCGTCCGAAAATCGTTTTAAAATCTCTTTTCTTTTTAATCTAAAAACTCCTAATAAACTAGACAAAGCGCTTTTGGCTGTTTTTGAAATAGTTAAAAACAATTACTTGAATTGAAAGATAAAATAGCCCTTAGGTGTTTCCACGAACAATTATACGGATTACTGGTTCAATTACGATCCTTACATTCTAACCTTTATGGAATTAGTTAGACATGATAAAGTAAAGATTCTTTTTATAATTTTTCATAAAAGTAATTTAGTGCGAGTGCGGAAAGTAAATGAATTTAGTGCGAGTGCGAGAAATAAAGTAATTTAAAGCGAGTGCGGGAAAATAAAGGAATTTAGTGCAAGTGCGGGTAATAAACGAAAGTAAAGCGAGTGCGGGAAATAAACGAAATAAAGTGCGAGTGCGGATAATAAAGAAAGTAAAGCAGTGCGAGAAATAAATAAAAGTAAAGCAATGCGGAAAAGTAAAATACGAACTGGAATTAAAATGGCGGCAGGATTAACTTCCTCCAAAGTGCTCCAAAACTCGATCGCACAGACAGATTACAGACTCGATCACTCGATTGCAGAAACACCCCGATGTGGAATGGCAACTGCTTTGAAACTGATATATGCCTAGAGAAATCTAATTTTGGATGAAGAAAAACGAAAATCTAAGGTCCTATTTATAGGAAAACTAAAAGCATGAAAAGACTGGGATGCCCCTCCACTAAAAAGTGGAGGTTACTGAATTTTACCTTGTGGCGCCCGCCACAAGGTCATGGCGCCCGCCATGGTGCTGACAGGGGATGAGAGAGTGGGGATCGTGGGTCTTGGCAGTTGTGGAGTGGTCTTGAGACGTGGCCACGTCATGGCTAACCCCATGGCGCCCGCCACGGTGGATGCCGTAAGTGCAAAACGCTGAATTTCTAGGTTTTCGTCCGTTTCCACTCCTTTTTCGCTCCTTTTCTCGATTCAAGCCCCGATTACAATAAAAACCTGAAAACATAAGAAAACAAAGTAATAACAAAACAAAATAACAATAAAAGCTAAGAATGCATGCGAAATCGGAGTCAGAAATACGGTGAAATTTAGTGTGATCAAATTCTCCCACACTTAAACCTTTGCTTGTCCTCAAGCAAACATTAAAGCTTAAGAAAATATGGTGTCAACACGTGTCTTTGGGCTAAAGGGCTTCTAAGTTCAAGTCAGGATGCAGTGACAGATACTAACTAAGTGAACCAAGGGTACCATAGTAACACAAACACAAACTTCAATCCTATATTAACCACTCCATATCATCCCACAATACCTAGGCCTATCTTCTCATCTTTTTTTGTGTCCTTTTCATTCAGGCGCAATCACATTAAGCCCGTTATCCGTACATGCTTCATAGTAGAGTGACCGGTTAGTGATTCTGATCCATAACATAAGGTTTCTGGCACATAAGCATGTGTAAACCTGTTTTTATTTCGCCTAGATGTAGCTGCGGGGGATCGGATCGTAATCCGCCCTACCAAGTTCAGTGCCAGATACCTCTGAACCAACTAACAATAGGTGACTTGCAATTTTTTTTTCTTTTTGTGGCAAAATTTTTTCTCTTTTTTTTCGGTTTAAATGACTTTGTGAGGGTCACCTATACCAGAGTTTGCCTTTTTTCCTTTTTTTATTAGCACTGGATCATTCACTTATGTTCATCGGCCCCCTACGTAGAGCATGCTTAGGCCGGAGCTGACTGCTAGAATAAACTACTTAGGACAATTTTTTAAATGATAATAAAGGCGATGGTGGTGGGGTTTAGGAGTGATTCATATATTCAAGAGGTCTATGGTGCTAAAATGGTTCTGATGTTTCAAAAAGTTGACCTAAGTCACCACATCCTAATCTAAACCTGTCTCAAAGCCCAAAAAACATGTGAAACAACATTATTTTCTTTTTAAAATTTTTCTGGTAAGGCTAAGGAAATGGGAAAAAATGAAGATGAACTAAAAATACACTATACTGGTGACTCGTCAGACTCATGCATTATCTAAGAAAAATAAATTACTGAAAAGGGAAATAACTGAAAGGAAATAATTAACTAAAAAGGGAAATGACAGAAAGCAATAAAATCCCCTCCCACACTTAAATCGAACATTGTCCCCAATGTTTCGAAATAAGATAAGGGGGTAACCTGAGAAAAGACTACTGAGGAGGAGCACTGGTGCCCTCGCCGTCCTGCTGTGATGGTCTGGAACGACGGGATCTACTACGATGCTGGTCCCTCCGGTCGAGTCGTGCTGATAAAGCAGCCTGAGCACTCCTGACCTCTCGAAGGTTACCTAAGATGGAACCCTGAGTGGCCTCTACAAGCTGGTAGTGCCGGCTGTTGAACTCTCTCTGACGGTTCTGCTCTAGTGAGATATCGTTCAAGGTACGGCAAACGTTGCTATAGGCACGATCCGAAACCAATCGCGATTGTTGCATGAAGCTCATGTTGTCCGTCAGCTGTTGTGAAATAGTAGAGAGAAGGCCATCACGCCTTTCTTCTCTAGCTGTCATATCACGCCACATCTCCTCGGTGACAAAGAATCCAGGAGCAGCACCTGCAACAGGGTTAGAGGAAAATGGTGCGGTGTGTGACTGTGAAGGACGATGGGGGGACATGTGAGGGATGGGAGACTGCTCTCTCCGATCATACTCTTCATCAGTGTCATGTGCCTCCCCATCGGGAATATTAGGAGGAAGTGGACCCAAAACACGTGGAGCATTAAGATCATAGGTCCAGTTCCTTTCAATACGTACATCAGTACGTCTACTGCATGGTAAAGCAACAGATGGGATAGCTACCCCATGAACCATCAACTCATAACCACCTTCTCTCCTCGTTCGGCACAATTTCATGTCTTTCAGAAATTTTAAATTAATTGTGCGAGGAGGTAGTGGTTCATGTGTAGCTATCTCATTGTTCAGGCCAAGAGCCCGAGCAATAGACGTAACAAGCCCTCCAAAAACAATCGGTCCTGTTTTATTAGTAAATAAAGTCATGTGGGCAAGCATAAACGGGACCGGATTGATGTGGGTTCTAGTGAGGCATCCTTGCAAAAATAGGAGTTCTCGAGCATTTACCTTGTTTGGACTTTCCCGGCCAAAAATAGTACATGCCAAAAGAAGTCTAAAAACTCTTATGGTCGGGTTGTGAATGGTCGACGCAAGTATCCCTTCAAAAGAATTAATTGAAGTACTTGAAAGCCTTTGCCAAAAGGTAAATACCTCGGCCGACCATTCCGCATCCAAAGGTGCCTCACAAATCGCACCTTCCCTATGAGGGATTCCTAACAAACCTGCTAGCTCGTTGGTACTGAATTCATATTCAATTCCAAACAGTCTAAAAATAACAGTACCGACAGTGCTAGCAGTGTTAGGACTGACAGTGTATATCAAAGAACTCAAAAACTCAATTGTCAGCCTCTCATAGGTAGGTTCCTGATTAATGAAAATATTATGCAAGCCTAGAAATTCTAATAAATTAAAAACACTATGATAAATACCCAAAGCATACAGACAGTTATCGTCGACGTACCTAGTCGAGAGAATTTCTCGACTCTGAAGCCTCTGAATAATTTTCCGTTGCCTATCGCCCGGTCTTCCATCACGAAGAAGAAATCCATTGAACTCCATTGTTGATAGCTCCTTAGGTAGTGAAAATGGTAGAAAGGTGGTTTATGAGGGGAATGATAAAGTTTTGATTTTTATGGTTTTTGGTGGATGAAAATGGAAATGGATGTTGGATATGTTTTATGGATGGAGGGTATTTTGGAAATGGGGGAGCTTTAATGGGGTTCAAGGAGGTTTTGGAAGGTTGCAAAAATGGGTTTTTGGAGAAGAAAGGGATGAAAATGGTGGAAATGGGGAATCAGCCCCGTATTTGTTGGGGGACGGTGTGCGCCCGCCACAGGGCCTATGGCGCCCGCCATAAGGCCATTTCCTGGGCCTTGGGTTTTTGAATCCTCCTTTTTGGGCCTTCCTTGCACCTTTGGTCTTCGGGGGGGTCTGGATAGCGTTTTCTTCTTCTTTTCAAGGCATGAGGCTTGCATATTTTTTGTGAAGACAAAAAAATGAAAATATTTTTGTCTTATTTTTTTTTTCTTTGCACGACAAAAATAAAATAATTAAAAAAATCAAAAAAGAAAAAGAAAAATTAACATTAGTGCATAATATGTATATATAGGAGGAATTCAAAGTACATGAAAATATAATAGATGCAAAAAAAGTAATATATGTCTGGAAATGCGATAAATAAAATAAAGCATAAAAAAGGAAATTAAATACTAGGGTAGTGCTGTCAGTGTAGAATGAGTCATGTGGTAGGCTTCTTTTCTTGGCTTGATCCACGAATCTCAGCTATCTCCCTCCGAAGCTCTTCAATCGCCTGATATAGAGCATCGGCCTCTGAGGCATGAGTGAGATCAGAAACCTGCATCTGTAACTCTAAGTCTGCCACTTCCTGCTTGAGCAGGGCAGTCTCCTTGCGGAGCTCATAAATCTGTGTTTGTAGGTCAGGTGGCTGCAGAGACATATTGTTAGACATAACAGTGATTCGGGGAGTAAGAGGTGTAGGAGTGTACTCAGCGGCGGGAGGCGATTTCGGCTCTTCGACAGTCTCTCCATAACCTTCTAGAGCATAACTCCAGTTTTCAGGATCATGGACACTGGTCATCAGCGGATCTGGTAATGTAAAGTAGTGTATCGCTTCGCCGTCGATCAGTAATCTAAACATGTTGGGCTCAAAAGAAGCCCTCCTCATCAGTCCTCTATCAAGAGAAAAATCAATATCCAGGGAGGTGTAGCAGCAGAAGGTCCTGAGGTGCAATAACTTGCGAGACAAACCCAATGCAGTAGCTATCTGTGTAACAATCCCACCGACATGTATGATGCCTACTGATGATCTGGCAACACTAGCAAGGCCCTTCAACAGAAAGTTGCCACAGGCAACAGGGCGAGACTGAGTCGCACAAAACAGGAGGAAAATCTCCTCTTCACTTAGCAGGGTCTCTGTATCTGGCAAACCTAGGAAAGAATGTGCTAGAATCATCTGGAAGTACCTCAATGCAGGGTTGTGGATTACCTGAGAAAACTGGGTAGAAGGATCTTGGCTCCCTCCACCTGATATTTTAGTCCAAAACTTTTCCACTTCTCTGCTCATAAAATACCCCATCGGTGTCTCTGGAATAGCATCAGGAGTAGTCTGGAAACCTAGCAAATCACCAAACTCTTTGTGAGAGAATAAGTAGTCAATCCCGAACAACCTGAAAACAGCGAGTCCATCAGGTCCAGCCCAAGGGTCATGATGAAACGAGTTGAGGAACTCAAGAGTCAAGTTCCTATAGGTGTTGTTCCTATCGTCAAACTGGTCCCACTGGAGTTGATGGCATAAGAATCTGATGCTTGGCTCTATCCCCAAGGCATCCATGCAGTCATGGTCAGGGTACCTGGTAGGAGCCATAGGGCGTCTCATGTGGACATAGTAACGCTCTCTCTGTGCATCGTCTCTAAAGGCCACGTGCATGTCATCAGGGTTCTGCATTCTGTACAAGGTTAGCAAACAAGTCCTGAAAGCACATAAAACATTCAATCGTTAGTCCTGACATAATAATAAAACAAACAAATTTAAAATAAAGTAAAAATAAATAAATAAAAAGTACATAAATAAGAAAACCATGGGTTGCCTCCCATGCAGCGCTTGTTTAACGTCATTAGCTCGACGACCGATTTAAACATCATTGGAAGGATATGGTGGATCACTCTGAGTATGACAGGTGTATGTTGTTGGGATGTCACCTCCTTCGTAGGGCTTCAACCTCTGTCCATTGACGATGAACGGTTTACATGTTTGGTTCTTGATTTCAATAGCACCGGATCTTAGGATCTTAGATACTTCGAAAGAGCCAGTCCATCTCGAACGGAGTTTTCCTGGAAAAAGTCGTAACCTAGAATCGAACAGGAGAACAGGATCGCCTATTTTGAAGTATTTTCTCATGATTCTTTTGTCATGCCAAGCTTTTGTTCTTTCTTTGTATATGATGGCATTTTAGTAGGCAGATTGTCTGAGCTCTTCTAATTTGTGGATATCAAGGATACGTTTCTCACCAGCAGTCAAGTAATCCAAATTCAAAGTTTTGATGGCCCAATAGGCCTTATGCTCCAACTCAAAAGGTAAGTGACATGATTTTCCATAGACCAGTTGATAAGGGGTTGTTCCTATAGGAGTTTTGAAAGCGGTTCTATAGGCCCATAATGCTTCTTGAAGTTTCTGTGACCAATCCTTTCTAGATATAGAGACAGTCTTCTCGAGGATTTGTTTGATCTCCCTATTAGATACTTCCACTTGTCCATTGGTCTGTGTAACACGGTGGGAGAACTGACTTTTAGTTATGTTGCGGATAGTAAGAGTCGCCACCGACTTTTATTTTATCCAAAGGAAAGGCATAAAAGAACAGGAAAGACCTTTTAAAAGATTTTTGGGTCCGGGGGGTAGGTTATGTAAAGGGAAGGTGTTAGCACCCTTTACATCCATGGTTATCCATGGGCTCTTAGTTACTTAGCTCACTTTTGAATTGTTTTTGAAAATGTGAAGTGTGTGAATAGAAAATTTTCATAAGAGTTAATAATGATCCATGTACGGATGCGTAAAAACTCGTGTTTGAAAATTTGTTTGAAATTTGTTAAGTGTTTGAAAATTTGGAATGAAGTGAGCAAGCAACTATGAGATACTTACCCTAAAGTTTAAGTCTTTTCTGTTCTTTATCCTTTAAGTGGTAAGACTATCCCTATTATTAAGGAATAGGTAGTCATTACCTTGGATGTGAGGGACATATGAGGGACATCTGTTTTTATAGGCAACTGTAGGGTGTATTAAGCATTTTTTGGAGGGACTGTCATCATTATTCGAAAAGGGACTTGATCTTTAAAGGCAACCACTAAGGGACTTGATGACTTTATCTTTGAGGGACTTGCTTTATACACCCCACTTGACCTTATGATTAGGCAACATTGAGAGGCAACCTTAGAAAGTGAGATGGCGATTAAAAATCGACTTACGTGTGTGAGTGTTTAATTTAATTTATCTTATAATTAAAGTGATCTAAATTCAATTTTAAAATAGAATACATGTTTACACTCCCTATTTTACTAACCACGGCATAACAATTAAATAGTTAAATATTTACAAAAATTACACCAAGGAGCAATTACAATAATTATAATAAGCAATTAAAATAAATAGCAAATAAATATAAATAATAAGCAAAAATAAATAAATAGGCAATAATAAATATAATAGGGGTTAGTAATAATAATAATAAAAAATAAATAGGGTTAGTGAAATAATAATAATAAGCATAATAAAATAAATGGATTAGTAATAATAATAAGCAAAATAAATAATGAATAAGAATTAGAATTTATTAAAGAAATATGAACAATTTAATCATAAAATTTAAGATTATAAATTATAAACATATAAAAATTATAATTACAATATTATCCTAAAAAGCTAATCATTTTAAACATATATATTTTTTTTTTTAAAAATAGAATTTATATTATGAATAAATTATAAAAATAATTACATATTATCAAGAAAAATTTGATTATAATTATATATACTAAAAGTAATTATATTAAATAAATATGGACACAATAATTATATTTACAAAACTTAATTATAAATATGTACCTAGTAATTGTATTTACAAAATTTAATTATACTAAATATTATATTTACAAAAGTTATAAATTTAAATCATAAGATAAATTAGTTTTTTTTTTGTTATTTAGAAAATAAATTAGGGTTTTGTTAGAAACTATTTTTTAAGGTTTAATTCAATATACAAAATTATTTAGATAACATGCATATATTATAATTTAATTACAATAATTAAAAAAAAAATTTGAATTAAAAAAATAAATTTTCAGAATTTTAGAAAACATAATATATATATATTTTGTAATTTAGAAACTATTTTCATGTAATATATATAAAATAATAAGAAAAACATAACAAAAGAAAAAGAAATAAGAAACTTAAAAAAACAGGACCTGGGATTTGAACCCAGGTCCTTTACCTGGATAATGAGGAGCATAACCAACTGAGCTGCGCACCAATGATGCAACAAGGATACACCTCTCTTGGTTTTGTGCTTTAAGCTTGAAAAATCAGAAAAATAGTGAACAAAAAAAAGGCCTGGGGTGGTGTTGAACCCAGGACCTCTTGAATACAAGCAAGCGCGTATGACCATCCGGCTAGGTGAGCAATTCTGGTAATATGATGACCACAATTGATTATATATCATACCTGTAAAATAAACAAAATAAAAGAACAAAATGCAACAAACGGGGAATCGAACCCCAGACCAAACCCTTGTATACGTACGCCTCCAACCACTGGGACAACACAGCTGTTGTGATTTAAAACAACAATCAATTCATAAAATATAATTACAAAATATTTGAATTCAAAACGCGCGCGAAGAAGTCTTCTTCTTCCTTGAGATTTCGCAGGTTTTCCTGCGAAATTTCCTGGGAAATTTCCTTCAATTTTTCCTGCGTGCATAAACCTGTGTATTCACAAACACCAAGCAAACAGCAAAATTTCTTTAAATTAATGAGAGCAATGAATTCCTGGAGGTCCATACAACATCACCACGTTCCTGAAATTCATTTATATATGATAAATCACAAAGCCCTAATTGAGGTTGGTAAACCCTAGTTATGGCCGAATGCGATTCCTGCATGAAAACTCAAAACCAAACAACCAGAATCGTTCTATGACACATTATGAACAATATTAAATCATTAAAAACAGTTTATATCAAGTATAACCATGGATTCGAAAAAACTTGAAACACACATAAAGTTTGATTCGGTTTAGTGCATATATGTTGTTTTTGATGCATATGATTATTGGGATATGATCAATGATGTTCAAGGATAAGATTGTTGTCCTTAATTCACCTGAAAAGTTACCAAAGATTAGAATCCGAATTTGAACAAAATTTGATGATTTTGAGAGTTTGAAAGTTTGAAAAAAATTTGATGATTTCCCAAATTTGCAAGGGCACATATCCTTCAATTTTGATGCTATGAGGGTGTTCTTGGACATTTTGGAAAGATTGAAGAGTCCTCTAACCAACCCCACTGGTTTCATGTCCATATCATTTACCAATCTCAAGTTATGCCCTTTTGAAGTTGTTGACTTTTTGTTGACTTTCAAAAGGACCTATAATGTCTTAGCTCATACCTTCCAAATGAAGCATTTTTTGGCTTGGCTTGTGAGACACAAAGTTGTAGAGAATTCAATTTCCTTCAAAATGAGCTTTGAGTGGAGACTTGGTGATGAAGTATGTGAAAGTTATGGCTGGTCAAAGTTCAGTTGACTTTTACTGAGGAAACCCTAATTTAGAAACTCCTTATTCTTGATGATCTGGAATCTCCTTGATGAATCATGATCAACCCTTGATCAAATGATGAATTTTACTTCATATACTTGATGTTGGCAAAAAATCATGAAGTTTGACTTTGGTTTGACCACAGTTGACCTCAGTTTGACTTTTTAACTGCATTGACTGATTTTGACTTATCTGATCATCTGACTGAGCAAACTTCTGAGAAAAGTCTTGAAACTTGTCATGGGGGTTCTTACACACATATAAGATGTTATGAAGCTCATTTGAAGTCTTGGAAGTCCATTTAGCCTGATTAAAGTCAAAACCCTAGTTTTGGAGGCACTGCTTAGGAGATGCACTGTCTGAGGGAATTGTCAACTCTTCTGACCAATTGTGAACTTTGTGAACCTTATGAACCATAATAAAATGTCTTGTGAACATCATGGGAGGTATTGTGAACCTTGTGAACCTTGTGAACCTCATAAAGTGACTTGTGGACTTCATGAACCTCATGGAAGGTCTTGAAAGCATTGTGAATCTTGTGAACCTTATGAACCTTCATGAAGTGACTTGTAGACTTCATGAACCTCATGAAAGGTCTTGTAAGTATTGAGAAGCTTGTGAACCTTGTGAACCTTCATGAAGTGACTTGTAGACTTCATGAACCTCATGAAAGGTCTTGTAAGTATTGTGAAACTTGTGAACCTTGTGAACCTTCTTAGAACACAAAGTCTTGTATTGTGAGGGCAAATTTTGGGGTGCAACAGCTGCCCCTGTTCAATTTTCTGAAACCTGAGGGGTTAGATTGGTATGTTTGCCAGTCGTGACCTGGAAGGTTGAAGGGGATTGAACACAAAAGCCCAAAAATTTGCACTCACCAGTGCATAAAGTGGTACAGATGGTTAGTTGAATATGTTTGAGTGGGCTTAAAGATGCCACTTGGAGGAAAATTCTTCAGATACATGTCTTGGAGGATGAAGCAGTCCAAAATATGGAGGTACAATGATAGCTGTCAGGAGGATGGAGCAATCCTGAGGTAATGATATGATTTCAGGAGGATGAAGCAATCCTGATGTAATAAAAAGCTGTCAGGAGGATAAAGCAATCCTGGGGTATGGATAATATGTTTTCAGGAGGATGAAGCAGTCCTGATGTAATAAAAAGCTGTCAGGAGGATGAAGCAATCCTGAGGTAGTAATAAGCTGTCAGGAGGATAAAGCAATCCTGAGGTAGTGATGTGATTTCAGGAGGATAAAGCAATCCTGACGTAATAGGAATTTTCAGGAGGATAGAGCAATCCTGAAGTAATGATGATAACTATCAGGAGGATGAAGCAGTCCTGGTGTAGTAATATGTTCCCAAGAGGATGAAGCAGTCTTGAGAGATGATAAGTCTTCAGGAGGATAAAGCATTCCTGATGTAATAGGAATTTTCAGGAGGATAAAGCAGTCCTGATGGATGATAAGTCTTCAGGAGGATAAAGCATTCCTGATGTAATAGGAATTTTCAGGAGGATAAAGCAGTCCTGATGGATGATGTGCTTTCAGGAGGATAAAGCAATCCTGATAATCATAAGTTTGTTTGTAGGATAATTAACCTGAAACAAGGTAGCATTTGTATAATAATATTAGTTTATGCATTATGTATGCATGTATGATATGATGCACGTAAGTAATGTATTATGTATCTATGGATATGTATGTTATAGTATGATGTAAATGATGTATGTGTGATATGATGCTGCCGGAAACGTCTGGATATCTTCGTATAACAACTTCTGGCCAGGGAAAATAAATCCCGATTCGTTGTTGAAGAATATGAGGAACTCGTTCCCGTCTTGTTTGGTAATATATTATACATAACCTTCCGTATGCTGGGGATAATAAGGATAGACGTAACCTCCCGTCTGCTGGGGATAGTAAGGTATATATATAACCTCCCGTCTGCTGGGGATAGTAGAGTATATATATAACCTTCGTCTTTGATAGTAGAGTAGATAGAACACCCGTCTTCGTTCGTCGTACCCTTATTGGAAAGTAATTTCCCGTATATCCGTATGAGGATAAAAGAGATGGATATAAATTCTAGGGGAGATGAGCCTTTGTGAAGATGGATTCGTCCTACTGAGGGCTTTGTGATTGTATTGTAAAGATGAACCGGCGAAGCTTCGTTGAAATCCTTCTCTCGTTCGTCCTTAGTAAATACTATTACTGCATTTTTATGCATTTCTGGTAAACATCAATCATATTAAAAGCATACACGCATTTTTGGTAAACATTAATCATATTCAAAAACATACATACATTCAAACACAACCAATGGACGTTTCGCTTATGTAAATAGGGTAAAAGTAAATCTGGATTCAAAAGATGGAATTTATTTATATCAAAAAGTGACCCATACATGGGCAAGTTTGTACAAGGAGGCATAAACCCTAGTAAGAGGATTTTGTCATAAAACAAAGAAAATCAGCTATGTGGGAAACAATCCTATTGAGTTTCAATTCTACTATTGCCATTATCTTCAAGTATCTCATCTTCTGCTGTTGAGACGGAAATGATTGGATTGAGCTTTATCTGTTCGAACTTGAGTAAGTAGTACCACAACTGGTTGCAGCTTCATGGGTAATTCTAAACGAGACATAGTCATACGCTTTAATCCCTATCTTTTGCCTGGATTGCCCTTTCAGGTTTTCAATCCACCGGGATACCCTTTTTTTGCCCAAGCCGCCTTTTCAGGTTTTCGACTTGTCGGGTGTACATCTTTTCATATATATCCCTAATTTTTGCCCAAACCCTTTTGGTTTTCCGGGATGCCCTTATTTTTGCCTAGGCCTGTCAACCTAGCGGGTCTCTCTTTATGCGTAGTATTTTTTAACTATGTCTGCATTTACAGGCTGTGGAAAGTCTTCACCATCCATTGTAGTGAGTATCATGGCACCTCCTGAGAACACTGTCTTGACTACAAATGGTCCTTCATATGTTGGAGTCCACTTGCCCCTAGGATCACCCTGTGGTAATATGATACGCTTGATTACCAAGTCACCAGCCTGATATACCTTTGGCTTAACCTTCTTATTAAAAGCTTTGATCATTCGTTTCTGGTACATCTGGCCATGACAAACTGCTGTTAACCTCTTCTCATCAATCAAATTTATCTGGTCAAGCCGAGTCTGAATCCATTCATCTTCATTCAAGCCTGCATCCTTCATAATTCTCAAGGAGGGAATCTGAACTTCAATGGGCAATACTGCTTCCATACCATAGACCAAGGAGAATGGGGTTGCCCCTGTTGAAGTGCGTATTGTGGTACGATAGCCATGAAGAGCAAATGGTAACATCTCATGCCAATCCTTGTAAGTAACAGTCATCTTCTGTACAATCTTCTTAATGTTCTTATTAGCAGCTTCAACTGCCCCATTCATCTTTGGACGATATGGAGAAGAGTTATGATGCTTAATCTTGAACTGCTTGCAGAGATCAGTAATCATAGTGTTGTTCAGATTAGAGCCATTGTCAGTGATAATCCTTTCAGGGATGCCATACCTACATATGAGATTATTCTTAATGAATCGAGCCACCACATTCTTAGTAACAGATGTAAATGAAGCTGCCTCCACCCACTTCGTGAAATAATCAATAGCAACCAGGATGAAACGATGCCCATTAGAAGCAGTAGGCTTGATCTCACCAATCATATCAATGCCCCACATGGCAAAAGGCCATGGAGCAGTCAACACATTCAATGGTGATGGAGGTACATGGACTTTATCAGCATAGATTTGACACTTATGACAAGTTCTGGAGTGTTGATAGCAATCAGCTTCCATGGTAGACCAATAGTAACCTGCTCTCAATATCTTCTTTGCCATAGTATGACCACTAGAATGAGTGCCAAAGATCCCATCATGCATATCTTCCATAATCTCAATTGCTTCCTTCTTATCCACACAACGAAGCAAAGTTGAGTCATGATTGCGCTTGTACAAAATGCCATTACTCAAAAAGAACTTAGCAGAAAATCTTCTCAGAAACTTCCTATCTTTGACAGATGCCCCTTCAGGGAACTCCTGAGCTTCAAGATATCTTTTTACTTCATGGAACCAAGGTTTCTCCTCTGCCCCTTCTGTGTCAATCCCATTGCAATATGCAGGCTTTTCAAATCTATCAATAGTAATCTTGGGAGCTTCATCATCCCAACTAATCTCAAACATGGATGCCATGGTGGCCAAAGCATCTGCCAACTGATTCTCTCTTCGTGGAATATGTTCAAAGGTAATCTCTTTGAAATGTGGGATCAAAGACAACACATGCTCTCTGTAAGGAATGAGGTCATCATGTTTGGTATCCCAATCTCCTTTAATCTGACTTACTACCAGGGCTGAATCTCCATACACATCAAGGAACTGAATCTTCATATCAATGGCAGTTTTAATACCCAAGATACATGCCTCATACTCAGCCGTGTTATTGGTACAATAGAAACAAAGTCTGGCAGTAATCGGGGTATGACAACCTTCAGGGGAACTAATCACAACACCAACACCATTACCAAGTGCATTAGAGGCACCATCAAAAACCATAGTCCATCGGGATCCTTGTTCAGGTCCGTCATATTGTCCAGGTTCTTTGGTAATAATCATAATGTCTTCATCAGGGAACTCAAAACTCATTGACTGGTAATCATCCACTGCTTGACGAGCCAAGTGATCAGCTACAACACTTCCCTTGATGGCCTTCTGAGTAGTGTACTGTATGTCATATTCTGTCAAGATCATTTGCCATCTTGCAATTCTTCCGGAGAGAGCAGGTTTCTCAAATATGTACTTGATTGGATCCATCTTCGAAATCAACAAGGTAGTATGAGTCAACATATACTGTCTTAGTCGGCGAGCAGCCCATGCCAAAGCGCAGCAAGTTTTCTCGAGCAGTGAGTATCTTGTTTCACAGTCGGTAAACTTTTTGCTAAGGTAGTATATTGCCTGCTCTTTTCGACCAGACTCGTCATGTTGCCCCAACACACACCCCATTGAGTTGTCTAACACTGTTAAGTACATGATCAAGGGTCTTCCATCAACTGGTGGCATCAAAATTGGTGGTTCCAGCAGATATCTCTTGATTTCATCAAAGGCAGTCTGGCACTCATCATTCCATTCCATCACCTGATCTTTCTTCAACAACTTGAAGATTGGCTCACAGATGGCAGTTAACTGGGAAATAAATCTTGCAATGTAATTCAATCGTCCCAAGAAACCTCTAACCTCCTTCTCAGTACGGGGAGCTGGCATCTCTCGTATAGCTTTCACTTTTGCAGGATCCACTTCAATACCTTTTCCACTAACAATGAAACCCAAGAGCTTTCCAGATCTAACTCCAAAAGTACACTTGTTTGGATTCAATCTTAACTTGTATTTCTTCAACCTCTCAAACAACTTGTGCAGATGATCAAGATGTTGCTCTTCATTCTGAGATCTGGCTATCATGTCATCCACATATACCTCTATCTCATGATGAATCATATCATGAAACAAAGCCACCATAGCACGCTGATACGTTGCCCCTGCATTCTTCAAACCAAATGGCATCACCTTATAACAAAAAGTGTCCCACTGTGTCACAAATGTTGTCTTCTCCATGTCTTCAGGAGCCATCTTGATTTGATTGTAACCAGAGAAACCATCCATAAAAGAGAATACCTTATGCTGAGCAGTATTGTCTACCAGAATATCAATATGAGGAAGTGGAAAGTCATCTTTGGGGCTAGCTTTGTTCAAATCTCTGTAGTCCACACACATACGTACCTTACCATCTTTCTTAGGAACTGGTACCACATTTGCAACCCACTGAGGATAGGAAGTCACTGCTAAGAACCCTGCATCAAACTGTTTCATTACCTCTGCTTTGATCTTTTCTGACATCTCAGGACGCATACGACGAACCTTCTGCTTCTTTGGACGACAATCTTCTTTTACTGGTAAACGATGAACCACGATGTTTGTATCTAACCCTGGCATATCTTCATAAGACCAAGCAAAGATCTCCACATAGTCACGTAACATCTGAATCAACCGGTTCTTGACACTGTTCTCTAAATCAGCCCCTATCTTGACCTCTTTCCTGTTTTCTTCAGTCCCCAAATTCACATCTTCGACTGGCTCTTCATGTGGCTGTATAGCTTTCTCTTCTTGTTGTAATAACCTAGCAAGCTCTACAGGTACTTCACAATCGTCCTCATTTCCGTCTTCAGTTTGATAGATCGGATTCTCGAAATTATAATTGGCAATAGTAGAACTGTTATCAACAGGATCCAGAGTGGATGAGGATCTGCATTTTAGTGATGTGGGTGTGTGTAAGAACACATAGCTGATAAAACAAAAAATAAAAGAGAAGAAAGACAAGGAACACAATTTTTACTAAAACGAAACGTCCACTGATTTTATTGAATGAAGTATGCAAATGAAATGACAGCCCGTAACAAGCACACCATTGTGCCCCGGGTAAGGCACAAGGCTTGAGAGTTTCAATTGTTCAAAAATTTCAAACTTAAAACAACACAGTAATAGTATTTACTCCTGACTAAAGGAGATAGGGATAACATCTTTAGCTTTCCAATTATTGAGCCCAGCACCCACAGTAGGAAAAATCCAAGCATCCAAGTTGTAGTCTTCATCTTGATCTCCCACAGCATTGATCTGGTTCTTCACAACCCCTTGATTAGTGATACGAACAGCACGAGCACGACGAACAGCCTTCTGGGACTCTGCAGTGAAACCCAAACCAAACTTGTCAGACTTGTATGGAATATCAGGAAGCTGACCCCAAATAGTACAACCACCTTCATCCACCACAGCTCTAGCATCATTGAGGGAGGCCATTGCCATTGTTGGAGGTTTTCTGGTGACCACAGGAACTTTCTTCGCAACAGGAGGAGCTACATAATCATTAACAACCCAGGGAACCACTTCAAATTTCTGACACGGAGTTTCGATGTATTCACCTTCCATTTCCAGATACTTGAAAGTGTTTACATGGCTGACAAAGTATTCTTCTTCTCCATAGACAGTAACAACCCTTCCTTCTACCGGATATCTCAACTTTTGGTATAATGTAGAGGTTACAGCACCTGCCCCATGGATCCAGGGACGACCAAGCAAACAAGAGTAAGAAGGACGGATATCCATCACATAAAATGTAGCAGTAAAAACCTGAGATCCAACTTTGATTGGAAGATCAATTTCCCCATGTACTACTCTTCTAGAACCATCAAAAGCCTTCACCACAATACTATTGGGTTTCAGCACAGCATCTTCAGGGCTCAACTTATTTAGGACTTCCTTGGGCAACACATTCAAAGAGGAACCATTGTCTATCAGCACATGTGACAGGGTAGTGCCCCTGCATTCAATTGAGATATGCAAGGCCCTGTTATGATCCCTCTTGGCAGGGGTCAAATCAGCATCAGAAAACCCTAACCCATTATCATAGGTCAGGTGGGCAACACAATTCTCAAACTGGTCAATAGAAATTGTATTGGGTACATGAGCAGTATTCAGAAACTTGATCAAGGACTTGGCATGAGCCTCAGAACATAACAACAAGGATAGCATAGAAATATTTGAAGGAGTATGCCCCAACTGATCAACAATGTCATAATCACTCTTGCGAATGATTTTCAATACTTCTTCCATCTGCTTAGAGAGGTCATCAGCAGCTGGCACATCAGTAGATACAGGCTCAATAACAGGACCTTTGCCCCGAGCATCAGTGGTGGAAGTAGCAGCAGGAGTAGTTGCATTCTTAGAAGCAATTGGAGGAGAGAAGACCCTTCCACTACGTGTGATCTTACTAGATCCAGCGATATTATCAATGTCAACAGGCACATCAGCTAAAGGCTCATGCTTAATACCATGGATGTAAACATCAGACCCATAGTGCCAAGGCACAGCTTTATCAGATGTATAAGGAATAGGACCAGGAGTAGTGATGACCATAGGAGCCACTCTGGCTTCAGCAACAACTTTCACAGGACCTTCAGCAGTAATCTTGATTGGACCCTGATGGGTGATTTTAATAGGTCTTTTTGGAGTGATTCTTACCGGTACTTTGTCAACCATATCAACCTCTTCAATCTTCTTACCTCTGGTAATATCCTCCACCATACTCTCCACAGAAGACGGTCTCCTTTCAAACACTATAGTATATTTATCCATGAGACGTTGAATTCCATCTCTCAATCTGAAGCAACTATCCGGCTTATAGGTACAATACAAACAATCTTCACGACAACCTGGAAAGAACCCAGCTTGTACTAACTTCTTCTTGATAACAGACAATGGTATGGTCAACTCATCAACTGAATGGATATGCAGATCTTCCTCAATGGCATTGACAGTCTTCTCATGATTTGGCATTGGAGCAGTAATCACATTTGGAGTACCTGGAGGATCAAACTCAATCTCTCCAGCGTCAATCATATCTTGAATTTTGTTCTTCAAGACCCAGCAGTTATTAGTATCATGTCCTTGACAGTTTGAATGGTATGCACACCGTGCATTGGGGTTGTACCTGGGAGAGGTAACATTAGGATTCTTAGGAGCCTCTTTCAAAGTAATAAGTTCATCCTTCAACAAATGTTGCAATGCCTGTGCCATTGACATGTTGATCTTCGTGAACTGTCTTCTAGCCCTCTGTTGGTTGCCCTGTGGCTGCTCTGTTGTTGCAGGAGTTGGATTTGAAATATGAACTGCACTAACAGACTGATGCCTTCTGTTACGATCAGGTTGACCATAAACAGCATTGGATTCTTTCTTCCCAGAGGGACGCTTCTTTGCAGCACCTGATGAAGAAGTACCCACTTGGATCTTACCATTCTTTATACCATTTTCTACTCGCTCTCCTGTCATGATCAACTCAGTGAAGCCAGATGATGAGCTTCCAATGAGATGACTGTAAAAAGGACTATTCAGCGTACACATGAACATATCAACCAATTCCCTGTCAGTTAAAGGGGGTTGAACTCTTCCATCTAAATCTCTCCACTTCTGAGCGTACTCTTTGAAACTTTCTTTGGCACCCATAGACATGCTCTGAAGCTGCATGCGAGTGGGAGCTAAGTCAGCATTGTATTGGTACTGCTTATAGAAAGCTTCAGCAAGATCATTCCAGTCTCTGATGTTGACACTCTCCAACTGATAATACCACTCCAGCTGAGCTCCAGATAAGCTCTCTTGAAAGAAATGGATCCACAACTTTTTATCAGCAGTGTGAGGTTGAATTCTTCTGACATATGACCTCAGATGCAGCTTGGGACAAGAGACCCCATCATAAACAACAAAGGTAGGAACCTTGAAACTAATGGGTATGACTACCCCAGATATCAGGCTCAAATCCTCAAAATCCAGCCCAGATGATTTCTGCAACTCCATGGCATCCATCCTATCCACCAGCATCTTGAATTTGTCTTTGTTAGGCTCATGGTAGTAATTAGCTTCAGAATCAGAGTCCCCCATAGTGTTGTGGAGACTGCCTCCCTCTTTTTCAGATTCCTCAGATTCATAGTCTTCAGTTGGTTCTTTGGTCTTGGCAAGACCTTTGAACCTTCTTCCCATGTTGATCAAACCGGCTGACCTTCTAGTCTTCTTAGTCTTCTTGGCCAGCAGTGCCTTCAATTCATCCTGCCCCTTGGACAGGTTCAAGATCAGCTCTTGGAACTGTGAATTTTGTGCCTGGAGATCCTTAACTGATTGTTCAAGAGCCATTGCTGAAATAAACAGCGAGAAGATGAGAAACCTGTGCACAATTATAAACCTGTGATGCAATGAAATGATATGGGAATGCATATGTAATGTTTTCAAGGACCGCAGGATTTAAATTTGCTTAGACAAACACGAAAGTAAACTTTTATTAGTAATAACTTTGTTTTGCCTTTTAGGCTTACAAAAAATGAAATGAAATAAATACAAAAGATGGGGTTTTAAGTCTCCCATGGACGTTTCCTCTTTGTATTGAGGTATGAGTTGAGGTTACGCTCCTCGTGAAGTTGCTTAGTTAGTTCCAGGATTTTTTCTTGGCTTGCTTTGTAATGAGCCTCGAAAGTATCCCTTTGCTCTTTCAGTTGGATCCATGATCTCTGCAAGTCTTCCATATCAGTAGGCATGTCTGGGTGAAGGATGGTATAAGCAGTGTCTCCTTCAGCAACAGGTTCCATGGTAACTGGTAGGACGGCAGGATATGGCATCATGAGAGTCTGAGCACGAGACCGTACCCATCTGAGATAAGCTTCCATAGGAATAATGTACTTAGGCTCCAGTGTCTTGCTATCAACCCTGTTTACTTTTCCCCAGGCTCGTATGAATCTCTAACGGTAACCTTGAAGGTCGTTGTCGTAATCAAACACAATGCCCTGAATCAACATGTCATGTGGACCATCGCTCCGAGCGTAACCAAACTGTCGTAAAGCTAGAGAGGGGTTGTAGGTGATGCCTCCTCTTATGCCTAGAAGTGGCACATTAGGAAACTCCCCACAACGGTCAATGATGGTGACATTCTCCATAGATCTGGAGCACCAATGGATATCTGAGTGAGAAAGTGACATGATCCTCTTGGACCATCTGAACCCTTACTCATTCTTCATTACTGAGCGAGGAAGGTGAGAAATAAACCACCTAGAAAGCAAAGGTATGCAGCACATCAAAGTTCCTCTTGCCCTTGTAGTACGAGTGTGAAGAGAATGCAGGATGTCTCTAAGCAATGTAGGCACTGGATTGTGACTCAGGAAAATGTTGATGGCATGAACATCTATGAACTGATCTGGATTGGGGAACAATACTAAGCCATATATCAGCAAGGCTAAGATCTCCTCAAAAGCATCATAGCTCATGGCCTTCAAGAACACCTGAGCTTTCTCTATCAACACCTTGGCAAGAATACCCTTGACTCCGCTTCTCGTTTCTAGAACAATGTCAGACTTCTTCAGATGTAGAGCTGCAGCAATAACTTCTGGTTTAAGTTCCTTCTCCAAGCCTGTGAAGGGTCTTTGATCAAGAACAGGTATACCCAGAAGCTTAGAGAACTCTTCCATGGTTGGAACCAGCTGGTAGTCGGGGAATGTAAAGCAATGGTGCTTAGGGTCAAAGAACTGAAATAGGACGCTCATCATGTCTTCATTGAATCCTGAAGTGACTAGATCCAATAGGTGACCATGTCTCTTGTTGAACTGGGAATGATCAGACACTTGAGAAACCAACTCTTTAAGCTTAGCAGGTATGCCCACAAAGTTGATCCTGATGGTGTTTCTACGAGCAGAAGCCATGACCTGCAACAAAGAACAAAGATAAATCCTTTGATCCTGATGATGTCATGATGTTATGTTCAATCACAAACATGTGGCACACACAAGCAAGTCACACCATAGCCCTAGGTTTAAAGGCTTGCATGAGGTTTAAGGTAAGTACCCTCCCCTGAAGTTAGATGGTTCATCCTGTCCTACAAAAGTAACCAGGTTCTAAGGGATCTCAATATCATTGATCCTTCACAAGGGTGGTTGTTCAGAAGGCAACTTACTTGCCAACCAAAACCCTCCAAGTTTAGAATCTCAATGAGCGTAGTATCGAGTGTCAACCAACTTCAGTCTGCACCAAAGCCGGTTACCTCACTACTTTCTAAAGGCCAAGATGGGATAACTAGGGTTCTAAAAGTTAGTTAGTGAATTGACAACATATGGCAGCCTCATATTATCCTCAACTTGACTTAAGGAACATAAGCACCAACCAAGAAGTCGCACTAACTATGGCCACCAGATCAACCGTATCGATATACGTCGTACAGTTTCCTTGGTCTATTGCCATTTACCTAAGGTACACTAGATCCGGGTTAGGACCTTTCACACATAAGAGCACCCCAACAAGATAATATAAAGCAAACAAGGCAAACAATTTAAGGTGATCTAATTCCTAAGGGTACCCCTCTTAAATTTAAATCCCCAGCAGAGTCGCCAGTTCTGTAACACGGTGGGAGAACTGACTTTTAGTTATGTTGCGGATAGCAAGAGTCGCCACCGACTTTTATTTTATCCAAAGGAAAGGCATAAAAGAACAGGAAAGACCTTTTAAAAGATTTTTGGGTCCGGGGGGTAGGTTATGTAAAGGGAAGGTGTTAGCACCCTTTACATCCATGGTTATCCATGGGCTCTTAGTTACTTAGCTCACTTTTGAATTGTTTTTGAAAATGTGAAGTGTGTGAATAGAAAATTTTCATAAGAGTTAATAATGATCCATGTACGGATGCGTAAAAACTCGTGTTTGAAAATTTGTTTGAAATTTGTTAAGTGTTTGAAAATTTGGAATGAAGTGAGCAAGCAACTATGAGATACTTACCCTAAAGTTTAAGTCTTTTCTGTTCTTTATCCTTTAAGTGGTAAGACTATCCCTATTATTAAGGAATAGGTAGTCATTACCTTGGATGTGAGGGACATATGAGGGACATCTGTTTTTATAGGCAACTGTAGGGTGTATTAAGCATTTTTTGGAGGGACTGTCATCATTATTCGAAAAGGGACTTGATCTTTAAAGGCAACCACTAAGGGACTTGATGACTTTATCTTTGAGGGACTTGCTTTATACACCCCACTTGACCTTATGATTAGGCAACATTGAGAGGCAACCTTAGAAAGTGAGATGGCGATTAAAAATCGACTTACGTGTGTGAGTGTTTAATTTAATTTATCTTATAATTAAAGTGATCTAAATTCAATTTTAAAATAGAATACATGTTTACACTCCCTATTTTACTAACCACGGCATAACAATTAAATAGTTAAATATTTACAAAAATTACACCAAGGAGCAATTACAATAATTATAATAAGCAATTAAAATAAATAGCAAATAAATATAAATAATAAGCAAAAATAAATAAATAGGCAATAATAAATATAATAGGGGTTAGTAATAATAATAATAAAAAATAAATAGGGTTAGTGAAATAATAATAATAATAAGCATAATAAAATAAATGGATTAGTAATAATAATAAGCAAAATAAATAATGAATAAGAATTAGAATTTATTAAAGAAATATGAACAATTTAATCATAAAATTTAAGATTATAAATTATAAACATATAAAAATTATAATTACAATATTATCCTAAAAAGCTAATCATTTTAAACATATATATATATTTTTTTTTAAAATAGAATTTATATTATGAATAAATTATAAAAATAATTACATATTATAAAGAAAAATTTGATTATAATTATATATACTAAAAGTAATTATATTAAATAAATATGGACACAATAATTATATTTACAAAACTTAATTATAAATATGTACCTAGTAATTGTATTTACAAAATTTAATTATACTAAATATTATATTTACAAAAGTTATAAATTTTAATCATAAGATAAATTAGTTTTTTTTTTTGTTATTTAGAAAATAAATTAGGGTTTTGTTAGAAACTATTTTTTAAGGTTTAATTCAATATACAAAATTATTTAGATAACATGCATATATTATAATTTAATTACAATAATTAAAAAAAATTTGAATTAAAAAAATAAATTTTCAGAATTTTAGAAAACATAATATATATATATATTTTGTAATTTAGAAACTATTTTCATGTAATATATATAAAATAATAAGAAAAACATAACAAAAGAAAAAGAAATAAGAAACTTAAAAAAACAGGACCTGGGATTTGAACCCAGGTCCTTTACCTGGATAATGAGGAGCATAACCAACTGAGCTGCGCACCAATGATGCAACAAGGATACACCTCTCTTGGTTTTGTGCTTTAAGCTTGAAAAATCAGAAAAATAGTGAACAAAAAAAAGGCCTGGGGTGGTGTTGAACCCAGGACCTCTTGAATACAAGCAAGCGCGTATGACCATCCGGCTAGGTGAGCAATTCTGGTAATATGATGACCACAATTGATTATATATCATACCTGTAAAATAAACAAAATAAAAGAACAAAATGCAACAAACGGGGAATCGAACCCCAGACCAAACCCTTGTATACGTACGCCTCCAACCACTGGGACAACACAGCTGTTGTGATTTAAAACAACAATCAATTCATAAAATATAATTACAAAATATTTGAATTCAAAACGCGCGCGAAGAAGTCTTCTTCTTCCTTGAGATTTCGCAGGTTTTCCTGCGAAATTTCCTGGGAAATTTCCTTCAATTTTTCCTGCGTGCATAAACCTGTGTATTCACAAACACCAAGCAAACAGCAAAATTTCTTTAAATTAATGAGAGCAATGAATTCCTGGAGGTCCATACAACATCACCACGTTCCTGAAATTCATTTATATATGATAAATCACAAAGCCCTAATTGAGGTTGGTAAACCCTAGTTATGGCCGAATGTGATTCCTGCATGAAAACTCAAAACCAAACAACCAGAATCGTTCTATGACACATTATGAACAATATTAAATCATTAAAAACAGTTTATATCAAGTATAACCATGGATTCGAAAAAACTTGAAACACACATAAAGTTTGATTCGGTTTAGTGCATATATGCTGTTTTTGATGCATATGATTATTGGGATATGATCAATGATGTTCAAGGATAAGATTGCTGTCCTTAATTCACCTGAAAAGTTACCAAAGATTAGAATCCGAATTTGAAAAAAATTTGATGATTTTGAGAGTTTGAAAGTGAGGTTGAGGGCTGCCAAATTCGTGCCAATGTGTTGCTTCATGTTGTATACTTATAGTAGACTGAATTAGGTCAAGAAATTTGTTGGGTTGTTTGGACTTTTTGATCATTGAAGATTGAAAAAGATCATGTCTTAAAATTCAAATATTTTTGTATGAAGGCTTACTATTTTTGGACCAATCTTGTGATTTCATTCCTCTTCAATTCCAATCAACATTTAAGATCTTCTAGAAACTCAATCTCCATCAAATATTACATTTTCATATTTTATTTTTATTTAAAATGATTTTTAATGAATTAAATCAAAATAAATAAAAATAAAATAATAAAAATTCTGATTTTTAATGGTTTGGGTCGTGCATGAAGTCAATGTATGGATTGGGTCATCATTTGGCAAGCCCATTTGGAAGAAATTGGTTTTAGACCTCCTTTTTCATCATAAACCAACTCAAAATTTCCCAACTTTGCAAGGGCACATATCCTTCAATTTTAATGCTATGAGAGTGTTCTTGGACATTTTGGAAAGCTTGAAGAGTCCTCTAACCAACCCCACTGGTTTCATGTCCATATCATTTACCAATCTCAAGTTATGCCCTTTTGAAGTTGTTGACTTTTTGTTGACTTTCAAAAGGACCTATAATGTCTTAGCTCATACCTTCCAAATGAAGCATTTTTGGGTTTGGCTTGTGAGACACAAAGTTGTAGATAATTCAATTTCCTTCAAAATGAGCTTTGAGTGGAGACTTGGTGATGAAGTATGTGAAAGTTATGGCTGGTCAAAGTTCAGTTGACTTTTACTAAGGAAACCCTAATTTAGAAACTCCTGATTCTTGATGATCTGGAATCTCCTTGATGAATCATGATCAACCCTTGATCAAATGATGAATTTTACTTCATATACTTGATGTTGGCAAAAAATCATGAAGTTTGACTTTGGTTTGACCACAGTTGACCTCAGTTTGACTTTTTAACTACATTGACTGATTTTGACTTATCTGATCATCTGACTGAGCAAACTTATGAGAAAAGTCTTGAAACTTGTCATGGGGGTTCTTACACACATATAAGATGTTATGAAGCTCATTTGAAGTCTTGGAAGTCCATTTAGCCTGATTAAAGTCAAAACCCTAGTTTTGGAGGCACTGCTTAGGAGATGCACTGTCTGAGGGAATTGTCAACTCTTCTGACCAATTGTGAACTTTGTGAACCTTATGAACCATCATAAAATGTCTTGTGAACCTCATGGGAGGTATTGTGAACCTTGTGAACCTTGTGAACCTCATAAAGTGACTTGTGGACTTCATGAACCTCATGGAAGGTCTTGAAAGCATTGTGAATCTTGTGAACCTTGTGAACCTTCATGAAGTGACTTGTAGACTTCATGAACCTCATGAAAGGTCTTGTAAGTATTGAGAAGCTTGTGAACCTTGTGAACCTTCATGAAGTGACTTGTAGACTTCATGAACCTCATGAAAGGTCTTGTAAGTATTGTGAAACTTGTGAACCTTGTGAACCTTCTTAGAACACAAAGTCTTGTATTGTGAGGGAAAATTTTGGGGTGCAACAGTCTGTGGGTGGTATGGTGTTGCTACTCTATGCTTAACTCCATACTTGCTTAAAAGTTTATCAAATATTCTCGATATGAAGTGTGATCCTCCATCACTTATGACTAAACGGGGTGTTCCAAACCTGGGAAATATATAGTTTTTGAATAATTTGATGACTACTCTGGTGTCGTTCGTGGGTGCGGCGATAGCTTCAATCCATTTGGACACGTAGTCAACGGCTACTAAGACGTACTGATTTCCAAGAGATGGTGGGAACGGTCCCATAAAGTCTATACCCCATACGTCGAAGAGTTCTACTTCTTGGATATTTCTTAACGGCATTTCATTACGTCTTGAAATATTTCCTGTGCGTTGGCATCTATCACACTTGACAATGAAAGCATGGACATCACGCCACATAGTAGGCCAGAATAGGCCAGCTTGAAGAATCTTGGCGTAGGTCTTAGATGTGCTCGCATGTCCACCATAGGGTGCAGAGTGACAATGCTCAATTATATTATTTACCTCTTCTTCTAGAACACAACGGCGGAAAATGCCATCTTTACCTCTCTTGAAAAGAAATGGTTCGTCCCAATAGAAGTTTCTCACATCACTATAGAACTTCTTCTTCCGGTGGTAGTTTAGATCAGGGGGTATGATGTCAGCGACTAGGTAATTAACAAAGTCTGCATACCAAGGTACGTTGCTTATAGCTAAGGATTTATGAAAATGCTCATGAGGGTCTGGGTTATCTTCTTCAATAGTTTCTATTTGGGCTATCAGTCTATCATAGGCAAAATCGTCATTTATGGGTATTGAGTCAGGTTTCAGGTATTCTAGCCTAGATAGGTGATCAACTACCACATTATCAGTGCCTTTCTTATCATGGATATCCAAATCAAACTCTTGCAGTAATAGAATCCATCGAAGTAACCTAGGCTTGGCATCCTTTTTGCTTAGTAAGTAACGAATGGCAGCATGGTCGGTGTAAACTATAATCTTGGCTCCTACTAGATAAGATCTAAATTTGTCTATTGCGAAAACTACAGCTAGGAGCTCTTTTTCGGTTGTTGCGTAGTTGAGCTATGCAACGTCTAGGGTTCTACTGGCATAATAAATTACGTGTAACTTTTTGTCTTTTCTTTGACCTAGAACGGCTCCAACAGCATAATCACTGGCGTCACACATTATCTCAAACGGTTCTGACCAATCAGGGAGTTTCATTATAGGTGCTGAAATCAGAGCTTGCTTCAGGAGATTAAATGCTTCAGTACATTTTTCATCGAAGACGAATTCAGCATCTTTCATCAAAAGATCGGTTAAGGGCTTTGTTATTTTGGAGAAATCCTTGATGAAACGTCGGTAAAATCCGGCATGTCCAAGAAAACTTCTTATCTCCCTGATAGTCTTCGGTGGTTTTAGATTCTCTATGACTTCTATTTTTTCTTTATCTACCTCTATACCTTTTTCGGAAACTATATGTCCTAAAACAATCCCTTCGGTGACCATGAAATGACATTTTTCCCAATTTAGCACAAGGTTTACCTCCACACATCTCTCCAGGATTTTCTCAAGGTTGATAAGACAATTTTTGAAATCTGATCCACAAACTGAGAAATCGTCCATAAATACTTCCATGATTCCATCTAAATAATCAGCAAAGATAGACATCATGCAGCGTTGGAAAGTGGCAGGAGCATTACAAAGTCCAAAAGGCATTCTTCTATAGGCAAAGGCTCCAACTGGGCATGTAAAGGTAGTTTTTTCTTGATCTTCGGGGTGAATAGGTATTTGGAAGAATCCTGAATATCCATCTAAGTAACAAAAGTAAGAGTGTCTGGCTAGGCGCTCCAATATTTGGTCTATGAATGGTAATGGGAAATGGTCCTTCCTAGTTGCTTTATTTAATTTTCTATAATCTATGCACATACGCCAACCTCCATCGGTTCTTTTTGCTACAGGTTCTCCCTTCTCGTTTTGCACGACTGTGATGCCTCCCTTTTTAGGTACTACATGCACAGGACTCACCCATTTACTGTCCGAAATCTGATATATTATACCTGCCTCTAGTAACTTAAGAACTTCAGTCTTAACTACAGTACTCAGTATAGGATTTATTCTTCGTTGGTGTTCTTTGGAAGGTTTTGAATCTTCTTCAAGAAATATCCGATGCATGCATACGGATGGGCTTATTCCTTTTAGATCAGAGATCTTATATCCTAAGGCTGAGGGGTACCTACGTAAAACTTCTAATAATTGATCGGTTTCTTCTTGGTTTAAGGTAGCACTGACTATAACTGGACGGTTCATATCTTCATCGAGAAATTCATATCTCAGGTTTTTAGGCAGTTCCTTAAGTTTTACGGTCGGTTTCATAGGCCAAGGCATAGGATCCGGGGTAAGAGATAAACATTCGTGAAGGTTATCATCAATGTAGGGTGTTTTATAATTGTCATCTTCCAAAATAAGGGTTGATGGCAATTTTATAGATTCAGTTTCTTCTTCTTGTTCTAATTCCCTAATGCATTCTTCGATGATATCTAAGGCATAACAAGCATCTCCTATCACAGGTGCCATAAGAAATTTTGACAATATAAATTCTATCTTCTCGTCACCTACCTCAAAAGTTAGTTTCCCTTTTTTAACATCTATCACGGCTCCAGCAGTCGATAAGAACGGTCTACCTAGGAGGATTGGTATGTCGTCATCTTCTTTAATGTCCATGACAACAAAATCAGTAGGTATAAACAGCTGACCTATCCTAACAGGGACGTCTTCAAGTATGCCTATAGGGTATTTAACGGATCTATCGGCTAATTGAAGTGACATCTTAGTAGGTTGTAATTCTCCTAAGTTTAATCTCTCACAAACTGCTAAAGGCATTAAGCTCACACTAGCGCCTAAGTCTAGAAAAGCTTTTTCGATGACATGATTCCCCAAAATACAAGGAATGGAAAAATTTCCGGGATCTTTATCTTTCTTTGCTAACCTATTTTCGGAAATAGAATTACATTCCACGGGTTTCGGATCTTCAAGTCTACGTTTATTCGTAAGTATGTCTTTGAGAAACTTAGCGTAAGAAGGTATTTGGGTGATGGCTTCTGTAAAGGGGATTTCTACGTGAAGTTTTTCTATAACCTTAACAAATTTTTGATATTGATTATCGATTTGGGTTTTCTTTAATCTTTGAGGGTATGGTATAGGTGGTTTGTATGGCGGTGGTGGTACATAGGTTTTATTTTTAGGTTCTTCTCCTTTTTCTTGACTTTCCGGGGTTTCAGACTCCTCTGGTTCCTTCTCTTTATTCCTCTCAGAAGTTTCGGGCTCACTCAATCTAGGGTTTAAAGGTTCCTTATAAGCGGTTCCACTTCGTAGAGTAATGGCATTAGCTTGCCCTTTCGGGTTTTGTTGAGGTTGTCCAGGGAACTGTCCTCCAGGTGTAGTCTGTGGGGCTTGGTTTAACGCTACCTGAGAGATCTGGGTTTCAAGCATCTTATTATGAGTAATAATTTGATCAACCTTGGTTCCTAACTGGGTAATTAGTTCGTTAACATGGATGTTTTGGTTCATGAACTCTTTGTTTTGTTGTGTTTGAGCAGTGATAAAATTCTTTACAACTTCATCAAAGCTCGGGCTTGGTGGTACAGGTTGCATAGGTTGATTTGTTCTTGGGGCTTGGTAACCTTGTTGTCTCGGAGGTGCGGTATTTTGAATAGGGTTATTATTTTTGTAGGAGAAGTTTGGGTGATTCCTCCATCCAGGGTTATATGTGTTTGAAAATGGGTTCCCTTGGGTATAGTTCACTTGCTCAGTGTTGGTTTCATTCAACAGATTGCATTCGGCGGATTGGTGTCCTTGCGTTCCACATATCTCACAATTCGGCGAAACTGCGGCAACAGTATTCGGAGTTGTATACATATGTTCGACTTTAAGGTCCAACACGTCCATTTTAGCCTGCATCATGTCTATAGAGCTTAGCTCATGTATTCCTCCTTGGGCTTCCTTCTTTTCCACTGTCGCTCGTTCTACTCCCCATGATTGATGGTTTTGGGCCATATCCTCGATAAGAGAACTAGCTTCAGGGTAAGGTTTGTTCATCAGTGCGCCACCAGCGGCAGCGTCGATGGTCATCTTAGTGTTATAATGAAGTCCATTATAGAAGGTTTGGATGATTAGCCAATTCTCTAAGCCATGATGTGGGCATGCTCTTAATAGTTCTTTATATCTCTCCCAGGCTTCGAACAACGACTCTCCTTGGTGTTGGGTAAATCTAGTTATTAGGTTTCGAAGAAGAGCGGTCTTACTTGGGGGAAAATATCTAGCAAGGAAAACTTTTCTAAGGTCATCCCAAGTTGTTATTGAATTGGGTGGAAGGGAATCTAACCATGATAGAGCTTTATCTCTGAGGGAAAAGGGAAATAATCTTAAGCGTATTGCCTCAGGAGAAGCTCCATTGGTTTTAAAGGTGTCTGCTAACTGAAGAAAGTTTTTTTCAATGTTGGTTTGGGTTATCAGTAGCGAGACCTGCGAATTGTCTCTGTTGCACTGATTGCAGCAGGGATGGTTTAAGTTCAAAATTATTGGCTGGGATAGAGGGGTTTACTATACTGGAACTAGGTTCCTCGTTTGATGGTTGGGCGAAGTCCTTAAGAGGTCTTCGGTTTTGATCTTCGGCCATAGCTCTCCTATTCCTATGGAAAAACAAACGTGCGCGTGCGTAACGTTCAGGTTCAGCTAGAGGGTCTACTAAACTTCCGGCACTGCGAGTCTTTCGCATTGACCGGTGGGTAACAACCTTAGTCTAAACGGTATAACTACAGGGTAATGAAATTCGATGATATTGGTCCCCGGCAACGGCGCCAAAAACTTGATGCGTGTTTTTCGCAAGTGTACGAACACGTCAGAGTAATATAAAAGATTGTCGAATCCACAGAGACCAAGTGTCAATCTATCGTACCTGTTGTTATGGTGTGTATCTAAGGCAACTAAATATAAGGGTTTTAATAAGGGTGCGATGGTAAATAAAATGATAATTTTAAATAATAAATAAAAGACAGGCTCAAATGTAATTCACGTAATCAATGATAATCCAGTATTTGTTAATGGAACTACTTATGGGCAATGTTTTCTCCTTTGAAAAGAACTAATTTAACAGGAACTGTCGCTTTCGCGTATTCAGAACCGAGTTGTACTCTCTAATCAACCCCTCCTATTGTCACGGATAAAAAGGTGCGTACTGCGTTAGAGTAGTAAACCTATTTTTAAGAAATGTAGTATCTTAACAAAGTTGAAAAGTATTTTAACCTGAACTTCTTAGCAAAAAGAGGTTCTTACGAACCAGACTCTAAACTTCCTAACGCGTCCGAAAATCGTTTTAAAATCTCTTTTCTTTTTAATCTAAAAACTCCTAATAAACTAGACAAAGCGCTTTTGGCTGTTTTTGAAATAGTTAAAAACAATTACTTGAATTGAAAGATAAAATAGCCCTTAGGTGTTTCCATGAACAATTATACGGATTACTGGTTCAATTACGATCCTTACATTCTAACCTTTATGGAATTAGTTAGACATGATAAAGTAAAGATTCTTTTTATAATTTTTCATAAAATTAATTTAGTGCGAGTGCGGAAAGTAAATGAATTTAGTGCGAGTGCGAGAAATAAAGTAATTTAAAGCGAGTGCGGGAAAATAAAGGAATTTAGTGCAAGTGCGGGTAATAAACGAAAGTAAAGCGAGTGCGGGAAATAAACGAAATAAAGTGCGAGTGCGGATAATAAAGAAAGTAAAGCAGTGCGAGAAATAAATAAAAGTAAAGCAATGCGGAAAAGTAAAATACGAACTGGAATTAAAATGGCGGCAGGATTAACTTCCTCCAGAGTGCTCCAAAACTCGATCGCACAGACAGATTACAGACTCGATCACTCGATTGCAGAAACACCCCGATGTGGAATGGCAACTGCTTTGAAACTGATATATGCCTAGAGAAATCTAATTTTGGATGAAGAAAAACGAAAATCTAAGGTCCTATTTATAGGAAAACTAAAAGCATGAAAAGACTGGGATGCCCCTCCACTAAAAAGTGGAGGTTACTGAATTTTGCCTTGTGGCGCCCGCCACAAGGTCATGGCGCCCGCCATGGTGCTGACAGGGGATGAGAGAGTTGGGATCGTGGGTCTTGGCAGTTGTAGAGTGGTCTTGAGACGTGGCCACGTCATGGCTAACCCCATGGCGCCCGCCACGGTGGGTGCCGTAAGTGCAAAACGCTGAATTTCTAAGTTTTCGTCCGTTTCCACTCCTTTTTCGCTCCTTTTCTCAATTCAAGCCCCGATTACAATAAAAACCTGAAAACATAAGAAAACAAAGTAATAACAAAACAAAATAACAATAAAAGCTAAGAATGCATGCGAAATCGGAGTCAGAAATACGGTGATATTTAGTGTGATCAGACTCAAAATGGTACAAACAATGACCTAAAAATTATAACAAAAATCTTTTTGGATTATTCAAAATGTTCTCTGAATAGGGCAAGAAGAATGGACTCAAAATCAATCATGGTTTGAAAGAAATAAAATAAACAAAATGATTGGTCAAAAATGAAGAAAATAAAAGGAAATTAATTGGGAAATTAATTCTGAATGAAAAATAAATGGAAAATGAAATTAAAAATGTAGAAAATTAGAGAAAATGTTCAAGATCACCTATGAAATTATTCAGAATTTTTGGAAGTGGTTTGATAATTTTCTAAAATAAAAATGAGATGGGATAAAAATAGAAAATAAAATGAAACAATTGGATCAAGGTGTATTTAGAAGAGGAAAACAATGCAATGCACTTGGGCTTACAAAATGAGGGGTGCAGATAGCCATTAAGGCCCAGGTCCATGCGCTGAAGACTAGGAAGTTTTGGTGAGACTCAGGTCAATAATTTGACTCTCTCTGGGCTCTCTGATTCATCATACGCTCATCAATTGTTCCTCACAAAATGAACTACCCAATGCTAACGTGGACACATGGCAAGGACTATGGCACTGCATACACAAGAACATTCAGGCTCTCTCTCTATGTCACGTGAAGGGCGTCTGGCTCATTAATACGCTGGCCTCATATGGTATGTTGGATGAGCTAGATCTTGTGGCTACATTTTAAAATCAAAATAAATTTAGGGCAACTGTTTTAGTCACCGGATGGGACTTCCGGTCACCTTCTCCGGTGACCTCTAGTTAGGGCTTGGACAAAATCCTGACTAAAATTAAAACTAAGGTCATGGATGGATTCGTCTCCTTGAGTAGATCACATATCTGGCCTTGGTTTATACTTAGGTTTCATAAATCATGCAAATTGAAGCCAAACATATCTCACCTAAAAAATGGATCTAAGCATCTATGATGCATATCATCTAGCTAGAAGTTGCATTGCTCCTATTGAGCCTCAAACAACACAAAACCATCAAAACAAGATAAAATCGGGCAAGATGGATTGAGTTTAGAACCTGAAATGCAGTGATGCTCAAGGTTACAGAAATCCAGAGGGGAGGTTCCAAGGCCTTCTATGATTGCTCCTGATTCTTTATAGAGTGAAATAAACACCCTGTTGATGCAGGATCTTGATGAATTGATGAAGATGCAGAGAAATTCAAAAGCGTGCAGTGATTGAACCTTGGAGTTTCAAGAAATTGTCGCCATGGAAATGGTGCCAAACATGTTGATGATGATGATTTGAGGATGAGTGCAATTATGTGACTTGCAATGAATGAGATCCTTGCCTTTTTGCAAAGATGTTCAATGGTGCAACTTGAGGAGTTTCGACTGAATGCAGCCATGGAAATGCAATGTGAATTCATGCAGGTGAAGCTTAATGAAGAAGATGATGAAAGCTTGTGATTGATGAGGCTTGATCTCACAATGTGCACTGATATTATAGAGAGAATGCAGAGCAAAAATTGGAAGGTTTTGGTGTGATTCGAGTGAAAATATGAAGCTAGCCTGAACTCTCTTGCATCTCATCCTTTTATAGAGCTCTTAACCCTCAGTTAACAGTTAGAACTAGGGTTAGAACCCTGGTTAACTGAGTTGGAGTTAGTTGCATGTGAGTCAAGTTGGTTATGGAGGTTATGCTAGCTGGAGCTTCTAGAACTTACACTGCTCGAGCTCACTCCCATTTTGCAATGTCCATGGTACTTATGGTATGCTGAGGATTAGTGAAATGCAACTGCTTTGATCATAATAACAGCCTGAAATCCATGCTTGATTCATATGCAATGCTTGAATGATGTTGGTGTATGGAAATGAGGGTGATCCTTCAGGCATGGGATCATCTTAACTTTGCAATGCACTTAAGTTGGATCAAATGAAACAAAGCATGCCAATCATGTGCAATCTGATCAATGTTGCAGTCTGCTTCATCTTATTGGCTTAAAGGCTTCTTGAAAGTGCATGGAAGTTGGTGTGTACTCATAACTAGAGAATCACTTACATAATGAGGGAACCCTATGATCAACACAAGCTGACTATGATACACCACTGAACTGGTTTGAGTTCACCCCAAGATTCCATTTCTTAGAGCACAAGTAACCAGTTGCATGTAATGATCTTCCAATGAAGGTTTCTTCATGAACAATGCATCAATTCATGCAATATTGGTGCTCAAATTGAAGATGAAGATGCATAGAGTAAGTTTGGTGTTTAGTACATGATGAAACAAAGCTTCTAAACATCTCAAATGTGTCTTTGAAACTCATCTCACAAGACTGCATAATTGGCTTGACTGAATGGACATGTCTTAAGGCAAATGGTCCATGGTTGACCGGTTGTGAGATCCCTACTTTGACCTTTCATATGTCCTTGATAACTTGATAAAATGAAAAAAATGGTAAACATGAAACTTGTAGAAAACATGGCAAGGAACAACTTTGATGTTGGAGGTTTTTCCATTTGAGGTCATCTTGGTAGAGAAAATTGGAAAAACTTGTGGCACACCACCTATTTGACAAATTGCCTGGAGTGAATAAAAGCAACGGCTTTTAGACATTCAAGGTATGGAGTGATTGAATACTCGAATAAAACCTGAAAATTTGTACTCTAATAAAAGTGAGATAATGAGAATGCCAATTTTCTCTTTTTTTTTTGTCTCTTCTTTTTTTTCCAGAAAGAATGGGATCATTGTACTTAAATGACCATCCACAACACGACTGTCGTACTAAAACGAGATGCAAAAGGAGAGGGGTTTGTTGTACTTAAATAGGGCTTAGAAGAAAAAGGGGCTTGTTGTACTTAAACAGGGCTTGGAAGAAAAAGGGGCATTTTGTACTTAAACAGGGCTTGGAAGAAAAAGGGGCATGTTGTACTTAAACAGTGCTTGGAAGAAAAAGGGGCGTGTTGTACTTAAACAGGGCTTGGAAGAAAAAGGGGCATGTATTACTTAAACAGGGCTTGGAAGATGGTATTTTTTGGAAAATGAAATTGGTATCCTCTGTGGAAAGTACTTCAGGTTGAGAAGATGTCATGGATATTTATGTAATATGCCCTAAAATCAGCCCATGCTGGCATGCACGTGTTTGAACTTATGGTGTAATGCTCCATGATGATGGAAATGCTACGCGTTTAAGGATGCAAATGCAATGATGATCATGCATATGAGAATTCAAAGAGATCTCCTGATAAGGAGATAACAGGTATCCCAGGTAGCTCGACTGGGGAGAAATGATCACTGCATTGATCTGATTAATCCTTGTGAGGAGAAAACAACTTTGCGGAGGATATTGTCAATGATATGCCGGCTCTAAGCTGCCACCATTGCCAAAAATAAATTGGGATTGGAGATTGGAGATCCAAGAATTGTTGGCGAATGATCTTGATTATGAGGTACGCAACCTGTTGAACTCTGTTGGGGAAGTGATAACCTTCTGATTCGGTTGGGGAACCAGATGTGTTGATGCTCTGCTGGAGAAGAAATATGTTGGGTATGAAGGAACTCCTTGTACTATTGGGGAGTGTTCCTGTGTTGAAGGAAAATCTCTGCTCGGGGAGACTATCAGTCTTCTTTCACCACTGTTAGGGAAGGTTTCAATTTCCACTCTACGGGGGATAATGGAAGACAATCGGGAAGATGCTGGTTGAAGGATTCTGCTCAAGAATCTGTTGAAGAAGGTCTCCTGGGTCTGTTTTAGCTCTACTAGCAGCACCTGTACTTGCACCTGCATAAACACAACTGATAGTGCCCACAACATGAAGAGTTAATTTGGCCTGTATGCCTCGGGCTTATGGTATGAATCACCATCCCGGTCACTTAACGCTTTTTAGCATTGCATTAAATGTTTTTTTCCTCCTGCATGAATTAGAAAGCATTCAAGTGTTCATAACACAACTTTAAATCACAATTTTCTAGACGTTTTTGTAATCAATCAATGTTAGATGAAAAACAAAAACAAATAGTCATAGGTTTAACTGAAATTGAGTTTTATTGATTTGTTAAATGGCCCTGAATAGACATTACATCAAGAAGAAATCCCTAGAAAGAGGAAACCACTCAAAAGGAAAATAAACTATCCTATTGGCAATATGAAGAACGGATCTCATCAAGTTTCGACCCGACTATGACTTGTATATCTTCATGACTCTCCGCTTGTTCGCCCTTGAGGAAGGTGATTGGATTGGTCCTCAACCCTTGGAATGCCTTTAGTTGCAAATGGGTCACAAATCTCACAGACCGCAATCGTTTGTGTCAGTCCCTCTTTTGCATGGATCGCCCTTTCGAGTTTTCAATCCACCGGGATACCCTATTTTGCCTAAGCTGTCCGATGTGGCTTTTCAGCTCAGTGGGTGTAAATTTTTTCAATATTTCCCTAATTGTTGCCCAAGCCTTTTATTCTGTTGTTGGCTCGCCGGGATTCCCATTTTTGTCTGGATCTTTATTCTGTTTTTATCCAGAGGATCTTTTTACACGAAGTATTTTCTTATTGTGTCTGCATTTACATGGTAATGGAAGTCTTCTCCATCCATGGTTGTTAGCATCAAGGCTCCTCCCGAGAAGACCTTTTTAACCACGAATGGACCTTCATAATTGGGTTTCCACTTGCCCCTGTGATCATTATTAGGAGGAAGAATCCTTTTCAGCACCAGGTCACCTGGTATCTACTGTCGAGGATGTACTTTCTTGTCGAAAGCTTGTTTCATTCATCTTTGATACAATTGTCCATGGCACACGACTGTCAGGCGTTTCTCTTCAATGAGGCTCAGTTGGTTATACCTGGCTCGGAGCCATTCAACTTCGTCCAGCTTGAGATCCATCATTATTCTCAATGAAGGGATCTCAACTTCGACTGGTAGAACCGCCTCTATACCATACACCAATAAGAACGGGGTTTCCCCTGTCGAAGTACGCACAGACGTTCGGTACTCGTGTAGTGCAAACGGTAGCATCTCATGCCAATCCTTATATGTCACAGCCATCTTCTACACGATTTTCTTGATATTCTTGTTGGCCGCCTCGACGGCGCAATTCATCTTCGGGCGGTACGGCGAAGAGTTGTAATGCTCAATTTTGAAATCCCGGCACAAGTCAGTCATCATCTTGTTATTGAGGTTTGAACCATTATCAGTAATGATCCTCTCAAGAATTCCATATCAGCAAATGATATCTCTTTTGATAAATCGGGCTACCACTTGCTTCGTAACAATGGCATAAGATGCCGCTTCGACCCACTTTGTGAAGTTGTATATAGAAACCAGGATGAAGCGGTGACCGTTGGAAGCTGTTGGCTCAATCTTGCCAATCATATCAATGCCCCACATGGTGAACGACCAAGGTAAAAACATGACGCTCAATGGATTCGGAGGTACATGGACCTTATCAGCATAAATCTTGCACTTGTGACATTTGCGGGATTATTTACAGCAATCGGATTCCATGGTGATCCAATAATGCCCCGATTTTAACAGCTTCTTTGGCATAACATGCCCTCCAGCATAGGTACCGAAGGAGCCTTCATGAACCTCTTGCATCAACGGGTATGCTTCGTATCTATCCATGCATCTGAGCAGAACCATGTCGAAGTTTCGCTTGTATAGCATATCATCTTGATTCAAGAAGAAATAACCTGCTAGTCTTCTGAGAATCTTTTTGTCCTTATTGGATGCTCCAGTCGGATATTCTTGAGACTTCAGAAATTGCTTGATATCATGATACCAAGGTTTGTTATCTCCACCACTTTCAACTGCGAAGACATAGGTGTAAACACCCCAATTTTCCCTCACCCATTCACACCATGGCTTGTGATCTCTTCATATGCATAAGTTCAGTCATAGCATCTCATACCACATTTTTGATTCACTGCATTGCTCCCAAGTCATCTGCATCTAGGGTTTGTGATCTGAGCCATCCCTGAGCCATTTGAGCCACTCCAAAGGTCATCAATCACTTCAAAGGGGTCCATGCATGTTCAAGCATCATATTATATCCCCACAAAGTCAAGAAAGTCAAAGAATCACAAGAACTGAGAATGGCATGGAAGCAGAGCCAGGTTTAACTGCACAGATGACCTAGAATTAGGGTTTTGGTTTCAAAGGCCATAACTCCAAATTTTTTGGTCATTCTTGTTTCTATTGGTCTCTATATGTCATGAGGATAATGCATATCAATTTTCATGAAGAAATTCCATGGGGAAGGCATCTGATCAAGGGTTGACTTCTTGAGCAAGTCAGTGCAAAATCAGGGCATCTGAGGCCCCCAATGACCCAACCAAAGGGTGTTCTTCATCATTTTGAATGTGTATGATCTTTATTTGATCATAGAAGATGTTATAAGTTCACAAAATTGAAGAATTTCAAGTCATTTGCAAAGTTGCCTTTTTGGGAAAATGACTTGTAATGGAAACTTGCCATTTTGGGAAACTTTTTCAAACCTTTCTTTTTGATTCAAAAATGCTTCAAATGAGAAAACTTTGGTCATGAAAGTTGTAGAATGGATCATTCCCTTTTCAAAAAGTACAAGAACTCATCCTAATTCATTTTGGATCAAAAGTTATGGCTTGTCAAAGTTGGGAAAAATCACATAATTTCAAGCTTTGTACCAAAGAGGCAAAGTTGCAAAACCCCTTGCCAAGGTAAAATGAGACCTCAAAGTGACTTCTAATCTTTGTACAAACATAAACCAATGCCTAAAAGTCAGAATGCACCAAAGGTTTGCCCATTTTCATGACTTATGGATCAAGAAACTTCAAAAGGGCCAAAATTGGACAAAGTTGCAAAACATCATACAAACCCTAATCCACTTGTTAATTGGCTTCAAGACTGATCCCATGGCCCTCCTCATTCCTTGATGCGCAGGACACCCCTTTTTCCTTGGCCTACCATTGACCCATACCTCTCTTACACCTAGACTTGACCTTTTTGCAAAAACCCCATACCAATCAGCCTGTGCCACACCAACTCCTCTGACCTATCCAAGAGTGATAAGTGGACCAAAAGAGACTGAACACACCACACACACAAGCCTGAAACACTCTCCAAGCCATAGTTCCAAGTTTACACCTCTTATGCATTTTCATTCGAAACTCATTGCACAAGACACAAACATAAAAACAAACTCCATAGAACATCTCAGCATGTCTCACTGATCATCCCTGACCCTTCACCTTGCCCTGAAACCCCCTGAAATCAAAATACGATTTCTCTCCCTCTTTGACCAGAACCTCTTCAAACTCACAAATCATCCATTCTAAACACCAACCAAGCTTCACAACTTCATCAAGAGGATCATTGGGGCCATTTTGAAGCAAAGAGACAAGCAGAAAGCTCCTGGACCGAAAGCTCAATCTCAGGTAACATGATGAACAAATTTTCCAGAACTTTGATTTCTTGTTAGAATGTTGTTCTATATGTTGCCCTGATCATGGGGATCTATTTATTTTCGAAAATAAGCCAGAAACAAGCATGTTATGATGTTCTGAAACTTGACCCGTGAAAATGTTTTGCTTCGATTCTCCTTGCTCATGCTTGATAAATGATGTTTAATGATGGATTTGAGTTTAGCTTTGATAGGAGACTGATTCTGGGCAATTAATTTGGGTTGGGGTGGCCTGTAGTGGAAGCTAGGTATTTGGTTTCGCCGGAGAAGACGACCGGAACACTGTTCCGGTCGCCTGAATGTGTTTAGCCCTAATTGTGTCATTAATGAGAGTTTAAATGTGGACCGTAGATGCGTTTGACTTAGGTTGACTCCCGCGTAAACGAATGGCTTGGATTTGTCATTAAAACCCTAACCTTTGATTAATTAATTAAAATCAGTTTAATTAAATCATAAAACGAAATTAGCCAGGTTTGAATCTGGGTCCTTGGATCTGGCGCGCAGTCAACCAGTCCAAGCCCAGATCAAATCCTGGCCCTCCCCTTTGCATACTTTCATTACTTTTATTTTTTATTTCATTTAAATTGTTTTATCTTTCATATTTTATTTAAAACAGCCAAAATCATTTAAAAATTATGAAAATTTTTGTCAAAGTTTTCATTAATTTTTAAAACCCAAAAATATTTTTATTTTTATTTTTTGCACTGAAAATTATTTTTAAATCATTTAAATGATTATTTTTAATTAGTTAATGAAAATTAATTAATTAAAAATACATTTAAGTATTTAAAAATCACAAAAAAATTCACATAGCATTTAGAAACATTGTCCAACCCTCAAACCAAATTTCTTTTTTGTTCTTGATGCCTTTTGATCATTTTCATTGGATTTAATTTCATTTCAAGGCAATATTTTATGTCAAACTTCAAAAATTTCTTTCTGCCTAACCTTTGAGAGTTGAATGATGATTATTTTTGCATTGCACTCTTCATAGCATGTGGTTTATAGGATAAAATTAGTTTGAATTGATCTTGCATTTTCAATTTGTTTAGCATTTTTCTTGATGGAGTACCCCAAAACCCTAGCAATCTTAGGAAATTCATAACTTTCATTAGGATAAGAGTTGGATCCCCTCCTTTGGGAAGTGAGTTTGTATAGGTTTAGGGTATCTTTGATTGCATTTTCAAATTTTTATCATGTCATTTGCTTCTGGTTTTGGATTCTTGCTTTACATGATGCATGTAACCCTAATTTGTGCCTTCCTTTGCATCCATTTCTCATTTGCTTGCATCCATTGACTTGCCATGACATTTTGTGCATCCACATGATTCATGATACATCTTAGGACATATTAGAATCATGTTTGATCATTGCATCTTTCATTTGCCATGTTATGCATTCATATCATTTCATAAACTTTTCATGTACTTTCATGGTTCAAAACATGCCTCATTTGCATTCTTATGTTGGTTTGATCATTCTCATGCCTTGCCTCATTTTTGTATCATCTCTTAGTATCATTAACATCATATAAATGCTTCTGACTTTAGTTTGCATCATGACATTTCATCTCATTTGCATTGCATTGCATTTCCTTTATGCTAACATTTCAGGTGGTAAGTTGTTTGGGAAGTGAATTTGCCTTCACTTCTCACATTCTCTCTTCATCTCTTTCATACTTCCTTTGCTGTATTTTGGTGTGTGTATTAGAGTGAGCTTGCTCATTCATGTTCATCTTCCCTTTCTTTCTTCAAGCAACTTGTCTTCTTAAGTGAAGCAAGTTGTTTTGCTTCTCTTTGCTTCTTTAAATCCTTTAATCAATCCACCTAATAATCATCAAGACATCAAACTTGTAACTTGGGCCTTGCATTAGGGTTCTAATTCTTCCTTAATTGGTTAAGAAGGACTAACCCTAGTGTTAATGGACAAGTACCCCTCAAGTTGTCTTACAAACCATAAAAATCACTTCTTCATATTATTACTAACTAAAATCATCTAATAAAGGCTTTGTTTTGTCATGAGGTTAATCCCTAATCATGGATTAAGTTGAGAAGTCTTTCTCAGCTTAAATGTTCTCATCTATTATCCTTCTATTAGGATGGTGTAATGAGTCCATTAAATCCTTGATTATGGCTTAAACTCATTACTTAACACTAAACAAAAAAAAACAACAAAAACATCTAAATAAATGCAAGTAGGTTAATGATCTTAATCCTACATCATGGTAATTAAGTGTGAGACGCCGACTTCACACTTAAGGTACTCTCATTACCCCTAATCAGAGGGATGATGTGATGAGTTTACTAACCCATTGGTTTAGGCTTAAGCTCATTAACTTATGACAAATCCAAAAGCAATAAAAGATTGAAAACTCAAAAACAAACAATAATCGTCTCCTTCGGGATTCTTTTCTCATCATACTCATTCACAAACGAGAACTTGCTTCTTCCGTCTAATGCAAGACAGTTTGCACCTGAGCCAGACAGGTCATACACTTGAGCATAGACAAGCAAGCAGTTCACAAGTCAATTTATCTTTCGGTCTCTTTGAGTCGAACTACGGTGTTCTGACTTCCTCATTGCACGAGAGGATACGTAGGCATAACTTAACAGTTATCGAACAAAAGTCTCTATATATTCCCCCTTTTTCCAGCATCATTCTTTTAAGCCTCAAGGTCTTGAGCATTCCATTCTTGTTCTTACACTGACACTTCACTTATACACTTCACACTTCTTTGACACTGACACTTGCATTCTTTCCAGCTTTGATACACAAATAGCACTTACACTACCCCTTTAAAACACAAGTCTTCTAAGCATGGATCCCGTCGAGTACGGCGGACAATCTGGGTGCTAATACCTTCCCAGGTTGTAACCAACCCCCTTTCTCAGTCTCTCTGGTTCGCAACCGTCTTATCCATATCTTTCCCATGTCCATGCAGCATTACCTTTCCTCCGGGATAAAAATGCCTAGCTGGCGACTCTTGTCTTCTGAGTTCACCCTTGTGTGTTCTCCTCCTTTTCGCCGACCGTTCGCGTCTGTACCCCTCTTGACCTGGCCTCATTTGGTGGGAGCGACAGCTTGGCGACTCTGCTGGGGACCCTTATACTGTAACTAGGGCTTCTGGTTCTTTTTGTGGGTTCCTCCTAGCGCTTGTTTGATTTGTGTTTACTGGGGTGTTATGTGCTAATTGTGTTTATATATTTACTTTATTTACTGCTTTATGTACAGTTATTTATTGCTTTCTTTACAGCTTTATACATCATACTGTCATATTGTAAACACTGTACCTCCGGGTTAGAAGTGTTTACACTTCTCATAACTGATCCAAGTCTGAGGATCCTTGTTTTAGAACACCACCTGTGAGGGGGTTGGGCTGTTTACAGGTTTGCAGGTACCCTTGGCCACAACATACCCTGATACTTGCTTTGTTTAAGAGTACTCCACTTTGGACAGTTCTTGTGATTTAACCCTGGACATGTGACTCTTTATTTGAGTCCCCCACCTTGGTTACTGGATTTTTGAACCTCCATCTGGACTTCTTGAACATACATGGACTTTATATCAAGACAGACAACCAGATCCAGCTTGATCACAAACCCTTGCATATCATTTGCATACTCATCATTTGCATCATTTAACATTTGTTTATTTGTTTTTCAGGGTATCCACATTACATCTGGCTTGGTTTTGACCCCTTCATCTGCATAGACCCCTGTTCATCAGTTATCTGCTTCAGCTATCTTCATCAATTTCCTGCTTCAGCTACTTCCATCATCAGCCTCAACATATCAGTGGCTCATCTCCAGTATCAGTCTTCATCATCAGCACTTGTCTTTTGCTCTACATCAGCAGTCATGGCACCCAAGAAGAGCAACATTTCCTACCATTTCTTTGAGCCTGTACTGACTGGCATCAGGCAGGTCCAGGCACTTATCACTCCAGACCACATCCCATTATTCAGAGAGCATTATGGAGGCATCCTTGATATGGTTATGGACCTGGATCCTTCTCAGAGGATTTTGATCCACACTTGCCTACAGTTTTATGACCCTCCTTTGAGATGCTTCACTTTCCAGAACTTTCAGTTAGGACCTCTGCTAGAGGAGTTTTCATCACTGATTAGAGTGCCTATTAGGGGTGGGATTCCCTTCAACTCAGAGATGGCTTCTCCCAGCAATGGAGAAGTGGCAAAAGCACTGTATCTAGAGCCTATATTGATTGAGCAGAACATGACAACAAAGGCTGGGATCCCTGGTTTGCACCTAGACTTTCTGACTTCTCAGGCCATCCTGAAGGCCTCCTTGGGAGAATGGAGGGCAGTTTGTGCATTGTTAGCCCTCAGTATATATGGGTTTATACTATTTGCAGATGAGCCCAAGTTTATCAGCAAGAATGCCATTCATCTCTTTCTTTTGAGGAACCCAGTACCCACATTGCTGGGGGATTTCTATTATTCTGTTCACCAAAGAAATGAGAAGCAAAGAGGAAAGTTGGTGAGATGATGTGCTCCTCTATTTCACACTTGGCTGCTTAAACACTTACCCAAGACTGATGCCTTCCTGAACCCTCACCAACAGAAGAATTGGGCTAAGAGACTTATTGCTTTGACTTCAGATGACATCAGATGGTGCACCCAGAGCACCAAGGGCAGAGACATAATCACTAGCTGTGGGCAGTACCCCAATGTACCTCTAATCGGAGTGAAGGGTTGCATCAACTACAATCCTTTGCTGTTTAAGAGACAATTGGGCTATGCTTTGGTTCACCCTCCTAGAGTGCAAGACTTGGCTGAAACCCTGTATTGTGAGATAAAACCTAATCTAGCTGTTGTCAGACAAGCATCCTGGGCTTGGGACAACATCCAGACCAAAGGGATGGCCATTCTTGGGAGATGCAATAATGTGGCTTCAGCTCAGTATTATGAATGGTCTCATGCTAGGGCTCAAATTTCTGGGATGCCTTTCACCATTGAGGATGTACCTGGACCATCCACTGCACCACCTCCAGCCACTGTCAGCCTGGAAGGATTTGAGAAGCTGAAGGAGAGGAATGAGAATTTGTCTCAAGCTCTGAAGAAGACCCTCTGGGAGAGGATTGATGGTCGTCTAGACATCAAGAGGTTGGAGAAGCTTAAAGTGGAGCATCTGGCCAAGATTGAGAAAGCAGAGGACTACATCAAGAAATCAAGAGCTGGAGAGAAAATATTGAAGAATGCCTGTAAAGAGGCCCAGTTTCAGAAGGCTAGGACTGATCTCTATCTAGAGGAAAGTCAAGCTAGGTGGGTCAGGATCACTGAAGCTCGCACTCAAGAAGATAAGAGAACTCAATCCAGGATCGAGCAGTTGGAGGCCAATGAAAGGAAGCAATAGGAAGCTTTGCTGGCAGCCCAGAAGGAGATTTCAGAATTGAAGCTTAGGGCTGGTGTGAAGAGGTCAAAGGACCAAGATAGGCACAAGAAGCTTACCACTGCTATTGCCACCAGAAACCTTCTTATCAGAAACATTACAGAGCATCCGGTTGGTCCTGTAACTGAAGCACTTTTGAAGGAGGTTAAGGAGGATGAGTTTGGATTAGATGTTTGATTTCTTTGCTTGTTGTTATTTCCATTTCATGTACTTTTCTTTTTATGTTGTATTTTGATCCTTCAAGGGCATATGTTGTAAAAACAAACTATGTATGATCCACCATTTGTAATGTATTTGTTAGTTTGTCTCATTGAGTGTCTTTTCTCAAGCAACATGAGCACATCTTTTCAGAACATCTTCCTCGGGGTCTGGAAAGGTCAAAACCAAGAACCAAGCCGGATACCTTGGAAAGCAAATAAGCATACTGCATTGCATGCTAACTTTTGTTTTGTTTTGTAGGTTTTGTCATTACTTTATTTTTCTAACTCTGTTGTGATTCAGGAATTATTGCTCGCCGCCGGGTGTTTCCTCTCAACCGTCCGCACCGGTATCCTACTCACAACAACCTTCCTGGTATCCAAATGGATCAACTGCAGCAAGATCTGACAGAGGTCAGGACTCAGATGGCTAATGAAAGGCTGGAGATGAGAAACCAAATGACCCAATTCATGGAAGTAATGAATGGCTTGGCCCAAAGTCAAGAAAGGTTGAGGGCATTGGTAGAAAGACAAACCCCGGAAGAACCCCATCTGGGAACTGGAGGAACAAGTAACAATGAAAGGGGTCAGCCTCATGTTAATCCCCCAGTATATGGGCCTCATCTACATCCGGAAGTCAACATCCCGGTTAATGTGCAAGGAAATACTACTGGGGGAAGGATCTTACAGGAAGACCCCCAAGAAGAGCAGTTTACTGTGATGGGAGCTGGGGATGAAGTTTATGATAGGAGGTTTGATGAAATTGCTGAGAAGTTGAGATCTTTGGAGTCTCAAAATTCCCTAGGCTTCGATGTGATGGATATGGGGTTAGTGGATGGGGTAAGGATTCCCCACAAGTTTAAACCCCCGTGCTTCGAGAAGTACAATGGAACTTCCTGTCCACGAACTCACTTGCAATCCTTTCTGGGGAGACTTAAGGCATACACCATGGATGAAAAACTGTGGATGTTTTACTTTGAAGACAGTTTGACCGGGGCTTCCAGGGAGTGGTATTCACATTTGACCAGAGCTACTATCAGATGTTGGAAGGACCTAGCTGAAGCTTTCATCAGACAGTACCAATACAATCTGGACATGGCTCCTAACAGAACCCTTCTGATGGGAATGTCTCAATCCTCCAGGGAAAGCTTCAGGGAATATGCCCAGAGGTGGAGACAGCTTGCTACTGCTGTCCAGCCACCCATGTCGGAAAGAGAGATGGCCGACATGTTCATGAATACTCTGCAAGGAACATATATTGATAGGCTAGCTGCCTTTTCTTCCACCAGTTTTGCTGACGTAGTCATAGCTGGGGAAAGGATTGAAAGCCTTTTGAAGATGGGTAAGATTTTTGATAATGGTGCAAGTTCGTCCAGTAATCCCAGGAAGCCTTTTGTGGGACCTAGAAGAACCGGTGAGACAAATGCCATTCATGCCAACAGGGGCAGACCTCAGTATGTTCACAGGTCAGTAGCAGCTGTCACTATTCCAACTCTGATTCCTCAACAACCAGCATATCAACAACCACAACAACCCCATTATCAACAGCAAGTTTAGTACCCGCCACAAAGAACCTACAACAACAACAACAGCAATCAGCAACAAAGACCTTTTCAGCAAAGACCGTCACAGGCAAATAGGGTGATTGACCCTATCCCTATGCCTTATGCTGCCTTATTGCCACAACTCCTGAAACTCAACTTGGTTGAATTAAGGACATTGGCACCACCAGACCCCTCCAATCTTCCAAGAAATTACTATGTTAACGCCAGATGTGCTTTCCACTCCAATGCACCTGGTCATAGCACTGAAAAATGCAGGGCCTTACAAATGAAAGTCCAAGATCTGGTGGATTCCAAAGCCCTCAACTTTGCACCCCCTCCAAGTGTCACCAAGAATCACATGCCCAATCATGGAGGGCCAAGAATTAATGCCATTGAGGAAGACAAGCCATCTTTCTTGATAACCAGTGTTGGACAGATTCGAACCCCTCTGGTCGAAATTAAAGCTCAGCTTCTAGAGTGCCAGATGTTCCCCGGGTGTGAGCTCGGTTGTGGGTATTGCAACATTTCGGTCAACAGGTGTGATAATTTGAGAAGCGGCATAGATGGTCTTATCAAAAGTGGAATCCTTCAAATCACAACAACGGCACCTACAACAATTCCTGATTCTTCTACAACTGCAACAACAATCATTCCGACCAATTCATCAATATTATCAACAATGGCTCCGTCCATCGTTTCAGCAAATCAGACATCAACAACCCTTTCTTCTACAACATCAGCATCCATTTATTCAGCAGAATCTTCTACAACGCCAACAGAAATTAATGAAGATATCTCAGCAGTCACCATCTACTATGATCCGTCAAATGTTCCTCTAAACAACAACTTCCAACAACAAACAGTGGCACTTCCTGCCAGATCACCAGTCACCATTTACTACGATCCGCACACCATTTCAGTACCTTCCTCTGCAGCAGTCAGTCCAGTTACCATCACGGTGCCTGGACCAGTTCCATATGAAAGCAATAATGCCATACCTTGGCATTATGGCTCTGACCTCTACTGCAACGGGGAGAAAATCACCTTGGATTCTTCAACCTCTTCTCCACAGATTGATAATGTTGGGGGAGGCGGAGGCTTCACCAGAAGCGGACGCCTTTTTGCCTCACAATTGCAAAGACCTAATGCCGAAGCAGAAGCTGCTGCAAAAGCAAAGGGGAAGAGTGTGATACCTGAAGAACCAATCATCAAAGAAACTCAGAAGACATCTTTTGAACAGGATGTAGACGAGTTTATGAGAATTATAAAGAGAAGTGATTACAAGGTGGTGGATCAGCTTCACCAAACTCCCTCAAAGATCTCCATATTATCCCTGTTAATGCGTTCTGAAGCTCACAGGAATGCATTACTGAAAGTCCTGCATGCAGCATATGTGCCGGAAGAGATTACTGTTAATCAGCTAGAAACTGTGGTAGCAAATGTCAACACCAGCCATGGACTGGGCTTTACCAATGCTGACTTAACAACTGAGGGACGTAACCACAACAAGGCTTTACACATCACCCTAGAATGCAAAGGTGCCGTTTTATCTCATGTACTGGTGGACACTGGGTCGTCACTCAATGTTCTACCAAAGAAATCCTTGGTGAAGCTGGAGTATGATGGCTTAGCATTACATCCGAGTAATTTGGTGGTGAGAGCATTCGATGGCTCTAAAAGATCAGTGCTTGGGGAGATTGATCTGCCTGTGATGATTGGCCCGCAGACCTTCAAAATTACCTTATATGTGATGGACATTCAGCCGGCCTACAACTGTTTGTTGGGTAGACCTTGGATCCATGTCGCTGGCGCTGTTACATCTACCCTTCACCAGAAGCTGAAATTCGAGTGGGAAGGCCAGATCATCACCATCTGTGGTGAAGAGGACATCTTCGTTAGCCATCTGGCTACGTATAAATACATAGAGATGGATGGAGAAATCCATGAAACTATGAGCCAAGGGTTTGAGGCCCTGAACATTAATGAAGCATCTGCTATACTGGGAACCTCCATGACATCTTATCAGCAAGCCAGGAAGGTTGTTGAAGAAGGTACTGCCCAAGGCTAGGGCAAGCTGCTGCCTGTGGAGAAGAAGGAGGACAGATTTGGGTTGGGTTACAAACCAACTCAACAAGATCAATCAGGGGCTACCATGAAGCCCAATTTTGTCAGCGGGGGAATGCTCACCCCGGATGTTGTGAACAACTTGGAAGACGAGGAGGAAAGCGACCGCAACCTGGAGAGCTGGATACGTCCAAGGATCCCGGGGAGCCAAGTCCATAACTGGTCTTCCCAGGAAATTATAAGGGTTACTCCTGCAGAGTAATTATTATTTCCTGTATTTTTAAGCATGCATCAAGTCTTGCATCTTGCCCAAGATGACAAGGCTCATTTTGTAATCGGGCCATCTTGTAATTTTGTGCAAATAGATCAATCAATGAATATCGGACATCCTTTGCAAATGAGTCTTTTTCTTTTCCGCTCACTGTTTTTCATTTTTCTTTTTGTACAAAAATAAAATGGCAATGTTTTCCAAAATGATAACTTCATTTCACTTTTTTCCTAAACAAGATTAAAATCGATCACTAAAATAAACAATCTAAACCCTTGCAGAGAGTGCCTTTCAAACTGCACCGACAACAACACAGCTATGACTCTGTACGACTTTGACAATCCAATCAATCAAGCTGATGAAGGGGTTGAAGAAGACTATGAGCTTCCCGAAGAGCTGGCCAGGTTGTTAAGGCAAGAGGAGAAGGTTATCACTCCTCATCAGGAGGAGGTTGAAACGGTTAATCTTGGTACGGAAGAAGATGTGAAAGAGGTTAAGATCGGGGCCTGCCTACAAGATTCAGTGAAGGAACAACTGATTGATATGCTTCGGGAGTATGCGGATGTCTTTGCTTGGTCTTATCAGGATATGCCAGGGTTGGACACCGATATTGTCATGCACAAGCTGCCTTTAAAGGAAGATTGCCCGCCAATAAAACAGACACTGCGTCGTACTCGCCCAGATATGGCAATGAAGATCAAAGAAGAGGTACAAAAGCAGTGGGACGCCGGGTTCCTTGCTGTGACTAGCTATCCGCCGTGGGTTGCTAATATTGTACCTGTGCCTAAGAAGGATGGCAAGGTGAGGATGTGTGTGGATTACCGGGATCTGAACAGAGCCAGTCCGAAAGATGACTTCCCTTTACCTCACATTGATGTATTGGTGGATAATACGGCTCAGTTCTCGGTGTTCTCCTTCATGGACGGATTTTCAGGATACAATCAGATCAAAATGTCACAAGAAGACATGGAGAAGACAACTTTCATCACACCCTGGGGAACGTTCTGTTACAAGGTGATGCCATTCGGACTGAAGAATGCTAGTGCAACTTATCAACGGGCTATGGTAACATTATTCCACGACATGATCCATAAAGAAATTGAATGTTATGTGGATGACATGATTGTCAAGTCCCTCACAGAAGAAGACCACCTGGTAAATCTGTTGAAGTTATTCAAGCGTCTAAGGAAATACCAATTGAAGTTAAACCCCAACAAATGCACATTCGGGGTGCGATCTGGGAAGCTGCTGGGATTTATTGTAAGCGAAAAAGGGATTGAAGTTGATCCTGATAAAGTTAAAGCCATTCAAGAAATGCCTGAGCCGAAGACGGAAAAAGAAGTTCGAGGGTTTTTAGGTAGATTGAACTACATTTCAAGGTTCATATCTCACCTTACAGCAACTTGTGAGCCTTTGTTCAAGCTGTTAAGAAAAGAACAAACGGTCAGGTGGAACGAAGACTGCCAGAGGGCTTTTGACAAGATCAAGGAATACTTACAAGAGCTTCCAATCCTTATGCCTCCAGTTGAGGGAAGACCTCTAATAATGTACTTGATAGTATCAGAAGAGTCAATGGGGTGTGTGCTGGGCCAGCATGATGAGTCTGGTCGAAAAGAGTATGCAATATACTACCTAAGCAAAAAGTTTACCGACTGTGAACAACGTTATTCACTGCTCAAGAAAACTTGCTGTGCTTTAGCGTGGGCTGCTCGCCGACTAAGGCAGTATATGTTGACCCACACAACTTTATTGATATCAAAGATGGACCCAGTTAAGTACATTTTTGAGAAGCCAGCGCTTACCGGACGGGTTGCAAGATGGCAAATGATCCTCACAGAGTATGATATTCAGTACACCTCTCAAAAAGCCATCAAGGGCAGTGTATTGTCTGATTATCTTACTGAGCAGCCTATTGATGATTACCAGCCTATGAGGTTTGACTTCCCTGATGAAGACATCATGTTCATAAAAGCAAAAGATCATGAGGAGCCTATTCACACTGAGGGGCCTGACCCGGAAGAAGAATGGACTATGATGTTTGATGGGGCTGTTAACATGAATGGTCGTGGTGTTGGTGCAGTACTCATTACGCCTAAGGGAGTTCACATGCCTTTCTCGGCAAAACTCACTTTCAACTGCACTAACAACGAAGCTGAATACGAAGCTTGCATTATGGGTCTTGAGGAAGCCATTGACCTCAGGATCAAGACTTTGACTGTATTTGGGGATTCAGCTTTGGTAGTTAATCAAACCAATGACAAATGGTACACCCACCAAGATCATCTGATACCTTACCGGCATTATACAAGAAGGTTATTGACTTTCTTCACAATGGTAAAGCTTGAGTATATCCCGCGAGATGAAAATCAGTTTGCAGATGCTCTGGCTTCCATTTCATCCATGATCAAAGCTCAAGCTGCCAACTTTGTACCTCGGATCTCAGTATCCAGACTTGACAGACCAGCATATGTGTTCTCGGCAGACGTTGTTAAAGATGATAAGCCTTGGTTCCACGATATCAAATGCTTCTTGGAGGATCAAACATACCCACCTGGGGCATCTTCCAATGATAAGAAGGCATTAAGAAGGCTAGTTGGTAGTTTCTTTCTGAATACCGATGGTTCCCAGTACATGAGAAACTTCGATATGGTACTTCTCAGATGTGTTGATAAGGCATAAGCTGACTTGTTGATGCACGAGGTACACGAAGGATCCTTTGGTACCCATGCTGGAGGGCATGCTATGGCTAAGAAGTTGCTAAGATCAGGCTATTACTGGATCACAATGGATGGCGACTGTTGTGCCTATGCCAGAAAATGCCATAAATGCCAGATTTATGCAGATAAAGTGCATGTGCCTCCGAATCCTTTGAATGTAATGTCTTCACCCTGGCCCTTTGCCATGTGGGGCATTGATATGATTGGCAAGATTGAACCGAATGCTTCAAACAGCCACAGATTCATCTTGGTTGCTATTGACTATTTTACTAAGTGGGTTGAAGCGGCTTCTTATGAAAATGTTACAAGGCAAGTGGTAGCCCGATTTCTGAAGAGAGATATCATCTGTCGGTATGGGGTGCCCGAGCGAATCATTACTGATAATGGTTCCAACTTGAACAACAAAATGTTGGCAGAGCTGTGCCGGGACTTCAAGATCCAACACCACAACTCTTCTCCTTACAGGCCAAAGATGAATGGCGATGTTGAGGCAGCTAACAAGAATATCAAGAAGATTGTGCAGAAGATGGTAGTCACTTATAAGGACTGGCATGAAATGCTACCGTTTGCCTTGCATGGGTACCGTACGTTAATCAGAACGTCCACTGGGGCAACACCATATCAACTTGTGTATGGTATGGAGGCGGTCTTACCTGTCGAAGTTGAATTACCCTCCCTGCGGGTACTAATGGATGTTAAGTTGAATGAATCAGAATGGGTCCGGTCCCGATATGAACAACTGAATCTGATTGAAGAGAAGAGATTAGCTGCAATCTGTCATGGGCAGCTGTACCAAAAAAGAATGAAGAAAGCCTTCGATCAGAAATTCAGGCTCCGAGAATACCAAGTAGGGGATCTTGTGCTGAAAAGACTCCTTCCTCCTCACACAGACCACAGGGGCAAGTGGACTCCGAACTACGAAGGACCATTCGTAGTAAAGAAAGTTTTCTCTGGTGGAGCACTGATGCTCAGCACTATGGATGGTGAAGACTTCCTGTCCCCCGTGAATTCAGATGCAGTTAAAAAATACTTCGCATAAAAAAATGACTCGCTGGACATAAAAACAGAATGTAAGTCCAGGCAAAAATAGGGCATCCCGGCGAGTCAAAAACAGAATAAAAGACTCGGGCAAAAATAAGGGAAAATAAACAAAAAAATGTACACCCGCTGAGTTGAAAAGCCGCATTGGACGACTCAGGCAAAAAAGGGTATCCCGATGGATTGAAAACCCGAAAGGGTGATCCATGCAAAATAAGGGAATAAGCGAACAACTGTATTCTGAATTCGTCTGTATCACTCACAACTTGGTAAGCTTCGAAAGGTTCAAGCGCCGGTCAGAATCAGCCTTCTTCAGAAAGCAAGACGAGAAGAACGTCAAATGTCATACGAGTCATAGCAAAGGGAAGCTCCTTGAAGCGTCATCAACATTGCCAATACCTTTTATTTCTTAATTTGTAACAATCTCCTCATTTTAGGGGATTTGTCTCTTTGACTGTATCTTGCCTATTCAGGGCACACGAATTAATAAAATCAGATTTTCAATCATGTTTCATTTCGTACATTTTATCTTCATTTGCAAAAAAAATGTCTGATGTCTTTAGATTACTGATTGCATGAATACAGATGTTTCTCTTCTAAAAAATATGTGCTTGCAGGAAATATACTTACTCCCGGGGGTGTCTAAACTCCTATGATGGAATCCGGTAAGGGATACCTCGGGATTACTTGTGCGCTTCTCTATCTTTTCAGGATTGCAGGCATTCAAAGCACAACATGGGGCACAAAAGCTTTGTCCCAGCAAGCTGGCAAATCATTATCTACTCAGTCTTAGCACCGGGGGTGCTTTCTCCCTAGCTGAGTTGCCATTTTTTATTTCCTCCTCAGCCAAGTGCAAAAGCCAGGGAACCATCTCCCCACAGAGTGTCAACCTCTATCCAGAAAGGCAACGCGCGAAGAAATCACAACAGAGTGAAGGAAGCTTCCGCGAACCCCCAGCTGGGTCCCTCATCACCAAGACAGGTCTATCAGTGATCTACTTCCCCAAGCAGAGTCATACATCTTAACACATCTGCCAATGATCTCACCCCCAGCTGGGGATGTCTACTTCGAACAAATTAGTCGGAGATCTTCACAGCAATGGGATCCGAATCACGGGTCGCTATCTTTGCATAATCATAGCATTCGCATCATATTCTCCCCGCAGAGCGTAGCATCCCGTTTAATACAGAGCATTATGGCAAAAATCAAACATATTGCATAATCATGAGCCGTGTTCTGAATCAAACACTTGTGAATACTGGCAATCCGTCAGCGATATGCAGAAAACTCCCCGGATTCCCCGGCAGAGAGCCAAGGCACTTGCCCTAAAGATACAGATACTTCCTGACACCCGTCCGTGTCATATCCGCAGTAGAAAGCCAAAGCGTCCCCTTTGCACTCACAGATACTTATACACAACTTCCTTGGTACACATACACTTGTTCATATTACTCTTTTCTCTTTTTGACACTCGTCCGTGTCACTCTCCCCAGCAAGTTAAACACTCGTCTGTACACCACTCATACTTGTTACTCCTGTTTTACTCACACAGATACTCGTCCATATCTTTTATACACCACTTATATCCCCTCAGATTCGACACTCGTTCGTGTTCTTCATTAACCAGTTGGTACTCGTCCGTATCATCTTCTCTGAACACGCGTAAAGTGTTTGTTTCTACCGATACTCGTCCGTATCATAGTCTTAAGGATGCTCGTCCGCATCTTTAATCTATACACCGTGTCAAACACTCATGTCTTCTTGAATTTAGACACTCGTCTGTGTCTACTATTCCCCATAAGAGTCCCCGCAGAATCAATACTCGTCCGTGTTCTTTGTTAACCAGTTGGTACTCGTTCGTATCATCATCTCTGAACATGTGTCAGCATTTGCTTCTACCTGATACCCGTCCGTATCAGAGTCTTAAGGATGCTCGTCCGCATCTTTAGTCTAGACACTGTGTCAAACACTTATACCTCTCATTTCTTGGATGTAGACACTCGTCCGTGTTTACTCTTCCCCAGCGAAGTCCTCAGCAAAACTTCCTTTCTATCCGACATTCGGCCTATGTCATGATACCTTTTCGGCAGCCGTACCCTGCCAGGTGATCGTCCTTCACCTCTTTGATGATCGTCCTTCATCATTTTATCCGATGGCCGTCCCCATCGTTGATCTTGTTATCTGACGTTCGTCTTATGTCATGATAAACCCTGAGAGTAGCCGTACCCTGCTAGGTGATCGTCCTTCACCTCTTGATGATCATTCTTCATCATGCTTATCCGATGGCCGTCCCCGTCGTCGACTCTTTCTATCCGACATTCGCCCTATGTCGTGGTACTTTCGGCAGCCGTACCCTGCCCGGTGATCGTCCTTCACCTTAGATGACCGTCCCTCATCTTATCCCCCCAACAAAGCAGCCGACCCCTGCTAGGTGATCGTCCTTCACCTTTGATGACCGTACCTCATCATTTACTTCATTTACCTCTAATCCCCAGAGAGTCTTATATCTTTACCTGATGGCCGTCCCCATCACAATCTCTCATATCCCCAGCTTGTCGGCCGTCCCCGTCACTGCTTTATTTTCCGCATCTTCCCCAGCATGTCGGTCGTCCACGTCATTGCTTTATCCCCAGCAGTCGTCCTCTACTCGACGGTCGTCCTCCGTCACCCGCACTCTATGATTATACTTTATTTTTCTTTTACAATCTATATCCCTTTTCTTCTTCATTCTGTGAGTGCAAATTTTGGACTGTCTTTGGTATTCAACCACAAGTTATCTTGTTTGCCTGTTAAGCCGTCGCTTACATCCTGCACAGCTAACTCATGCTTGAATAGGGGCAGCTGTAAACACCCCAAATTTGCCCTCACCCATTCACACCATGGATTGTGATCTCTTCATATGCATAAGTTCAGTCATAGCATCTCATACCACATTTTTGATTCACTGCATTGCTCCCAAGTCATCTGCATCTAGGGTTTGTGATCTGAGCCATCCCTGAGCCATTTGAGCCACTCCAAAGGTCATCAATCACTTCAAAGGGGTCCATGCATGTTCAAGCATCATATTATATCCCCACAAAGTCAAGAAAGTCAAAGAATCACAAGAACTGAGAATGGCATGGAAGCAGAGCCAGGTTTAACTGCACAGATGACCTAGAATTAGGGTTTTGGTTTCAAAGGCCATAACTCCAAATTTTTTGGTCATTCTTGTTTATATTGGTCTCTATATGTCATGAGGATAATGCATATCAATTTTCATGAAGAAATTCCATGGGGAAGGCATCTGATCAAGGGTTGACTTCTTGAGCAAGTCAGTGCAAAATCAGGGCATCTGAGGCCCCCAATGACCCAACCAAAGGGTGTTCTTCATCATTTTGAATGTGTATGATCTTTATTTGATCATAGAAGATGTTAGAAGTTCACAAAATTTAAGAATTTCAAGTCATTTGCAAAGTTGACTTTTTGGGAAAATGACTTGTAATGGAAACTTGCCATTTTGGGAAACTTTTTCAAACCTTTCTTTTTTATTCAAAAATGCTTCAAATGATAAAACTTTGGTCATGAAAGTTGTAGAATGGATCATTCCCTTTTCAAAAAGTACAAGAACTCATCCTAATTCATTTTGGATCAAAAGTTATGGCTTGTCAAAGTTGGGAAAAATCACATAATTTCAAGCTTTGTACCAAAGAGGCAAAGTTGCAAAACCCCTTGCCAAGGTAAAATGAGACCTCAAAGTGACTTCTAATCTTTGTACAAACATAAAACAATGCCTAAAAGTCAGAATGCACCAAAGGTTTGCCCATTTTCATGACTTATGGATCAAGAAACTTCAAAAGGGCCAAAATTGGACAATGTTGCAAAACATCATACAAACCCTAATCCACTTGTTAATTGGCTTCAAGACTGATCCCATGGCCCTCCTCATCCCTTGCTGCGCAGGACACCCCTTTGTCCTTGGCCTACCATTGACCCATACCTCTCTTACACCTAGACTTGACCTTTTTGCAAAAACCCCATACCAATCAGCCTGTGCCACACCAACTCCTCTGACCTATCCAAGAGTGATAAGTGGACCAAAAGAGACTGAACACACCACACACACAAGCCTGAAACACTCTCCAAGCCATAGTTCCAAGTTTACACCTATTATGCATTTTCATTCGAAACTCATTGCACAAGACACAAACATAAAAACAAACTCCATAGAACATCTCAGCATGTCTCACTGATCATCCCTGACCCTTCACCTTGCCCTGAAACCCCCTGAAATCAAAATACGATTTCTCTCCCTCTTTGACCAGAACCTCTTCAAACTCACAAATCATCCATTCTAAACACCAACCAAGCTTCACAACTTCATCAAGAGGATCATTGGGGCCATTTTGAAGCAAAGAGACAAGCAGAAAGCTCCTGGACCGAAAGCTCAATCTCAGGTAACATGATGAACAAATTTTCCAGAACTTTGATTTCTTGTTAGAATGTTGTTCTATATGTTGCCCTGATCATGGGGATCTATTTATTTTCGAAAATAAGCCAGAAACAAGCATGTTATGATGTTCTGAAACTTGACCCGTGAAAATGTTTTGCTTCGATTCTCCTTGCTCATGCTTGATAAATGATGTTTAATGATGGATTTGAGTTTAGCTTTGATAGGAGACTGATTCTGGGCAATTAATTTGGGTTGGGGTGGCCTGTAGTGGAAGCTAGGTATTTGGTTTCGCCGGAGAAGACGACCGGAACACTGTTCCGGTCGCCTGAATGTGTTTAGCCCTAATTGTGTCATTAATGAGAGTTTAAATGTGGACCGTAGATGCGTTTGACTTAGGTTGACTCCCGCGTAAACGAATGGCCTGGATTTGTCATTAAAACCCTAACCTTTGATTAATTAATTAAAATCAGTTTAATTAAATCATAAAACGAAATTAGCCAGGTTTGAATCTGGGCCCTTGGATCTGGCGCTGTCAACTAGTCCAAGCCCAGATCAAATCCTGGCCCTCCCCTTTGCATACTTTCATTACTTTTATTTTTTATTTCATTTAAATTATTTTATCTTTCATATTTTATTTAAAATAGCCAAAATCATTTAAAAATTATGAAAATTTTTGTCAAAGTTTTCATTAATTTTTAAAACCCAAAAATATTTTTATTTTTATTTTTTGCACTGAAAATTATTTTTAAATCATTTAAATGATTATTTTTAATTAGTTAATGAAAATTAATTAATTAAAAATACATTTAAGTATTTAAAAATCACAAAAAAATTCACATAGCATTTAGAAACATTGTCCAACCCTCAAACCAAATTTCTTTTTTGTTCTTGATGCCTTTTGATCATTTTCATTGGATTTAATTTCATTTCAAGGCAATATTTTATGTCAAACTTCAAAAATTTCTTTCTGCCTAACCTTTGAGAGTTGAATGATGATTCTTTTTGCATTGCACTCTTCATAGCATGTGGTTTATAGGATAAAATTAGTTTGAATTGATCTTGCATTTTCAATTTGTTTAGCATTTTTCTTGATGGAGTACCCCAAAACCCTAGCAATCTTAGGAAATTCATAACTTTCATTAGGATAAGAGTTGGATCCCCTCCTTTGGGCAGTGAGTTTGTATAGGTTTAGGGTATCTTTGATTGCATTTTCAAATTTTTATCATGTCATTTGCTTCTGGTTTTGGATTCTTGCTTTACATGATGCATGTAACCCTAATTTGTGCCTTCCTTTGCATCCATTTCTCATTTGCTTGCATCCATTGACTTTCCATGACATTTTGTGCATCCACATGATTCATGATACATCTTAGGACATATTAGAATCATGTTTGATCATTGCATCTTTCATTTGCCATGTTATGCATTCATATCATTTCATAAACTTTTCATGTACTTTCATGGTTCAAAACATGCCTCATTTGCATTCTTATGTTGGTTTGATCATTCTCATGCCTTGCCTCATGTTTGTATCATCTCTTAGCATCATTAACATCATATAAATGCTTCTGACTTTAGTTTGCATCATGACATTTCATCTCATTTGCATTGCATTGCATTTCCTTTATGCTAACATTTCAGGTGGTAAGTTGTTTGGGAAGTGAATTTGCCTTCACTTCTCACATTCTCTCTTCATCTCTTTCATACTTCCTTTGCTGAATTTTGGTATGTGTATTAGAGTGAGCTTGCTCATTCATGTTCATCTTCCCTTTCTTTCTTCAAGCAACTTGTCTTCTTAAGTGAAGCAAGTTGTTTTGCTTCTCTTTGCTTCTTGCTCCTTTCATCTGCTTCCTTCCTGGTGGTTTCTCTGAAGATCTTCTTGCAAACCTCATTAACCCTAGGATCTCCAAGCATGATAACAATTAGGGTTTGATTAATATCCCCACTTAGTTTTACCTTTGTGTCATCTTTGAGTCTTCCCTTCTCATCTCATAATCAAGGACTAAACCCTAAAGGCTTTAAGGCTTTGTGATCAAGCTTATGCATGCATCCTTCTATTAGGATGGAGTGTATAACTTTAATCCTAAGTGTTAAACCCTTAATGTGTTTAAATCCTTTAATCAATCCACCTAATAATCATCAAGACATCAAACTTGTAACTTGGGCCTTGCATTAGGGTTCTAATTCTTCCTTAATTGGTTAAGAAGGACTAACCCTAGTGTTAATGGACAAGTCCCCCTCAAGTTGTCTTACAAACCATAAAAATCACTTCTTCATCTTATTATTAACTAAAATCCATCTAATAAAGGCTTTGTTTTGTCATGAGGTTAATCCCTAATCATGGATTAAGTTGAGAAGTCTTTCTCAGCTTAAATGTTCTCATCCATTATCCTTCTATTAGGATGGTGTAATGAGTCCATTAAATCCTTGATTATGGCTTAAACTCATTACTTAACACTAAACAAAAAAAACAACAAAAACATCTAAATAAATGCAAGTAGGTTAATGATCTTAATCCTACATCATGGTAATTAAGTGTGAGACGCCAACTTTACACTTAAGGTACTCTCATTACCCCTAATCAGAGGGATGATGTGATGAGTTTACTAACCCATTGGTTTAGGCTTAAGCTCATTAACTTATGACAAATCCAAAAGCAATAAAAGATTGAAAACTCAAAAACAAACAATAATCGTCTCCTTCGGGATTCTTTTCTCATCATACTCATTCACAAACGAGAACTTGCTTCTTCCGTCTAATGCAAGACAGTTTGCACCTGAGCCAGACAGGTCATACACTTGAGCATAGACAAGCAAGCAGTTCACAAGTCAATTTATCTTTCGGTCTCTTTAGGTCAAACTACGGTGTTCTGACTTCCTCATTGCACGAGAGGATACGTAGGCATAACTTAACATTTATCGAACAAAAGTCTCTGTATATTCCCCCTTTTTCCAACATCATTATTTTAAGCCTCAAGGTCTTGAGCATTCCATTCTTGTTCTTACACTGACACTTCACTTATACACTTCACACTTCTTTTATACTGACACTTGCATTCTTTCCATCTTTGATACACAAATAGAACTTACATTACCCCTTTAAAACACAAGTCTTCTAAGCGTGGATCCCGCCGAGTACGGCGGACAATCTGGGTGCTAATACCTTCCCAAGTTGTAACCAACCCCCTTTCTCAGTCTCTCTGGTTCGCAACCGTCTTATCCATATCTTTCCCAGGTCCATGCAGTATTACCTTTCCTCCGGGATAAAAATGCCTAGCTGGCGACTCTTGTCTTCTGAGTTCACCCTTGTGTGTTCTCCTCCTTTTCGCCGACCGTTCGCGTCTGTACCCCTCTTGACCTGGCCTCATTTGGTGGGAGAGACAATAGGCAAGTCTTTCGAGACAAGGGACCATGATTCGAGGCATGTAATTCTCTTGACACACTTTGATCATGGATGATAAAGTTGTTAGAGCATCAGCAAACTGATTTTCATCTCGTGGAATATAACTCAGCTTGACCTTGGTGAAGAAAGTTAGCAACCTCCTAGTATAGTCCCTATAAGGAACCAGGTGAGGTTGATGAACTAACCACTTGCCATTGCTTGGTTCACCACCAGAGCAGAATCTCTGAAGATCTCGAGGTTCTTGATTTTTAAGTTGATTGCCTCCTCGACCCCCATGATGCAAGCTTCATACTCTGCTTCGTTGTTGGTACATTCGAATGTCAGCCGAGTCGTAAAAGGCATCTGGACCCCCTCTGGTGAGATGATGACAACACCTACTCCACTTCCATTTACGTTCATAGCTCCGTCAAACATCAACTTCCATTTGGATTCGGGGTCTGGCCCCTCCTCCGGAAGTGGTTCTTCACAGTCTTTCAACTTGAGGAACATGATGTCCTCGTCCGGGAACTCAAATTTCATGGATTGATAATCATCAATTGGCTGTTGAGCCAGATATTCTGACAATACACTCCCTTTGATGGATTTTTGTGACATGAATTGGATATCATATTCTGTTAGAATCATCTTCCATCGGGTTACCCTTCCCGTTAGAGCTGGATTCTCAAAAATGTACTTCATAGGGTCCATCTTAGAAATTAGGAAAGTGGTGTCAGTCAGCATGTACTATCTTAGTTGGCGAGCAACCCATGCCAAAGCGCAGCAAGTTTTCTCGAGTAGTAAGTAGTGTGTCTCACAATCGGTAAACGTTTTGCTAAGGTAATAAATGGCACTCTCTTTTCGACCAGACTCGTCCTGCTGACCCAACACACATCCCATTGATCCTTCGAGTACGGTGAGGTACATGATTAACGGTCTCCCTGGAACTAGAGGCATGAGAATCGGAGGTTCTTGCAAGTACTCTTTGATTCGGTCGAAGGCCTGTTGGCAATCATCATTCCACTTGATAGCCTGATTCTTCCTTAGAAGCTTGAAAATAGGCTCACACGTGGTTTTTAGGTGCAAGATGAACCATGCAATATAGTTCAACCTCCCTAAGAAACCACATACTTCTTTTTCACTTCTTGGTTCAGGCATCTCTTGGATGGCTTTTACCTTTGTAGGGTCGACTTCTATTCCCTGTTCACTAACAATGAAGCCCAGTAGCTTACCGGAACGTACCCCGAAGGTGCATTTGTTCAGATTCAACCTTAGTCTGAATTTCTGAATCCTGTCAAACAGCTTGGCTAAATTGACTAGATGCTCTTCTTCTGTTTGTGACTTTTCTATCATATCATCCACATAGACCTCAATCTCGTGTTGAATCATATCATGAAATAGTGTCACCATTGCGCGTTGGTAGGTTGCACCAGCATTCTTCAGACCAAACGGCATAACTTTATAACAGAAGGTGCCCCAAGGCTTAATAAATGTAGTCTTTTCCATGTCCTCTGGTGCCATTTTAATCTTATTATAGCCCGAGAAGCCATCCATGAAAGAGAATACGGAAAACTGAGTAGTGTTATCAACTAGCACGTCAATGTGAGGCAGGGGGAATCATCTTTAGGGCTGGCCTGATTCAAATCCCTATAGTCCACACACATCCTAACTTTACCATCCTTTTTAAGGACCGGTAAAATATTCGCGAGCCATGGGGGATAACTGGTTACGGCCAAGAATCCAGTGTCAAACTGTTTCTGCACCTCCTATTTAATTTTAATGGCCATGTCAGGGCGTGTACGTCTCAACTATTGCTTTACAGGTGGGCACTCTTCCCTGAGAAGTAATTTGTGCACCACAATGTCAGTGTCCAAACCAGGCATGTCTTGATAAGACCATGCGAAGACATCAACATATTCTCGAAGCATGGAAATTAGACGACTCTTGATAGATTCTTCTAACGCAGCCCCGATCTTTACTTCTCTCTTGTCTTCTTTGGTACCCAGATTTATCACTTCAATAGCCTCTTCATGTGGCTGAATCATTTTCTCCTCTTATTTAAGCAACCTGGCAAGCTCTTCGGGCAATTCATAATCTTCTTTGCCTTCCTCGTTGGCTAGGTAAATCGGATTGTCGAAGTCATACTGAGCCATATCAAGGTCGTCGTTGATGAGACTTGAGGATGAACATTTGCATGAATGATGATTCTTGCTAGATTTAGAAGCCAATTGAAATGTGAAAACATTGCCATTTATTTTGAAAACAAAAACAAAAATGAAAAATAGGGAACATGTCATGAATAAAAAAACATCCACTTTATTGATGATTATGAAATCACATTATGAATAAAAGAACCCTTATAATGAGTCCCTATGCCCTGGGTAAAGCATAGGACTTGAATACAGGAAAACAAAAACATAACAAATTATTACTCTTCAAGACAAGTGACAGAAATGAGCTTTTCTGAAGACCAGTTGTTTAGTTGTGTTCCTGGAGCACAAGGCTTGACCCACTCATCCATATCGCAGTCACTGTCAGTCATATCTTCTTGTGCAGCACATATGTTGCCATGATTAATCCAACCAGCACTAGTGAATGTGATTGGGCTTTTACGACCACTAGCATTTTTCCAGGTGTTGACAGACCTGGCTGATAGCCTACTCCATACATATCTTTCTTTTCTGGGATCTCAATTGTCCTTCCCCAGCCTTCTTTCACACCTGATTCTACCACTTCCAAGGCCTGCTTGTAAGAAGCTATAAAAGCTCTTTTCTTTAAGTCTTCAAATGAAGAAGCTAATGCGATCTCAGATTTGACTAGCTCAAAAGCTTGGCAAGGAGTCTCAACGATCTCTCCATCCATTTCCACATATTTGAATGAGGCTAGGTGGCTGATAAAGATATCTTCTTCTCCTAATATTGTCACAATTTTCCCTTCCCACACGAATTTTAGCTTCAGATGAATAGTGGAGGATACTGCCCCCACTGAATGAATCCATGCTCTCCCCAACAAGCAACTATAAGCAGGCTGAATGTCCATCATGTAGAAAGTAGCATTGAATACTTGTGGTCCCACCTTAATAGGAAACTCCATCTCTCCGAACACTGGCCTCCTTGAGCCATCAAATGCTCGTACAACCAAATCGCTTGGCCTCAACACGACCCAATCATAGTTCAGCTTCATGAGGGCTTTCTTTGGTAATAGATTCAGCGATGATCCTGTGTCAACCAGCACATGGGAGAGTACAACACCCTTGCACTCCATGGATATATGCAAGGTGTGGGTGTGACTGTGTCCTTCTGATGTTCAATCCATATCTGTGAAGCCCAAACCATGGCTAAAGTTTACACTCGACACCATGGTTTCCAACTGATTCACCGATATGTCCTGTGGTATATAAGCGTTGTTCAGGATCTTTAACAAGGCATTCCTATGGCCATCCGAGCACATTAACAAGGATAAAATAGAGATCTTCGAGGGAGTCTGTTGTAAGTGGTCTACAATCTTGTAGTCACTTTTCTTGATAATTCTTAAGAATTCCTCTGCCTCCTTATCAAAAGTGATGTCAGAATCTGCTGAAGGTGCAGGTGTATCATTGGTCATGGGCTGTTTGCCCCTGGGTTTTTCCTGAGCTTCGATAGTATCTTTTAGTGGCACCGTATTACCCAACAGAGTTTCTGGAGCGAATAACCTACCGCTTCTGGTGAAATCTCCAACCCGACATTTTGAATTTAGAATGGAGAAGAAGTGGATGCAGTCAAGTCCTATTTATGGCCATTATAGTACACTTTGCCCCCATAATTCGAAGGAATAGCTATGTCACTCTGGTACGAGACAGGACCAGCAGTGGTAATGGTTATGGGTGCAACTCTTGCTGCAGCAGGAACCTGTGTTGGGTTGTAATAGATGGCAATAGTTGATATGTCCTCGCTTTTCACAACTTTATCAAACTGTATGCTGCCTTCGTTGATCAACATTTGCATTACCGGTCTCAGCTGATCGCATCCATCAGGGGAACTAACACAATCTAAGCAATCTTCTCCACAACCCGGGAATAAGTCTTTCTTGGCCAGGCAAGCTTTTACTTCCATCAGTAGAGTTTTCAAGTCATTGACATCGGATATCAAATTTAAACTTTTACCACTATCAATGGCCCCCACAGTCCTCCCATAAGGAGGCATAGGATTCTGGATTACGTTCGGAGTGGGAGCGAAATTGATGGCTTTGGACTCAATCAAGTCTTGGACAACATGCTTCAAAGCTTTACAATTCTCCGTGCTGTGACCAGGAGCCCCATAATGGAACTCACAATAAGCATTGGCATCATACCCTTTAGGGATTTGCCCCGGTCTTGGAGGTTGTAGGGTCCTTATCTGGATCATTTGCAGTTGTAGAAGATTCTGAAAGAGCTGGGAATATGACATGGGTGGTGCTTCAAGATGAATGCCTTTATGTCTGGAAGGATAGTATGGCATGGGGCCCTCTGTTGTTGGTAATTTTGCTGACGTTGCTGTTGTTGAACCAGTGGTTGGTTTGCTGGAGCAGCAATGGTAACTGGAGCTGCTTGATGATACATATTTTGGTTTTGTCTTCTATCCTGAGTGTACACAGCCCCCGTTTCTCCCTCTCGGCGTTTCATAAATGGCTTCCTTACATTGGAGGTTGACTCTCCATTATTCTGGATTTTGCCTTACTTCATAGTAGAAGTCACCCAGCAATGTAGGCAATGGGTTTCTCTTGACAAAGATGGTGATAGCATCCATGTTGATTAATCCTTTCTCTCATGGGTATAAGCTTATCCCATATACTATCATAGCTAGCAATACTCTGAAATCTGCCCATTTGTTTCCCAATGCCATAACATGAGCTTCTGTGATGAGAAACTCCAAAGAAATCCCTTTACCCTGGCTGGCTTCTAGCCCCATCTTGAATCTGAGCATACTCAAGTGACGGGCATCAGTAATGTCTTCATAAGGAGGGAGGCATACCTTCTATGATGGGAACATTCAGGATGCTGGAGACCTCTTCCAAGGTAGGTGCCAAAATGTAATTTGGAAAAACAAAGACTCGTAATTGTGGATCATAAAATTGCAACAAGGAATGCAGGTTGTCCCTTTGATAAATTGTTGGCTTATTCACATATTCCAGAATCTTTCCATACTCTCTTCTGAAATCACCCAGAACTTTGTCATTCATTAGGCTGATCAAATTCTGAACACCTTCTGTCTCTGGTTGCGGGAAAGTATAGTGAACATTCTTCTTCCTAAGAGTTTCCATCTTGAAGCAGCAGTGCGACTGGGAATCGAAAGTAATATGAACCCTGAGAATATAAAGAACACATGTGATTAATGATGTCATGATGCTTATGCAAGACAAGGCATGTGATCAATGATGTGTCTATGTAGTGTCAAACATATAAGCAAGTGTTTGTGCAAGGTCACAACATCAAAACAAGCATCTCTCTGATCATAGGTTCAAATCTCAGAATCAATGTGTAAGAGAACAGATCACAATTGTAGATGTTAAGAATTGGCAGAATTTTTGACAAACAAGAAGTTATGAACTTAGTTCAGGATGTCACACCAGATGTTGTGACATTGACAAATAAAGTAAAAGTTAATGAACTTAGTTCAAGACATCAGGATGTCACACCAGATGTTGTGACATCGCAAACCTGCTATCTGACTTAAATGATGCATAACAGAAGTGAGTAAATTCAGGGGAATTTATCTGGAATTAATTGTAAAGAGATAAGCACTCCAAGGTGCATCTTTAGGAAGCTTAGTTATCTGGTTTCAGTGTAACAGAATAACTAACTCACCTTGATTCAAGGAGATAACAAACTAACTAACCCTAATTCAAGGTGATGACTGTGGGATTTATCAAGGTCTGGATAATTTGCAAAAAGCCCAAAAGCCAAGCATCTATTTAAGGAACTGAAACTCTCAGAAAAGAGCACGAATTTTAGAAGACTGTAAAGGGTGTTTGTGAAGTATAGCAGGTTTTAATTGTTTGTCACTTTATGAGCTTTTAAGCAAAAAGTGAATTGTGTCTTAATTGAAACTTTTAAGTAAGATCAAGCTGTTGTGTTTGAAGTGTGACTTCAATTTTATTAATCATTGTAAAAGATCACTGTGTGATTGAGGGGGAGTGAGTAGGTACTCATATCTAAGTTGAGTCTTAGGTAGAAATTGCCTTGGGTAGATATTAAGTGAAGGATTAAACTGGTTGGCTTAACTCCATAATTAATATTACTTATATTGGATTTCCTTCCTGGCTTGGTAGCCCCCAGATGTAAGTGTGGAGATACACTGAACTGGGTTAACAATTTCCTGTGTCATTTAATTTACCTGCTCATTAATTTTTGTTTAAGATTTCAAGTGTTTAAACATCTGGTTCGACATCACGTATCTGATACCATAATTTCAATTGGCATCAGACCAGGCACCCTGCCTGTATATCTGGGTGAGATTTAGGGACTGCAAATTTTGGGAAAATCGACAGAGATGTAGGATCTGTGAATCGACCACCTATCTTGGATGGATCCAACTATGATTACTGGAAGCCAAGAATGGTAGCATTCTTGAAATCTCTTTATAGCAGGGCTTGGAAAGCAGTTAACAAAGGATGGGAGCACCCTGTCCATGACAATAAGGATGGGGCAAAAGTGATGAAGCCTGAAGAAGAGTGGAGCAAGGAGGAAGAAGATTCAGCACTTGGAAATTCCAAAGCCTTAAATGCCTTATTCAATGGCATTGACAGGAACATATTTAGGCTTGTGCATCACTGTGAGCTGGCCAAGGATGTTTGGGACATTCTCAAAACTACTCATGAAGGAACATCAAAGGTGAAGATGTCAAGACTTCAACTTCTCACCACCAATTTTGAGAACTTGAGGATGAAGGAAGATGAGACCATTCATGAGTTTTACATGAACATCCTGGAAATTGCTAATACTTCTGGTGCCTTGGGAGAGAAGATGAGTGATGAAAAGATGGTAAGGAAGATTCTCAGATCACTGCCAAAGAGGTTTGACATGAAGGTTACTGCCATAGAAGAAGCCCAGGACATCTGCACAATGAAGGTTGAGGAGCTCATTGGTTCCCTTCAAACCTTTGAGATGGGAATGAATGATACAATTGTGAAGAAAAACAAAAGCATAGCCCTGGTCTCAAACACTGATAAAGAAGAAGAAAGTCGTGAAGCAGGCTCTGAGGACAACTTATCAGAATCAATTGCTATGCTTGGAAGACAATTTAACAAAATCCTCAAAAGAATGGAAAACAGGCCCAGACCAAGTGGAAGAAACTCAACCTCTGAGAATAAAATACCTTATGACTCCAATAGAAGGTCAAACTATGATGAGAAGACTAACCAAGGAAAAGGGATCCAATGTCATGGATGTGAAGGGTATGGACACATTCGAAGTGAATGTCCAACCTATCTAGAGAAGCAAAAGAAAGGTCTCTCTGTGTCCTGGTCAGATGAAGACTCATGTAGTGAGTCAGAAGAAGAATCTGCAAAACACATCACTGCTCTAGCTGGAGTATGTGAAACTGAAGGGGGATCCAATGATGAGGAACTGACATTTGAAGAGCTTGAAGCATCTTACTGGATGCTGTGTAAAAGAAGCACTGAAGTATGCATGGAAAATAAATAGCAGAAGAAGCAGATTGAGGAATTAAAGGCTGAAAAGGCAAGTCATCTAGAGATCATTGACACCTTGAAAAGTGAAGTCAGCCTACTCAACTCCAAAATAGAGCATATGTCCAAATCTGTCAGAATGCTGAACAGTAGCTCAAACACACTGGATGCCATTCTCAACAACAACAAGCACTCAGGGGATAGGACTGGGCTGGGATTTAATAAAGCTCAAAACTTTGAGGCTAGCACCAGCCAAACAACTCCAAATCCCATGAAGTCAAACAAGATGTTCAAGCAGATGTCTCAACATCATGACAAACACATGATGAAAAAGAAATATCAAAGATGGAGATGCCATCACTGTGGAAGGTTTGGTCACATCAAACCTTTTTGCTACAAGCTGCATGGATACCCCAATCAGAAGTCTCAGCACCCTCTTAAGCAAAAGACAGAGGTCACCAAGAAAATTTGGATACCTAAAGCTAGTCTTCATGCTGATCAAAGCTACCAGTACATGCCTAAGAACAAGTTCAACAGGCAACATTGGAACTCTAGAGATGGACAATACCCAGGGCAGACGCATCAAAGGAAACCTCACAACAGGCACAAATGGTCCAAGCAGGTTGTTGCCTCTATAGCACACACATCTCTCAGAGTATCTGCTAAAGAAGACTGGTATTTTGACAGTGGTTGTTCAAGGCACATGACTGGTCTGAAGAATCTGTTAGTAGATTTAAAGTCACACTCATCCAGCTATGTAACCTTTGGAGATGGAGCAAAGGGAGAAATCAAGGGAGTTGGGACCCTGGACTGCTCAGGTGTACCAAGTCTAGATGGTGTGCTGTTAGTAAAAGGATTAACTGCTAACTTGATCAGCATAAGTCAGTTATGTGACCAAGGTTACAGTGTCAACTTCACCAAAACTGAGTGCATAGTTTCTGATAAAGAACAGAAAGTTGTCATGAGAGGAGCCAGATCAAAAGACAACTGCTATATGTGGGAACCCCAAGATTTCAGCCTCACATCTACTTGTTCATTAGCCAAAGAAGAAGAAGAGAAGTTGTGGCATCAAAGACTGGGTCATCTTCATATCAGAGGAATAAAGAAGATCATATCTATGGAGGCTGTAAGAGGGATCCCAAGACTTAAGATTGATGAAAGTAAAGTGTGTGGTGAATGTCAAATAGGCAAGCAAACCAAGATGTCACACCCAAAGCTCCAACATATGACAACTTCCAAAGTTTTGGAATTATTGCATATGGACCTTATGGGACCAATGCAGGTAAAGAGTCTTGGTGGAAAGAGATATGCCTATGTGGTTGTTGATGACTTCTCAAGATATACCTGGATAAGCTTCATCAAAGAAAAGTCTGATGTGTTTGATGTATTTAAAGATTTGTGCTATAGAATCCAAAGAGAAAAAGCAAGCTGTGTGGTCAGAATAAGAAGTGATCATGGAAAGGAGTTTGAGAATAAAAAATTCTCAGACTTCTGCTCTTCAGAAGGGATCAATCATGAGTATTCTTCTCCTATCACCCCTCAACAGAATGGGATTGTTGAAAGGAAAAACAGAACTATTCAGGAGTCAGCTAGAGCCATGATTCATGCCAAGAAGTTACCCCTGTACTTTTGGGCTGAAGCTATGAACACAGCATGCTATATCTACAATAGAGTCACACTAAGAAAGGGAACTTTATCCACCATCTATGAAATCTGGAAGGGCAGAAAACCTACAGTCAAGTACTTTCATGTGTTTGGAAGTAATTGTTACATTCTGGCTGATAAGGATCAAAGAAGGAAGATGGACCCTAAGAGTGATGAAGGGATATTTCTTGGATACTCCATAAATAGCAGAGCTTACAGAGTATTTAACTCCAGAACCAAGGTTATAATGGAGTCAATAAATGTGATTATTGATGATGCCTATGCAGATGTTGCTGATGATGTTGGAACATTTGTTGACAATCAAACTGAAGTTGAAATAAAAAGTGATAATCTTGACTTCACTCTAACTGAGGCAAGGTCAGAACAATCCAACAAACCTCCCTCCATCAGAATCCAGAAAGATAATCCAAGAACTGATAATTGGGGATCCCAACAAAGGTGTCATCACTAGATCAAGAGAGGTGATCTCAGGCTCCTGCTTTGTTTCAAAGATAGAACCTAAGAACATCAAGGAAGCTCTGAATGATGAGTACTGGATCTCTTCTATGCAGGAAGAATTAGGCCAGTTTACAAGGAATGAAGTATGGGATCTTGTTCCTAGGCCTGATGACATTAATGTGATTTGCACTAAGTGGGTGTACAAAAACAAGTCTAATGAGCAGGGAGTAGTTACAAAAAACAAGGCTAGACTTGTAGCTCAAGGATATACACAAATTGAGGGAGTAGATTTTGATGAAACCTTTGCACCAGTAGCAAGGCTTGAATCAATCAGACTACTCCTAGGAATTGCTTGCATCCTAAAGTTCAAGCTATTTCAGATGGATGTTAAAAGTGCCTTCCTAAATGGGTACCTTAATGAAGAAGTATATGTGGAGCAACCAAAGGGATTTGTTTATCCAAGTTGTCCAGATCATGTATATAAGCTAAGGAAGGCTCTGTATGGTCTAAAGCAAGCTCCCAGAGCATGGTATGAAAGACTGACCACCTTTCTCATTAAACATGGATACAGAAAAGGAGGAATAGACAAAACCCTATTTGTAAAGGATGAAGAGGGAAAGGTTATGATTGCTCAGATATATGTGGATGACATAGTATTTGGTGGGATGTCAGATAGGATGGTTAAACATTTTGTTACTCAAATGGAGTCTGAGTTTGAAATGAGTCTAGTGGGAGAACTAACCTACTTCCTTGGACTGCAAATCAAACAAATGGAGGACTCCATGTTCATATCTCAAAGCAAGTATGCAAAGAACACTGTCAAGAAGTTTGGGATGGACAATGCAAGTCACAAGAGAACACCTGCCCCCACTCATTTAAAACTGACAAAGGATGACAAAGGTGAGAGTGTGGACCAAAGCTTGTACAGAAGCATGATTGGAAGCCTACTATATCTTACAGCTAGCAGACCAGATATAGCTTTTGCAGTAGGTGTGTGTGCAAGGTATCAAGCTGAGCCAAAAGTGAGCCATCTAAACCAGGTTAAGAGGATCTTGAAATATGTAAATGGTACATGTGACTATGGCATAATGTACTCTCATGGTTGTGAACCAATTCTCTCTGGATTTTGTGATGCTGACTGGGCTGGAAGTGCTGATGATAGAAAGAGTACATCAGGAGGATGCTTCTTTCTAGGGAACAATTTAATTTCTTGGTTCAGTAAGAAACAAAATTGTGTGTCCTTATCCACTGCTGAAGCTGAATATATTGCAGCTAGTAGCAGTTGTTCACAACTGGTATGGATGAAACAAATGCTCACAGAATACAATGTCCCACAAGATGTCATGACATTGTACTGTGACAATTTAAGTGCTATTAACATCTCCAAAAATCCTATCCAACACAGCATAACTAAGCACATAAATATCAGACATCACTTCATCAGAGACCTTGTGGAAGAGAAGGTGATCACATAAGAGCATGTAGCCACAGAGCTGCAATTAGCTGACATATTTACTAAGGCTTTGGATGCTACCCAATTTGAAAACCTAAGGGGTAAATTGGGAATCCGCTTATGTGAAATATAGCAGTTATGGAGAAGTGCCAGCATGTCTCATGACATCGTGTGGCATGATCACCAGATGGCAGCACCAGTCTGGCCAATAACTGTTTGTATTCCACTCTTAAAAATTCCACTAGTAACGGATTCTATAAATGTACAAACGTGATTTCAACTCCTCACATCCTCATTAGCTCCACTAAACGTTTTGCATGCTAAAGCTGAATTTCTAAACTCATCCAAATCTATCAAACCTAACTCCTTTTCCACTACAATCGAAAAAATGTCTCAACATCAAAACCCTAACTCCATTGATGAGGGTCTCAATCAAGAAGATGTAGTGCATGCAACTCCAATCTCTGTAGTACCAATGGATGCTACTCCTATAGATGAGATCAGAGGAAGCATTCCTATTGCTCAAAAACCCAGGACTCCCCATGCAAGAAGAGCTAAGGAGCCAGTTTTCAGCAAAAGCAAGGGAATTCCTTCATCTTCCAGCACCCCCAAAGCTTCTGCTTATGTGGACGCATCCATCAAACAGCTTGTAAACAGGATCCTTTCTGAACAAAGAGTTTTGCCTGGGGTGTTTGTTCCCCTGAACAGTATGCCTGCTCCTCAAGATGACCCAAGCAACCAGGCTGAAGAGGACATACCTGCTCAATAGGATGTCCCAAGAAATGTTGAAGCATCTGAGGGCCAGGACAAAGCCCCAAGTGATGATGACAAAACTACTGATGATAAAGCCACTGATGATCAAGCTCTTGTTGATCAAGCAGCTGAAAAAGAGGCTTCCCAACCTCCACCTGTTGAAAACCTAGATGATGACTCTGACACAGAGATCATAGCATCTGTTAATCCTAGCATAGCCAAGAGGCTTAGGGCTAGGAAGGAGAAGAATCCAGCTACACATGCAACTCCTGAAAAGAAACAGTCAACTCCCAAGAAGGACAAGGTCAAAGTTGCCTTTGGACCTACTAAGCAATAGAGTAAGGTAAGCACCCAGAAGAGGAAGGCTACAACTCCACCTGACTCTGGTGTTGAGGAGGATGTCCCAACATCCCAACCCAGGAAGAAGCCAGCACCTCCCAGGACTGCCACTGTTGTTCCTGAAGCACCTCTGGACAATGTGTCCTTCCACCATGTCTCTAGTGTGAGCAAGTGGAAGTATGTCTACCAAAGAAGGGTGGCTCTGGAAAGAGAGCTGGGCAGCAATGCTTTGGAGTGCACTGAGGTAATAGATTTAATCTCCAATGCTGGTTTATTCAAAACTGTCTCCAACTTTTCCCCTTGCTATGAACTACTGGTAAAAGAATTCATAGTCAATCTGCAAGAGGGGTGTGCTGATGGGAAATCTGAGGATTTCAGGAAGGTATATGTTAGGGGGAGATGTGTTGATTTTTCTCCCAGGGTGATAAATCAGTACCTAGGGAGAGAATTAGATGGGCCAAATGAGCTGGGCAAAACTGACAACCAAGTCTGCAGAATCATCACTGCCAACCAGGTCAAGTCATGGCCAGTCAAAGGCAAACTATCTGTCAGTTTGCTAACAAGGAAGTATGTTATGCTGCACAGGATTGGAACAGTAAAGTGGGTCCCCACAAACCACACTTCATCTATAGCTACTGGGCTGGGAAGGTTTATATGTGCTGTAGGCACCCAAACAAAGTTGGACTATGGGGCATATATATTTGACCAGACTCTAAAGCATGCAGGAACCTCAGCAACCAAGCTTCCAATAGCTTTTCCCTCACTGCTTTGTGGAATCATTCTCAACCAATATCCAAGCATCCTTACTGACAAGGATTCAATCTGCATGAGAGAGAGAGAGTTCATTGTCCTTTCACTACAAACTGTTTCTGAGCCATCATGCTGCAGATGTTGAAGCTCCAAGTGGGACATCTGCTGGACCATCTAATGTCAAGACTCCCATATCCAAGGAAGCCCTGATTGCAGAGCTCAAGACAACTTGCAAAGAGCTGGATGAAAGGAAGAAAAAGCTGGAGAACATAATTCAAAGACTAGAGCTGGAGGAAGTTGCTAAAAATGTTGATGAATCTGATGCTGAGTCTGAGTATGAAGAAGATACAGAGTATGTTGAGTATGAGTGAAGTTGTGTGTGGTGGAAAGTGTACTGCCTGTTCTGCATTATAATTTTGCTTTGTAATTTTGAATGTTTTTTTTCTCTGCTTATGTAATGTTTGGCCCCAAATTTCTGTCTGACAAGGGGGAGAAGTGTACTGAACAATGTGAACAATGCCTGTTGCTGTTAAGGCCTGTTTGATGAACAATGCTGAAGTTAATTTCTGTCTTCTGAACTAAGTTTTTTTTGAATGCTCATTGGTATATCAAAGTCCGTTGAACAAGTCATATCAGTATACATACAGGTTTGAGGGGGAGCAAATTATTAGCTCTCACATGATTCAACAGAAAAGAACTCTGCTGCTCTCTGATAAAAGAACTCTGCTGCTCTCTGATAAAACCAGAAGATTGTGTTAGCCAAAAATTAGCCAAAGGGGGAGTTTGTAGATGTTAAGAATTGGCAGAATTTTTGACAAACAAGAAGTTATGAACTTAGTTCAGGATGTCACACCAGATGTTGTGACATTGACAAATAAAGTAAAAGTTAATGAACTTAGTTCAAGACATCAGGATGTCACACCAGATGTTGTGACATCGCAAACCTGCTATCTGACTTAAATAATGCATAGCAGAAGTGAGTAAATTTAGGGGAATTTATCTGGAATTAATTGTAAAGAGATAAGCACTCCAAGGCGCATCTTTAGGAAGCTTGGTTATCTGGTTTTAGTGTAACAGAATAACTAACTCACCTTGATTCAAGGAGATAACAAACTAACTAACCCTAATTCAAGGTGATGACTGTGGGATTTATCAAGGTCTGGATAATTTGCAAAAAGCCCACAAGCCAAGCATCTATTTAAGGAACTGAAACTCTCAGAAAAGAGCACGAATTTTAGAAGACTGTAAAGGGTGTTTGTGAAGTATAGCAGGTTTTAATTGTTTGTCACTTTATGAGCTTTTAAGCAAAAGTGAATTGTGTCTTGATTGAAACTTTTAAGGAAGATCAAGCTGTTGTGTTTGAAGTGTGACTTCAATTTTATTAATCATTGTAAAAGATCACTGTGTGATTGAGGGGGAGTGAGTAGGTACTCATATCTAAGTTGAGTCTTAGGTAGAAATTGCCTTGGGTAGATATTAAGTGAAGGATTAAACTGGTTGGTTTAACTCCATAATTAATATTACTTATATTGGATTTCCTTCCTGGCTTGGTAGCCCCCAGATGTAAGTGTGGAGATACATTGAACTGGGTTAACAATTTCCTGTGTCATTTAATTTACCTGCTCATTAATTTTTGTTTAAGATTTCAAGTGTTTAAACATCTGGTTCGACATCACGTATCTGATCCCAGAATTTCAACAATACTGAATCATACTGGCACAATGGGTATGTTGAAGGTTAAGGTTCCTGCAAACCTGTAAACCCCTCCCAATCTCACGGGTGTGCTACTCGGGTCAACATCAAAGACTCTCAAAGAAGAGAAGCAATAATGCGTTCACCATCTCTGAGAAATAGCTCATGACCAAATCAGGGAATCGGTTTGGCATTATGTACTACTTAGGGAGGTCTCAGCTGAGTCCAAGGAAACAAGCATCCCTCATAAGTCCCTAGCTTCAAGCACTGAATCGAGAAACAATAGTACATTCATCCTGAAGGATACAATACTATTGTCATACGAACAGTTTGCCTTAACTGGATTCCTAAGAGAGAACCGGGTCATCCTATGCGAGTTCCCAGTGGGCCCTCGGATGCGAGTGGGTTTGCCAACAAATGTGGTCTGCCACTGTCATCATTGGAGAGGGATGTTTCCATAAATGTTCTCAATGATCGGTCCCCTGACTGCACATAACTATCAAGGTTGTGTATTGCCCAAGAAAGATTTTGGTATCAATACATTTCTAAGAAAGTCGCAAGTTTGGGTATGGAACTCACTACTACCAACATAGCAAGATACCATGAAGCCAAAGTGGAACCACTCTAAGTCTTAAGGTGCACCCGAGCCCCGATTACGAGCTCATCTCACAGTAATAAATCCCGTCCCACATAAAAAACGAAACCAGCACAGTCCAGTATATGATGCATGGAAAATAAATACTGAAAGCAGTAAATAAATGTTGTAAAGTAAACCGTAAATGAAAATAGTAAATGAACACACAGCCACACACATATAAATAGCCAAAGAAAAAAAAGCAAACAAGCGCTAGGATTGACTCTACGAGAGAAACCAGAGATTCTGGGTTCGATCCCCAGCAGAGTCTCCAGTTGTCGCTCCCGAGATTTTCATCCTAGTACAAATGCGAAAGTGGCGCAGAAAAGGTAGAGTCGCCAGCCATGCATTTTTATCCCGAATGAATGGGAAAGGTAATGCTGCATAAACCTAAGGAAAAGGAAAAGGACGAGGCCTTGCGAACCAAAGATCTAGGTTCGTGAGTCGGTTACGACCTGGGAAGGTATTAGCACCCCAGATCGTCCGCCGTACAGACGGGATCCATGCTTGTTTGTCTGTTTCAAAGGGTGAGAAATAAGATGTTGCTGAAAGAAAGAATTACTGACTGGAACTAGAATGAGAAAGGGAATTGGATAAGGAGAATGAAATGAAAGGGGAAAGTGTAGGGAAAATAAAGAATGTGCTCGAACGGGCCCTACCCCGCTGCCTACGTACCTCATCGGGAAAATGAGGATCAGAGTCGACGTAGTTTGCCTAACTAGGCGGGAACTTTGTTTGTGTTTTTTATCGCTGGAACTGCTTATGTCTATGCTCAGGTGTTGCAGGCTCATCTGGTACGAGTGTGTACCGTCTTGCATGCGATACAAGTCGTCGCAAGTTCACATTGAGAATGAATGAGATGAGAAGAGAGTTCTCGCAGGAAAGTCGCTTATTGTTGGTTGCTTTGTCTTTTAAGAGTTTTTTTTTATTAATTTGGCACAAGGAAGTGAATTCAAACTCTTTTCCATGAAATGTGTACTTGCTACTACATTCCAAGATGGAATAGTAGAACAAGCACACCAAGTAAGGAGAATTTATCCAAGACTTATTTCCAAGGATTAGGGTCTAAGTTCACTAGCTTGTTGAACTTATTGCATGTTTTTGTGGCTTTTGAAGAAATCTCTTTTATATTTTCTTTGTGAAGATAATCTCATGATCAGACTTATACATCATGCTAGACAAGCCCATACTATTCCAAGATGGAATGAATATGAGTGCCCCATGGAATAAGGCTATACACAATAGACTATTTCAATCCTTTATTAAATGTCTTTTGGATTTTCTGTTTGAAGATGAGAGAAGAGGACTCAAATGAGAAAGGAAAAAACACTATGGGGACTAAGACACAACCCTAAGTCATTTATTATATACAAAAGGGTGCCCTAAAGGTTTGTGAGGCTTTCTAATCCTAAAGTGAAAGGAAGAGAGGAAAAGAGAGTTATAACTCACTTACTTCCTAAGGAAGATAAGGGGTTCTAAAGAGAGGGGAAAGCCTATAAGCAAATCACAAGGTGCTAAGATAAACACAATTAAAATGCATAAGATATAGGAATGAAGTAATGTTTACCTCAATATTTCCCCCTACAAAACAAACATTAGCATGATGAAGCAATTTGAACACATACCCATGGCAAACTCAAGGAAAGTTCACACTAGCTTAAGAAAAGTGTTAGTGAACTTTTAAGGCTAATACCTAACTCTAAGGTATCCTACAAGGTAACAAACTTCAAAAGTCAGTAGCTAACTTATATTTAAGTATCCTAAAGTTGTAAGAATGAACAAACTCAAACTATACCCTAAAGGGAAGCCAAACCCTAATAGTAGTTAAGGTGGAGTTAAATGATGAACTTAAATGGTTAAGTATGTTAAACTTGCATGAATTCAAAGGTGAATGCAAAATCCAGGGGTTAAAACCTAATGGGGGCATCCTAAGATGTAAAATAAAATGAGAATGAAGAGATTCAAACATTAGGTGGAATGGTGTGAGAATAAGAAGAAATTCTTATTAAACTTCAAAGGAAGAAAAAGACTTAGAATAAAATCAAACATGGATAATGAAATTTGACTTCTCCATACATAACCAGGGGCTTGGTGAAATTTTAAGATATGATTTGAACACAAAACTTGGCCACAAGATTGGTTTTGGAGGGTTAAGATGGAAGGAGAAGAATAGGGCATAAGGAGGCATATGTGACTTATGGTTCAAGTAACCAACACAAACCAAAATAAAAAGACCTAAAATGGATTCCAAACATTCAAAGACATCTAAAGGACCCTAGAAGACTCAATTTAAGGACCTCAAATGAATGGCATAAATGCTTTACCAATTTTTGAACAAAAGGAGAGGGAAGGAGGACCAAAATGAGGTTTATGATGCCAAATGTTTGGAAAAATAGTAAATGAACTTGAAATATTATGAAAATTGACACTCAAATACAAAAATCCAGAAGGTGATATACCTCTAAAAAATATCTTGAAAATTCCTATTTTTAACTATTCAAATGGAGGCTTGAAGTAGATTAAGGTTTATTGTGATCAAGGCAAAAGTATGGACTCAAAATGGTACAAATAATGACCTAAAAATTATAACAAAAATCTTTTTGGATTATTCAAAATGTTTTGTGAATAGGGAAGGAAGAATGGACTCAAAATCAATCATGGTTTAAAAGAAATAAAATGAACAAAATGATTGGTCAGAAATGAAGAAAATAAAAGGGAAATTAATTGGGAAATTAATTCTGAATGGAAAATAAATGGAAAATGAAATTAAAAAATGTAGAAAATTAGAAAAAATGTTCAAGATCACCTATGAATTTATACAGGATTTTTGGAAGTGGTTTGTATTTTTCTAAAATCAAAATGAGATGGGATAAAAAATAGAAAATAAAATGGAAGAATTGGATCAGGGGTGTATTTAGAAGAGGAAAACAATGAAATGCGCTTGGGCTTACAAAATAAGAGGTGAAAATAGCCATTAAGGACCAGGCCCATGCACTGAAGTCTAGGAAGTTATGGTGAGACTCGGGTCAATACTTTGACTCTCTATGGGCTCTCTGATTCATCCTACGCTCATCAATTGTTCCTTACTAAATGAACTACCCAATGCTAACGTGGACACATGGCAAGGACTATGGGATTGCACACACAAGAACATTCAGGCTCTCTCTTTATGTCACGTGAAGTGCGCCTGGCTCATTAATGCGCTGGCATCATATGGTACGTTGGATGAGCTAGATCCTGTGGCTGCATTTTAAAATCAAAATAAATTTAGGGCAACTGTTCCGGTCACCGGAGGGGACTTCTGGTAACCTTCTCCGGTGACCTCTGGTTAGGGCTTGGACAAAATCCTCACTAAAATGAAAACTAAGGTCATTGATGGATTCGTCTCCTTGAGTAGATCACATATCTGGCCTTGGTTTATACTTAGGGTTCATAAATCATGCAAATCGAAACCAAACATATCTCACCTAAAAAATGGATCTAAACACCTATGGTGCATATCATCTAGCCAGAAGTTGTATTGCTCCTATTGAGCCTCAATCAACACAAAACCATCAAAACAAGCTAAAATTAGGCAAGATGGATTGAGTGTAGAATCTGAAATGCAGTGATGCTCAAGGTTACAGAAATCCAGATGGGAGGTTCCAAGGCCTTCTATGATTGCTCCTGATTCTTCACAGAGTGAAATAAACACTTTGTTGATGCAGGATCTTGATGAATTGATGAAGATGCAGAGAAATTCAGAATCATGCAGTGATTGAACCTTGGAGTTTCAAGCAATTGCAGCCATGGAAATGGTGTCAAACATGTTAATGATGATGATTTGAGGATGAGTGCAATTCTACGACTTGCAATGAATGAGATCCTTTCCTCTTTGCAGAGATTTTCAATGGTGCAACTTGAGGAGTTTCAACTGAATGCAGCCATGGCAATGCAATGTGAATTGATGCAGATGAAGCTTAATGAAGAAGATGATGGAAGCTGGTGATTGATGAGGCTTGATCTCACAATGTGCACTGATATTGTAGAGATAATGCAGAGCAAAATTTGGAAGGTTTTAGTGTGATTTGAGTGAAAATGTGAAGCTAGCCTGAACTCTCTTTCATTTCATCCTTTTATAGAGCTATTTACCCTCAGTTAACAGTTAGAACCAGGGTTAGAACCCTGGTTAACTGAGTTGGAGTTAGTTGCAAGTGAGTCAAGTTGGTTATGGAGGTTATGCCAGTTGGAACTTCTAGAACTTACACTGCTCGAGCTCACTCCCATGCTGCAATGTCCATGGTACTTATGGTATGCTGAGGATTAGTGAAATGCAACTGCTTTAATCATAGTAGCAGCCTGGAATCCATGCTTGATTCATATGCAATGCTTGAATGATGTTAGTGTATGGCAATGAGGGTGATCCTGCAGGCATGTGATCATCTTAACTTTGCAATGCACATAAGTTTAATCAAATGAAACAAAGCATGCCAATCATGTGCAATCTGATTAATGTTGCAGTCTACTTCATCTTATTGGCTTAAAGGCTTCATGAAAGTGCATGGAAGTTGGTGTGTACTCATAAGTAGAGAATCACTTACACAATGACGGAACCCTATGATCAACACAAGCTGACTATGATACACCACTGAACTGGTTTGAGTTCACCTCAAGATTCCATAGCTTAGAGCACAAGTAACCAGTTGCATGTAATGACCTTCCAATGAAGGTTTCTTCATGAACAAGGCATCAATTCATGCAATATTGGTGCTCAAATTGAAGCTGAAGATGCATAGAGCAAGTTTGGTGTTTAGTACATGATGAAACAAAGCTTCTAAACATCTCAAATGTGTCTTTGAAACTCATCTCACAAGACTACATAATTAGCTTGGCTGAATGGACATGTCTTGAGGCAAATGGTCCATGGTTGACCAATTGTGAGATCCCTACTTTGACCTTTCATATGTCCTTGATAACTTGATCAAATGAAAAAATGGTAAACATGAAACTTGTAGAAAACATGGCAAGGAACAACTTTGATGTTGGAGGTGTTTCCATTTGAGTTCATCTTGGTGGAGAAAAATGGAAAAAATTGTGGCACACCACTTGTTTGACAAATTTCCTGGCAAGTCATGCGCGCAGGCCTTGCCTTGCCTAGTCCATGACTTGGTTTTTGCCTTGTTTTGTCCAATCTTTGCATGATCACATCTCTCTCAATTTTAATGTTATAGGTGAGTTCCACATATGGATTCGAAGCTTAAGATGCCCTATTTAATTGACTCAAGGTAGAATTTTCATTTGCTTCTTAATTTGGGAGAAGGACTCTCTTGAAGTGGCTGCAAAAATGGCCAAAACCTGCCATTTTTGGAAACCCTAATTTTCCAAAATTGGTAAGTTTTGGTTTTCTTGATTTTTCATGATTACTCCATCATTTCTTGATCAAATTAGGTTTATAGGATCCTTGTAACCCTAATTTCATGATTTTGATCTCAAAAAGTCAGGAGTTGACTTTTTACTAAGCCTGGTTGACTTTTCCCTAATTTCCTGATTTTCAATCAACTGAACAATTGAGGACCGTCAAAAATGATTCCATGGATGAAACTTGAACCCTAGGTACCCAACATCATGTAGAAAACAATGAAAACAAGTTTGGATCAAAATTTCCTTGGGAAGCCCAGTTAATCAGAAACCCTAATTTGGCATTGTATTGTCAAGAGATGTTGCACTCCTTGACTCCTCTGACCAATCCACTTCTTTCTAAGACTTGTGACTTCAAATGAAAACTTGTAGGATGTTGTGAACCGTTTTCACAATGTTGAGAAGTCTTGTGGACCTTTGATTGTCTTTGGATAGTCATCAACTGCTTCAGTCACTGATCACAAGCCTATGCCTTGGAAATGGTGGTTATGATGCAATGCTTTGAACCATGCTATGAATTTGAGTATGCAAAGTGATATGCTAAATGCCATGAAAAATGAGAGGGGAAATTTTGAGGTATTATAGACCTAGTGGGAGAATGCAGATAAATGTGAAGCATAAGGCAATTAGATGGTAATAAATAAGAGGGCAAATTTTGGGGTGTTACACCTTCGGCGTGCATAAAGGCCATAGTCAAGACCCTCATCACCGAGCTTGCATCCCGAACCAAACACAACCGCCTATCGGGTCGACTCAGCTCCTCCAACTTGAGCGTTTCCACCTTATGGACCTGGAGACAAGTCTCCTCGACGAAAGCCAACTTCATGAAGCAAGTTGGGAGCTCGAACGAAGGCTTTGGAGGGGTCTCTGTTAAGTGTATAACTTCATTGGCCCTCAAACTTTTCTCCATTCTGGAAGCGGTGCCCGACGAACCATGGGGAGCTGAGAAAGATTTGCCCAAACCTGTGCCCGCAGATACCAACCAGTCATTCAGACGAGTTTGTTTCAGCTTCTTGGCCCCTTTTCTCTTGGCAGTGTTGGCTATTACCTTGTCCTACAAGTCAACCATCGAATCTGAAAAAGACAGAGAAAAAATGGTTAGAGCGTAAAAGGTACACGAGCATTAATTCAATACAAACGAACAGCTCTAAAGACTACCACGATAAGCGGTGAAGTCCTCCTCTGTCTCACAGACGAGAAGTTTACACACTTCTATGAATCTAGGGGTCACTTTGGCACCCCCCGTCCTTGTCCAAGATCGCATGACCCTGCTCGTCTATATGCATAGTCATGGTAATCCTGGAAACATAGCTCATTAGAGCATCATAGGTAGTCTGATCCTTATCACTTAGATCAGACACAATGACCATATACTCCTCAGTACCATGCATGAAATGGTCGCGCAACCAGGAAAAATGGTACTTCAACATAAGACGGGGAACCTCCTTCCCCTCCTTGTTAAACAAGACTCTCCCTCATCATTTGTGTCTACCCCCAAGAATTTACAAGAATTTTATGCACGAACTGAGATCGGTTCGACCAAGTAATATTGATCCTTGAAGTCTCTGATCGACTCAGAGTGGGCTTTGAAGATCTTTTTCTTTTGTTTGAGGGAGACCCAGCCATATCTCCCCTGCACGATCTTCCTCTGGAGATGAAATATGTGGAAAACAGGGGAAGGGTCGCCCCAATCTTCAAGTAACCGCATGTCAGCTCGAAAGCTCGCATGAAAGCAAACAAATTTGGATGCAGCTGCGCCAACGAGAGCTCTAAGTGGACGAACACAGAAACCTGAAAGTTTGAGAAGGGGGGCCTAAATCTGAGCTCCTTGAAGAATATTTCATACATAGGGAACCTGTTGGGACCGTATGACGAGCAAATACGATCCTCCTTGTCAGGGTATCTGATAACCCAATCCTCGGGGTTCCCGACCACCGGACTTGGACCCTCCTCGTCGGGGTATCTGATAACCTAATCCTCGGGGTTACCAAGTTCACTAAGTTCTCAGGAGATACGATTGAATCTACGATTGAACATGTGGCGCGTTACATGATATAGGTTAGGGAGATTGTTAATGATGAGAGTCTAAGAATTAAATATTTCCCTAGCTCCCTCACCAAGAATGCTTTCACTTGGTTTACTACGTTGCCACCTGGTTCAATATGTAACTGGACTCAATTGGAGCGTTTGTTTCATGAGCAATTCTACATGGTTCAGACAAAGATTAGTTTAAAAGAGTTTGCCAGTGTTAAAATAAAGCTCAATAAGTCCATTGACGATTACTTGAACAGATTTTGACAGCTCAAGGCCAGATTATTTACAGAAGTACCTGAGTGTGAACTGGTCAAAATGGCTGCTGGTGGCCTTGACTATTCTATCAGGAAAAAGATGGATACCCAGTACTTGAGAGACATGACCCAATTAGCAGATAGAGTTTGACAGCTTGAACGTTTGAAGGACGAAAATGACAGGGCGAACAAACATAAGAAAATAGCTTACCTCGAATATCAAGACGAGGTCGAAAATGTCTATGACAAAAATAATGAGATAGACCTAGCTGAACTTAAGTAGGATACTCCTTATTCATGTCAACTTCTAGTTCCCTCAAATGGAAAGAATCCTGTCGAAGTCGAAAAGAATGATAGGTTTCCAAAGAAAACATACACTTTCGACGTCACCAAGTGTGACGAAATTTTTGATTTATTAGTTAAGGATGGCCAAATACTTGTGCCTCCTGGTGCTAAAATGACACCTTTAGATCAAAGAAATAAAAGAGGTTTTTGTAAATACCATAATTATTTGGGTCATAAAACTTCTCAATGTTTTCTTTTCAGGGATTTGGTGCAAAATGCAATCCAGGAGGGAAGACTCAAATTTATAGACAAGCCTAAGGCACATATGAAGATTGATATTGATCCTCTTCAGGTGACTGAGGCAAACTATACTAAACCTTCTACAGTGAACTGGATCGAGGTTGCTGAGCAAGTTTCTAATGATGATAACAACCCTGATTCAATTGAAGCTATAATGAATCTTGTGGTAGTTAAGGTTACTAAAAACTTCAACAATGAGGCTATGTTGTTAAAGGCCAATGAAAAGCTGACTAGTGAGCAATGGGAACACCTAATATGCAAGGCTGCTGAAGGATTCTTCAAGACATCACCAGATGTCGAAAATTTCAATGTGGGGGTTACCATCGTCCCCCATGAGGAGGTTGAAGAGTCAAGCCTCCCACTAATTACAAAAGAAACTACTGAGAGTTTCGTGAAGATGGACAAGGCCACTGATGGCCTTGAACTAAACTTCTCCAAAACTGAACTTATGGATGAAGTTAATGTCAATATGGTCGAAGTGACAGATGACCAAGTGTTGAAAGCGAATCATTATGCACCCCAGAAGGATCACTATAAGAAGGCTTATCCCAAGGAGGATGAGACCATTGTTGATTTCTTGCATAGATGTCAAATTAATAAGTCATAAGTAATGTTGTGTCCAAGATGTAGTTCCATCTTCGACAGAAAAACTACCTAAAGCCTTCAACAGGCGAATAAGGAAAATGAGGGCAAAAGTTGAAAACTTCCCAAAAGCATGGCCGCCTCGACCCAAGGCGTGCTAATCCCTATCAACAAAGTGGTATTCCCCAATCTCTCAAGTCCAAATAACCCACATTTAAACCAAGTGGGGAAGTCCCTTATGACAAATGGTTCAAGCCTGATGAGTCAGGCAAAAGGGGAGGCCAAAAGTGGAGGAATTTCGAGGTCGAAAGAGGACATTAAATGGGATATAGAAAGGAGTTCAGGACTTCAAACAAAGCTGCGTATGTATCTGAAAATTACAAGGGTAAAAACCCTATGTCCAAGTCGCAATGGCATAGAAAACAACGTAGGAGGAAGGCTCAAAGAGAAGCCTCCAAAGGTGACTGTGATGAATCAAGCACAAGTGTACTTGGTGAAGTTGGGGACAACCTTAAAACGAAAAATAAATAACAAAGTGCTTGTTGGGCACAAAGGAGTTTCGTCTAGAAACAAAGAAGCTGAGATAAAGGAAGAAATAAAGGCTGAGTTGAGAGCTATCGAAGATGAAGAAATGACAGACAATTTCGACTACGAATCCAAGCTTCTCTGAACGTCTTGGTCAATGTAGTTTCAGTAATGCCTAGAGAGTATGATCGCATTACTGAGGTTGAAAATCTGGATGCAAATATTGAAGCAGAAATGGAAGCACATCAACCAGTGTGCTATTATGTGATGAATAATAGGTGTGTCGAAGAACAAAATGCTTTCTTTGAAAGACCCACTGAGGCCATAAGGGGCATATAAAACCCCTATATATCACTGGGAAGGTGGAAAACATGGCCATCAATAAAATTTTGGTTGACAGTGGCGCCACAATGAACATAGCCACATTTCTTGCTGGCCAGAATTGGCAAATTTGAAACATACCTTAAACCTCACAACCTGGTCATGTCGAACTATGAGGGTAAGATTAGACCTAATATGGGGTCCTACAAGTTAACTTGACTGTGGGAACATTCACAAGGCCCACTATCTTTATGGTGGTTGAGAGTAAGGCCAACTATAACCTCCTGCTACGGAGGGAATTGATACATAGCATAGGTGCAGTGCCATCTTCAATGCACCAAAGGGTCATCATATGGAGGCCAGATGGTATTGTTGAAAACATTGAAGCTGATCAGGGGTACTTTAAGGTACCAGGGAATCATGTGGAAGGTGTAGAGTTCGACAAGAACTTAGCACACATTGGTCCATGTGCACCAGTAGAATTGGAGTTCACACCTGATGATCATGAATTCTGCTCAATGTACCTCCGTCATGTCGAAGGTTTTCGTTGGGATAGAGAGGTTGTAGAAGAAGTAGGAAATATACCACCATATTTTCTAGATCCTGCAATTCACCCTATAGGATAGGGAAGCGAAGGAAGTAACAATGTCTGACTTCGACGCATTAAAAAGAATTTCGGCCTATGTGGCTGAAACGAGAATACAAGCAGCCTTAGAGGCTACAGGAAATTATATGGCTGTTTAGGCTATTACATAATTTGTTGAAGAATCTCCTGTGAAGGATTTCGACCAAGAGCCTTCAGATAAGGCTCAAGAAGATTCAGACCAAAGGCTTGATGTAATCTATGATAATGAGCCTTTGGGGTTTGAAAAACACCCTTTGTCAGAAAGCACTAAAATGCTGGCTCAGGATCCTCTAGAAGAGATTTACCTGTGAGAAGGGGAGTTGAAAATGCCTACTTACATCAGTGCCAACCTCGACCCAGAACTAAAGGTCGAAGTGGTCCACTTGCTAAAGGAATTTAAAGATTGCTTTGCTTGGGACTATAATGAAATGCCTGGTTTAAAAAGAGAGCTTGTCGAACATAAGATGCCAATCAAGCCTGGGAAGAAGCCTGTCAAGCAAAATCCAAGACGGTTCTCCCTAACAATCCTCACCAAAATTAAAGAGGATATTGAGAGGTTGCTTCGATTCAAGTTCATTCGCACAGCTAGGTACGTCGAATGGTTAGCAAACATTGTACCAGTAATTAAAAAGAATGGTTCTTTAAGGGTGTGCATAGACTTTAGAGATCTAAATTCAGTAACCCCTAAACATGAGTATTCAATGCATGTGACAGAAATGTTAATTGATTCGGCTGCAGGACATGAGTATCTAAGTATGTTGGATGGCTATTCAGGATACAATCAGATATTGATTGTTAAGGAAGCTGTCCCTAAAACTGCTTTTCGATGCCCAGAGGCCTTGGGCACCTATGAATGGGTGGTAATTCCTTTTGGTTTGAAAAATCCAGGGGCAACTTACCAGAGAGCAATGAATTCAATTTTTCATGATTCCATAGATACGTTTATGCAAATTTATATTGATGACATAGTTGTAAAGTATATTTCAGGACTTGACCACGTTAGTCATCTTCGACGTTCTTTTGAAAGAATGAGAAAACATGGTCTTAAAATGAATCCTCTTAAATATGCTTTTTGTGTGCAGGAAGGGGACTTTTTGGGATTTGTAGTCCACAAAAAAGGGATCGATATCAATTAGAATAAGACTAAAGCTATCATGGAGGCTAAAACGCCTTCAACAAGGAGTTGCAATCACTCTTAGGCAAAATCAACTTCCTAAGAAGGTTTATATCAAACTTAAGCGGCAAGACACAAGCCTTCTCACCTTTGCTTCGAATGGGCAAATAAGGGTTTCAATGGGGGAAAACTCAACAAGAAGCCTTCGACAAGATCAAGGAGTGCTTGAGCCATCCTCCAATTCTTTCTCTACCTTGTAGGAAGAAAAGTATGAGATTGTACATAGCTGTTTCAGATAGAACCTTAGGGAGTATGTTAGCCCAAGAGGATGATGATAACTTCGAAAGAGCCATTTATTATCTTAGTAGAGTTTTAAATGATGCAGAAACTAGGTATAGTATGATAGAGAAATTATGCCTATGTTTGTATTACTCTTGTACTAAATTGAAACAATATATAAAACCAGTTTATGTTTCTTCTCGGTTTGATGTTATTAAACATATGTTGTCCAAACCTATTTTGCATAGTCGAATTGGGAAATGAGCACTAGTATTAACTGAGTATTCATTAACGTATAAACCTTTAAAAGCTGTTAAAGGGCAGGTGGTTGCAGACTTTATAATTGGAGACTCATATTTGGTAATAAAACAAGTCACTAAAGAATACAAATGCATAAAAGAAAATTTAATTATGTACTTTGTAGTAGTAAATAGGCTGCTGAAAAAATTTGAAGTAGTCACCTTTCAACACATTCCTAGACTAGCAAATCAAGTTTCAAATGACTTGGCTCAAATTGCATCAGGGTACAAAATTTCAAAAGAGAAATTACAAAGTGCAATTGAGGTCAGAGGAAAAATGGTATCAGTAGGGTTAGCAGCATCAGATCTAGAAAAAACTAAGCTTAGGTATGTTGATGAAGAAAGTTTTGCAATATTGATAGTCGACATTATAAGTGACAAGGATTGGAAGAAGCTCATAGTGGACTACTTAGAATCCAACAACTTCGACAGAAAGGAAAATCAGATACCAAACCTTAAGTTATGTTCTTTTGGGGAATGAGCTATTTAAAAAGACTCCTGAAGAATTATTGCTCAAATGCCTTAGTGAGGCTGAAGCATATTTAGCTCTTTCAACTGTCCATAGTGGGGCATGTGGAGCACACCAAGTAGGTCACATAATGAAGTGGCTTTTATTTTGATAGGGTGTATATTACCCACTATGTTAAAAGATTGCATTGAATTTGCTAAAGGATGTCAAGAATGTCAAGTACATGCTGGCATCCAACATGTGCCTGCAAGTGAGTTGCACTCTATAGTCAAACCTTGGCCCTTTAGAGGATGGGCCTTGGACCTGGTTGGAGAGATTCGACCTGAATCTTCAAAAAATCACGAATACATTTTGGTAGGAATAGACTATTTCTCTAAATGGGTCGAAGCCATTCCATTTCCTAATGTCAATCAAGAAGATGTAATTGAGTTCACTCAGAAGAATATCATTTGTAGATATGGAATTCCAGAAACAATCACCACAGACCAAGGGTATGTGTTTAATGGTCGAAAGATGCAAGAGTTTGCCACTGAAACGGGTTTCAAACTCCTGACATCCACTCCTTATTATGTACATGCTAATGGCTAGGTCGAAGCAGCGAACAAAATAGTTATTGGTTTGATCAAGAAACATGTGGGTAAGAAGCCAAGAAATTGGCATAAGACATTAGACCAAATCCTTTGGGCATGTCGAACCTCACCTAAAGAGGAAAATACTACCCCTTTTTGACTCACTTATGGCCATGATGCAATCATGCCTCTTGAAATTTACCTTCAGTCCACAAGAATTCAAAGGCGCCATGAGATTCCATCTGAAGTTTATTGGAATATGATGCTTGATGAGTTGCTGGATGTGGATGAAGAGAGAATTCATGCCTTAGAATTATTAGAAAGGCAGCAGAAAAAGATAGAAAAATCATACAACAAGAAGGTTAAGGCAAAGACCTTTTCAGTTGGTGAATTGGTGTGGAAAGCCATTTTGCCCATGGATAGAAAAAGCAGATCCCTAGGGAAATGGTCACCCAAATGGGAGGGTCCTTTCCAAGTTGCTAAAATATTTAGTAACAATGCATATGAGGTACATGAGATTAAAGTTGATTTAAGAATCTTGAAAGTAAATGGGAAATATTTAAAAAGATATAGGTCAATGCTTCAAGAGATTCATATACGAACATAAAATTTTATTTAATGATTAAAAAGGCCATAAATGGCCTACAAGTACAGAAATCCAAAACATGGTTTAACAACCAGAAAAGAAAAACTATACTATTCAACTTCCTCCCAGGTAAGGGAGTTAAGATAATTCATCCAATCTTCATCAGCTTCATCATCATTTGGACGTTCACCCTTTGGAGGCTCCTATTTTGGAGAGGTTGTTCTACCTTCCTTAGTCTTGGAGCGAGTGACCATCCCCACATGAGCAGAAGGAGTTCCTTTCTTTTTGGCGCTTTTGCCTTGCTTGTGGGAAACAGTACCATCCACCTTCCTAGCAGGATTGTCCATGTTCGTTGTAATGAAGAAGATGGATTGAGTAGGGAGTTATTTAAAGGGGAAGAACATGTACGTTGATTGGCCAGTCAAAAGGCAGCCAAAAAGCACGTGAATTCTTTTTTGGAAATAACACCCTAAATAAGAGTTATAGTTATAGTCGTTAAATGGTAATTTGTGCCACGCAATTATGCAAGGAATTAAAAATTATAATGTTACCACAATAACCAAGGTCAAAGCAATTTTATTTTTGTTGACCCAAGTTAAGTTGAAGTTTTTGACTTAAAGGCTGTTTCGACAGCCACTTGAAATTTTACTTATGCATAGAGATAAAGTATAAGTAGAAGAGTAATAAAAAGGCCTAAAACATAAAGTAAAGTGGGGAAATGATGCCCAAAGATTGTCATTACATAAAGGCCTCATCAGGGCCAAAATATTAATACAAAACAGGAGGGAAACACAAAATCCTAAAATATTACAAAGCCATTGAAATCAGAAAGGGAGTTTTCCTTGCAGCTAAAGAAAGTTGTGCTTGCTAATCTGGAGGCGATTCTCACACAAAGCCTTGTCGAGTTTTCCTACTGCAAGCTCCTTGTCGAGAACTTCAACAATATCAATAAGGTCAATGGTGCACTTCAATTCAGCATCCAATTCAGCACTGTCAAACTGACTCAGCTCAAGGTTACATTGTTTAGCATCAACGATTTTCTTTTGAAGTTATTCAAGCTCTTTCTCCCAAACCTCAATGGCTATATTATTGGCAGTTCTTTCCCTTTCCCCCTTGGACCTGATGTCCTATACCCTTTCGACTTCATTCTCATCTTCCCTTGCTAGATCCTATGCGTTGTAGCTCTTTACACCAGTTGACTCAATGCTTTTTTCAACTTTTGGAATGAATTTGAAATCACCAGACATCTGGTTCACTAGGGTAGTCAGTTCCATAAGAGCACTGGGGATCTTAGGGTTGATTATCAAAAAATCTATTCGGTCCAGAGACTCCTTCAGAAAGATACAGGCAGTTGGATCAGCATTCAGGGTAAGATGGATATCCCTTTTGAAGAATGTATCTTTGATCTTTTTCAGAATGGGACCAACAAAGTCATCTAGAGCTGAGGCCCCAGGAGCTGTCGAAGAGCTGCTTCCAGAAGAACCAAAACTCTTCCCAAGCTTTATCCTAGCATACTCCCTGGGATTCAACCATTTCAGGGCCAACAAGCGGTCACCAACTACATTTGTCTCAGGGGTCGAAAGTTGAGAGGAATGAGGGTATTGGAGATTTTCTTCAGACAAGGTTTGTTGAGTCTTTTCAGGCTCTTTTTCTTTATCAGCCTCACCCTTGTCCTGTTGATCATCTTCCTCGCTTTCATCCTCTTCCTCCTCCCTTTCTTCCTCCTGCTATGGACTATTTATTTAAGGATCTTGGGCATTAGCTTGGGGCTCTCCCATAAGCTCCAATTCTTTATTTTTTGGATTTGAGGGGGTAGGCTCCTGAGTCTTCTCAACTTCTTCCTCTACAGCAAAAGCTGCATGTATTGCCCTAGCAGTCTGGCTTGTTTGGCCAAGATAGTCTTTGATCAAAATATTGTCACGCTCATGATCAGAATCATTACTGTGTGATTGTTGAGTAATGGATTTAGCTTCGATCACAGGGGGAGGAACAATTGTTGTGTTAATGGGTTGGTTAATCTCACTTACAAAGCTATAACCAGAGCCAAAATCAGAAGTTGAGTGATAAGTTAGCTCACATTGGTTGTTTAAAAGAACTATGGGCAAAGGAGTAGTAGTCAAAGAAGGCTAAGAAATGCCTTGTCTAGCCTGATAAGGGAAAAAGGAGAGTTAAGTTGAAGTTGTAAAAGGAGATTAAAAGGGTAAGAGGCAAAGCTAAATACCTTGTTCTCCTCACCACCTAGACTGGAGTTGGCACTCTCAGGATGACCACCAGCAGGCTTCACCATAGGGCTTGGAAGTCCAACTTCGACACCACCTGTTGCAGGTGCCTTTTTCACAACTTTGGCCACCTTGGAGAAAGGTTGGCCAACATCACTAGGAGATTGTGCAGTCTTCCTTTTCCTCTTGAGGGTCTGCTCCTCAGGGGACTCATCATCATCCAATGGGATGGCAGTACTGGAAGCTTTTTTACCCTTCTTCGAGGGTGACGAAGGCTTTCTGTTTGTCTGAAAGGAAGACCAAACATTAGGAGGAAAGCTTGTGAAAAGTTGTGTGAGTAAGGTTTATGAAATATCTTAGTGCCTTCTTTGTTCACAGTCTTTATTACCACGCCTTTTTGGCAGTGGATTTTCTGGTAAGCGTTGGAAATGACAAAGACAATTGTTATGAGTTAATAATTGGTCAGTCAGTAAGGTGTAAATAAAGACCTCAAACCTTCATATATGACGGATTCGACATGAAAGTCTTTGATCCCTGTATGAAGGTGCCCTTTGAAACTATTAAGTGTGTGCTTAGTCGCTACCACCCTTTGGGCTTTTGGATGGAACTGTTGTCGAAGGATTTTAATTGAATCCCCACGGACGAACAAGTCTAGAAATGGAGGGGCAATGGCCACTCCAAAATCAGAAATGGTCAGTCGAGGAAATGTTGGAGGAAAGAGTTGGAAAGCCACCTCATAACGCTTCTCACGAGGAACGTTTGAAGGGATTTTTAACTTATCCATCTTTTGCAAAACTTTCTCCTTCAAAGTGACAGCAACCTCATTGAACAATTTGACTAAGATCATTTGGTCGATAGACAGTTTCAAAGTATTTTGGAAAGCTTGTATCTCTTTGATGTGAGTGGAATTACTCTTCTTGACCTTCTCCTGCACGTTAACAAAAGCTAGGTCAAGCAAGGCAGAAAATTTAATGGCAGTGAGAAAGTTGTCACTATAGTGCCACCAATCATTAAAGAGATGGGTGTGTTGGATTGTAGGTTGAAAACAGACAGGAGATAGGACTACTTTTTAGGCATCCCATCTGGCGAAGATGTCAGCAACGTCATCCTCGTCGAAGAGGTTGTTGGAGAAAATGACCTGGCCTTTTTTATCATAAAGGCATTTGGGGAAGCTCTGGCCCAGCCCAAACTGCCTAGAAACCAAGTTTGGTTGATAAGAAATAAGAATTGTGTCTGATCTCCCACCATTTAGCCTGTAGATAATATATCTGGGAATTAAAAAAGCTTCCCAAACTGAAACAGAGTCCAAGTAGAGATTCTTTGAAGGGGATTGTGGGAAAGCCCTAGTATACCATATGGACCACACTTCCTTTCAGCAAAAAGAGCCATGAATGGTACAAAATCATATTGATGTGCGAACATCATTATAAAGCTAGAGAAGACCCCTTTCAGGGTTTCACCTTTGTCACTAGGAGTAAGCTTCACTAGTCGAACACCCTCAGTGCTTCTATGCTTAATCTCCTCCGAGTCTTCATCAACTTTCCCTTTTTTGGGAGCACAGGTTCGAAAGTGGCATTTAGCCAGAATTGAAGAAGCCAGAGAGGGCTAGTGAGACTCATGGCACCAGAAGTGGTTGTTGGGTTCCTAAGTCGAGTTACCCTTTCACTGAGAGACTCATAGAGGCTGGAAAAGACAAGCTCACTTAAGAAGACCCACATGTTGTTGTGGAGCTGGTTTGTCAAGGGCAAATATTTCTTCGCCACCTGTAAGGACTTGGTGCAGAAGATATATCTGGATAACCAGAGAGACTAAGGCAATGTGTTCCTTGTTTGAAACTCTCTCATCATTGGGTTTAGAGTGATGGTTGATAATGTGGGTATATGTTAGCCTCAACTCATTGAAGCCAATAGTGTCTTCAGCATCAATGGAAGGGTCATATGCTGGACCATCAGGTCGAAGCCATGTGATAGCGGCTATGTCGAAGAGAGTGGGGGTAACCATCCCACAAGGAAGATGAAAAGTATAATGGGTGCAGTCCCAGAAGTATAGGGAAGCAACCAAAAGTTTCAAGCAGTAGGGGATATGTGTCTTCGACAACATCAACAGATCATAAATCCCTACAGCTTTCCAGTGATTAGCCTTGGTTCTTTCCAATCTAGCCAGCCAAAGATCAAAATCATTGAACTAACTTACAGACCTAACCAACCTAGTACCGTCATGAAGGTACTTCAAGTCCAGTTGATTGAGAGGATGTGGGTTAGATGAAGAGTCATCAACTTTAGGGAGATGTTTGTGCCCTAAAGGTTGGGTTTTACGGTAGCAAGGAAAAAACTCTTTCAACTTCTCATTTGTGCTCTTAACTGTAGCCAAAGTACTAGATAAAGCATAAGGGCAGTCATTGACAGTAAAGGGGATCATTACCTGAGATTTGTACAAACTCCTTGTTTCAGCATCTCTGGGTTCTGGTGCGAACTGAGGGTTTTTTTATTGTCTTTGGTTCGCTGATGTTGTTGAAAGGAGGTATAGTTTGCTCGAAGGTGAAAGCCTTGGATTTCTGGCCTTTCTTCTAGGAAGTGGTAGCCTTGGAAGACGCCATTGATGGAGATGAAAATGGAGTTTTTTAGGGTTCTTGGAAGAAATTAGGAAGACTTTAGCAAGAAAGAGACAAAGTTCACAAGAGTTTGGAAAGGTTTCTTTGTTATGCTGAGGGATGCATTTATGGGCGTAGGAAATGAGAAGTTGTGAAGTCCATCCACTTAATGCAGATGTGAAGTGGTGGGACATGTGGCACTTGGGATCTGACGCGTTGAGTTAGC